>OW026367.1:67774694-69269694 GCA_932273885.2 Leucozona laternaria
AATGTACCTAGCATTACATTTTCCCAGTATCGCAACTTTTAAAAAGTTCAAGATATAAATATTAATTATTCTAGATTTAAATAATGGTAATACTAATTGTAAGTAAGAAAGTCGATTACATTTTTAGATGTTCTTTATTTATTTCATGCACATTTTCTAAACATCGTTCGTATAGTGCCTACTTCTTGAAAAGAGTGTTGGCCACAATCGGAGCAGAGTAGACAGTTGGAGCAGCGTAAGCTGATCTTACGAAAGGACTAGCAACACCAAGACCAGCTGCGCTGTACACACTTGGAGCGTTTAATCCTGCGCTGTATACTGATGGATATCCAGAGTAGGCCAAAGGAGCATTGTAGAGTGCTGGTGCTGGAGCTACTCCAGAGTAGAGTGCTGGTGCTGCAGCTACTCCGGCTGAATAAGTACTGTAAGGAGCAGAGTATGCGAAGGCATTTTGTACTCCAACAAGTCCAGCTTGAGCAGCGGCAAAGCAAAGGGCGAGGCACAAAAGGAACTGAAAAACAGTGAATAATATTATAATAATTAAATTAAATTCTCTCCATGGTTCAGAACCACATAATTATAAATTAAACATTAGAAGCTTACTTTCATGATGTATATGAAGTTTGTAGTTTTAGACGAGACGAGGTACTTGTCAATGATGAAATGAGCTCAATTGAGCGACAATTTATACATTCGAATAACAATGATGATTTTGTTTCTTTTGCAAGACATAAGCCGGAACAATAACCTTCAAAATAACCTTCCTACTGTTTCTGGTAACCAGTTTGGCTACGAAAAACTCCCACTTCTTTCGTGTGACCAATTGTTGACAATTATCAGCTGATGAATTGATTAAAATAGTACCTACATACCTATGCATGTATACATGTATGTTGTAAAAATGACAAATATTTTTTTTGCATACATAATCCTGAATTTTTGATCTTTTTGTATGCATGGTAACAAATAGAGAATAGACAGAGCGCGTTTTAATCGATTAAAATCTTTTGAATTTTAAATATTAATAGGTAACGGGCTTGCATATAATGTACAAGTACCTACATACTTAATCTCATTCACAGACATATGCACACATTATTTTTGTTCACTTTTTATTTTAAGACAAAATCAAAAATTGTTTCCCTAAGTTGAATCGGTTAGTGGAAGAACATTAGCCAAATTATACTTTTGCGAAGAGCAGATGTAACTTCATTCGGAGAAAAATAATTCATTTGCTTGTATGATAATGGGCCTAGTGTCAAAACGTCCAAAACGAAAATATCTTTTTAACATTTTTTTAAGATTTCACAATGTTTTAATTTTGTACGCGATTTGTCATTAGCCGTATTTTTTATCGCTGATGATCCATACAGTCCATCTCATGAAGTTAAAACGAAACGGATCTTAGTGGCAATTGTGTTGTAGATCTCTTTTTTCCTTAGGTTTGTTTATTTTTCATATATTCGTTGGCTTTTTTCTTTACACTAGAGTTTGCAATTCCTAACCATTTCCAAAGCAGAGAAACATGAGCAAAAACTAAACTTTTGGTCCATGAAACGTGAACCTGATAGAGAACAGGATCTCGTGTTGTTATTGTAATGCATGTAATTTGATGATCTATATGGATCATCTCTGATAATAATAAAACGGCTATTATATCAGTTAGCCGTTAGTTAGTTCAATTTTGGGCAGGGGGCTTCGCGACCGCGAATTTGAACACTAAGGTGAGATTCCCTTTTTTCTGACAAGATATATTCTTGAAGAATTTGTCAATTAATTGCAAACGTCAGTAAAGAAGACATTTAGGCTTTTAGGTAGTAGAATAAAGAGGCTTGCTTGGGTTGACAGTCCTACGCAACAACAATTAAATGCCACGGTCTATATACTATAATCTATGTAGATGTAGTTAATGTAGTATACTTAAATCCATTTTGATTGAGTTCTATAATGTATGTGGTCAATAAAGAATTGTTGTTGTTGTTCAAAAATTCAATGAAATTGACGGAATTAAGAATGGTCAAGTCTAATAAACTGACATTCTAGTATGAATAGTACAGTAAATAATAATAATAACTTAATAGTCTGGTCTGTTACCGATCTTCCAACCTCTCCCCCTTTGATACGTACTACGAATTGTAGTCTATCGAAACAAGGTATGGAGAACAATGGAGGCGGAACAAGACAGCATACTTAAAGGCGCTTAGAAAAATGCTGATGCTCCAAATGCATTTGATAAACAATAACATCCCATTTTCGATATGTGACGTCAGTGGTCTCAGGCGGCGGAATGTGTAGTGCATACGGCTTCTAAGACTGAGCAAATCTGATATCGTGGGATCGATCCCTATGATGGGCATGTAGAAAGTTTTTCATAATAAAATTGGATTAAAGCTCAGCACCACTAATAAGAGGAGACTGATGATAGGTGGCTTGGCACCCCTTGAAACAGCTGTATCTCTAGCCAAAATAAACGAATTATAAATTAATTCGTAAACAATTGGTGGTAGCACCTTTAAGTTGTTGTTGTTGTTCAAAAATTCAAAGAATTGGGACGTTCAACATAAAATAAGAACTTTTAAGAACGATTTTATAAATCCGGCCTCTGAATGTATTGAACGCATCCGACGAAAATTTTAATCATACCTCATATACAACAATCATTTAAATTCTTTCCATTACAAATTCAAATAGACATGTATTTTCCTTGCAGATGGATTTTAGGAATATTAATTTAATGTCATATAATTTTCGGAAAAAGGAACAATACCATTTTTGTTAAATTGAATACAAAGGCTAAAACCAGAAATCGACTGAAGCTGCTGTCTGTCGATCAGTGTCACTTATTCTCCGATTTTAACACCTTAAACTTGCAGATTTGCCCTTTAGGACTTAAGTTTTATATAAAGCGTTATGTAATTTGTGTAATTCTGGCACTGGTGGGGGTATTTTGGCAAGGAGATTCGAGATTGTGATAGTGCTTAGCCTAGTGATGGAAGACATACTATGTTCAAAATATCCGTCGTAATACAAGGATATGCGGACGATTTCGACATTATCGGTCGCTCCCAACATCTCGCTGGAGAGTGATCTAAGGTTATTGAAGAACAGGGGTAACTTCTTGTTCTTGAAGTAAACGGCGACAGGTATTTACCATCAAAAACAAACAAGAATCTGTCCATCACCTTGGACAACACGTCTATAGATGTTGATAGCAACAACTTCGAGGTGATTAAGGGGTTTATTTACCTCTTGGAGTAAACATATTAACTAGACGAATGGCACATTTTGTAGATCCAACGAAGAATTACCCTAAAAAAGCGCTGCTATTTCCATTTGCAAAACAAATGGGTTCAAAACTCCTTATGCGTAAGACGGAGTGCACTCCAGCCCCAGGATCGAGGCCACAAGGAAGACCAAGCTTCCGGTTTAGAGACCAAGCCCCAGCGTTTTGTTTGGTTTGGATGGCTGGAAGAAACTTTTTCCGATGCAAAGCTGCTGTTTTTCAGGCTGATAGCTCATACCTTTCACGGATCGGTAAACAAATGAATATATAGCTAATAATATTTCAGAAACATGCGCACGGCAATCTCCACCAAAACCTACATATATTCGAACCAAATTATTACATTATGAGAGAAATAATAACAGAGTTTCTAAAGAAAATGGTAACGTAAAAATAACGACTTTTTCTTGATTCACGAAAGTTTAAATTTTCGGTTCACGGAAAATAGGTAATTATTCCGCTTATGGTTAGCTTAGTTATCTATGACATTCTTTTTGGTATTCTGCTTCAGTTACATATATAATTATCCCAAACGGCGACGGTTCGATGCAGAGGTGTCATAGGTTGAGCTTCGATCCCAAACCTCTGGCTCTGGCTATGCCACTTAGGATGGAAATATGTTTGATTAATAGATTTTAAGCGTTGATATGTTGCTCATTATAAGGTTAACTAACCCAGCATAGTCTCCAGTCCAAAAAAATAGAGTCTAGTCTATGTCTCGTCGCGGATGCTTTGCAGGCAGTATCGTCTCAACCCTTAGACGAGACCCTGATTGTACTGCGATCTCGTAACCAGCCCTACTTGAAAGATGTATATGTGGATAAGTATGGATTTACAACGAAAAAAATATGCACGACTGGGTCGCACGAACTTGCTCTTATTTGCGATCACATTGTGGTTCTATAGTCTGAAATAAATTAGCTATGGGAGTCTATATTTTATACATTTGCCAAAACTATGTAAGTATACAAAAATTAACAATATAGCCCAGTGTTGCACATATGCAATATGCATGCAAGGACATTATATTATTTAAACTGGAAAATTGTTTTAAATCAACCAAATTAGAAAAAAATTGATTAAAACACTTCTGAAACTGTTTTGATTCCCACGCGATGTACAACATCTAAATAGTTATGTTAATCTTAATTTATGAGAAAAAAATTTTAAAAATCGTTGGAGCGGTTTCAAAAATAATTAATTTTTTATTTATAAAATTTTGTAAACATGTGTGAAAAATAAAATTGGTACGCCAATTTTAAGTATTTATTAATGTGGAGTTAAGAATTGAATTAAAAAAAAAATCATTTACCCGTTTTTGAAATATCGAATTTTCAAAATATAATATTTAATTCTTTTTTAAAAATCCAAAAATATTTAATTTTAAAATTTTGATATACAATATTATTTTAACTGATTACAAGCTTCTATATACAAACATTTATTTTAATCGATGAACCTGATAGTGAGATAGTCGAAAATCAAAAATACCGTTCTATGAGAGGTACTGTTAATAAAACTAAAATGTTAAATTTAATATTTTAAAAAAGTAGTTCGTACTAATATCAATACACAAAAGAAATTTCATCAAAATCGTAGGAGTCGTTTTTGATAAAAAAAAAGATTTTCCTCAACTGTTTTTGAACATTTGTATGGGAGGTACCATTGTTTTTAGATATAAGCACAATTTTCGCTAATAATATGTTAGACAATATTAAAAATCTTTTTTTTCCCAGTTTGATAAAAATCGACTAAGTCATTTTTGAAATATTGAGTTTTCAAAAAAAAAATTTCAAACTTTTTTCAAAAATCGAAAAATAATTTTTTTGAAAATTTTGGTACACCATATTATTTCAAATAGAGCAATCCTTCTTCACAAAAAAAATTGTCAAAATCAGTTGAATAGTTTTAGAGAAAATCGAAATTCAAAAAAATGGTTCTTTAGGAAGTATCATTAATAACCATTTTTCAGAACCTTTTTTTTCATTTAACGGCAGCTTATAACTATTTAAATTTTTTTGAGTTTTTAAAAAAAAAATTTGTGGAGCCGATTTAAAGAAAAAAAAGATTTTCTTTTTTGCCCAAAAAATATTGTATGACAGGTACCGTTATTTTTGGTCTTAAAAAAAAAAAGAAAAAAACGGGTCGGGGGAATGACCAAAAAACGCTAAGTACTGAGTTTAAAGAAAATCGACCCATCCGCTTAGGCTGTAGTCGAACAGACAGACAGACAGACAGACAGACAGACAGACGGACGTTTTTGCGAGACCCACTTTTTTTGACTTCTCTATCATCGTAATGTAAAGTTTGATCAAAATCTCGAGTTCGATTTTTTGTACGAATCCATAACTTCCCATATAGTACCTATATCGCAAGTAAAAATTGATTCATTGTGACATAGAACACGGCGATGATTATTTGGAAAAAGATGGCATGGGTAAACCAAGAATTTTAAAACGCAAAATTTATAAATTTGAACGTATTCAGTTTTTTAAATCACAATATGAGTTAATAAAAAATTCAGTAGGGGCCAGTTATAGCTATCATCTTTTGTCCATGCACAATCTACTTGCTTTCTATAAGCACTGATATAACTAAATAAATAGTAAAATACTTCCGTGGATAAAAATAAAGCTGTACAAATCTGCTGAGAGCATTTTTCTAAATCTTATAATTTATTAAATTGATTTATTAATTTTATAAAATAGGTCATTATTCCGGGTTTTTGTAAAACATCTCTGCTACTGAAAATAGTTTAGCTCACTTAAAACTAAAAACTACAGGAAAATTAGGGCACTGTACGATTAAACAACATTTTTAATGACTTTGAGAATCAATAAAATGCAAAGTCGAGTCTGTAACAATTTATTGTGATGTATCCTCAATTTGTGCCTAGGCTGGCTGTACTAAATCTTTTTTACGACAGTTTTCACAGACTTGAGCTCTTCAACAGTTCAACAACTAGTGATGTTAAAAATTTGCCAGGTAAAGCATAGTTTCCGCGCCTCTACGTAGCTTAAGAGTTGATCGTCACAATTGAGAAATAGAAATTCTTCAGTTTTGCAAATTTAATAAGGCTATTTTGCCAGTCAAAAATACCTACCGAAATGAATACTCCAAATGTAACAGCATGTAATTTTTCTTGTAAATCAACTTTTAAAAAGTACAAATCAAATCTTTTTAGTAAAAAACTGTGTTTCATCTTTAAATATTCTTCATTTATTTCATAAACATTTTCCAATAAAATCGTTCGCTGAGTGCTTACTTCTTCAAGAGAGTGTTGGCCACAATTGGAGCAGAGTAGACAGATGGAGCAGCGTAAGCAGATCTTACGAAGGGACTAGCAACGCCAAGACCAGCAGTGCTGTACACACTTGGAGCGTTCAATCCTGCGCTGTATACTGATGGATATCCAGAGTAGGCCAAAGGAGCATTGTAGAGTGCTGGTGCTGAAGCTACTCCGGAGTACAGTGCCGGTGCTGCAGCTACTCCAGCTGAATAAGTAGTGTAAGGAGCAGAGTATGGGAAGGCATTTTGTACTCCAACAAGTCCAGCGTGAGCAGCGGCGAAGCAAAGGGCGAGGCACAAAAATAACTGAAAAACAAAGTAATTGTAATATTGTTGTTAAAAATAAATTTTCTCTATGGTCGAGATCCACATGGATCAAATGATCATTAGAAGCTTACTTTCATGTTGAGTTTTAGATCTGTTATTTAAGATGGAACGACGTACTTGTCAATGATAAATTAAGCTCGATTGAACGACAATTTATACTTTTGAATGAAAACGAGGATTTTGTATCTTTTGCAAGACTTAACCCGGAACAATAATTTAGGTAAGCTTCTTACTTTGTCTACCTCTGGTAACCAGTTTGGCTACTTAAAAGAAGTCCCACGTATTGTCGTGTGTCCAATTATTTCATTGTTATCTACCAGTTCATAAAGAAATATAGTTTATACCTGTATGAACATAAATATTAATAAAACTATTTGGTAGGTACCTAGATATGTTTTTTTCCAAAACTATTATGAACCTTTGTTTTTAATAGTGTTTGATGAATTCTAGGTCGGATTAATGTATTGTTTATTGATACAAAAATAGTTTGAAGTTAGTTTTCTACAGTATGTTAGTATGAATGAAATCAGCCATACCTGGAATGACTTAGCTGTATGCCTTATTATACTCATTATATTTGTCAACAAGATTAATATCAATTGATTCAGATGTAACGTTAACATTTATGCTAACTTGATTTAATTTTAGAGAGAATGTAGAACTACTGGCACTGATAAATTGCATAGTGCACATCGATAAATGCTGTCATTCAAAACACGTGCATTCAAAAGCTATTGCTATTCTTAAGAGAATAAACAAACTGTGAATGAATATAATTGTTTATTTTATAAAATTTATATTTTTATACAAAAATGCACCCTCATAGATTGGATATAAATTTTATTTGGCTCCGATTGAAAAAAATTGATTACAAAAAGCATATTCTTACCACCACCGTCTGCTTAACTCGTCTTTAAGTTAAAGAAATCAAACATTTGGTTTACCAACTATTTCCAAATAATCATCTCCCTTTTCTATGCCAAAATGGATCTCATTATTTCGTTGGTAGGCCCATGCCATTCTTCTTGAGGTAAAATAAATCCCCACTTCTCCCAGAACATCTATCGAGATCACTCCAGCTGTTTCATTAAAATGCTTTGTCATGGCCTCAAGGGCAGATTTCGAAGCCTCTTGAACTGTCATTCCTTTTATTTTCATAAGATGCAAAATACGCGACGCTAAATTGTAGCGCATAATTGATTCTCCATGACCAGTTGCAGAAACAGCTCCCATTTCGTTATCCGCATATGTTCCAGCCCCTAAGATAGGAGAATCACCGATACGACCAGGTAGTTTTCCAGTTATTCCACCAGTAGAAGTTGCAGCAGCAACATTTCCTTCGGCATCAATAGCTACTGCACCAACTGTTCCCGGTTCACCAACATATGCATGATTTTTTAACTCAGCTGTGTTGTTTTTATAATTTTCGAGAGCAATTTTAGCAGATTCTGTAACCAAAGTCCCATTTGGAAGGATCTCGAAACCTTCGTCCCTAGCAAAATTCATCACACCATCTCCAGCTAGATATGCATGTCGAGACTTTTCCATAACACTTCGAGCAACGGAAATTGGGTGTAAAATATTCTTTACAATTGAGGCACATCCTCCATTGAGATCTGCGCCATTCATAATTGATGCATCAGCTTCAACTTCTCCATCCCAAGTGAGGACTGCACCGTAGCCCGCATTGAAATTTTCATCTAATTCCATAGAACGTACGGCATCTTCAACGGCATCCAGGACACTACCACCATTTAGTATGGTCATGTAACCAATTCGAGCAGCTAGCTTTGCTCCTTTAAACTTGCCGTCAATTTTGTCATCTGCTATATCACCTGCACCTCCATGAACAAGAACTATTGGAAGTTTATCATATTGCTGAGGAATTAAAGTTCGAAAAGCTTTAATATTCTATGATAAAAATCGTTTTAATAATTTTATAAAATTTACCGCAAAAGCAGCGTTTATGAAACTCAAAACAGCAACGGATAAAATCAGCAACTGCAAAATAGGAAATGTTAAACAAAATATTTGTTTAAATGAGCTTCTAAAAATATCTTAAATTTCATATTTGGTCAAAACAAATTAATGGCCGATTTCATAAAACCATTTTACCTATTTAAATCTTAAAATGACGTTTGTTCCATACAAAATACTTCATTTTAAAATTTAAAAGCCTATTTTGTCGAATTCCTTTCAATTCTTTCCATTCTGTTCCGATTTTTTGCAAAATAAAATCGATTTTTATCTGTCAAAACAAATCTTGCATTTTTAGGAAGATCTCACACCGATTTGCACACACTCTATTGACGACTAACTAAAAACAAAAAATATTGGTCACACGAACGCTCTACGGCTCTACTATATCTAGAACGTGAACAATTAATTTAGATTCGTTAACGTTTTATAGGAGTCAATGTACTTAGACTTCACTCTTTATCTATTTAACCGCTGTTAACGCCAATGTGTATGCAATGATCCCCAATTATAAGTTGTGAAGATATTTCTATTCAATTAACATTTAACATTATTTATCTTAATTCGAATGTTCTATTTTATTTTTAAAAAGTTTGTATTATATTTTGAAGATAATGGTGCAAAATTTTAAACAGCTTGATGTTAAGTTGTTAGCATGATACTAGTTAACACTTTACTAGCCTTAAAGTTCTTTACTAAAATGTTCTTCATTTTAAACACTTTTTAACTAGTATCATATTCAACCTATTTTCTTACGAAATTCAAGCTGAACGCGTCTAAAATAGTGACATTTCGTGCAAAAAAGTAAGCAAACATACATTTTTAAAGTTTTTCCATGTCAAAGTGACTATGGATTTAGTAATATTATGTTAAAAAAGATAAAACAGCAATCTGGCGATTTTAACTTTAGTAAAATATTAAGAGATAGTATCATGTTAAACTCGTTTAAAATTAGAAAAATCCTCTTTTTAACCAAGTATCATATTAAAAATGATTTAAGACTTTACTAAATCGTCTAAAATTTTGCGCCAAAGCTTTTTATTGAACTCAAGGAATGCTTTAAACTATTTGATTTAATCCATTTTTTTTGATAAATCACTGGCAAGTTTTTAGATTTCAATAAATAGATTTATTGACAAGAGAGATGTGGGATATAAAGTATTATCCTTGTTTTTTAATATCGCTTTTTCTTACACTTTTTAAAGCAACCATTATAGGTACTGATTAGATACTATCCGGCGGAAAACAATGATACAACTACCAATAATATGAATTGAGAGAACGCTAAACATACATAGAGTTATCTTATAATAAATTAATAATTCTAGACTCTTGATAAAAAAAAACTGCCTTATCAAATGATAACATAGGTGTTATTATCAAAAACGAATGAGGATAGGGATGTGCGTTTTTAATATTGTTATTGTTATTATATTTATATATATATATATATTTATATTATATAGAATTATAAAACAAATGTAACTGAGGCAGTGAGGCAGTGAGGCCCTAGCTTCGCTCGTCATTTTCGGATATTTTTGTTTTTAAAACTTAACACGTAATTTAAATCGTATACGTAACGTATAGTACATGTCTAAACAAAATGGAAGTGACTCTAGACATGCCAATTATAACACTTTTGGTTTATAGAAGTACTGTTTATTCGGCCCCGGAGGGCCAGGGCCCTCCACCGGTGGGCATACTTCAGGCACCCAGAGTTTTTTTTTTCAAGTCGTGCGATGCAAGTTAACGCACCCCGCTTTTAATGGTGAAAAACTGTTATAACAGTTATAAATTGGCATGTCTCTAGTCTCGTCCAAAAAAAAATAGGTAAGCACTCATAAGGTTATACGACCTCAATATTTGTGGCGCAAGGGTAAATAAGAACAAGTGCGTTGCACTAAGTGATGAGATAGGAATTCAGCACGCCATAAGTACTGTTTATGGTTAGGTTTATAGTTAAGATAAGAAAAAAAACATGATTTCCCCGTATAAGCGATGTTCTAAGAATATTATGTTGTAGCTTTTATAAAAGCCAGAAATTTTATCTTTTATTTTATTTTTAAACTAGCCGACCCGCCCGGCTACGCACGGGTAGACAAACCTAAGCTTCGCATACAAATTACAAAAGAAAATACAAATAAATATTTAAGCTTATTTTTGTAATGGAATACTACTTTACGGGTTTGACCTATAATAATAATAATTTTAACTATATGCCTGTAAGATTAAGGTCTTTTAAATGCAACCTGAATTGCCCCGCACTAGTTAAAAGGAACTGAAGGAAAGGAATGAATTTTTGTTGGCTCAGTGGACTGAGAAATAAAGTATTAATTGTCTCATGGAATCACACGGGTGGCGTCCAGTTGTATAGCTGGAGGAATATAGAAAAGAATGCTGCCTAGAGTGGGGCTCGAACCCACACCTCTAAGTTAGCAGTCAAGCACTACATCCACTGCGCCATTGATAGGTTATGAATGGCTAAATAAGTAAAAACATCCTCTAAGTCCAGCCTTTAGAACTTTGACAAAACAGAGAGAATTTTTGTAATAAAAAACACTTCTTTGTTTTTAGCCCATTTCACTCTATAAATAGAATTTTTTTTTACATAACCTTTCACACACAAAAAGAAATTTTGAAATGAGTTGCTACCTTTCGTGCATTTCATCCCATACCTAAATAGCAATTTTCTGGAAAAAATCTCTAAGGCCATCCACTAAAAAACAGCCTTTCAAACAACGATAGAATTTCTTAAATCGAATATTTTCCCCCATTTCACAATACAAATAACAACATTTGAAAAAGAATATCCCTAGAGCTATTTGCTACGAAAAATCTTTTAAACAAAAAAAGATTTTCCTAAATCGGACAGTTTTTTTTATTTTGAAAAAGAATATCCCTACAGCAATTTCTTAAATTTTAAAAATGTTTTCTTATTTAAAAAAAAAAGTGTACATATTTAAGTATGTATTAGTCATGATACTTTTTCTCAATATAAAGGGTTTGTTTCACAATGTCTCAGTAAAGATCCCATTACTTACTCGACATTAAAATAATACGAAAATTAAATCCTACCAGTCAAAATCCTTATCTCAAAATTTAATATATGTGTCAATTAATTAATAAATATTTTCATTGTCATGTGAATTTTATAATCGTAACTTCATCTGGCCATTAAAACACTAAGAACTTTACTAATAAGGCTGACTATTCAGATATTGTGAAACGCAAATGAGGTTGTTAATTGAAGAGTATACCTAAGTTCCGTGAAACAAGCCTTACATTTTTTTTTTTCAATTTTTCGTCGAGCACTTAAAAGTAGATATTCGTACCTACTACCTGTAGTTTTATTGTTCCTAGAAGTCTAAAACATTAAATACTCAATTGGGGTATCCCCTCATCTAGACTTTCTTCCCATTTTGCCCAATTTAGAAAAAAGTTATTTTATTTATGTAGATTCCTAATGGGAACATAGCTGTAACTTATTGAAATTTCTTGCGACTTAAGTACAGCTTATGGAAAATTTCCCGCTGTAATTTAAATTATTGCGTACAAATATAGTTCCGTGGTAATTGCCCTTACGAATTCTATGTACCTACCAGTACGGGGACTTGTATTTTGTACTTATGAACTTTATTTAAATACTTTTCAAATCCTTTTGTAATTCCTAAGTACCTACTTCTAATTCTTTTTAATAACTTCTAATTACTTAAGGAATTAAAAGGAACTAGAAGTAAAGGTTGTACTTCTGGGATCACTCGAAATGATATATTTCTACAAATTTAGCTATTCATAGGGTTAAGTGGGCTGATTTAAAAAGTAGCATTCGATTACAAAAATCCTTTGTGTTCGGAAAGTAGTAATGCACATATTATAATATTTTTTTAAATTTAGCCTCTCATGTGTGGGGTAAGTAAGTAGCTTCATGTCTGATTCACAATGCGACTAGGAAACGGGACCAATTTCAAATAATGAAAGCATAGAATTCGAAAAATTGAAAAAAAGACGCAACGTGACGACGATTTTCATTTTTGCTAAGTAATTTAAAGATTTTTCAAAGAAGAAATGATCAAATGTTTGTATTTACCAAATTAAGTTAATAAAACTATTGTTTTGCACGTTATTTTGTTTTTATTTAATTGATTTATTTTTTACAAAAATGAGTTTTTGTCGTTGAAACCCTCGCTGCATTATGAATTGGGCGACGATTGTGTAACTAGAAAAAGATGATAGCGTTCCTCGTCACACTCACGTCGCGTTTATATTTTCTTATGTAATTTATTTGCGAAGCTTAGGTTTGTATATACATGCGACGCCGCGCCGAGGCAGACCAGCTAGTACATATACATATATGATGTACAAACATTAAGATAGTCTACATGATAATGGAATGTAAGGCAGGTGAGCCAAATAAGGCCAGCAACCTATTAAGGCCCAGTGCACAAAAACCGGGAAAGCTTTTGAGCAAATCTACTATTTTTCTATATGTACAGTGCTCCACAAAAGTTTGCGTACAAGGAAGAAAAATTTAAAAAAAAACTGCTGTTATTCACAAATGCAAAGTGAATTATTCTTAAAAAAAAAAAATTTACAATAAAAAATTTACAAGGTTTGTATTTTCAACAAACAAAAATCAAAAAAAAAATATTCACAACGAAAAAATTGATAAAATCAAAATAAAGGTCTGAAATTCCTCCACAAAAGTTTGAGTACAGCTGAAACATAAATTGAAAAAAAGTTAATAAATATAGGAAAATATTTATTTTTCCTTATTACTTTTACAGTTAATATTTGGTTGGATAACCTTTAGGCCTTATAACTTCCCTCAAACGGTTTTGCATTGACCCTAAAAGTTTTTCTATATAACAACTGCTGATATTTCCCCATTCAAGTAACAAAGCTTCTTTTAACTGCGCCTTATTCCGGATTCCGTGGGTGCGGATCTTTTTTTCTTATTCATCCCAGCAGTGCTCTATAGGGTTGATGTCTGGGCTTTGTGTTGGAGTTCGTAGGGGTATTATATAGCAGCCACACACGCGCATTATGTTGAGTATATTTTGGGTCATTATCTTGCTGGAACAGGGTTGCGAATTTTTGAATTAAAAAATCCTTAAGTCATAAGTCTGTAGATGACTTGTGAATATTGGGACTTATGATTTAAAAAAAATTCAATTCTTAAGCAACTAAGTGACTTATGAATTAAATTCATAAGTCACTAACTAACTTATGAATTAAATTTTTTTAATTCACAAGTCATCTACAGGCTTATGACTTAATGATTTTTTAATTCAAAGGGTATTAATGTATATATCTTGATCCATTATTCCCTCTATTACTTCCAGCTTACCGACCCATGAAGACGCCATGCAGCCCCACACCATAACAACTCCACCACCGTGCTTGCCATTCTTAACCGTGCATTTGGGATTAAGAGCATCGTTTGTCAGAAGTCTCGAGGCTTGTTTACATATTCTTTAGCTAGCCGTTTCATTCTGTTAACTTTATTGACCAATGGCTTTTTCCTGGGCGTGCGTGACTTGCACTATGGCTCTTCTTACCGTTTCTGGATGCACTGTATTGTTGTTGTATAATAATCGTCTTAGCCGTTATAAAGTGATCTTTCTCCACTATTCGCTTGATCATACGCGTATCCCTTGTGGAGACCTTCAATTGTCGACCCGATCTTGCCTTCGATTCGATCTGTCCTGCATTTCTATAGCAATGTACCGTTCTCTGTATCGTAGACCGAGCTCTTGAAGTAATTTTTGATATTTCACCATACCTCATTTTGTCTTTAACATAAAGATTAATAAAAAAAAACTGCCGCTCACTCAAACTTAACTCTTTATTTGCCATTTTTTTGTTTTTTTTTTGTCTTTGAAAAAAAGCCAAGGGCAATTATATGCAACACGCATTTAATACGATTAAAACCAGAACTAACAATCATAACATGCAAAGACAAATTTACCGTTACATAAACACTGTGTAATGCAAGAAATATTCACCTGTACGCAAACTTTTGTGGAAGAATTTCGTAGCTTTATTTTGTTTTTATTAATTTTTTTTGTCATTAACATTTAAAAAAATTGTTTTTTGATGAAAATAAAAAACTTGTAAATTTGTTCAGTGAAAAATAACTTTTGTGAAAAATAATTCACTCTGCACTTGTGAATAACAGCAATTTTTAGAAATATTTCTTCCTTGTACGCAGACTTTTGTGGAGCACTGTATGTGTTCCCTCCAGATTCTAATCCAGAAACAATAAAAATTTTCAGCTGACACAATGTGTTGAATTTTAGAGCCGAAACAAGTTGGTGAACGGGGACGGATGTGTTTTTAAAAATGTGTGGTTTAAAATATTGTTTATTCTTCCATTAATTATTTAAATAAGTTTATTATTGCTTACCTTCGTTATACACGATATTGCAAGCGCATTATTGTTTATAATTTTATAACCAAAAGACTTTCACGCTCCTAACGAGGCACACCGAAAAATTACCGGGCCTTATGGACTAAATAGCTGACAGCAAATGTTGGGTGTGGAAATATAACCAAAAATTGAGTACGCGGGTTTGTATACATCGTAATATCGAAAATAAAAATCTGGCAGGTTTTTTGGGGCCAGTGATGGGGGTGGGTTTTTGAAAATAACGATTTTTACAATTTTTTTTTCCAGATGGATTATTCAGCCCTATATCACAATTATATTCCATCGTAATCGGAAAATTTACGAATCCCGAAAAAGAAACTATCTGCGATTCCGTTCGTATTATGGCAATTTCTATGAGATTTTTCAATACGATGGATTCCGTGACAGGGTTGATTATTTAAATTCATTTTTCTTTTAAATAGAACATGATGCTCTATCATTTTTCCTAAGCTATCCGCCTGAGGGACCTCCGATCCCTCCTGGATAAAATACACCACTTTTTCTATATCCGTAAAACTGAAGTAATTGAAGAAAATATTTTGTAAGCCTTATTAGGACTAGGTGTTCTTAATAGGGCCCACGGTACCTAAAGTGTTTCAAAATGCTAAAAAAATGTATTTCATTTTGGATTTAAGAAAAGTAAATATAAGTTTTGTGTAGTTAATATAGGCCGAGTTCGTAATTGCAGGCTTTGTTGCCCATGCCCTGCCTAAAATATGATCAATTACGTTTATGAACACTATTACATCTGCATGTGTGCAGTCATCATACTTTGTTTAAAATGAGTTCATAATAGCAAACGTTGACAAAAGGAATTATTTTTTAGAAGCTTTTGATTTGATGTGTAGTACATACATTTCAAAAATGGCTATCAACAAAAATATTTTAAAACTATTTGTTCTTTGCTTTGCGGAAGAAACCGTTCTTGAAAACATGGGACAAAAATTGGCAGAAATAAGAAAATTGAAAAACCGAAGAAGAAGGAAAGTGTTTTTGAATATGAAAACCTTTATAACGGTGTTAATAAGGCATATTCCATAAAATAAAAATTTCCTTAAAACGATCAACGAATTTGCGGATGACATTTTTCAAATCCTTTTTCGGATGACCAGGTCTACATTTCAATTAAGTTATGAATACAACTGTTTCTTTCAGAAATTACACAGAACTTCCAACAGTTTGTTTTGAACGAACTTAAGCCATTTTGGAAAAACTCAAATTGCGGACGGCCGAAAAAAGATATGAGGCTGGCAGTCTATAACATATAGGGTGGGCCTTATTTGGGTCACCTACCTAAAGCCGCGTCCAGATCAATAAAAATTTGCGTTGCGCAATTAATTGTGTAGACGCAAAAAAATACGTCAATGTGGATGTCCGGGCGCACACAAATTTGTGTGTCAAATTCAACGCACGCTATCCAATTCCGATGGATTTTCGGCGCACACGAAAATATTTGCGGCGCAAAGGCGTTTTGATGTGGACAAATTTATTCATCAGTTTATTAAAATTATTTTCGCTCAAACTGGGCGCTGACGTATGGCATATTTGCGGCGAATAGAAAATTCAAGGCGCACGGCGTACAACTTAAATTTGTATTGATCTGGACGCGGCTTTACATATAAGCTTACTTTAAAGTTGGTGATTATAAATAAGCTTGGAAAGATTTGTTTTTCAAATTTAAGGTACGCATTTGAGAACAAAATTATTCCAAAATATGGTTTTTCCCTGAATTGAAGAAAAAAATGGACTTAAACCATTTTTATTACTATGAATGCTTCAAATGGTAGCCCCTGATGTTGCTTGCCCATAATTAAAAAACAAAACTTGCTCTCGACTGACGAGAGTAATGATTATTATCAAAAGAACATGAATGTTAAAAAAGATTGTTAATATATACCTATATTAGTTTTAGTACATACCTTGTATTTTTTACTTCCCTTACTTACCATCTCTTTTTTTGGAAAATTTCCATCGTATAATAAATCCGTTTCAGGTCCAGTAGCTTTAATAAATTCGTTTTTGCAGCTTTATTTGATCCTTTATCACTTATTTATAACCTTTAACTTCTTCTGCTGCTACAGCTGAATACGTATAAATTACAAAAGCCTCTTTCTCTTCTTTCTTTCTAACACAGTGTTCCTACCAGAAAAACGTCATAGAATACAATATGGCATGCTACTGATCATAATAAATTGCTCGTGGACGTGGGCATTACACTTATCGATGGTTCTACCACAGGACCTCGTAATAAGAAAAAAATACTTTCAGGACAACAAATAAGTTTTATAAGAATCTTTTATAGTAAACAAGTTACAAGTAATTTAAACTAAGGCAAATACTTTTGCCTTACCGTGTTGTTTTTCAAAATTTTTACAGTTTTTTTCGATTCTGAAAAAAAAAAACCCAAAAGTTCTTACGAGGTCCTGTCATATAACCATCGGTATAGTACCTTATGCTTTTACTTTACACAACACATTCTATTGAGAATTCCATAACTTTTCCTCGGTTTATAGCATGCGATGGATAGGACATTATTCTATGAAGAATCAATTTTTATTATAACAAATAGAGTTACAACGTTTTTTTTTTTAAGATTTAAATCAAACTGTAGAATTCCGTCTGCCTACCTGTACCTTTTCCTGCAACCTTAATTATCGAAGTGATTTTCTTTAAATTTACCACCTATATACATATGTACATTATGTACTTCGAATATAACTGAGGAATAACATCAAGGTTATGTTCTTCTCTTTTTTCTCCAAAATAGAATATAAGAGCGTTTTTATTCGACATTATAGAGAGAGTCAGCTATGGAATTCCTAACCATCATTTTATGTAGGTACAATGTTCATAGCAATCGAATCATTCCTTCAAAAATTGTTTGTTTCAAAATTTCCCAATTTAAACTATTTTTGCGCCGTCATTATAGCTGTCGAGCAGTTTTTTTAAATGTGGTGTTAAGATTTATTAAGTACATAACAGTTTTCTAAATATACAATTTCGATTATGATATGAAGACCTAGACAAAAGTTAGGTTTTGGTATCCGACACGTGCCGCTTAATTCGTATTATATAATATAATTCCAAAACAACTAAATGATACAAATTGATTTTAGTTTTTATTGGTTACTATTAGCGGTCTAGTTAAAATTGTAAAAGCTGCGTCTATAACTTGATGTATTTTATTAAATACTTGATGTTAAAAATAAATCTAAGTGCCACATTTTATTGAAGTGGTGCTTTTATTATCAATTTCTGGACTTATTCATTATTTTTCGATATATTTTACTAAAGGACTTCAAGAAATAATTACCCCTGATCGATCACGATCAAGTAGAGCCCTTTGCATGAGAAAACTACGCGAAAAGAAAAAAGTCGAGGTTCCAGAGTTTAAAGCCAAAGAAAATAAAAGGATCGCTGAATTGAGGAAAAGAAAACATTCAGCCATTTGACGTTAGTTAAGAGACTTAATAAATATAAGTGAACAACGAACTCGAAAGCACGCTGTAAATGCTACAAATATCAATGGTTGATGGAGTTGGCGGAAAATTCAAGAGGATAGTGAGAGAAAATATGTTGAGCTAAGATGATAACCTTGTGGTCCAATCTACCAACGATTTTGCTAAACTGGAATCGAAAATGGTGTCATAAATCTGAGATTTATCTTTCAACATCAGAAATTCCCAACAGAATAATGAATTTCAGCCATGGGAAAAACTCACACCCGTACGTGGGATTTCCAATATCCATTACATTAAAGCTGATAATAAGAGCGTAGAATGATATCCTCATTGCCAATCAAAAGAAAGAATTGAGCTTAACTATAGAAAAATAAAATAAATTATTACTCTTTTCAACTTTGTCATGTGATGTCGTTTGTCTGATACTAAAAAAAAATCTAAAAATAAACAGTGTAATTTTTTGATATTTCTCTCCTTAATATTAACTTTGACATTCACTCTTCATTTGCTTCACGCATACATATCTAAATATAATCCATTTTGTAGTTTCGCTAAAATTTTAATGTATAGATATCAATTAAGAACCTTGATTAACTTGAGCAGTCCGTTACTTGGGAGCTGCCTTATTTCTTTTAAGATCATATAAAGAAATACCTTCAAAGTTTTTGCATATAATAAGAGACTAAAGTATAAAGTACTATTAAATAAAATTAGTATATGACATGTCCCATTAACGCACTTAAGATTAGACGCCTTATTGTAACATAAAAGTAGTTGAATTTGTCCGTACGTGACTATGGAATGCTCCTATATTTATGGGTTTTTATATCATGTTAATTATTTTTTTTTGTTTAATTTAAGAATGAAATATTTAATAGATTAATTTGGTATAAAAAACTATTCTGCATTTATACAATATTAAAATATAAATAAATGTATTTACATTTTATTTACTCATAATATAAATAAATAATCTCTTATTCATGATCAATTTATAATGAATTTGCTTTGCATTCAAATTTAAACTACAGTTTTGTTTAGTTTTTGTTTCTTTTTTTTTTCTTCATTAAATTTTTATTTAAATAGAAAACATTAAAAACTAAAAATTAAATAATATAAAACAATTTAAGGTTTGACTTAGCCTGTTTGGGGATGGAGTTGTTGTTGTATATAATATACATATATTTATATATATATATAAAGATAATGGTTTTATGGATAGATGTACTTTTTACACAGTGTTATTTGTTTTATTTAATATTAGTTTATTATTTAAAATTCTTTTTTTTTTTTGTTTTTACTTTTATCTTAAAATGTATTTAACCACGTCGTAATACCATTCAATCGATATATAAATGACTATATTTAATATAATAATAATTAATTTACTTCTTTCATTGCATTTAAATCCACATATACATTTAATTATTAACTATTATTTTTGTTTTGTTTAAGTAAAATTATTTTGTTTAATCATTCATGTAAAAAAATAATTTACATCTCTTTTGTTTTGGGGTTAACTTTAGTAATAATTTGTTTTTTTTTTTTTTTTTTTTTCTTTGTATTATTATTAATTCTTTCAGTTTTAATTTATTTCCTTTGGGATTGAGGGTATAAGTTAGTTTAACATTTATTGATGTTAGTAGAAGTAGAAAAGTTGATTTTTTATTAAAAAAAAAAGAAAATTAAAACAAACTAAAACTTTATCTATAGGGAGAAGGAACAGCAAAGGGAATATCCTGCTTTTTTTGGTCAAAGCGTTTTTAAAACGCCATTAAAAAATACTTTCGTTTGCCTATGCTCTTTTGCGGCAGCAAACAATTTAAAAATGAATGACAATTCAACATCTTAATGGCACGGCCTGTTAGCATGTAACAGAAAATTCAACTTTTCAATACACAACCGACTCGATACTAGAAATTTGAGAATTTATATGGATGCATGGATCGATCCAAGGAATTTGAGAATTAATATCAAAGTTGTAAAAAAGTCATGCTAGAATATTTTAAAAAGAAAGAGCCAATTAATTCATGTGTCCAACACGATTTTCAAAAATGTTGTTGCTGTTTGCCCCTGTGAGTCGATTGGAAAAATACCCTTTTCTGTTATCTATACGCTTGCGAACCCAACAAATTTTCAATTTTGTTATCATTCGGGTGCGGTTCATTCCCTCAGCAGTTTTATAAGCAAAATAACAAAGTGGATTAAATGCGAAACAAATGAATCAATCAATCAATCAGTGAATCGATTGATTCGATTGATATGGAATTATAAAAACTTTTCACTAAATTAAGTGTTAGTTTAAAGGTCAGGGCAAACAAAAAAATGTCGAAAGTTTTGGAACAAAGACACAACCAGAACAAAGCGGTCCGGTCCAGGTTCCATTAGAATTAATTTATGCTCTTTTGTATGGCTTTTCAGAACAACAACTTTCAAAAAGCTTCTTTTTCCTCAAAAAAAGGTAGACAGAATTTTAGGTTTTGAAGCTGGACCAAAGGCAGGACTAGGTGAAACTTTCTTAATGGGTTATACAGATATCTCATAATTCATATCATAAACACTGGCTCGATCTGGTGTTGGTGTAGTTGCTCTCTGTTGATTGTTAGCAGACGATGAGGGGCCTAAGCTATTGTTCGACATGTTGTTTCCTGCATTCACTACACTGCCATTATTTCGAGCTTGCTGTTGATCCATTGACTGCATCTCCATGGAATCGGTCATTTCTAAAGCTCGTACAAACGACATTGGTCGCGTTGGCGTTTGTTTTCGTTTTATCTGCGGCGAGGGTTGGGTTTGTTGTAGATTCGGATTCGGAGGGAAGACAGGAACGCCACCCCTCAGGGCTGGTTGATAGCCACCACCACTGCCCGCACTGCCAACCATTGTATTTGTCGACGAGGACTGAGCCACCACGGTGCTCGTTGATGAATTATTACTACCGCCTCCACCGCCATATCGCATCATTCCGTATGGCTGTGATGTTTGAACTGGATTTGGTGATAAATGCTGTGAGGTTGCCACAACAATAGTTGGACTAGTCGGATTCGATCGATGGTGATGAATGTCGTATTGCATTTGGTGTTGTTGCTGCTGATGGTATTCGTTCAGTGGTAGGCGGACTTGTTGATTGAGAACATGATTCAACGGGTGTTGTGTCATATTCATGTATTGGGCAGGATGGTGATTCGGCATAGTGCCTGCACTATTACCGCCGCCACCACTGGTGCCATTATTGAAGCCTGGCGATGTATCCTTCCACATATACACACCACGTTGTGGACTACCAGCGAGCTCTCGTATATTGTCGACTGTGTTGTTCGTTCGAGCGTAGGACAATTCGTTGGCGGAGGGACCACTGCTTCCTCCACCTTGTCGAACTAGTTCACCTTCAGATAGAAAACGTCGCTGGGGCGATCCATATTGGCTATTATTGGCTAACATCATTCCCCCTATGGCACTTCCAACACCCATGCCACGTTGTTGTTGCTGTTGTGATAAACCATTGTGGTGCATCATCATTTGTTGCTGCTGCTGCTGCTGTTGTTGTTGTTGTTGTTGTTGCTGCTGTTGGATGGGCAGGCCAGGAGCATATTCATAGTAAATTTGTGACTGTTGTTGTTGTTGCTGCTGCTGATTGTTGTTTGGTTGTAGCGATTGTTGTTGATTTAAGCCAACGGCTATGAAGTCTGGTCGACGTGGTTGAGTTGGGGTGCCAGGATTAGACCTTAATCAAAGAAAAAAGAATACAAACAAAAAGATTAGAAATTTTATGTTTAATGTGAGATATTATTCATTCTAGTGCCAACATAGAGTGCAGGCAAAACAGATTTTATTTTTACTCTGAACAGAAAACACAAACTAATGTTCGACCAAAATGCAGATATTTTTAAGGTAGTAAAGAATGATAGAGTTATTTTTTTTTTTAATTGAGAATGTCTTTAAACGTTGTGAGCTGCATTGTTAAATATTATTATTTTTTTTGTGAAAAATGGAATACTGAACACTGATTAAACTATGCTGAACTATGTAATAATTATAATAATATTGAGAAGAGAAGAATGTTCTATTGAAATGTAGACTACTGAATCGAATGTAAATGAAATATTTAAATTACTATCTTATATGGACATGTATGCACAGACGATTTTGATTTAATGAGTATTTGAGTATGCCCTATGAGAACTGAGAATACAATTGTATAAAATCGATTCAAGTTCAGCATACAAAAGGTGAAACTTCGCAAGTATTTTTTTTTAACGAAAAAATGTGTGTTCGTCTTAGATAAAACAGGCGAGCCTTCAGCAAATAAAAGATGAATATTTGTTGTAATAGTCGAATTTTTAAAAAATTAAGGGTGAATATTTGCGGTCTATGCGACAAGTGAAAAATTTAGTTGGGACAAAAAAGTGAGTTTTTTTCTATTTTAAGTTTCATCTATTTTATTGCATCTGTCAAATGTCAAAGTATGAATAATTCACAATTGGTACTTTTTCATTCACAATAACTCAGGTACTAGACGATCAAGTTACACAATACCAATTGAGTAATAAGTCGACGGTGATGATTGTTGAAAATGTGATCTCTGATCGACTACCGCAATAGGGTTCATTGCTTGGAAAAAAAAAATACTAAATAAGTAATGAAAATCGCATAAAATTCGAAACTTTATTTCAAAGAAAAGAACAATATGCTCTTGCTCGCAGTATTTTTGTTAACTTTTAATTTGGCCTCGAAATATGAGTAAATGAAAGTTTTACGGTTAATTTGTATGCTTAGATCAACTGCAATTAATTCTATACTATTGTGCATCCAATTTAGTGCTAAAGTTATAAAAGGTGTGATTTCAGAAAATATATGTTTTGGGGAATAATATTAATATTAAGAGCTTATCATGTACAAGAATGTTTTATATTTATTTAGAAGAAATAAATGGGGTGTGGGCAGATCCATCAATATGCTCGTTGACACACCAACAAAAGTTGGTGAACTTAGCCATAGGAGAAGGTGCAAGACCATTCGTGGATAATAACAACAGGTTATATTCTCATTCAACGTCAGCAAACAGCTTTGAGTTTTACATAAGTATTAAATTCCACAACAATATTGATACCCCATTCAACGATGCTGCTTAAAGTGATTCTGGCAACGTAAGTATATGAAAAGCAAAGGCTACTGTCGTATATTGGATTAGAAGATTCAAACAAGAGATGAATTCCGAACATGAGAAATAGACTCTGTGACAAAATGGAACCTTGGGGCTCACCAGCATTAATTTTGTGAATTTCCGACTTAAAGTCACCCAAAACGACTTGGATTGATTATTTGGGGGTGGAGGGGTTTTTATCCATTTACCGAGTTGTACCAAAGAAAAGATTGTAAAACAAAATTATGAATTCAATTAGTTCTCAGGTGATATGAACATAAGTTTATTTCATTTTTCATAACACCTCTAGGAGTCATCCATACTCTTCATACTAATCAAATGTCAGATTTAAAAAGTTCAAAGCTGTTACCAATTTAAAATTGTTAATTTTAATAGTTTATTAATTATTTATTTTCAATGATTTGTTTATAGTAAATGGTAATGATTTAATTAAATGGACCCGAAAATACCTATGATAAATGTTTACGATTTTATTTGATTATTCGAAAATACGAGTAAATACTATGAATGTTTTATTTATATAATGTATGTGGTGTTTTTTTCTAACCACGCTAACTTTTCATCAAAACGGACACATCATAAGCATAAATCAACACACAAATCTAAAGCATAAGAACATTGACTAAAATCTTTTAACAAAATTTAATACATACGTATTACACATTATAAAAAAAAAAAAAAAAACAGAAGACAAAAACAAAAAAAAAATGTATAATAATCGGAATCACATAAGCCCAACCACAGCTCCAAAATAAATATTATTTTTTTTTTTTTCAAACTTTGATTATATTTAAGTGGTGAAAATGGAAACCATTTGCAAAGACAGTGCTTTCAATGTTAACAAAAAAAAATCGACAAAATTCGGTTTTCTAAAGCACTAATAGTTCACAAACTCACCTCACCTGCTTTTTATTAATACGATGAAAAGGATGAGGACGACGAGGATATTAACAAATAGAGTTTGAATCTGATGTTTGGAGACTATACGGTAGTTAAAAAATTGATATTAGTATTCATATTTGATTTATAATTGTATTGATTAGATTATTTAAACCATGTTTTCTTAATGGGTTCTTTACATCCGGTTTTATGTACTTTAACTAAATTAAATAGCGAAAAACTTTAAATAAATCAAAACTTATATAAACTAACGCAACGACATTTAATATTTTATAATTATTGTTCATTACTGAGCCTTATCTGACAGTATACTTCACGAAGGCATTTTGTATTTATTTCGAAAAATGATCGCTAGAAAAGTCGAATATTTCGTAACATCGACAAAGAAGTTGAGAAAGTTTTTGTCCAATTTTGAAAAGATAAAGTTCAAGTTTTATGAAAAGACGATTTAAAATTTACAAATCTGAACCACTCAACCAAATATGCCGATGTTTTCAGCTTATAAGCTGCATGTGTTAGTTTAAACTATTTACTTATATACTAACCACTAACCCATGCACTTATGTATGATGAGCCTCTGATTGTAGGTTGCACCTTACTCAAAGCTCACTACAACAAATTATCTGATGAAGTGTTAAATAAAACCTGACACGTCAACGAATTACAAAACCAACTATAATAGCTAGACTTGATAAACTTGGGTGTTGTGTTATTCATAAAAGTTAAATATGTGTTTTCTAACAATCCTTCCATACATAATATCTTGCCACGCCACACTTTATCGAAATGCTTTTCAAGCTCACTCTTTGAGGGCGTTTTTAAGTCGAATTCTTTTCATCCATTTCAGATCGATCATTTTTTTTGGTCGGAAGGAATTTGTGAAGAAATTGATTTTTTATGTGATGGTGCCATTTGACAGGAATTTTAACACAAAAAATGAATGCGTCTACGTTACAACAAATATTAATAGTGCATTTAATTTATTTGCAAAACAAAACATATTGTGCCTTTAGCAAAGTAAAAAAAATATGCACGACTGGGTCGCACGAACTTGCTCTTATGTGCGATCACACTGTGGTTCTTAAGTCTGAAATAAATTAGTTATGGGAGCTGTTTTAAACCCAACGCGATGTACAACATCTGATTTCCTATAAAAATCCAAATTTATGAGAGAAAAATTTTAAAAATCGTAAGAGTTAAAATTTTCGTTAACATTTTTGAGAAAAAAAAAAATTGTACGCCAATTTTAAGTATTTATTAATGTGGAGTAAAAATTGAATTTTACAAAAAAAAATCTTCCACAAGTTTTCGAAAAATCGAATTTTCAAAAAATAATTTTGAATTATTTTTTTAAAAAATTCAAAAATAATTTTTTTGAAAGTCTTAATATGCAATATTATTTGAACTTATTACAAGCTTCTATATATATATACAAAGTATAGTTCCAATCATTAGGTAAGTCAGTTAATGAGATAGTCGAAAATCAAAAAAACCTTTTATGATAGATAGATATACTGTTCATAATTTAATGTAAAATTTATTAATTTTAAATGCTAGACCTTACTAGTTTCGATACACAAAAAAATTTTATCAAAATCGTAGGGAGGTATAGGTACTATAATTTTTTGTTATAAGTAGGGCCTGGATTTTTATGTCCTAAAAAACACAAAATATGTACCTAAAATATGCACAAAAAATTGGAAAATATGCCATCAAAAATCGAAAATATGCCATCAAAAATCAAAAATATGCTGCAAAAATATTCAAAAAGTAGATGTAAAAACATTGAAATATATAGCAAAAATAATTTAGTCATTTATTTATAGTGTTTTCACTGCACTAAGTTTATAAAAAAAAAACAAATATACTTTAAATAGTGTTTGTACATCGAAAATGATCTCTCTACGCCAACAGACGTTAGTGGATAATTTTTCAATGAAACAACCTCATTTATAGAATATCCAAGCACGTTTTTTTTATTCAAATTCAAGGATAACGTGGGGGGAGATATTTTTAATTTTCAAAAATCCTTCGTTTTTGTATGAACATTTTCAATTTTCTTACAAATATGCACGAAAAATATGCGTTTATTGTGAAAATATGCTAAATAAGCTTAAATATTCATTTATAGCAAAATATGCCAAAATATGCGCTAACGATTGAATGCCATTTCAACAGAAATTCCTTGATTCGAAAAACCACATAACTTATTTGCTTCCACTTACATTTACATAGAATTCCGGGCCCTAGTTATAAGAATAATTTTTGTCTAAAATCTGCTTGATAATGTTTTAAAAAAATGCTTTTTACCAAGTTTTATAAAAATCGACCAAGTCATATTGAAATATCGATTTTTCAAAAAATAAATTTCAAACTTTTTTTAAAAATCCAAAAAATAACTTTTTGAAAATTTTGGTAGTTATACAATATTTAAAAAAAAAAATGTAATTATCATTCGTCATAAAAAAAATAATCAAAATTAGTTGAACCATTTTCGAGAAAAGCGAAAATCAAGAAAGTGTTTCTTTGGTAGGTTCCATTAATAACCATTTTTTTACTAAACGGCAGCTAACTGCCAATTTAAATTTATTGATTTTTTTTTAAACCTGTGGAGATGATTTTGAGAAAAATTAGATTTTCTTTTTTGGCCAAATAAAATTTGTATGACAGGTAGCGTTACATTTGATGAGAACAGTTTGATCAAAAATATATAGTTCCTATATATCGCAAGTAAAAATACAATTCAAAAATGGAAAGAAGCAGAAGTTATTCAAAGTACGGATATATTATGATCCTCGAAGGAACACATCAGATTTGTAAATCAACCGACGCACATTTGTGTTTATTTATTTGCATTGAATATTTATTTTCTTCACCCGAGCGCGATAAAGTTAACATTCGACTTGATATGAAATGTCAAATTTTCATAGTGCGTGTGCAAATACTTACTACGAGTAAATATTACTAAAAATAAAAGATTTCATCTGACTATAAATCGATTTTTTTCTAAACGGGATTATTTTTTTTTTCGTTGGAAGGAATTCGACATAACTTAAGTTCTGTTTATGTGTAAATAAAAAACTATCCCACAATATTATAGAAAGAAATGTCTTTTTTTTACAATTCATCATTACAAAGATTTTTGTCTTAAGTTTAATTTTTAAAAGCGTTTTCCATAATAAAATGAAACAAAGATACAACGAAAATATAAATTAAATGTCTTTTATAACAATGTATCCATATTTTAACGCTGTGCTTTGGTTTATTGGAGACAATCATTGTTGTCTGTCCAAAAAAAAGAAGAAATGTAGCCAGATATTCTGACTTCATTCAAATAACTTAACCCTACTATTAGAACCGAATTAGCTTTGAAAGTCAATCATATTATTTTTCTCTCCATAGAAAATCTATCTATCTATCAGCTAAATTTATAATTTTCTGTACACACATTTTTTGGAAGGGATACAAAATTTCATAATTGAGGCGTTATTGAGTCGGCCATCCATTTGATTTTTGATTTTCAAAACGCAAAAGTTGATGAAAAATTTCACTATTTTGAAAAATCATATTCCACAAAGTTATTGCACCAACCCTCTTCTTCTATTTACAAATTGTGACTAATTTTGTTGGTTAAAATACCTTCAACAGGAGAGTCGGGGGTGGCGACCGAAAACTAACTAAATACTAAACAAAAAGTTATTCGTTGAATATCGACATTTTCACGAAATCTTAATGGAAAAAAAAATTAATAAATTCTGGCTCAGATGAACATGGGGCGAGATAAACGTTAAAAACCAGTTCTTATTCCCATAGTTCGAAAGTTTTTGACATTAACTTTTGAAAAGTGTCGTCACCTACAAAACTAAGAGATGAATGGCTGAAAACACACAGGCAGGCATTTTTACTTATTATATCGGGCACGTATTGGTTTCGCGTAAAACAAATTTCGAGCTTTTAATCAAAACTAATACTAAGATGATCACGAAGCCTGATAATTTGGGTTCATCGGTCGGGTGGGCCGCTTTAATTCAAATTTGGTATTGTCCATTTTTATGTTATTTCCTAGAGGGGAAATTCAAATTTTGGTTTTAGTTGCCATAGATTTTTCTGTTTAATATAGTTTGGTTTAATTTTACTGGACTTATCTTTTTACCCAAACACATTCCGTCATTCCGTAATCTTTAAAACGAGAAAAGTACACGTTATCGTCATCAATTTGCTTCACGTAACACAACCACTATCGTCTCGTCAATTGTTTATTTTACATCACAGCGTGAGAATCTTTGGAATCTAAAACAGGGATTAAAATGTGATTTTCGCGGTCATAAATGACAATTCTACAATTTTGTTTGTGTTGTTTTCTGTTTGGTGCCGGTGAGAAGAACAATAATTGTAAATCGAAATTTATTTATGTTTTATGTATGTTTTTTTGAAATATTAAAATGCATTAAACATTTGATTTATAGGTCAGTTACGCCGAACAAATTTCCATTTTAATTTTTTTATATGGACCCCGATGAAGATTTGGCCAAGGGCTATGAGCCAAATACAGACCCAAGGTAAACACTCTTGAATCTAAATATAAACAAAATGTGGGTTGCTTTAGCTGCGGAATTAAATGGGCCACCTATACAAAAATAAACCATAATTAGAGCGGAAATTTATATTATTCTGTGAACAGTAACAAACTTTCAATTTTTATGACATTTGGTTAGTCGTGCAAATGTTGCGACATTATTTTCTTTACTTCCGGTGACTTTTTTCGTTTGTGGCTTTTGTAATGGCTTAACTACTCAAGAATTTTTGAAAAAAGGAGACAAAAATGAAAAACAAAAATATGCCCTAGATGCCTGTGTGCGAAAAAGTGTACGAAAACTGTGTTTGATCTGTCATTTCAAACTGACACAAATTCCGTACGCTTTTTCATACATACCTTAAAGCCTTAAGGGCCAATTTTTTCACAGAGTCCTAATGCTAGTACCGGTACTAGTCCTAAAATTAGTACTCAAATCAGTATCAACTCATTTCTTCACACAAGTTCTAGGTCGTAGTCTTGTCAATTGGTACCGAGTATCAGTTAGGACTCGGTATTAGCTGGCTCCTCAAAATCAGCTAGTACCTGGTTATTATACCAGTTGTTAGTACTCAAATCGGTACCAAATGATTTCTTCACAAAAGTACTAAGCCCTAGTTCTGTCAAGTTGGTACCGAGTACTATTTAGGATTCGGTATTAGCTAGGACTTAAAAATCGGCAGTCTAGTGGTGCTTATACCTGATTTGTAGTAATTTTTTTCATTTTCCTCAGTGAATCCGTTGGATGGACGTGTGTTAATGCAGTCGTAAAAATAAACAACGTCACATCTAAAACGATTAATAGTGTTGTGGAGAGTTTCGACAAGCTATTAAAAAGGCCTTTCGCACATATCCCAAAATTTTCAGATATGCATTTTTGTTTTTGCATTAACTGTTTTCATAAGGGATTAAAACAAACACAAATCCTATCCTGAAAGCTCTGGATATTTCTCCGTACGCGACCAATACATTGCATGGACCGCACATGAAATGCATACAAGAAAGGGCATTGCTCCAAGACTTTCACACACATAACACCATAGAAAAATGTCCAAAATCCACGCAAAAAATAACATATAATGCTCTACTCAAATCAAATGCTTCATCTAGAAGCTTATTCAAAACACTCCTGTAAATATCGGTAGGACTTTATGTGCATTCTTCATCTTCCCACTCTCTATAGGTTTGTAGCAACAACGACGACCGTTTTGCTACTAACTCCGTAAATTGAAGACCGGAAAATTGTTGATCACAGTGACAAATTTCATAGTTGATGCTAAATGAGACAGGTACCATGGAATGGATATTAAGTCCCCCTTTTGTTAAAATTGACATAATTCATTCGAAAATAGAATAAAATAAAAATCTTTCAGTAAAAATAAATATAAAAATAATATTTGAAATGCCAAAATATTGTCAAAATCAGAATTAGACTAGTTTTAGACGTATTAAGTCCTAGTACCGCTTGGTGTACTTAGATCCGGTACTAGTGATGTGAAGAAATGCTCAGGTACTTACTTTTCATTAGGACCGAGTACCAGAGCTAGTACTGGCTTAGTACTTCTGTGAAGAAATTGGGCGTAAATGTTTTAAATGTTTTCATAAAATAAAGTAAGTAAATTGTTGCCAAAAACAAACAACACCACGCAAGACGATAGCTAAATAGGTATCGCTCAAACGCTATCGATTTAACGATATAGTTTTGACAATTTTTTAGTTACGGAGAGCAAATTTTCGATCGTCAAGACGATATCTTCCAGTCGATATCTATTGCTTTTACGTGATGCAAAGCTGTCGTCGAAACGATATCGTGTGGCGATAATCGAATTAAGGAATGACCCCCAAGGGCTCGTTAATATTTCATTTGTTTAGTTAATTTCATTTCATTTTGTGTCAAAATGAAATGCGATCGAGTTATTAAATTACAACAAAATCATCGCATTTTTTTCAAAATCGAGGCTTTTTCCCAACCCCTAGAGTTTTCTTCTTGTTGTTAAGTTATGCGCATCACTACTCTCGTGTGGTGTGTTGGGGAGTAGTGTGTCGATATAGCTCTAATTTATTACATATGCGTAGAGCCATGTTCGTATCGTGTGGTGTGTTGTAACGAAATCTATGAAATACAATGGAATGACAGCGACACACTACCTCCAACACACCGCACGGGAGTAGTGTGGTTCGGGCTTAAAAATTTCTAACGCAGTTTTTGCGGGCACTCGAATGATACTTTCAATTTTGACAACCTGCCTTAGATTTGTGTTCTGTGCTATGAAATACAAACCATACACAAAATTTTAGCATCGCAATCGAAATTAATTTTTTTTTTTGTCAAGAATTAATAATTAAGTCAACATCGAAGACATATTTTGTTTAGTTCATTTGTTATGAAAACGTAAAAATTTGAAAGTTTGTCGTTCATTAATCTTTGCCAGTGCGGAAAATGCGTTTGTAAATGTTTTTTTTTTTTTTGTAATCGGTAAATAAAAGACTGTCTTAAAATGAAATAAAGGATTTTTTTGTTTGTTGTGGGTTTTAGTTTGGTTTCGCCAAATGCAGGTTTGAGGATCTATATTTGGATCCGTATCCGAAATCGTCCATACGTTGTTAACAACGTGCGCGGATCAAAAATGGACTTGTGTTGCTCAATGGATGATACTAAATAGTTTAAATAGGCATTTGGTAATTTTAACTTTAAGAAAATATTAAAAAGAAAGCATCATGCAAACTTGTTAAAAATTTGGAAATTCCTCTTTTTAACCTAAAGCACTATACCTAATACAAAGCCAATTTATTGTGAGTGGGAGTGCATTCCTGGGTGAGACAAATGTGCTAATTTTCACCAGGCTTGGATTCAATTGAAAACCTTTTGGAACCCTATGCCGGTGGTGCTCAAAGATGTTAAAACTACAAACCGGCAACTAATAAAAACTCATAAGAGCATTACAACCTTAATGTTCGGTACTATGTAAAAGTTTAAAAAGCATACCACGACGCCCTGAAGATGCAATCGCACCAAAAGAAAATATATGTACATACATATGTACAATCTTCCTATACTTAAGAGTAAAGTTACCTCCATCCAGTAAAGTTAGATAATCAACATGGAAAAACAAAGATACAAGCTGTAAATTGTATTAATGGGGTCAAAATCATATGGTCTTTCGCGAACTTTGACCAGCGTAATTTTTTTAGAAAAAAATTCAAACCTATTGCAGATACGCTAAACAACCAATCTTCAATGACTACAAAGAAAACAAGTCTCTACTGAAATAAATGTATATACATATTTGTTTGTTCTGAATAACATGATTTAATACAAAAGCCAACATAAGACTATTTAATATCGTATTAACGTACATAAGCGCTGTGTATGGGCTGCGACGACAGATTTAAATCATAAAATAGAACAAACTTATTATTAATATAAATTAAGAGAAAAAATATCGACTTTATGGGGCGTATTCATGTTCACTTTTAAACCGTTGCTAAGTAAACAGTAAGTTTAGGTTAGTTTAGTTTTCTGAAAATAATTTGTATTCTTATGGTTTGTCAATGTCATTAAACTCATTCGAGTATAGTTTTTTTTACAAATTAATGTTTTAACAAACAGAAAGGAATTTGGCCATGAGAGGAGCTGTATTAATTGCACCATGTAATCTTAAACTGTAGTTTACTAAAACATGAGGTTAGTAAGCGACTATAAATACGCCTCTATATGTAATATAATAAATGAAATTAAAAAATTACAGTACATGTATATAAATTATATGTATCAAAAACTAAAATACACAAAAGCAATCACGAATTTCGATGGAAGTATTTTTAACCTAAAGCAATTTATAAATTCATTTTATTTTTATCAAAATTACCGGTAAAGGTAAATATTAATCGAAGGTACTTCCAGCTATGTCCATCTGTTCGAGTTTTACAATTAAAATATTTACCGTGGCAACCGAGAAAATATTCATTTGTGCACATTTTTCGCAAAAAGGTGTTAATGGTTGCAAATAAGTTTTTTTTTTTTATCAGAAGAAGAAAACAAATAAAAAAACAATATAATATCGTGTATAGAGTTTAAGTTAAAACTAAAAATAAATAATTTTTTTTACATTCTTAACAATTTTAGGTACAACTATTTAACTGCGCAAAATAAACAAGTTAAAAGGAAAATAGGAAACAATAAATTATAAATAAAGAAAGAAGTAAAGAAAGAGCGAGAGGAATGTAAGATTAATAATTTGTTCTATACTAACCTTCGGACTGGACTAGACATGGCTAAGGGTGTCGCTACGCCCAGTGCTTTGATTCGTTGCTGCATTGTGGGTGTGGCTGAGGTAACGGCTCGATTTTGTGCTGCCACTATTGCTGGATTGCCCGGGTGCGTTGGATGGTCAGGCGAAAGTGCATCAGGATTATAGACTCGCTGTGGTTCTAGCCCTCTGAGGATTAAAATTAAACAAAAAGTTTTAATAAAATGGACAAAACATTAACGTGTGAAACTTGAACACAAAAGTATTGGTTCTATTCAAATGAACAAAAAAAAAACTATTACTATATTCTTGTGCAGAAAATGTTTAATTTTAAATGTTTAAAAAAAAAACTGAGTTTTCGAAGTATATGTACAAATCGCTTAATTTTGCCCTTGTACCCCACAAAATAAAAAGCTGTGTGGTTCAAATTTAAGACCCAACTATAATACCGATAAGCTTATCTTAAAAAGCTAACCAAAATTTGTTGGTTTGCAAAAGTACCTCGTCTAGCCATTTCCCATTTTCGTCCCACATTTAATTCTCATCTTTGTGTTCTGTTCCGAATTTCTTAATATGAAACCGCGGCAATGATACAACATAAAGACTACAAGCCCATAAATGCTCACAATACAAATTGATGGACACATAAGTTTTAAACAGCTCTGAAATCTGTTATTTCCTTTGTTTACACCATTTATAACTCAAGAACGGCTGCATCGATTTAAATGATCTCTGATTTGTTGGATTCGCCCGAATAGCAGAATAACTATTCAAATATCGGAAAAATTCACTTTGTAGAGTGAAATAAGGTAAAATGAAAAGGACGTATCCCATTGAAAAAAAACTCTACCTCCGTTTAAAAACTTATTCTAAGGAAATGGCTTCGAGGATATTTTCTTATTTTCAAATTTTGCTATTTGTAGGGTGAAATGGGGTAAAAATAACAAAAGTTGTCCGATTTAAGAAATTCTTTTTTTTTTTTGAAAGGTTTTTCTTATGAAATGGCTCTAGGGATATTCTTTTTCAAATTTTGTTATTTGTAGGGTGAAATAGGGTACAAATAAAGGTCTTATAAATTATTTTTGTGTTTGAAGGGGTATTTTGAGTGGACAGGTTAAGGAATTTTATTATTTCAAAAAAATTGGTATTTAACTATGTATATGATTTTAAAAATTCTGTTTGTGTTTGAAAGGTTATTTTTAAAAAATTCTGTTTATAAAGTGAAATGGGATAAATATAAAACAGTGGTTTTCAAATACCAAAATCTTTCCGTGTTGGGAAAGCAATAAAGGCTGTCTACCAGTGTGAAGCCGGGCGGGCCAACTAGTTATGGATATAATATATGCAAACAAATGCCTTGATGGGTGTATCATGCTCAAAACATAAAAACAAAACTCTCCACCAACATTCAGTTAACCTTTTTTAACTTATTGTCCATTTTAATCGGTTAAAATGAAGCCGTGTTTTTTTTTTACTTCATTGTATTACTTAACAAATACAATCAATTTGACTCATAAAAAAGAATCAGCCAACTTAATTTGTCACCACAAGTACAGGCTGAATAGTTTTCTGTTCAAATTAACGTCTGGTTTAACATACCAAATATTAATCTCATAATTATGTGGTACTAAAGCGAAAATGAACAGCCTTTAAATTAGATGAATTTATTAATAATTGTTATTTTCATTTTCGTATTTAGTGTCATTTCTTTTTAAGTAGCTATATGTTTCTATATAAAACCGACGGTTAAACCCCTATTAATAAAAAATGTAATTTGGCCCCAGGACTATTCAGTACCGAACTTTCACCGTTGGGCACTTCATCACCAGGGGCCGAATTACCGCATCAGTTATCGAGTAATACGTGACTGAATTATGTGAGTTTGGCTTTACAGCTCACGTTATGGAGCCGTCATCTCCATAGGTTTTACTCGTTCATTCGATCACTGATGGCACTCAATCGATCAGTCACTAATGCGGTAATTTGGCCCCAGATTTGTTTTTGCTTTGAATTTTCGTTACAGCTGTTCCGCCACTGGGTAGTTCGCTGTCGTTCTTTCAACACTAGACTTTTTAACAATTCCTACAGACAGGTAATGTAGTGTTAATAATTCAATATGACCATTGTTTCTTTTGGAATTAAAATATGGTTAGTCACAATAGAACTCAAATTTGCCATGTAATAACCGTGACTTTTTGGTAACTTTAGCATGGCACAACATTATAGAACATTTTATTCATTGTAATGCATAGTGAAATCTTGAACAAGCGAATTCTGTATATTTTTATTTTTGACGCAAATTTCAATTTGCTATTATTGACAATAAAACATGCCTCCCGCCAGTAAAAATAGTGTTAATAAATGATTTTCTATTAATTTGCGTCATTTATTTTAAATTTTCCAAAAGTCGCTGTTCTCCAAATTTCCTAAATAAAATGCAAATGATATAAGCTGAAAAAGAACACTATTTGTTATGGAAAACAATATAAATGAAATCTTATTGTGATTTAACCATTTCTAATAAATTCTACACTACTTTGCACACACGAAAACAAAATATCCAGACACGAAAAATCTGACACTTAAACGGGCAGCACTCAAATATTGAGCACTAAATGGCAGCACTTAAAGATCCAGTGGTGAAATGTCTGTCTATCAATTTGCGGTGGCCAATGGTACCGTACCGCAAAACGACTCGGGTCGAGCGACTCGTCGTTTAATGTGAGTCCCCCTACTACAGCCAAATGCTTACGGACACCATAGCGAAATATTACTCATTGAAAATGTCACCAATTGCAAATGAAAATGTGTCATTTTTGTATGGGATTTTTCATTCCACATCACTAGCGTACTTAGCTTTATTACAAATAAACTTAAACATTGATCAAAGGTTAATTCAATAATTAAAATTTCTTATACGAAAAAAGAAAAACTGACTAATTAACAAAATCTACTACAATCAACAGGAACTCAATTTTCATTAACGGTTATTAATTAGTCTGCACAGTGGACATACACTTTCTCTCCGAATGTGAACTTTTGTACACACACTTTCTCACGTAAGCTATTTTTTTTTTATTTCAGTTTGTAAATATCATGTGTGTATGTAATAACAGCTTTTGCTTTCTTTGGAAACCCCACACTAGCTCTCAAACCAAATGTTTTAACAACACACGAACAGAAGTTGTCAAATTGACCTACATGTGTAACTATGTATGTACAATTGTAGGTTATATAATTATACGTGAAAATTGAATTTTCCATTTTATTTCCATTAAAAACAAAAAAAGTTTCACTTACCTCTGCCTTGAATGAGGACTATGCCGCGGATGATACATTCTTATGTGACGCGGAGACTCTGGACCACCTCCTCCACCTACACCACTAGGTCCATTTGTACCAACCACCATGTTTGTATTCTCAATGGGGGGCAGATAAAAATTACTTGAATTATGCCTCTGCAACGGTGGGGTTGGCTCACAATCTTGACTTTGGGATGCCTGTGGTGGATCCATGTCAGTATCAGAACAATCACGGCCCGGTGAAAGCTGCATTAATGGGATATAATCATACTTTCAAAATGTTATCTTTAGTAAATGGATTGTTCATGGTTTTATTTCAATACAAGAATCCTAAGCTCAAAATTTGAATATATACTTATATTTTGTGTTTATAACGTACTACATAATAAAATGTAATTCTAAAAAAAATTCAATTTTGCATAATTATTATTAAATAATTAACAATTATTTAATTTATTTTTAACTTTTTTTTTAAATATATATGTATATAAATATGCAAATAGAAAATGCTCTATATATAAACCAAAAAGGAAAGGTAAGATTAACTTTAGATGTAAGTTGATTTTTTAATTAATAAATATTTATTTAAAAAAAAAAACATTATTATTAACTTTTTATTTAAATTTAAATTTTGAATATTCACATTTATAATTTATTTTTAATAACTGTGGAAAGTAGTGGCATAAATAAAATTGAAAGATAGAATATTATGTAACAAATAAGATTTATGTTAAAACACAATGAACATTTAAAAATAAAATAAAAAAAAGTTTTTATATATCAGTTAAGAAATATTTAATTTTTAGATAACGAATATGAAAATAAATATTATTATTAATTTACTGAACAAATATAATCTTAAATTCTATTTTGAAAAAAAAAAAAAAATAATAATATTAATTAACATTAGATTAGATTTTTGTTGTAAATAAAACAAATATTTTATATTGGTTTACCTTCGGTTCGGTGCGTTCTTTTAGTGTGGACAAGTTTATGACCAATTTATTTACAAAAGAAGAATCAGTAAGCAAAACTTAAAGGAAAAATCTGCATGCACTCAACCAAGTATTAATTTTGTTTTTTTTTTTTAATTTTAAGACAAAAAATAGCTTAGTATGGGAAGTTTTAGTGATAATTTAATTTCTATGATATGTGTATTATAGTTATGTAGATTTGTTACTAAGGGTTGTTTGCGCATGACCAAAATAAAAACAACAAATAATTACTTAAAATAAAAAAAAAAAAACTTTACAAAAGAGATCGGTCATCTGTTTAGGTAGAAGGGGATACATATGTATATATAAATAAAGTATCTTGGAAACCGAAGAAATTCTATTGGAAATATAGTCCAGTTGTTAAAGTTGATGATTTAATTTTGTTTTTATGTTCCCTTTTTTTGGGAGAAACAAATTTTAACTATACTCCGTTCAAGAAAAATTGTCAGTGCAGTGCTTATTGGCGAGCTTTTTCCAAAGCAGTGGCGCTTGATGCACGCTCACGACACTGAATTGGGAATTGTTGTTATAATTCTCCGTTAAAAGTCGTACACTCTACTATGACCGTTGTATCACTCTGCTGAAGAGATACTGCATACTGATAAACGATCGTGCGCTCGTCATCTACGATGTGTCATGTCACGTGTGTATTGAAATTGTGCTCATCCAAACAGTTACCTTTCCCAATTGTAAGCAAATTAAAGAGCTTTCTGTGGATTTTATTAAGGAACTTTTGGGATTTGAAGCTTTTGTGAACAAGTTTATGAAGATCAGTATTTGAATTGTGAAGTGTTATTTATAATTTAAAAAACGGAAACCCTATGAGAGCTTTAAAGAGGCACAGGTTTATGCAAGCCAATGTAACCAGTCTGAGAGGCAAACTTCCTATTTCCCTGCCATGAAAATATTGTTTGAACAGAAGATTTACCATTCTTCTGATTATAAGCCATAAGTATTGGTATTGGTATGGCTGTACCGTAAGGGAGATGAATTCTTTGGTGGGATTTACTCACAAATTTACATATACATATTAATAAAACGGAAACCTTGTTTTGTTTGTTTGTTCGACCTTATCACAGAAACCAGATGCTCGATTTCAAAAACTCTTTTTGCGTTTGAAAAATTATTTTTAACGGATGGATAAGGGCATATTTTTTTTTAAATTTAGGGTTTAATGGGGTATTTGACTTAAAAATTCTTGAGTTAGTATAGGTATACTTAACGTATGGCCTAAGGGCTAATTATTTTTGTAAATGTAGCTAGTTTAAGGGTATAATAGGATAAAACAAGCAAATGGTATCCGATTTAATACAATTCTTTATTTCTGTAGTTGAAAGGTAAAATTTAGACGATTTATTTCGAAGGCCCTAAAGAAGGCTAGATATTTTTCATAAATGATATCCGATTTTAAAAATCATATTGACTTCAAGGATTATTGTGGGACTACATATTTAAAAAAAAAAAATTAAATAGGGCTTTTTAAAAAGTTTGCTTGGTTTCCATAATGGGATTTCACGGCAAGGATTACATAATATACAAAATGATTTGCAACATATAGTGAAATTGCACCTTTTTTAATTTTTCATCTTGAAAATATTTTGAATACCTTAGCAAAGTCGAATGTATCGAAAAAAGTAGAAAGGTTGGGTTATGTTAAGGTGGCTACTAAGCAGGAAAGCTTGACACACTTAGACCACAGTTGGTCCATTGGGTGATATGAATAAAACGGATCACGTGCTTAGAGCAGGTGCTCCATAAGAACCAGAGAATGTGCTCAAAAAAGAATCACCTGCTACCGTTTAGTATGAATATAATTATACTCCAACCAGTGAAAGGGGAAAACGTTGCTTGAGTTGTGAAAAACTTCGTTCAATTATAACTCGTTGCGAGTTAGGCATTTATATGTTGCTCAGGAGTATCTGGATTTTATTATGCACACATACGTAGTTAAAAGTCAAGGATTAAGTCCGTATCCTGAATCACCAAGTAAAATGGCAATAGCTTCATTCCAGTGCATGATTTTAAATACGCGAGAATTTTTCCAAATTCGTGAATCATGCACCGATCCTGGGCATGAAAGGTCAACACTTGTAAATTCATCTCTGGAATTGCATGTTGCCTGAACATTAATGCTGTCGAATCTTTTTCTGTTAACGTACTCGTCCCCATGAACAACTGCTTTGATGATGGGAACATGAGTTTTGCATTCTGCAGTTATTCAGTAGTTGTGGGGAAATTGATCCAATAGTTTGACTTCTGGATTATTGGGCCACTAACAAGCGAAACAGTTTAAGAGATCGTGGACTGGTGTACTCCAAAGTCTTCTCCAACTCCAGTTTGAAAACCTGGATCACCTATGTAGTGAAGGAAAATTTGCATTTTTTCAATGCTAGTTAAGTCACCACCCCTAGTTTCTGAACTACTATGTATTCCGAAGAAAATGATTCGCCAAGATATCCACATCTTCTTTGTTGAATCTGTATAGAACGCGATAATCATTTGAAATTCCTTCTCTTCTTCTTTTATAGAATTTGGCTTTACGGTTTAAAATTGGCATGAACTCCGCCATTTATGGAAAACAAATTATAAGGAGCTATTTACTTCAACGTTGAGCAATCAAATGAGCTAAATCACAAATAGGAGCAGGCGCTCTTCTCGATGGAGTACGTGCTTTGCTTTATTCATACCTTATAATGAAGCAGGTACTTATTTTATGGAGGTACTCATCAAACACGTAGATGCTCAATCCTTGAGCACCTTCTCAAGTGTTTATTCATACCAAATGGAGCACCTGCTTTTAAAAGATGAGTTTTGAGAAGGTGCTACTCTTTATTCATACCGCCCATTTTGATACCACAAGAATCTAGGAACTTTCCTCCCTATTCGTTGAACCACTTACGACTTTTAGTCTAATTCTTGTCTAATTCAATTAGACTTTGGACTCCAAAAAATATCCCGAGCAACGCAACCTGGAATTTTTGTTAGAAAGAACTTAATTTGCTCAATTTTTTTAATAGTGATTGAATGGAAAATTTTACAATACCAAAACAAGCAAAAATTGGCAAGTCAATTTTTAGAAAAATGCATTAAATCAGCATCATTTATTTGTGTAATGTGTTAAATATTACAAACTTGCATCAAATTATGCGCAACTTTTATTAGTTCCATTTGGTTTTAAAAAGTAAATTTTTGGTACTTCTCAGTAGATGATGAATGGAACGCTTTCATTTTGCCAAAAATTAAATCGTATCTCAATTATTAAAATGTAATTTTGATTACTTGTTTTTGTCAATTGTTTTAGATTAGGAAACTTCAACAACAATAATTTACTACGTAATTTCTTTTTACTGATGGTGGCGCTTTCTTGCGTGGTTATAGTTCATTACTACATTAATGAATCACCTTCACCACAAAGTAGAAGTAGTTAATTGCAGCCAGAAATACGTGGAAGAAGATACTGGAGGCCAAAGGACACACCTAATATTATAAATGCGAAATTTTAAATTATAAACAAAATTATAAAACTAAATAACATTTAAAATGTACAACATTTGATGTTTCTACAAGGAATAATTACATGATTAATAAAACAAATTGATCAACATTAATACTCGTATGGGTAGGTAATATAGGTATACAATACATAAATTGAATTTGGATTTTTTCCAAACATTATTTAAAGGTATACTTTCAATTTTATTTAGAAACTTACATATGCGCACATCTACGTGACATAATGTGTGAGCACAGAAAATAATATTTGATTGTAAATAAAAATTAATTATTAAGGAATATTTAAAAAAAAAATATGAAAATATAGGTAGGGAAAATCATATTAATTTATTTTAGCACTAAACCAAAACAAAATTAAAAGAAAAAAGAAATAAAACATTCGAGAAGGTTACCTTTTTTTAAAAACTTTATAACTTTAGGTTAAGTTAAAAAAAATATTACGTAAGCTACATTTTCCAAGAAAACCTTTATCACAATAAGCCATAATAATTTAAATAAAATATGTGAGCCTGAAATCCTTGAGAAAGTTAAACTCAAATATTTTATTTTATTTTTAAATACGCTAATTAACGACTGCCTTCTTGTGAAAACGTTTTTCTACGAAAAACATGCTTGATATAAAATATTAAAATATTAAATTAGTTTGTATTTGTAGCAACCCGGAGGCCGCACGAGCAATTACTGGCAAGCAAGTTACAATACATACACATTTTTTCACTAACACATATAAACCCAAGCAACTTGCTCGTTAGCTGGTCTGCCTTTTTCGAAGCCAGTTGAGCAGCCAGTAGAGAAGCAAGTAGGGTGTTCATTTTTTGAACTATAGTCAACAATCATCGTTCCTTTTATTAAAATTTTGAATTAATTAGATTTTGTGCAAAAAATAAGTAATAAGTTTAGAACTTGATTCCATTTTTAAAATTTTAAAATTCACTTTCATAGGAAACTGACATTGCTTGACAGAATATTTGACGTTTGCGAATATTTCGTTACAAATCACCAAAAAGCACTAAAATTGCCCATTTCAAAAATAAAATTTCAATTTTTTTCCGATTTTTAGAGGTTTTTTAATCCATTGACAATGTAGACATCCTTCAATGGAATTTGAAAGTTTTGTGCTTGACAGAATAGGGAACAAAATATATTTGATCGTATCGAGAATATTTCGTTCCAAATGTCAACCGATTGCCCTATGTATTTTTCCGGAGCAGAAAATAAAATGGAAAAAAAATCGGATTTTTAGAGGTTTTTTAATCCATTGACATCGTAGACATCCTTCAATAAAATTTTAAAGTTTTGTGCTTGACGGATAGGGAACAAAATATATTTGATCGTATCGAGAATATTTCGTTCCAAATGGCAACCGATTTTTAGAGGTTTTTTGATCCATTGACTGTAGACATCCTTCAATGGAACTTGAAAGTTTTCTGCTTGACAGGCGGAAAGCCAACAAACTGTATTTTGACGTCTGTAGTTTTTTTTGGTACATGCATTTTAGTTAAAGTATTATCGAGGGCTTATGGTGATAAAACGCTATCCCACATTTTCTATTAATTTTTTTTTATTAAGTAAAATGAAAGCCATCCCAGTCCTTCATATTGCTGCCAAATATTGTTCATCACAAAACACTGTAAACCGTTACATTTTCATGTTTTTAAAAAATCACTATCCCCGGTCGAAAAATGCCAAACAGTTTTAACTCCCCACTGCATATTTTTTCTTTTTTTTTCGATGTGGGATAGCGCTTTATCACCATAAGCCCTCGATATGTTATTCCCTCTTTTGTTTCGTTGTCTATAATTTCAATTATTAAAGTTTGTTAACCATTTTTGCATTTTTCTTTAATATTCATTCCAAATGTAAATATTTTGATTTTTTTCAATCCATTTTGTTTGAAAGATCAACCAAAGTTGTTTACTATATCTAGTAGAGAAAAAGAACGACCCACTTGCAAGCAAATTGCTTGGCAAGTGGAGTGCCTTCTATGTCACAGCCAGTACACAGATACGAATTTGGCAGGCAATGTATGAACGCAACTTGCTTACCAGTACTTGCCCGTGTGGCCTCAGGGTAACTTCCTACATATAAATATTTATATATTTTCGTTAAATATAATTATCAAGTTAGGAAGTATGTAATGGCCGTTTTGTCTAACCCAGTAGGTACTAATTGGCCACGTTCAGATTTATATCCAAAGCGATCTGGATAGCTTTGTGTTGTTGTAAACACTTGTAAAAAACACATCTGATTATAAAACAGCTGTTGGCAAAAAAGAAATCTCAAGCTATCCTTAAAACTCTGGGATACTTATCTATCCCACGAGAATTATCAAGAACAACTGACTAAAAAACTGATTTGAGCAGCAAATTTAACCTATCCAGCTTGTTTGTTCAGAATTATACATGGATAGTCGAGTATCTAATATAGGCTATCCTAGTGAATCCTGAACGTGGCCATTCACACATTTATGTCTGTCAAATCAATTGTCAAACTGCAAACTGCCAGTGTCATTTCTCATTTTCATTCAGAATTGCAATAATATCGTGATGACATACACGCTTTAACAACGTTACTTATTTAAGAAATTTGGTTCCAAAAGAATGGCTCTGTGCGCTAAACTTATTCAGCTGTTCTTTCAAAAATTGTGTTCTGTGATACGAAGTCCATTTTTGGCTCAATGGGGCTTAATTGTCGCATTTGGACCAAAGATAATCTACATGAGATTACTGAAACGCCACGCGCGCCGTTACATCTCGGTGTGGTCTTTCGACTGGTGGAGTCATCGGAACATATTTTATTAAAGCCATGATTAATGATTTTTTCGTTCCGCAATTCAATACCACAGCATGAAACAGTGGTTCATCAGTTCTAACAATCGCTGGAACCAAATCGAACAATGGATCTGTTCTAACGAACAAAACATGTGCACATAATCAGTTTCAAAGGAATTTAGACATTCATAAGAATATGCCTTCACTGTAGTAGAAATATTAGTCAGTTCAATACAATTGATAAACAATTAAATAAGACAGGATGACTGTTAACCTAAATACAAACATGAGTTTGAACTCTCATTATTTTCTCTTATACCTATGCTATGAATACATATTGTAGCTCAGATCACTGTTTTGTACAGAATCCAGTCAAAAAACGAAAACTTTTTGTGTCTATCTATTGATTTCTTCCAATAAGGTAAGATCCAGTGAGTTAAAATATTATTTAGAATCTATATCAATCCTTTTGTTCGCCTCTTACCCCCGAAAGATCGTACTGCCCAATGTTCCAATGTCTTCTCTGAATTTTTTTATGATTAACTTAAAGGACTCGATATAAAGGTAATACAAAATGCAATGTATGTAGAAAGCTGTTGCTTGATTTTAAATATTAAAAAAAAAAAATAGCTTCGAAAGCACATTCCTTTGATTTCGCTAATGTCTTCGCAAAAGCAAGAAAAGCAGTCAATTTCAATTTAAATATGTAACTCTACTTAAAACTCTAGAATTTATGGATCAACTCTAAAATATCTGCAATATTTACATTTTTTTTTTTTTTTAATTTTAATCATTCCAACCGTTAATTTAATGTTAACAAAATAACGAACTACATTTTTACTTTTAACGCTACGTACTGAGATAAATTTCATAATATTTAGCATAACACCCAAACGTTTTCATCCAAAAATTATTACAAAAAAAAAAATATTAAACTTAAACGCAATAAATAAATATGTAAATACAAATTAATAAAAACTAATAAACTAAATTAAAAGAGATAGATAGACAAGTAGAGAAAAAAATAGAGATGGAAAGAAAGAAAATAAAAAAAAAGCTCCAAAAGAACAACAAGTGTACCCACCTTACTATAAAGCGTTGAACTGCCCGACCGTTGATTATAACCATTGCCCTGGTCCGTATATGTCTTTACCTGAGTATGATGTCTGTCCCGGTCGTAATAATTTGATTGCATCCCTGTGGAATTTTGGCTAGTTGTATTATTGCGACCCATTCCGCCGCCACTCGCTGTGTTATTCTCCCTATCGCTGGTTATTGTACTGATGCCTTGGTTATCTTTATGCGATCGACGAGCAGCATATTTTTCGGGCTTAAGCAAGCTGAAGTTATAAGAAGATTTTTTAATTATAATTATAAAAAATAATTAAAATATGTATACAAATTACCTCGGATATTGTGGACCGAACTGCGTGTAGCAACAATTGTGCCAACAACCACGTGAGAAAGGATTATATCCACCTTTGAATTTACCAGTCACCTGTTCATTTGTAGTACGACCACGAGAAACCAGTACCATATGGAATCCGGTTAAACCAAATATTGGGATTGCCAAAACTGTTACAATGCCCATAAGGCAAATTCTGTTATATCTTTTGAGTTAAGGAAATTTAATTTTGATACTGCAAAGTAAGATATATCTAAATAATTATTTAGATTCAGGTATAAATCAAAATTATTAACAAAAATAATTCTAGCTTCTTTATACTTCTTGAATGCATAACATTCTTAAAAGGAAGATCTTCACTATCGCTAACATTCCAAGAGATTTCGATTATGGTATTCAAACAAAATTGGAGTAATTTGTAAATGAAAATCCAAAATATCTTCAAAAATGGCTAAGGATAATTTTTTGCTGTCTTTAAATAGTACCGTCTAAAGGTCGCAAAAAAAACTTTCATTTGAATTTAATTCACTACAGTCCACTTAAACAAAAACAATGCATTTCTATTGTTTTCGTTTTCCTCTTCTTCGATTATTCGGTTCGGTTTTGCACATTCAAACTTGGCAAAATTTGAGGCGGTTCGTATGCTAACACACTTTTGGACCCTTATTGATAGCTCAGAAGCTGTTAATTCAAATTATTTGTAACAAGAATCGGTTTACTGAAAGTTTGCCTTTATATACGGAGTTGCGAATTCTTCCAATGAGAAATTTTTATGTTTTTAAATTTCTAAGAGAACATGCTGTCATTTTCGATTATAAATTCTTTAATGTCACTTTTGAAGCTGTCATTTTTTTACATTTGACAAGTAGAAACTACGCCATTAATAAAAATGGAACGATACACGCTTCAACAACGCATTGAAATTATTAAAATTCACTATAAAAATGGTGAAAATTTGGCAGAGACGGTTCGTAAAACTAAAACATTTTTGGGTCGTCGTGAAGCACCTTGTCGGACCGCAATACAGAAATTGGTGGACAAATTCGAGCTGTTGGGACAAGTTAGTGATGTGAAGAATAAAACACGTGCGCGTTGCTCAAGAACAACTGAGAATATTGCTGTTGTAGCCCAAAGTGTTGAAGAAAACCCAGGTTTGTCCATTCTTCGTCGTTCTTTGGAATTAGGCATTCCAAAAACGTCATTACACCGTATTTTGCATAAAGACTTGGGTCTTAAGGCTTATAAAGTTCAGTTAACACAAGAACTCAAGCCGGCTGATCATCAACAACGTCGTGTCTTTGCTGATTGGGTCCTTGAAATGCATGAAAATGATCCGGAATTTTATCGAAAAATCATCTTGACTGATGAGGCCCATTTCCACCTCGGAGGCTACGCCAACAAGCAAAACTGTCGCATCTGGGGCTCGGAAAACCCAAGAGTTATTGTTGAAAAGCCTCTCCATCTTCAACGCGTGACTGTTTGGTGCGGTTTATGGTCCGGCGGGGTCATTTGGACCTTACTTTTTCGAAAATGAGGCTGGAGCAACAGTTACTGTCAATGGATTGCGCTATCGAGAGATGATTAATGATTTTTTATGGTCGGAATTGGATGGTATTGATCTGGACAACGTTTACTTTCAACAAGACGGCGCTACGTGCCACACAAGCAATGAAACCATCGATCTTTTACGGGAAAAGTTTCCGGACCGTGTAATCTCTCGAAGAGGTGATCACAATTGGCCACCGAGATCTTGTGATTTAACACCTTGCGACTTCTTCGTTTGGGGCCACGTGAAAGATAAGGTCTACGCCAACAGCCCAGCGTCGATTCAAGACCTCAAAGATGGAATTCGTGAGGCTATCGAGGACATAGGGCAGCCACTTTGCGATTTGGTTATGGAAAATTTCATGAAAAGGATATGGTCCTGTAAGCGTGGTCGTGGCGGCCATTTGGCTGATGTTGTGTTCCATTATTAACGGCATACCTTCCTCTTTATAATGAAATAAACATCCGATCATTTATCTCAAAAAATGCCATTTTTCTTTGAGTATCAAAATAACATCTCTTATTGGAAAACCCTTTATTATTTACGCAATAATATATTCAGATTCAGATAAGGAAATGGTCTACTTGAACATAGAACTCATTTTTTAAATTGTTATACAAACTGCTACAAATCATTTTAATAAATTTCCTTAGCTATCAGAGACTTGCTCGTTTTACCTCTTTCATTAAATTGAACTTTTAATTATTTTGAATGCATTGAAAATTTTTTCAACAGAAATTAGTTTTTCATATTAATCAGCACAATATTTAATTTCGTTTTAATTGTTATTTTTTACGTTACACATATTTGTTTCTATTGAGTTTTTGGAAAGTAATTTTGTTTGCTTTACTTTTGTAAATATATACATACATACGTACATATGTATATTTTTCTGGAAACCCCACATAAGACATAATGGTACTATAAATTTAATTTATGGTGTGTCATTCACCCACTAGCTTATTGAGTTAAAGATAAAGAATGAACACTGTTATTATACTATGTACCTCTACCATATGAACTTTTTTGTAAAAAAAATTCTAAGTAAAATTAATTACTTACTTATATTTCTACTACTACATGTGGTTTCATCAAGATGGTGACACAATCTATACAACTTGAGAAATAATTCAATTACTGCATGAATCATTTCCTGGCCGTGAAACTTCCGTTAATGGTGAGTCCAAGCTTAAAAGGATGAAATTGAGTACCATATCAACGAAATTCAGCCACATTAATGCAAAACATTCACGGAAAATTTTGACGAAAGAGTGCGTTGCTGACGGCAATTCTGTGGAGCCCATTTACCAGATATGCTCATTATTATTTTATAAAAATAACATGAATAAAGCTATAAACTTTAGCAAACTAGATATGTAGGTCAGAACGAGTTTTTCGAAGGCAAGATTCAATACTACTAATAATAATCTCTACAACGTCGTAAAACACTAGAAAAGTTTATCTTTTGGATACGTTTATCTTTTGGTAAATGGACTGTCAAATTTTGTATGGGAAATGGTTTACGTAAATTGGATAAAATGATTTAAGGATTTTGCTGAGGAAACTTATTCAAATTAATTCGCTAAACCTATACGTCATAAACATCATTGTGACTTTAAGAATTAGACGCGTATCTAGAATTCTCAGCCATAACCATGGTTAGTGTTAGATCTTCTAAAATTGCATCCTCTTCTTCTTTCTGTTTATCTATTGTTAAAAGTTAATTACAAGGATTTTACTTTTGTAACAGAAAATACACAAACCATCATTTTTTTTCCGAATAGTTCTAAAATGAGTAAATCATTAAAGGCAATTTGTCCATATAATTGCACTAATTTCTGTTTTTTGCTTATTTTTGGCATAGTTTATTTAGTTTTTTAAAATTTTCAGGAAATAATTTTTTTGCACAGAAAAATGTTTGACGTTTGACGAAAAGCTGATTCAATTACGCAGCATTTATCCAAATGAATAAAAAGGACGTTCACGCAAACTTTTGGGTAAACTTGTCTTTTTACACAATTGGTAAACTTATCTCGTTACATGAATACCCTTTATATTTACTATTATTTAACGTTTTTATTCAAATTTACCAACCTGAAAGACGGCACAAGTTATTGTCTAGTTTAAGCAAGGGGCTGGTTGGTTTTCAATAGAGAAAATCTAGATGAGAAAAACAATAGTCTCTCGTTTATAAAATCTATGGGATAAAATACCATTAGTCTTTGCTAGTAACTAAAGGCGATATTACACTGTCATATATATATGTCCCATTATGCCATATAATATACGACAACATATTTGTTGTACGTCAAATTAGTATTAGGCTCCATGTATTACATGTGTCATATAAATTTGACTATCACACTTATATGACACTTTTGAGACATATTTATTTGGCAAACTTGCCATATTTATATGATAATGTAATACTGCCTTAACTCACAAAATCTTTTTTAAAAAAAATTAACTTAGGCAGGTTAACACCATGACCTCCACTAATGACAAACTATTTGCTATCGTTTTTGATTTATAGTGCAATTTGTTAAAAATGAATTGTATCAGAGAGTGGAAGACAAAATTAAAAAAAAAGAAGCCATTACTGAAACGGCAGAAATCAGACTCAATTTTTCCATTTTTACGATTAATGAATCAGTGAATGCATGAATCATTCGGGCTGCATACAAATATTTTCCTTTCATATCCGCACCAAAATTGTTGTGAAACGAAAACAATAAACTTTCCGAAGCCCGAAAAAAAAGGTCCGAAGGTTACGATGGAACTCGAGATGTGGCCGAATATCAAAAGTCAATGACTCCCCGGGAGTAAAATAAAGAAATTCGTGAACTATAACCCTTTTATATTATCAGACATATCTACAATAAATTATTTTATTATATCCGAAATATGAAGTTACAACTATTTTTCTCAAAAGGAAGCATCCGTAAGATGACTTATCTGATCACAGCTGTTAAAATCTCAAAGCTTTAGTGCAATTAACAAAACCACAGGTCGGACAAATTCGCTTAGGTTTCTTCGGTTAGAAAATGCACTGTTCTGGTTGCATTTTTCTATTTTGTATATTAAAACTTAGTCCTTCATTACGAAACCAGTGGTGGGTGGGAGAGACTTTTGTTGTAGATATAAGTTTTTAATATTGTCTACAATTTCAGGAAAAGATTTTAAACAAATCTAGTTTTTACTATTCGCGGCCTAGCCTAGATTTGTATTTCGATGCAAAACGGCAGATAACTGACGAAGGTCTAACCAATTTCGATAGCCACCATTGCAAGGCCCTTGTCACTAGCTATAGGAAAAAATTTATAGGGCCTAGTTAAAAACTTTTAGGCGGGTATAAATTCAAGCAACCTATGCATATTGAACAGACCGAGCTTTTTGAAGGTAGGTTTTTCGTAGTGGCATCCACTGTAAATCATATACCTGCACTGCATACATCAGAATGCGGTAATGTCCGAAAAGGGGGGTTCACATTCAACGACGTGTCGTTCGACCTAAGTCGTTTTGCTAGCGTTCACATTCAACGAATATCTTACCGACATCATTTTCAAGAAAATTTTTAGAGAGCCAACATGCTGCTAATTTGGTTATTTACACCAATTCTACTGCATCCATTTAATTTTTTTCCGCTTTCTTTTTGTTGTTTACTTCGATTGTAAACCATTTTCCTCAAATCTCACTTAAAAAAAAGAAAAAAAGATGTAAAATTGAAATCAACGGTCGTTCGACTGGTGTTCACATTACAAGAATCTGACATAACGACACGTGTTGATGAACATGTCGTTGAATGTGAACCTCCTTAAAGTGGAGCGATGCAGTAAATGATTATGAGTGTGGATATGATTTATAACTTCAAAATCTAGCTCTACTTAAAATACTGAGTAGTTTTCCTGTTTTTTGATATTAATGTAAATCAATTATTATTATTATTCGTTAAATAAAACTGATAAGTTTCTTTTCTTTTGGCACTGGATTTCGATGAACTCCTTAAGAACACAAAAGGTAAATGGGTAAAGATGCTTTCACTGTCCTTTTTTTTTCTCTACTAGCTGAACTATCGACATGGTCCTAACGAGCCGGATCGAATCGGTGTACCTATGGTCCTTTGCAGATGGTGCGCGTTCAGACATCAACGGCATCTATTTATTTCATTGAAATCAAAAGAGGTAATAGGTTTAGTAAGTGTTATTGCAGTATTTTGCACGCCGCCGTGTATGATGGGTGCTGGTGGGATTTTGATTTTTTTATTTATTTTAAAATGGTTAAATTTATATGTCGCTTACTAAGAAAGCTTATGAAATTTCAATTTCTGCAAAAACTAAAGGGACAACGGGGATTGACTGATAGCGCAGTTTTTTCTCCACCAAAAAGGAGTTAATAAGAGCTGGAAGGTATGTGAAAACATGTGTGAGCAGAATAGGTTATGAGTCGCAATTGGCGTGGCTATGACTATAATGCTGCAGGGATTATGAGTCACAATATGCGTGGCTATAATCATATACAGAATTGCTTGTGGGTCACAATTGGCGTGGTCGCAAACATTTCTGTAGGTATATACAGTGTTTTATGGGTCACAATAGGCGTGGCCGTAAACATAATTCGGCAAAGGTTATAACCAAATAAAAACGATTATGGGTCACAAATGCGTGATCGTAATTAAAAGCGATTATGGGTCACAAATGCGTGATCGTAATCAAAAGCAATTATGGCTCACAAATGCGTGATCGTAATTAAAAACGATCATGGGTCACAAATGCGTGATCATTATTAAAGCGATTATGAGTCACAATTGCTCGACCATAAATGAAATAGACTTGTGTCAGAAATTGGTTTTATTTCCATTTGATAAAATTGAAGAATCCACCGACTCTTCAAGGGGGGAATGTTTCGTAGCGGCATCCACTGTAAATCATATACCTGCACTGCATACATCAGAATGCGGTAATGTCGGAAAGTGGAGCGATGCAGTAAATGATTATGAGTGTGGATATGATTTATAACTTCAAAATCTAGCTCTACTTAAAATACTGAGTAGTTTTCCTGTTTTTTGATATTAATGTAAATCAATTATTATTATTATTCGTTAAATAAAACTGATAAGTTTCTTTTCTTTTGGCACTGGATTTCGATGAACTCCTTAAGAACACAAAAGGTAAATGGGTAAAGATGCTTTCACTGTCCATATTTTTTCTCTACTAGCTGAACTATCGACAGTAGGATTCAATACTTCTACCAATTTGAATTTTTTTAATTGGACTTTGCCCTTATTCATTTGCATAAATCCCGATTCAACAATATCTATCTCGCAATTGAGCTATTGTTAGTATTATTAGGTATTATTAATAATATTTGAGAAAAAAAGAAATTAGTAATTCATTAAACCATATCGATTTTTTAACCCTACAAAAATTATTGTAATGTGTATTAAAAATATTATCTTCTTTAAAAGGATACGCTACAATAGGTTCTGTTTGCCGTATATTCTGCATGTGCTTCAGAATATAAAACAAACATAACGAGAATATACTCAGCATATGTATCGATAATGATACAAGGAAGAAAAAGAAAAAACGATAATTTCTTCGGCCTATACAATTGTTCACCCATGGACAATGATGGTCGAAAGTCTGAAAGAAATTAAAAAAAAAAAATATATTATTATTCTAATAATTCTTAGTGATAGAAAAAAAAACTTACTTCTATACAATGATTGCATACTGAACAATGTGAACATCTTGGCGGTCGATAAAATTTACAAGTGACACACCATTTCATCCGCACTGTTATTCCATTTATTTCGGCGTTTTTATACAGAGGCGCACGAAATTCCTCCTCACGATCTTCATCAGGAGATGCTGAAAGAATATAAGTTAATGTTTATTTTGGAAATGGTTTACATATAATGAGATGTCATTGATGCATGGTAATGTCGTGTCAAGGACGATGGACGCGACGTTGAGTCTAGTTTTGAACCCCAAAATATTTTAGTTTTTTTTTTCAGTAATCATGCCTCAATGCATGTTTAGCTTATGCTTGTGATATACATAATAATTATAAACATGAAGTCGTCCGTTTAAGTAAATAGCTACAGTGTATAACGATAAAGTTTAACTTAATAGTAATTCAGCCAAGTTAACTCGTCTAACCTACTTGTTCACTGCCACAGAAATAATATAACGCCGAGTTGACTTTCTAGCCAATCGTTTTGGCAAATCCTACACAACACACTCTAGATGCGTTCGCGTACTGGTCCGAAACTACCCAAAACTACTTGATTCAATCAGTTTTAGTCCATTCCTATTCGCGTAATTCCATTTCCTGTCATTTTGGGTAGAAGAGAGTGCTCGCCAGAGAGAAAACTATTTCCCCTTCTTGCCAATTTTTAGCCGAGAAATTTCTTCGGACAGAAACTGGTAAGTTCCGTGTTGTGTCAAACGCCAGTGAAAGAACAACATCAAAAATAAAAATGGCTGTTGTTTACATTTTTATTAGGTTTTTATTTTTATTTTTCGGAAGTGAGTTTTGTTTTGTAATTAAAAAAATAACTCAAAAAATTTGTTTTAAAGAATAAAATCAATTCAAAACGTGTTTTTATTGTGTATTGTGCAGTTTTTTTTGTTAAAAAAAAAAACAAGGAACTAAAATATTTAATTAAAGAAAAATTGTTGTAGTGTAATTTAAATGAGTGATGTTTTAATTTAATTTTACTCAATGGAATTTTTTCACGTCTGCTATTTTTTTGTATAATAAAATAACAATTCTTTGTCGTATTTTACGTTTACGTTTTTTTTTTTGGTCTTTTCTTTACTTTTTTTCGACGTTTAAAAAGTGCAAACATTTTTGGTTCAAAGCGTTCGTGTACTTTTGGGCAGTTTCACTTCCCCCTGAGAGAATTTCATGCACTCTCAATTAAATTTGATAGATTGACATTTTTAGTCCAGAAAGTATCTACCCGAGCAAACCTTCTATCTTATTTAAAAAGCGGTTTGTTCTTTTTTTTTTTTTGTATAAGAAAGCTTGCAAATTCCGGGATGACTTATTTATGCAAAAACTACTTATTTTTTGCTGGGTCATGAATCGAAGGATTTATTTAAATTACTTTTGCATCAACATCAATAACTTTTCCCGCAAATTATTAATTAATTCAACATTTCCAAATTTGTCTTGGAAAAAATAGTCGTCATCATTACCTTTCGGAATCACACCGGGGTCCATAAATGTCGCTAGTGTAAAATTTGCTAAAACGAAAAACGTGATGACACCTTGATAAGCTGGAACCCATGGATGTTGGTAGACATAGTATTGGCATCTGGAAGTTAAAAATAAAAATAAAAATTAATTCTCAAACAACAAAAGCAAGCTATAAATTTAGCACTTTAAAAATAAAACAAAATTAGTCAGTGTGAGATGACAGTATTTCGTATTTTTTATCAAAATTGTGAATGCAATTTAAATTTAATTTAATTAAAAAGCATTTATACAATGTTGGTGAGCATTTTTCATCTCAAAAATCAAGAAGCCATGATTTAGCTTTATGTTACAAATTGCCTTTGAGTTTTGATGAATAAAAATTTTATACGACACAACTCGGTAGGAATTTATATTTATAATGAGTAGTAATGACAACATGACTTTTCATATAAATACATACATATGTAGCACCTTCTTATACAAAATATTTTAGATACTCTAGTAAAGATTACATTTTTGACTGGCAGTATTTTTAAAGACTTTAGCTAATCTGCAATGAGCAATTTATTCTTCCTTTAGGATATTTTTGGTTTTGCCACTTACAATCAAATCATGAGATGCAAACCATATTCTGAGTACCTAATTGAATGTCACGATTTAGTTCCGCTATCAGGTTCAGAAGGCTCTTTAAGCCGCATGCGATTACATTATCATTAGCAAAAGCCATGACATTGACTGCAGAAGGCAGAGAAAATGAAGAGTTAATAAATAGCACACACAAAATTGGATCTAAAACTGGCCCTTGTGGAACACCATAGTTTAGTTCTTGAGGGTTACTAAGAAATTCCTCCATTTTTACTCTCTGTTTGGTTCTTTAAATGCGAAGCAAACCAGTTGTAAATAATACAAGCAAAATTTACTTTCATCCGAACCTTTGTTAATAAACGAGCAAATATAGAAAATAGATTCTCCAGAGATGCACCTTTTTTAAATTAAAACTGTACTGGACTAATAAAAATGTATTCTTGCAAGATGCCCGTTTTTTTTTTAAAAAAACTTTGAATATTGATGATAGTTATGAAATGGACCAGTAATAGTTGTGTTCTTTTCGACTACCTTTCTTTAATTGGTAATAATACGTCACCACACTTTTAGACGCTGAACAAATGATTTGTTGGCATAAATCAGCAGAAATTCTGAGGATTTCTCGTTGAATGTCGGCTCTGAGATCATCAAGCATGAGATCCGTACTAAACAGTGGCCGAATTACTGCATCAATAAGCAAGCAATAAGTTACTGAATTATTTCCATTTGGCATTACTTCTTAAGATATCAACATGATTATGGTATCGACTTATCGAGTATCGAATTATATTTTTAGGAACGTGAGTGAATGTGTGCTTTTTTCATTCGATAGATGCTAGTCGGCACACAAAGTGTGTTATTTTGTTTTCTACAAATATTTTTATAAATTATCAATTGAATTGTTTCAGAATTAATTTAAAGAAAATCAACAGCACACAGAAAAATATCCTTGCCGAATGTATGGCACAATCAAAAAATGTTTCTAAAAATAAATATATAATATATGGCGTTAGGCAATAACGCTCAAAGACATAACGCTCAAATCGATTTGGATATATTGCCCAAAAAAGTCTGAACAATTGTTGTTGTTTTTTTTTTCTCGATTTGGGAATTATTTCTGTTTAAAAAAACATATAAAAATTTCAAAAGTTAAATGGGAAATAAGAGGTCCAAAATTGGAAATATCGCCCAAAATAATCCAGAAAAAAGGAAATAACGTCCAAATGCCAATAATTGTACTGAAAAAACTCCGTTTTAAATTAAAAGAAATTTATTTCACTTTAATAAAATAAACAGTGAGGTATGTATTGGGGGACATTCTGCCGCTGCAACCCCCCTGTTTGAGCACACTATAGGTTTTTGGGGTAGGTGCGAGGCTGGGTGTACCTATATGCAAAGTTTCTTTAAATCCAGATTCTTTAAATGCAAAAGAGACTTTGCATTCACCCAGCCTCGCACCTACCCTAAATCCTATACTGTGCCCAAGCAGGGGGTTGCAGGGGGCCATATTTCCGGCGTTATTTCTTTGGACGTTATTGCCTAACGCCTAATATATATGTACATAGTATTCAGAAGAATTGGATGACAATAAATCCAACAGCAAAATCCGTTCTTAAAATGTTCCTATCGTTACGCAAACGCAAAGAAAATATAACCAACTGCTGTGAGAAACAGACAAATGACGGGTAGGGAAATGCCGTTTTTAAACAAATGTACTAGAGTTATTTTGATAAACCGAATTCGATAGTTGAAACATCGTGTAACATCATCACATTGTGTGTATTCGATAGTTCGACAACGTATGATAGTTATTTTTTGTTATTTTTTGCAGATGGAATTCCATTCATATCTTCAGGGCCCTATTTCATAAACAATTGCGACAGTTGACAATTTGCTAATTTACAATTTGACAATTGTCAAAATCTATTCCATTAACAATTTTGTAGAATTGTCGAAAAATAACCGACAATTGTCAACTTTTCGGTTCATACAAAAATTGTCATGATACCTAATGAATTGTCAAGTATATTTTTTGACAATTTTCAGGAATTTTCTGACAAATTTGTACTGACAATTCTTTTATGAGATGAAAAAATATACAATTTACATATTTTTCAGTATTTAATTGACAATTGTGACAGGAAACTCAGATGCGGTCAAGTGTTGACAAACAAAAGACAGAAGTTGAACTAAAATGCTAAATAATATTTTTTCCAAGTGAAAGTGATGACGATTCTCAGTTGGAACTCCGTGTAATACGCCGGGGCCTTCGACATTTTAAACGCAGAGTAAATAATGATTTTGACGCGTTAAATGGCTATTTTATACACTTCGAGAAAATCGATCGAGAAACGATGAAAATTGAAACAAATGCATTGGTTTTGTTTCATTTTTCATCGTTTTTCGACGTGGGCACTCATAAAGTTATGTATGTAGGCTATGACAAACTTCCAGATCATACTGTGGCAAAATTGTCACGACAAATAGGGCCCAGTTGGTTTCTCGCTAGCCCAAATCCCACAATTTTAATTATTTCCAAATGAACCGAAAAAGTGACACACATATACATATCTGCTGTATACTGCTCACTATAGTAATTACATATTGCTCTGTGGCTCTATTGGCAATATTTGAGGCAATGTAAGTTTCAATGGCAATGGGAATTTTATTGCTTGGATGGGTATTTCATTTCCAAGGCAATTTCAATTGTCAAATGTCAGTCCAGAAATGGCGACCAAAAGCAAAAGTTCTTAAGCTGTTTAAATTAATAGTTTTTGATAACATTTTTGTTGCACGTTTTCATATTTTCATTTAATTACAAATGTCACTCAAAATCGCAGAGAAACCATTTTGAAAAAGGTGAAAAAATGTATTGCATCAGCGATGTGAAGCAGTAATTCCCTTGCATCTACGAGGGAATATTGCCATTGCCAAAGCGTCTCCATTGGGATTATTCAAGGCAATGGCAATAATCGAAGCAATTTATTGCCTTAAATGTTGCCAATGGAGCCGCTGGCTTGGTTAAGTTCAAAGACCAAAGATGAAAACCAATTACAAGCAGCACCTCTTAACCCGACTTTATACAATTTATCAAGCAACAAAACATGATCTACCGTATCGAAAGCCTTGGTGATATCAATGAACAAAGAAGAAGGTACCTCAGAATTATTCAAGCTACTATAAATTTCACCAAATAATTTTAAAACAGCATCCTCCGTAGACTTCCCACTCATAAAACCTAATTGGTAGTTACTATAAAAAAAAGTAAGCTTTATTTAAAAAAGAAATCATTCTGCACTTCATACCTCTTTCAATAACTTTTGAAAAAACTGATAGGAGGGATATGGGACGATAGTTAATAAAATATGATGCTGCACTTTTTTGTTATATGTAGTGTGATAACTACTGCTTTTTCAGCTTTTGAGGAAAAAATCCTTTTTGAATGCTGAGATTAAAGATGTAGCATAAGACGAGAGATATTAAAAATAAGGAGTGTTTTATAACTCAACTGGATGGCATATCATCAGTACAAGAGTTTGAATTACTTAATGACATTATAATTTTATGTATTTCTTTTGAAGTAAATTTTGAAAACACAAAACTTGTTGCATATAAAGAAAGTATCCTTCATTCTAACGATGTTGCAACACCATGTATTTTCATCAGGTAATAAACCAGATACATTTTCGCTGATGTTAGAGAAAGAATCATTGAAATGATTTGCGACTTTTTCAGGATTGGTTAAAGTTTTGTTATCAGAGTTGGTATTTATTTATTTTTATTTATATTTATTTCAATTGCTACGTAAGTTTATTGTTGACTGATTTTCAAAATCGCTGCCGCGCTGCCGAAACGTCGGAAAAAGCTTATGTTAGCTTAATTGTTTTATTGTCACATCCATTAACACAAAAAAAGCCAACGGAAAAATATGATTTTAATCTTATCCACTTTACAATCATACACGGTTAAAAATCTTGGACTTCTTTTTAGTCGTACTAAAGTATTACAGCATATTTTCAATGCAAGCAGTATTAGATTTAATTATTCCCAAAATATTACACATTTTTTTAATACATTTTTTATTGTATATGCAAAGAAGTAATATATTTTGAATTTAATGCTTAATATTTCCCTGATTTATTACAAAAAAGAATAAAATACAACAAATCGATATTACATTTGAAGATAAAGTTTCATAAAAAGCATTAGTGACAGTATTACTTGAAAATAAATTTCCCAAAAGTAATTCTATTGATTTTAAATTTTATTCCAATCCGTATTCAAAAGAAGAAATATTTTCAAAACAATACAAGTATTGGTTTAAATTTAAATACGGGACGGCTTATTTTAAATCAGAAATGAAACCAAGTCTAAATTGTTGTAGTTTGATGAGTTAAATTCATGACAATGACTAATAAAAAAGCATCATTAAAAAAATAATTCCCTAAAAGTAATACAACAAATTTTAAATTTTAATAAAGTCCGTATTTAAAAAGGAAAATATTTTCAATTCAATACAAAATAGTATTAACTGCTGGTTTAAATTTAAATACGGAACGATTTATTCTATGCCAACAAATTAAACTAAGTCTAAAATGATATTTAATAATACATATTTTGGGTTATACTACAACACAAATTGGTAAAAATTGTATTACACTCCCAGTTAAAGAAATATATAATATGCACAAGGTTTAACATTTCGGGATATTTTTTGTTCACCGTCTTCGTATTGCAGAAGTGAACACATAAAGTATTATTTTTTTAATATTCCATAACCATAAAACATTTTGTGTAATAATTTTATATTTACATTCTAATAGTTTTGTATTAAAAATATTATTTGTAACAACGAACGGATTAGAATTTAATCCATAGGATTAGAATGTATAACTCAAAAGACTAGAATGTAATCCGAAGGATTCAAATGTAATCCTGGAATATTAGAATGCTTTACCTGAAAATTAGAATCTAACTTTGCAGACTTTTATTTTAATAATCCGGATTTAAAAGTATTAAATTTTAATTTTTTGGATTTGATTAAAATAGGAAGCGTCTTTTTTTAATCCAAGAATTTTAAAATGCAATTCAAATTTAATCAAAAGAGCAAGGAAGCAAAATCAGCCATATTTAAATATGAACAAAATGTTTTCTGTATATTTTAGGATTACCGTAACTTTAAAAAATATGATTTTGACTAAATGACTAACATGTCTTTTCTATTGAGACCACGACTTTGCAAATCTGTACGTTTAATATTAAATTCATATTTCGCTTCTTATTTTTGATGAGATGGCACTATTTCTTGTTTTAAAAGGAAGTATTTACCATAAAATGTGGGTACCGATCTTTATGTAAATATGTACTTGTACATATATGGGTGATTCTGAAAGAAATGATTTTAACTATTTTTTTAAGAATTTTTTTCTTCAGTTGTATGCACCGTTTATCATGTGTTGGTATAAGGCGTGCACAATTCAGAATTGTTTAACTATACAAAATTCATTTGGCATTTCAAATGTTACTACCTTAGCATTCCAAACTTGATTGTACTATAACTATTTCTTCTCCAAATAATCTGCTACAATTATCAATTTCGCACGTCGAACTGTAAAACAAAAAGGAGAACGATATTTTTCGTTTATGTGTCATTTTTGTATAAAATTGTTCGCTTTGTATCAAAAGAGAAAATGAATGATCTAAAAACATAAAGCATGGTAACCCCATTTCAAATTAAAAATCGAAATTAAAAATTTTAAATATGCATTATTTTGAAGGCGCTTTGCATTTTCTCGAGGTAAAATGTGAAAATCAGTAGATAAAATTTCAATCGCAATAATATTTTACTTCACTTATGCGAAAAACAATAAAGAAAACAATGTCACCATTATAATCAGATAATAACTTAGTGATTGACTTATAAAATAAATACTCTGACAAAAATAATCATTCATTATTATGTTTTTGTAAACTAATATATTTTTGGATTCATTTTAAGTAATCTGGCTTAAATTTATTGCATAAAAATAAATTTGTATTATTATTTTTAAAAATTTTTATTTAAATTCAATACAGGGATATTATAAATTAATATATTGTGCATTTTAACTCAGAAATGAAGAATTGCATTTAAATATTCATGTGCTTAGAATTCATTCAACGAAATTACAAGTTATATCCTTTTGTATTATATTCAATACCAATAAAACAATTCGACTTGAATTTGTCTTAAATTCTATTAAAATTAGATTAAATAATAATAACGGGTGATTTTTTAAGAGGTTTAGAACTTTTTTTAAAAAAAAAACACAAAAAATTCGAAAAAATGAATGAAATATTTATTTGAATCGATAGTTTGAACCTTGCAATTTAATGTTTAAAGATAATTTCATGCAAATGTTGACCGCGGCTGCGTCTCAGGTAGCCCATCCGCTGAGTCCAATTTTGGCATACTCTTTCACACATATCGGCCGGTATCTCACGAATGAATGCATGGATGTTGGCTTCCAGTGCGTCAATCGAAGCGGGGTTGTCCCTATAGACATTAGCCTTGACATACCCCCACAAAAAATAATCTAATGGTGTCAAATCGCACGATCTAGGCGGCCAATTGACCGGCCCGAAACGTGAAATTGACTGTTCACCAAACTCGCCTCGCAATTGCGCCATTGTTTCGCGTGCTGTGTGGCATGTGGCACCGTCTTGTTGAAACCACATATCATGCAAGTCAAGAACTTCCATTTCGGGCAAAAAAAAGTTTGTTATCATCGCTCGGTAGCGTTCACCATTGACAGTAACGCTGCGATTCGCATCATCTTTGAAGAAATATGGCCCAATAATGCCGCCGGCCCATAAACCGCACCAAACAGTGGCTTTTTCGGGATGCATTGGTAGCTGTTGCAATGCTTCTGGCTGATCTTCACTCCAAATGCGGCAATTTTGCTTATTTACGTACCCATTCAACCAAAAATGAGCCTCATCGCTGAACACAAGCAGCGCGCGATGAACATTTCGAACCGAGCACGAATTTTGATAGTAAAATTCAATAATTTGCAAGCGTTGTTCATTTGTAAGACGATCCATGGTTAAATTGCAAACCAAACTGAAGCTGTTTGACAGTGACACAAGGTACTAAACACACGTCAGCTGTCAAAACCAGTGTTGCCAAAACCAAACCAGCTTAAAAATCACCCTTTATAAACGAGATTAGAACTCAACAAACTAGTATAGAATTTCAGTATAATTTGTATTCAATTGCAAAAATAAAATCGATAAATTTTAAACCAAATGTATTATTTTGAGGGAACAATTTCTCCAGCTATTGGGAAATTTTTTGTATTCATAATATTGATTACATTTCAATATTAAAAAAGGATTAACCAGGTTTTTAAACCGTTGCATGTATTTAATTCTAATAAAATTTTGGTGTGGTCCGAAATACAATACAGATTTTACTGAAATATAGTCCAATATTTTTAACCGTGTATCTACTTCCAATTGGTCAAATGGTAATAAGTTGACGTCACAACATAAGCATCATTGTGCACTGTGTCGGTCATTAAAAAAATACACTTTACAAAGTTATTTAAATTTGTTTTCCATACATAAACTTGCGCTGCTTTTTGTTGCATATTTAACCAGTACCAAAGTTCCGAAAACGGCTATTGATGTCATTTTATAATTGTTCCTATTCGACGTAGTTTAGTAGCTCGGTATCACTTCGTAGTTTTTCATAGTCCCACTAGTTATTTCTGCGTTCCGCAGAAGAATTTAAATGATAAATTGACAAAATTTTTGCGTATAATTTTTTAGAAACAGTTTGACAAAACTGACAATTAGTTGTGTGTATACACGGTTGGTAGAAAAGCTACCAATCTCTCACAATTTATTGGCAGGTATTCAGCCAACTATCTCACACTAAATTTTTCAGCCAACTTACGACATAAATTGTGAAAGATTGATAGATTTTCTACCAACCGTGTAAACACACAACTTAATTGTCAGCTCATTGTTAGCTTATTGTGAGACATTTGTCAGGTCTGACAATATTGTAAGATCTACCAATCTTGTACACTTAGCTGTAGTATGAGAAATGCAAGTCTGATGATACTCAGCTAACACATTCGAATCAAGATTTTGTTGCAGTAAAACAATAAAAAAAAAAAACCAAATCATTATGCCAAGAGGAAACCGTCTGCTTCATATTAAGTAGATTTTCATCAAATATTGTTAAAACTTAAAATTAAAATCTCTATAGCATAAATTAGAACTTGAAAAGCTAAAAATATGACAGAATACCAGAATAATTGACCCGGAAATCCGTACAGACAACGACAAATAATAGGAACAAAGCACAGTGTAGACACACTAAGTGCACCAGCCGCCTCTGACTTCTTCCCTCCTCCTCCTCTCCTGCTTCGGCATTAGTTTTCGACTGCTTTAATGTGCAAAGCTATGGAATATGTAAGGGGTTTTATGCAAAACGAGCAATGAGGAACACTTAAGTGTGTTTAGCATTATTACCCTTCCAGTACCTATATAGAGAAACTACTAGGTACATGTACCACCACGCAGAGAAAAGTAAAGGTATGCCAAGGCATCAAGGATATACCATCAGGAAAGAGTTGGGGATTTTTCTTCATTATAAAACCTAATTGCTCCTTGGAAGTGTTCCTTGTTATTTCTTCTTCGCTTTTTTTTTTATTTTTTTTTTTTTTGTTGTTGTTTTGAAGAGAACTTTCATTCTTTGACTTAACGGGAGAGATGACTCTCAGGTTAAGAAGGATTCTGTATGCACAGCAATTTCTCATCGAGGGAAATAAATTTACACAAAGGCTTTTTGTTGACACTCACACAGAAGCGGATTCTAGGAATATTCAAATATATATATTATATATATATATTTTTAATGAAGGAATGAAATTCGTTTTCGTTTTATCATTTTTTTTTTTGTTCATTCCAATGCAAATTAAAAAAAAATTTAAATGTTTCCTTTGGAATGGAATGTTTTTTGTTAGTTGAAAACAAACACATAGATATATATGTGTATCCTTGGATTTATAAATCGATTTTTGTTTTAAATTAAATGCGATTGTATTATATTGAAGTTAGATATAGGCATTATGTGAAGTTTTAATTGCTGGAATAGTTGTCAAATTCAGAAAATCAATAGTTCACTCACAAGTCACAACCAAGCAGATAGACTTATGTTATTTAATCGGTGAATGGAAAAACAGTAAAAGGGTCAAATTATACGGATACTTTAGGATACAAATTATTTATTTTTCTTTATGATAATGTACAGGGTCTTTCATTAGGCGCTTCCTATCTTAAAATTTAAATTAAACAAGTGTGTGTTAGATATCATCGAAATTTTTTTTTTTCTTTTGAAAGGCCCATCGATGCCATTATGTGTGGAATATAACATCGTTCTAATGTCCGCCGCGGCGGGAGGTGCGCATCCGAAATGTCCAATTTTCCATCACTCTTGCCCATAAATAAGGCTGAATTTGACCGATGGCACAGGTTATGTTGGCTTTGATGGCCGCTGTGTTTTGTGGCTTATTCGCATAGACCTGCGATTTCAGAAAACCCCACTAGAAAAAGTCTAACGGGGTCAAATCGCACGATCTCGGTGGCCAATTCACATAACCTCCACGTGAGATGACCATGCCCTCGAACCACTCGTGCAGAATTTCCAATGTGGCGTGAGCCTCTGTGGCACGTAGCGCCGTCCTGTTGAAACCACATGTTGTTGGTGTCCATATCATCCAATTAAGACCAAAAGAAGTTGGTAATCATCGACATATAGCGCTCACCGTTGACAGTGATGGCCTGGCCAACGTTGGTCGTTGTCATAGAAATATGAACCGATGACGCCGCCACCCCAAAATCCACACCAAACAGTGACTTTTTCGGGATGCATTGGACGCTCTTGGATCTCATGAGGATTGGTATCGTCCCAAATTCGACAATTTTGTTTATTGACGTATGCTCATGGGTATTTATGAGCTTCATCATTGAAGATGATCGTAAATGGGCGAAGCGCGCGGAACGTTGCCCGAACAGAACCCCATTTTGATAAAACAATCATATCATTTGCACTGTTGTTGAACGCTACATCCGTCCATGGTGATTTGGCAAACAGACTGAATAAATGACAGCCAGTTTGACAGTTGTAACTCCAACAATATGGCCGCTATCAACTGTCAAAGTTCGGAAGTCCCTATTATGGAAGACCTATTAGATACGTTTATGTTAAATATTAACGAAAAGCGATTTGAAAAGCAATGCGAGCATCAATTAAATCGAAGTTTCAGTCGTAGGTCTTATGTGGTGTTTATACTGAAGCTTCGATAAGCGCCGTTCTTGCAATGCAAATTATCAGTATTGTTTTAAGTATGTAATTGAATTTCATCAATAAATATTCAACGCCTATACTCGATAAATGCTTCGAAAAAAGAAGTAGTTTTTATAAAGGGTCCAGGAAGTTTTATATAGATACTGTGACTATCGAAATTTGCAAGGCCTTCGCCAGTTATGTAGTCGGTTTAGTTGATATTCGATACTGAGACTTTCCCCTTACCAAACACGTTTCACGTCCTGAACAGCGAGATTGCCCATTGCAAAAATGGCTTCAAAAATTTTTTGGCCGTATATTAAAACTCCTTGGAAATATTGAAATAAAATTCAGTTCTTTAAATTAGGCTCCACGCATTTTTGCTCATAAGAGAGGAGTTCTTTAGGGTTTTTGGAGAATTTTCTAGTGGTAATCCAGCTGTATTTCAATGTTGCCTTTTTTGGTGTTCCATTTACAGAATTTTATTAAACGTGACATAACAATGATAGAAATGAAGAATAGAATGGGTCCTGCAATTCTGTTTGTCTGTCTGTTAAAATACAGCTTAAACGACTGAATTCATTTACTTTTAAGTTGGCAACCACAAGTGTTTTTTTAAATATAAGAAAACTTTCAATCAGGGTACGGAAACGCTCGCACACCAGGACCCATGTTCTGTTACTCAGGCGATAACTTATCGCATCGTTAAAAAATGAAACGATTCATTCCACACCTATCGCCTCTGGAAAAAATTGGGTTTCTGTATCTCAAAGCGATAACTTGAATTTTCGATTTATTTTCATTGGAAAATCCATTGGAAGGCGATAAGTTTATTAGTCTGTTTGACATTTAAAAAAAAAAAAAGCAAAAGTGAAAATTGAAATCGAATTTGACTATGTTTTAATTAAGCTATGTATACATGTATTTTTATTAAAAAAGTTTAGAGAGTTAAGTGCTTGCTATTGTACATTGTACGGCTGCTTTATTTCAGGAAGCTAACCAAAGCCGGAATAAAATCCGTATATTGAACGCTGCGTATAGGTTTCGAAATACAATGAATCTATTTGAAATGCCCGATGAACGATTACAGGAGGTATTCCGACTCATTCGATCCCGAAATGCAACTCAGATTTTGGCACAGGAAATGCGTCCATATTTTCCTCTGGGACAGAAAAAACTTCATCCCTTGTGAATTCCTTGTTTGCGGACAAATATTTTACTAAGGAATTCTTTGGGCTCTTGTTTCTCTGAAAATTAAAATTGAGTAATAAAAATTAAAAAATATAAGTAAACATTCAATTTTATTCACCTTCTTGTTCTTAGTTATTCATTATGAACGTTATTTATTTTGTTTTCTTTTTTAAGCTTGTTTTCTCTTGTCGTTTGCAATAATTTAAATGTTTCATCTATTATCGCCTGCCTTTGGGTAGGTGATACATTTTGACGTTGAAAATGAAAAAATTAACGATTCTCAAAGATACAGAAACGCATTTTATCGCATTTTTCCAGGATTTCTATTCCGCATGTTCTGGTCGATAAAGTTATCGACTGTCAAAGTTATAGAAACCCGATAATGCTATAAAGTTAGTTTTGTTCCATTTTTCATCGTTTCTCGACTGATTTTATAGATGCGAAAGTTACAGAACATATGGGTCCAGCACTCATAAAACGCTCTGAGCTTATATTTTGCCCACAAGCGTGCACAGGGTTAAAAGGCTCGCGGTCGTGAGCACGAGCTCAAAACCCCAATAGGGAAACGCCCGCTCATGGGCGAGAGCGAAAACAGTACCTATTAGCAAAACGCGAAACGTCCATGATGACAAGAGCGAAAATATCATATGACCCATGGCTTGCGGGTCCGCTTATAATTGATTACCCAGTTATTGATTAACGATTATTTTGAATCTTGAAATACAACATCGTAAGCTGGCCACAAACCATCGAGCCATGTGGCTTGTGGCTTGTTCAAAATGAAAACATGTAACAATATCGAAAAATAAATTACAAAGCCTCTAAGAAAATGTGAAAATTAGAACTTTTTTTGCTCCGGAAACCTGCGATTTAAGGGCAATCGGTTGATAGTTGGATCAAAATAATATCTTTCTTTCAAAATATAGTTTGTCCCCTATCTAACATGCCATCAACTGTTAAAATTCATCGAAAAATGACTACGATGATGACGGATTAAAAAACCTCTGAAAAATCCGTAAATGTTTGCCTTTTATCATTTGCTCCAGAAAAATGTGATTTCAGGGCAATCGGTTGACATTTGAAAAGAAATATTCTTTTCACGTCAAAATGTAATATGCCCCTTATCTGTCAACGTATTAACTGTCAAATTCAATCGAAGGATGGCTACATATGAGAAATTTTTTACATTTTATTTTCTGCTCCTCTATAAATTAAATTTCGTCTAAATAGAAACATCTACTTCAGATTTGCTTGAAAACGAGGGTATGTAAAGGCGATATTACACTGTCATATATATATGTATGTCCTATATTGTCATATAAAATATGACACAATATATGTTGTACGACAAAATATTATTAGGCTCCTTGTATTTTTTGTCATATAAATTTGATTATCACACTTATATGTCACTTTTGAGACATATTTATTTGGCAAACTTGCCATATTTATATGATAATGTAATATTGCCTGAAGACATTATTCATGAAATTAATCCATTGATTTATATAATTAGAATGACAAAATTAAAAAATATCTTACGCAAAACGATTTATTGTGATTTCTTTTATTCTTAATTCTTAAAGGCTCGCGAGCCTTAAATCGGTTCGCTTTCGTCTCACGCTCACGAGTGTGTGCTTTTGCTTTCAAACAAAATGAGAGCGCTGTTGATGTGAGCATTTATAAAACGAATGCTCGCGAGCCCGGGCCAAGCTAGTAGGACGAGTGTATCTGGTAAGTGCTCATTTGAAAAGGCACGATAGCGAACCGCTCATGAGCGTGCGTTTACAAAGTTTAAGTTGAAATAAAACACAGATAAATATTTGTAATATCTATAAAATTGGCTTTATTTGACATATAATTTTATGCCATCAAATGCTCAATGAGTTTCTCAAATAGAACCATTTTAGCAAACGTTGCCCCGGTGTGAGATTATTAAAGAGTCTATTTATGATAGCAACAACCTAGAACTGTCAAATCAGCTCTCACATAATACAGTGTTGCATTCTTCAGATGGGTTTTAAAATTTTCGCATGGTTGGGGGTCTATTTGCAGCCGTTTAGACGGAAAGGTTTATTTTCTAAAAAAAAAAAAATGTACTTAAAATAATAACTTACGATAAAACATTCTATATCTAACTTTTGTGAAAGGTAGAAAACTATTATTTAATTTCATTTTCAAATCAAGTTGGTTTAATCAACAGTTTTTGATAAATATTTATTTTACAATACTAAATAGATATCTACTGAAAAAAAAAGATTTTTTTAAGAAATAAAATGTTTTCATAATTTTTCAATTTTCAGAAAAATTAAACATGTTAAACCATCTAGTTTTCAGCATTTTTAACTTATTTTTTTTTCAAAATTTAGAGTTTGAAAATATAGTACATATATTGAAAGCTGTTTTTTTAATATAATTCATTTAAACTCCGGTGTTTAACTTACGATACTTTTCGAATCGGACTCGCTCCATTAACCTTTCCGACGACTAGATTTCTAAAGAGGGCAGCCATAACTTTTATTTGATATAGAAATCATACATGGGATAGGTATAGGTACACTTAGCCAAAAATTCCACCAGAAAAGTTCATGTACTAACCGAAGTAACCATTGCCATTTTTGATATGTAAACATCTATGCTGGCGGTAGAGTGAAAAAAAACGTGAACGTTCGTGTGCAACGTTACGTCGTGCACTTTACGTTGTAGCACGTTACGTTACGAAATCTGATTTGCCCCGACCAAAACAAATTGATTTTAACGCCACCGACAATTAGATTATACTTTATCGCGACCACTCATTTATATTGTTTTTGCCAACGACGAAAGCAAATTGTTTTTAGCGCGACCGACGATTTTATCATTTAAACACTTATATTTTTATATTTTGTTCTTTAATTTTTAATTATTCCCCGAACAAAATGGACGCGACACTAGTAATAAAAAAGAAAAGAAAATCAAAACAAAAATAATAATAGTCAGCTGTAGGGATTGACAAGTGACTGTAGGTATGGTAGGATATCGGGTGCGTTCAGTGATACAAATCTGAACTTAAATTCTACGTTTACATAATACTGCTTTTACACGATGCAATTTCTTCTTGCAATTTTTAGGCACGTAGGCGAGGGATGTAGGTGGCTGGGATATACAAAATAGCTGAGGTTGAACAAATTGCAGAGTTATCGGCTACTTTTGTACTTGCACAAAGTTAACATTCATTAAAAATCTCAGCGTCCAATTCCATAGGCGATTGATTGTGTCAATCGATTAAAACTGCGATTTTAGTGATTTCCACTGACAACAACTGCAACTGAATATTCTAAAAACTCAAGATAATATATAATTCGCCGGCTATCTCATAGTGACATTCATTTGAGGTTCGTTCAGTATAAAATTAAGACTGAACTTTTTGTAAGTTTTACTCGATGGAAAGTTCGTTGACAGTTCTAACTGGATATTTTAATCCGGCCCCTGTCAGTCAAACCATTAAGTTCCTTTGGAATTTGGGTACGGTGTCATTTAATTGAAACCACGGTTTTAGTGCTCTCCTCTGACAGTTGTTGTTTGTCGATGCTCAGAGAGTGATTACCATAAACAATAACCATGTGTAATGTGAAGTCATCTTAAAGTTGAGAGTGAACTACGAAGCAGGACCTTTCAGTTCCGAACCTTCACCGTTCGTTGGACACTTCACCACCAGCCTTTTAGTCTTGGAAATTTCGTTACAGCGGTTCCTCCACTGGGTATTTCGCTGCCGTTCTTTCAACACTAAGCTTTTTAAGCACTGCCTACATATAGGTAATGTAGTGTTAATTATTCAATATGTTTCTTTTGATGACGTTCAGTAACAAAAATTAGGCACTTGGACAAACGTTGATGTTTACACATATTTAACCGTGAGTCCCGGCACTCACATATTTTTTTTCAGTTTTGTTTCCATAAGGCCATCACGTATATTCTTTTTCATTTACAGCACCTTACTTTTTTATAAAGTTATCTATCTATTACTATCCTACACATTTATTTTAAATATCAATATGCAAATTCTAAAAGCACAATAGCTCGTTGAAAATCAACATGATTCTCAAGTGATACTAATTGGTTTTAATGTTCAAATAAATTAATCAATTAAACGCTCAGCATACTTTTCAATACAACCTGCTCATTTATATTTAGCAAACCCCATTGAAGTATAAGGAAATTCCTTTGCACATTCCAATCAAGTTCATATTATGTACGTATTATACCATCAGTTACCCCATACAGTTTAACATTTTCCTCCACATACTTTGGTTTGATGCGGTGGTGTTGAGCACTTTCTATCAAGACCACGAATGCTTTAGATGTGTCATGCAGTTCATTAAAGTCAAATCTACCAGCCACCACCAGCACCACCTGTTGCTTCCACTTAGAGCGTGGTGAATGTGCTTGTGCATGTTATACTCCTTCAACCCGATAATTTAAAGCGATTGAATTAAGAACTCCCCACTCAATGCACCCAAACCCAAACCCAATCTCGTTTATCTCCTGACATCTTTATCTACATATTTATCTTCTATAACGCTTTCAGGCTATATGTAGATATATGTAGGTACATGACATAACATCAGAACATCAGCATTTACAGACAGCCTTATACTGCGTCTTCGGTCTCATCAAATTCGGTGTCACGCTGTTCCACATCGCTATCTAAACATTTGCTGTCTGGATGAATCATACATACTACATATATATGTATGTATGTAAACGGCCTTGAGAACCACCACCCATTAAAGAAACATCATTTTCTGCATTGCATAATACCAAACTACATAATGTATGTCAACATTAATTTGAATGTATAATTTGTTTCATTGGACGACCGTTACTGCTTGGGTTTGATAAGAAATCACTGAAGTAGCAATGTCACATGTGTCAGATTGAGGTATGAAAAGCGGATTATCTCATTTGGTGCGATTGGGATTACTATTGCAACCAAGCCCGCCGTAATTGATCTGTCTTTCAACTAGAATCAACTGGTGAATTGAGTAATTTTGTTTATAGATTCACATACACTCCGTTTCATTTGATTAATGTTGTCTTTCGCGATACATATTTACACGCTACAACTTTCACGTCGGAAAACAGCTGTAGGGTTTTGTTTTTATTTGAAAAAAGTGTGAAATTTCATATAAGCTTTGTAAAATACATGAAAAGCCTCTCTATTTCCAAGTTTGGCAAGTTTTTGTTTTTTTTTACATAATATTTTGCTGAAAATATATCTATTTAGTTTTATGGTTTTCCCTTAAAGGCACAATATATAATTATGGACAATTCACCCTCCAATTATGTATTTAGGTCGATTTAATATACCGACATCGGAACTATGGGCCTTTAAGAACTGCTATCATTTGATAAATTACCTTTATGAATGGGTAAACACACAGCCCTATTAATAAAAAAAAGCTTAATTATCTTCTAATTCACAAATGAACTTAAATATTGATAGAAAGTAAATTCACGAGTTAAAATCTTTACGAAAATATACTACAATCAACAACCACTGTGTTGGCACGAAAGACTGTTAATCTGTAGATATACACTCTCTCACAAAATAATTGAAATTTTCTGTCATCTAAGCTTGTAAATAGAAATTTTTGATGTTTAAACATCTATGCCAATGGTAGAGTGAATTAATACGTGGACTTTCCTCTGTGTGACGTTACGAGGTAACTCTTTACGATGTAGCACGTTACGTTACGAAAATCTGCATAGTAGGATATTGGGTGCGTTCAGTGAAAAAAATGTGAAGATCCCCTTCAAACAAACTAGTCCGTTTTGGATCAGTGCACGTAGTCAACAACGTATGGATGACTTCGCATACGGATCCAAATATGGATACTCAAAACTCCGCATGGCCAAACGTTGATGTTTACACATATCAACTGTGAGTCCCGCCACTCACATAATTTTTTTTTTTTTTAACTAAATTCTTCAAAAAAAATATAGGTTTTAACATTAAACAGATCTTAAACAAAAATATTCTTAAAACCAAAAATAACGGTACCTCCCATAAAAATGTTTAAAAACGGTTAAGGGAAATCTTATTTTGGTAAAAACGATTACTACGATTTCAATAAAAATTTGTCTGTGTGTCAAAATTTGCACGATCTACCATTTGGCATTATTAAATTTAACATTTAGCTATTATGAACAGTACCTCTCATAGAACGTTTTTTTTTTTTTTATTTTTGACTATCTCACTATCCGATAAACCAATTAAAATTAAATTTTATATACAGAATATTATAACAAGTTTAAATAAGTTAATAAGGTGAATAAAATTAGAACCACAGTGCGATCGCACATAAGAGCATATTCGTGCGACCCATAGATGCATAGATTTGCATTAATGTTTTTAACTTATTTACTCGTTAATCCGTCCTGCTTTGGTGAATTAGTTAATCAACATCAATTAACTTCAATTTTGTTTTATTGATACGATTTGGGACATAGCTCATTGACAATTATATTTGATTTGTGTTTATTAATAGAGCTAATAGCAGTTTTTCAATACGAAGTCATCTTAGTTTCGGGGTTAAGCTCAAATTAAATCCCGAACAAGTGTTTTCAGTAAATTTAAATCATCAGCTAAATCAACAAATTCGGACTTCGATTTCGATAGTTACTATTTCGATAGTTATACTATAAAAGTTTAAGTCACCCCACTACTGAAAAACTGTTTACTGAGTTAACATGCGCAAAACTAAATTATAAATACATAAAACTGAGGACAGCTTTCCATTTTAATAAAACAAAAAAAAAAAACAAATAAAGAGAAAAAATGTTTTGTTAGAACGTGATTTGATTAAAATCAGTCAGATAACGCTCGATTATTTATGACTCAGAGGTTACTGCTGTCAGAAAACTTTGGTGCAAGTGGCCCTATGTATGTGAATAATTAATAATATGTATCCCTACATTATGTACTTAATACATATCTACCTTACCTACGTCAGTTTATATTTTTTTTACTCTTGGCAAAACTGTTTCTAAAATCGGTGTGTCTCGTTTATATGATTTTATTGATTCTGGTTCAGGTGTGAGTACAATAATGCATTTTAACAGCTTAAATCGATTCGAATTATTGTTAAGTGACAGACTGCAACTTTTTAAGACACGAAAACAATAATTATGAGAGGAAGGAATGTTAGTTTAGATATAGGAGGATTGATAATTTATAAACAAATAATTGGTATGGAAAATCATAAAATCGAAACTGACAACATTTTTGCTACCATCAGAGGCGGCGCTAGACCAAAATGAGGTATGTGATGATTTCAGATTGCATCACTACGAAAAAAGGATATTGCACAACTTTGAGCTTACACTATTGTCACCAAAACTTCCAAAGTCAATAAATTTAAATTAAAAACCGTAAAAAAAAATTAAGACAATGATTTCATACTTTTTAAGCGTTTTCTAATTTGCATGTATAACAAAAAAAAAATATTGAGCTCACTTTCTGAATACTGAATAAACGAAAATTTAAATATTAAGTAGGCATCCGGTGGAAAATATTTTTTCTTTTTACAACTTGAGCGGGATATACATTGTTCAAATGCTTGTCATGCACGTGACGTTGCATATACACACTTCATGCATGAGTCTTCAATCATTTATTTCCAATTAAATTTCTATGCGAAAATGTGCCTATGCGTGATCAAGCAATCATTCTCAAATATACAATATTTCAATCCTGGCTATCTGATTGAACAAAAATCAAAACATTTTGATTTAGCTTCAAGCATACACACGATGTATACGTGTTTCATTTTTACTATTACACTCTCTTATGCATGACAAGCATTTGAACAGTGTATATCCCGCTTTATATTAAAGTTACACAAGCTTTGAGTGAATGACAAAATGACTGACTATTTAAACATAATGGCGCAAAATTTTAGACGATTTAGTAAAGTGTTAAATCATTTTTAGTATGATACTAGGTTAAAAAGACGATTTTGCTAACTTTAAACGAGTTTAACCATACTATCTCTTAACATTTTACTAATGTTAAAATCGCCAGATTGCTGTTTTATCTTTTTATCATATTACTAGATCCGTATGTCACTTTGACATAGAAAAAAACGAAATGTCACTGTTTTAGACGCGTTCAGCTTGAGTTTCCTAAGAAAATGGGTTTAGTATGATACTAGTTAAAAAGTGTTTAAAAATAAAAATGTTTTAGTAAAGAGCTTTAAAGTTAGTAAAGTGTTAACTAGTATCATGCTTAAACCATAACATAAGGCTGTTTAAAATAATCATCAACTCAATTTAAAAAATATAAAAAATCAATTTAAACAAAATATTTTATTTTGTAAATTATAAATTGTAGTTATTTTTTAAAAATCATCTTGATGTCATTTCTCATTTGATTTTTACCTCAATAATTTACGATAGCAACATAGTTAAATCATAGTAATACGTTTATATCCATTCTGCGATAAAGATTAAAAAGTGAAGTAAAGTATAGGCAGGTTTCGACTCAACTCCACCCGCTCAATGAAATCGGGTCGAATCAAACCAATTTCAATTATTTTGTTTGTTCTATTATTATTAGTGAAGGAAATAGACATTGTTTGCTGAATTTTTTGATTTGAAGACTCGGAGACTTTTTAATGTGCCGCGCGGGGCCCCTAGAAGCGCGGGGCCCCTAGAAGCGCGGGGCTCTGTGCGGTGGCACAGTTCGCGCACCCCTTCCGTGTTAAACCATTTTGAGCTCGTTATGAAGGGGGTAAAAATCGTAGGTCAATATTTGCCACATCACTGGGATCATTATAGTAGAATTCACCTAAGTGCATTCTGCGTCTTTGGGATAGAGCAGGACATGTATAGAGTAGGTGAGGAATTGTTTCCTCTTCTTCCACACAGCTTCTGCGGAAATCGATCGACAGTTAAGGGCTGTTCTAGAGTTTGTAGAGAATGAGTCCAGAGATTTAATAGCAGCTAGGCTGTCTGAGAAGATACCGGAATCAGTTGTTGATATCACGTTCTCTTTAAGCCAATATAAAACTTCTTTGATCGCTAGGAGTTCTGCCTGGAACACTCTTAAATGATTAGGAAGGCAAAATGAGATACCTAAATTTAGTCTGCCTGAATAAACTCCTCCACCAACCCTGTCATTGGTTTTTGATCCATCAGTATAAAAACGAACCGATTCGTCTACCAAGAATGTTTCATCCTCCCAAGTAGACCTCGATTTGATGGTAACTTGATAGTCTTTATTAAAAAGTAATTGGGGTATGGTGTAATCAGTGTTACAAGCATGTGATTTTTATGAATATAGTGGCCAATCTCATTGTTGATCCACTGTGAAGAGGCTTTAAGATGAATGGCTGTGCTTGCGGCTATTTGTTTACTGAATATGCCGAGGGGTAACAGATGAAATATAGTGCCCAATGCAGCGGATGGAGTAGTGCGAAGTGCTCAGCTTGTGCACATACAGGTTGATCTAGAGCGGTCCACCATACCGCTACACCATAAGTTAGAATCTGTCTTATTACCGAAGTGTATAGCCAGTGAGTAATACGGGGTTGAAGACCCTATTTATTTCCAATGCTTTTTTACTCCTGCTACTACGGCTACTGTGGCCTTTTTGACTCTTTCTTGTATAAAGGTTTCCAGCTTAACTTAACTTAACAGAATAAGATCCAGATATTTGGCTTCATCTGAGAATATTAGTGGAATACCTTTAATAAAAGGGGGTCTATGTGCGGTAATTTACATTTCCTGGAAAAGAGGACAAGATCAGTTTTGTGAGGGTTTACACCGAGTCCACCCCGATGTGCCCATCGCGTAAGCTTGTTCAGAGCGTTTTGCAGGATTCGTGTAAATTCAAATTTGCCAAGATTCTGACATGGCCGCAGTGTTAATTTTCACCAAGTTAGTGCTATTTGGACATGTTCTCTTGTAAATTTGAACTACCAAAGTTTCATATAGTTAATTTTACAATTTTGCCTGATGAACATAACCTGGTTAAGTGTTAACTTAGCATTGTGCCTGTTCATTTAAACATAAGTAAACACAACATCGTGTTAATGTTTTAAAATTCTATTGTACGTCTTTCTCTCTCGTGAGCGCTGGAGGTTTTTATTTAGCCAGTAGAAGGCTCAGAAGGAATAAAGGCCGTTAAGGCGGCATAGAGAAGTGAAGGTAGAAAAAAACGGTGAACATTAATTATTTCTTGATAATACCTATACAATATGTACGATAAGCGAAGATATAAGAAAATTGCTTAAAAGCAGGCGATTGGTTTAAAACCTGTGAATTCGACGCTATTGGCACTGTTCTTAACATCGCTCTTATTAGCAAGTACTTTGGATGCTGCAGGTCCAAAGTTCCTTTCCGCTGGATAAAAGGACTCTCATGTTTAAATCGACGGCCTACTGCAGCCTTCTTTTGATTTTATTTTGATACACTTCGTATGTGTCTTAATTTTTTGTGCGCTTTTTTAACTCTCTTAAAAGTAAAGCCAGTCGACACAACCAGCGTTTAAGATGGAACAGAAAGTACTCCGAAAATCTAGGATAAAGCATATTTATTTTATCCTTGAGAGCCCAAACCGAGTTCTAATTCTAATCGAATTTGTAATTTTTTTATACACTCAAGAATGTTGAAGTTTGCGTTTTGATATTTTACATGATGATATCTAAATTTTACCTACCAAACTCAACAAAACAATAAATAACACTTCTAAGAAATTTTACTCACAAGGAATATAACAGGCTCCATATGAAACCAAAAAGCAAATAAGGTTGACTTCGTATCTATTTATTTAGTTTTCACAGGCGCCATATTGTGGTATAATGAAGAATCGATTGAAAAAATAAAATATAAACAACCGTAAATCAGTTCTTAAATCCATTTACCAAACTTTTTATACATATCTATGTATATAATGATTAATGATGTTTCAACAAAACTATTCTAGTTCACATATTAAAGGATATTTATACTTCAATTTATTATCCTTAAGATTCAGCTAAACAACTTTGATTTAAACCTTTTTTATCGATTTTGAATTTGTTTTGATCACTAGCCTGAACAAATTCTTTGCAATTTTATTTTTTCAAAGAGTCCCTTTTTAGAATTGAAAATAATTATACGTAATAGAAATCAAAGAATTTTCGATATACGTAGTAAAGGGTTTTCCAATAAGAGGTGTTATTTTGAATAGCCCGCTATTTCGGTAGCTGTCACTTTTGAAGCTGTCATTTTTTGACATTTGACAAGTAGAAACTACGCCATTAATAAAAATGGAACGATATACGCTTCAACAACGCATTGAAATTATTAAAGTTCACTATAAAAATGGTGAAAATTTGGCAGAGACGGTTCGTAAAACTAAAACATTTTTGGGTCGTCGTGAAGCACCTTGTCGGACCGCAATACAGAAATTGGTGGACAAATTCGAGCTGTTCGGACAAGTTAGTGATGTGAAGAATAAAACCCGTGCACGTCGCTCAAGAACAACTGAGAATATTGCTGTTGTAGCCCAAAGTGTTGAAGAAAACCCAGGTTTGTCCATTCCTCGTCGTTCTTTAGAATTAGGCATTCCACAAACGTCATTACACCGTATTTTGCATAAAGACTTGGGTCTTAAGGCTTATAAAGTTCAGTTAACACAAGAACTCAAACCGGCTGATCATCAACAACGTCGTATCTTTGCTGAATGGGTCCTTGAAATGCATGAAAATGATCCGGAATTTCATCGAAAAATCATCTTGACTGATGAGGCCCATTTCCACCTCGGAGGCTACGTCAACAAGCAAAACTGTCGCATCTGGGGCTCGGAAAACCCAAGAGTTATTGTTGAAAAGCCTCTCCATCCTCAACGCGTGACTGTTTGGTGCGGTTTATGGTCCGGCGGGGTCATTGGACAACGTTTACTTTCAACAAGACGGCGCTACGTGCCACACAAGCAATGAAACCATCGATCTTTTACGGGAAAAGTTTTCGGACCGTGTTATCTCTCGAAGAGGTGATCACAATTGGCCACCGAGATCTTGTGATTTAACACCTTGCGACTTCTTCCTTTGGGGCCACGTGAAAGATAAGGTCTGCGCCAACAGCCCAGCGTCGATTCAAAACCTCAAAGATGGAATTCGTGAGGCTATCGAGGACATAGGGCAGCCACTTTGCGATTTGGTTATGGAAAATTTCATGAAAAGGATATGGTCCTGTAAGCGTGGTCGTGGCGGCCATTTGGCTGATGTTGTGTTCCATTATTAACGGCATACCTTCCTCTTCCGATCATTTATCTCAAAAAATGCCATTTTTCTTTGAATATCAAAATAACACCTCTTATTGGAATACCCTTTACAAATAAAATTTTTTTAAATCCTGCTTTTGCCGATAGAACGGTTTCTTTATAAATATTCAAGTTTCCTATAAAAAAGACTGAAGTTTGCCAACAACAAAAATAGGAAAATAATTTTTTTTGTTATCCAAACATGAAGCGCAAATAATAATTTTCAAATTTGATAGATTTTATTGATTCAAAATTAAATTTCGAAACACCCGTTTCCACTGAGTATGTATGTAGCTTTAATGAACAAAATTATTTTCAAACTTTTTTCTTTGGACGAAACTAGAGAAATTCCAATTTATAACAGTTATAACAGTTGTTCGAAATTAAAAGTGGATGTGTATTAACGCGTTAGCGCGACTTGAACAAAAAAACTTTGTGTTTCCGATGTTTACCCATCGTTTGTGGGCCCTGGCCCTACGCGGCCGCCTAAATAGTACTTTTGTAAACAAAAAAGTTATACATTGGAAAGTCTAGAGGCACTATCTAACATATTATGTATCGATAGTAGCAAATTATTTTTTAGCCATATTGAAATAATTTCTGAGGACTATGCGTATAGCGTAGGTACACAAAATACAGTAGTCCCTCGTTAATGTGAACTAATTAAAACAGGGCGTTTTCAGATTTAAGAGGGATTCACATTAGGTACTGATGGAACTTTTTTCACTTCTTACAAACTGACTTAATCAACTTTCGTATTCATTTATAACACAAAATAATTTTCTAAATGTGAACGTTTACTAAGTTTAGAAAAAATAAAAATAAAATAATATTAATTAATGATGATAAAACATCATAACGAAAAAGCATAACAATGTTAAATGTACCTACACAACTGGCAGGAAACAGTCTCTGGACTGCAGCTGCATTAACCTTGAAATATGTCTAGACAAATAACAGATAATTAGTCCCTAATATCGCACGCAACACTACGAGGAGAAAAAAGAGAAATAAAAAACTTTTGCAACAGAAATTCACATTTTAGAGTGCGAAAATGTCGGTTGTTCGCATAGAGATGACAATGTAAAGTTTTGCAGGTTCACATTTTAGAGAAATTAACATTATCGGTAATTCACATTATCGAGGGACTACTGTACATCGAAACGAACTTGATTTTTGAAAAATATTAGCCTTGAATTTCACGACTCTATTAATAATTTAACACAATCGAAATATCTCTTCAACGCAGAATCACACGCTGAAATTAAGATTTAGTAGGCAGGTATGTACTTTGTTTCGTCTTTTATAAAGGGTGGTCCAACCGTAATGCACGATGTTAATTGTGAGTCACACCTTAACTTCCAGTTGTTTGCCAAACTTAATTTGAAATTTTTTTATTTCAGTGTTTGACAAATTCAACCATGGAGAGGTACACAATTGAGCAGCGCGTAAAGATTGTTGAAGCCTTTTACGAAATTGGGCGTTCAAGTCAAAATGCATTTCGTGCACTTCGTGATTTTGTTGGTCAGCATAATCGACCAAATGTGTCCACAATCGGTAGAATTGTGCGCAAATTTCAGCAAACCGGTTCTGTAGGAAATATGAAAACACCTGTGCATGCTCGCTCAGTTCGTTCTGCGGACTGGCGGCGTCATCGGGCCGTACTTCTTCGAAAATGAGGTCGGCCAAGCAGTAACTGTGAATGGTGTTCGCTATAGCGAGATGATAACGGACTTCTTGTGGCCAGAAATTGAGCATATAGACCTGGACGATATGTGCTTCCAAAAGAATGGTGCCACTTGCCACACAACCAAAGAAACAATGACTCTTTTGCGCGAGAAATTCAATGGCCGTGTTATCTTACGTCGTTGCGATGTTAGCCGACACGACCATGTGATTTGACACCGTTGGACTTCTTTCTTTGGGGATATTGAAAAGTAAAAGTGTACGTTAATAAACCAAGAACAATTCAAGAGCTAAAGGATGATATAATTCGGCACATTAACGACATTGGACCTCAATTATGCCTCAGAGTCATTGAAAATATCGGATAGAGGTATACCAATGAAGCCGTGGCGAGCATTTGGCTTTGGTTTTACACATAATTGTCATAGATTCTTTTTTCATAATCAAAAATTCTCTGAAAACTTTTTGTTTTATTTACAATTAACATCGTGCGTTTTCGTTGGACCACCCTTTATTAGGCGTGTTTTTTTGCAAGTCCATATGGATTTGTTAAAAAAAACGACATCGGGACTTAGGAACTTCTTACTTACAGTACGTAAGTCCCGATAATTATCTGGACTTAGCTAAGTCCATATGGATTGAAGTTGTTGTTGTATTTACGTGTAAAACTATTAGTTTCGATTTTGTTTTTTTCGACAAATCCATATGGACTTGCAAAAAAAACACGGCTATTATAATGATTTTACGTTTGATTTTAATTTCAAGGTCAAGTATTTTTTTGAATGCATAACTGGTACGAGTAGGATGCCTACTATCTAAATCAGGAGTCATTTAATGCATATTACAGGCATCATTAAACTGTCTGTTCCTAGACTGAGTATAGAATAAAAAAGCATATCATAAAAATAGAAAAAATGCACAGACAACAAAAGACCAACTATTCATATATCCATTTATGTATATTGTATACTAAGGTCGAATCGTTGAGAGAAAATCGATAACTGGATAAGGACATGCTGCAATATCTTCTTCTTATACTGGCATTCTTTGTTATGAATCTACTCGAGGGATAATATTGCTAGAAAAAATAACAATGAAAATATAGTAGGTGTACTTAGTGTTCGGATTAATAGCGTATTAACTTTGACGTACCTAATAGTCCAGTCAAAACGTCGCGTTACTCGCAAGAGAATTTAGGGGAAAAATATTATTTAATGTTAAATTTACAAATTTCGATTTGGTTTTCTTCGTTAGAAGCCGCCATCACCATCCAATTAATTTTTGTAATTAAATAACTTAAACATAATATACGATAGTTTTTTTCATAAGTTTTGAAAAATTATATGAAATGCCATCTCAGCAAATTCAATTGTTTTTATCGAATTAGTGGATTGGTGAAAATAAACCTCACTTTTTTAACCTGTTGACTATTATTAGCAATGTTAATCTTCATTAGAATTAACAATCCTAATCATAACTTCGTCAATACAATAAAAAAGATGCCCTTGAAACATTCCGTTCAAAGTTTCTAACCATTGTGTATGTTAATGCTAAATGTTTTTTTACATGCTATTCGAATCGAATCAACATCGCCACTCAAGTCCCAATTGAAAAAAGCTTGTATAATTTGATGTAGGTATTTTAATTTAATTTTTCAGCATTCAATCAAACAAACAAATTGAGTTAGAAGAAAAAACAAAAAAAAAAGAAAACCAACTCTATTGCTTCGTTATCCATTTCCAAGAAACACATAATGTTCGAATCTACATCATTTAATGTTGGCAGTGTTCCAAAAAGTTCACAACCATCAATAAACGCATTTCAATTGTTTCTTTCTTGTTAACATAATATCTTCCGGCTTCGATGCATTTTAAACTCACATATCCACTTGATACAAAACAATAATTGATAACAACACAATAACAAATAAAACATCTCAAAAACAACTTGAAGCCAGCCAGGCAGTCAAACTGCACTTAATTCCATGGTAATGGCAAAGACGAGGGAACAAAACTTGTCTGCTTCAAAGTTCTTCAAATTTTTATTCATTTTAAACGAGTAATTGGTTAAAAGAAATTGTATCCCTGAACGATTGACACCAAATAGGTCAATCAAATTATATTGGCAGCGGTAGCGGCGCGCGTAGCAGTGGAACAACCTCCAAGATTATTTTATCTTTGTTTTACGAAAACAAAAAAAGTACGAATGGGTCGTACGTACTGGCTATAATTTTGATGTTTATGGAATATATTATAATATTTTAAAAATGTTAATTCCTAAATAATCTTATTAATATTATGTAACTATATAAAACCAAGTCGGTTTAGTAACAACACCTGCAACTCTTTGATTTGTTAGATTCGTCTTCGCCTCGAATAGCAGAATAACTATAAAAATATCCTTTGTAGGGTGAAATGGGGTGTTATAAAAAAGACGTATCCAATTAAAAAAAGTTTGAAAGGTTATTCTTATGAAATGACTTCAAAGATATTAAAAAAATGTAAAATTTAGGGTGAAAGGCGGTATAAATAAAAAATTGTCCGATTTAAGAAATTATTTTTATTTGAAAGGTTTTTTTTAGGAAATTGCTTCTTTTTCATTTTCAATTTTTTTTATTTGTAGGGTGAAATGGGGTAAAATAACAAATTTTTTGGTGTTTGAAAGGACATTCCTACGGAAATTGCTTTAGAGGAATTCTTTTTCAATATTTTGTTATTTGTAGGGTGAAATGGGGTAAAAATAAAAAAATGTCCGATTTAGGAAATTCTTTTTTATTTGAAAAGGTTTCCGTAGGAAATAGCTCTAGGGGTATATTGTTTCAAAATTTTAATATTTGAAGTGTGAAATGGGGAAAAAAAGTGTCTGATTTAAGAATTTCTTTTTTTGTTTGAATTTTGTTATTTGAAGGGAGAAATGCGGTAAAAATAAAAAAATTGTTTGATTTTAGACATTATTTTTAGGGTCATTTTTTTCAAAAAATTAGTAGTTATAGAGTTTCAAAAATTAATTTTGTATATCAAAGGTTTTTTTTAGGCGATTACTTCAGGGAGGGTGTTTTGGGGTTAGAACAAAAGAAGGATGTCCTATTTTAAAAATTCTGTTTTTGTTTGAAAGGATATTTTTAAAAATTTGATAGTAATAGAGTGAAATGGGATAAACACAAAAAAGTGGTTTTTGATTACAAAAATTCTTTCTGTGTTGGGAAAGTATTTAAGATTGGATGATCATCTAATCATGTTTTTACGAATTTCGCCAATCATAACGTAAAGTGAGTTAAAACCCAGATAGTAGTATTCAATTACATAGCTTAAATATTTATCTCTATATATTTTCTTTTGTAATTTTTATCCGAAGCTTACGTTTTTCTACCCGTGCGAAGCCGGGCGGGTCAGCTAGTAACTGGATAAAATGAAGTATACATATACAATAAATTCGTTTTTAAAACTGCTCAAACTATTTCTAAAATAGTTTCCAGATCAAAGCAAATTAAACCATCTATGTCGTCAAAAAATATGTGTATTTATGAAGAAGGCATTTAAAAATCGTATAATTGTATCAATAAAATTGTACGCCAATTTAAGAGACTTACTATGAAGGTTTTCATAATACAAATTCTTTACAGTACTGAAATACATCACCCAAGTAGAAGACTATAAGCACTTTTTAATTGGACTTGTTGAATTATTGATTCAAAATAGCTTTTAACCGCCTCTAGTCCATACAAATTGGCGTTTTGTCCCGGCGATCGTCAATTGCACTCATCAGTTGACTAGCGAGGGCTTTGTCAATACGCAATTTTTATAAAATTCCTCAATAGATACATTGTGCCGTTTTACCAGGTTTTACGATGTATACTGCCCATTATCCATCGTGAACGATATAAACTTAACGATCTCAATTTTAAATTTATCATCTTTCCTTTAGTATATTATTGGCCATTTTAATGGGTCATGTTATATTCATTCATTTAACTTCAACTATTTCTTCATCTCTAAGCCCTTGGAGTAAACGGGTGGTGTTTTATTGCACAAATATTAGAACACTTTCAACATTGTAATCCTTTTTAACAAAATATTGTTTGTCTCAAGAGAAAATGGTACATAAATAGCGAGGACCTAACTAGCCTCTTGTTAATAACTATGGAAACATTTCGAGGGCCTCATTAGAGGCGGGCAGACTTATACTCCAGTTCCCTCGATTAGGTCTCGTTTTTGTATTTTTTTTTGTATTTGCTGGCAATAAATTTTTCTGTTTCCACAGTTTCATTCTTTCTGAAATTAAATAATTATATCTTTTGGTATCTGTCCGTCTTAATAGGTACCTACTTTTGACTTTTATCCATACAACTAAATAAACAAATTCAGATCAAATAATATTTTTTAGATATTGTGAACAGTTTTCTTGGACACAAATACCTTAGATGGCTCGCTTCGCGAGTTCAAAGGATGTTAACCGCTTCTCGGGGTCTCAGTCCCGCTAAAACAACTCCCTGAGCCCCAAGAGGGAGTTTAAATCCTTTGAACTCACGAAGCGGACCACCAAAAGTACTGTTATCAAAAAAAAACTGTTGGCAATGTTGACGAAGATTTAATATTTCTTTTTATTTCTGGAAATATTTCCCATGGGCTTTATTTCCACGGGTCTTATTGCACTGCTACTGTTATTGTTTGTCTATTGGCATGTCTCTAGTCTCGTCCTAAATTTAAATTCATTAGTCCTAGTCTAACCTAACCAAAAATATCAAGCAATTGAGTAATGTAAGTTGTAAATTACGTAGCGTGATGTGCGGCCTTAACAATGATTACACTTTCGACAATAGGTTGCCTATACCTGTTTGAAATTATTATAATGGCTTTTTGTTCGAAAGTACTTAGGCAGCTTCATTTAGTTGGATCTTAATCGAATCAATGTGTTCTATTTTTTTTTTTGGATACTAGAGAAATTCCAATTTATCACAGTTACATGTATAAACGTTGGTTTGTCATTAAAAGTAGGTGTCCATCAATGCGCTTCGCGCGACTTGAACAAAAAACTCTGGGAGCCCAAAGCATGCCCAACGGCGCGTAGGGCCCTGGCGATTCGGGGCCGCATAAACAATACATTTAAAAGCGAAAATAAACAAAACTGTTATTATTTAGCATATCTAGAGTCACTTGCTTTATTTTTATGTATTAAACTGAACCTACCGACACGCGACGCGACGGCTCTGCCCAGACAACTCACAAGTCAAATAAAATCTCAAGATAATTATAAAATTAGTACGGCTGAACTAATTGATTAAGAAACTAAGCATAGAAAAAAACATTTAAAACAGATTCACATCCAACAGGTCCTTCAACCCTCTTGTACGACATCGTACATCAATCTTTCTGCTTAGCAAAAATAACGCTGTGGCGCGCGTCACAGTACAAAACGTCGATGCGTCCTCTCCTCACACAGAGACGAACAATCCTATTTTTGACATATCACGTACCTACTTTTGTGGCGCGCGCTCTCGCTGTAGCAAGTGTAATGTGAATGTGACTAATACTTTAATACTGATTCGATTAAAAATAGAATAAAAATCAATTCAGAGAACCATTCTTGCCATGTGGTAGGCGCTTCTTTTGCTTTTAAAATGCGTCAGCAACCAACTGGCAACGAACAAAAAAAAAGTAAAAGAGCAGATAGAAAAACAATATTCTCAGCTCATGTTGTATGAAAATGCTTAAATGTTTTTTTTTTTGTTTAACTAGCGGAGCCCATCGAACGCTGTATCGCCTTAGTACATAGAAATATTTTCTAGTAGAAATATTAGTAAATATATTGATTTTACTGAAACTTACTTAAACGTCCCCGCAGTTAATAGGAAAAAAAACTTTGAAAGTGCCAGAGAAATCGGTTTACTGAAACCAATCTTTAAAAGTTCCAGCGAAATCCTTTCAGTAGTTTTATACCTGTATGTAAGATCAATAGACCCTATAGCTTGTGTTGCTCTGTACATTTGTAAGAATCTTTTGAAAAAACTTGTTTGTGGCTTTGATGTGAGTCATTTCAAAATTCTTTCGTTTTTTTTTCCCACCTTTAACATATTTGTCTAAACATAAATTGAGTTCAAATCAACTCTGACGACACAGCAGATCTGTTTGATATATTTTTGTATTAAATTGTTAGGTAAACTCTGTCACAATATGTGATGGAGTACAAATTTTCTCAGAAATAGAGATTCTTCTCAGAAATTTAACAAAAGCATTGAAACAATTTTGTATATAAAACACGTCAGAATTCAACTTCTTTATTTATTTAGCTTAATACAAGCGAAACTAAAAGCTATACAAATTGTTCTTAGAACTAATCTTATTTCTACGAGGATTGTGGAATTTTGTATATGGAGTGTGCGTGAGGGATGATCTTATTAGAGTTTAGAAGTTGTAGAGAGAGTTTCTGAGAGAGGATATTTTGATGTGAAAGTCAAGGGTGTACATGGTACATGTACAGCGAGGTGCTTGCCAAACGCAACATTCTTGATATCGGTACAAAGAAGCCGTAGTTTGTATACGGTGTTGGGGTGGGCGGGAGAGTGGATCGGATCTGAGGTTACGCGGGTTTGTATAGATCGGGATCATTTCTTACAGAATAGGTGAAATGATTGTCCCGTTAAGAATTGGTGTAACAATATTATATCAGTGACTTCTCGACGTTTTTCAAGATGAGATTTTCGGACTAAGGAAGGCCGCGGAGGGCGAACCGAAGAAATCTACGTTGCACATCTTCAATTCTGTGTGAGAGTTCTGATATGGCGACCAAAATTGGCAAGCGTATTCAAGGAGGAGCCTAAAGAATGTAATATAAAGGGACTTGCTGAAACGAAACTTAAGAATTTATGTTCAACATAAAAGCTTATGTGACAGTTTACGCTGAGGAAAAAGTAGAACATAAGCGCTGTAAGTTAAACATAAATATTTAAGTTTCGTATCAGCAAACGGCTCTTAGTGACGTAAGGGTTCGAGAATTCTTTAGACCAAACTTTTATGAACCCGGGAGAAGAATTGGCCTTGTTAATTATTTGATCGAAATGGAATTTTAGCTCACTGTCACAAATAATTCCAAGGTATCGAGTGGAACAAACTATCGAATTGCTTCGTTTCAAAAGTAATAAGTTCTGGGGGGTGAAGGTAACCGTTTACAGGTGAAGGTTATAGATTATAGTTGAGTTCTAATAAATTCTTATCACACCAGGTTTGGAATAAGTTTATGTCGTTTGGAATAAGAGAATGTCAGTTGGGGTAGAAATGATATTAATTATTTCCATATCATCTGCGTTAATAGACACATATGAGTCCTTAATTATGAATTCAAAATCGTTTACTGTTAAGAAAAGATTAGAGGTCCCAAATGACTGCCTTGAGGAACCCTTGACGCAGCGTTAATAGGAACAGAGATTGAGAACCGGAAGAAAACTTATTTATATTGACGTTGTTCTAGGTATGATCTCAACCATGAGATGAAAAAGGGTGGAAATCCAAGGGCATTGAGTTTAAGGTATATAGTTTGGTGACAGATTTTGGTTAAGGGCCGGCAGTTGGATATGTCATTGTTAGCACGTTCTTATCAACAATTAAATTTAATAAGTTCGCATATGTTAGCAATTCGGCTTGAATTAAAAAAAAAAAATATAGAATTAAGACAAAAAAAATGTAAAAAGAAAAATTGTGCACTATGCGTTTCAGGTAGGTTTTTTGGGGTTCGTGAAAAAAAAATCCCGGAACCTGTTATATGTGTAACCGTTTGGGAAAATTCTTAGTTTTACGATACAATCAATGGAGAGCGCTACCTTGACATGATAACCGATTAAGCATGCGGCCAGAAATTGAGTATTTGGACCTGTCCGAGCTATTCTACCAGCAAGATGGGGCTACGTGCCACACAAGCCGTTCAACAATCGCTTTATTTCACGCTAGGTTCAATAATAGTGTAATCAGTCGTTTTAGTTATGTTGCTTGGCCGCCACGGAGCTGGTATTTGACACCGTTGGACTATTTTGTGGGGTGTAATTATCGATTCATAAACAAAACAATTTTAATGAAAATAAATAAACTTGGTGGCGCGACAGCTCATGAAGGTCCAAAGCATATTGACTTACAACTCTCAACTATTCCTATATACGTGTTATCGGCAGGAATGAATATGACCTACATAATTTTTTTTTGCCAAGCCCGAACAGATTTAGAGACACTTGTCATATTTTCGACAATATTGGTCAAGTTATCCTTAAAATAGAAGCCGATACAATATGATTTGCAAAATTTAAGTGTGGGCTTATTCATTTTCAACATCGTAATACTGTTTATTGGGATTCAGATCAGTGGTATGCGTATGGGACAAGTATTGGATGCACAATATTCGATTCTATACGTTTTATTTGTTTCCCTTATTTCTATTTTTCAAATTATGGGCAAGTGAAAAACACCAGAAGTAGTTTGCTCGTAAATTTCCACAAGGAAAAACACCATGAGTATAATTTTCTTATAGCTCCCATAAAAGAGTCGAAGTGAAAAGTCACACTACAGTCCTTCAAACACAAGAGTTTTTACAAATATGTCAAGCTTTCAACAAAAAATATAAAAGCCACGATGAACTCCATGCAGACTTCGATGCCGATGGACGCTAGATTACGAAAAAGTATTTATTAGAATAAATAATTCATGATATTAAAATTATAGGTAACTCACGCTTTATAACTAAGCTTGGACAATATTTATTCTTTAATCAAGTTCCCTTTGATCTTAACGTTTTGTTAGCAAGTAAACTTACCTTATTTGCGTTTTTACCGAAATCAATCTGAAACACACGATTTGGCAGTGCGATGGCCCAATGGACTCCAGCCTTATATATCTTATGTTCGCCTGTGTATTTTATCTATTAGATAATTATTACTTATTTAAATTATTGCTATAATTTTTATTCGGTTAGTTAAACAAATTGTCGACATAATTAATTTCTTACAATATAATAATTTTCTCTAGATAAGACCTCATTTTGCAACACCACCTCTCTGCCTATACAATATGTTTTGAACATTTCAAATTCTCTATCATACATGTGTCAGCGTGTCGTCCTACTCTGGCTTTCTAATTTTCCTCAAAAGTGCATATTCTCGGGGAAGTGTGTTTTTAGTCCAGGGCAGGTCCAAAGGAGCATACACATAGACTTTCTGCCTGCAGTGCTCCATTTTCTATTGTTGTGTTCCTGACGGGGATTCTATTGTTGCTTATGTTTTTTTTTCTGAATGACAACTATAATATTGAAGAAGTATACTATATATACATATACATATATGGAGATGTAGATAGTTTTATATAAAACCCTTGTAGATTAACAGTAGATAAACAATTTCACTTGTGTGGGAGTGAAGTGAAGTTATCCTTTTATTTTATTTTGCTCTTTATGCTATGTCCTTTATTTTTTTTGCGTTCTTAGGCTGGCTGGATTAATTGAATTGTTTTTATTGTGTGTTGGTTTGATAAAATGGTCTACAAAGTGTATAGGTACTGAGAATCATTTTTATTATTTTCAAGCTGTTTAGATGTACATCATAGAATTGTATACCTAGTGCTCTATAAAAAAAGACGATTAAATCTTCTTTACCAGTTGTTGTTTCTTCCTCTAAATAAGGCATACAATCCATTTTAATTTTAGAATTAAATAACTTTAGCTTCAATTGACCTTCAAGGTCAATTTAATCTTTTAAAATTGTAAGTTTACATTTCGTAGAGCTTTTGTGTACGACGTGACTTCTGTAAAACGAGCCGCGTGCAGTCTAACTGACCGCTTTCATAAGAATACAGAGTTTTGCTAGCTGTGACTTGTATTCGTCAGGATGCATACAAAAATCAATTCTCCTTCGGCGTTGTTGCTGTTGATTTGTTAAAAGATAGTGTGTTGTTTTGCAGGAATCGAGGGGACCTTTAATTTTCTGCCGAATCCGTATGGCTAAGGTGAGAGGCACTTTTCATGACAAGAGATACTGGGAATTGAACCCTGAATCTACTCGGCATAGGAACTTTATCTACTTTTACTTTATGTGCCTATCTTTCCTACTCTAAAAGTCATACTTTTCATTGGAGTAAGAAAATATTTCACTTTTAATTGCAAAAAAAGAAACTTTACTTTACTTAACTTGGTCACACTCGTAATATTAATCTGTCAAAATCGTAACAATTTCGAACTTAATTTTGTAATTAACTACTTCATAGAGTTGAATTCTGTTTACAAAGCTGGAAATGCAGAGCAACCGTCAGGTAAATATTTTTAAAACAATGAGACAAATAGGCAGCGTGTTTTGTTTGCAAGCCCGAAGGGAATTAAAATTAAAAAACAAGGTCACGAATTATTTATGGGCGACATCAAAAAAATACTGACGTTTCTATACAAACTGTCGATAAAAGAGTAGAAATTCGCGCTGGCAACACATTTTAAGGGTTTTCCAATTGGCGCTGGTAGATTTTGGCGACCATATTGTATTGTTTGTTACTTTTTTTTAATGCGAGATTTTAGCTTACAGGTGTTTGCGAGATTAGTGATAAGTTATTTAGGTGACTTTTGGTTATTTTTCGTACACTTTTTCTATATTTAAAAGAATTTCACCTGTCAGCTACTTTTTTGTCTTTCCTTCATTTTCATTGGTTCATTAACTTTACCTTCGAGCCACTTACTTTTACTTCAAACCATTATTATTAATAAAGAAGTGCAGTGGGTATGTACCGTACCGGTTTAGGATACAATCACTTGGAAAGGCTTTCTTTGACAACCTTGACGAACTTTCGGACTTGAACTTGAACTTGAAGATCAAAGACTTGATCTCTTTTCTATGGCTCTGAGACGAATTTGGACATTTAGCTGTCTAACTCGGGGCCTTAGTATGGTTGTTCCCACAAACTTCCCACATCTAAGTCGTTCTTGAAAGTTTATACCACGTGGCAGGATTTTGAAGAAAGATCTGCACTTGTACCCTAAAAAATTCCAGTTCATCTAAAAGCTTCACCCTGGTGATCCAGAATAATGTTTAGAATACTTCACAGTTGTTTACATAGGAAGGTCTTGTTTGGCAAACCCTGTATATTTTATTATCATAAAATTACAATCGTCTCTTTTTTACTAAATGGAAAAATCACTCAGTCACTTCTTTATAATGATAATGATTTTTTAGCTGGTTTGGTTTTGGCAACACTGGTTTTGACAGCTGACGTGTGTTTAGTACCTTGTGTCACTGTCAAACAGCTTCAGTTTGGTTTGCAATTTAACCATGGATCGTCTTACAAATGAACAACGCTTGCAAATTATTGAATTTTACTATCAAAATTCGTGCTCGGTTCGAAATGTTCATCGCGCGCTGCTTCCATTTTATGATCGGCATTCTCGACCTTCTGAGCAGTCTATTCGGAAGATTGTGACCAAATTTCGCACCAAATTTACTTTGTTGGACATTAAACCACCAACACGTTTACGTACTGTGCGTAGTGAAGAAAATATTGCGGCCGTATCAGCTAGTGTGACAGAAGACCGCGAAATGTCGATTCGGCGCCGTTCCCAGCAGTTAGGCCTTTGTTACAGCACTACGTGAAAAATTTTGCGGAAGGATTTGGGCGTAAAGCCTTTTAAGATACAGCTGGTGCAAGAACTAAAGCCAGCCGACCTACCACAACGCCGAATTTTTGGTGAATGGGCTCTTGGAAAGCTGGCCGAGGATCCGCTTTTTTATCGAAAAATTGTGTTCAGCGATGAGGCTCATTTTTGGTTGAATGGGTACGTAAATAAGCAAAATTGCCGCATTTGGAGTGAAGATCAGCCAGAAGCATTGCAACAGCTACCAATGCATCCCGAAAAAGCCACTGTTTGGTGCGGTTTATGGGCCGGCGGCATTATTGGGCCATATTTCTTCAAAGATGATGCGAATCGCAGCGTTACTGTCAATGGTGAACGCTACCGAGCGATGATAACAAACTTTTTTTTGCCCGAAATGGAAGTTCTTGACTTGCATGATATGTGGTTTCAACAAGACGGTGCCACATGCCACACAGCACGCGAAACAATGGCGCAATTGCGAGGCGAGTTTGGTGAACAGTCAATTTCACGTTTCGGGCCGGTCAATTGGCCGCCTAGATCGTGCGATTTGACACCATTAGATTATTTTTTGTGGGGGTATGTCAAGGCTAATGTCTATAGGGACAAGCCCGCTTCGATTGACGCACTGGAAGCCAACATCCATGCATTCATTCGTGAGATACCGGCCGATATGTGTGAAAGAGTATGCCAAAATTGGACTCAGCGGATGGGCTACCTGAGACGCAGCCGCGGTCAACATTTGCATGAAATTATCTTTAAACATTAAATTGCAAGGTTCAAACTATCGATTCAAATAAATATTTCATTCATTTTTTCGAATTTTTTGTGTTTTTTTTTTAAAAAAAGTTCTAAACCTCTTAAAAAATCACCCATTACATACACAAAAGATTAGGTACCCAAGTCTTTTGTTTACTATGATGTAGAATATTCATGAATGTCAGTGTCACACCCGTAACAAAGGAAACACCCATTGGTCTTTTTCAATTTAATCTGTTTAATCATTCTGATTTTCGTGTACAGCACTGCATTGTATTTGTTTGTTTCTTATTGATATTGATGAGTAAAGCTATAATTCTTTTTTTCTGCTATAAAAAGCATGGAAGTATGAACATATTCAAACATATCTATTTTCAGTATCTATACCAAGATTTTTTTTAGTTTAATGTATGTTTTCAACAATTGAATGTGGTTTATTTTTAAAACATGCCATATCCACCCTTTTCAGGACACAAAATAAACGATTATTTTCGGTCAAGTATGTTACCAAATTAATTTAGAAAAAAAAAACTTTCTCTGGAGTTTATAGAATACGTATATCCTTTGGTTTTAAATTTTTGAGCTTATCGATAGATAAATAACAAAAACCGTTTTAGACATGACATTTGTACGTACATATTGATTCGTATATTGTTTATACATTATATATTTATTTAACATATTTTTTTGAATTTATTCTTTCTTTCAAGATATTATATTGAAGATTAATACTAAGCGCTGTAACTTGTTTATCTTTAAGAACTCATAAAAACTTAAGGCTTTTACTCTGTAATCTTTAATAAACTCCTAAAGCTTATCTTTAACTAAATGAAATGGAGATGTTTGGATCTCCCAGGAATATATATGTACATTTTTTTTTGTCAAAAAACAGAAGTTGCAATGTCTAAAGGAAATTAATCCAAGCGAAAGACACACATTTTGAAACGCAGAATAACAAAACAAACTGCATTTTGATCAAATGGAATTTTTAAAACTAGAATTTTGACTGCTCACGTTAGTCTTTCTTTATCAGTCGCTCCCATGTCATTATTGTCACTGTATGTATAAGAAAACGCTATGAAAAATTTGTTAAATAAAATACAACTTTATAATCATTAAATAGTTCAATGGGCATGAGTCATTTTGACCTGTTTATATTTATTTCGTGGATTTTTTTTTAGTTTCTGCTTCAATTAATACTACATGAACTAAGGATGTACAGCTGCGAGCAAAAAAAAAAGCAGTACAACGAACAATAAGTTTAGACAAAAAATAAAAATCAAAAGAAGTTTGATTTTAGAAATCATTGTTGGTAAAAAAACTTTGTACGTGTCCAAATAAGGGTTCAAAAAGTTCAATTTATTGTAATTTGAGTTAGTAATTTACTAGCATGACCATTATTTTTTAACACAGCTCGCAACGACGCTCTATTGAGTCGAAAACCCCCTCACATCTTTGCAGTGATATTTATCTCCAAACCTGCTGAACTACGGTCAATATTACTTTGTTATTTTTTGGTTTGGCATTCGAAACTTCTTTTTTAATGTCCGCGCAAAGATTTTCAATGGGATTGAGGTCCGGAGACTGAGCAGGCCACTCCTAGATCTCAATCTTCTAGTCCTGAAACTATTGTTTAGCTCTTCTGCTGGTGTGCTTTGAGTCATTATTCTGCTAAAAGACCCATTTAAGCGGCATTTTGAAGTCTGCATATGGTAGCATGATGTTCTGCAAAATTTCCACATACGAGTGTTGATTAATTATACTTTTCATCCAATATATTGGACCAAATCCATAGTATGAGAAGCATCCCCATACCATGATACGAGATCCTTCGTGTTTTTTTTCGTTTTGGTGGTGTATCTAGGATCATATTCAGTATTTGGTGTTCGTCTTACATACTGCCGAGATACCACCATAAAGTACAACATTAATCTCGTCAGTCCAAAGAATATTTCTCCATTTTTCAGGAACACATCCGAAATGATCTCGCGCAAACTTTATTCTTTTGGCTATGGGCATTTTCTTCAGAAGTGGGCTTTTCTTGGACTGCGAGCATTCAAGTTGTGATCCTTCAATCGTCTTCTTACAATATGCAGACCGCATGATAAATCAAGTGCACCCACAATCTGTGTAGCTGCAGCAGTAGGATGCATTCTTGAGAACCGATCAACACGATTTATGTAAGATGGCGTAAGAACTTTTTTACACAACCGTGTTTCCGCTTTTCCCTCAAATTTTATGTCATTCCTTGCCATTTTCAACGAACACCCAACCAGTTAATGAACTTTCTCATATGTATAGGTGTTCCCGTCCATAATAAGGTTTTTAATGAGTTGGCGCCTTTGTGGTGTCCAGTGTTTACCACGATCAACTTTATAAGAACAAATTATTAGTTTTTTTTAACAAATTCGGTTGAAATATAAAGTTATTTGTTATAACATCCAAGTCATAATTGAAGGAAACACAATATTTTAAATTGAACTAGACGATAACACTGCTATTATTTTGCTCGCTTAAAATATGGAAAGACACCAGACAAAGTGACATTTAATCAATGCACTAAGAATAAACCGTTAAACTATAACTTCAAATGGTTAACCTAATATCCATGAGCTCCACACTACAGTAGAAGTTAGAAAAAGTGGCTGCATTATAAAGATATGAAAAATTTTATTTTTAAACAGATTACACTGCTATTATTTTGCTCGGCACTGTATGTATGTATGTATATACATAATTGTTATGCAACCTTATTTTATATTGGATATCATAACAGCTAGTGCTTCATAAATATTCGTTAAATATACATAACATACAATTTAATTCAACATCAATTTGAAAATGTATTACATATTTAGGTATATCTTTCCTTTGAGTAGGTATACAATAAATAGTTACAACAGATATTAATTGAATCATTTTATCATATTGACAATGAAATAAATCCATCCTCGATTTCTTAATCATCGTGAAATTCAGTCTAATAAATATAAATCAATTTTATCACACAACCACTGATAGATAGCAAAACACTTTGTTCTCTCTCTCTCTCTCTCTTCCCCATTATTATATCATGACTAATGACACCACTAATTCTCACTCAAAGCTGCCACTGCCACCCAACAAAATAAACACATACAAATATCAATTTTATCAACATACAACACCAGTCGAAAGTGTAGAACATATTTATAGGGCTCTTGACATTGTATCCGATAACAAATCTATTGCAGCGATTTTCAAAAAAAAATAAATTTCCTCGAAATTAAATAAGACTTCAAAAGAAATATCTGTATACTTCTTTCGAAAAAAAAAACAAAAAATATTCCCTTCAGAGATGAGACCTTCATTCACAACCTACTAGATGATGTACAGACAATCTCTATAGATGCTCAGGGTAATAAGATGAAAATGGCGTAATTTCTGGAAACATTCCAAAAACAAACTATAAAACTGGGAGCCGCCACAAAAATTAAAAAAAAAATCAATAACTAAACGAATGAACTTAAAATGATCGAAGCAAAATCCTAACACCCCCTATTAAATCGAAGAACTGAAATTGGCTGTAAAATAGTGTTTAAAAAGAGCTGTCAAGAAAAGAAGAGTTACATATGTATGTATGTACAATACATGGTTAAATATGTACTTTTAATACAGAATCAGATTCATTACATTAAATAACTGCCTTCTACAACAAATCAATATATCTATTAACAATACACCAATCGATCAAATAACAACAATCAAATATCTCGGGGTTTTTCATAGACAATAAAGGCTCTCCCAAACCATAGCGACAAATTTGCAGCGAATATGGATGCTTCGACTGAAGAAAGTTCAAGGATTCGTATCTCGCCAGTGTCGTTACTCTCATTAATTTCCATGTAAATAAATTTAGAAAGGCGAAAGTTTCGTTTTCCGGGCCGAAGTATTCGCTTTAGTGTGAACTAAGATGTGTCAAAAAATTAGGTGGCGCCACCGGAAAGTAGCGCAACTTTAATTCAGTAAGTAAGTACATAACTATTTACTTCAAAAATCATAATTGAACATCACGTCCGTTTACTGAACTGCAAAGAAAATATTGGAGGATTTATTTTAATGACAATTTTTTGAATGGAGTGGTCACTCTCCCCAGTGGGCCCCAGGTATTTTTAAATGTACCTATTAGATACAGGTCAAATTATTTCACTTCCACAAAGTCTTACTTCACGTCACTGAATAAAACTAACTCTGAACTTTACTAACTTTTGAATAATTTTCAAATTTTCTGTCGAAAGTACTGAGCTTTAACTAAGATGAAATAAAAGTTTGTTTACCCCTTTGTTGACGGAAAAAGATGTTTTGTGAAATCTCTGAAACTATGACCATTTACTTTTAATAAATCAACAGCATAAAACCAAGCAATCATACATTATATAATTTCAAACCCGCCCATTCGTCTTTAACTATAAATGTTACTTTACCTTGGTTTAATAGCCGACTGCCAAATCGAATTGGATTTTCATTTGTAACTACGTGCTTATTACATACATTCCATTTAAATGTTAAATTTTTGTATTTGCTTGAATAAATGACATTGTAGTTGGTAGGTTAGCTCATTCCGCGTTTATAAAATATAAAATTGAATTGTAATTGTATAATTGAGCAGTTTGTATTCGCAATGAAATTTAAATTATAAAACGACCTGTCGGAAATTCAAAGCCAAGTATTATTATTCAGAATAGAGTACCTACACAAATTTAGATCGATTAAAATATATATAGAAATAGCTATATATATATATATTTAGAATCAAGCTAAATTCAGTTTAAACGAGTCATAGTATTCATTTGACCACGTGGGTCTACTCCGACAAAATATGTCAATACATCCCAAATCACACATAAACAGAAAAAATCAAGGAGGAATGAACATGAGTAAGCTAAGTAGGTTGGTATAGCCATTGTATATATATAAACAAATATATACAAAGGTATAGCTTATAGCATTTCAATCGAAAGTTCTAAACTCTCACCATCATCACTCATGAGAAGGGACATTTCATTGTGTTATTTTCACTTTCAAGGAAACCAATTAGAAAATTATTCATTTCAACAAAGAAAACCAATGCGGAAATAATACTGAATGAAAGATGATACCAACGCGACCTTGCCTTCTGCCCCAGTAATGAAAACACCCCCAAAACCCATACACACTTGCTGACACTATTAAGTCGCATGAATTAACAAGGTGTACGTAGGTAAACTTATGTTAGCCATGGCGACGAAAGGTAGAGAAAGAAAAACGGTAGTGCATAATAATGCATGAAACACAATAACCCTGACAGTAGCAGTGAGTTTGGCTTTAAGTGGAACCTTTTAACGCAGCGCAAATTAGGTTCCGCCTAGCAAAAGGAGCGCCTTTTATCGATTGTCTTTCAAATTGGGTTATAAACATTAAAACTTTGAAAAGGTGTAAATCCACGCGAGAGGAATTGATTTCAATTCCACTCGCTATAGTGGTGGTGGATGTTGAGGTTAGAAAACTCAATTTATAAATAACGAAATTAAATGTTCCCCATTTTTTTTGTTTTTCATTTGCTTTTGTTTTCGTAACACACTCAACCTTAAACTAAGCCTTAGTTTCTCTCACAGAGAACACGTTCCTTTTTTTCGAAGAGAATAAAATACACTTTTTCTTACTATGAGAATTTATAAATAGTAAGTGTGATTTTCTAATATTTTATATTGAAAGAATTCGGGATATTCTTATACTGATGGGTATACACTAGCGAAAACCAAATCACTCGCCGTGTGAATTATTTAGGCCGAGTCCTTCGGATTTTCACCAAATGGTCAAATGGCTGGCTAGTGGATGACCAACTTTACGAATAGTATAATCTGGGTCCGGTACCACTAAAACAACATTATATACATACCTAGTTTGATTTGAACGATGTTTTCTATACCACAAAAACATAAGTTAACAATCTGCTTCACAATAAGGGATAAAACCTTTACTCTTCTGGAATAATGTCAGATAGAGTTGAAAAATACTTTGTACTTAATAACTAGATATGATCACTGGAAATATGAATCGATAGATCGTTGAATTATATTGACCGCGTCCGCTATCCGGAAAGGTTTGTGCTGTCGTAATCGCATAGAAAAAATCAGCTGATGAACCAATCAGCTGTTGTCAGAAACAAATCGCAAGCTATCCTACAATTTTCGGTATAGATACTATACTATCCGATGGAAATTTGGGGAACAGCTGATCACAGTTGCTTATACCTTCAGCCGACTACTTATTTTTCTTTTTGGTTTCGCGTCTGATTTTGTTCATTTAAAGAATAAAATAACAAATAAGGGTTTAAATGTATACCAGTGTGATATGAAATGGTACTGAATACTAAATGATGATTTAGAAGGGATTTGCAATGAAATGGGAATCAAATCGTCGCATTAAAAATTCAATAGTTTTCCTTTTTATTAGCTACCTTGTCTTTTGACGGCTCATTATAACCTATCTGGTTTTGGTCGTTCGAAAACATATCGGACACTAAGGTATAGTGGATAGCCTATCGGCTTGGCACCCGAACGCGGCAATTGTATGAAATTTTATTTAGAATTAGTATAAAAAGGGGGATCTGATCTCCTGGAACTCAGTATACTTTGGACTAGAAGGAAATGATTTTGAGACGAGACTCGAACTAGCGTTTGAATCTAGGACCTGCGAAATATTTACATTGAAAAATTAAGTATTATAATTTAAAAATATTTTTTTTATTTTAGATGTTTACTGCTGAGTTCAATAAGACCCCGGACACGACCCAAAAGACACCGAGAATTTCTTCGTCACATGCACACCTTTATTTGAAATTAGAAAGCTCTAAGTAAGACAATCAATATCTATTCTACAGTGGCGTCTCGTCAGGGTGTGCAAGGTGTGCATTGCACACCCTGATCAAACGGCGAAAAATTCCTCATCGAATCCCTCATAACACAGACAAACATACACCATAATACAAACCATAATACCGCCTAAGCCACAGCCTACACAGGAACATAATATTCATCTTTCATAATTGCTCTTCCAAAATTCCTTCATCGTTTAGTGAAGTTAGAGAAAAAAAAAATAAAGTAAACTCGTCCGAAACAACACTGTTCACTTATTATGTTGTATTCGTCACATAAACTCATCCAAGATTTTCAAACTTCCAACTACGCCTACTAGATTTCCCCAGTAGCCATCCCCAAGGCTATTCTTCGCCCGCTCTACATACACACATAATAATGATCACAGATTAGCCACATGAAGATGAGAATGTTTCGTACGTTTCACCCTCCAAAGCCCATTTGTTTACATTGTTGTATTTGTAATTTTTTCCCGCGTCGATGAATAGATGTGAATTGCAACAACAATTTAACCAGGTGTGTGAAGATCCCTACTGCCTATGTGTGAGGTTTTTATGCACATATTCTCATTTTTTATCTGATAACTGCCAGTTCAAGCTTGTAGGCAAATTAAAATGGCTGCCGGGGATTCTCATCTTCATGTGGCTAATCTGTGATAATGATAATATATTTTGATGAATTTGTAGTGAACTCGTGCGAAAGTTTTGCGTGCACTTCAGTCTTTGCTCTTATTCTATTCTATTTTCTTTTGTATCTGTTCCGTTTCCTTAAAGCATCAAAGAAGGTCAAAAATTCAATGAACATTACATCCACAGATTAGCCACATGAAGATGAGAATGTTTCGTACGTTTCACCCTCCAAAGCCCATTTTTTTACATTGTTGTATTTGTAATTTTTTCCCGCGTCGATGAATAGATGTGAATTGCAACAACAATTTAACCAGGTGTGTGAAGATCCCTACTGCCTATGTGTGAGGTTTTTATGCACATATTCTCATTTTTTATCTGATAACTGCCAGTTCAAGCTTGTAGGCAAATTAAAATGGCTGCCGGGGATTCTCATCTTCATGTGGCTAATCTGTGATTACATCGACGGTCTTCGCACTGTCTTTGTCACTCTTACGACTATTAATTTGATGAAGTTTACATGAACTCGTGCGAAAGATATCTTCGCACTTGAGTCTGAGCTGCTATTCTCTTTTTTGTTGTATCCGTACAATAGAGGTCTTCCAAGATTTGTCTTTGTCTTTTCTCTTTCTAATTTGACATCTAAAAACAAACAACAAAAAAGTCCCTGCAAAATATTTACATGCTCTTGGCAGTGTTAAAAATCCGGTCATTTGAGTATTTTTTGTATCTGGAACTGAAAACTTAAATTTGCCATCGAATTACGTATTAATTAGTCTTTAAACATTTTAGTGAACCTTTTTTCAAGTGTTTGATACAAAAAAACTAATTTTATTACATATTAATCACTATTATTAAACACCCGAATTTTTTGGCTCGCCTTCGTGCCTTCGTCATTTGGTTTTGTTTTCCAACCAGGGAGTGCTGTCAGATTATTATTTTTTTTTTTTTTTTAATTTCACACTGACACTTCTGACATTTGGTGGCAGAGATCCATACACCAAGTTTCGTTAAAAAAAAAGTGAATTACTTATGGCGAATTCCTTACAACAAAGAAATCGAATTTTTTCTAAACAGAATCGAATTTTTTCTAAACAAAATCGATTCTTTTCTGTCAAAACAAATCTTGCGTTTTTAGCAAGATTTCACACTGATTTGCACACACACTATGAAGACTTGACATTTCTAATACGTCAAATTGAAAGTCGCGGAATTTTTGGAAGACGAGGTTTTTTATTTTTTAGTTGCAACGAATTCTACATAATTTAACAAAATATTCAACAATATATTCAGTCAATACAGCTTTAAAAATAATTTATTGTGCGTTGTCCATTATCAAACACAAATTTAACAAAAAAAAAAATAGCTTTCGCGAGTGAAAGACGTGTTAAAAACTTTCAGTGCAAGTGAAAACTTTTCAATAACAATTTTCTTTAAAAATATATGTGCAAATAGAAGTTCAAACAAATAAAATGCACCAACAAATTGGCATCGTATAAGCTGGCTAATATCTTTTATTTGTTAATTTAATTCTATTGGTAAAACATTTTTCTCACAACAAAAACAAACAACCTAGTTTTGTGAATAATTTCTTGACGTTTAGCGTCAATTGCAGCTATAAAGTAACACAAACACAATCACACAAAAAAATCGATTCTCTTACAAAATACGAATTCCTTTCAATTGACAGAAAAAATTCGATTCTGTTTAGAAAAAATCTTTTTTTGAAAGGAATTCGCCATTCAAAAACTTAAAATCAACGTACAAAAAAAGTGGCTAAGAATATGCGCGAAATTTTAATTTCGATGTGTATAAACAACATGATTGGTTGACGGGGTCTATTAAGCGAAATTAACTTTTTTTTGGCCGTGTTAGAAGTCAAAGTAATGAAAAAGAAAAAGTGTAGAGCACTATTGGTTACACGGATCTAAACCATTTGCATGAGAAGATCCCTAAGCCTGAACTTTCCATTTCACACAGTTTTTATTGGAGTCTTTTTATAATAAAAAAAAAAACAATTTCATGACACTGTTTGTGTTTTGATTTTGATTTAATTTCATTAGAGATAACACTAAATAGAATTTTTTTTAGGAAATTCATTGCAAAATTCCCAATTTACTGATTTTAAAAAAAAATATTTTCTAGAATCGCACACCCGTCTAAATAATCCACGAAACGCCACTGCTATTCTATTCTAATTATTTCCTAATTATGATAGGTCGAATATATAATTTGTAAACGGAGATATTTAAATGTACATACATACTTACATAATTATGTATGTATGTAATGCAGATATAGAGTTGGTTTTAATTGAATTCGATAGGTTTTTAAATTATAAAAACGCCATGCGTGTTGAAAAAATTTTTAAAACTCAAGATGTGCACGTTAAAAAGTCAAAAACAAATAATTTGCTACAAATAAAGATGTCGTCCCCACCGGCGCGGCGGAGGGAGGGTCCTGGCCCTACGGTGCCAGCAAATCACACTTATAATTTTCATATGAATACATATATTAATTATCGCTGGGATTAAGCTAATAAATAAATTAAAAAAAAACCCTTTTGTCTGTGAGAGAAATTCTAAGGCTTAGGTTAAGGTTAGGTGAATTACGGGGTATAAACTGTACTTTTACAAACCAACCTTGTTATAATTTCTATTTCTAAAGTCACTTCCAATTATAAAAGGTCATAAGAAAAAAACTACCCGCTGGAAAAAACACAATTTTCTATTTCAAAATTTGCAACTTTTGTGGTTCTGATATTTTAGCAGATTAATAGAAATTCAAATTTTAGTTAATTTTCTTTTGTATCTACCGAAATTTGAGAATTAATGAGCTGTGTGAGTTTTAGAAATGTACAATTTAAAAGCTTCATATTATTTACTTTTGAATAATAATAAAAATTACTACGTAAAGCAACACGTGCAAATGATAAAATATAAACATGAGCGCGTTGTGCACTTCATGACAGCTGACTCCGACAGATCTGAAGGCGCATTTCTTTGCGAGTGGCACAAAACGTTTTCTTTTTCTTAATTTTCGTTTTATGTTAATACTAAGCACTTTGAATAACACGCTTTACCGTAGCCAAGCTACAGTTAACATCGATGTTTGGTATCTTAACATCGATTTCAGGCAGAGTAGTGAAAATTTGATGCAGTTTGATGATTACTTTGTAGTAGCTGCGTAGGTGCCTTTTTTCATATTTTTCCCATACACTTTTCGTGGACATTTGCTAACTATAATTTTGCGTCTACCAATTTTGTTTACGATATGCCCATGTTTTAAACGCGATTCACTGAACGCTTACCTTTTAACGTTTTTTTTCTCTTTAAGCAGCCCATACACACAACACTTGTGTGCACAACAATCGAGACACCAACACCAAAAATCAAACATTTCTGATTTTATGTGTCGGTGTCTCCATTGGTGGGAATGTGTCATGACACCGGTGTGCACACAAGTGTTGTGTGGATGGTATATATGTATATATACTAGTGTAACAACGAATAACTTTGCAGTACTTCAATCTCAAAACAATGTGTTGCTAGAAAGAGACAGCCATTTCCGCCGACTGGGAATGACTCTTACAGAGAGGCATTCAGATTTCGGTGCCTGCAGTGCTTAGAAATTATTTCGTTTTTATAGATATATGTAATATTAAATAATTAAATTGACCAAATAACAATTTAAAAGGCATAAAGGTTTGTTTTGTTAAACTACTTACAGTAGTTGGTTGAAACATAACACAGAAAATATAGTAGAAAATTAGTTCGTATTTTATTTATTTTAGCAGTGTATTATGTACAATATACATATGTTTATTAGCATATACATATATATATATTTTTGTTCTGCAAGTCGTAATGTTTTTTTGCATGAGATAAGGAAACTTATAATAATTGCTTGCTACACTCATGATAGACTTATTATAAATGATGATCTAATAACATGGTTTGTTAGTAAGTTTTTTTTTTAATGCATATGCATGTTACTAAGGACGAACATTTTGAAACAAATTACAGACTAACTGTGTGGCTTCAAACCAAAACAAACAAAATTTCTACTATTTGTGTGATTTTAAAGCTAATTAAGTTAAGTAAAAGTATATTATGATGTAGTTTATTTAATTTAACGTCCGCAATCTATGCACATTACGACCGCTTAGAAGATTAGGTATTTATCATTAAATTAGCGAATGTTCATAATAAAACATCTATATTTATGTATGTACATACCTATATAAACTTACTTATGTACATAATATGTATGTACATGCGTACGTGTAAACTTCTATTAATTATTAAGAAAGAAAGAAGTTTTATGGTTGGATTTTTATGAAATTTATAAAACATTTTGCAACGGTTATTGAGTTCAACTGCAGTAAATAACACTGTTTTGAAGAATTTTACAGGTGCATATACCTACATATTATTTATTTAATACAGTTTATTTTGTTTTTTAATTTTAAAAAAATTTTTTTAGTAAGAGTAGGTACAGAAAACTTAAATTAACCAAATTTTCAACCATTAACTCCTTGCAGGGATGCTAACTTGAATATAAGAGTGAATTAGTTTTTCACTTACATTTAAATTGCGTAGTTTTGATTTTACTTAAAAATAGCCTTCAACCTTTTTGATAAAAAGAATGAATGTGATAAATAAATAAATAATTAATAAATTAATATTCCAAATAAAAACAATCTGTTGAAAACCCAAATCAATGCATGCGCGCACTCACTAGCAATCACTTACTAGCTGATAACTACATGAAAACACTTTTATGTGGATTTTTAAGAATAAATTATATGTACCTAGTTTTAAAGTTCTGAAGGTTTCTCTTCTTCGGGTAGTCATTTATTAATAAAATTCATAACCATTCATAAATATTGAATTCTATACTATTTGCAAGAAATGTGTAAAATGATTTTGAACCTATTGATTTGTAATCAGAGGAGTTTTATGTATACAAAGGCAAGGGTAAAATCCAACTTTGGTTACATCAATTATTTCGGAAACTGAATTTTTTGAAATTTTGATTTTGAAACAGTCAGTTTTTAAACAGTTGGTTTGTAAGCTGTGATATAATTGGTCAGTTTATATTTAAGACTCCTCACTGATTTTGCTCCGTCAAAAATTAAGCTAGTGAATCCAAAATTTGCTTTTCTCAGTATTTGACATAAAAACTAAGAAATTTTTCTAAGGAATCCCGTTTATATTAGTGATATTGTTAAGATATCTAGGTATTCAAATGGATAATCTAAACTAATCAAAGAAATATTACTCATTACAGCCGAAGCCATTGGGTTTCTCTTAATACTTTTTTTTGCTAACTTTCAAACAATATACATATGTACTTTATAATACCTACGATATCTTAAGTCTTGAAATGCCCCGAAAAAAAAGTAAAGTTTTTAAAATTCTCTCCATTATTTCACATAAATTTCAAAGTACTGACTACTTTTGCAATGGAACAACCAAAGAATTGATTTTCCTACAAATCCCATATACCTACTCGCCACTTGAGAGTAGAATAGTTGGTAGAACTAGATTATCATTTACATCAATTCATGAGTAGTTGGCCACTTCCTAAGAAACATGGCTAATAACATTAGGTTTGTTCAGTGACAAAATAGTTAGATTAGAACAGAACAGAATAGAACAGAACAGCACAGATTCGTAGTAAACGTCAGAACAAGTTAGAACAGGAAATCTGTTCTAAGTTGTTCTACCTAAAAAGCTAGTACAGAAAATCCTGTTCGAAACTGTTCCAAAGTGTTCTAGACAGCCTCACTGAACAGCAAACCAGAACAGTTTAGAACAGAAAATTCCTCACTGAACAGCAAAAAGTTGTACTTTTCTGTTCGAAACTGTTCTAAACTGTTCCGAACAGCCTCGCTGAACAAACCTATTAAGAGGCGTTTGCTGATACGAAACATAAATATTTATGTTGTACTTAAACGCTTATGTTCTACTTTTTTCTCAGCGTAAACTGTCACATAAGCTCTTATGTTGAACATAAACTCAGCAAATGGCCCTAAATGTTTGCAGCAACTTGCGTCCAATTCGCTTTCTTCCAAATCAAAGCATTAATTTATAATTGAACAAAACATAAGGCCTCTTTGACTACAGTAAAAATCCAAAACAAAATCTTTCAATAAAACTAAATTTTTTGGGCAAAAAATAAATTTAAAAAAAAACTAAGAATTTATTGCCCGAGTCTTTGGTAATTTTGCTTGATCCTACACGTTCATTAATATATAGAACGACAACAACCGTTTATAAAAGACCATACTCAGAGAAAAAACTCATTTCGTATACATCATCAACGTCTTTATCCATTTTAGTCGATAAGCTACTGGTTGTTGTAATTTACGAGGTTTTCTTGGAAAAGCATTTTTCATGCGAAGACGATGATGATTGGGACTAAGACTGAGAAGGAAAATGAGAACAGGAATTGGAAAGACACAATTTTCTTTCTAAAGCATTCCAACACAATCGTTCGCACTGAAATCGAAAGAAGAAATAAATATCTCTATCTCTCAGGGATATACTTACGGATAAAAGAAAAACAGGAAGGTTGTCGACAGGAGCAGGATCCAGGCAAATGTCGCAGGAATATATCGAGTTTTGACATCGCATTTCGGCATCTCTCTTTTCTGCTCTTATTGCTAATTATCCTTTGGGTTTTTTAAGTTTAAATTAAATAATTAATAAAATTGAAAGATTCAGGAAGCCGCTGCGCTGATTCTGAAGCAGTGCTGTTTGCTGGAGGAAGCTTTTGCTTTCACTTTTTTCTCTTCGTTTTCTTTTTGGATTTTTTGCACACGGAAAGCGAAGGGGTTTTTTCTGTGTCCTTCGGGATTAGGCAATATTTCACTCATCCATTGATGGACTTTTTTTCATTTCATTATTGCCTACTTCTTTTCTTGTTCGCAAAACGAGAGAATACAGACAGGTGTATATAATAACTATATACACACACGCTGAACACTTTTTCTTTTCTATTTATTCTGCACTCTTTTTTTTAAAGATGATCCACTACTGCGCCCGACTATTAAACTAAATTCATTCTGAATTACTAATATTTTGACTCGTTGCGAGTGGAAAAGGGAACCTCCTTTTCTGATAACGATTTTTTTCAGAAAACACACACTTTTTTGCTGCAGACAGAGGGGCGAAGGGTTTTTTATATTTTCTTCCACGAAAAAAAGGCACACAGAATTTTAATCGCACGCAATATTTTCCGCGGATGATTTAATTCGATTTTTATATATAATCAAATGTGTGGTTCGTTTTTCCGTTTTACTGTTTTAAAGCGGCGGAAAATGGAAGCGATCGAAAGTTTGGAATTTTCTCCTCTTCTAGTTGGGATGAAATTTTTCTTTCTTGCTGGTTTGTTGTTGGATTCGTGGTTCGTTTAATTTAGGGAAAAGGTTGGGTGGAAGAGGAATTGATTATGTTTATTATTTGTTATTTATTATTGGAGATATTTAACTACACGCCAGGTGGTTATGATGGTTTAATTTTTTTTTTAAACTTTTTTGTATTAATTTGGTTATTTTCTTTTTATGAAATTTTCTCACGCACTTCCATGTTCCCGAGACGACACTTTTTCACCTGTGCTCTGAGTCTGACTTTTCTGGTTTTCTTGATTCAATCGTTGAGTTTGTTGTCATTTTTCTCTTTTGATGGAGGTGGATTTTTTTAACGAAAAATGTGTTTCAAATATGGCTGACAGTGGATTGTGGAACTCGAGTTACCATTAAATCAGGGGTGTTAAAGTGATGGATCTACACGTTTGGGCTATTTCCAGTTAAGTGGGTTACTCAAACGATTTTACGTTTTTTTGCAAGCCCGGAGGGCCATGTAAATAAATTAAGACAGGTGAAAGTTTCGTCGTCGTTCTGAAGTATTCGCGTTGGTTTGGGAGAGCCTTTAATTTAAAAAAAAAATGACATCGGGGATTAGCGACGCCATTATGCAACAAAATGGAGTGTAGATATACTAGCCGTGTTTTTTTGCAAGCCCCGAAGAAATTGATAGAAAAAAACGACGTGCTATACAGCAATTTACATCTTAAATGCAACAACAACTAATCCCCTTCGGGCTTAGCTAAGCGCGGAGTATTCTCGGTGGCTTAACTTAATCACGGAGAAAAACTGTGTTACTGGCGTGAATTACATACGCCGTGTTTTTTTGCAAGCCCCGAGGAAATCGATCGAAAAAAACGACGTCCTGTCCTGCAATTTACATATGTTTAATGCAACAACAACTAATCCCCTTCGGGCTTAGCCAAGCGCGGAGAATTCTCGGGGCTTAACTTAAGCACGGATAAAAACTGTGTTACCGGCGTGAATTGCATACTTGTTATCGATAGTTTATATGGAAACTCCATTTTGTTTCTGTGATGTCGTTTTTTTCAACCAAATCTCCCCGGGCTTGCAAAAAAACACGGCTATACTTGAATGGAAACTCCATGTTGTTTCTGTAATGACGTCGCTAATCCCCGATGCCGTTTTTTCAACCAAATCCCTTCGGGCTTCCAAAAAACACGCCTATTATCTACAACAAGAATGCGATTCGAGCTGGTAACACAGTTTTTCTCCTGGTGCTTAAGATAAGCCCCCAGAATTCTGTGCGTTTAGCTGAGCACGGAGCGTATTAGTTGGTGTTGCATTTTTATTATGTGAATGGCTTAGTCCCGACGTATGAAGATGAGATAACGTTTCGTACGTTTCACCCTCCAAAACCCATTTATTTACATTGTTGTATTTGTAATTTTTTCCCGCGTAGATGAATAGATGTGAATTGCAACAAGAAGATCCCTACTGTCTATTCGTGAGATTTTTATACACACATTCTCATTTTTATCTGATAACTGCCAGTTCAAGCTGGTAGGCAAATTGGTGGCCAGGGTAGACGAAATCGCTGAGGTTGAACAAATTTATCGAGATATCGCTCATATAGGGGTTCGAAAACTTAAAGCTATTTACATTTAATTTTTAAAGTGACTTGTTGACTTGAAATTGGCCTCTATATGTCGTTCTAATAGTAACAACAATAAAAATACTAAAACATGAAGGAAATTGTCATCGATATTTTTATTTTTCCACGCCCTTTCTGGTTTTTGGGTGGAATCTACCCTTCTCTTTTTACGCACTTAAAATCTACCTGCCTCACTGACGCGCCCTTCAGTAAAACGACATAAGGTTCAACTTCCCTTTAAGCAAACAAATCCGTTTTCGATCCACGCACCTGGTAAACAACGTATGGACGACTTCGCATACGGATCCAAAAATGGACCCTCAAAACTGTGTTTTGCTGCTCATGAAGAAGAAGAAGAAATTAGAATCACCCTCGTGCAAGTATTGCGAAAAAGAGAGCTCACCATATACTCAGTGAAAGCCGATACCAAAACGTTTCCAAAACACATTACTTTTAATCAAGTGTTACATTTCCTACAACAAACAAACAAAGCTCATTTCAAGAAACTTTTATTCATCAATAATTTATGGAAACTAGAGAAAATCTCTTAAAATTTTGTTTCTTCGTGTGAAAGGTACAAGAGATTTTAGAAGAAATTAACCCTTTACCGCATACGAAACCAAATATGGTTTTCTGCAGCTATGTCCCTTTTTTCCTCACTTCAATCAAAAAATAATCAAAACACAACAGGATCCTCTTCTGTGCAATTCTGAGAACAAATAGCTGTACTTTTGGACTCGTGCACCAAATATGAAGGAAGATATTCATGTTTCCAGGTCAGTAGGTTAATTATTGTCATTGAAAACGGAAGTGTGAAAAATTTTCTTATTTCAAATAATAATAACTTTCGTCGTAGGTGAGTTAAGTGGTCATACAAATATATTTCTGATTGTGTGTCTAAAGGCTTAACTACATAAGCCAAAAAGTACTTTTGTACAAAAGTAAAAATATTTTTTTTTCCCCTAGCGCAGTTGTTTTGTGAAAAAGAATATACAAATTTTTGTGTAAACCAAAATTTAACCTTTCTGCGTCATTTTTATAAATTTTTCAGTTAGAAAAACTATTCCAAAATAGGTTTGAAAATTTTCACTTTTGTATTTTTTTCACTTTTTTTGCTTATGTAGTTAAGCCTTAATTCTCTTTGAATGGATGCATTTTTATAAAAAAAAAAAAATATTATCTTGCTCGTTTGAGAGGTAAAAGTGTACAAGCCATATTTGGCTTCGTATGCAGTAAGGGTAGGGTAGGGTAGTAGAAATTTGTATTTAAACAAAAAAATGTTGTTTTGGTTTTTAATAAAAGACATCTTAAAACAACCCATAGAAGTCATTTTAAACAATAATGCGTAAAGGGTTGAAAGAAAACGTCAATACAAATATCCAACAACTTGTTTTTTTTTTTTGTGTAAAAAGGGACATGGGTAGTTTCCCGAAAAGCCCTATCAGAAGCTTTAAAAATTCAGAATTCTGAAAATTCAGGATGTAATGTTGATTTAATGTTTCTACTACATCGAAAAGCCCATGCAATCATCTTGTTATCGTTCAAAAATTGTTTTAAAAAACACCCTTCGTTAAGTTATCACCCATTTTTCAAATCTCACCCGTTCCGCCAGTGTCACAAAATGCTTCGCCATATTTGTTAAAAAATTTCGTGTTTACATTTTCCTCACACTGGCAAGGTGGTGCATCCCAAAGAAAAATTCTTATTTTCCATAACGAGAGATCAAAGCATTGAACATAAAATTAAAAATCATCACCGAATATTTGAGGGATTCCTAGTTGATTGAAAATCTATAAAAATTGCTACCGCCACAATGTCCCGTAGTGTACGCGCTGAGACACGAAGTCGTGCCAAAGACGACATCAAGCGTGTAATGCAAGCCGTCGATAAGGTTCGGCATTGGTAAGAAAAATACATAACGAACTGAAAAACTTCACGTTCTCAGCTGTTTGATGGTGAAATCATATTGAATTTAAAATTTATAGGGAAAAGAAATGGGTAACTATCGGTGATACGACAATGAAAATCTATAAATGGGTGCCGATATCGAACAGCGAAAAAAAGAAAGTCCACCACCATTCGCACCATTCGAGTTCAAAAGATAAGGAGAACACGTCCCAAAAGAGCACACCTCCCCAAATAACCCCGAGCTACACCGGAGGCCTCACTGCAGAGGATTCGAACACTTGTGAGTCCCGACGGTAGACCCGAAAGTCAAATCGATGGGGAATCTCCCTTATGTTCGAAGCAATGAAATTGTTATCCAACCAAATGTTTCTCTTACAGGTTTTTCAATGGTGAGTGATTCTCAAGGTGCCACGGAGTTCGTCTCAAGTATGCCTTTCTCAGAAGATTCGAACTCTCAAGGCAGCGATGGACCTGTGAAACGCTTGAAGACGAGTGATTAAGCTCTACAAACAAACACCGCTCAATTCTCCACCACCAACATCCTCTTGTCGTCCTCGTCTCTGTAAATTTTAAGTTAAATATGTTAAGTAATTACTGCTAATGCAACTGCCGTGCGATGCATTCTTACTCGGAAAAACCCTATTCGTCCTCGTGGGTTAGTTTTTTATAGGTTTTCCCTTTGTTTTGATGGGCAAAAGGGTTTGGTTGTAAAAAAAAAAAAAACTAAAATTATTTAAGTCAAAATTTTGAAAGACAGTTGAATTAGAAAAAAGCATTAAGTAGTGAAACTAAAAATACATAAATAAATATTTATTAAACAAAAAAAAATAACTCATTTAAAGATAAAAATCAATATAAAAATTAGTGACAAATAATTAAAATAAAAAGCTTGAAAGTAATTTTTAGATTTTAATCACCTAGCCACATTGAAGAGAGAAGATTTGTAACAATTATTCTCACTTAATTATGCAAAAGAAAGTGTAATCATTATTTCTTATTTTTACATAATATTTGTCTTACGTTCATAAAATTTTCTTTTCTTCATTCGTAGTGACGCAGCTCTGTATTATTATTATTTAATAATATTGCATAAGTGTTATTAAGAACTGTACAGTTAAAATTTTTTTTATTTGTAGTGCGTTTTCCTATTTATAAATACAATTATATATAAATTTAAATGAATTAAATCATAAATAAATTACATAATGAATTTCATGAACGATTTCAAATTGAGTTCCCTGTTTTTATTAATCTTTTTTCGGATGAAAACCACATTTTGTAGTGACCGCACAATTAGGAAATGAAATCGAGTTTTTTTCTTTGATGTGTTTAGTTAGGTACAACTCTTCAAAACCGAGTTGTTTGAGAGGTAGGGCTTAGGGAATAGCCGCCATCTTGAATAGGGGGTGTTTCATTTTATAAATCGGTCTCATTTTAATTTCACAAAATGACCAAGTATAGTCTTGTAAAGTAGGTATATGTAATTATTTACAAAAGAAGCTATTATTTTAAGTTGGTTCATCTTTAGGTTATAGTGGGCATTGTATATAAACTCTATAGTACTCTCATGGAACAGATTTTTTTACTTGAGCCTCGGTTGTCCTGGGGGGGTTGTAGTCAAGCAAAATTGACGTTGCAGACTGAGAGGATTCTATATATATTATGAAAAAAAACTGAGCAGAGTTAAGAGGGCAAACGAGAAAGGGAAGGCTGTATTATTTTCAATTCTATATTAATAAATGGAGTAAGGGAGATAATTGAATCAGCTGTTCGCGTCATGGCAACGACAACAATTAGGAGGAGCAAATTAATTTTGTTTGTCATTTTTTTGACTAATATGGAAATTTCTAAGAAAAATCATTGTATATAAACTCTATAGTACTCTCATGGAACAGATGTTTTTACTTGGGCCTCGGTTGTGCTGGTGGCGTTGTAGTCAATAAAATTGACGTTGCAGACTGAGAGGATTCTATATATATTTAACTGTGAGCAGAGTTAAGAGAGCAAACAAGAAAGGGAAGATTGTATTATTTTCAATTCGTATATAAATAAAGCGAGTAAGGGAGATAAAATTGAATCAGCTGTTCGCGTCATGGCAACGACAACAATTAGGAGGAGCAAATTAATTTTTTTTTGTCATTTTTTGACGTTTCTTTTTGAATATTAGATTTTTTGCTTCCTATGAGCTATAGACATATATTTATATGTTTATACATTATGCTTTTTATTTTTCAGCACAATTTGAATTTGTTTTTAGATTTTCAGTTTTGTTGATTTTCAAAGCAACGTTGTTTAATTTCACTATAGCTTAGTGGAATAAAACGTTGCTACATTTTGCATTATGGTGCATAGGCAGGTATATCCAATTTGCAAGTAAAGTAGGTACATAGGTATAGCTATATTTAATAGATGTTTGGTAGGCTTTTTTCACCGTAGGTATTTTATTATTTTTGTTATTCAAAAAGAAGAAAATTCGAATTTTGAATAACAAAAATAATAATAATTATGTAGGTATTAGGCAGGTACGTATAAATTGTTTTTTAGGAAGGTACCTATATAAATATCAATTTAGGGATGCAGGTGGGTGGGTGGTTATGCACAGGGTGATACCTATTAACACATTGAATTTTTAAAAATTTTAAAAAAATATGGATAGGTACCTACCTAATCTTCATAGTGTATGAATGTATTTGGTAGGTAGGTATGTACGTACATTTTAAATACTACCACCTATTAAAAATTATTTTTTTTCAATTTTTCAAAAGTTAAAAAAAAAATAAATTTGGCTTATCAATTTTTAAAACCCATTGAAATACACCTAAGAAACTATTTTCAAAAATATTAAGTCGGTACATTTTTTCCGAAAAAAATAGTTCTTATCAGTAGGAGAATTTTTAAAACATAAAAAAAATTAAAAATTTGGTGTTCCAGTTCTTAAAACCAATTCAAATACTCCTAAAAATCTATTTTTAAATAAAAATTAAGAAAATATTTCGAAAAAAATAGTTTTTATAAATAAAGACAATTTTGATGATTCCGAAAATAATCCAAAATTTGTTGTTTTATTTTAAAAAAACTATTGCAATGCTCCTAAAATCTATTTTTTTTAAAACATTAAGCAAATTATTTTGAAAAAATTAGTTTTTATGAATATAGACAATTTTGAAAAATGTGAAAAAATCAAAAATTTGGTGTTTTAGTTTGAAAAACATTTGCAATACTCTTAAAAAAACAATTTTTTTTCAAAAAAATTAAGGAAATTATTTCGACAAAAATTTTTTTTTTTTTGAATCCAAATAATTTTGAAAAATTGAAAAAAGACAAGACTTTGGAGTATACAATTGTAATGCTCCCAAAAACTATTTTTTTTTTAAATAAAATTAAGTTAAAAAAGATTTTTTGTGAGAATAAATAAAAATTTATTGTTTCAAAATGACCTCTTAAGCTTATTCGCAAGCAAATAATCCCACTCCCACTCAAACACCCACTTAGTCGTTACTATAAGAAACAAACCAACCCATATCCCCAATTTTACTAAAAAAAAGGTCAAACTTATAAGAAAAAGTAAGACATGATTACCACATTTGTTAATTGTTTAGCATTTCAAACCGATTTCTTACAAATTTTTACTTAATTAAGTATTTCTAACTTAGTTTATCAGCATGTTTTTAATAAATTAAAGCCCAATGCAGAAAAATAAGTGTGTTGTTTGAACTTTCCAGAACATTGATAATTAATGTTCAAGAAAAAACACACTAATTTTAATTTAATTAGGGTAATTTTACCTTCTTAAAGTCTAAACTATAAATTTGGCTGAAAAAAAAAACATGAATTTAAAAATTAAATGAAAAACTGCACGTAATAAATGCATCAGATGATAGGCAGGTATGATGGTAAATTTAAAACTTTTCAAGTTACAGCTCAAACGGATTATTTTTTCTTTAGTTTTTAACTAATTTTTATATTTTGATCTTCAGCTCAATTTATAGAAAAGTTTAAAAAAATATTTACGGGAACTTCTGATTCATCAACAAATACATTGTCTAAATTTCAGCTCAATCTGATGGTTAGTTTGAATTTTATAACATAAACGAACAATCATCTGTGTATATCTACCTACATACATACCTATATAGATACAAATAAATACCTACCTAATGTAAGGCATCTAACTTATTGAGTTCATAAAAAATCTTAAATAGAGCCATTCTAATACCTTCGTATAGTATTTACACAACTGAAATCTCAACGGAAAACCTCTACCTACAAAAGTGTATAACATCCTTCGCTATAAAATTCAGTCAAAAAGTATTTATTCAAAACAAAATTATTTTTCTTAGTGGTAACCGAGTTTAAATAATTTACATGCATATTATCTTTGTATATAAAGACTATAGTACTATCATGGGGACGAATTTTGTAGTATTGCATACAGCCTGTGGCGGCGCTACAGTAGCCAGCAATTCCACGTTAAGATGGAGGTAAGGTGAAGGGTAGGGTAAGGAATGGACAAGACTCGTAAGAGCGAGAGAATCAGCTGTTTAAGACATGGCAAAGAGCATGATAAGGAAAGGAAAATGAAAAAAATATTTGTCCTGTCTGCTTTGAAGTTATACAAAGTTTATTTTTATTTGTTTTGAATGTACGAAAAGAGTTTTTTGTTTCTATTGCTTGATCATATAGAAAGAAGGTAGTTTAGTGTCCTATAGGTATTATGGATATTGTTTTTTGCTCTTCGGTTGGGGGGTAGGTAGGTTTTTGATTTTTGATTTTTGAGGGTAGGTTTAGGAATTGAAATTTTCATGAAAAACCATTTGCCGTCGGCAAAGTCAATTTTAGTCAATGATCGAACTTCGCTTTAATAGTTAACTAGGTAGGTAGGTACCTATACGAAAACAAATGAAAACAATATACCTACCTAGGTAGGTACCTAACCTACCTACATAATATAGGTAGTAGGTATTGTTTTTTTTTTGTGGACTAGGTAGGAAGGTAGTATTATACTTTTAATTGAAGTTAAGTGAATATTATAATTTCATTTAAGCGAAGTTATATGTGTGGCATGGTTGCCAGTTTAGGGGTTTTCCCCCTAGATTTAGGGTTTTTTTTTTGTCGTTGGGGGGTTATCTGGGGGGACGAGATGTTTGGGGGGAAATCTGGGGGGGATTAATTCAGAGCTAAAAGGTTGATAAATCGTATAGGTATTTAAACAGCTGACAGTATTCCACGAGTTAGATATTCCTTACATTCTGGGTGTCAGAATTTTGAACCTACAAAAGAAATGCTGAAAACTTTCACAAGTGAGAAAATGTATCAAACCGACGCGACAACTAAAACGAAAATGACGAAAAAGTATTAGAACATTTTTAAACAAGTGCAAAAAAAATTTTAATTAATTTATATTTTTATTTTCATATTAATTTTTGGTGAGTTAAACCAGTGTGAGCTAACTATAGAACTAAATTAACCCACAGTGAACTGAGGAAGAAGTTTTTCGATGGAGAATGTATGCGAAATGACTAAACAAACTCGTTGCATAAAACATGAAAAGCATCTGTTCAGTTAATCCCGAGGTTACCCACCAAATGTGATGATTTAACTCGGGTTAACCTTTAATCGCGCACTGAAAAACTGTACCTAAGGGCTTGTTTCACAATATCTAAATAAATAAGCAATTTGGAACTTTTTAGTTAATTATCAACCTCCCTTATGTTTCACACTATCTGAATAGTATATTTTATAATTAAAGTTCGAAGTATTTTAATGGCCCGATTAAGTGTCGATTAGGATTAGCAAATTTATGTACTTGGCAATTTAAATATTATTCATTATTTTTTTCCAGTTTTCATCAGTCAAAACTATTTTGTCTTTAAAACTGGATCATCTAATTGACACATACATTTATTATTTCGAAAAAATGTGAAACGCAAAGTTTTTTACTGGGAGGATTTAATTTGCGAATAATTTGAATGTCGAGTAAACAATCAGAACTTTACTCAGAAATTGTTAAGAAAACCCTAAACAAATTTTCTTTTATTACTTAGTACTTTTTTTACAAATGTTTTTTTATTGTAGCTATGTGAATTAATAAAATATAAAATTAAAAACAAATTTAAGAGCTGTGAATACAAATAAAAAATTGAAAACAAATTTAGGGGTTTTTGTTGATAAAATGTGGTAATCTGGGGGTTTCTAAATTTTTCTGGGGGGGAATTTTTTTTTCATCGGGCAACACTGATCTGTGGTGTTTGGTATAAATATGATAACTCCATATTTTTAGTTTTTCACAAAACGCATTTGAATGTTTATTCAAGAATTGTAAAAAAGTGTTTGGAAATAATGGAATTATTTAAAGGTATAAGTTTATGCATATTGTTAAAAATTAAGTTAAACATATTGGTAGACCAAACAGAAAAAAATCAATTTTTGGAGTTATCATGTTTATACCAAACACCACAGATATCGAAGTTCACTAAGGTATGCAGAGTTCATTAGAGTCGAAAACAAATGGTTCAGTTAATGTTAAAAAACCAAAATCGTTGTTTCCAAGTCGGTACCTAAAATAAAAATCGACCGAGTTGTTTTTAAAATATTTAGTTTTCAAGAAAATTACACGTTTGAACAAAATATCGATATATAATTTTTTACGAATACATGGCTTGCCATATACATATGTATGAATGTATGTAGTACCAAAAATCAAAAAAAAAAAATTAAATAAAAATAATTGTTTAGTGAGTAGAAATTTCGACTTATTTTACTTTTGAAAATTGAAAATTTCGGTGAAAACAAGTTTCACATAGTCCAAAAAGTCAAAAATGAACCCTAAAAAAAAACTATGTTTGCTTAAAATCTGTTAGATTATTTCATTCAGTTCATTCGGAACACAATAGGTATTATTGAAGAAATATAAATTATTCTTCATAAAAAAATTGATCAAAATCGTTTGAACTGTTTTCGATAAAAGTGAAAATAAAAAGTGGTACTTTTTGAGTTGATATTTTTTGGATCCATTTTTTAACCAAAAGGCAGTGCATACCTGACACCTGTGACCTAAATTTTACTGATTTTTTTTATTAATCTGTGGGCCAATTTTGAAAAAATAAAGATTTTCCTTTTTGGCCCAAAAATGTTCTTTTATAGTTCTGTAGCTGTAGCCGATCAAACAGCGGGCACACGGAAGTTTTGCGAGACCCATTTTTTTGGTCTTCCCTATATCATCGCAATGTCATGTTTGATCAAAATATCAAGTTCGATTTCTTTGTACGAATCCAAAACTTGCTTGAGGAGATAGGTAGGTGGATAGGTACATACCTACATATGTACCTACATATATCTCAAATAAAACCTGCTGAGAAAAATAGGATTTTCCAGCCACAAAATGCATTTTACGGTGGTTACGAGTTCATTGAAATTAAAAATGTTTCTTATTTTGCAGGAAAAATAAAGCTGATGACTGAAAAAAAATGCATTCCAATAATCTGTTAATAAGATCACAGATATAGGTACCTACCTACCTAGGTTATAACGTAAGACGTGACATAAAAACTAATACCTATAGGCCAGCGAACGCAAATATACCTATAACTAATATATCGTTGAAACTTGGAATTCGTAAAGACCAAGAAATTAAAACAAAAAAATTACCTATAACAATACACCAAATCCAACCAACCTACAACATCAACATCCAAAGAAGAGATAACGATCTGAAAATCAAAAATACCTACAAAAATGTAACAATAACTACACATATACCTAACTATACCTGTGCGCTATTCCTTCTCACAATTCCTTTTTAAAGAAAATCAATTTCGCGACAAAAAATACAATTTCTTTTCCCTAACCATGACAGAATGACAAAAATTGAAGAATATAAACAAAACATACAAAATTGTTTCTCTTCTTCATCCCTTATCATAATTCTTCATTATCTTTATTTCATTTTGAAATATCCGTGACTATATCTATTGCTATATACCTATTCTGCAAAACCGAAGTATTGCGTAAGTGCTGCAGATGTCGCTACTGTCGCTCCCCGCCATGATAGTACTATAGTTTCTATATACAAAGCTCCCATACATTTTGTATAGGTTCTTCTCTATCGTCAATTTTCCATTAGCCTTCATTATAATTCTCTTATTTATCTCTTACTTTTATTTAAATTATTTCCTACTCTGCCTACGCTTAAAACTGGACACCTAAGTCTGCACAAATTTTAGTTAGGCCTACCAAAAAACACCCTGTAACAAACTAAAAACCGACAGAATTTAAGAAAAAAAAAAAAAAACTGCACTAATACGGAAATTTCTAAGAAAAATTATCACAAATTAAATTTTATTAATTTCACTATCAAAAACACCCTATAACACAAAGATAAAAAACACTGCACTAATATGGAAATTTTGTTAGAATTCTATAAAACACCTAGGTATTTTATATTAAAAAAGGAATAAAAGTTGTCAATTTGTTGGATTTAAGTTTTGAAAAAAACTTAAAAACCAGAAACTCACTCGCTCAAAGCCCAGCACAAATGTGGTAAAAAATCAGATCTTTTAATTTCACAATATATTTATTTAAATTATCAAAAAATCAATTATTGCTCACACACTGGCACTCGCACTGAAATTGATTCTTAAAAAACCGCAAAAATCTATAACAAAAAATGTTATATGTGTCATACCACTCCAACGCCTACTCAGTAAGTACAATAAGAAACGAACGAAACTATATCCACAATTTCACTGAAAAAAACGGTTAAACTCAAACGAAAATTAAGGATAAGTTTACCACATTTGCAAATTTATAAGAAAATATTTAGAAGCATTTTGAAATGATGAATGCACTTACAATCTATTGGTGTATTTTCTGGATTAAAAATTGCAATCTGTCGAATTTCATTTGAAAAGAACACTTACAAACAAAAATTCATTTGTTTGTTACTTTATTATAAAACTTTAATGTTTTCCATTTCTTTTTAATAAACTCTTTTTTTCTATGCAAATAATTAATTTAAAAAATCAATTCTTGCTAGATACAAATAAAACTCAACGTAATCAACATTTATTTTCTATTTCTTCTGTTCTTTGAATTATTTAAACATAATTTTAGAAAACATTTCATTCTAATTTCTTACAAAATTTAACTTAATTAGGTATTACTAATTTGGCTTAAAGTGTGATTTTATAAAGTCCAATGCAGAAATTATAGTTTTCTTATGTTTTAACTTTTTAGAAAATTGAAAATTACTATAAAAAAAAATTAGTTTGGGTTTTGTACATATTCTACCCCATATTTTTAAATTTGGCCATATTATTCACTAGATACATCCATATTAAAACTTAAATCCAGCTGTATTTGCATTGAATTTGTATATGCCTTACATCTGGATTTAAATTTTTAATCTGAATAAATCGAGTGAATAATATGGCCGTAAGTTTCAGCTCAATCTGATGGTTAGTTTTTGAATTTTACAACATAAACAAATATTAATCTGTGTATACATACCTACACATTATTCGATCCGATCCAACTCGGCGAGCTGGATCGAATCGAAAACATAAATGTATAGGGAAGCGTCGCCAACAGTGAGACACGTCCAACAGTGAGACATTCCGAATAACTCCGAAGAAATATGTACGAACTCGTCGCCCTTATTACCGTAGGTCATGCTACAGATGTTCGGCCGATTGGTTCAGTTTGTGTTTACTTTCAATGAAGCAAACAAAAATAAATAACATTTTATCTAGGTGAGTTTTACAATCAATGTTTTATGTACTGTGTAGATTATATTATTGAGAAAACAATTATCTTGATGTTGAGGCATTTCGATACATAGATTTTTTGGTTTGATTTTTGCATATTTTCGTCGATTTACCAACAGTGAGACAAAATCCCGTTGCCATCAGTGAGACTGTGTCTCACTGTTAGTTATATGTCTGCTTTGGTTAATTATTAAACAAACATTTTTGTTATACCTTTTTATTAAGATAAAAAAAAAACGAAACTTGCACCACAAGCCACGCTAAAGGAAGCAGCAAAAAAATAATCTACGAGTCTTCCAGTTCGTTCGATGTGGTCTTTCGACTATCAGCTTAAAGATTCTTCGAACGAAGGATCCTTCAATGTCTCTGAAGAAACATTCACCTTTGTTCACAATTAAACCGTAGACACGTACCTTTTTGAACTAATGCGCCAATTTGTTTTTATATCCACCATTCACACGGATTCACGGATAAGGAAAAAAGAGTAAACTAAGAGAGTTTTCACTTACTCACCTCAAATAAAATTTGCGGGTGTTTAAGGCAAGAGGGGTACCGGTCGGTTCTCTAGGTAATATAATTAGGTACTCTATGATGTAAAGTTTGACCAAAATCTCGAGTTCCAAAATCTCAAGGAGCTCAAGGAAATCGTATTATTTGTGCACGGTTCCTTGTGAATTTTATTTTTGCCTTATGATAATTTGCCCTCTCGTATGACCATAAAATAGCAAAATGTATGATAATGCATCCACAAGAATATGGCAACGCACTGTCTTGAGTTAAATCACCAAATTTGATGATCTAATTCGGGTTTAACCTTTATCACATTTTTTTCAATTGGCATACCTTCGACCAATGTTTTTAAAATTTTTACAAAACTTTCCAAATAAAACCAATTTTTTTCGAAAAAAGATTCCCTATTTGATTTAAAAAAAAAAACTAAATGGGTATACCTTAACTAAATTTTTCCAAAACTTTCTACATAAAAATAATTTGAAAGAAGAAATCGTTTTTTTTACATGCTTAGAACATTTAATACCTAGCTGAATACCTACCTATATACCTATACATATACCTATACCTACTTTCCTACATAACGTACCTACAAATTATAAAAAAGGCCATTGTGGTAGGTTCTAAATTCATTATAATTATTATTATTTTTGTTCTTACAAAGTTCTATTTTTATGACATTTCGAAGAACAAAAATAATAATAATTATACGAAGAAAAAATCTATATCTTACTATAAATACCTACCTACCTGTTAGCTATTTAAATTTCTATGCAGCTAACGCGAAATATAGCAACGTTGTATTCCACTCAGATATAGTGAAATTTAACAACGTTGTTTCTATAATGTAAATTTTCACAACAAATTGAAAATCTAACTTCCATTTACCTAAAAATAATACGAAAGTATACCTATACAATACATATACATACCCCTATCTATACGAATTCTAAAGCTTATGAAGCAAAGCAACACAAAATCGTATTCGTCCATAGAGCAAAAAAATTTTCACTTTCTCTCTTATTCTGCTGTTTGCCATGACGAAATAATCTATTCCAACTATCTCCCTTAGTCTCCTTATTGTTGTCAGACGCATAATAATATACTTCTCTCATTCTTATTCTTGCCTTTTTTCTCTTCCTACTTAGCTTCCACAATCAATAATGTCAGTTTTGTAGTACCTACAGCGCCACGTATAGTACACATGTTGAATTAAATTTTTCTGTTCCATGAGAGTACTATAGTTTATTATTATATATACAATGGTGATATGCGGACTTTATGGCACGTCGTCTGAACACCTCAAATATCGACCACAACATTTGCGGACACATGATGTGCGAGTGCCTTGATCGCAAATGCATTTACGATTTTTGGGACAGTTTTTCCATATCTTGTGAAAACACGCATATGCAAGTCTACGAGCATTGATGAAGATATAGAATTTGCAACATATTTGCGACTTTTTACATATGCCCTCTGCTCCTAGCTTTAGAGTGTTTGATAATTATGATCGAAAACTCATTTTACAGGTAACTAAGAACTCTACAAAATATTCCTTGAGAATCGTTTTACAGGTAACTAAGAACTCTACAAAATATTCTTTAAGAATCATCCAAGAATTTCAAAGGTAATACTGCTTTTAAACGACAGCAACGTTTAATATTCGTTTCTCTTTTGGTTTCCTTCTAAATGCAAATACCACATTTACACGACAGCGATTTTTAATGAAAGTTAACTTTGTGCAATGAAAAAATATCATCTCTTTGCACACTTTACTCCACTTGATTAAGCGAATTAGTTATCTGAGTGGACGACGAATGAAAATAAAACACATTCGAACAATATGGAAAAGCACAAAGAAGAATGAGCTATAACTCTGCAATTTGTTCAACCTCAGCAATTTAGTGACAACTGTGTTGTATACTTATCTCTTTTTTCCTTATGTTTATTTATTTTTCATTTATTTGTTCTTTTTTCTTTACACTATACACTTCACAATTCATAACCATTCATAACCATTTGCAAAGCTAACAAGTAAGAGCAAAAACTAAACATTTGGTTCATAAAACGTGATCCCGATATAGAGCAGGATCTAGTATTGTCAGCCGTGTTCCTTTGGAGGTGGTGAAGTACTTATGAGTACTTGGCTAGTCATTATGAATGGCATAGAGTACCTATATTACCTAGAGAACCGACCGGTACCCCTCTTGCCTTAAACACCCGCAAATTTTATTTGAGGTGAGTAAGTGAAAACTCTCTTAGTTTACTCTTTTTTCCTTATCCGTGAATCCGTGTGAATGGTGGATATAAAAACAAATTGGCGCATTAGTTCAAAAAGGGACGTGTCTACGGTTTAATTGTGAACAAAGTGGTGGCATTAGCTCAAAAAGGTGCGTGTCTACGATTTGCACACCTAAATCGTAGACACGTACCTTTTTGAGCTAAGAAACTAGAGTGCGCTTCCAATTTTCGGTAGGTGTTTTTGTTTTTTTGTAAAACATAAATATTCAAAAATATTATTCAATTTATTACCCGGGAGCAACAATGACCGATATTCTTCATAGTTTAGGTTGACAAAAGGTTAAAAAAAGAAATTTGACTACGAAATTAATAAATTTCTCAATTTTTGAATTTAACGGATTTTTTTTTGAATCCCTGGGCGGTCTTATCCACCTTATTGAGCACTTTGAGCAATTTGAGCAAAGTTTTTTAAATAGAAGCCATGTTGGTTCGGTCCCAATTACCATATGCCAGAGTTTTGTGTGAATTGGGCCTTTGGGTGTATTGTCCCATAAGATAATATGCACATTCCTTCGTGACAATATATTTACATGCACCACGCCAGAATCTCATCAATACCGTACGCCAGTTCTTTGTGAATTGGGCCTTAGTGGCCCAACTCCGCAAGCATAAGTTTTCTCTGTGTATACAAAAATCAGTGTACACACTTAATTTTGTGAGGTGCGAATTTGTTTACAGATTTTAAAGTTTATACTGAGAACTATTCATGCTTGCAGAATTGAGCCCCAGATTAAAACAATAGGTATGAAAAGAACATTGTGATCTAGGCCTTAATAATATGTAATTTAGAACTCTATAGAAGTAGTTTGGCATCACTTTTCATTAATTTATTACAATCACTGAATGTTGTCATTTTGGTGTTAGTCATTAAGTCCTCAGCTGAACGCACTTGTGTATATCACTTGGACTGCATTCTTCCTTTCACATTAAAAAATAAAAGAAAACACAAATTAATTTTTCTCATTATTGTTCATAAAAAGTTTTAATTTGCATTCAACAAACGCAAAAATTGCATCAAAATCAAAATTATGAATTCAATAATGGAAATACCCAATTAATTGCCATACAATTTCGACTTCAAAGTGGTCTTATCGAAGCTATACTATGTGGATTATGTGCGGGTGTGTTGACCAAAGTGACTAGGCATTGGCTCGTGTGATTGCTAATTACTACACAAAAAAGGAAAATAAATTACACTAATTTCTTTTTAATGGCGAATTCTATTTTCTAAATTATCTATCTAATCGGTGCACCAACAAAGAGAAAAAAATCGTCGCTTTTGTTCCAATCCAAGTGTATACTCTCGATTTCATGATCTTTTTTTCTTCTGTTGCACTTTCGCACCTCTCAAACTCAGCCCAACTATCGACGACTTTCAGGCTCGTTTTTGTCGTTGTCGTTTCATTCCTCTTCCCTCTGCTGTTTCCGTCACCGAATCCCCGACCAAGTACGAGGGTGTAGTACAATATCGCATTGAACACAACAACAACAACAACGCATAAAGAAAAAAAAAAAATCACAAAGAACTACCACTCTGTCGCCGCCACTCTCCACTTCATCCACCCACCACATTCGCCCAATAACAACAAAAACAACAAACTAAAGAAAATATTTTTTTTTAAAAAGCAATAATGCGCGAATTCAAAGTTGTTGTCTTGGGTTCTGGGGGTGTGGGCAAGTCCGCCCTCACAGTGCAATTTGTGTCGGGTTGCTTTATCGAGAAGTACGACCCCACCATTGAAGATTTTTACCGCAAGGAAATTGAAGTCGATAACTCACCATGCGTCCTCGAAATCCTCGACACCGCAGGCACAGAGCAGTTCGCTTCGATGCGAGATCTCTACATAAAGAACGGCCACGGCTTCATTGTGATGTACTCGCTGACCAATCACCAGACCTTCCAGGATATATCCAGCATGAAGAATGTCATCAATCGCGTCAAGGGCAGTCAGCCCGCCCCCATTCTCCTAGTCGCTAACAAATTTGATCTAGACTGCCAAAGAGAGGTCTCCACAGCTGAAGGCAATTTTTTGGCCCAACAGTGGGAATGTCCCTTCATCGAGGCATCGGCAAAGGATCGAATCAATGTCAACGAAGTGTTTGCAACAATTGTAAGAGAAATGAATATTTCTTCAGAGAAAAGACAGAAAAAAAGTGATTGGTGTTGCACGCTCTTATAGCGAATATTATTTTAAAAAAGCAATTTATTAATCAAAACAAAAAAAAAAAAATAATCATTTACGTGCAAGTGAACTAAAAAACAGAAAAAAAATAAAAAAAAATAAAAAAACTTAATCCAAAATAAAGGACAAATAACAAACAAAAAAAAAGCAAAAAAAAAAATAAAACAGTACTTTTATATAAATTAATGTATAATTTTTTATATATTGAACTTAAAATTCTATACATATTATATACATGTTTAGCTGATAAATCGAGAACGATAATGGGAAGCATTAAGCATTTTTTTAATGTTCATTGAAACGAAGAAATATTAAGAGCATTTTCTCCCCACCCCCTCCCGCCTTCCTCTTAGAAACCCAATCCTAATTAATTGTCCACTAATGAAAAACGTACCCCGTCTTAATCATCATCCCTGTAACACCTTGTTCCCTCTTCTAGATGTATAAACCACACACGATATGGATATATATTATTATAAAAAAGTAAAAAACTAAAAAGCATGTGGTAAAATAAAAATAAAAAAAAAATAAAAATAAATATGTAATAATATCTGAGTGGCAAAAAAAAAAATTAAAAAAGAAACTAATGTACGTTGTGTGCTGGTCTACAGGAAAATTAAAAAAAATTACTACATTTTTTTATTTAAATTTTTTTTTTTTGGGAAAACTTTCCAAAGCAAAGAACTTTGTCAAATTATGAGAATAAAAAAAACCCTTTACATGAATACTTACAATATTATATTACATATTTTATATAATAATTATTTCAATCTTGCTTAGTTTTTAATTTTTTTTTTCTTCTTAAAAACGCAAACAAAATTTGTATTATTTAAGAAACTGTATAGCGCAAAAAAATACCGTTAGTCAATAAATTTTCTTTATGAAAAATTATAAATATGGGTTATTGTTTTGATTTGTGTTGTTATTTTTCTTTTAACCCACTTGACAACTAGGAAAATTCAAAATTTGATTTGATAACTTTTGAAACTTGGAAACATCAAAAGCTAACCTCAGAATCCAATTACCAACATATGCTATTGCTCGTTAAGCCCTGAAGTCAGCCTCTGTGGTCACCAAAGCGTTTTTGTTTTTTGGAAAACCTGTAGTCAGCCTGGTGAGCAAATACCCAAACTTATTGTGAGTTTCACCCGAAAAATATTTCACCTTAAAATTTGTTGTTCGCCCGGAATTTCAAAAGCTATTGCGAGTTTCGCCCGATCGTAATTTTGTTCGCCTACAAAAAAGAAGTGAAATGACATTACATTCCGCGCAAAATGAATGTTAACAATAAGGGGAATTTCATAAAATTTCGTTGAAACTCACAATAGGCGAAAAGTGAAATGTTAAATTTTCCGTGTGGAATGTTGTTCGGGTGAAACTCACAATAAAGCTGACCGTGTTTTGTAAGTAAATTTAATATCGAATAAATATAAATAATATTTACTTTAACGTTTGTTCTCCAATTTGGTATTTACAGAATTGAATAAAATACAAATTGAAATTGGTAAGCTTCGGTGTTGTAGAATAGCAATAGATTGCATTCTGTTAAAATAAAAATCGTCGTCTCGTTTTCAATTTTTCGAACTCACTTGTATAGTGTATACTCTCATTGCTTGAAATTGGTTTGACAACTGCAACGGCGCATTGTGAAGCATACTTTAGTCTTACGTGATACAGGCCCGATTTTCTAGTCCGTCATTTTCTAGTCCATTGTCCTAAGAAATTAAATGACGGTAATATGAATGAAAAGCCTTTTGGATATAGACAAAAATGTACTCCTTTTTATTTTCGAAGATTTTAAATTTTTACCTATATTTTAACCAATTAAAAAAAAAACAGTTAATTTGTATATGGGTACATATGGGGTTGTTCTTCTCCATTCCTATTGTTCTTACTTTTAAAATTAGAATTGCAAAACATCCTACAAGAGCAAAATGTATGACCGAATAAAATGAAATTAAAAAAGGACGTAATAAATTTTAAAATTAAATAAAAACGTGAATTATCTGGCCGTTTATTACATTCAAAGTAATAGTCATAATGTAGCTCCAAAGTTTGGTCATACTACATAATGTGATTTTCAGAATTCTGAAAATGGAATATTATGGCGAATGATGGAGCCGAAAATACTCATAATACAAATAAATAAATAAAATACTCATGCGGATAATCTATAAATTTTGTATGGGCTGAATTACCTATATGGTATCGATATCGAATATTTGTGTATTCAATAGGATGACGCAGCATGTCCACAGTTTATGCAACAATGGGCTTAGAAGCTACTTAAATTTTGAAGATTGAAGCCTGATTCACAATGCGGCGAGGAAACGAGACGTGAGCGTGACGAGAATTCGTTGTAGTTGTCAAACCAATTTCAAACATGAAAGCATACCTGGATATACACAATGCGGCGTTTCTCGCCGTTACGTCTCGCCAAGAATTCGAAAAATTGAAAAAAAGACGCGACGTGACGACGATTTTCATTGTTCCTAAGTAATTTACAGATTGTTCACAAAAGATGTTATCAAATTGTGTATAACAAATAAAGTTATTGATAAATCTATTGTTTTGTAAGTTATTTTGTTTTTATTTCATTGATTTTTTTACTTGCGATATAGGTACTATATGGGAAGTTATGGATTCGTACAAAAAATCGAACTCGAGATTTTGATCAAACTTTACATTACGATGATAGAGAAGTCAAAAAAAGTGGGTCTCGCAAAAACGTCCGTCTGTCTGTCTGTCTGTCGGTTCGACTGCAGCCTGAACGGATGGGTCGATTTTCTTTAAACTTGGTATCTAGCGTTTTTTGGACATTCCCCCCACGTTTTTTTCTCTTTTTTTTTAGGACCAAAATTAACAGTAGCTGTCATACAAAATTTCTTGGCCTAAAAGGAAAAACTTATTTTTCTCAAATCCAGCGCTACCGAATTTGTTTTTAAGAACTCAATAAATTTAAATAGTTATAAGTTGCCGTTTAATAAGAAAAATGGTTCCGAAAAATGGTTATTAATGGTACCTCCCAAAGAACCATTTTTTTGATTTTCGCTTTTCTCGAAAACGGGTAAACTGATTCTGATCAATTTTTTTATGAAGAAGTATTGACACATTCTAAATAATATTGTTTACCAAAATTTTCAAAAAAAATATTTTTTAGATTTTTAAAAAAAGTTTTAATATTTTTTTTTGAAAACTCAATATTTCAAAACCAATTTGGTCGATTTTTATTAAACTTGGTAAATAGCAGTTTTTTAACTTTATCTAGAAGATTTTTGACAAAAATTATTCTAATACCCAAAAATAACGGTGCCTCCCATGCAAATGTTAAAAAACCGTTAAGAAAAATATTTTGTTTCTCAAAAACGACTCCTACGATTTTCATAAAAGTTTTTTTGTGTGTTAAAATTAGTACGATCTACCATTTAAAATTTTTAAAGTTTATATTTTACGTTTATTAACAGTACCTCTTATAAAACGGTTTCTTTGATTTTCGCCTATCTCAATATCTGATCAATCGAATAAAATTAGATTTTTTATACAGAAGCTTGTAACAAATATACATAAATAAAAGTGCGTATCAAAATTTTCTAAAAAATTATTTTTGGATTTAAAAAAAAAAAATCAAAATAATTTTTTGAAAATTCGATATTTCGAAAACTGGTAGCACATATTTTTATGAAGTTCAATTTTTAACTCAACATTAATGAATACTTAAAATTTGCGTACCAATTTTTTTCTCAAAAATGTTATAGAAATTTTATATATAAAAAATTAATTATTTTTAAAACCGCTCCTACGATTTTCAAAATTTTGTTCTCATAAATAAAGATTTATATAAGAAATCAGATGGTGTACATCGCGTTGTGTTAAAACAGATTTAAGGTATTTTAATCAATTTCTTTCTAATTTTGTTGATTTAAAACAATTTACCAGTTTAAATAATATAATTTCCTTTCATGCATATTGCATATGTGCAACACTAGGCTATATTGTTAATATTTTTGTATGCTAACATAATACCACCTGCAACTCAACTAAGTTTTGGCAAATGGATAAAATATAGACTCCCATAGCTAATTTATTTCAGACTATAGAACCACAATGTGATCGCGCATAAGAGCAAGTTCGTGCGACCCAGTCGTGCATATTTTTTTTTACAAAAATGGATTTTTGTCGTAAAAACGCTCGCTGCATTGTGAATTGGGAGACGATTTTGTAACTAAAAAAAATGACAGCGGTTCTCGTCACGCTCCCGTCCCGTTTGCTCGTCGCATTGTGAATCAGGTATGAGTACGGCATCACGGCAGTTTGTGGAAAAGAGAAGTGTGGGGTGAGGGATCTCGTGAGGCATGAAAAAACATACAAACTAGACGCATGAGTCCGATTTGTTGTTGTTTTACTGTGTGAAATGTGAAATTTTTTTTGTTTCTAAGTATTTTGAGGTGCCTCAAAATTTCTAATGTAGACACGAAGATACTAACCAGTCCGAACTCAATCTTCCCAATCAAAACAGGGTCTTATGGAAGGGGCGCATCATCTCTTGAAACAGCAAAATCAATTGGCCACCAAGATCGTGCGATTTAATGCCTTCGGACTTATTCTTTTAGGGTATCTATATATATATAGGTAATATAGCCAACAACAATTCAACACCTAAAGGATGAGACAATAAAATCTATCCGAGACGGTGTCAACTTATCCAAAAAATTTCAGATACCTACCTTGAGTTGTTGTTGCATTAGCTGATTTTTCACAAGGGATTACAACAACACAAAGCTATCCACATCGCTTTGGATACAATCCTGAACATGGCCATTCATACTTCTTTGAATAGCCAACAAACTGAAAAAGTACATAGAGGTACAACTTTTTTGGTTTTACCCCACTTTATTTTAAAAATAGGAAATTAAAAAAAAGGCAAGTTTTCAGCTTTATTAAAACCATGAACCGTTGATGGGAGTAGATAAAAGTGTCACGGGAATGAAAAATAAGTTAGAGCCTTGCAGTGCAAATTCAACTTAATTTCAAGTTCACACTTCTACTTTATAAGGTTCATTTAATTTTGAAACTTCTTGCAATTTTTCGAAAATTTTCACAACTACCTGTCAAAACTTGCTGTAGTAAAGCTCTTGTTCTTTACTTTTTTGCTGGAAGTCTTAATAATATTTTGAGATTATTCTCTTGTCGTTGTTAAGCCGCGTCCATATCAATAAAAATTTACGTTGTGCGCCGTGCGCCTTGAATTTTCTATTCGCCGCAAATATTTCTGCCGAAAATTTAAACTTATTTCGGAATTAATTTTTGCTTAAAAGTGCAATGCTTCAGCGATCAGTATGAGCGGAAAATAATTTTAATAAACTGATGAATCAATTTGTCCACATCAAAACACCTTTGCGCCGCAAATATTTTCGTGTGCGCCGAAAATCCATCGCAATCGGATAGCGTGCGTTGAATTTGACACACAAATTTGTGTGCTCCCGGACGTCCACATTGACGTATTTTTTTGCATCTACACAATATTTGCGCCGAACACGGCGCACAACGCAAATTTTTATTGATCTGGACGCGGCTTTAGGCATAAAATAACGTTAAGTAGGTACAAAGTAGACCCGTGGATTATTATTATTAATATAATTTATTAACATATAATTAAAATAAAAATGCTAATATGAGGACGAGCATAAGCTGCCAAGGGCGTACGCAGGATATTTAGCAGGGGCACAAATTTGATAGTTAAAATCAAAGGCTCTGGGTTAATTCAGTTCAATACATTTTTATGGAAAACAGACTGTATTTTTTCAAAAAGTAACTTTCAGTTCAATTAAAACATAATTTGTAAGTTCAAAAATTTGATTTGATTACTGAATTTGTTTTTATAATAAGACGTCTAGGTTACATAAATATTCTATCTAAATTACAAACGGCGTGGATCTTCAGCGAATCTTTCCAATACTTCTTTTATTATTACCTTCTCACTTTTTATGACCATTTTCCTGTAAACTTGGAAAAAGTTTTTTGAACTTTCTTTTAATTCGTTTATGTTCATTTTCAACATATTCGCCTATGAAAAAGAAATATAGAATATCCTGGTAGGTTTTCATCTGGTAGCTACGTTCAAGCGCTTAAATCAAGGAATCTAATTGGGTTTTCCATTGGATATGCGGGGATCAAGAGCGTTTTTTTTTCCAAAATTTAACTGCATTTGATGAAAGGTGATTTGAGCGATTTTTTATGACGATTCACTGTTCTTGGCAATCAGCCCTATCACGAATTCCATTGTAATCGGAATGGTTCCGAATCCCGAAAAAAAATCAATCACATAATTCGTTCGTAATAGCAATTTGTATGAGATTTTCCGATACGATGGATTCTGTGATACTTTTTTTCGGGATTGGTAACAAGTTTCCGATTACGATGGAATTCATGATGGAGCTGAATTTCTATTGCAATCAATTTCGAATTAGCCATAAGTTCTTCAGCTCATGAGTCCACATTCGTTGGGTGATCTTTTACCAGATTTATGATTTTCTGAATATGTTTCATGCACACAGGGAGGTCTGGCTTTTTTGATTGCAAAATATTCACAAATGGTTCAAGGTAAGCTGAATACAATTTTGCTTTTAAGAGAAGGGATGCAATGAATTTTATTTGTGTAATAGCAAAATGCAACTGAAAAGCAGTTGTAAATAAATAACAGCATTGAATATTAAAAACAAAATACTTCTTAATAACGTGCAATTTTGAACAAAATTAGTTTGATTTATTTTTTCTCGAAATTTTGCGTTTAAAAATTAATTTTTCAAAAGCTATTCCGTAAATCAATTTGATTTAAAAACAGAACTATAAATAAATTTCTGGCTTAAAAAAAGACGTTGATTTTAACTGATTTTTTTTCTATTGCAAATCCAGGGGGGTCATTATCCGTAATTTTCAAAATGGTAATCGTCAAAACGATTATCGTTAACGCTATCGTCAGACAAACAACGCGCTGACAGGAATGGTTGAGAGTTGTAATTTACTACGCCCTGATTCTCATACAAAAATATAAATCACACTACTTTACACAATTTAGTTTGTGTTGTTGCGAAGACCAGGGGCCGATGAGCGATCGAGCAAATGAAAATTACGTGACCCGTCAATCGAGTGAACGTATTGGGATAGCGATCTACGTTGGCTAACGGAACGCGTAATCTATAAAATGAAAAAATGAGTGTAACAGAGGAGTGTTTCTTTTTTTTTTAGTTTGGATGAAAGTATAAATGTTCACAATTTTTATGAATTTTGTTTAACTGCTATAGTTTAATAGTTTTCATCTCCAATTCGATTTGCTGAAGCACAATTGTATTTCGATGTTTTCCATCTTTTATCGCGAGAAATCTTTCTTTTATTTGAATTAGTCGGTCCAATTTAGCTGCTTTACTTTTATAATATTCCGATCTGCAAGTTTGCTTCAAGAAGTTTTAACTTGGATTTTTGTTTATATTTTGCAACCTTCACTGATGTCGATTGTTCATTTTCTTTGTTTTGATCACAATGGCTGGTTAAATAATCATCATCAAACAGACAACGAATTGAATCTTTCACAGAAAATTTTGCAGTTAGATTCTCCGGGGTTGAAGTAAATTTGACTTGCGGGTTCTCTGGGGTTGACGTTTTATTTGCAACATCGTTAATTTGGGAATTTCCAAACGTTTCCACACCTGCTTGACCTTCAACCGCTGCTTCTAGCTCAGTAGTGGCCCAGCTGCATTCAATTTCCTACTTCCCTCCCACATTTTAATGGCAGTGGCTTTACCCTGATATGTGTTTGGCAGAAGATTTTTGGCCAAATTAGGATGCTCCCTCATATACTCCGCCAAAATGGAATTTTTTGTCAGATTTATTTTGCTGAAATTTATCCTACAATAATTATTGTTACATAAATTTATTTGGTAAATGCTAAAATATATTATTTTATTCAAAATTGTACTATACTTACTCACATTTTTTCAAAAATAAATTCAACTAAAATACAATTCCGTTAACTCCAGACATGACGTGTGACAAATCGAGTGAACGTACACGGTTACACACACGTTCACGTAAGACATAATGCCAAATTACGTTTGCTTTACGTGTACGAACAAACGTTAACGTAAGTCGCGATCCAAAACTACAGCTACTAGTTCACGGAGGACGCGATTCGGCCCCAGATTATACTACTAGGTTTTTAATATCAAATCAAAATTGCTCAATTGGCCCTGGATTTCGAAATACATATTAGAATGTAAGGTCAAAAACAATCTTTTTTAAGGCCTTTGTTATCAAAGAATTAGTTTTCTTGTCCCCAAACTTGTTATGTCATCGGAAAACTGAAAGTACTAATTTGTCCGATAAAAATCTATTTGATTTTTTTTTACAATATATTCATGAGTTTTTCATTTATATTTGACTAGCTGGCCCGCCCAGCTTCGTACGGCTAGATAAACCTAAGCTTCGCATAAAAATTACAAAAGAAATATAATACTTTCTGGGTTTTAACCCACTTCACGTTATGAATGGTTAAATTTGTAAAAATATGATCCTCTAAAGTCCAACCTTACTATTATTATTCCTTTTTGTACTCGAAAACCACTGTTTTATTTTTATTCCATTTCCCTCTATCAATAGTATTTTTTTTATGACCTTTTAAACCCAAACATTTTTTTTTTGAAATCGGATACCCCTTTCGTTTTTAACCCATTTTACCCTATAAATAACAAATAAAAAATATCTCTAAAGCCATCCCCTAGAAATAACTATTCAAACAGATCAAATTTTTGAAATCTGACACCACTTCGTTTTTACCCCATTTCACCCTATAAATACCAAATTAAAAAAAATAAAATACTTTTTGAGCCAACCACTCAAAATATCCTTTCAAACGCAAAAAGAATTTTTGAAATCGGATTTGTGGTTACTGAGATTAGCCTGAACAAACAAACAAAGCAAGAGTTCAGCTTTATTAATATAGAAGATAGATTAGGATCATTGGGCATAATAAATTAATTTATTTTTGATTTAAAATCAATTTTACAGATATTAATTTTTCTGCAGATTTTAGTATAGTTTAAAATGAATCGTTAACTTCATCAAGCTTACATTCTCTTCTAAAAGAGATGAAATTGAGATGAGATGAGATGAGATGACAAAGACAAATCAATTTGAAATCTTATTCTATTCGCTACTAAAAAAATCAATTTATAAATTGATATCTGAACTTACCAATGGAAAACCCCATAAGTAGATACATATGGTGTAGAAATAATCCAAGTCGGTTTTTCTAATAGGGTTTTTCATTGGTAAAATAAATCAATTTATTTTTGATTTGGATCTGCCAAAAAGGCGATTTTGACCATTTATGCGATCCATTGGGCAAAATAAATTGATTTATTTTTGATTTAAAATCAATTTTGCAGATCTAAATTTTTCGGCAGATTTACCCCTCCCTGTACTAACACCAACATAATTTACAACTGTCAGTTGGCAAATGTGTTGTTTGATTGGATTAATGTAGGTTTCTCAGAAATGAAATTTGTGTTGAAAATATGTGAGAATTAAATATTCTATTATAAATGGAAAAGTTTAACATAATTCGGTTACTTCATCAAGCTCACCTTTCTCTTCTAAAAGGGACGAAATTTCTATTGAAATATTGACAGAGAAACGAAACTACACAAATACAATAACAAAAATAAATCATTTTGAAATCGTGTTCCATTCGCCACGAAAAAAAATCAATTTTAAATTGAAATCTGAATTTACGAATGGAAAACCCCGTAAATCACTTATTAGTTATAATTTAGTTGTTAAATCCTTTCAGTTTATAAGAGGAGATGTTTATCGGCGCTTATTTATCAAAATTGTTGTTTTATTTTACTTGAAAAATATTTTTTTGCGGATATATTTACATGCACTAAAAGCATACTCATCGTTAAAGCAACGAAGTCAAAAAAAAATGATTTTTGCTATCACAAAATACAATTTGGAAAAATGGTATGGTTCTGAGTATAGAGAAAAGTATTTAACAATTCTAAAGTTTAAAAGTCAATTTTAAATTATAGCTTTAATCTAGCCGTTTCCTATTATTTTGAGAAACACTTTTGATAAACCGCTCTATTCTGCTAAACGTTCGCCTGAACATTTGCACTCTGCTATTCGCGGGAAGGAAATGATTGTTTCATAATGCGTATAAACTGCGAAAAAAAAAATAAAATTAAGACAATAAAATTCTTTTTAGAATTTCAAAAACAAGTACTGGTTAAGTTTTGCATTCGAAAGACATAAGTTTTAAATAAATAATTTGAGGCAAACATAATGAAACATTCACGCGATTGAAAGCTTCGATCGAATTCTTTAGCAGAATAGGGCTGATAGTTCATTTTTGCTCACAGTGGGTGTTTTGTGCTTAAACAGCTTTTTTTGTAGAGGAAAGTAAGATTCAGGGTTTAGAAAACATTCTTTTTTTTCTGCACAAATGCGTAAGAAAAAAAAATCCACTGCGTTTTGGGACAATCTGCTTTGCAGGGATTTTTGTGTTTGCATTTAGGAACTGTTTGCTTAGCATAATTTGCGCAAGTTTTGCATACAAGAATTTGCCCTACGTATTATAAGGAACGGTAAAGGACACCGCACATTTTGTATGAAAAGGTGGGCCCGGTCAAATTGAGTAAAATGTTGGTATGTTGTTGGTTTTGTATTACTGATAAAAAAGTCTCCATAGAACTTGGTACAGAAAATCAATGTTTTTCTAGTTGTTATAGTTACCTGAGTCACTTTCTGCTAATGATAGATAGTAAAATGAGTTGAATGTGGCTATAAAAACAAGTAAAAAAATCTACAACATGATATTGTAAGTACCTACAACCGATATTTTCTTACTTATTGTCATTGATAAATACATATAGAAGGTGACACTCGACAACTAAAAGCGCTGTGGCACAGCCGTGGTGGAAAGGAGAAACGAAATAGATGATGTAGGTTTTTTTATGTACACAAACCAATTTTCAAATTGATATTTATAAATTTAATTGTTCCCTTTTCTATTGGTTTCCATGACGATGAGGCTTTAATATTTTGTTTTGTTTTGAAATTTGTTTACTATTTTCAATCCCGAGGAAAGAAACTGTATGTATGTATATTTCTTTATCGGTATAAGTTGTTTTTAAATTTTTGTTAACATGAAGATTTGAAACTAACGCGAAGATTTGTTTTGCATATTGAAAAACAGAAAAAGCTACAAATTATGTATTGTAAAGTTCTACCTAGGTTCGATAATAAAACTTATTTCCTTTAAATAATAACTTCCACGTATTTACTATTCAGAATAAACACACTTTATTTCAGTTCAAATCGTTTTTATTATTCTTCAATCTCACTAGTATGCAATCTAAAATTCACTTCCGGATACACTTTTACTTCTTACTTTACGTTATCACATTCAAAATCAAACTGTCCCTACTCGCTCGAAAACCTCTCCTTATATAGGGAAGTAAATAGTTCTAGTCTTCACTAGTATTCATGGAATATTCGAGAATATCTCCTTCTGGAAGTTTCCTTTCCAGTCGCTGGCAGATGGAACATTGGAATTGAGACTCAGCTGAATCACAAGATGGCACTGTGAACGGTTGAAGGTTTGATGTTTAGTTTTCCCGAGAGATGGCGCTGCAAACAGTTAGAGGATTTTCTCTTGTTTCAAATTCAGAGTAGTTGGGTAATTATTAAATCGTTACATTGCCCCCCTCTTAGAATTGATCGTCCCGAACAATTCCATCACTACTTTCACCATTATAACGATATAAACGGTCACAATGAACTACTTTTAATTTGCCTCTCACCCCTCTCCGTATACGGTAAACCACATCATTAATTCTTTTCACAACAGTGTAAGCGCCTTCCCAGTTTTGTTGAAGTTTTGGTGACAGCCCCTTTTGTCGATGGGGATTATAAAACCACACAAGGTCTCCTTCTTGAAATCCTGTCGATGTTTGTCCTTGTTCTTTGGTGAATGTCATTAAGTCTTTCTTTAAGGTTATCCACACTGTCAATCTTCGATATCGCGGGCGCAGATGGACATGGCCCAATTACTTTTGCTTTCTTGACCTTACTTTTGTCTGGTTTAATGTTCAATGTCCGTACAGGCACCATGTTGTTCTTTGGTGCCACAAGAGTCTCGGTGTCTGGTTCCGCCATAAGGTTTCGATGAATACCCAAATCAACGTTTATTTTTGTTGAACCCAACTCTGTTGAAGAAGGAGCCAAGCACATGCTTTCTTTGATGACAGTTCTTAGTGTTGATGTTTTTTCGTCTCCGTAAACCATTGAAATGTCTACATTTTGGTACTTAAGAACTTGCTTACCGAAATCCAGGATTACTCCATGCTCTTTCATAAAATCAATTCCAATGATGCACTCGTCACATATGTCTGCTACCAGAAACACGTGTGTAAACTCCAGCTTTGCCAAGCGGATAAGAAGACGAACTTCTCCATACACTTTTGCGGCTTCTCCAGTTGCCATTTTCAGACGATAGCTATTGGTGTTATGCAGCCATGTGGTCTTGACCAAATCTCTTCGTACAATAGAGGCAGTGGCACCAGTGTCAATTGTAGCCACGTGTTTCTTGTTGTTTAAGAACGCCTCCACTGTCAGACTTTTGTTATCTCTTTTAGCTTGCGAGACTTGGATGGTGGTTCTGAGGCCATTGATATCAGAATCCAGCTTCTGCGCCTCGAAGTTGGTTCTTACTCGTTTCCCAACTGAGACACATGTCGAACACCACTGTTGTCGTCCTCGAGTATTATTTCTGCTTCCACAGTGTTGACATGCAGCTCTTCTCGGTGGCAGTCTGCACTGGCGCTGGAGGTGTCCGGTCTTGTTACAGTTCCAGCAACGAACTGGTCCGTCTCGCCTGCTTCTTTGGAATGCGATTCTCTGACAAAAGCATTCTTCAACTTCCACTTCTTTTACTCGATGAACTCTTTGAGAAGCCTGTTCTGCTGCTTCCATAGTCAAAGCGAATGCTAATGCCTCCGGAAGCGTCCGTTTTCCAGCAGTTCGAATTGCTCGCTGTAGGTTGATGTCGGATACAGCACGGACAAAGGCTTCTGTTGCTAATTGACTTGTAATTTCGTCTCCTGCAGTTGGATATGCCAAATGGGCAAGCCTTTCGATATCTGCTTGCAATTGCTGCAGACTCTCTCCTCTTTTCTGAACTCTAGTATTGAGTTGGACGCGGAAGACTTCTTGCATATGGAAATCTCCAAAACGTTTGTCGATAGCCTGAACAAGAGCACTGAAGTTGCCATTCTTGTCTGCTGGTATGGTTTGCAATAGTTCAGCAGCAGATCCTCTAAGGGCAAGCGTCAGAGCTATATATTTGTCTTCGTCTTCCCAGCCATTTGTTGCTGCGGCTGCCTCAAACTGCTTCTTGTAGATCGACCAAGAAGTTTGTCCATCAAAGGTTGGTGGATGCATTTCCTTTCGCTTTGGAAAGTCCCCAGAACTTTCTCGAACCTTCATTTTTCTTACTTTATCCAATTCATTTGTAATGCTCTGAATTTGGTCTTCGAACTTTTCTTGAACTTTCTCGAGCTTTGCGTCTACTGTTAGACATTGTTTTTCGACACGTTCGTCAAGAGCAATAAATTTGTTCTGGAATGCATCTAGCTTACCTTCCAGGAGATTTTTCTGTTCTTGGAATCTTTCCAGCATTTTGTTTTCTTGTTTTTCGAGAAGATTCTTTTGTTCATTGCGTTGTTCATTAAGTCGTTCTAGAAGGTTCTTTTGTTCATTCTTTTGCTCGTGGCGTTGTTCTTCGTATTTACTATTCAGAATAAACACACTTTATTTCAGTTCAAATCGTTTTTATTATTCTTCAATCTCACTAGTATGCAATCTAAAATTCACTTCCGGATACACTTTTACTTCTTACTTTACGTTATCACATTCAAAATCAAACTGTCCCTACTCGCTCGAAAACCTCTCCTTATATAGGGAAGTAAATAGTTCTAGTCTTCACTAGTATTCATGGAATATTCGAGAATATCTCCTTCTGGAAGTTTCCTTTCCAGTCGCTGGCAGATGGAACATTGGAATTGAGACTCAGCTGAATCACAAGATGGCACTGTGAACGGTTGAAGGTTTGATGTTTAGTTTTCCCGAGAGATGGCGCTGCAAACAGTTAGAGGATTTTCTCTTGTTTCAAATTCAGAGTAGTTGGGTAATTATTAAATCGTTACAGTATTTTATAGGTTGTATTTCGTTGGCAATTTAGAGACTTATAATAATTTGTTGATTTTAATTATTTTTGTCAAGTAACATTTCAATTTTGCTTTGTTTTTTGTAACATATAGATTTTTATGAACAATGTATTTTAGCGAAAAATTCAAACTCTAAGTCTAGATTCAGTTTTTTGCCTGTATCTCCAATTTTACATTTTATACAACTGAAACATGCTGAACTTACTGCGTTTTATTGTTCCTTACAGATTTAAGAGCAAAATATGTAGATGCACCTATATAGTTGGACACAATCTTCCTTCTTAATTTTTCGATTTAATTTTAAGTCATCTTATATAGATTTTTTCATTCAATGGGTTTGTTTCACAATGTCTGATTTAAGTTCAATTATAAACTACTTTTGCTTATAAACTACTCTGAATCGTCAAAGTTATAAGTAAAGTTCTAAGTATTTTAATGGCCAGATGAAGTGGCGATTATCAAATTTACATGGCAAACGAAAATAATAATAATTATTTTTTTTTTGATTTTTTTTATCAGAAAAAAACTATTTTGTCTGGAAAACTGGAATACTAATTGACACATTCATTTATTATTTAGGTAAATAAATTGTAAAACGCAATTTCTTTTAATGGGAAGATTTAGTTTTCGGATATTTTAAATGCCGAGTAAGTAATTATAACTTCCCTGGAACATTGTGAAACAAACCCTTAAGGCTCTCCCAAACCAACGCGAAACATTCGGTGCGACAACGAAACTTCCGCCTGTCTTAATTTATTTACATGGAGATTAATGGGAGCACCCACACTGGCGCGATGCGAATCTTCGAACATTATTCAGTCGTCGCATATTCGCGCGAATGTTTCGCGTTGGTTTGGGACAGCCATTATTCTTTTGTACGATTATTAATTAACTATAGCAGAATGGTCATTTTTTTAATTTTGATTAAATAATCGTACACAAGAATCTGTAGTTAAATCTAGAAGTAAATTATCCTGCACGGTATGATTAACGGTCACGATCACGGTAAATTAAAATAAAAAGGCACACATAATATGTATACGTCACAGTGTACCTAGCCCTTGTTTCACATAGTCTAATATTGTTCAAAATCTCGAATTTGAGCAAATAAGCATTTATAAAGCTGTAATTTTGGACATCAAGAGAATTATTATTTTCGTATTTTCGTCCGCTGGCGCTAACTTCAGACTTATTTTAGCGAAAACTTTAATAACTATTAGAAACTATGCGAGCTACAAGTTTTTGGTTAGCTCAAGAAATTAGCATTTATCTATCTACAAATTCAGATATCAACATTTTTCAATTCCGCCAAAGTAAAGGACGTAAATTGGTCAAGAATCCAAACTTTACTGTCTAAAAAAATGTTTTCAACTGCCTTGATTTTTAAAATGTTTCATTTATCAATTTGGTCAAATGAATAGGTCCATAAATTCTTTATTTGCAAAGGGTTAAATGAAAATACTTAATAATTGAAAAGAATCTATTTCATTCAAATTTCGCTAAGAATAGGTATGAGCGAATGTAAATTAAACCGGACATTATTGCAAGCCTGGCAGCTTTATAGTATTTTACTAGTTTTAAAGAATCGATAAATAATAATTTCGTAATACAAACTTTTTCTCTATACATCCAGTAAAATAGCGTTTTATAAAATATTGCACTTTTTTTAATTTCGCCTGCAGCCTACAGTTTGAAAAAAACTGTGTACCCCTCAATCCTCTACGTTTCCCAAGCTTAAATAAAGTGGTACTAGAACGTAGCTTGTCTTATTTCCTGCATTTTTATATCTCTACCTTAACAATCAAATCAGTAGAACTGAAATTATAATTGTATCTAAGCAATACAGCTTTAATATCATGAAAAACTATTACCCCTTTTTTGATTTAAATAATTTCTACTTATAAACTGAAATCGTAACGAAAATATTTTCATCTACATTAATATATTATACATAAATGTAAATAGCTTAATTTAAAAAAAATCTTAATTTCAAACAAAACACAAATACATTCGTTTCCATAGTAATACACACACTTTCTGAATTTCATACGAAAGAAACACAACAACCGTTTCCATAGTAACTGATTGAAATTACAAAAACAAAACTGAAAAAAATCCTTTTCAAATACACGACTCTATCCATAATTAAGGAAATATTTTAAATTGAATACACCGACCTATAATATTATTTTAGGCGACAGCAGCGCTGCCAGCCGATTTGGTATAGTTTTCCTCGAGTGCCACCTTCTATATATGTTTATTCAATGCTTATTGTACTTTAGATGACGCTTTAAGTTCAGATTGGACTACGGCCTTGCTGTTATTTTCAATAATTATTTTTTTAGGCTATTTTTTTTGTTCATAAAATATCCCCTCCCATACGATTTTGTCCTTGTATTGACCTAACGCGTAGCTTTTTGTAACTTTTAATGCCAAAACCGTGTTGTACCTACTTCTTTGCGATAGTTTCATGAATTTCTATGTAAGACTTCTCTTTAAACGATCTATGTAATTCCATTGTGAAATTCTCAAACAATTTTCAAAAATGTGGAAGGCGTTTTCCGATTACGATGGATATGGTCATAGGGCTGAACATTAATGTCGGCTCACATATGCATAATGAGTTTAAGTTACTATACAAAATACATGGGCAAATATGTACATATGCGTCCCTTAAAAAATTGTCAAACAAATTTTCTAATTGAGAGGCCTTTTAAATGTTTGGATGTTGAAAGAAAGCGTGCTATTATGGTAATTTTTGAAAAAAGTAGCATTACCGAAATAGAGCTCATTTTGAGTTAATTTCCTTACCAGATTTTGATCAGAGTTGTTATTTTTCAGGGGGATAATTTTTGGGTCTCAAATTCGAAAAATTAGCGAGCAAAGCAAGTTAGTTAAAGGAGTTAAATTGAGGGGAATTTTTCAATAATTTTTCCGCACTTTAATCATGTACATAATTTTATTATTTTCCAACATAATACTACATAATAACATTAAACAAAACTAATTTATAGCAGCCTTTTTTATAAAGAAAAAAAAAAAACATTATAGGTACGACCCGTTATCTATTCTACATACATAGTTAATATGATCACGATTTAAAATAATTAGTAAATTACACAAAACAATTTCGATTGACATTTCAATATTTATTAACATTTAATAGATTCCATAGTGACCTGCACTCTTTCTTATTATATAAATACGTACTCATTTAGACAATATGTTGCAAAGGGCTATTCCGATATATCAATGGTTTTGTTAAAGAGTTCAAAAACAAATTTATAGGCTATTGGGTTTTTATTTATATTTGTCCATAAAAGAAGCATGGAACTTTTGGAATTTTTCCAACATTATCTTCAATTTCTCGGTTTGGGGAAGAATTGTTGTGCGGAAATGATATGTGCCAGGCTGTTGTTTGAATCCACTTCCAGAAACAATGCAGATTCCTGAAAAATGCAGATTATTGAGAAAAAAATCAATATTTAAACAGAAAAAAAAAGCTAAACGAACCAGCTTCTTCCAACAGTTCGAATGCATAGAAGGTATCGGCAGGCATGTTCTTCTTTTTTGCAGCCTCAATGGCCTTTGGAGGAATCTTTATCTGTGGAAAAGCATACATAGCTCCCTGGACTACATTACAACTAAAACCTTCGAAGCTGTTGAATGCCTTATGAACGAGAGCCGCTCTTTCTGCCAAAGCACCCAAAACTCCTTCTCGTTCCTTGATATACAAATCGTAGGACTCATCACCTTTTTTCGGTGGGTTAACCTAATTAAAATAAACCAATAAAACGAATTATATTAGCTTATAAAACAATTCAATTCAGCTTACTAGTGCACTGAGAGCTATTTGACCAACAGTTGTAGGACATAATGATGCTGTAATTGATTTAACTAGTGCTGCCTTTACTTGTGGACAGAAATTAATAAGTTCCATGTAACCTCCACGAATTCCACACTCGCCAAGGTATCCTTTGGATGTTGACATGAAGCTTGCCAATTCCAAATTATTGTAGGGAGCACCCATTTCCATCAAAACTTTTTTAAACGAATGGAATTTCGAGTTTTTGTCGTAAATGTTGTGTTGGTAAACTTCATCGGCTAACAACACCAGTTTTTCCTTATGTGCGAACTTAATAATGGCCTCGATGTTCTCACGTGTCAGTACTTGACCAGTAGGGTTACCTGGATTGATAATAACAATACCACGAATTGCATGTGTTTTTTTTCCTTCATCAACAGCTCGTTGTAGTTCTTTGATATCCAAGCCCCAGTTGGTGCTTTCATCTAAATAGTAACCGATTTGTCCAATGCCATATTCAGCCAAAGTTGCAGAGTACAGAGGATACTGAGGAATCGGAATTAAAGTTCCTGGTGGTTTTCCATCAACTGTACAACTGGATTAATATACAACAAATAACATACGATAACTATGTAGCATATATAGTCAACTTTGTAAATTTACTTCAACATGGAGAGAACACTCTTGATTGCAGGACTGGCACCAGCGGAAAGGTAAATGTTTTCCCAACTGCACTCAACACCATCGCGATCGGCAATGTAATCAGCAACTTGACGGCGAATTACCTCAATACCTGCTGAATCAGAATAGGAACCAATCGATTTTCCTTGGCATCCGTCTAAACAAATTTGGGTTCGGTTTTTCACGTCTTGTGGTATGTCTGGGTGGCTAAACAAAGAATTGTCACAACAGAGAGCCAACATCTGTAAATATACGAAATATATAAAATTTAAAACTCAATATATTATGTCAATCGCTGGTAGGCAATATATGTATGTATGCATATGATGTTTATATATAAATCCAGCTTGTCTGGTTTGGGAGAGCCTTAATTCAAATTGATAAATTGAAAAATATCACTATACGTATTTCGGGACTTATTGTGAGATTCTAGTCTAGTCATAGAGTAATTAAGATCTGAAAGAAATCAAATGGAAGACAACAGCTTATATCTTATTGTAAAAAAAACCATTGCATATTTGCCGGCGAACATTTAACACCTTCGTATTCACTCTTATCTGTATCCATTCGACTGTCTCACTCGTTAGTTGGGCGTATGTAGAAGTGCAGTGAATTTTATTTGTCATCGTTGAGAACAAAAATTCATTTAGAGTGTAAATGTTCAGGTTCCGTTAAAAAAACGCAGAATAAATATTTCTAAATGTTTTGAGTATATCCATCCGGTCGGTAAAAAATAGTAAATTCGATCTTAATGCTTTGTTCGTTCTTTAATTCGGTTCGGTGATGCTGGCCGTTATTTGGTTGACGCCTTAATAATACATCATTGCCAGTATTTTCTATTTAAATTAAAAAAAGGAGATTATTCCAATTTCGTTGATTAAGTCCTACCTAGTCAATATTTTTAATGTGCGTTTATGAAAATGATAGATTTTTCGTTTTTTTTTTTTATAAAAATATGTATATTTGTGTGTTTCGTTTTATTTTCCTATTAATTTAAGTGATTCTTCCTAAATGTTTTTAAATTTTCCTTTAAAGTTCAATTAATTTAAAATTTTATAAGTGACTGTTTATACCCGGATTTTGGATTAAGATATTTAATTGGTGAGTCAATAATATTATATCTATGTAAATATTTCTTATGCGAGAATTCATAAAAAAAAATAAAACCAATAAACACACCCGCTCATATTTACTGGGTGCTGTCACTTGTCACATATGACTCGGTTTTTCCAGTGCCAACTTTTTATTGTTGTGTTAAGTCTGGGCTTACACTGCCCATTTTTTCCACTAAGATTTTCCAGAAGTCGGGTAAAATGTGTACATTGAACGACTTTTCCAATGAAATTTTTGTCGTTGTCCTCTTCATTTTTTCATAACGAAGCTTTGTTTTTTTTTTAATCAAAAAGCCCTTTACAATAATAAACACAATTTTAATACATTTTCTTCTTTGAAAATTGCTTTACCAAGAACAGAAAAAAGTTTTTGAAAATTTTAACTAGAACAAACAAAATAAGAATTCTACAAAATAAAAATAAACAACAGCTATGTTGTATTCTGTTGTTATTATTTTACTTTAAATTGGGTTTTGCCAAATCTCACATTTCTGCCTGACAACATTACCTCTGTGCCTTTACTTCTCAAAAATTCAATTTTCCAACTTTGGTCCAAAGTTCTATGGAAGTTCATTTAAAAAAAAATTGGACTAAAATTTATAGAAATTCAGTAGTAAACGAACAGAACTTGTCAAAAAAGGGTTTGTGCAAATTTTTAGTTGACATTGGCAGTTTAGGGAAGTAAACGAACGAATTTATTTACTTAATCTTAACGAGATAAGTAACCTTCGGCGGAAATATTAGGTTCCATTAAAAAGCACCCGCCTGAAAAAGCAATATAGTTTTCAATGAGACCCTAAAAAGTTTAAAATAGATACTGCCAAGGGACTTGCCAGGGTGGCTATAGAAATCGACTAAGTCCTAGCCAGTTATGAACCATTTTGCGACGAAACAAAAAAAAAGGTGATTTATTTGGGATTCTATCCTGGGACCGCTGTTCATACTCTAATTTTGTAGACGGGGTATTTTTGAGAAGATAGCAAAACTTTGACAAGTTTTTATTAGCAAGAGCCTCACAAATATTTGACATGTTTTCCTTGTATAAGATTTTCCATACTGTCTAATCTTTGCAAAAACTTGCAATTTCCAGGCTTGTAACTAAAAAATTAGTGACAGATTTTATTTATGGAAATGTAAAACACAAATTCGAAGCTGCTATACGAATATGAGTTTCCCTGACTGTAGTAGGTACCTATGTATATTTTAAGCAACTGTTAAAATTGAAGCAAAGTTATAAGAGAATACGTATTCATAATTACACACGTATACATTCGTATATATACCTTCATACATACGCATACAATGTTCTGAGAAAAATAAGCTTTGAATACTCATAAGTAAAGTGAAACAAATTGGTCGAACTCATGTGAACAAGTTGAACAAATTTCGTTTCATCTATTTGAAAAGTCATAATCCGAGAAACATTTATTTCTCACTACTTCTTAGACGTAATACTGAAAAAAGAAATTGAAATGACATCTCAAAAACCAAACACCATCCACCAATCTACACAAAATAGTGCAGCTACCCATCGTCAACCACCGACCTCGAATACACATCTTCCGCCACGATTCGAGTATATTTGATCATATCGACGTCAGTGATACCACTTTACTTCAATTGAAGTAGATCTACTTCTTTTTTTCCAAAATTTCCAATTTTTTTCCAATATTTCGCACCATCACCAAAATATTGGAATCTACTTCATTTTTAAAATCTGTGTTTCAACCTACTTCAATTTTGCAAAAAAAGGCAAATCTACTTCCTTTTTCTCTATTTCTAGTAGGTAATCCCAGAATGTCTATAAAAATGTTATTAAACAATGATATGAGTCGGGGTCAACATTATGTTTTTACAAAATTCTGCTTTTCAAAATTTTGTTTTTCAAAATTCAGTTTCACAAAATTCTCACTTGTAAGGAATCATTTTTTTATTTAATTTTTATTATTGCCTCTATTTAAAACAATATACTTACTTGCAGAGATTATTTTGTTTGTTTTTTTTTTGATTTAAGAATTCAAATTTTGTTCAAAAAGTTAGAAAAAAGTTACTTAAGAAACAAAATTTAATTTAAAAAATATTTATTTCCAGAATAAAATAAAAAGAAGAATTTTTGGGTGAGTAGTGAAATTTTGGAAAGCTGATTTTTGAAGGAAAGTAAATACATACAGATACCTATAAATTAAAATATATAAATTTAATTTTTTGATATAATTTTTTTTTTGTTTAATTAAATTATATTTAATTATAATAATTTTAATGTTCTTTTTTTAAAAAAAGGAGTCCGAGATAGTTTTTTGAAACTAAGAGAACCAATAACAAAAAATCAGTTAATTTAAAAAGTGTTATTAAACATTTGAATATATTGAAATATATATGTAAATTAGAAATCTGAAAGAACTTCAGTTTTTGTTTTTAGGTTTTTTGTTTAAATAAATTTAATTTAATAAAAAAACATTTAAAATATAAACATACCTTGAAATCTACTTCGATTTTTATCAATCTACTTCACTTTCTTCTTCAAATCTACTTCTACTTTTTTTCCGGAAGTGGTAACGCTGATCGACGTGGACAATTTGGTTACGAGCGCTTGACTCGTTTTTATTCCAAACCATTTGAACTCGGTTGCAACGTATACTCGTTTGTGCTCGCTCGATGTGTGTGCTGACTTACGAGTCATCATACTCATGAACACAGATTAGCCATATGAAGATGAGAATGTTTCGTACGTTTCACCCTCCAAAACCCATTTGTTTACATTGTTGTATTTGTAATTTTTTCCCGCGTCGATGAATGGATGTCAATTGCAACAACAATTTAACCGGTGTCTGAAGATCCCTACTGTCTATGTGTGAGGTTTTTATACACACATTCTCATTTTGTATCTGATATCTGACAGCTCAAGCTTGTAGGCAAATTAAAATGGCTGCCGGGGATTCTCATCTTCATGTGGCTAATCTGTGCTATGGAGTTGGTCCAGTATATTTGATCAAGAGTATAATTAATCAACACTCGTTTGTGGAAATTTTGCAGAACATCATATGCTACCATATGCAGACTGCTAAATGCCGCTTAAATGGGATTTTTAGCAGAATAAAGACCCAAAGCACACCAGCAGAACAGCTAAACAATAGTTTCAGGACTCAGTTTCCGGACCTCAATCCCATTGAAAATCTTTGGGCCGACATTAAAAAAGAAGTTTCGAATGCCAAACCAAAAATTAACGAAAGTGTTATTGACCGCAGTTCGGCAGGTTTGGAGATAAATGTCACCGCAAAGATGTGAGTGGGTTTTCAACTCAATGGAGCGTCGTTGCGAAGCCACAAATATTTGTGGTTCAGACGATTTGTGTATTTTAAAAAAAAACACAAATTTCATTTGTGTAAAGATATACACAAATATGCTATACACAAATCAATTTGTGTATAAAAATTTGTGGTTCAGACGATTTGTGTATTTCTTCACAAATGAAATTTGTGTACTCATTTGTGTATATGTCATTCTGTTTATTTGATAGTGAATTGAAGTGTATCCGGTTCAATTAAATAATTTCAATCAAACAATGTCAAAAAAAATGTCTTGCCAATAGTTTGGCCGCGTATTTACTCGAAAGTGAAGAAGAAGACGAAAGCCAACAACAGGTCGTAGAAATGGTACGCAAGCGGCGAACTTGTTGGAGAAAAAATTGGCTTGGCCACCGTGAGACGGAGGACTTGTGGAACTACGTGCCGAAGAGCCGCAATTGTATCGAAAATTCGTACGAATGTCGGTCGCTCAGTTCGATTATTTGCTGGCTTTGGTAACGCCATATATTGAGAAGGCCGATACATTTATGTGCCCCAGTATTCCGCCATCTGTGCGGCTAGTCTTGACGATGCGCTTCTTGGCATCTGGCGACAGTTTTCGCTCGCTCCAGTATCTTTTCCGCATTCCACAGAATACAATTTCCACCATTATTCCAGAAGTGCTGGATACAATCTACAAAGTTCTTGTAGACGATTTTCTGAACCCAATAGGAGTTTTGTCTCCGTGAGCCGCCCAATTTCTACGCCAACAAATCGAATACCACTCCTCCGATACGATTTTTGGCTTAACTTAAATGTGTTCATTTCATCTAATATAAATCACCCTGCATGTCTTTATGGTGCCATTTTACAAAACAAATCATTAAAATCATAGTTGCACATTAAAATTCGAAGAAAAAACCTTTATTGACTCGGCTGATATTTAATATTCAGTTGAATTTTCAAACCCATTTGTGTATTCTCACGAAATTTGTGTATGCTTAAATTTTCAGAATACACAAATGATGTGGCATACACAAATGGTGCCCAAATATACACAAATAGTCATAAAATTATTTGGGTACCCGATCAGACGATTTGCAAATGTACACAAATTCGATTTGTGTATTGAATACACAAATGATACACAAATCGTTTCTGTACGTCATTTGTGTACATCAAATTTGTGGTTCAGACGATTTGTGTATTTTTTTGTCAATAATACACAAATTTGTACACAAATATTTGTGTATACACAAATCGTGTGATCTAAGCTTTACCAACAATGATTTCCAAAATTAAACTTCTTTTAATTTTTTGTTTTTGTCTAAACTTATTTTTCGTTGCACTGCTATTTTTTTGCTCGCAGCGTACATACACATACATATACTAAAGTTTCCCAAATAGCCCGATTTTGAAATTGGACCTTGAAGTATAATAATAGATTTTTTGGAAATTTTTATTTTAAACTTCTGCTAAGTAAGAGAGTAAGAAACTAGAAAACATATCCAAAATGTTTCTTTTGGGTTGGATACACCTACATAATGTAATAGGAACAAACTTACCTGTCGAAGGTGGGTGATAGGTTTTTGTCCCATTGCATGGCAATCACCGATATTGGCACGAATAACCTCTGTGAATGGCTTTTTCTTTCCCTGTAAGAAAAAAATTAAGAGCAAATATAAATTCTTACCATCATAATGAATACATATAAACAATGGATACATAAAAGATATATAAATTATGTAAATATGTGTGCACACTTAGAAAAAATGTTGTTCATTCTACTGCATTAATTGTCCGACAACCATTGTTTTCAATTTAACAGAGACATGGTTGTGGATTCCACAACTGAATTGTGAAAATAACAGCATCTATTGTAAATTTTACAGGCTGAGTGTAAAATTTATATATATTTAGATTCATTTAGAGGACAAATACATTTTACCGGGTAATCTTTATTATCATACAAAAGAACAATTTTTTTTTAAAGATTATTTCTTCTAAATGTTGACCGCATAACTGCGGCTAACATGTTATATTCTGAAGTTCCAATGTTCGATGAAGCGTTCGAGCATTTAAAGTGGTTTTTGGGCAATGACGGGAGTAATGTTGGCTTCTAATTCCTCAATCGTATAGCCGGCTTATCCATATAGACTTTGGACTATACATAGCCCCAAAGTAAAAAGTCTTGAGGTGTGATATCACATGATCTAGGCGGTCAATTCACCGGTCCAAAGCGAATTGTTCTAGCAAAAAAGCCATGGTTAACCAATTCATTGGTTTAACTCAACAAACAAAATTTCCCGAGCCCGAGGAACCTTAAAAAAGAAAATTGGATGTTTTTATATCGCACTATGATTGTGCCATAACATATTCCAAACAATGGAAATACTTATAAGTATTGAGTATATATATCTGATGTAAATATAAAACTCTCATACTTTTCACATTCTAGGCTGTAATATTTTTTATTATTAAAATGAAACATCCGTTTGCTTCCAATTAGAAACAATTACAATAGATTTGAAAGCTTTCGGTGGCAAAACATTTCAAGTGAAAACGAGCTTTTGTTTAAACTTAAACAAATCAATTGAATGAATGTTTGGTTGATAGAAAGTTTATCTCGCTTTATTTTAAGCAGTTCAACAACTGAGTAAATAATGGCGGGGCGGGGGAACAAATTTTATTGAACAAAAATGAAATGACACTTGTGTGAAACTCAATACAACAAGTAGATATCATTTTATATCAGCCGATTCAATGATTGGTAGATAATAGAAATTATTAGAGTTAAGCTGGTAAATGATATTTGAGACTATATTCTTTATTTATCGCTTCCATAAATAAATATCGGGGATAATGTTCTCTTATTGTGTTACTAAGAGCAAGTGTTATCGAGATTTGATTACCTACATATATAATGACTGTCGTATTTGTGGTAATTTAAAGTCATAACTAAATTCGACCCCTTACGTAAACAGTAAATACCTAAGCCTGGCTGATACGCCATACAGGTACGGATAATACATACATACTTCAAACTACCTTGCAGTCATGGGACATGAATCATGATGCATTTGTTGCAAAAACAATATTTAAATACTTAATGGGATCTTAAACCTACTTCATTGGGCATAATAATGGATTTTTTGAGAGTTTCCTGTGAAATTAGCAAAGTTCATTCGGTTAGCTCAGAGGAAATCTTAAAACAATCTATGCAACGGGTGTTTTTTTTTTTAAGAGGCATAGAACCTTAAGTTGGGAGCACTATTTTAACTGGTGGCCATTTTGTCAGATGTCAAGTGATTTATTTTTAATTAGGTTTGGCATTTCAACGTGCGTGAATAGACTGACGCTTGAACAACGCTTCCAAATTGTACCCAAATGGGCCCAAAAGAAGACTGCCGTTGATCCCAATTTTCATAATCAAATTTTGTTTAGCGATGAAGCTCACAAAACTGCCGTATTTGGAGTGATGATTATCCTCAACTGCATGTTGAGACACCGTTACATCCACAAAAACTGACTGTTTGGTGTGCTTTATGGTTTGGTGGAATAATTGGTCCGTACTTCTTTAAATACGATGCTGGCCATAACGTTACAGTCAATGGTGACCGCAATAGCTTTTGTTCGTGCCACAATTGATTTATTGAAGCAAACGTTTGGTAACCGCATAGTTTCACGTTACGGACCCGCGATTTTTGCCTCCAAGATCGTGCGATTTAACGTCGCTTGACTATTTTCTGTGGGGATATGTTATGGCGTTATTGCCGGTATACGGCCACAAATGTTAAAAAAAGTCATCGAAAATTTGACCTCCAGATTAGACTACGTCCGAGCCAGCCGTGACGGTCATATGCCAGGAATCATATTTTAATTATAATGCCAGAAGATTATCTTTTGAATAAAGTAAGTTTCATGTCAATTTAAAAAAATTATCTTTGTTTTATTCCATTTAAAAGTTCAATACCTTTATACTGATTTTTTGTTTAATCTTGTGGATCAGATTTTGATTAAAAAAGGTATTCATTTTTGGCCAAAAAAAATAGTTTGACAGTTATCTTTATTTTTGGTCCTACAAAAAAAAAATTTCGGGGGAATGTCCAAAAAACGCTAGGTACCAAGTTTAAAGAAAATCGACCTATCCGTTTAGGCTGTAGCCGAACAGACCGACAGACAGACAGACGTTTTTGCGAGAACCAATTTCTTCGTCTTCTCTATCATCGAAATGTCAAGTTTGTTCAAAATCTCGAGTTCGATTTTTTTTACGAATCCATAAATTGTCATATAGTGCCTAATATATCACAAGTAAAAAGTTGGTTAATTTGGGATTGGGAGCGATTTCGAAGAACAGTATTATACAATGTTGAAAATTAATAGGTAAGTTCATACTCTAATTTTTGTATGGTAAATATACAATTTTTTGTTTTAGATGTATGAGTTTTTAAGGAGATAGCTTAACTTCGACAGTAAGATTTATTACAAAGAGCCCTAGAAGTATTTGACATGTTTTCTTCATCTAGATTTACCATACTAAAAACTTTCTAGGGCCTTGACTAAACTTGCAACTTTTTCAGGCGGGTATTTTTCTTGGAAATATCTAACAAGGCCATGTTATAGGTTTGACGCAAAATAATAATAAAAATCAATTTTATCAAAAGCCGTTACACTTTTTTTATTTTTCGACTCTGTTTCAACCGATCAACAAGAATTCTGAAATATTTCGACAAAACTGTCAGCAAAACTTATTCATTTTTGAATGTGAATTTGGGCGTGAAGATATAAAATCTAAAAAGCCAAACAAACATTTTGAAACTGCCTACTACTATGTATGTATATGTACCTATCTTTACAATGAAAATTATTTTTAATGACAGCCTAAATTAGCTTTCTACGCGGACCATGAATGAATTTTATTTAACTGCGATGGCATCTTCGAGTCTACTGCATAACCTTACCTATTGCCCTTAATGAATGTATAAAAAGCTAAAAACGTTTGTTGAAAATATCGCATTAGCCGTAATGTAAAGGGTTTTCCAATAAGAGGTGTTATTTTAAATAGCCCGCTATTTCGGTAGCTGTCACTTTTGAAGCTGTCATTTTTTGACATTTGACAAGTAGAAACTACGCCATTAATAAAAATGGAACGATACACGCTTCAACAACGCATTGAAATTATTAAAATTCACTATAAAAATTGTGAAAATTTGGCAGAGACGGTTCGTAAAACTAAAACATTTTTGGGTCGTCGTGAAGCACCTTGTCGGACCGCAATACAGAAATTGGTGGACAAATTCGAGCTGTTGGGACAAGTTAGTGATGTGAAGAATAAAACCCGTGCACGTCGCTCGAGAACAACTGAGAATATTGCTGTTGTAGCCCAAAGTGTTGAAGAAAACCCAGGATTGTCCATTCCTCGTCGTTCTTTGGAATTAGGCATTCCACAAACGTCACTACACCGTATTTTGCATAAAGACTTGGGTCTTAAGGCTTATAAAGTTCAGTTAACACAAGAACTCAAGCCGGCTGATCATCAACAACGTCGTGTCTTTGCTGATTGGGTCCTTGAAATGCATGAAAATGATCCGGAATTTCATCGAAAAATCATCTTTACTGATGAGGCCCATTTCTACCTCGGAGGCTACGTCAACAAGCAAAACTGTCGCATCTGGGGCTCGGAAAACCCAAGAGTTATTGTTGAAAAGCCTCTCCATCTTCAACGCGTGACTGTTTGGTGCGGTTTATGGTCCGGCGGGGTCATTGGACCTTACTTTTTCGAAAATGAGGCTGGAGGAACAGTTACGGTCAATGGATTGCGCTATCGAGAGATGATTAATGATTTTTTATGGCCGGAATTGGATGGTATTGATCTGGACAACGTTTACTTTCAACAAGACGGCGCTACGTGCCACACAAGCAATGAAACCATCGATCTTTTACGGGAAAAGTTTCCGGACCGTGTTATCTCTCGAAGAGGTGATCACAATTGGCCACCGAGATCTTGTGATTTAACACCTTGCGACTTCTTCCTTTGGGGCCATGTGAAAGATAAGGTCTACGCCAACGCCCAGCGTCGATTCAAGACCTCAAAGATGGAATTCGTGAGGCTATCGAGGACATAGGGCAGCCACTTTGCGATTTGGTTATGGAAAATTTCATGAAAAGGATATGGTCCTGTAAGCGTGGTCGTGGCGGCCATTTGGCTGATGTTGTGTTCGATTATAAACGGCATACCTTCCTCTTTATAATGAAATAAACATCCGATCATTTATCTTAAAAAATTCCATTTTTCTTGGAATATCAAAATTAAACCTCTTATTGGAAAACCCTTTATTTCGATTTCAATTAAGTAATCATTTCTATCCGATAGATAGCAGGACCAAGCTGGAACTTTTCCTGTACTCTGCACATTCTTTGAATATAAAGAGTGCTTTTTTTTAGACATGTGGTTTTCAATCTGGCAATACTTTTTTCTGAGTTGATCGTTTTGACAGCTGTCACTTGATTTATGGTCAGTTTAGTTTGCAAATCGTGCAAATTTACTACCAAAATATTGGTGCGGTTCGCGCGACGCATCGCGCGCTGCGTCCAATATTCGGTCGACATAATAGCGCCATCGCAACAATTGGAGCTGTCGAAAATTGGACCTCTCGGCAGGAATTTATTCGAGCCAGCCGCGGCGGCCACTTGCCCGAAACCAATTTTTAAAACATAATGGCAAACCTTTATCTTTATAATAAAGCTAAATTCTTGGCCATAACATTAAATTATATGCGTTTTATTTCTTCTTGAAAACCACACGTCTAAAAATAACACCCTTTACTTAGTAAGACTATACCTAGTCACAAACATATAGGATATTTGCAAAATCAATAAGCAAACACTCGCGCTGCCCATGAATGTGGGACAAATGAACTAACTATACGTGATGATTATTTGTGAGCTTCTGACGTCAATCCACTTGAGTGGTTATTTATATTTTCAGGATGGTAAGAATAAGGAGGTTTTTTTAAGTATGCCCTATTGCTACCTTGCAATAGAATAAAATAAAAAATATCAAAGCAATTCGATGAAATTTGATCAGCAAACAATACGTATGGGGTATTAGCAAAGGATGTTCTTTTCTTGAACCATCTTTACTTTTCAACATTGATAAGTTTCTTTGCCTTACAAAGAATTGTAATTCGATATTAATTTTGTGTCAGCTTCCTACTGAAGTGAAATAAAATTGTCACATTTCCCCATACAGTTCTTAGATTTCATTGAAATCTCAGTTAAATCTTAATACCTACTAGTACAAGCTTTACATTATCCATTTCAAATTTTACCATACAAGGCGAAACAAATTTGATATGCTAATTACGTGGTCTCACTCACTGACACAGGTAAAAAGAGAGCGTACTAGGTATACTGTACTGTTGTCCAAGAAAACTTTTTTTCATACCTCTATTCTGAAGTTATTCTGTGTGGAGATTTCAACTGTGACCTACTTCAAAAAGACATTTCGCAATCCTTCTTAAACAAACTTAAAACCTTTAGCTTATCTCCAGTCAACACTAACGCTCCGACACATTTTACTGATTCCACTTCTACACTATTAGACTTGTTTCTCATTAATAATATTGACAATATTCTGCTTTATTCTCAACTTGATGCTCCTGCTTTTTCAAAGCATGATTTGATTTTTGCAATATTCAAATCAACCCCACGAGAAAATCAATCGATTTTTAATTACAGGGATTTTAGAGCGGTCGATGTTATAGGTTTAGAAAATGATATAACACAGACTAGCTGGAAAATAATATATCAATTGTCATCACCTGAAGACCAAGTATCATTCCTGCAAAGTAGTATAAGCCAAATTTTTAATACACATGTACCACTTAAAACAAAACTAACGCGGAGTGACAGAAAATCTTGGTTCACGGCAGATATATTAAATTCTATAGATCAAAGAGATCAAGCCTATAAGCGTTGGAAGCGTTTTCGTCTTCCTGAAATGCTTTCTAATTTTCGTGTTTTAAGAAATATTGTCAGTAAAAAAGTCAGAGATGCCAAATGCAGACTCTACGCAAAACGCTTTGACAAAAACTTGCCATCAAAAATGTTGTGGAAAAATATACGCGAACTTGGAGTTGGACGCCAAAAGGAATGTTGTTCCACTGATATATGCCCCGACCATTTGAATAAACAGTTTGCGGAAATTCAAAATGTTCCATTAAATGAAAGTGTTCGGGTTGTTGACCCCGAAAGTGAACAATCTCAAAGCGAAGACCTGTTGCGAGTTGATGGGTTGAGTACAACTCTGGGATTTGCCCCTGGAACTGATACTGTTGAAACAAATGAAAGCTATCGGGTTGTTGACCCCGATAGTGCAAATTACTTTCAGTTTCAAAGAGTGGATGATGCTGATGTATTGAGTGCAATATTGCAAATAAAATCATGTGCAATGGGATTTGATGAAATACATCCACTTTTTATCAAAATGATTTTACCCCACATTCTTCCCGCCATTACGCATATATTCAACACTGTTATAATGACATCACATTTTCCATCCTTTTGGAAAGTAGCGAAAGTAATACCGGTCTTAAAGAAACCTGCTACCCGGTTGTCTGACCCAGAGTTTAGACCAATATCAATTTTACCCTTTCTATCAAAAGTATTGGAAAAAATCTTGCACAACCAAATCTCAACCTTTTTAGACCTAAATAAACTCTTGAGCAAGCAACAGTCAGGCTTTAGACAAAACCACAGCTGTATATCAGCCATTATTAAAGTTTCAGATGATATAAAATCGGCAATAGATAGTGACATGGTATCGTTTTTGGTGCTCTTGGATTTCTCGAAAGCATTTGATACAGTCAACCATAGATTACTAATATCAAAGCTAAGGCAACAATTTATGTTCTCGAACACAGCTGCAGATATGATTTTCTCATATCTCAGTGGGAGAAGTCAAGCTGTAGTTATAGGCGAAAAAACATCACGTCCATTAAATCTATTATCAGGAGTTCCACAGGGGTCAATTCTTGGTCCCTTATTATTTGCCATTTTTATAAATGATCTCCCACTTCTAGTGAATGACTCCACCTTAGATTTGTATGCTGATGATGCTCAAGTTCGACTAAGCTGCAAGCTAGGTATGATTGAAGATGGAGCTGTAAAGTTAAACGGTGATCTAAGTAGGATTCTAAACTGGTCCAAAACGAATAAACTGCATCTTAATCCAAGAAAATCGAAATGCTTAGTTATATATAAAAATAAACTTGATTATAGTTATTTTCCTAAATTGTATCTTGCAGATCAACAACTTGAGTATGTCGAGAAAGCTAAAAACCTAGGTATTCTGTTTAATCGTACTCTTACTTGGGATGATCATGTTCAAATGGTTATCGGTAAAGTATACGGTTCCCTACGCAGTCTTTCTCTATCAAAGCATTTTACCCCTCAGCATGTTCGGCTTAGCTTGGCAAAAACATTAATTGCTCCTATCATAACTTATGGATGCCAAATTTTTAGTACCCACAACTCTGAAACAAGACGGAACTTGACAGTAGCGTTCAATAATGTTACGCGTTATGTATACAATCTCCGGAGATATGACCATGTTTCAAACTATACAAACAACATCCTTGGCTGTGGTCTCTACACATATTTTAAATATTTTTCCCTTAAAACACTGAACAAGATTTTAATTACCAAACAGCCGGCATATCTTTTTGAAAAAATTCAGTTCGTTAACTGGTCTCGATCATTTATGTTGTTACAACCCAGATTTACTTGCCGAAACTCTGAACGTCAATTTTTTGTTAATGTTATCAGGCAGTGGAATAGCTTACCCTATGTCATTAGAAGCCTTCGTGGCACGACGCAATTTGATACGGCCTTATTCAGACACTTGGTAGGAAATTAAATTAAAAATAAAGTATGTACTTCAAAGGAAATAAAAGAAAACAAAAACTGAAGAGTTATTTAAAAATAGTTGCAAAATATATATGTCTTGCTTGTCATTTTTCAAATTAAATTTTTCAAATTAAATTTATATAAAATTTAACTTTAATTTCAACTTAATTAATTAAATACTTTCTTTATCTTTTACTACTTATTGTATAGGCTTCAAAGCCCATTGTAAAAGATTCCATTGAAATAAATAAATGAAATGAAATGAAAACTTATGGCGAATTCCTTTCAAAAAAGAAATCGAATTTTTTATAAACAGAATCGAATTTTGTCTGTCAATTGAAAGGAATTCGTATTTCGTAAAAGAATCGACTTTTTTTGGTGTGATTGTGTTTGTGTTACTTTGTAGCTGCAATTGACGCAAAACGTCAAGAAATTATTCACAAAACTATTAAGGTTGTTTGTTTTTGTTGTGAGAAAAACGTTTTACTAATATAATTAAATTAATAAATTAAAGATATTAGCCAGCTTATACGGTGCCAATTTGTTGGTGCATTTTATTTGTTTGAACTTCTATTTGCACATATATTTTTAAAGAAAATTGTTATTCAAAAGTTTTCACTCCTCTGAAAGTTTTTAACACGTCTTTCACTCGCGAAAGCTATTTTTTTTGTCAAATTTGTGTTTGATAATGAACAAAGCACAATAAATTATTTTTATAGCTGTATTGACTGAACATATTGTTAAATATTTTGTTAAATTATGTAGAACTCGTTGCAACCAAAAAATAAACAACTCGTCTTCCAAAAATTCCGCGACTTTCAATGGCCACGTTCAGGATTCACTAGGATAGCCTATCTAAGATACTCGAGTATCCATGTATGTTTTTGAACGACCCAAACCGGATAGGTTAAATTTTCTGCCGAAATCTGTCTTGTATTCAGCTGTTCATTACAATTCTCATTGGATAGATGAGTATACCAGAATTTTTAGGATAGCTTGAGATTTCTTTTTTGGCAACAGCTGTTTTTTCATCAGATGTGCTTTTACACAGGATTACAACAACACAAAGCTATCCAGATCGCTTTGGATACAAATCTGAACGCGGTCAATTTGACGTATTAGAAATGTCAAGTCTTCATAGTGTGTGTGCAAATCAGTGTGAAATCTTGCTTAAAACGCAAGATTTGTTTTGACAGAAAAGAATCGATTTTGTTTAGAAAAAATTCGATTCTGTTTAGAAAAAATTCGATTTCTTTGTTGTTAGGAATTCGCCATTACATAAGCACCTATCTAGCAACTAAGCATACCTTAAGTGGAGCAATGGAGTTGCGTGAGCGGGACAGAGTATCCCAGAATGGAGTATAAATCCTTTGAACGCATGGACAAAAAAACACTGGTAAACAATGAAATCTACATTTGGATGGGACTGATCACGTAGTTTATGTCTGTATAGTATAAGCTTTTGAAGACGCTCGGTCATGTTTAATCCTAGGCAAATAGTTTTTCAAATGAACATAAAGAACCACTAAAGGAGTCTGTTTATGAATAGCTATAACTCTATCTACCCAAAAACAAAAATCAATTCGAAATCGTAATCTATTCGGTCGTATTGAAATCAAATTTTAAATTATAATCTAAAATTACCAAAACAAACGAGTTTATTACTAGCCATAGTCATACAAATCTATTCAACCTATTGCTGCGGTAATTTTGCAATTGTAACTTCTATCAATCAAATATAAAAGTCTATTAGCAACGAGGTGTTTAATTATTTTTCTTTTAATAAACATACAACTTAATTACTGCGGCTGGCTTTGTTTAAACACACTTAATTGCATATCATTTTATTATGAAGCTAGAGGTAAATGACTGAGTCAGAACCACCAGTGTCGACGCACGATTCACAGCAAAAGTAAAATAAAAAACAATATCCCAAACCAGTTATTTAAACAATTACAATTTCAGTGGCCAAATTGTTTTAAATTTTGGTATGTATTGAAATACATCTACCATGTTAGTATGCGATTTAATTTTGGAAAGCTTTTGTTGTTTCTCTAAATAACTTGACTTGGAAAGATTAATAATTCATGAGTAATATGAAAATGAAAAAGTTAATACAATCAACTTTATAAGAAGAAATCGACGCGGCGCATAACGGTAATGATGAAACTACTTGTCTTTACAAATAAATATTTTGTTCTTATTGAATTAAGTGATGAATTGAATAATTTTCGATATAAACAATAATTACTGTTAAATAAATAATAAAAACATAACATCCATTTTAAATTCCAAGATAATAATTATTTGAATTAATTATTTATTTGAATTAATTTGATGAAATAATAATAGAAAAACTTAATGGCGCAAAATTTTAGGGCGATTAAGTAGAGTGTTAAATCATTTTTAATATGATACTAGGTTAAAAAGAGGATTTTGCTAATTTTAAACGAGTTTAAGAGATAGTATCTTAACATTTTACTAAAGTTAAAATCGCCAGATTGTTGTTTTATCTTTTTAACATATAACTAAATTCATATGTCACTTTGACATAGAAAAACTTTAAAAAGGTATGTTTGCTTACTTTTTGCAAAAAATGTCACTGTTTTAGACGCGTTCAAGTTTCGTCAGAAAATAGGTTTAGTATGTTACTAGTTAAAGTGTTTAAAAATAAGAACATTTTAATAAAGAGCTTTAAAGTTAGTAAAGTTTTAGCTAGTATCATGCCTGATTCACAATGCGACGAGGAAACGGGACGTGTGCGTGACGAGAACCACTGTCATCTTTTTCTAGTTACAAAATCGTCGCTCAATTCACAATGCAGCGAGCGTTTTTACGACAAAAATCAATTTTTGTAAAAAAAAAATCAATAAAATATAAACAAAATAACGTACAAAACAATAGATTTATTAATAACTTTATTCGTTAGACACAATTTGATTACATCTTTTGTGAAAAATCTGTAAATAACTTAGCAAAAATGAAAATCGTCGTCACGTTGCGTCTTTTTTTTTTTAATTTTGGGGTGAAGTGACGACGAGAAACGCTGCATTGTGTATATCCAGGTATGCTTTCATTGTTTGAAATTGGTTTGACAACTACAACGAGTTTTCGTTACGCTCACGTCTCGTTTAATCGCCGCATTGTGAATCAGACTTCATGCTTAAACCTTAACATGAGGCTGTTTAAAATTTTGCGCCATTATTATTTACTATTATTATTATGCAGATACCTCAAAGCTTATTGTGTAATCACGTTGAAATGGTCAGATTTACATTTACGATTTGATAGTTTAGTGGTCATCTCAATGGTGAGTTTATAGATTTCTTCAATCGAAAAAAGCTCCCCTTCAGAAGAAGAGGTAGGTTGAGAAGCTGGTGGGGCCTCTGCGTAAAGATATGGAGTACGTACGCTGTTAGCCCTCGCGCTCGTTGATTGTTGGGTTTTATTATTTTCATTAATTGACCTTACCTTGGTGTTCAGTGGTGGAAAGTGTTCCATTGAATAGAGAAAAGATCTCCAAGCTTTTGCAGTGTTTGATCGTGGTGAACTTTTTTGAGAAAGCTTTTCTTTAATTTCTAAAAAAATCCGACTTCACCTGCGTTTCGAAGATTGATTTCATATTTTTGCGAAGTTCACACATCCGAATAGAAACGTTTTCTAAATAAATTATATAAAACGTATCCGTGTAATGTTCGAATCGCTTAGAAATAATTTTTGTATCCAAGTACTTGAGTCCAAGGTTTATTAATTAGTTTTTAAGTACACCTGGAAGCATTTCATGCAAACCGAATAAAACTACTTTAAACGCACTTCGTAGCTCAGAGTAAAGAACTGACAACTAGCCGATTTTAATGTGATTAATGTTTTTTGGAATGAATCCATATTATCACACATTATTTTAATGCTAATCGATATATTTTTTTAAACACAATAGGTAGAAATTTTAATCGATTGCATGAGTTTGTGCAGAGAATCTGGGGTCATTTGTAGAACTTTGATTGCAGGCACTACACTTTTTTTTCTCTTGTTAGAGGACTCCAGTAGTTAATACTAGACCCTGTTTTAATAAACTTTGAAGACATAGTGTCTTCATATGATGGAGAACGGTCCCTTTTAGGTATTTTGACTGATAAATGAAACAACTTTGGAAAGAAATTTGTCTATACACACTGCCGAAAAAATCACACGTCATTCATGCGGATAGATGACAGATACTGGACCTATATCTTTCCGGATTATTCGGTGTATTCGGTGTGTTTACACTGTTAGGCTTGTACTTGTTCCTTATGATTCGAGCACGAGAGAAACCTGTATTCGATTCGTTTTAAAGGGATCAAATGGTGTCCAGTGTTTGTTTGTTAGAAGTTGATATTCACGGATAGGATAAATACACTGAAGTATTGTACTCGTTTAGAGAAGACACATTAATAAATTCATGCATACCTTTAATGCAGACCATTAATATACACCCCTGTTCTTAATTCCGATCGACTATAAAAAACTTTCCTTTTCAAACTACAATTTTTCGTTTTCTATATTGCGGAATGAGTGCTTTTTCGTTTTCTATCGGATTTAAAATATTTGACGTTTGGAATTAATTTGGGTTTTAATGTCCGAATTGGAAAAGACAAAATTTTAAAAATGTTGTTTCAACCAAAAATACGCATGGTACTTATTAAATTATTTTTTTTTATTTCTTTAATTCGTGTAATTTTTTCAACAATTTTAACGCTCCGAATTTGATTTTAATTTCATTAAAAAAGTGATTAAACGTTGATTCCAATAAATTAAAAAAAAAAAAAACAATTTTTCTTTAAAATCTAATCTATTTTACACCTGGAAACAAGTAGAAACAACGATAAAATTCTAAATAATCCCATTCTAAAAAATCGTAAATGCGCCAAAAATAAAACCTTTAAAAACTTCTTATTTTCTTAGACAATTGCAGAGTGGTAACCATGTATCTATAAAATAAAAGCGAATGACAATTTTGAAGGCCAAGGGTGTTTTTTTTTTAGCTGAAAAGCAAAAGTAAAATAAATAAGATAAATAATAATCGTATCTATTCCCATACACACGTAACAAAAGATTTCTAAGCAAAAATTGCATAAAATGACGTAAGTACGAAAAACCCAGATGTTTTTTTTTCTATGTGTTGAATATTACCTGCCACACTCATGCATTTTACTTTTGTTTCCGCCTCTGGTAAAAATGAATTTTATTTGTTTTCAAAAATAAAAATATACGATCAAAGTATCAAGTATTCCTGCCGGCCGGTTCTTTTTGCGCAACTCCTTCTCAGCTGTCGTTTGAATTTTGGGGATGTTTTTTGTGTTCCTATTTAGAAGTGTGCAGTTAGTCAACAAACATTTCATAAATGTATGTACAAACATATGTATATATTTTTGAATTGATATACATATCTAGCTAACAAGTTGTTTGTTCTTGCTTTTTTTTTAAATATTTATTTATAACCTGACTAGACAGTTTTGATTTACTTAAAAAAATAGATATGTAGGTAGGTACATGTTCTGAAATTTAGTTGACAAATGTTTCTACAATTTTAATTTTCATATGAAATAAGTCACATTTATGTATTTTTATACCTATTTAGTATAGGTACATAATGTATGTACATGACGCACAATAATATATGGTTAAAATCTTCATTAACGAAGAAGGTTATTCATAAAATATTACACGAAGGTAATAGCAACAATATTTTATAAATTCAAAAATTGAATAAATTTTCATCTACATACATTGGTAGGTATACATATAAGAAAAAAAATGATTTCTTAAAGTTAGGTATTATTTTTTTTAAAGTTTGTTAAAGATTTAATCAAAGTAGTCAAAACAAATAAATTGAAGGGCTTTTAGCTAGAACAAAAACAATCGAATTACATAAATGTATAATTATCTTCAGATTGTTGATAAAAGAACTACATACAATTTTGAATATTTATTTCAATAGAGAGACCCTAAAACTCAAAACATACATATTCAAATAACCATTTCGGATTTTTTTTTGCGTGGGAGACGTAAAGTAATATCCGATAAAACCTCTGACAAATTCATTCAAAGAAATAAAACTGGGACAAAAATAAATCTTCGGATTTACTGTAAAATTGGACACTGTGCTAAAAAATACAAAACCTCTGTGTTTTCACCAAGCTTGCAAAGTGCGTTCAGATCTTTTCTATGTAGTCTATACTTCAATTCAAACATTAATATTAATATTTAATATCAATTAATCAGTTGTATTCATTATGTCGGAGTTCTTTGAAAATAATGTATTTATGAAAAAAAAATGCACGTCAGGATCGCACCAACTTGCTCTTACGGTTGAAGGCAATAAAACCCCCAAGGTCCACTCTGAGTAAAATGCTTTTAAGAATTACGTGGCCACTAATCTTCAGTGCATCACTGTGAAACTGGGCATTACCGTTGAAGAAGTAAAGTATTGGTTAGTTGATTTTTTGGCTTGAGAAAAATAAATTGGACAGCCCTATGTAAACCAAATGTTTTTATTTATTTATTTATCTAAACAATTTACAAATAAATTTATAAACTATTTAAAGTGAAAACTTCAGGGTAACGAGCCCATTTGAAGTCGTTTTAAAGTGAAATATCTAGAGCTAATAGAAAATTTGAGATTGCTAAACTCAGGTTTTATTAAACTGATTAATTCTACTCCAATTATTAGCAACCCATACAAATTAAAATTAATCTCAGAAAACTCATTTCACTTTAAGCTTAGAAACAGTTTAAAAATGACTATTAATACGGTCCAATTGGATTAATATTAGTTTATAAGTGTCAAATTATACGCTTAAGAAAATCATTTAAATATACACAAAATTCTCAAATGAAAAAAAAAAAAAATACTTGTACAGAATACTTAAAATAACGCTTATACTAGTCATGTTTTGTTGAGAGTAATTAGACAGCACATCAACATTTTTAGACGCAAACAACAACAACACAAAAAGTGATCATAAATACTTTGTTATTGTATATAAAAATTGTTTTGTTATTGTTTGCGTAAAAAAGTTTTTCTGAGTGGCTTACACTCACACCAAAACACAGCTGCAGCTCTCCGAATTCTAATTTTTACTTCTTTCTTCCTTATAACAAAACTCAACAACAAAATATAAATAACTAAAAAATATTGACCAATGGTATTCGATGAGCAATTCAGTCTATTAAAGATAATTTATCATAGGTCATTTGTAGAGGTCATCTATCATCATAGATGTGAAGAATATTAGAAATGTTTCTTTTACTTTAAAACTATTTTCACAATTAAAAAATAAAGTTACTCCATAGGAACCTTTCACTAAAAGGTTGCCTAAAATAAGGTTTGATATTATTATGGAATGAGTTTATAACAGGACAAACTTCCTTTCACCGAGTCACTGTATTACACACAGCTTCTTTATATATTTAAAATACACACAAAAATTAACTATCCGCAACTTAAAGGCGCATGTGCTTGAATTAAAACTAACATGCAGCTGTATGTGTCAATTTACGTACAATTTTATCAAACTGATTCGAGAAAATATAGGTAGATACGCACTCTTCCACAAAATTCAAACAACAAGGGAAATACATTAGGTAACTACACAGCTGGCACTGTTGTGTTTATTTTTATTTTCCTAAACAAGGGCTAGTTAAAAAAATAATATACTTTAAGTTGAACTACTATTTTGCATTCACGATCAGAACCACAATAAATTAGCAGAGTAAGTATAGAGAATTATTCTACTTACGGCTGCGAGTTCTTTTTCAATTTCTCCAGCACGAATGACCAAAGGTCCACGGACTGCATATTCCATACTTATGAAGTTTGGGTTAATGTTGTCGATGGCAAGGCACTTAGTTGACATTTTGCGTTTTGTTTCAAGTCCTGTATAATTTGATGGAATTTCAGTGACAGCCAAAGTTCTATAACTTAAACGAGAAGTTAATGACGTAAATGAAGATGCAGTTAACGAACGCGATTTTAAAGGCAATGATGAACTCGCGGATGATACACCACACACATTAGAAGTTCCTCCTTGACTGGCAAGAGTGGCAATAGTTTGCCGCTGTTGTTGCTGCTTCTGATGATGAAATGAGCTTTTCCAGCGGCGCACAGCATTGTTCGCCACTGTTGATGTGGGGCCAGAGTTTTTTAGGAACATTGTGCTCTAATTTAGATTTCTATTTGTTTTCTCTTAAATAAAAGAGATTTATTTTAAATCTTTTTTGAGAGCGTGGGAAAATGGCCTCTATAAATTTAAGTATATGTTTAATATAGCGATTCCAATTAACCGGTGTTTATTTTTTTTCTAATAAATTCCTGTTTGATTGTTTTGTTCGAAAGGCTGAAACGGAAAAAATAGAAAAATGGTATAAGTAAATGGATAATAAAAACGTTTTGCTGATATGGATACCAAAGCTTTTGTTTTTTTTTACAAACATATCATGTTAATGATAAGATAAGGGAAAGGCTTTTGTTTATTTTGTATTGTAGCTTGTACATACATATGTACATATGTACAAAACGCACCAAATTAAATTGTAACAATCGCTTTGTGCTAATTAATAGGCGGATAATATTTATTAATATAATAACATTTTTCAGGTGCAAGGAACATACTCGTACCTACAGATCTGGAGAATTAATATGGAAATTTAAAAAAGCTCTGTTGATGTGTACATGCTAAACGCTAAAGACTACAGGGTGATATGTTCACGTTTAAACAAATTTTGTATGCTTCACGTTTACTAGTTCACTTTGAAGTAACTTGATTTATTTTGGAATGCCTGCTAATCTATGTTATTCTATTTTGTTAACAAGTTTTCAATAACTCGCTTTTTTGTCTATCTCGGTATGTTCGGTTTATTTTGGAATCGATCTTAAAATAACTTCTCGATGAACTAGAATTTTTTTTACACTCATGACCGCACGCTTATTTAAAGTTTCAAGTCTCTAGTTTATCTAATTATAAGGTCGAATGCAAAACTTGTAACGAATATATAAAATAAACGCACGAGACTAGAGACATGACAATTTATAACAGTTATAACAGTTTTTCGCCATTAAAAGTGGACGTGCGTTCGCGACTTGAAAAAAAAAACTCTGAGTGCCTGAAGTATACCGCATAAACAGTAGGTACTTTTATAAACCAAAACTATTATAATTGATATGTCTAGAGTCACTTTCAAAATAAACATGAAATTTGCCACATGATCTTATCAAGAAATTTAAAATCGATTGCGAAATTCACACACAAAGGACGACTGAAGCACAAAATGTAAATGGATAATGTATTTGAATAAGAAAAATTGAATACACACGGCTTTTAAAATGCACTAAAAAAGTATAAAATAATTTTTTCTAGCCTCATAAATTTAAAATGAAAAAAATTTAAAATTGGAATACACATTTTTTAATACATATGTATATTATAGTCCGTTTTAAAAACGTGAAAGGTGGATACAGTGGTGGTCCATTATAACGAATGATATAATGTCCAGAGTGCATTTGTTATATCGAATACTTTCTTTCTTACAAATCTTTAGGAAAATAGAAAGTAAAACTGGTATTTTGCTAAGCCGTTAGTTTTGTACACATCGAACGAAGATTTGAGCACCCATTTCATAAACGAAGACGGATAAGTTGGACATAACAAAACAAACGAAACAAAAAAACATTTCGGTAATGGAAAATTGTGTATGAATCTTCCAATATTATCATAAAGATACATAGATATTAACACATGTACAGTCAAGAGTTGCTTTACATATTTGTTTTCTATATTTGTTGTAGAATTGTCTGTAGAGTATTGTTTTTTTCTTTTTACATTTTCTGAAATTCTTTATTTGTTCGTTAAGCCTAGTACGCTGCTGATGCGAAAAGAAATTTTTCGGTGGTCTCCAACACAACAGCGAAATGCCTGCGAAAACCACAGCGAACAAATGACAACTGCAAGCGTCACCAATTGCAAACAAAAAAACAAACACAAACTCAAAAAAATCACAGAAAGCCATTTGTAATGAAAGATACAACAAATACAAACACAAAAAAACCTCAAATGTCACTTTTCCGCACACAATTAATGGTCGCGTACTGCAAAACGAAAAGGAGGACGAAATTTTTCGTTTATGATTTCGTTGTGTAATTTTTGTATGGGATTTTTCGTTTCGCATCAGCAGCGTACTAGGCTTTACATAGAATACCTAATGGACTTGATAAAAGTTTTCGTAATATCGTTATATCGGCATTCGTTATACTGCACCACCACTGTATATTATTTTTGTTTTTAAATTTAAATACACACATATGTATGTACGTATAGGTACTTATTTAATTTACTGTCAAATGATTTTTTATCATATGCAAGGTGTTTCTAATTTTGCAAACTTGTGTAGTAAAATATTTTGAAACTTACAAAAAATAGCTCGGTGAGGTATTTTTTATGTGATAATATTTTTTAAATGCTTATGTTAAATAGCGATTACAAATTTAAGTTTTACTTACGTTAGATACGTTTGTAACAACATATTGAACAATTTACTGGTATAAACAGCTCTGTAAGTTAGTTACAGTAAATTTTACCAACTTACGTAAGCTGTAATTTGAAAGCGAAACAGGTGAAATTAGCCGCGTTCCTTTGGAGGTGGCGAAGTACTCAATTGGTTTTTCTACAAACCTCATCTTCTCGCCATGAGAGCACGAATCGTTGGTAGTACTAGATTATTGTTTGCATCTACTCAGGAGTAGTTCGCCACCTCCAAAGGAACACGGCCATTGAAACACGATTGTATTTACTGACGAAAAACTTACAGCTTACTTTACTGGTATTTATAAGTTTTCTTCTTACGGCAAGAAGAATTTACTCTTTAGTGTAATTAAGCCTGTAAGACACTTTTGTAAGACTTAAATTAGTTGTTAGCAAATGTAATCCTCTCCTTAATAGTGACCTTAACTGCTTTACTTTAAGGTTGACTATTGATATAGCATTTGAATATGTCATTGTTTTTCGTAAGTCGTTCTTCAACCGCAACAAAGAACAACTCATATAAAAATCAAAGCATGGAGATACTGTCGCACCTGGGCGAAACGCATTTTGGAGGTGAGGTCCCTTGAACTTTTAATTCAAGTATATAATAAACAGTGCTAATTAACTTATTTAAAAAAAAAAAACTCCGCTATAAAACGTATTCATTCTCATTCGAAATTTATAGAATCAACCCCCTGTATAAAAATTATAGAAATAGTCACAGAAAACAACTTAATCAAATAAACACATTTCATTAGCATTTAAATTATGCATGATACAACACATGATATCAAACAAACACAATAATTGTTAATTTATATACATATTTAAAAAATCTTAGCTCTAGATATAAGAATATATTTTTTTCTTGGTAATCACTAACATCAGTCATTTGTTTATAAAAATACATCCAATGAAGGTTGGCAGACGTTCAAAAATTGTGTGTCTTGTTTATGAAACTGAGAGTGATATAGAAATTATGTTAGAATAATGAAAAATATTCACTTGTTGATTGTAGAATCATCAAATTTTAACACAATAAACTTTATTAGTTCACTTTTTTTAAGATCTTCTCGAGCGTTTTTTATTCACGAGACATTGTATACTATTCTTCAGTTGTCCCTATAAAGTGGAATTTCTTTCTCAAGTAAAAAAATTCATAGGTTCTACAAATTCTGGCCGATTTCGATAAATGAAAACTCATTCGATTCAACATAAAAACCTCAAAATGTAGCCAAAAAATCTACAGACAGTTTTGTCGTATTAACATGAAAGGATGGACACTCTTCTAATACCTAGCTAAAATAGGTTAGCAAAATGTGTTATTGAAAAATCGTTGAACCCTGAAAAGATTAAGAAACGGTTTTTGACAATAAATTGAAATTTTTTGCAAATGTCATTATATGATATACTCAATCATCCCTACAAGCTACAACCTCTACTAGATCACTTTAAAAATAATTATTTTTTTTTTAAATTTTGTACCTAACACAAATTTTAATATACATACTATCATGAGTTGTGCAACCAACTAGCAGTATTATGCAGAGTTTATGTAAAATGTATTATGAGGAACCTTACAAGAATAAGCAATACAAAATCTATATATATCAAAACGGATCGTGGTGTGTTCGGATGCTAAAAACTTGAAAACGACTGGACCAAATTTGATACTTACTTCTGCGGGTTTGTTCGAAACTGCTCTGCGATGGTTTAGGAAAAAAGAAAAGTCAAAAAATTCTCAACGGGTGGGGCTGTAAGCGCACATTTCGTTTTTCAGCTCAATTCAATTACTGTTCAACAGGCGGTTAAGAAATGGCTCTTGGGGTATTCTTTTTCAACTTTTGTTATTTGTACGGTAAAATGGGGTCAAAATAAAACAAGTTTTTTGTTTGAATGGTTTTCCTTAGGAAATGGCTTTAGCGAAATTTTTTGCAAATTTTGTTATTTATAGGGTGAAATGGGGTAAAAATACAAAATATGCTCGACTTGGTCACACGAACTTGCTCTTGTGGTTAATAACTGTGTGTAACGACACATTGAAGATGACTGATGTATATATTTAACGAGGAAATATTGAAAGAGTCAAAAGACCCAATAAAAAATTAATTTTTTGTTTCATTTTTTTTTTGTTTATGAAACGAGGTTTTTCAAAGAGGAGCACCGCACCAGAATGCAAAATTATAAGAAAATTGGTTTAACCATGGCAAAGATAAACGCGAATAACCCAAAAATATGACCATTATCTCAAACACTTAATTCCGTTATGTGAATTTTTTGAGAAAAAACCTGAAACGCAGTTTTCTTATAATTGATTTGGTTATTTGAGGTACGAAATTTAATCAAAATCGTTAGAGCCGTTTTCGAGAAAATATGATAAAACCAAAATGTTTGTATGGCAGCACCCGTTTTAGATGAGCTAAAAGAAAAATTCGAATTTCTCCAATACTTGCCCAATAGAGCAAGTAAAAATTGTCCGATTTAAAAAAATCTTTTTTTGTTTGAAAGGTTTTGCTTATGAAATGGTTTTAGGGATATTCTTTTTCAAAATAAAAAAATGTCCGATTTAGGAAATTATTATTTTGCTTAAAAGGTTTCTCCTATGAAATAGCTTTAGGGAAATTTTTTTAAATTTTGTTGATTAGCGGGTGATATGGGGTAAAAATAAAAAAATATCCGATTTTTTTGGTGGTTGCAAGGTTGTTTTCTAGTGGATGGCCTCAGGGATTTTTTTAAGACAACTGGTATGTATAGGGTGAAATGGGGTAAAAATGAAAAGTGGAATCAAAGCAAAAAAGTCGTTTTGATTTCAAAAATTCTTTCTGTGTTGGGAAAGTAATACAGGTTATAGAGGTTCATGGTTTTACATATTTATCTATTAATAACGTGAAATAAGTTACAACCAATAAATAGTATTCGATTACCAAAATCATATTTTATTTTATAATTTTTATGCGAAGCTTCAGTTTCAATTGTTATTTGCGAAACAAAATGAACATAGGCATGATTGTATATTAAGCTATTTGTTTGCATTCGTAAAAAAATCGAACTCTAGATTTTGAAAAAACTTCACATTACGATCATAGACAAGACGACGAAAAAATTTGTTCCCGAATACTTAACATAAAAACCAATATGTATTACATATCAAAAAATAGAAGAAGAAAAAGAATATGGATAAATGTTCTATCATTAGTACTGTCTACTTTTTGGAAAAAATTGTTTTACCAAAAACCATTTTTACTGTTAAGACCATAACCGATTTCGATCAATTTTAATCACAGACGCTTCAACAAGGTGTGAATAAATTTCTACAAGGATATTATTTTTTGCGTTTATACAAAAAAAATGTTGAGAGCAAAAGTTTTATTAAAGAACTAAAATTATGTTTCTATAAATTCATATTAATTTAAGAACTTTGAAGTTGTTGAATGAACTTTAAAAAATCTGAGCCATTCGAACTATAAGAATGCAAGTAAGTGCGACCCAGTCGTGCATTTTGTTTTATTTTTAATCTTTGTAATGGGTGATTTTTTAAGAGGTTTAGAACTTTTTTTAAAAAAAAAACACAAAAAATTCGAAAAAATGAATGAAATATTTATTTGAATCGATAGTTTGAACCTTGCAATTTAATGTTTAAAGATAATTTCATGCAAATGTTGACCGCGGCTGCGTCTCAGGTAGCCCATCCGCTGAGTCCAATTTTGGCATACTCTTTCACACATATCGGCCGGTATCTCACGAATGAATGCATGGATGTTGGCTTCCAGTGCGTCAATCGAAGCGGGCTTGTCCCTATAGACATTAGCCTTGACATACCCCCACAAAAAATAATCTAATGGTGTCAAATCGCACGATCTAGGCGGCCGATTGACCGGCCCGAAACGTGAAATTAACTGTTCACCAAACTCGCCTCGCAATTGCGCCATTGTTTCGCGTGCTGTGTGGCATGTGGCACCGTCTTGGTCAAACCACATATCATGCAAGTCAAGAACTTCCATTTCGGGCAAAAAAAAGTTTGTTATCATCGCTCGGTAGCGTTCACCATTGACAGTAACGCTGCGATTCGCATCATCTTTGAAGAAATAGGCCCAATAATGCCGCCGGCCCATAAACCGCACCAAACAGTGGCTTTTTCGGGATGCATTGGTAGCTGTTGCAATGCTTCTGGCTGATCTTCACTCCAAATGCGGCAATTTTGCTTATTTACGTACCCATTCAACCAAAAATGAGCCTCATCGCTGAACACAAGCAGCGCGCGATGAACATTTCGAACCGAGCACGAATTTTGATAGTAAAATTCAATAATTTGCAAGCGTTGTTCATTTGTAAGACGATCTATGGTTAAATTACAAACCAAACTGAAGCTGTTTGACAGTGACACAAGGTACTAAACACACGTCAGCTGTCAAAACCAGTGTTGCCAAAACCAAACCAGCTAAAAAATCACCCGTTAGTTTAACAAATTTTCAAACAAATATCTGTTTCGTATATATATTTTTCTTTATTTTAAATGTTCACATCCTATAGAAGATACATAGGTAAAGTACTTTAAACGCATGTATGCAATTATGTGAAATAAATCGAGTTTTTAATCAAATCTCTGTCTGTTTGTATGTATATATGTATGTATGTACATATGTATGTACGCATGTATGAACATATGCATGCACCTAACAAAACCTGTTATTAATGGTTTTCATTTCCGACTTTCTGGTTAACGGCTGAATCGATTTCGATCAAAATTTGTATACAGGAGCTAATTCGAAGTTTAAACAAAATCCACGACTCTATCGCATGAATTTGCTCTCGGTTTCCAGTTGCTAGAATTTTATAACTTAAAACATGCATTTATACCTAATACATTATAGAAAAAGGTAAAAAAGCATGAAAATCGTTCTTTAAATTGCTAAAACAACCAGAGAGCAAAATAAAGAACGCTGTCAGAATTCATTCATTAACATTTAAAAAAAATGGTATGTCAATTTTAAGAATGTAGTTAATAATATACATTCATCCGAAAACCGTTTTTAAGTTTATTGACTTTTTTATTCATGTTTGATTGAAATCTCGAGTTCAATTTTGTGTACGAATCCACTTACCCTTTATAAAACATCCTTACCCTGTATGATGCACCTAAGATACTTGCTGTATGCAATATTACTTGAATAAAATAGTAATAAACAAAATGAGAGAAATGGGAATAAAGAAAAATACTACAATTTTATTTTCGTTATGATTATGTTTCAACAAATTCTGAAACTCAGAGTTTTGGATAACAAAACCGCTACAGCCATTTTTGAAACAAATTAAAAAAAATTTTAATGAACAAATATTTTTTCTCTGTTTGTTTGTTTATAAGAACTTGAACTTTTGAACTACTAAGTGGACCCTGTTTGCAAAATTCTTAAGGAAAACTTCGTCGCTTGAAATAAAAGTGAACAAAAAAACGCCAAGACTTACTCCATGTATTAAAATTATAATAGTTATACTTTTGTTTTTGTATCCGCCTAATTTATAACTAACATAGAAATTATTTTTTGAGCGGACATACATTATGTGCAGTACATGCACTAAAAATCAAACCTGATATATCGAAATAACCCAAACATTTTGTACCAAGATCCTGAAAAAGTGTTCTTTTTTAATCTATTTTTGAGAAAATTCGAAATAAAACTAAAAAAATCGTTAAAGGAGAGCTACCTCTTCAAGATGAGCTTAAACAAAAATTCAAATTTCGTTACCTACATAAATTCTTCCAGCAGTTTAGGTTTTAGCTCGAAGTACAGGAAGGGCGCACAGACCGACGGATGGTACGAAGAGAGCCACTTTTTTTGGACTCTTCAATCACCCTGATATTAGGTTTGATTAAAACCTAAAAATCAATTTAACATGGGCACAAACATTTGGTTTTTGAACTTTTTGCAATCAACCTATTCAAGTGAAAGGCAGTTTATTTAGCAAATTCGATAACAAATTTTTGAGGGGGGAGACCGCTGCGAGCCTGCACCAACATTGTGCAAAAACCTTCCAACTATATTTCAGATAAAGAAAATGCTAAGAAGTACAATCAACAAACAATTCAAAATTTCAAACAAGTCTCATTTTTTATTTATTTTACTGTGGTACCTTCTTCTTATCATTCAAGTAGTGCATGTATGTATATAAATTATTCTTTAAATTTCTGTTGTTGGATTTCACAATACGATAAACATTTATGTATTTACAAACATTAGGGTGTCCTTTATTTTCCCAATCAGTCACCGAAACAAAAAATTGTCTGAGTGCCGGGACTCACGGTTAATATGTGTAAACATCAACGTGCGCGGATCCAAAACGGACTTGTTTTTGCTTTTGTTTTTTTTTTTCACTGAACGCACCCATCCTAGTATGCAGATCGTAACGTTGCACACCGTAACGTTGCACGACGTAACGTTGCACACGAACGTTCACGTTTTCTTTTTACTCTACCGCCAGCATAGATGTTTACACATCAAAAAATATATCTGTTGTAGTTCGAGAGAAAACAAATTGTGTGAGTGCCGGGACTCACGGTTGAGATGTGTAAAAGTTAAACATCAATCTTCGTCCAAGTACCGGAATATTGTTATTAAGCGTACATAATTAGAATATGAACGTGTGACACGGAATGTATTACTAACTTAGAATGTCGGCGTCGAACCAGTAAGTTATGTAGTTGTATCTTATTGATAAGTAGACTAGTTTTTATGAATTTTTGTTTAGCTTTAAGTTATTTATGAGCTAAATGAAAAATAAAAATGAATTACAACGCTCACTTTTTTAATTTACCCTACCCTACATCAAAATAAAACGTAAAAAGTGAAAAAAAAAAATTCCATAAACTTTTGTATGGGAAAAGTATGTTCTTAGAGGCACGGGTTAATGACCTCGGACAAAATTTTTGTTGTTGGGTGCCTGATAAAAAAAATGAGTTTGGGAAATAACATTATGTAAATGTACATAATACATACGTACATTATGCCTGGACTTTCTTTAAGAAATTTAGGACAATACTAGCTAATTTTGAATTTCTCTACAATAGGGCAAGTATTAGCAAAGTACTTTTATGCCGCCCCGGAGGGCCTGAGCCCTCGAACCCTTTGGTGAGCATAATATTTCGGGCATCCAGGGTTTTTTGTTCAACTCGAGGGAAGCACGTTAAAGCACGCCTAATTTAAATGGCGATAAACTGTTATAATTGCTATGGCATTTTTCTAGTCTCGTCCATAAAATAAACACTTTTTTAATTTAACAAGTTTTAAGAATTAATCAAGTTAATATGAATCTTACTGAAATACTGTTAGTGTGTCGGTTGTTTTTTTCTTTACGTTGGATTCAAACGACTAACAAAACGATGATTATAAATTAGCACCAATTATTTTCTATATCTTAGCGCGTTATTCTTCAGAAAAATTGTGTCTGTGCCCTGATTGCTTAGCTCCATCATCGCCACTTTATTATCATACGAAAAATCTTGTTTACAGTAAATTTATTGCCAGAAAAATTTGATTTCGTATACAAAACGTTAAAAATTTGCTAAAAAAAGTCATTTAGAAAGATGAATACAACTAATTCTTTTGAAAACTTTCCGAGAATATTTTTTGCTTTTACTATTAAAAGCTGTGTCCAGCCTTAACGCGATAATAATCCTGTAGCGATAATTTGTGATATAATTAAGTAAAAGTCCAGTTGAAGTTTCGGAAAAAATCGCTAAAATTCACTTACTAAGCAGTAGGCAACCGAGACTAAACTTAGTGTGACTAAAAATGAAGCAACTAAATAGCATTTTTTGTACGGTATTTTTGTGCATAGGAAATAATGAGAACTTCAAGATAACATTTCATGCATTTTTATGAATATTTGTTTTTTATCTTTAGGTAAATTATAAAGCGAGCATTTTACTAATAGAATCCCAAATTTTTTAAACATACATATTTAACATTCTGAAAATTGACTTTTGTCCATCCAGATTGCCAAAATGCCAATTGTGCGTCATTCTGTACGCCCACTGTACATCAGGCTACAGTCTAAACGAGTGAATCGATTTACTTCAAATTATTTTACTTCCACTTGTATGTGTGTACTTAGATAGTAGAGCCAAACTAAACAGAAAATGGTGTGTACTTCACAAATATTTGTACCAGGCTGGACTTTGCATTTTATTTTTACTCAAATGCCGAATTACAAATCTTTTATGATGTCAAAACCTTGTTTGACTGTACTAAGAGGACAAATTCGAATCTTTGTTTGAGCTCATCTAGAACGGGAAAGTGACATATTAGGATTTGTTTTTTTTTTTTCTAAGGCACAGTGGAAAAATGAAACAACTAGTGACGGGTTGGCCTAAGATGACCCATATTATTAAAAATTAATGTTATTCCAGTATATAAAGGGATTTCAAGAAACTATAGTCTATATCTTTGATTTGATCAAATGACTTTAACTTGAGGGGTTTTCGGTAAACAAAAACAAATTCCGCAGCTACTGAGATGAGCAATTTCGTGGGCCATATAGACCCAACTCTGCAATGGCTTCTGTTTGAACTTAGTAAGTGTATTGTGATTGCAATAAAACTGCGTTTTATTTGACGAAAAATGTAAGGAATGAAGGGTTTTGACAATTTGACAGAAAATCGTTTTTTACGGCTATACCTGTTTCTTTCTTTCGTTAGTGGCTTTTCAAATTTTACAAAGGGGAAATACCTAAAAAGTACACACAATATACCATTCACAAAAAAAAATTGTATAACCAAACAAGAAATTTATTTAATTAGTAATTTTTGCCCTTTCCAATTTATTGTTTTAATAACAATCTTTATATCTCGATTACTTAGCCACGTTATAGCCTTGAACCATAAGAGCAAGTTAGTGTGATGAGTCGTGTATTTTATTTTACTCGCAGGTGTAATGTGTTTCCTACACGTCTATTTCGCAACGTACATGATCTTAACCTTTTAACTATAAGATTCTAAAGTCCTAATTCCAAACTTACTGATAGTATATTTTCAATAGCATTCATTATCAGTTTAAATACAAATAAAAGGCCCTACTGAGTCGCACTAACTTGAAATTATAATGCATGTGGCTGAGATTTTATGATGGATTCATACATTTGTACTTAGATGTATATTTGGGTTCATATTAATATACCTATGCATTTCAATGATAAAGAAAATGGAAAATGTATGTCAGTAGTTTAATGTGATGGCTAAACGACCAAACCTTGTTTTGATATTTAAATGGGAAAACAATCAATACGAAAAGATCAGTACGATATTGATATTGAATTAAAGAATCGGCATACAAATATACATAAATGTAGGTACTTAAATATTAGATTCGTATTATTTATTTTAAACAATAAACAAAACGTTCCTAAACGGGACTTGTGTTTTGGTTACTTGTTATAAATAGTTCTGCTATTATAAGCATGCTATCACATGGTAATTGAAAGCATTTTTTAAAATCTCTTTTATCGTCGTCGTCGGCTCGACAACCGGGGTCCGGTCCTGGCCTCCTTCAACAAGTCTCTCCACCCATCCCGGTCTCGAGCCGCCGCCATCCAGTTGCGCACCCAAGGCTCCGGGCGTCCTGGTCTACGCCATCTCTCCAGCGCAAGCATGGTCTAGCACGCTGTCGTCTACCATAGAATGTACCACAAACAACTTTCCGAGCAGGTTCCTCCACGCTCATGCGAGCTAGGTACCCTGCCCACCGGAGTCTACCGAGCTTAAGTTTTGTCACGATATCTGCTTCAAGGTAGATTGCGTACAATTCATGATTGTACCGTCTCCGGAATCTTCCTTCCTCACATATGGGGCCAACAATTCTCCTTAAGACTTTTCCCTCGAACGCGGCTAAAAGGTCGGAGTGCCTTTTGCTAACCACACAAGTCTCGGATCCATATGTGAGTACTGGCAGGACCATGGTCCTGTACAGCAGAAGTTATGGTGAGATTTCTGGATTTGAAGAGCTTTGACAGACTATAAATAGTAGGCTCTGTTGGATTTGAGAAGCCGCCCGCGTATTTCTTTTTCTATATTGTTATCGGCTGCTACTATTGACCCAAGGTATTTAAAGGATTGCACCACTTCAAATTCGTGCTCCGCTAGATGGATCTGTTGACGATGGTCCCTCTTGTTGCCGTGCCACAGTCACGGATTGCTTTCTCCAACGCCAGGTTGAAGAGGAGGCAGGCCAAACCATCCCCTTGTCGGAGTCCATTAAAGATGTTGATTGGTTTGGATAGCAATCCGGCTATTTTTACTTGGCTTGTTACTTTGGTCATGGTCAACCTACATAGTCGTGTCAATTTATTTGGGATGCCGAATTCTCTCATGGCTTTGTAAAGTTCTACCCTGGCTATGCTATCGTAGGCGGCCTTTAAGTCTATAAACAGGTGGTATGTTGGGATGTTAAATTCTAGACATTTTTCCATCGCCTGCCTGAGGGTAAAGATCTGATCAGTTGTTGATTTGCCTGGAATGAAACCACACTGATATTGTCCGATGATGGTTTTAGCGTATGGGGTTATCCGGTCTTGTAGGATAGAGGAGAGTATCTTATAGGCGGTACTCAACAACGTGATACCTCTATAATTGCTGCACGTTGTGACATATCCCTTCTTATGTATGGGGCAAATTATACCTTTTCGCCAGTCTTCTGGAATTTCTTCATGCTCCCACACGTGCACTATAATCTCATGAATTGCTTGACGTAAAGCTGGCCCATCATGTTGAAATAGTTCGGCTGGTATACCATCGGCTCCCGGGGCTTTGTTTTTCTTTAGCCGGCCTATAGCCTTCTCAACCTATTCTATGCTTGGTGGCGGCAACATAGGGTACTCTTCTTGAAGTAGTGGGAACCTCAACTTCTGCAGTGAGCTGACCATTTAGCAATTCATTGAAGTACACTTCCCATCGCTCCAGTATACTTTGTGGATCGGTGATCAGATTTCCCTCTCCGTCCTTGCAGTATGTGCAGCGTGGTGTGTACTGCGTCATGTTTCGGGCGGATTGGTAGAACTTCCGCGCCTGGTGCGGACCTCGCTCTCGGCTTTTCTCTATTTCACAGATTATGTTCTTCTCCCAGGCTGATTTTTTCTGTCTGTGAAGCCGTTGTTCAATTCTTCTGAGCTCTTTATATTCGTCTTCTCGTGCCCGCGTTCTATGAGATTGTTGCATTGCTCGGTACGCAACATTCTTACGTTCAGTCGCTAGCTTGCATTCATCATCAAACCAGTCGTTCCGATTTCTACGACTGCTGCCTAAGATGGAGTCGGCAGTACTAATGACAGTATTCTTAAGGCGTGTCCACTTCTCATCTACGCCCAGCATACTGGCTCCAGGACTTACTCTACCCAGTTCTAGGGCGAGTCCTAACGCATTACCAAAGGTGTTACTGGTGTTTTCATTGCGCAGAGCAGCCGTGTTGATTCGAACCTGATCGGCGGATGCAATACGTCTTCTCAAGGCAATCCGCCCTCGGAAAACCATACCAACAAGATAGTGATCCGAGTCGATATTGGCACCTCGCTACGTTCGTACCGTCATCAAGTTCGAGTAGTGGCGACGCTCTATCAACACGTGGTCAATTTGGTTACGAGTGACTCCATCAGGTGATACCCAGGTGGCTTTGTAGATATCTTTACGCGGGAACCGGGTACTCGCAACGACTATGTTTTTCGATGCTGCCAATTCTAAGACTCGAAGTCCATTGTGATTAGTGTTCTCATGCAAACTATGGGTGCCTGCGTAATGCCTGAATACCGGCTATTTTTGCATTCAAATCCCCAAGGATGATTTTTACGTCATACCTTGGACAGGCATTGAGGGCCCTTTCGACTAGTTCGCAGTAAGTCTCTTTTTCTTCGTCTGAGGACTACTCGTAGGTCCGTGAACGTTAATGAGGCTGATGTTCTTAAATTTGCCTCGCACGCGAAGGGTGCATAGCCTTTCGCTTATAGCGTTAAAGCCAATGATGGCAGACTTCATTTTTTTGCCGACTAGGAAGCCTACCCCGAGAACATGGTGTTTTGTATGACAGCTGTAGTATAAGTCATAATCTTTCTTCTGTAGAATACCATTCCCTGTCCATCTTATTTCTTGAAGTGCTGTTATGTCAGCTTTATATTTTGACAGGGCATCGGCTAGCTGCTGAGCAGCTCGAGCTCTATAGAGCGATCGTACGTTCCATAAGAAAATTCGTAAATCGTTTTTCCGTTTTCTTTGCGTGGGTTGTCGTCGTGAGATCAGTCCGTTTCCGAGGCTTGTTGTTGGTCTCGAAATTCGTTTAGTTTTACGGAACAGGGAATTAACCTGTTGCCAACCTGTGGAACCAGCCCGATCATATTAGCCAAACCTTTTTAAAGGCTTGTTTCTAGCGGCCGCCACGAAGAGGCTATGATCACACTTCCACCAGTCCCGAATAGTTACGGCACGTGCATGTTTTCGTTTGCTACATGTTATTCTCCCTATTCGGCTGATGGCTGACCTTATATATATATATATTATACCTTCATCATAAAATAAGATAATTTCTCAAAAAAAAAAATACTTTAGGTCGATTTATAAAGAAATAAAACTTATAATCGTGGTTGGTTGTTATGTAACTTCCTTATATAAGCATGGTTTCATTCGACTACTTTAGTTCCCTTCCTACCTTAAGGCCCAAAAAATCATCAAGGTCCTGCAAACTATCGACATATTGTTATTCATATGATTTGATTCCGGTGGTTTTTAACCTAACTTAAACCACATGAGCTTTGAGAGTAAATTCGTTTGACGCTTTGTTTCAATTTTGTATTCTTATCTGTCTATTCAAAACATTTACATATATGTACCTACATAGTTTTATATTTTTTTTTAATTTCCATGCTATTGCCTCAGAATTTTTTTGATAACGATTTACAATGATAACGTTTAAAATATTTATAGGTTTTCAGAACTTTATAAAACAAAAACATAAAATTGATTCGATCTGAAAAATTTCATCTCCAAATCCTCATCCCCGTTTCATTAATAAAGCATTTTTTTATAGGGAATAGTACCTTAAAGTGATACCAACTTCCAAGAAAGATTTATAAACACGTTGGGCCTTCTAGATTTGGATGATTACAATACTCGTCGGGCTAGTACATCGCTCTGTACGTCCTCAGCTATCTCAGCCGCAATATTTTCAGCTAATTGATCGGGTCGGCGTCGTGGAATTTTGTCCTCTACATTTCATCAATACACACTGCAGCAAATATCACCCGAAGAATCTTTCTCTCACAGCAACCAAGCAGGTTTGTATCCCTTCTGAACAGCTATGCTTTAGTACCTTTGGGAGAAGGCTTTACTACTTCACAACGATTGGCAAGAGTAATTATTTGTTTGACCGCTGCACTGATATCATTTAATGAGTTAAGGTAGACAAAGTTCTTGACTTCTTCGAAGTTGTATTTGTACATCGTGGCGTTTTGCCCAAGTGGACGTTGTTAAGATATTCTTTATATCCATAATTTATCTATCTCGTCTTTCAATTGCAACATTTGTCACATCCCTCCATTGTTCTTGGCCGGATATACATAACCAATAGTGATACTGCGGGTTAGTTTATCTGGAAGAACTATCGCTGATTACGGTTGTTTGTGGACATCATTCAACATTTCATAAAGGAATTCATTATATCTTTAACTGGCCTTGTATAGTCACGAGCATAATGTAGATATAAACAAACGTATAACAGCAGGCTTTGATTTGGTCGTAAAGAACTGCAACTCTCGAATGCGTTTATTAGAAAAAAAAAATCAATGGTTGATGAATCAATGCAATTGGACCCACAGCGAGTGTGTATGTGTAAATGAACTGCTCATGAATGCAGCATTAATTCACCTGTTATTATGTTATAAATACACCTACCTATATGAAATACTTTGCAATATTTCAGCTGTAAGTATTTTTCTTCATATTTTGGCAAGAGGCCATAATATCGCAGTTTTTTTTTATGGTAATGTACGAAAGAACGTGTACTTATGTGCATACAGAGCATAAAAACTATGATAGATTATCCTGCCTACAATGATCTACATTAAATGAGCATCAATGCAATATGTTCGTTTATATAAAGGACAATAATTAGAAGGGCGCCAATTCTGCCAAATTTGAAGAATATCAAAAGATATCAAGAGTGAAGAGAGAGCACACTTTATTGTTGCATTAATTTGATACTTTGATTCTTTGATTATGTCATCAAAAAAAAATCGGATCACGGCATTGCACTATGGCGCTTGCATATTATACTTTCATATACTGCTGTTTTAATCAAATTAACTATCCCGCTGCATTGATTCCACGATTGAGGCAGGATATTTGTTTAATTTTATAGAAGTACAAAATTTAAACATACTGTACAGTTAAAGTTACATTTATTTCACTTACCTCTTGATTTAAGGTGATATTTTATAATTCAAGAATTCTAATTATGATTTCTTCAAAACCGAACCGAGTGCTTATCTTCATATACTTGAACCAGAACTAATCGATCTGTGCAAAACAATCCACGACGACGAGTCTTCGAAGTCGACGGCAGACGTATGTAGAGAAAATGGGAATCTTAAGCTAGTGGTTTTGTGGTTGGTAATTACTTTTTTAATATTTGTTCGCTTTTGTTTTCTCAGCATGTGTTATGCGCATTACGAAGCAAATGAAGTGATTATTTTTATTGTTATTGCTTTGATATGAAAGAAGATTTAAAAGAAAAATATTGCTCTCCCGTTTTCGTATAATTTTGTTTAAAAAAGATAACGTTGCTCACGCAACGATTTTTAGTTTTGACAGAACAGCTGTCAGCTAGAACAGCTGACATTTGTGAGCTTCTGTAATACAGAGTTGTTATATAAAATTTAAATCCTAAAATGAACTTCATGTATCCAAGCGGTCAATAGCGGATACACAAGAGTGGGGTACACCTCTACACTACTTTGATTAACAGAGTTCCTTCGAAGTTGGCAAAGTACAGAGTAGAACGATATTTGTCGCGTCTGATATGTTTTGTGGAGTGGTTCTCCTTACTACGTTTTCATTAGAGCTGAAATGAGGTAATTTCGCAAATAACGGAAAAAGTGTTTTCATCTCAAATCTGCTAATTTCGTTTAACAGTTCATTTGATTTTGACATCGAGTTTTGACATTTCAGTTTAAAAGCTTTTGAGAGCTTTTAAAATGGATTCCAATTGGGTGCGTTCATAAAGTTGAAACGTAATTTCCAACCTAATTTCGTGCAAATTTGGTTGATATTACCTCATTTCGAAATGTGAATTTGTATGGGAAAATGAGGTAATTTGGAATCGAATTTGGAAATTTTCAACGAAATTACCTCATTTGCTCTAATGAAAACGGAGATAGTATTAGTTTTTCTTTATGTGCAATGCTTTGTACCTTAAAAATAATTTAAGTATACATGTGCACTCTACAAGCAAAGAAAATAATGTAGCCATATCGGATAAACTAACGACCAAGACAAAAATGTCAAAGAGTCGTTGAACATTTGGCTGACGATACACAGCGCCACTGATTGACTTTCTCACCTTTTTTCTCTTTTGTACTCATATGTTCGAGAAGAGTCAAGCCTTTCGAGGCATGGTGTAACATGCCGCCTCCACTGGGCATCAACGATGTCCAACATCACAACCACATTCCAATCCACAATCTGACTTGTATGGATAATGTCACCACATGACATCGATTTTTGTGCCTCCATTGGATTTTTTCTAGACATGTTCATAATCCGAGCATCCTTTATGCCCAGTGGAGGTGGCATGTAAGAGCCCACTAAGTACTTTACCAGCCATTTTTAATTGAATGCACAATGTTTTATTGCTAGTTAAACTCCTCTAGAAACTAGTACATGAGAGAATGTTTGTTTAGATGGTGCTTTTCACAACAAATCAAAATCTTAAATTCTAGCAATATTTTCATAATCAAGACTTAACTACATACATTCGATACTTTCTGCAAAAAAAGTGTCAAAAAGTGAAAAACAAAAAGATGCTCTAGAGATGCCTGGGTATGAACAAATTGCATTTGATCTGTCAATCTTAAATGACAGATAAATACGATTTTTGTACGCTTTTTTGCTTACAGGCATCTCTATAACTTTGAATAACCTTGGTTTATTTTTCATGTATTTGTTGTCTTTTTTCTTTAAGGCTCTCCCAAACCAACGCGAAACATTAGCGCGAATATGCGACGACTGAATAATATTTGAAGATTCGCATCGTGCCAGTGTGGTTGCTCCCATTAATATCCATGTAAATAAATTAAAGGCTTAACTACATAAGCCAAAAAGTACTTTTGTACAAAAGTAAAAATATTTTGTTTCCCGCTAGCGCAGTTGTTTTGTGAAAAAGAATAAACAATTTTTTTTTTAACCCAAAATTTAATCTTTCTGCATCATTTTCAAAAGTTTTCCAATCAGAAAAACTATTCCAAAATGAGTTTGAAAATTTTCACTTTTGTACTTTTTCACTTTTTGTGTTTATGTAGTTAAGCCTTAAGACAGGCGAAAGTTTCGTCGTAGCTCTGAAATATTGGCGTTGGTTTGGGAGAGCCTTTAAGGCTCTCCCAAACCAACACGAAACATTAGTGCGAATATGCGACGACTGAATAAAAGCTGTCCCAAACCAACGCGAAACATTCGGGCGAATATGCGACGACTGAATAATGTTCGAAGATTCGCATCGCACCAGTGTCGGTGCTCCCATTAATCTCCATGTAAATAAATTAAGACAAGCGAAAGTTTCGTCGTCGTTCTGAAGTATTCGTGTTGGTTTGGGAGAGCCTTAGGCCTGGCGCGCACATCCAACTAAACAGTTTGGTTGCAATTTTGAGCACTATGAGATTATATGAGAGTCCGCGCACATAATCCGGCGGACTCTCATATAATCCCGAGTGCTCAAAATCGAAACCAAACAGTTTAGTTGCATGTGCGCGCCTGACCTTATACTACGTTTTCATTAGAGCAAATGAGGTAATTTCGTTGAGATTTCAAATTACCTCATTTCCCATACAAATTCACATTTCGAAATGAGGTAATTTCAACGAAATTCGCACGAAATTAGGATTTAAATTACGTGCCAACTTTATGAACACACCCAATTGGAATACATTTTAAAAGCTTTCAAAAGCTTTTATATTAAAATGTGAAAACTAGATGTGTGAAAAATAGAAACACAAAGAAAAAACAAAAAAAACAAGTAATTAACGGCCAAATAAAATTCAAAATCAAATGAGTTGTCAATTAAATTAACAAATTTGAGATGAAAACACTTTTCCGTAATTTGCGAAATTACCTCATTTCGGATCTAATGAAAAAGTAGTATTACACTGCCTTGCCATTTGCAAAACTAAAAAGCCCACCGGAGTAAAAACTAATTTTTTTGTTCATGAAACGTTAATACAGGTTTTATATCATTTCTGATAATAAAAACGGCTAATTTTAACCAGATTATAGGGACAAAATTCGATTCCAAATTACTTATTTTCCCATATACATAGGTACAAATTCACATTTCGAAATAAAGTAATTTCAACCAAATCTGTGCCTACGTTCTGTAACTCTCGCATGAGTAAAATGTTCGAGAAACGATGATCATCGCTTCTCGACTGATTTTATCGATGCGAGAGTTACAAAACGTAGGCACTGCACGAAATTACGTGCCAACCTTACGAACACACTCAATTTGAATCCATTTAAAGGCTTTTGTATTGAAATGTCAAAACTCGATGTATGAAAAAAAGAAGCAGAAAGAGACAGCATCAAGAACAAGTGATGCACGCGGCCAATCAAATTTAAAATAAAATGAGCTGTCAAAAGAAATTAGATATAAAAATACTTTATCTGTAATTTGCGAAATTACCTCATTTCGGATCTAATGAAAACGTTGACTTTACGAACACAACCATTCGGAGTCCATTAAAAAAAAGGCTTTGAAAAGCTTTTGTATAGAAACGCAAAAAAAACTCAAATAGAAAACTACTGGGTTTTTCTTAACCGCAACGCATATTTGTATGGTCTTGATTCTTAATTTTGAATCTCATGAAAAATGATGATATAACGATTATTTTTTTTGCAGTGTTCTTGTATATAATAATTTGTACCTACCTGTTGTACTAGACATGGAAATAGGTACAAGCCGTTTTTTATTATCAGAGATGATCCATATAGATCATCAAAATACATGCATTACAACAACAACACGAGATCCTGCTATCTATCGGGATCACGTTTCGTGAACCAAAAGTTTAGGTTTTGCTATTGCTTCTCAGCTTTGCAAATGCTTAGAAATTGTGAACTGTACAGTGTAAAGAAAAAAGAAAATCAATAGATGAAAAATAAATAAACGCAAGGAAAAAAGAGATAGGTATACAACACAGTTGTCACTAAGATCCGTATTGTTTTATTTTCATGAGATGATCTATGTATATGGATCATCGGCGCGGCGATAATAAAATATGGCTACAGTCATGCTAACATAAAAAAGGACCATAACTAATTTTAGGATGCTCGTATTGTCCACAAGGCCGTAGCCAGACAATTTTTTCGGTGGAGATATAATTTTTGGGAAAAAAACTTCACCGTTTAGTAATCAAAAGTAGAATAGCCCATTAGCCGAAACTCAACCATATCATACACAATTTTGTTTTAAAAATTAGGGCATGTAGGTTTATGCATATATTTATATATGCACATATGTATAATTGTATACATCATGCAGTTCCGTTGAATAGCAGAAAAATTCACGAAAAGTCATTATTTACATAAAAGATAATCGTACAGTTCCAATTTAAGTTATTATTTTTTAGGTAGGAACATAACATCAATATTAAATAGTATTACTACAAAAGTATTACATATTTTTACAAAACTATATTCAGTCTTCTGGCCTTCTTAGCTGCAAATACATCGATAACTTCCTCAGTGTTAATCTCAATTTGGCGATATGAACTGACATTAACGCCAATCCTAGTCTTTCTTCACCAGTAGAATTTCTTAAATAAGTTTTCAGACGTTTCATTGTCGAAAATGTTCTTTCCCGTGTGCATGGCATGGAATGCCACAATGGTATGATGACAACAACTGTCTGTACACTTGTAATGGGCCGCTTTAGATATACCGTATATAGTTTTAGCAAAAGAGGTTATGTCGTTTGCGTTTCTACTTAAAAATTGTCAGGGTAGGTACGGTAGCAGCGTTGTGCTAAAGTGCCCAATCATAACGGCCCCAAAATTCTTATTTTGGCCTCGTTCCCCGGCCATCACAGCGAATAGATTTCGCGAGTGAAAGACGTGTTAAAAACTTTCAGTGCAAGTGAAAACTTTTCAATAACAATTTTCTTTAAAAATATATGTGCAAATAGAAGTTCAAACAAATAAAATGCACCAACAAATTGGCACCGTATAAGGTGGCTTATATCTTTTATTTATTAATTTAATTCTATTGGCTAAACATTTTTCTCACAACAAAAACAAACAACCTTAAGGCCAGGTGCGCACATGCAACTAAACAGTTTGGTTTCGATTTTGAGCACTATGGGATTATATGAGAGTCCGAGCACATAAACCGGCGGACTCTCATATAATCCCGAGTGCTCAAAATCGAAACGAAACTGTTTAGTTGCATGTGCGCGCCTGGCCTAATAGTTTTGTGAATCATTTCTTGACGTTTTGCATCTATTGCAGCTATAAAGTAACTTATTAGTGTCTAATTTAAGCGGGCTGTAGGTCAATTAAAAGATGTTAAGTTGCTGCGACGTAATAAGTTTGAAAACAAAGGTCACATATAAAAAAGTAACAATTATTATTATTGCTATAAAGTAACACAAATACAATCACACCAAAAAAAAATCGATTCTTTTACGAAACACGAATTCCTTTCAGTTGAAAGAAAAAATTCGATTCTGTTTAGAAAAAAATCGATTTCTTTTTTGAAAGGAATTCGCCATGACTTTTAGTTAGTGGTTGATTCGTGATGGTTAATTTTCATCAAGAACAAATTAATACTTTTTACATAAGAGAACTTATTGCTTATTGATGACTGATGAGTGAGTTTTAAAATCAAATGATTTACTATTCTTAGAAAAATGTTCCAAGAATTCTCCATCGCAACATTGTGAAATTATTTTTTCATTGAATTTTACATAGTTTATCTGTTTTTTTGCTGATTTAGTTAAATTTAATTTTTAATTTAATAATATAATTAAAGCTCTATTTTATTTCGTTTTAATGTCATTCCTTTAGGTAAATGCTAGCATTTGACACAACAACTTTCGACTAAAAATTCAGATTTTTTGTGCGTTCAACAACATAAATTCAGATATGATTTTGTTTTCATATTTTGAGATGGAACGTGCCCTTCGTCTTCATATCTTGTATTTAAAAAAAAATTTAACCTTTTGTTAAAAACTATTCACTTTGAACATTACATGTAGGAAGATCAATCAAAAGCGTCGTAGCCGTTTTTGAGAATTTGAATAACTAAACATTTTTGTATGATAGCTAGTTCAGCTAAAATAACAACAAAAATCACATAAAAATGTTGTGTTCAAAATTTGAAGAAAAATAGCTCATAGCATAGGATGAACACATATACAGACGCACATACTTTTCAATCAACGTAATGTTATGTTTGAGTAAAAGCTCAATTGTTTTAACACGAAACCATAATACTTGCCCTATAGTCTATAGAGAGCACTAAAAAACAATACAAACGCAGTTTTTAAATAATTTCATTTAATGTATAACTTCCTAACAACCATTTTTTTTGTTCGTTTTCATTTTTGTTTTATGCAAACATGTGTTTAGGTATGTATATATAAAACTTAAAAGTGGTAATATTCGACAGAGTGAAATAAAATTATTAAAAAAATGTACAAAGAAAAAAATAAAACAAAAATACTCACAAATATTTTATTTTCTTAATTGAAAGAAAACAAAACCAACATAAATACACTTAAAAAGCTGCATAATAGTAAACTCATTTGAGATTATAATAATTGAATAATAAACAATAGTAAATAAAATAAAAAAAAAAGAACAGAGAAATAAAATTGGTAGGTATGTATGTTTTATTAAAACTAAATACTAACTACAGTTGAATTATGATTATTATTATAGTTTTCAAATTTAAATTGATATATTTTTTTCTTCGTTAGATGTTTTGTTTTTACAATTTATACATAAAATATTTTATTTATTCGCTTTTTTTTATTTTTAAATAGTACTTAGGTTCAATAATTATATATTTTTTTCAAAATGGCGCATTTTCTTCTTAGTTTCGTTTCATATAGTTATACTGTTTTTTTTTCATCGATATCGTTTTATAAAAATATATATAAAATTTTCTTTATTTTAATAATTTTTTTTCTAACTTTTTACATATTTTTCTCTAAAATATAAATATATTCTCTTTTTGTTCTTTTTTTATATGTAACTATATGTTTTAAATTGTTTTCTTTTGTTTCCTGTTTGTCAATACTCTATAATTATGTATATTTTTCTCTAACTTTATTCCTAATCGCTTCTTTTTTTTCTAATTTTAACCACAGTATAGAACAATTAATTAAATTACAAAACAATATTTATAGGTAGTAAATAAACTACAAAATTTGAGGAAAGTTATAGGTTTTGTTCTTGTTCAACAAATAATAATATAATAATGAAAATTTTATAATACGCTTAACAATGTATAAAAAATTGCAGGGTTTTTTTGTTTTATTGTTAATATAGTATTTTAAAAATATAAAGTAACTTAAAAGCTTAGCTTTTTAGCAAATTTCCTTAAAGTTTTTTTTTATAATACAAAATTTAACATTAATTGATTTTTAAATATAAATAATATCTTAAAAAATATTGCTTTGATTTGAATATTACATATATTATATATATATTATTTTATTAAAACTTTACATTTTTAATAAAAAAAAAAAAAACAAAACAAAAACGTTAACGGACGAAACATGTTTTTGAGGTCATTGCAAGTTCCAGCAGCAGCAGTGGCTTCAGTGGCGGGGAGGAATGTATGTTTTCTTTTGGAATGTTTATAAAAATACTTATTTTGTGTGTAAAATATTATATTTAAGTGATAACATTTTGTTTTTCAATCATATGTATCAATATTGTCATAAAAATATGTTTTTTTTTTTAATACAAAATGGCAGCCGGAAGTACCTAGGTATGCAATTTTTGTTTTTTTTTTTTTTTGTTGGTAGGTTATTTGTTTTTTTTTTTTAAATTGGACAGGACAAATTTATTTGTGTGGTCTGAAAGGTTATAGCAAAAAGTGATTTAAAATGTGTTAATGTCTGTGTATGTGATGTCAAGGAGGAGGAGGGAGGCAATATTGCAAATGTTTAATTTAATATCAGCATTCAGACTTATCCTCTTCAACAAGGTATTGCGTATCTTTTCCTGTATCGACAGAAGGATCCAGTTCTCTGGTACGCAATTGCAGTTGCGGTGATGACTTGTGCGTTATACTGCTGGGCGCCAAAATTGCTGATACCGGTTCGGTGAATGGTCCGACTGGTTTTAATTTTGAATTGATATCATGGGGGACTTCATAAATTCCTGAAATTAATACAAAATTATTCATTATTCATTAGCTTTTGATTTTTGGTCACTCCGCATTATTTTGTATAATCAAATTTAGCCTAACATTTCACCTTTACATATAGATTTATTCTAGAATTATTCTAGAGCTACAGTGAAATGCGTGATATAACACACAAATTTTGGCTCAGAACTCAGATCAAAAAATAAAAATTATTAAAAATTCTCAGTCCTCACCTGATCCATTTCCAATACTTGGGTCTGATGTAGTTCCCGATTGTACAGCATCATACATTGGATTCGAGAAATCACGCGCCTTATTGGCACTATTCACTGTTTGCAGATTATAGCTATCCATTGGAGGGGCTTCACTCGGTGGTGGCATATTTTGGAATCCAGGTGCATTGAATTCAACATTTGTTCCATGACGGAATGTTACACTTTGCGATGAAGAAAGTGTAGGCAATCTAGCCAATTTTCCGCTGCAAAGAAATGTTTTCATTTAATTTAATTTCAGCTAAAAATTTGTTTTTTTATTTTTTATACTTACAATGGTTTCTTCCTTATGACATACCAAACTCCACCGGCAGCTAATATCACCAATAATATAACCATAATTGGGATAACAACAGCAGCAACATTTCCACCACCTGGTCCAAATGGTCCTCCGACCGGACGCTCACAATGATCGCCAATAAACTCGGACAAACATTCACAAACCAGTTCTTCATGTGCATTCTCACTGCAAAGACCTCCGTTTTGGCACGGGCAGGCCCTTGGAGAGGCACGTGGTCGTTCAGCTGGAGCATCACAAATTACCTCTGCTGTTGATCGGTGAGATGGAAGCGGACCAGAATTATCGGGGCAAGCGCAACGGCGACCTCCAGGCACAAGAAGACACAAGTGTGAACAACTACTTTCGTAGCATGGATTGGGCAGGGAAGTGTTGTATCGTTTCTCATGGTATACCTTCAGACTGGAGGGGTTGACTAAATTTCTTTGCACGATTACTTGAACGCCGCGACCAAATTTGTCTTGTTGCATCAGCTCTCCGCTGTCCCGCGTTACCCAAAACATGCTCGATTCAAAGATGTCCAATGAGACTGGATGACGCAATTGTTCACCCTTGACAATTGTCTTTCGGAGAGAACCATCGGGACGACTAGATTCAATAGTGTTCAGCTTAGAATCAACCCAATAGATGACGTGATCTTGGGAGTAGTCGATTGTTAGTCCAGCTGGATGTCGAATGGCGTCAGTAATAAGTGGTCTTCGTTTAGATCCATCCATCCAGGAAACCTCAATCTTTGGAGCTGAACCAGCATCGGCCCAAAACATTCTGCCTAACTGAGGATCGACTGCTATCGCAGTGGGTACCTCTAATCCAGCACTGACTACTGCTCTTCTATAGCGCCCGTCTGTCTTGGCAACCATTACACGTCCCCTCGGCTTCGAACCAGTCCTATCAACTTCAGTCCAGTACAGATTATCAGCCAGCCAGTCCACAGCAACTGCCGTTGGCTTCGAGCCACCCTTCATATTTAAGTCCTGGGCGAACCCAATCTTTGCTTGACCATCTAAGGCATTGATCATGTATGAACGCTTGATTGTTTTATCATAACTGTCAGCCCAGAATATTATCTGCGTTTCAGCATTGTAGTCTAGTGCTTCGATACGTTTTTCAGCAGCGACTACATCGAATTCCTCGTGTTTCTGTAAATCAAGACCACGAATTTCTGGCCCGTTGGCAAATACCAAAACTACATCATTCTTTTCTGCCTTGCAAACACCAGACATTCCATCCACAAGTCTAAATCCTTCTCTGCATGAGCAGGAGTATGTTCCATTCAAATTGTGACACTGGTGGCTGCAGCTGTGAGTTCTTGTAGCGCACTCATCAACGTCATCACATCTCTTCTTTTGATCCTTTGAGATGATGTAACCTGGGTAGCAAGCACAAATGTATCCTCCATCTGTCAAATTGTGACAATGATGTTCACATCCTCCACGGGTCAATTCTGAGCACGAACTAGTTGAATGGCATCCCAATTCATCAGAAGCATCTCCACAATCATCGGAATAATCACACACTTGTGACCTTTCAACACAATTCTTATTAGCACACTGGTATTGTGTGTATAGATCGCACGGCTTCTGCTTGGTGGCGCATAGAGTCATATTATTTTCATCTGATCCATCGCCACAATTATCGACCCCATCACAAATCTGGTACCTGGCTACGCACCGATGGTTGGCACACTGGAAGCGCCGCAACGTATCACAGTTAAAGTTCGAACAAACCTTTGGATCTTCATCCGTTCCATCGCCACAATCATCGGTTCCATCACATAGATCGGAAGGTGACACACACAAGTTATTCGCACATTGGAATCGAGACTCCGGACAATACCTTCCACCTGGGAAACGTGGTGGACAGTTGATCTCATCAGACATATCCCTACAATCCCGATCACCATCACACCGGAAGTACGAGGCAATACAATGACCTGACGTGCATTGGAAAGTTCCATTCTTGCATTGGTAGCCTTCACAGTTCATCTCATCAGTGTTGTCTCCACAATCATCCTCATGGTCACATCGCCAACGAGAAGATATACACTTGCCATTGTTACAATGGAATTCAGATTCCGAGCACTCCCTATAGTTGCCCTTGCAAAGAGTATCAACTTCGTCACTCCCATCACCACAATCATCCGCAAAATCACACATCCATTGTCTGTAATAAAAAGAAAGAAAAGAGTTAGGTTTCTAGCTGCAGCAGTGTTTTTGAGTTTAACTTACTTTGGAATACAGCGATTATTACTGCACTTGAAGTCAGTTTCTGAGGAACATTTAGGACAGTTCTCTGGCAGCTCATCACTATTGTCACGACAGTCATCCTTGCCATCGCAGAAAAGCCACTTGGGTATGCACCTGTAGTTAGATTGTCCTGGACACCTCTGCCATCCAGTCGTGCAGTTTCTCTGGCGACACATGTATGCTGGTTCATCAGAATCATCACCACAATCGTTATCAAAGTCACACATCCACAGTTTGGGTATGCAACGGCCATTCTTGCAACTGAATTCGGTGTCTGGGTCACAAGTCCGTTTATCTGGAATAACAAAATTGAAATAAAAAACTGTTGATGAAAATTTTTATTTTAACTTACGGCACACGGAAGGATCTTCATCACTACCATCCTTACAATCAGCATCTCCATCGCATCTCCAACTGTCCAGAATACAACGTCCACTGGACTTGCATTTGAAATCGGAGTCAGGACAGGGCAGCTCACAATTTTGTTCATCGGTACCATCTCCACAATCATCGGTTCCATCACATATCGTTGCCGATGGAGTGCAATTCGTATTCTTGCACTGGAACGTTCCTGCGCGACAATGCCTAGCGGGGCATGTAGCTGGTTCATCCGATCCATCTTTGCAGTCCTTCTCTCCGTCACATTTCCAAAACCATGGGATACACTTTTCGTCATTTCCTTCGCAACGATGCTGTCCGGTAGTACAGTTGGCAATACAAGTTTTGCTGTCCCTTGCCAGGTAGAATTGATTGGGGCAGGCACATTTATAGCTTGGAGCTCCTTCTTCAATATAACCTTCGATATTAAGGTATGTAGATTCAGCTGGTGGCGAAATCAAGCAAAGATGTGAGCATCCACCGTTAGTCTTGCCACATGGATTTGTATAAGGAACCTGTCTCAGTCTGTGATTGATATGCACGTCATATGGCCGGTGGGTTGTGTTGCGCAAGGTGGTCAATTCCTTGCCAGTAAATTTGTTTGCCCTCATAATTGCCTTCAAATTCCAATCCGTCCAATATAGGTAGTCATCGAACAAGGATATCGCAAATACATGGGGAACCTTAGCTCCAGACAATACCAAATGCCTATGTCGTCCTTCCAAATCAGCATAAGCAATATAGTCTAAATGAGCATCCGCCCAGTATATGCGATCGGTAAAGTAGTCAATAGCCAGAGCATTCGGCCAAGCTATGTCATCTTCCCATGTTAGGATTCTAGTTAGGTTTGAGCCATCCATTCCCATTTTGGCTATATAAGCCTGAAGATGCCATGATGTATAGTAAAGGTAGCCAATGCCAGGATGAACAACAATTGCTCGAGGATCAATAACACCGCTGCGCAACGTTTTGCGCTTGGTTCCGTCGAGCTCAGCCACATCCAAATTCTTAGAGTGTCTGTCCAGCCAATAGAGCTTTCTTCCCACCCAATCTACAGCAATACCCTCGAGGCCATGTGAGTCATGACGTATTACAGCTTCGCGGGTAGGTTTATCTTCCACGCTGTTATACTTCGATCGGAAGATGGTCTTTGCTGTTACATCGCAGAAGTACATGTAATCTTCCTGGAAATCAAAGTCCAATGCAACAACGTTCATTAGATCTTGGTGCATAAGATTGTATTGCTTGCCATCCAACGACATATTTCTAACGTAGTATTTATTGGTAAATATAAGCCAGGCTGTTTCGTTATCCTTTCGCTTGCAAGTGTGCTCATCAAGTTGACGCTCGTAGTATCGTTCGTTACATTTACAATAGTAACTTCCGGGTGTGTTCGAACAGTGTTGTGAGCAAGCACCAGGAAGCTCCAGACATTCATCAATATCAGCACAAGCTTTTCCATCAGCAAGGAGTCTTAAATAATGTGACATAGACATAATTATTTCATAAAATTTCTTTAAAGGTTATATAATTATAATACTCACTTGTAACCCTGATTACAATCACAATAGTAGCTTGTAAGTGTATCCACACACTTATGACCACATTGGTGAATTTCAACCTTGGCACACTCGTCCACATTGCAATGCGATGGTTCATCAGATTCGTCAGTACAGTCAGCCACTTTATTACAAACTAAGTGATAGTCAATGCATTGGCCATTTGTGCAAGTAAATTGTCCAGCTGGACAAGTGACATTCTCCTTTTTACAATCGACCTCGTCCGAATGATCTCCACAATCATCTTCCCCATCACACCTATACTGATTGCGAATGCACTTGAAGTTCTGACAGGTGAATTCTTGAGCGGAGCATGTCTTGTATTTGGAATTACAGAATTTGCCTTCGTCGGTTCCATCCCCACAATCGTTGTCATGGTCACATACCCAGCCCTGAAAAAAAAAAAAACAATTAGTTATTATTTACTTATCACAAGAAAAAGAAAATGATCCCGACCTTATTGATGCAGCGGTTATTGCCACAAGTAAACATTTCCTCAGCACATGGTTGCTGTGTTGAACAACTATGAAGTGTTGTATTCTCATCAGCGCCATCTACACAATCTGGATCACCATCACAAATCCATTTCTTTGGAATACATTGAGCGCGTCCCCAAGCCTTGTTTTCGGTACAAGTAAATTCGGTCTCCTCATCACATTTCCTATCGTCTATACAAACAGAAAAACGTTACTTAGAATTACATCAATAGGTTAACATATTTTAAAAACTCACTGCATTGATGTCTACCATCTTCATCACTGTTATCCAAGCAATCGTTATCACCATCGCAAATGTAAATCCTTGGAATGCAATTTCCATTATCACATGTAAATAGGTCACCAAAGCATGTCCTTCCTTCGGATTTGCAATACTCTGGTGGTTCATCAGCTCCGTCACCACAATCGTCATCTCCGTCACAGTACCATGTTGCAGGAATACAACGGTGATTTGGACAGCGGAAGCTATTCTGCGGACAAGTTCTTTGGCCACAATGTAGAGGATCTTCGTCGGAGTTATCACCACAGTCATTGTCACCGTCGCATAGCCAATAGGGTTCAACGCAAATGTTGGTCTTTTCGCATTTGAGATGATTTGGTGGACATGTCGTGTTTGTGGGACAGCGCTCATGTGTTTCATCCGACGTTGCATTGTCTTTACAGTCATTGACGCCATTGCAAACCTGAGCCATTGGGATACATCTTCCATTGTTACAAGTGAATTCACCATCCACGCACGGTGGGTAAGTACATCCAACCTCATCGGAACCGTCTTTGCAATCGTTTTCGTGATCACACTTCCAAGATTTGAATATGCATCGACCGTTATTGCATCGGAATTCATTAGGCGAGCATGAATGGAAAGCACAGTAGTTGGGATCCTCATCAGAATTGTCTCCACAATCATCATCACCATCGCACGACCACATTCTTGATATGCATTTGCCGTTTTGGCAGTAAAATTTACTTGATTCACACGTGTTGTTTCTTGGAGCACACATTCGGCCTTCATTGACAAGCTTAGAATTATCATCACACTTACATTCGGCTTTGCCATTTGGCGCTGGGTGGCAACTCTGAGCACAACCACCATTGTTTATCTGGCATGGATTCACTTGACACTTCTGACGTTCCGAGCTGTATACCCTAATGTCACGTGGAGAATCTTCAAGGCGCTTGACAATCTCAACCATGTTAGCTCCTGTGTGTTTCTCAGCCCGATATACTCCGCGAAGCTGTAGATCCGTCCAGTATATGTAGTTTCTGAAGACGCTGATTGCAAATGGATATATTGTCGCCGCTACCAAAAGTTCACGTCCACTTCCATCTAGATTGGCCCGTTCGATCTTTTCACGCACAGCATCAGTCCAGTAAAGCTTTCGTTCATCGTAATCTATTGCAAGTCCACTTGGTTGGGACAATTCTTTGTCGACTATTGCTCTCTTCAACGACCCAGCCATTGTTGTGCGGAAAATCTTCCCCGAGGTTCCAAAACGACCCCAATCGGTGAAGAACAGCGTTCCATTACATGGATCAAGAACTATAGCCCTGGGTCGTTCAACTCTAGCAATCATAACTTGTTCCGATCCATCAAGATTCATAGCGTATATTGAATTATTTGAGCTGTCTGTCCAGTAGATTTTGTTTTGTGTCCAGTCATAAGCGATGCCTTCTGGATTAATTCCCTTATTTAGAACTACAGTGACATCTTCCAAAGTTGGATTATTTGCCTTGGTATAGGCAATCTTTGCCCATGGACGGATTTGTGTGTACAAAAGTCGATTGTCCTTATAGTCAAAGTCAAGGCCAACTACATTTGTCAGATTGGTCATTGGGGCGAAGGGCACTTGAGTTGATCTGGGGTCCAGATTTACGGCCCTGATTTCTGTCCTCGTCGCAAAGACCAAATACTCATTTACTGTTTCACATTTCCTTCCATCGGTATTGAGTTTTCCTGTTGCGCAATCGCACTTAAAGTTCAACCTAGACGGACTTGATGCATCTGGCGGGAAACTGAAACAAAGCTGATCACATCCGCCATTGCCCAGACGAGCACAAGGATTACTCTCATCTGGTGGTTGGTTATTGATGTTGTAGATGGCAATATCACGAAGTTTTTGCAAATTGGTGCGAACTCTTTCTGGCATTGAGTTGTTTCCAGGAAGCTTTGATGCCTTGAATACTGTCATTAGATTACGATCGACCCAATACACATCACCAAGATAAATGGCAATTCCCATTGGATTTGGTAAGTTACGACGAATGATCTGTCTATTTCCACCCGAGTACGAGATCTTTTGAATGGTATCCAGTTTGGAATCGACCCAATACACGTCATGTGTCAGCATGTCCACAGTCAAGTCACGGGGGTTTGAAATACCCGATGTGACTACTGGGGTCCAGTTTGAGCCATCTAGGTATGCCTTTCCAATTCTTGGATATTGTCCATAATCAATCCAATATAGAAGTCTCTTGATGGGGTTGACAGCCAGCTCTCGAGGAGCGTCATTGGTGGTTTTGACAAGAATTTTCCTATTTGACCCATCTAACCAACTCACCTCAACGTAGTTTTCATGAGGAAATACATTGGTGAAGTACAAATTTCCAGCTACCCAATCGATAGTTATACCTCTGATTCCGTTGCTCCCAATGCCATCTTTGATAATATGCTGTATTTCCGTTCCGTTTGGTCGGATTCGGAATATACCATTCCAATATCCTCGGTTATATTCAGCCCAGTAAATCCATTGCTCTCGGAAGACCACATCCACATGGAGAATATGATGTCCCGATCCACTGATTGGAACCATGGCTTCAGAACTATCACTAAGGCTGTAGCCTCGAGTCATATCTAGTTGTGATACCACTGCGAATGTCTTATAAGCTACGCAATTAATGTCGTTCTCCTTTCTGTAGCCAATTCCACAAGCACAAGTTCTGGAAGATCCTTCGTCCGGAATACACAAGTGCTCACATCCTCCATTATTGGTCTGACAGGGGTGTTGCATCACTGATCGTTTCTTGTAAATCATCATGTTCTTAAGATCTGGCTCATTATCAATTATTACTTTAGGGTTATCTCCTCTTGGCAAGTCCACTCTTACAATTTTCTCATACACGGGATCCAAGTAGTATAATCTGGAATCGAGAATACCCAAGCTCTTTGGTCTCGCAATGGCATTTGCCTCGGATAAAATAACTTTATGATTTTCTCCGCTGTAGTCCATAGCGCATACAGCCGATGGAAACTGAGTGCTGTAGTAGATCTGCTTCTTCTCGATATCCAGAGCTATACTTTCAGGTCGATCTATATCTTCCTTCAACACGATTGAATTCGTTCCTACCATGTTTACTCTACCAATTTTCACTGGGACGCCGAAGCCGCCTTCGTCAATCCAGAAAAGTTTTCCCTCACCGGGATCTATTGCTAATGCTTTGGGCTTCGATACAGATGTTTTGTTGCCCTCATTGGCCAAAATAATTGTGCGGTACTTAATCTTACCATCTACACGAACCGCTTCAATATTGCTAGCGACTCTGTTGCCCATGTAAATGTTTCTACCCAGCCAATCAAAGGCAATCGTATATGGTGCGCCAACGATGCCAGTGTCCATACCCAGGAACTGAGTTTTATTTCCTCCCCCATAAGGTGTCGTATAGATGGTACAATTCTCGTCATCATCTTCACGGCCTTGAACCCAGAAGAGGGTCTCACCTTTGCGGTCAAAGTCCAATCCGGTGCTGCTGTCTATTCCAATCACTGGGGCTAAGGATCCCGCTCTGGCGTCACCTCCATTGAGTGGTATATCCACAATCTGAGTTCCCTTTACAACCATGATAAATGGATTCTCTTCCTCTATACAACGTCCCTGCGAGAGAAGTTTAAAACCAGGTTTACACTTACAAGAGTAACCCTCCTTGGCACTTGGACTCAGCAAACATAAATGTTGGCAGTTAGCTCTCATGCATGGGTTCTCGTACATTGGCTGCAACGACGGATGATGGACGTGGATTGAGAGCGGTTGGCTGATCAAATGTGAAACAACGGTTTGATTCTTTCCACGGAACTTATTTGCGGATAATACCCTGTTCAGCTGGCGATCGGTCCAGTAAAGTGTGTCTTCAAATAGTGACAACGAATGCGGATGCAAAAGATAATGGCTTCCAGCTAGTACCTGCTGCCTGCCCGTTCCGTTGTAGTAACAAAAGTCGATAAAATCCAGCTTTGAATCGGCAAAGTAAACTCTCTTCGTGGCAATATCAAGAGTCAAACCATTTGGCCAGTAGATCTTTGTGTTGATGATAGTTTCTCGCATGGTGCCGTCCATTCCAATTCTTTCGATTCTTGGATTTTCACCCCAGTCTGTCCAGAAAATAAATCTGGCACCTTCACTGGGATCCAAGCACATGCCGCGAGGTTGTGTTATATTCTCCCTCACCAAAACTAACCTATTCGAGCCATTCTCAGAAGATACCTCGATGGTGTTGAGTTTGCTGTCTAGCCAGTAAAGATTTTGCCCGACCCAATCATAAGCCAGTCCTTCGACCAAGTCCAGACCAGTGGTAATGATCTCTTGAGGTTCCATTCCCCTGTCTAATCGTGAAATCTTCTTAAGTTTCATGTCACTCCAAAAGATTGTTCCTGTGTGCATGTTTGATGCAGTTGCCACTACGTTCTCCACAATAATTGGTACTCTTTCGAGACCTTGTTCTCTCAAGTCGGCTACTAAAATCGAATGACGGTTTGAGATTATCAGAAAAGCTGCCGAATGATTTACTGCCTTGCAATGGTGCTTATTTGGTTCGAGTATATATCCATCAGTGCAGGAACAAAAGTAGGATCCCTTTGTGTTTGTACAGGCTTGTGAGCACAAACCTGGTGGGTCGCATTCGTTTATGTCTTCACAGGTATAGCCATCGATTCCAAGCTCTGAACCTGGCGGACATATACACATGGCTCCCAAGGGTGTTTTTTGACATCCACTTGAGCAAAGTCCTGTTTGATGCTGACATTCTGCGAGATCACAACCTTCACCTTCATCTGAACCATTCGGACAATCTCGGGAGCCATCACAAACGGAAGTTATATTCACACATCTCTCAGTTACTCCCGGACATTGCCATTGTCCATGTGGACACTTGAATGGCGGTGCGACACAAGCATGGATAGAACTTTCATCAGATCCATCACCACAGTCATCTTTGCCATCACAGATATAAGCCTTAAATACACAGTTTGAGTTATTACACTTAAAGAAGTTAGGAGCGCATGAAATTTGTCCACAATCTTCTTCGTCGGAGTGATCACTGCAATCGTTTGAGCCATCACAATGCCAAGAGATTGGAATACAGAATCCAGAACCCTTGCAACGGAAGTGTTTTTCTATGTTACATTGATTAGGACCCGTGGATGGACAACCTAATTCGTCACTTCCGTCATTACAATCTGGGATGCCATCACATTTATAGGATTCTTCGACACATTGCCGCAGGTCAGCGCACTTGAATTGATTCGCCAGACAAGTAATTGGAGGGCAATCCTTTTCATCCTGTTTGTCAAAGCAATCATCGTCACCATCACACACCCAACTCTGGGGAATACAATGTCCTGTTCTGGGACATGTGAACTGGAAGTATGCACAGGTCTTCTCGGCACAAAAGTCTCCTTCATCAGAACCATCTCCGCAATCGTTCTCACTGTCACACTTCCACATATTGGGAATGCATCGACCATTGGCACAAGCGAACTGTGCAGAACCGCACGTGACATTGCCGCACTCAAGTTCATCAGAATTGTCACCACAATCGTTTTCTTGGTCACATCGGAAGTTGAGAGGAATGCAACGCCCAGACTTGCATTGGAATTCGTTTGATCCACATGTTGGTTCTAAGAAAAAAAAAAAAAAAATATTCTAGTCATGTATGAAATAATTTAAATGATGAAACTTACTTGTACAGTTCTGTTCCTCATCACTGTTATCCAGGCAATCATCATCACCATCACATACCCATGACTTGGGAATACATCTTTGATTATTACAGGTAAAGTCCCAAGAGTTTGGACAAGGTTGTACAGGAGGTTCTGCAGTTGGATCGGCCACACAAGAACGATCATCATCTGCCAAACGCTCTCCGTATGGGCATGAACACCTCGATTGAAGTTCACCTTGTGATTCATTCCTGGGCACAGCAAAACAGATTTTTTCACAACCTCCATTATTGTTGTGACAAGGTTGTTTCTCATCGATCTTTTGGACATCCCTACTGTAAACCTTGACTCCATACAATCGGTTTGTTTGCGGTTCTCGAACCATCATCTCTTCTTGCTCTCCAGTGAGTTTGTGCAGTCTAATTATAGCATCAAGTCTCCAATCTGTAATGTACATCCATTCATTGTGGATGACAATGGAAAATGGATGTCGTACAAGACGGGAATTAACTGTCCTAATATCAGTACCATCGAGGTTTGAGTGCTGAACATGATCCAGCAACGCGTCGCACCAGTACACACGATCAGCCTTGAAATCAATTGATAGACCATTCGGCCATCCCAATGTTACATTCTTAAATACCAAAAGATTTGTTCCATCAGTATTAGCTCTGGTTATGTTAGCTGGTCGGTCCCATTCTGAGAAGAATATAAAACCTCGGTTTGGATGGACTACAATGGCTCGCGGTCTCTTAAGATTCTTTAGCAGTGTTCTTCGGTGGGTAACATTTCGTGTTGACAGAACATTGAGTGTTCCCTTGCGACTGTCAATGTAGTACAAATTCTTCGAAGCCCAGTCTACAGCCAAACCTTCAACACCTTCATTCTGTGATGCCAGAACAATTTCCCTACTGGTGCCATTACGGTGTACTCTATAGATGACGTCTTGAAGCACGTCCGAGTAGTAAATGAATTCATCGCGAGAATCGAAATCGAGTCCAACAAATCGTGCACGCCTTGATACAACGGGTAGAATTGCATCGCTGAAGCCCTCAATTACTGGCTCCAAAACTTTGCCCTTGATGAAACGCTGCTGAGAATACATCAAAAATTCTCGAACTATTTGGCAGTTCTTCAGATCCTTTTGTAACTGATAGCCCGTATTGCAGGCACATCGGTATCCCAAGCCTGTGGGTGCTCCTTTAACAGCTGTCACAATACACATGTGATTACAACCCCCATTATTGTTACCACAAGGATTAGTAACCTTTGGCTGACTTAGGGCGTGCACTGCAATTATAGCCTTTGGTTCGCGAATATCCTTGGCCTTATACGTTACTTGAATCGAAGCTGGTCCCTCAAACTTATCAACGGACATGATTCCTTGTTTCGTTGCATCTGTCCAGAAAATTCTGTTTTCAAACAACGCAAGTCGAGATGGGCTTGGAACTTGCTGACCTCGCAAAACCATAACACGATTATTGCCTTCATAATCCACGGACTCAATATAGTCCAAGAGTGAATCACACCAAAATACTCTTTTTGAAATTATATCAACTGTTACACCTGAAGCTTTGTACGCTGCCTCAGATACAACAGATGTTGCATGTGTACCATCCATATGAGCTCGCAAAACTTGTCCACCATCAGCAACGAACATTAAACCAGATGTAGGATCAAGTGCTAAATCTGCAGGGCTTGTTAGATTCGATCCCAGAACAACAGCATGCCAGCTACCACTCAATTCAAAAACATCGATTTTCTGTCCAACTAAATCGGCCACATAAATCTTATCACCAACCCAATCAACAGCCAACGCGACTGGTGCCCAAGTTCCTGGCAGAGTTAGGTCTAGCGGATTGATTGCACCATTGAATTCCTCCAGTTGTAGAGATTGCACCTTACGGGTTTTCGTGTCGGACCAGTAGAGTGTGTTTCGTGAATAATGAAAAGCCAGACCGCTAGCTGCGGTAGCGTTTGCCACATTCCGAGCATCATTTCCATGCGATGACATACGAACAATTGCTCGATCATGCGCAAAGATCAGTTCAAGATTGTTGGCATCTCCAGCTATGCATTTGGAATTATTGATAAGGGAATAGCCACTGGCACAGTTGCAAATGTAGGAACCTTCGGTATTCGTGCATAGTTGGTCACAGTGACCCCACTCGGCGCATTCATCCAAATCCACACAAGTTCTATTATCAGCGGACAGCGATTGTCCTGGACGACAATAGCAAACACCACCAGTTAGAGACGAACCACATTTGTGCTCACAACCCAGAGCCGGGCACGAAGTAGTTGCTATAGGAGAGGTCAATTTAATTAACACCGAGGTAGGTAAGAAAGCGAAAAATACTTACAACAAGCAGTTTCCTCATCACTGCCATCCTCACAGTCGCGTTTTCCATCACATAGCTGTGATTTAAGGATACACTTTGGTGAGTGACCAGGGCCGCCTCGTGGACAAAGGAACTTATTATCAGGACAAGCTATCGCTGTACAATTCGCTTCATCGCTTTCATCAGCACAATCGTGATACCCATCACAGTAAAAGTTGGCAGGAATGCACAATGCATTCGTACACCGAAACTGACCATTGTGGCATGGTGGAAAGTCTGCAGAAACAACAAACAAAAGAGGGTTGAAGTCAATACTGAAATTATATAGTGGAAAATAGCTACTTACTGCATCCCTGTTCGTCGGACTTGTCACCACAGTCATCCCGGTGATTGCATTTCAATGCGGCATCAATACACTTCTGTCCATTGGCGCAACGAAACTGATCCAAGCGGCACGATTCTCCGGAGCAGCCCTCTTCGTCACGCTTATTTCGACAGTCTATATAACCATCACAACGTTTCTCCTTTGGCACACATGGCCCAGATAATCGACCACCTTCGGGAGCAGCACCATCAGCCGAATTACAAAAGACGTCTGTAGTCTGGCATTTTCTGTAAGCTGCAAGCAAAAAAGGACATTTTTCAAATTAAAAAGTTCAAGCACTGTACAGTGTACAAGAACAGTCACAGGCACACACATTATAAAGAGTTCAAGGAGAGAGATGCACTTGTAATCTTACAAGTGGGTCATAGTTTCCTCCACGCCCGCTGCCTAAGAACTAGCATTCTAACTTAGATTTGTTTGGAGGGGGTTGGAGGGTTCGCAAAAAAAGGAAGCTTTTGGCATGTTAACTTTTCCAGAGATTTTTCTCGTTTTGCTAAATTACACGGTGAATGGCTCTTCGAGTGCCTTTTTGCCAAAGAAATATTGGGTGCAATTTTTTTTTAGTTTTCAACTGATTACGACCATGAAAGATGCAAAAACTACATACATACCTGCATACGTATGTATATATATTGTATAAACCAGGTACACAAAGAAAATCTTCATTCACTGATTGAAATCCATTTTTTTTTCAATCTATGGTCGGGAAGCAATTTAAATGATGGCCTTACGAGTTTTTTTTTTGTACGAAAAAAAGTCCTTAAATTTGGAGTAGAAGACCTGTAGGAGATGAAGTCCTTTACAACAAAAAATCACTTTAAAAAGAAGGGAAAAGTACCTGACTTGGAAAGTCTAAGAAATTAGTTGAGCACGGTTATGTCATTCAAGCGTATTTAGATAAGATAATTCTTAAGGGGAACTTATATTTAAAGTGTTTTATTTTTTTTTGGTAGAATGGAAAGTCTATAAACGGTTGTGCACTTAACTCTCAGGTATGTAAATTACCATTTCGTTGTAAGTGAAGTGAGGGCTTAATTTAAAAATGTATTGCAGCTTGGTTTTGAAATGATTTTTAGTATAGTTATCCAGTTAGGTAGTGACAAAAATGAAACAAAAAGACACTGAAGATATATCGTAATGCTTTCATAGTTTTGTTGAAGGTGAATGTTGATGAATTAAGTAAAGAAATAAACAAAATGAATTAAGTAAAAAATCATAATTGCAGCTTTTAATAGTATATTATCCAGAGAATCTGACTCTAAACTCAAGTAAAAACCCCCAAAAATAGGCCCAAAGTCATTGCAAATTGTTTTTGAACTTGAATTTACTTTTCAAGGGTCAATATGAGGTGAAACCAAATTTTCTGTGTGTAATTCTATCCCTATTAATTTATGAACATAAACATTTCCTTAAAAGCGGATACAAAAAGTCAAAAAATAATTGTGTTTATTTCCTACTAAGTTGCCTATTATGCTGGGAAATTTTATCAAAATCGGATAAGTAGGTAATTCAGTTTTTATGGAGTTTTTGTCTGCTCTTTCATATAAATTGAACCAATGTGGTCCATTTTTTTTAATTTTTACAAGAAAAACAATTTCCCACGCCAATATTCTTCACGAATATGAATGAAATCCGGTACATTTAATGATTTGGGGGGCCTAAGAGTAGTTTCAATTTGGACCAAAGATCAGAAATTACTGTTAACCTTTTATTTTCGATTGGTTTCTCTCTGAGAGGTATTACATTCCTTGAAAAAGATTTCAGTTTCGGTTTGAGATTTAAACAAAAGAAACAAATTTAGGTTATCGTTGAGATTTATTTTTATTTTTTTTAAATATTTCTCAATGGTTGAGATTTTAACGAAAAAATAAATGGAAAAGGTCAACCTTTAACCTTTTTCGCTGAAAATAAATCAAAAATGGTAAATGCAAGGGAAAATGTAGAATATGTCGAGAATATCTTTATATTCACTTTATCGCACAAAATCACTTATCTTTACCCAAAAGTATTCACCGATGACTAAAAAGTCTAATCAACTGCATTTCGGCATTCAGTGCTTACAAGATACTAACGGACTTATCTGATCATTGTGATTATAATTTGCAGATAAAATTTATTTTTTTCTCTCAGCGATAAATCTCAATAGTTGGCCAAAACTTAAAAAAAAAAAAAAACAAAATAAAGATTTCTCTCGGACCTTGACCGAAAACATTTTTTTTAGAATAAAGCTTATTGTGACTTTTATTGAAAATAATATCAAATAAGTGTTAATAAAGAACCATTCAAAAAGCTGAGATTTATTTCTGATCTCTGTTTGGACCACTGATTATAGGTCACCCTGTATATTGTTTTCAGACTACTAAAAGCTTAAGCAATATATTTTCAAAATATTATACTTGTTAACAAGAAAAATATTGTTGAATAAAAATAATTAAGTATACGTACATACATATAACCACATTCCGGGTTATATTATTATATCGTTTCTGTAAATTCCTTACTTTTATATCAATTTAAAAATCAGCTTTAAAAAAACCTACCTTATTTTATTTAATATTTACTTTGCTATAATATGTACGTAAATTGTTGGGAAATTCTTGGAGACAATGGAAATTTGTATTCTTTAAAAATATTTAAAAATACTTTTTCCAGTTCAGCTTACTTTCAAATGCATTTGAAATTTTTTTAAAGGGGAAGCACGTCCAGATGTCAGACTTTGACATCCGAAATTTTTTGAGCCATATTTTGGATTAACCGATATATTTTTATCTTTCTATTTGTGTTACTTTTTTATTTCTAAGGCGTCATGTTTAAAAATTGTTAAATAAATACATCAATTATTCAATATTAATGGAATTTTTTTAAACAAAGGAATATATGTAATTTGTTTTCTTGAATCAATATTCAGTACGATATCTGTTTTGAGCTTAAGTAATCTTAGAATTTCAGAATTCTCAGACATTTAATTTTTTTTTAAATGCAACAAAGGATTTTATGCACAGAACATGGTACCTATACGCATTAAATAAAAAAGCCCTTTGTTCATTTTACGATACTCATCAAATTAAGTAAACACTGAAAAATAAATGCTTTAAGGGATAGTATTTAATTCATTGGGATGAATGTCTCTAGTAAACACATTTTTGTTTTAACTCATCTAGAACGTGTAGCTGCCATACAAATATTTTGCTTTTTTTCAAATTTTCTCGCAAACGGCTCTATCAATTTTGATCAAATTTCGTACCTGTAATAACAAAGTTAATTTTAAGAAAACTGTGATTCAGGTTTTTCTCAAAAAATTCACATAACGGAATTAGTTATTCCACGTTTTTTTGAGAAATTGGTCTTATTTTTGGGTTATTCGCGTATATATCTTTGCCATGGTTTGACCGATTTTGTTATAATTTTGCAATCTGATGGTTTTTAAAAGTTTAAACAATAATGCATTTCAAAATTTTTACAAACATGTTTCATAATAAAAAAAAAATCAAACAACTCTTTTAATATTTTCTCGTTAAATGTATTCATCATACATCTTCAATGTGTGGTTACACACAGTTTTTAACCACAAGAACAAGTTTGTGCAATCAAGTCCTGCATATTTTTTTGTTATTTAAGTCCGTAGTGATACCGAAGGATTAAAGTCTTGAATCTCATTTTGAAGCAATATTGTGCGATATGAATGAATGAATTAATTTGGGTTCAAGTGCAAAGTAACTTAATGTTTTTGTTTGCCTTCATCTAGAGTCTAATCAGAATCCAGAGTATTTGGAATACTTTCAGATAGGGTAATTTTCTCCCTTCTCTGTTGTGATGTCCCAGGCATCTTTGTCTTTGGTGCACTAATCTAGGTCTAGTGTTTCCTCATGAATATTGCAGAATCTGCTCACTAAGCTATACCCAGGTGTCATCTGAGCTTGCATATCAAGTGAACAAGCTAAAGTTGTAAGGACGTTAAAGTTGTGCAATTTTTAAACAAAAACTATTTATTAGTCAAAAACTATTAAAAGTCGACTATAATGCTTTCTTCTTTTAATATGTACTTTATGAATAAAATTCATTGAAAAGGTTTTAAGGTATTTACTGTTCATTCCGTAATCAATTGTTATGAATATAGAAAGTGAAGTAAATGCGGTACATATAACCTTCTACTGGAAGGCAGCGCACGATGCGTCGCGCGAAGCGAACCATTATTCTGGTAATAAATTTGCAAACGTTTTTTAGGAGTAAGTCTATTAATTATAAAATGGCAAACCTGAGAATAAATCAAGTGACAGCTGTCAAAAAGACCAATTCCGAAAGAAGTATTGCCAGATTGAAAACCACACGTCTAAAAAAAACACCGTTTAGTATTTCCTTTTTGATGTTTGAACATTTATGCCGGCTGTAGGGTAAATATTCTTTTGCGGCCAAAGAATTACCAACACGAAAATTGTGTGGAATTATTGTAGGAATTATTTGATACCTGTTTGTTTTATTTTCGATTTGGGATTTCCAGAATTTGGGTTATTACTTTATTTTCCATTCCAAGGGATTATTTCATTAGGATGCTATTTCCTACATCCCCATCAACAAACATCTCCAAAGTCGTGACTTCTTTCTTATGTATATTTTCGATGGAATTTGAGGCATTGCGATTTTTTGAGAGTGAATGTTAATGTGACAGACGAGTTGAGTGACCCTTACAAAAGCACTGTAAGAGGTTTGGTGTCACTAAAAACGTCTGTCATTATATAATATTTAGGTACCTACGTTTTTAGTGAGCCAAAACCTTTCAACTTAGATACACTGCAAATGGTTGCCTTAAAGCGTCATACGATGGGTGATTACCAGAATGTCTAAAAATGCGAAAAAGTGTCAAGTCTGTGGACTTTCATGAATATTTTTCGTAAAATTGATGATTGAAATGCCATCTAAAGAAAAAATCTGGCTATTTTTTTCAGTGAGCTTTGCGAAAGATGAACGTGAATTTTCCAGCAAACAGAAAGTTTTTTCCACACTTTTTTCAGATTTTCTCTAAATAGACGAATGTATGAATAATTGGAGCTAGCAATCTTATCTAAGTTCCTTTATAATCATATACAGACATATGTAAGGTTGTCAGTATAAATAAATATATACCTATACTTTCATAGATCCATTTTCACTTGTCAAGTCGATTTAATTAAAATTGGTGACTCTCACGATAAAACGTAATTACGTACGCACATTTGATGAATGAGTGTATAAAGAGTTCCTTGTCACGTGGCATGTTATATATTTACTTACTTACCTAACAAACGAAAAATACCTAAGCATCTACCAAAGACGACCCTTATACCATCGCAATGCTGATGGTTGCTCATTTTCCATCTTAAGTGAGATGCATTGTGACGTGTAATCTTCCTGAAGAAATAATTCAGGCATAAGTTAAATAAAACAAGTAGGTACATACCCTACCTACCGTTCAACATTCTTAAGATAGAGAAAAAAAAATGCAATTAAGAACACTCTTAAATATCTTCTTGTTAAGTTGCGTTTATAGTATTTTAAGGACGGGTTAGGCAAAAATAAGAAACAAAAAACACTTATTAAAAGACGTTCAAGAAAGTTTATTATAATGTTGATCCCATGAGCAAAACGCAAAATTAAAAAAAACTTCAAAGGTACACCCACCTACTTTAGAAATAAAGTGGCAAGGCCGTAGTCAAGATTTCATCTTCAGAAGGACTAACAACATTTTGGTTAAGAGGGAATTTCAGGTAGAAAATTGTCTTTCACTAAAAATATCATTCGAAAAAAAAAACAGTGTAAGATGTGCCGTACGTTCAGAGTTGCTCTTTTTGTTCAAGTTTTCGATTTGAAAATCTAATGTTATAAAAACTTTTTTACAGTATTTATACTTGATTGCTCTTGTGGTTCAAAAAGGTATAAGGTGGCTAAAGATTGGAGAGTTATGGTACTGGTTTTAGGCTGCAGGATCTCAGCACCCCATTAGTTGGATATTTGCAAAAAATATGCCATCTAAAAGGTCAGTAATTGCTCAAAAAACGTCAACTAGTTTCAGAAATTGGTCAGCCATAGAAAATTTGTAATCAATAAGGGTATTTCATGCAATGGCGGAAAACCCGGATAAACTTCAGAAACCAGATAATTTTATTTCCGCAGAAACGAACTGTCAAAATTTGTGTGGGAATATTTTTCTGCAGATCTGATAAATTTTTCTTATCAATTTGATGCGGAAAGCGTAAAGTTAACCCTGATTAATTTAGAAATGACATTTGTGATGTGTTCGATGTGACATTTCACAAGTTCATGCAAACGTTTGGCGGAAAGTTATATTTTTTTGCAAAGCAGAAATTTATCTCGTTGCATGAATGCCCTTAATGATTAAGGTTTTTCAAAGTGATCAGCGATTTTAAGCACCACATTTTTGATAGAAATATTCTGAGGGAATGCAAAACTTAAACAACAGTTGTATCACAATTAGCTTGGACATTACACATAGATACGAAACAAGTATTTCTTCCATTAGGAAAGAATAACTTTCTAAAAAATCTTGACTGACCTAGATTTTCTCTTATAGCTGAAAGGAAACATCAATTTTCAAAACATTTGTTGCGTTAGAACATCGTCGAAATTTTTCTTTTGCCTATTATCTGATGAAATAGCCATGTGCATTTCTCCTCTTAAACAATTTGACCAATGAGCCTAATTTTGGACGTGCCGTTAAGTGCAGAGATTATTTTCTTAACCACACGACACGAATGTGGAATTCCTAACCCAACTCTATTTATCCTTCCCATTTCAATATTCAGCCATTCAAGACGAAATGTATACATTGTTATCGCACACTTCATTGTTCCTCTATTCTTAAACGCTTGCACCAGTGTTACCTCTGGAAATTTTCATAAAGTGTCAAAAAAGGTGTCCGAGAGGAAAAAAGGTGTCCATTAGAAAAAATTAAACAAAATGCAATATTAAATTGAAATTTTAATGAACAAACATGTATTTCAGACAATGCGTAAAAAGTTTTTAAAAAGTCTTAAATTTCATCACATTATTTCTTCAATATAGTTTATCTTAAGTTTCCTATTTTCTTTATTTTAAATTTAAAAAAATAAAATTCAAAATCAATATCATTGGCTTTTAACTTCCAAGCTTTGTACTCTTTCTCGAGATTATAAATACATTTTTTAAATTCAGAAACCAAATCAAAATAGTTTAATTCATTTCCAAATTTTATAATTTCTGGGTCCAAGAAACGTTACACAGATAATTTCTTATCATTTATATTAAATGCTTAACTACATAAGCCAAAAAGTACTTTTGTACAAAAGTAAAAATATTTTTTTTCCGCTAGCGCAGTTGTTTTGTGAAAAAGAATATACAAATTTTTTTTTAACCAAAATTTAATCTTTCTGCATCATTTTTATAAGTTTTCCAGTCAGAAAAACTATTCCAAAATGAGTTTGAAAATTTTCACTTTTGTACTTTATCACTTTTTGGGCTTATATAGTTAAGCCTTAATGCTAGCTGCTGTGACTTGATCACATATATTTTAATAATATTTCAGAATATTGGTTTTTATTAAAAGTACTTCACGACCTTTAATTTGGGATTTTAGAGTATGAAAAATAGAACAAGAAATAGATATGTGTGGTGTAGGTATTTTTATTTTTTGATTGATTGACAACGGGTCCCGTTGAATTTTTCGAAAAAATTGCTTGTTTTGTTTTTAAATAGTGTCCAAAGGTTTGCTATATTTCTAAAAAGTGTCCAAAATCGAATTATTTTTAAAAGAGGTGTCCTGGTGTCCGGCTGCTGAAAAGGTGTCAAAATGACACTAAAGTGTCCCCGAAGGTAACCCTGGCTTGCACTGTGTTCAAAATAACATTTAAAGGGTAGTGAGTGCCTGTTAATTATAAAAAAAGGAAATTCTTCTTTCAAAAAATTCACACGAATGTCAGGATTTTTACAAAATGGATATCGAAGCACATTGAGTCATTCCCAAGATATTGGTTAAGAAACCTTTTTCAAAATGGCAACTGAAGCAAAGCGCGCCATTTTGTATGTTTTAATACTCAGAGATGACTTACCTTCCAATTCCAATAATAAAATATTAGCAATTAATTTCTTTTTGTCGGCCGACAGACGTACTAATAAGCAAGTAAAACCTTGAGATTCTTTAAATTCGTTCTTTAAACCCCTAAAAGTCATATACCTACACATGTGTACCTAATTTGTAGCTAACTCTTATAACATTATATGTTTGTATGACATTGTATCTTCTTTGAATTAGTAACACTTACAAATATGCACATTTTTACAAACGAATAAAAACAAAAATTTTTCACTAAAACATGCCCGAACATCGGTGTACTTGTCAAAGCCATGTTTTCCAAAAAAACGACACGAAATTAAGTCAAGAATTTGAACAAAATAAGAATATTTCGATCATAAGTACGACAACCTTTGAATTGTCTTTGTCACACAACACCGCCCCTATTCACAGATACGTGCCTGAAAAGGTGCTACGTATAAAAATAACTACGACATTTAGTTGAAAGAGAGTTATTTAAAACGTAAAATTCAAGTAGGAAGGAAACAAAAAAAAAACACTAACAGCGCACAAGTTACGTGATGTGTACGTATCGTGCATACAACGATACAACCTATATGCAAAGAGAATATTAATTTCAGAGAAATTTACGATTAAAGTTTCAAATTTGGCAGAAATTATTTGTTTGAAAAATCTAAAAAACACTGGCATGAGGAGTTCCAGTTCAGCGACAATTTTAGTTTGTTCAACGAGTTTTGACAAAGGAAAAATGTCATTTATTGTCATTTGTCAGTTTTATAACTTTTTCCAAAAAAACTGATCGATTCTTTTGAAACGTAAAGTTGATCAGACAAAAGAAAATTCATTTTGTTTTGTATATGACTGAATGCTTGAAGGTTTACAAAATATGCGTAGAATTTTGTTTACTGATTTAACTATGCGTAGTAAAATAAACATTGAAATAAACTTACTGCACTGTGATTCATCGGATTTGTCTTCACAATCGTCTGTCATATCACAACGAAAATGTGGTGGAATGCAATATGTCTTATTAAACACATATTGCCCGCAACTTATTTGCCCGGTTTCACATTCCGGTGGAGCTGTAAAATAGAAGAAAACAAAGTTTATAAGTTGCAGTCTAGCATGTACTATAGGGCAGGTATAATTTTGTTGTGTATCACTTACGACATGATTGTTCTTCATCTTCTCCATCTTCACAGTCTTTTTGATAGTTGCATACCCATAGTGAAGTTATGCATCTACCGCTATTGCAGCGAAACATTCCCGTAGGACATGGCACATTAGATGATATGGAACTTTGACCAACTCGACCGCTAACTGTTAATGCACCTTAAAAAAAGAAAAAAAAAACATTTTGTTAAATTTAATAGAAATAAAAAGATTATACAGGAAAGTTACGTTAAAAAAAAGTACTCTAGCTGCTAATATAGTAATCCTAAGTGGGCTTAAAGGTCTTTCTTGATATTTTTTCTCTTTTTTATATTAATAACTTGATAAAGGTCACGAAATAGGAATAAGTACTTTAACTCCTCGACTATTAGGTTCACTTTTTCAGTGGGGGATTAAAATAAAACCCGAGTTAACTTATCAAATTTGGTGAGTTAACTCAGGGTTAACTAAACAGATGCTTTTCATGTTTTATCCATCGAGTTTTTTAACATCCAACTAAGCATTTTTTGGAGAGATAAAGGATATTTAAAAATAACAGTCGACTCCGCTTATTTGCAACACAAAAAATGCCAAAAATTTGTTGCAATTAAGGGGAGTTTTCATATAAACGAAATTCTGAAATATGCAACTTTGTTGCACTTAACCAAATTTCGTATAACTGCAAATTTATTTCCCCTTTAAACGATGTGAATTTTTTCCAAAGATAGAAAATTAAAACATAAATAACCTAGAACAACAAATAAAACAACTTTTAATGATTGTGACAGTTGAAAGGATTGGAACGATGAGAATGCAATGAAACTTCAAATGTCATTTTTTAGATGTGTTCAAATGGTTCAGTGTTTTAACTAAGCTGAATTGTTTCAGAACAATATAATTATTTGGTGGGAAGAAAAATGTTTCAATTAAAGGGAGTTTTCAAGTAAGCGGTGTGCACTTATTCGTACTATCAGTTCAGTTCATATTTATTTGCAGTATAAGCTTAAATTATTTTACATTGAATATAATTTTAGAGATTTAGAACATTATTCTTTACAACTATAATTCATTAAACTCAAACAAAAAAAGGTCGTTTGTGAGATCCCAGTTATAGACTTTAGTATACTAAATGATAAAACTGACGATGACAAAGTATATGGTTATATGTAGTTGCACACTTTCTTTTGTTTCAGAATAAAAAAAAAGATCAAAATTAAAAAAAAAATTAAACTTGCTTTTAACTGACTTCGTATTCACGGCAATTAAACCTTTTGCTATGCAGACATTTCAATTTCTAGCTTTTTAATTCGAAAATGGCTTGCGGAGGCTACTAGCTACATCATACAGATTTAATTTCCCCCAGGAGAGTTTTTTTTTCTCATAATTACAATTACCACAGACTTCTTTCAACTCTTTTGTGATTTCACCCTTTAGACAATCACCACAAACCCATTTAGGTATTTCTTTTTTTTTTAATTTTATTTTAAAAGAATTGAAGTTGCGGCAAATCTGACAGGACTTATAGCCACTATAATTATTCTGTATCCTTTTGTATCTTTCATATTCGTATTCTTAAAACAACTGAGCGGTTTCTGCATCCTTTTGGGAGGAAACTAACTATCTCTCTGCTGCAGTGAAACTCATCACATTGCTAGTTTTGTATTTCATATCCCTATATATTTATATTGCAGAAGGATATAATATGCAACGAAAATCTAGGGTAAATTATTTCAAACTGGAACAACTGAAAAGATATGTCTATTTAATAAAAAAAACACCAACAATTAAAATCTACAGTTGACTGTGTTTAACTGTTCTCCGGTTAACTGAAAAAAACTTAAACAAGAAAATAATTATGGTGGCTCTTTTTTGAGCATTTATCACAAAATCAATTTCGCATGACTAAACTCCGCTCAATAGTCCGGGATTTGACCGTAAGATTACCTACGTAATTTACTTACAACGCCCATTGTCGTTGCTGTGCAAACCAGCAGGAAAAGGAAACAGTAGCTCACTTCCTCTTTAAATGCCCTGCCCTGTCCTAGCCCGTTTAAGGGTACAAACACTTGGAAAGGCTTTCTTTAACGATGTTACCGAACTTTCCAAACTGAAGATCAAGGACTTTATCTCTTTTTTAAACGCGACAAAATGGCTCTGAGACGAATTTCGGCATTAAGCTATCTGACTCGGGGCGTTATATAGTTGTTCCACCACAGGGTATTCCCACAAACCACTTCCTCATCCATAGGTTCAAACTAGTTATGGTGACAAAGCGGCGCTTTTTTGCGCTAAATAGGTCAGTGAGCTAGTCTGCTCGTTCTCGTTGGCCGCCATTTGTACCTACCTAAATTATTATATGAATCGATATCTATGATATAAATTAATATTCCACTTGGTAAAACTCGAAATATTTATTCCTATTCGCATATTTTTTTCTGGCCAGCTTTACCCAGTTGCAAGGTTATCCGTTATTAACGGGACACCCTATATATTACAATGGAACAAACATAGGTTATCATATTTTTCAATTCAAAAAAGAAAACAAATACAAATTTGAAAATAAAAAAAAAACATTTGCATTCTTCCATAAACAAATGTCAAAACGATGCGTGGGTACGAATTATTTTTAAAGTTACTGTATGTATGTAAATTGATTATATAATCAAATTTGAATACAATTTGTTTTTTTTTTTCAATAAGGACTCTTTTTTTATTTCACCACTTATGTTTCCAATTGCTTTGCAAAACGAATAAATGAATGCGCAAGTAGGCAAACCTATAGCCAACAAATATTAACGACTTTCATAAATCGGTTCTGACGGAACAGCTTTATACTCGCAAACGAGAACTGGAATTCTGATTTTTACAAGTAGTCCCCAAGGATAAATAATTTTCCTCAACTCTGAGGCACACAGTCTGGTGTCTCATCAAATCTCACTTGTATTTTTCTCTTCGCATAAGTTAAAAAAAAAATAAAAAAAAAAAACAAAAATGAAACATCTCTTGGTATCCATCAAGGTTGATTTAAGAGAGATCCAAAACAGAAGTGTCCTTACAGACAGGCCAGCAAAATATACATACATACATATAAAATATTATTAGCTTCGTTTATGAGTTCATTGCTTCATTAAAAATGAATGTATTGTAGTCCATTATACTCAAGTTGATATGGATATAGTTAGGTTGGTACTGTACTTTAATGTTATGATAATGACGATAACCAACAAGTATGTGTGCAAAAAGAAATTGTTAACAACGTTTGCAGACATTTTAAATGTCAGGCACGTTCGTTTCTCATACTCATATGCATGCTCGTCATGACATTTATATTGATTATATTTTTTTATTTTAAATTGCAATTTCTTAAAGGGCAATAATGGCTTTGCAAACAAATTTTTGTTTCAAATATTAATGCATGAGAACGATACAAATAAAAACAAAAACTAGGCCTGCAATGTCTACTATCTATTTATACTTTAAAAACAGCGTACGTTTCTCTTCCATCTTTAAATTCAAGAACTTTGAAAGAATCTCTAGAAGGGAAATCGGAACATTTTCTTTTTTTTTTAACTTGCTCTATAAATAAAATTAGAGTAACTAACACTAAAATTATCAAAAAGTCGGACAAAATGGGTTTCGACATACCGTCCATCGGTCTGTGCGTTTGTGCGTCACTACGTTCACTTTAATTTGAGGATGGACAAATTTGATACAGGGCATTGTTATGTGATTTCCTAGAGGGAAATTAGAATTTTTGTTTAAAATCATATGAAAGGGTGGTCCAACTATAATGCACAAGTCATATAATTCATGAGTCACACCTTAACGTCAAGTTTTTTGCCCAACTTAATTTGACACTTCTTTGTTTAGGTGTTTGACAAATTTAACCATGGAGAGGTTCACAATTGAGCAGTGCGTTAAGATTGTTGAAGCCTTTTACGAAAATGGACGTTCAAATCAAAATGCATTTCGTACACTTCGTGATTTTTTTGGTCAGCGGCACACTTTCACCTCAGTGGATTCGTTAACAAGCAGAATTGCCGCATTTGGGCAAATGAGAATCCACGAGTAATTGTTGAAAAGCCGATGCATCCACAAAGAATGACTGTTTGGTGCGGTTTATGAGCTGGCGGCGACATCGGGCCGTACTTCTTTGAAAATGGGGTTGGCCAAGCAGTTACCGTGAATGGTGTTCGTTATCGCGAGAGGATAAAGGACTTATCGTGGCCAGAAATTGAGCATATGAAATTGGACAATATGTGCTTCCAACAGCATGGTGCCACTTGCAACACAGCCAACGAAACAATGACATTTTTACCCGAGAAATTCAATGGCCGTGTTATCTCACGTCGCGTGGCGATGTTAATTGGCCGCCACGATCATATGATTTGACCCCGTTGGACTTCTTTATTTGGGGATATTTAGAAGAAAAAGTGAACGCCAATAAGCCAAGAATAATTCAAAAGCTAAAGGATGAGATAATTCGGACTATAAACGATATTGAACCTCAATTATGTCTCAGAGCCATTGAAAATATGGACCATCGGATAGAAGAATGCCACCGAAGCCGTGGCGAGCATTTGGTCGACATTTTGTTTCACACATAATTGTCATAGATCCTTCTATTATACTATAAAATATTAAGATAATTCTCTGAAAACTTTGTATGCGTTTTCTTTGGACCACCCTTTATAATAAGAGAGAAAGAGAAACCATTGGATGTATGAACATATTATCCAAAGCAAAATAAATAAAACCGCACTCCATTTTGATTATATTTTTTGTTTGTGTTCGTAAGTATCTTTAATTCGTATGTAATCTTCACGTCTAGCCTTTTTAAATAAATATGTTACCAAACTATCGAAGCAAGATTTTATACAACAAACGCGGTGGACGATGTTTAAGTTAAGAGGCTTTAAAGTAACTTTGCTAAAATGTGAAAAAAGATTATAGATACCGATTTCGCAGTTAAGAGTTATTTAGAGGTATTTTAAGATAAAGAAGACTTCAAAATTTCCTTATAGATATAGATGTTAATTTTTATTTTAATAATTGGATTTTTCTTTCATTACAATTTTTATGACACACTCAAATTTTAATTCAAAATTATTTGAATACGAATTTGAAATAGAATTTCGCAACTATATTCGACCAAGTTTTTCTCTTTATTTCGTATCATTTGAAAGCAAAAAACAATGATTAAAATGTGACTGACAGCTAATCCCCGACAGCTAAAAACGTGATAACAATTCAACGTTTTTTTTTATTTAAACCCGAAAAGGGAAAAGAAAAACTAGAAAATAATATATATGTATGTAGTATGTTCATTTTAAATTCGATATCATCTCTATTTATCCTGATAATGAATTGCATGGAATCTGAAGGAGGGCAAGGACATATTATTGTTGTGACAGTTAACTCTTTATAAATAGTCAGTGGCGTATTTAAAGAAGTTCATCACTTACTTTCTGTACGCTGTTTAATTTATAATTAAAAAAAAAAACAAAATTTTGTGAAAAGTGTACAATACACGATAGAAAAATACAACATAGGTACGTTTTAAATTGGATAACATTTAAAATATATTTTTAAAGTTTTACTAATGATTTTGTAGCAGCATTTTATAAAAATTTAGTTAGCTCATGGCAAACTACATTGTTTAATGGGTAATTCAAATAATTCGAATAACCCATCACAAAACATTACAAATTACACAATTTGTAATTAAAAATATCGAACTACCGTAAGCTTAAACTATCCCAAGTTTAAGCTTAATTAAGTTAGCTGTAGGCCAAGAAAACGATATTATTTGTATATAAATGTTTTTCAAACAAAACACAGTTTCTTAGGGCTTGGCCACGCAGTGAGCTATGACGCGACGAGTGATAAGCGAGAAAATCCTAGCAACTGAACAAAATTAAAACATTATAAGATTTTGTGGTTGTGGCCACGTAGTCATTAAGCGATAAGTGACATTTCTGGGGCCCAACTATGTAACTTGTTTCTACAATAAAAACGTTCGAATTCGCAAAATCTCAACTAGCTATAATTCTATTGCATTCTATTAACTGAAATAGAACAGCACTAATTGCAGATTCTGTGGCAAAAAGTCGGTAGCACTAACATTTGATCCTAAATTTATACATATTACCACTTATTGTAAGCATTGAAAACCACTTTCGAATAGATTCGAAAGCATCTAGAATAAAGTTACATAGTATGGCCCCGAGCGCCCGAGCACATCGTTCTGCGATTCCTTTTTTGTATTGAATCCGGACATCCGGAGGGACAAAGTTCGAAGCAGTTCTGGAGGAATTTTTGAGAAAAATCCTCTTAACCACTGCGAAAATTTCCTTTTAATCTAATAATTTTTTTTTCAATTTCAATGTTCGCGAAAGTTACTTAGCAACGGAATTTTCACAACTACCTGCTCAAGAGCAGGGCTGTCGTTTTATTTTTTGAGAAAGCAGTATTTCAAAAAAAAAAGCAGTACACGGCAGTACGCAAGTAAAATAAAAATATTTTCATATATCTAGCTATTTTTATTTCGAAAATAAGGAACACCATAAATCGGCGCAGTTGATATTCTTTAGATAAGTCTATAAAAGAGCTCTCCACTCAGATTCCAGATCGTCAACGCTTATATTCTCCTCAATGTTTGGAAATATAGATATGAGTTCTAGTAAATTTTCACTTAGTTTTTGCATTAGGAATAGAGTTTCGTCGTGAAAATCAAATATTTTTCTTAAAGCCAGGCAAATAGTTTTGTTATACCTTAGACAAATTGATATTATTTCGGCTACTGTATCATAGACATAATTTCAGCTTTCACTAACGATTTCGCTTAGGGGCCGATGTAGATATCTCCAATATGTAATTGAAGATAGTTGACATTTGGATTGATGTCATAAGCATCAGGCTCTGTAGCATTTGCTACACGTGTTTTAGAGACACTCATTGCACTAAAACTTCCTTGAAAACGCCTTCAAGAGACAGTCAGCAGGCAGTTTTACAATTTTATGATTTTTCAAATCGAAGTAGGTATTCTTCAAATTTTTTTAAATCTGTTGGTTTTTTGTGCTATGAGAGAAGAACTGCGTTTAGAGAGCAGTAGGAATAATGAAAATGGAAAAATAGTTCAGGAAAAAAAAAAAAGCTGTAGGTACTTTGGCGTGTTGGCAGTGTGGCAATACGGGGTTTCTAAAAGCAGTAGAAATACTGCCATTGTAGTACTTCGACAGCCCTGCTCAAGAGTATTATCGTATCGCTCAATAAACTAGCATTTGTCTTCTTGTCTTCCGCCTTGTCGATTGAAATTGTCGTTCAGTCACTCTGCACTCAGCTGATCTGTGGCTGAATGCCTGAGTGCCCTGAGTTTTACAGAAATATCACATTTCAAAAAAAATTAAAATAAAATTCAAACTAGTTAACTTATAAGTCCAAGTGAGACCGCCGGGACGAAACGCCAATTTGTATGGACTAAAGGCCCTTAAAAGCTATTTTGAAGCAATTTGTTTTTTTTTTTTAAATATTTCAATTTTTAAGAATCGAGTAGGTGCAGCAAAGAAAACAACGATCTTCATCGACCACAATTAAGACTTATTACTTCATTGTGGTTGGTTGCAATAAAAAGCATCTAGCATTTAGGGTTTAATTGTACCTGTTCGATTTATTTCGTAACCCTAAATTGAAATGACAGTCAGCTCCTGAACTAAGGTATACAAAAACTGTTACTTTCTAAAAATAACTAACAAAGTTTTCTTATCTGGAAATCCGGCACTGACAACAGCCCACCTAACATCCGCAGACAAAATTGGCGCCCCTTCAACTATTTCAAAATGACAGACACATACAAAAGACAGAACACTAGTACCTAGTATAGTACTGGATTGTCTGCTGTCGGATCCTTTAATTTTTTGTTTTGTTTTATTATTTGAGCGCACTGGGTGCAATGAATGTAGCCCATCACAATCACTCAAACCTCCAAAAAACATCACATGAATCTTTTGGCAAAAGATGTTTTTCCGTATACCTACCTATATGTACTTCATACAACTGGCTTGGATGTTACTTCTTTGTGTGTTGCTGTAGCAAGTAGAAGCAGCAGGGTATTTTTGTTGATTCTTGAGTGGATGATGTTTAAATGATGGGTGCATGCAGCAGGATGTTTGTGGTTGAAATTTATTATGTTTTTCTTTTTGGGGGGCTTAATGATTATCCTGATATGTTTGGGGAGTGTTTTGATTGGAATTTAATATCTTTCGGGCATTAAGTTTAATTGGTGTTGACGCGGTGTTAAGCTTTTAAATTTAGAGTTTCTAAAACTCGATAATTAAACGAGCTACCTATGCATGTAAAATGTAAATATGTATGAATTATAATGACCTACAATCTTGTTGTCCTTAAAAAGAGTTGGTTTAGTTCTGAAACTTTTTGTGTTTCGAAAATGTGATGTGGATGTATTTTGTAAGTTACATTTATTGTTTTATAGCCATTCTAAGTAAACCATCAACTTATAAAATAAGTGGCAGCTAAGCTACTTCACTGGTTGTCCTTTCAGTCAACGAACGTCAGCTTAACAACATCAAGTGAGCTTTGATGGAATTCTCTGCTGAAATTATTATGTTAAATTTAAACTAAATCATGGAACATTTAAAAAAGCTTAAATACAAACTGCACAAATATAGCAAGCATATTGGAAGACTTTTGAAGTTGTTTGAATTTTTTTTCCAAATTAAAAACAATCGATTGTTTTCCGCAAACTTTTTGTTCACTTTGTGGTTTAAATTAACACACTTAAGCACTCTCCAAAGTTTAAAGTAAAATGTAAATATTTTGATTAAAATGTTGTCACATTATTGCATCAATTTGCCTCAGTTTGTTTGTGTGTTCAATAAATAAAAAAAAAACAACGTAAACAATAATTTAAGTACATTATCGTTCATTGACACTCTTTCCTAAAGAGGATGCGTGGTTATTTTAATATGTACGTAATATGTAGGTATTTATTTATATGAGCATGTATAGAAGCATAGGTATTAACCGACCACCACACCACAACCACACATAAAAGTTCAGAACACAGAGAAAAGTTTACTTGGAGCAGACTGTTGACCATTAACATTAAAACTGAGGAATTTATACATAAAGATTTATCTTCTCTGCATTGCCACTGTAGGGATTGCTCTTTTAATATGCTGTTTTTATATGTATGTAGTGTAGATATATCTTTATAAATATCTCACCATGTTGTTGGACTTGGACATCAAATAGCAATTACTTGCAGGATAATTTGACGCACAGGACATGACATTTAATTTATGCAGATGAGATTGACTGCAACAATTTCTCTGGTAAATACAAAATAAACACAAAAAACTTTCTGATGTCCTGACGGTCCCATCAGGATGCTCCAAAATGTTGATCGAGCATAAATTTGACGTTTTAATGCGACCAGAGTCAGGTACAGGATGCACTTTGGTGGACGTTAAAAGCAAGTGCACCTTTTAGTTTTGCCGACAAAAATATTTTTCAACATTAAGAAAAGTAGCAAAAAGTGAAGTTTAAAATAGATAAAATAAAATGTACGCACACCTATAATAACAATAATAATAACTATAACTATATTTTGCCTGTAAGACCTAAGGTCTGATGCAACCTGAATTTCCCGGCACTAGTTAGAATGGATAGAAGGATAGGAAAGAATTTTTGCTGGCACAGTGGACTGAGAAATAATGTATTGATTATCTCGTCGAATCCCACGGGTGGCGTTCAGTTTTAACTGGGGGAATATAGAAAAGAATGCTGCCTAGAGTGGGGCTCGAACCCAGACCTCTAAGTTAGCAGTCAAGCACTACATTCACTGCACCTTTGCGTAATGGGAGCCTATATTTTATGCCACTTACCGAAAGCGTTGTTTAGTTTAGGGTTGTTAGGGCTGTATTTTGTGAATATTATTATTATTTATTATTATTCTTTATTTTGTTAAAAAATGAATTACAATATTTCTTTACTAAGATTAAGGGCATGGCTATTCTGCCGTCTGCCTGATTATGTGAATATAAGATATTACCGTTTTGTTAAAAAATTGTTAAAAATTAATATAATTTTGAATTGGCTAACCAACTTCTGAAATTATTTGGAGTACAAACAAAATTAAAAATAGATAATTTAAAAAAAAATAAAATCAAATTTTGGTAAGTTTTTATTGATTTAATTTCAAAAATATCATGAATCATTTTTGAAAAATCGAATGTTGAAAATTAAAAAAAAAAATCTGAAACAATGTTTTTTGAATTTTTTTGTTGAAAATTTTAGAAGCATCTGTTCATTTAAATTGGTTACCGTGACAATGAGAAAGTCGAAACTCTTAATAAAGACTTCGGTAAAATTTGTAAAATTAGCTACTTGTACATCATACTAACTTCAGAGCGCAGAACATTTTCATGAAAATTTTAGGGGCCCGTTTCTACTACTAAGTTTAAAAAAATGTTTTCGAAACACACATTGAGTTTTGAAGAAAAAAATTCTATGAAAATATTTTCCATAAATAACAATTATAATGCCAAAATATACCTTTTTGTAAGACCAGAAATGTCTTCTGTTATTGTGTTTTTAAATAAGGTTTTTTTAAAAAAATTAATTTTCAAACTCAAAATTTTGAAAATAAAAAAATTTCAAATTAATTTTTTTTCAAAATCGTGATCAAATACGAATTTTGTTTTTAAAATTCAATGCTTCTATTAGTTTTTAGTCAAAAACATAAAACTGGATGCTTAAATGTCTTTTACTTTCGGAGAAAATTGAAAACAACTAAATCTACTCTACTATAGCTAATTAGTGAAAAAAGGATCTTTAGAGCAACAAGCAACGGATTGGAGCCAAGTTCAGGGAATTTTTATTGTGCTTTTTTCAATTTTTTAAAACGTAAAACTTTGAGCAAAATTAGTTTGAACAAAATGTTTTCAATTTTTTTTTTTTTAAATTTGTGTTTGGAAATTAATTTTTCAAAAACGATTCTCTAAAAAGAACTTTATTCAAAAACACAATAAAAGAAAAAGCTTCTGGCTATACAAAAAGGTATATCACAGAATTAATAACAGTAACGATCACGCCTCTTGAGCAACGACGTAATGTTTCGAGTCTCTCCCTGTTCTATCCCTATTTTTACAAACAATGTTCTGATGAAATAGCTAGCTGCATTCCTCCCCTTAAACAATTCCAATGTAATACTCGTGCTTCTAGGAATGCTAATCAGTTTACTTTTGAGCCCAATTTCAGACGTACCGTCAAATACAGATATTCTTTTTTTAGCAGCACCACACGAAAGTGGAACGTATTGCCCGCCTCTGTTTTTCCTTGCCATTTTAATATCCAGAACTTTAAAACCAATGTACATCGGTATCTAATTTCAAATATCTTCCTATATTTTTAACGCTCGTAATATGTTCCACATATTAAGGGTAGTCTAACCCCTTTCGTACGAGTGCATTATAAAAACAAAATTGTAAACGGAATAGTGAATACATATAACATACCAAGGTAGCAATATGGGCGAATTTTCAGTGTATTATTCAATCCTTTCAAGTTGTCCAAAACAAAGCATTTTAATCTTTATGTTTTTCTCAAAAATAAACCTATACACGATATTTTTACAATGAATTTACTATTTTTATGGTCAGTGATGATGTGGATTTGAGTATGATAAGGTATCCACATATACAAAATAATAAAATCAATAGTTCATTCAAATATAATTCTTAAAACCAGAACTGCTTATCACTCTTACAACAAAACTAGGACCAGGAACAATTTACAATGGACAAACACTACATACACTCTACGAAACGTGCTCAATACTGAACAATTATCTAGTCAACTATACAACAAACATCTGCTTTGAAGTTAAGGTTACGATACTAAAGACATTTACACTTCAAATATCAGTATGATTTTTAATATTTACCGTCGGAATTCCATTGACAGTCTCTAGGAACCTTGCTACTATGAGAACGTCCATACGACCGCCTGAACGTGAATAGCTCCTCTTAATAAGTGATATTTTGAAAATAAAATCAGTTGATTATGAATATCTTTCATTTCAAATCAATTCAGCAAATATTTAAGTGATTGAATTAAAATATGCTTTCGCTTTCTAAAAATCGCTCCATTATTAAATAACACAACATTTCCATTAATGTAATTTTCTAATTTTCGTTTCCGTAAAAAAATATTGAACACCAATAAAAATTGGAAAAAATACCTATATGTACCTACATCGGCCTTGTCGATGTTGCATAAAAATATGAATTTAATTTTCTGACACTAAAAATAACCCTTCATTCACATTGGCAGTATCAACTTTAATGCTACAATAATTTTTCCAAACACATAACGCAACATTTTATATTTCCTTGTATTCGTACATTCTCATTCATAAATCGATGCTATGTTATTGCATTGGAAGATTTTTACGACTCAAAGATTCTATCGGTTCGATATAAAAAAAATAAGAAAAAAAAAATATTACGTATACGCCATACGCCATGCTTCCGTCAACCATGCAATTTGTTCACCATCACCGATTTTTATTATTTCCCATTCCATTTATGTCCACTCATTCAAGAAGACGATCGGAAGAAGAAGAATATCATATTAAGTTCCCTTTTTATTCCCTCAACTGCCCTTAAAAAATTCTTTTTTCCTTCGTTTGAGTTGTATAATTTTTGCGGAATCGTCCAAAATTAAAGACAAACCGCATCGTTTCAACCTTTTCCTTTTATTAGGGTTTATCCGAGCAAAACAAGTCAAATTAAATTATTCTCCCCACGCTTGGCACTAAGTGGGCTGTTATTGATATAGTATAAATGAAATTGGGTTTTCTCATTTTTAAACCGCGATTTTCGGTCGTTGTGTGACCGACATATATTTAGAAATCAATAACAATCGAGCAAACGAAACCTATAAAAACAAATTTTCATTAGAAAAATCACACATACACAATAAAATCTTTATTGACTCATACATGCATATGTTTCAGAGAAAAATAATTTTCTAAACACATGCATACATACATGTATAAATATACATATATACATTTGCTTTGAATAAAGTCCCTGTTACATGACTCTTCTTGTGCCATTTTAATTAGGCTATCAGTACACGCGTCGGTTGTAGTCGAAAATCCAAAAAAGACAAAAGTAGAGCAGCGATGAAATTGCTTTAGAAATTGTAAAGAAAAAAAAATTAAGCATCAGCTTTTCGCTGTCAGTGATTAAAATGTTTTGTGAAAAAAAAACTACCATGGATTTAGCAGTACGCTTTGTGTATGGCTTTTTGTTGGCTGTGGGAAATTAAAGCACTTTTACTGAAGTGTCTGGCTGCATTTTTAAAAAAATACAGATTTATTTTCAATTTGATAATCTTCATTGTGCACAAAAAATATATTATACAGCTTTTGTCAGAATTTCCCGTTGTAATAAAACAAACAAGATTTGATCGAAGAGACTTTTCAATTTCAGACAAGAGAAAGTAATTTGAAGAAGAATTAAAACACAGACAACATCTCACGATAAATGCTTATTTTTTCCCAAAAGACTATGAAATGAAAATGATAAAGGGAATTCGAAATGGATTATAATGGATATAATCTCTGTTAGAATAAAAATAAAGTGCACGAAGCGACGCACGGGGGGAGCAGGCTCTTGTGCTCTTAAACAAAAGACTTAGAATTAGGTATAGTTTAAATTTGTAAACCATAAAGTGTGGCTTCTGTTGAGGGCGAATAAGCTCTTAAATTATCTAAGACTTTGAAATCCAAAATTAAAAGAATAGAATCAGTTCAGAAAATAGGTACGTACGTACGAGTTAAATATGTTTTTGTTTTTTTTTTTTGGAAAATTTGCTAAAATTCGAATTCGATTTAAAAACTTTACCAAGGCCCAGTTTTTCAGTGGAGGGTTAAACCAGATCCCAACTATCGTACCTGGGCAAAACGCATTTATGGGGTTGAGCTCATTTGAACTTTTAATTTGAATTATATTCAGTCGCTCCACTTAAACAGAAGAATTTTCTTTTCAAATTTTCTTCCAAAACCAGAGTAAGAAGTAATTTAACCAACAGTTTACTGAGGAAGCAAATTTTTTGTGGAAAATGCATGCGGAACGACCAAATTTGATGAGTTAACTAGGGTTTAACTCTGATCTCGCACTGAAAAAAAATTCTGTTTTCGTCATTTTGGCACAAACCTGAAATGCATTATTATTTTATTTGATACATACAAACATACATTTACAGTAGTTTTTATAAGATTTTCTAAGAACACTCTTGGTGAGTTGTCACTGCCTAAATAGTTTGACATAACTTTAATCTGCTAATTTTGAATGAATTAATAATTTTGAGTGAATCCGTTTAAAACATTTCATAAATTTCAAGATAATTAATCAATTATAGAAACCAGCCTTTTCACTTTAGAAAATGTTTAAACAACCAATTTCGATACGGCCGTTAGCCAATCGATGAGAAATATATATAAATAAGGTTTAAGAGTTAGACAGCTGCTTAAAGCTAGAAATACCTTGGAATTGGCTTATATATAAATACGACTTTACATTTAGTTCAATCAAAATCGTTAGAACAGTTTTCGAGAATTGAAAAAAAAAATCGTTGTATGGAAGGCACCCGATCTACATAATATGACCTTAACAAAAAAAAAATAGAATTCCTACTCTAAGGATGTGTTAGCAAAAGAAATCATCGCTTATAGTATATTTTCGAAACTCTTATGGAGGATATACATGTTTTACAAATTTAATAATGAAATGTAAATAACTACAGACAAAAACCGTTATTAATAAAAGAAAAGAACACTTATCGACAGTTTAACATAAATACCACATAACAGTTTCGACTCGATTAATTGTTGCCCGCATCGCTGCTTACTTCCTCTATCGATGCTCCAACATAAACAAACCCTGAGGAATCACTTACAAAATTCTGTACCAAATTGGTCGACCCGTTTAGGCTATAACTCAAATTCCAGTGGATGCATGGCCGCACGAACGTACAAACGCACAGACCGATCGACGAACGGTATCAAAAAATACTATAAATCTTGGCTTCTATTAGTAAAGGGTCTTTCAATAGGGACTTCCGAACCTTGGCAGTTGATAGCGACCACATTTTTGAAACTACATCTGTCAAATCCGTTGTCATATATTCAGTCTGTGTTGCCAGATCACCATGGACGGATATAACATTCAAAAACAAGTGTTGATGATCAAATTGATTTATCAAAATGGGTGCTTTGTTCGGGGAACGTTCCGGGCGCTTCGCTCATTTACGGTTATTTTCAGCGATGAGGCCCATTTCTGGATGAATATGGGTACGTCAACAAACAAAATCGTCGAATTTGGGACGATACCAATCCACATACAATCCGAGAGCGTCCAATGCATCCTGAAAAAGTCACAGTTTTCAGTGGATTTTGGACTGGTGGCTTCATCGGCCCATATATCTTATACTTTCTTTGAGAAGGACATTGGCTAGGCCATCCCCATCAACAGCGAGCGCTATAGGTCAATTATTATTATATTATTATACTATTATCATTATTATTAATATAAACCTGGCCTGGATTAGATGATATGGACACCAGCGATATGTGGTTTCAACAGGACGGTGCTGCAGCTCACGCCACATTGGAAGTTCCGCAATAGTGATTTGAGGGCATGGTCAGGTCATCTCACGTGGAGTTGATGTGAACTGGCCACCTAGATCGTGCGATTTGACCCCACTTGACTTTTTCTTGTAGGGTTTTCTAAAGTCGCAGGTCTATGCGAATAAGCCACAAACCACAGCGGCCCTCAAAACATAAAACATAATCAATGCTTTCGGTCAAATTCAGCCTGATTTATAGAAAATTGGACAGTTCGAATGCGCGCCACAAGAGAAGCTGGGGTGGACATTTGAAAGATATTATATTCCATACATAATGGCATCAAAAGGCCGTTGAAACAAAAAAATGTAGATGATATTTCATACTTTTTTTATTTAAATTTAAAGATAGGAACCACTTATTGAAAGACCCTGTAGTATACTTATATTAAGTTTAACTTTATACAACAAGTAAGTATTTCAGTTTTATGCATATAGCCCATCGTCATAGGAAACAAATGGTCTCCCTTCCAGAATATAATTTAGCACCATTTTTGAATCACACACTGCCGTTGTGTTTTGCCCCTATGCGACTTCGTCCCCAACCGGTTCTATATAAATTCTACAATTTTCTTAAACTAAACTGATGTTTCTGGCTCCTTTTATTGTTTATAAAAGTTTTGAATATGTACCGTCCAATAATAATCAAAACGAACAAATTAATTAGTATTTCAAAAGAAAATCCAAGTTTTTGACGTTTTTTTTTTAATAACATTACATTATGTTCCATTTTATAAGCCACGTGTTTGCATTTATGCCGGCGCACGGTAGTGTAAACTAGAAACGTGGGCCAAGCGTGTTAAACGTTCCGTGTAACATGTTAAGTGTAGCACGTAATGTGTTAAATATTTCAATATGTTTGCATTATGTACATATATTTGGTCCAGCACTCGGGACGAACGGTGATGTTTACATATCTTAGCCGTGAACTCAGGCGCTAACACTTTTTTTTTGCTACAAAAAAGTACAGAAACAGTTTCGCCCACACATGTTTAAATAAGTACGTTTGTTGTGTGTTTGTTTTAGATTCACATTCGTCCTTTTTAATGGGACTGTGCAATGCGTTTACTTATAATCCAACATTTCCTACATTTTTTCTTTGAAAATTAATTTTGTATTCTTTTTTTTTTAAACAGCTTTGGGCTTGATGTCATGAGAAACATCCCATGAAAGATGAAACCTAATACAATTGATAACAAGAAGGGCGCCTCTTTTTTAACAAAAGCATTCAAAACAATGTTAAACCATTGGATATCAAAGCTAAAGCCATTCACACTGGGGAAATCATTGAACCGTAAGGTAAGATTACACCACTAATCGACCGTCCAATTTTTTTTTTCAACAAAGAAGAAAAAAAAGTGATGCAAGAAATTTAGAAAAAATACAACTTCTCATGCAGAGGAAATTCTTGAATAAATGTAAGAACGATTGAAAACTCCCAATAGGATATCATCAGAATACCCATACATGCCTTAAATAAAGATGTGGAATCTGAGACTTTGTATATGTGAAAGTACATACATACACACATATATATGGCCAACCATTTGAACTCGTCGTAACATTACCCAGCTGTAACCAAACGGAGTCTTTTACCATTTAGTAGAGAAAGGAATAGAAATCCTCACCGCACAAATGTGAGTTCTGTGATGAAAAGAGAAAGCCGAAGGCAAATCGATTTTTGCTCAGCCAGTTTAACAGCCATAAGCGGCATAACAAACCCCCTCGTTAAAATCACTTTTTGCTTAGGTTCAGGATAAAAACAAACTCTCTCTTCCCCCCCCCCCCACTCCCACTCCCCCATCGTCTTCTCATTCTCACACACATTCCTACGACTAAACCGGAACACGAAGGTGTTTCGGAAAATGAAAGAGGTAGCTATGAATTAACTATAGAGAAAGGGGACTAGAATCAGGAAACAAGGAATAAAGCACATAAACCCTATTTGAACAATAAACGTCCTAGAGACAAGTATTTAAACAGCCATTAACAAGCGGAAATGTTGGAATCTTAGCAAATATTGGTGGTTATAAGTTTCTTTAATGCTGGAAACGTGCTACCTTTTAAGTTTATATTTCCATTAAAACAATGTCACTTTAAGAAGCTGAAATTATATTTCTTTGTTATATTAAAAAAGTTGTAGAAAACAATATTTCTTTCGTAATGGTTTGATTTTCCAAAAGGTTTGGAAATACAAGTTGCTATAAGAGTGCAGAGAGAGGAGGATCAAATTACTTTTTTGACTTGCAATAGGATGCTGTCAAAATGAGCTCGTAGAAGGCCAGCGAGCCTATCTTTCAACCCTTCCTGGGTCGAGTGTTGTTTGTTTGCAGAAATGGAGAGGGCCTAGAATGTTCTACCGGATCCGAACGGTTAAGGTGAGAGCTATTTATTCATGATTATTATTCACTCTTACCCGTTTTCGACCTTAAATTTCTGTTTTATTTGAAACAACTCCTACAATTTAAATTGAAGTGGAATTATTGAATGAAGTTCTTGAATGACTCTTAAGCTGTTGCTTCTATAGAGCGTCTATAAGCATTATTTGGTGAAGTTTTCATTATTATTTTGTTGTTTGTTGTACAATTTAAACATGAACCCGATTTTGATGCAATCGAATTTTAGTTTGGAAGAAATAAATTGGCTAATTGAAATATATTCCAAACTAAACATCTGTAATATCATATACAGTGTATAACTTGGTGGTACTCTAAACCAAACAAACCATTGAGTCCTACCAGAATACTCCATGATACATTTATAAGAAATAATTAATATTTTACGATTATATAAATACGTATACGTAGGTAACATTCAATAGAAAATAAAAGAAATGCTTAAAAGCTCACAACGTGCTTATTATAATGTACTTCAACACCACTATGTGAAAATTAAATTACAAATTGTACGCAAACTACAAAGAACAAGAATGATCGATTTAGTGTGCAATTATTTGGCCACTTGGCAATTACGCTTTTAACTAGCAGTAATAGTTATTGATGTTTAAACATCTATGCCGGAGCGGCGGTAAAGTGAAATAAAAACGTGGACTTTTCTTTGTGCGACGTTACAAGTTCACACTTTACATTTCAGCACGTTACGTTCAATCTTCCAGGGTATCACAAGGGTTCTACATTGACCTAAATGTGATATGAATAAGATAGTCTATCAGTCCAAAAACCTACCCTTACGTAACACGTTACGTTACGAAAATCTTCGTAATAGGATATTGGGTACGTTCAGCAACAAAAATCTTAAGATCTCTTTCAAACAAACTAGTCCGTTTTGGATCCGTTCACGTAGTCAACAACGTCTTTACACACGGATTCAAATATCGTTCCTCAGAACTGCGCTTGGACAAACGTTGATGTTAACACATACTTACCGTGAGTCCCGACACTCACACAATTTTTATTGTAATTTTAAAAGTCAACTTGGGCGTAGCTGGATAAACAAAGCGATGTACCTTTATTTTAGTGACTAAGGGCCAGTTGTATAAACTTGGTTCAAATATTTGATCTATGATTCAGTATACTTTTAACTCACCGATATCTGCGGATTAACTGAGGTTCAACCACGGTTCAAGATTTAAGTGTGTGATAATAGCTAATTTCATGATTGAACCAATGTTGAACCTCAGTTAATCAGCCGAAATCGGTGAGTTATGGTTGCTGAACCACGGATTAAATATTTGAACTACGTTTGTAAAACTGGCCCTAAGGATGCCACACATAAAAGAGCACCCATCTCATTCACAGTGTCTATCGACATTTAACGAACCTGTTTTCGAAATAAATACTAAAAATTAGTTCAGGTTTAAAAACTTCTGATACATAATGATACATTTTTACAATTGCACTAATCCTGTCTAAGTAATATTAAAAAAGCATGTTTGTTTTGATGTTTGAAGAGTGCGTTGATAAATAGGTAATAATGATACAAATATACATACATAGCAGTCCTATGACTGCTATAAAAGAAAAAATAAGGTTTAGTAAGAAAATTTGTCAAGCAGACAAGTTTTCTGACCGTATGGCAGCTAAAACATGTGTTAAGAAGCGGATAGTGTTTTTTTCTTTTTTATACGAAGATTTTTTATAATATACAAATTTTATAAAGTACTGAAATAAATCAGCCAAGTAGAAGACTTAGCACTATTTAAGTGGACTTGTTGAATTATTGTTTCCAAATAGCTTTTAATGGCCATTATTGCACAGTTCACATTTTTTTTATTTATGGAGGGCTGATATTAAATAATGCGCACTTATTTTTAGGTCTAGGAATGGTAGTTACCACTTACATCTAATATATATTATATTATTTAATCCGGATTTATTAAATCTACATACTCATGTCCTTACTATACTTGTCCAAAATAATCTGGATGTAGGTTAGTATTTACTTAAAGTGGTCTCCTGAGAGCAGTGTGAAATCAGTTCAATTAATCTATTTTGAATTAAAATTAATTTAAATCCGGATTTATTTTTTTTTGATCTGGATTTAAATTTTTAATCTGAATTTAGTGAGTGATTAACATGGGCGTACATTTTCTCTTAAGTGCTTTCCACCTCAAAAGTTATTCATTTTAATTACAATTTAATGTTTAAACACGATCAAATACCAAGCATATAAATCGAATATCCTTTTGATCCTAGAAATCGAAAACTTTGTACATCAATTTTTTTCTAAGACAATTATTTAATTTTCAATGCTGAATCTCGTTTTAGCAGGTTGCTCTTTCAATGAAAAAGTCCTGCTAGGATTAAATTGTCCATTTAAACACAAAAAAAAAAACATTAAAATAGTGTAGTACGAGTATGCTCAATACTATACCTAGAATCATGAACTCTATTTCAAGGATTTCATTATTTTTTGTGTTCAATTTCTATAAACCTCGTTTTTGTGTTCTTTCTCTTTTTTTTTTTTATTTTTTTGTGCAGATATTTTATTTTTTCCATCTTCCATCTTCCATTCATTGAGAATGAGAGATTAGAAAGTGTTCGAGTGTTATCCCTAGAACGAGTTAAAATGTAATTCAGAATCCATTTGGAAAATTGTCTCGCTTTGTGTTTCAAAAATGAACATAGCACACCAGAAGGATAACAATATTTGCAGGATATATACCATCATACCATGGGAGAATGAAAAAATATATAAAAATTTTACGTAGACTCAGTTTTATTTTTTATTTTATTTTGTGCTCGACTATATATGAATGATGGGTGGGTATGGGTACGGGTAGTACCTATATAGGTATACAAACCGTACCAGAAAGTTTCTGGAAGTCAACCCTAAATTTGAGGTTTTTTTTTATGTTTAAACATGAGCGGATATAAAAAGACACATTTTTGACGGGCGTTGTTCTTTTAACGGGTGGCATAAATGTGCATTGTTATTGTGATTCGATTAAATTTTAAAATGTATATTTTTTATATTTATAGTCAGAGTGACGAGCGCTGCTATTAAAAAGTGAACACCAACACCAACCGATAGCTTATGGTCAAACAATTACAAAACTGCTGGTCAATATGTTCAGAAAATGGCAACTTTCGGTTGCAATTTCGACAAAGTAGGTATACTATTTATCCCATGATGATAGTTTTCAAATGAAAGCCAAGATTTTAATTTTTACGAAATCAGTGTTCGGAGAGACATTTGTTGGTTGTTACCACGAGTCTGAAGATGTTTTTTTGTACAAAGCTTCCTACATGTTGGAAACTATTTACAACTACATCAAATTGGAAAATGTCATCGCTTTCATAAATTTCAACTTCCTTCCGTAGATAGGATTATATACCTACTAGAACACTTTTAAAACTAATTTTCTTACATTTAAAAAGTTCTTAACAAATATGTAGATTTTTTAAGATTAAAGTTCGTAGTAGCCGGTGGCGTAATGGTTAGAGCGGACTGTCATGCCGGAGGTCTGTATTTGATTCCTCCAAGAGTATCTCTTGTCATGAATAAGTGTCTATCGCCTTAACCGTTTTTATTCAGCAGAAAACTGTAGGTCCCTTCAAAGGAATGGTTGAGAGTTGTAAGTCACTAGGCCCTGGCTCTCCACGAACTGTCGCGCCACCAAATTTATTGTTTATTATTTTAAAGTAAAGTACAGTCGTTGCGTTATTATAATTTTGCCCCATTTTGAGCAAGCAGCACTAAATCTATTCAAACAATTATTCTGAGGTAGCTTGCTTTATGACCTTCTATATTTTCTCCTATACAAATCCACACCTGTTCGTTCAACCGCCGCAGACCGCAAAAAACCCCATAGAGCTAGCTACCTTTTAATTTATTCGCACATTTTTCAAGAATTTTAGTTAGTCTTACGCAAAAGTTGAGAATGGCATACCTACTATTTACAACCGGTAGAACTTTGTTAATATTTTCTTATCTTTCTTCAGGAGTAAAGTTGGTAATTTGAGGAAAACATTTTGCTTTTTACGATTTTTGAAGATGTTTTAATCTCACATGATTTTGAATAAGTGAAGTGCATAAATCAAGGGATGTCTTTTATTCTCTAATTTTTGTCTTTTGTTCAACGTTGCTTTCTTGTGAGACGAGAGTTGTATAATGAAAGTATTTTTGTACCATACTTTTTATGATGATTCAATTAAAAATCAATTTAAACAAAAGTAGAATAAAGGGAAATGACTTTTTCGAAATTTCGCTTTTAATTTAAAATAAATGTGATAGAAAATATTTACAATTACGAATTGATATTGGAGATATTGGGTGATATGAATAAAAAGGAGCACGTACTCAGAGCAGGTGCTCCATAAGAATCAGAGAAAATGCTTTAAATAGATGTAACTGCTACCGTTTCGTATGAATAAAATTATACTCCAACCAGTGAGCACCTCCTTCTTCGCACGGAGTAGGTGCTCTCACAACCCGAGTCAAATCCAATTGTTTTTTTTTTTTTTGTATTTGAAAATCATATCTATGATTTATAAAAAAGCAAACTTAGGCTTTTATATCATTCGGTATTGTTTTTGATTGAAAATCAGTTTTTCTTTAAGTATTAGGAGTGTAAGCGTTGAACTTTTTCAGTTTTTTTATCAGCAAGTAAAATGGCACTTGCTTCTTTCCATTGCATGATTTTAAATACGCGAGAATTTTGCCAAATTCGTGAATCATGCACCGATCCTGGCTGTGAAAGGTCAACACTTGTAAATTCAAATCTGGAATTGCATGTTGCCTGAACATTTAATGCTGTGGAATCCTTTTCTGTTAATGCACTCGTCCCCATGAACAACTGGTTTGATGATATAAACAATCAATTGCATCTATCGCTGAAGGAAAGTTGTATCTTTCTTGCCATTCGCGTTTTGCATTCTACAGTTTTTCAGTAGTTGTAGGGAATTTGTTCCAATGGTTTGACATATTTTTGCGCACTTACAAGGGAAACAGTTTTAGAGATCGTGGACTGGTGTACTCCAATGTCCTCTCCAACTCCAGTTTGAAAACCTGGATCACCTTTCCGCATTTTTTCAATGCCTGTTAAGTCACCACACCTTGTTTCTGAACTTATTCCCAAGAAAATTATTATTATTCATTTATTTATCCATAATCATTTGAATATTCTTCTCTTCTTCTATTATAAAATTGGCCTTGCAGTTTAAAATTGGCATGATCTCCGCCATTTATGGAAACAAAATTATTTAGAGTTATTTACTTTAAAGTTGAGCAATCAAATGAGCTAACTCACAAATAGGAGCAGGTGCTCCTTTCGATGGAGTAAGTGCTTTGCTTTATTCATTCCTTATAATGGAGTAGGTGCTTATTTTGAGGAGCTGCTCATCAAACACGTAGATCCTCAATTTTTGAACACCTTCTTAAGTGTTTTATTCATACCAAATGGAGCACCTGCTCTTAAAAGTTGAGTTTTGAGAAGGTGCTCCTTTTTATTCATGCCACCCATTGGATATATTAAAAATTTAAAAAAATAGATGCTCGCCTGGAAAAATTGCAAGTTTGTGTCAAGTTTAGTCAAGGCCCTTTTAAGTTGTCAGTACGGAAAATAAGCGAAGAAAACATGTCAAATACTCTCCACAAAATACTTCGCATACAATAAAAAACTTAAAAACCACCATACAATGGTATGAGGTCCCAGCATATAGAATTCCAAAAGAAGCTCTCGAGGCAAAAAAGGTTCATAACTGGCAAGGGCCTGGTCTCAATTTCGATAGTCCTTTTCAAGGGTCGAATTAAGAACTAGATATTTTAAATGACTTTTTTTAACAGTGTATAATTGTTTTATTATAAAATTGATCTTTTGTGATAATCTTACCCACATTAAATTAGTTTTCAGATACTTTCCGAAGAACCAAAAGGTATTTTTTCAGGGTGTCATACATTCCCTTCATTTTGCAATGGCATTGATCATTAAATAATTTTTCACATTCTTTTTCTTAGTTTAGAAAGAAATACAAAATTAAAAAATTAAAGCCAACTGTGCTCCATAAATTGTATTTTACTTACTCACTTCCTTAAGACCCCATATGAAAGGACCTGGCTCTGCCTTTGAACACGATTAAAGAAAACTGCTTGGCATATACTTTGATGTAAGCGGTAATTTTGCTTAGAGCATTTGGTAATCTTATTTAAAAAGATCGAGTGTGTGTGTCACCGTGTCTAAACCTCTCTATCTAGCTTTGTTCTAAATCCAACTTTTCAAGCAATTGAAAGGGCCTGTACCTTATTTAAGTCAATAAATCGTTTATGTCAAAGGCACATTGTAACTAGTTTGAAAATGTCCTTTTCAATAACTTAATTCTTTTGCAATATAAAAGATAAAAGACATAAAGTGAAAGGAGTAAATTGACTGAATTGATTTATTGAAAGTCTCTTCTGTGCAAAATAGGAAATAAAAAAAACATAATAATTGAAATTCGAGTCCCATCCGCACGTGTGCTACTGCTACTCTTTTGTTTTAAGTTAAAAGCATGTCCTCTTGCAAATCTTTGTAGGTACAAGAAACCACACACATTCCTGTCAAAAATCTAACAATAAATGTAAAGCAAAGCTCCTCTTTTGTGTGTTTAGCTATATACTTTTTAAACTCTTTATAGAAAAAGGATATTTGAGTTCGCATCCAAAAATAAAAATTTTACAATTGGATTTGTGAATGCCAAAATCTACCATGCATGCGTCTCTTACATATTTACGTTCATGATTGAGAAAGTATACGACATACATACAAGTATTCTACAAAAAAAAGGACAATTGAAAGCATTATAGCAAAATTGAATTTGTAACAAGTCAATTTTTGTTAAGCTTGCAAAAAGAAAGTACAGAGTCATTTTACATACATATAGTATCTTTTTCATTCGAATTTATTTTCTTTTGTCATTTTCTTGGCTCTTGGATGTTCAAAGTTTCAACCAAGATCCTTATGCTCGAAAAATTATTATAGGCAAATGATAAGGAAACGTTGAACGTCGTATGTCATCGTATACCTAGGTACGTTGTGTTTGAATTGTTATGGCAAAGCAAACATGAAATAAGCCGACGAAGGAAAAGAGAATAACGAAAGAGATGTCCTCATGGATCCCTACGTGCAGATTTTTGGCAAAGATTTACAAATAATTGAATTTCTTCGTTCGACAACACCGGCACCGCCAGCTGGTGGCAATGAATATCCTCGTTTTATATTGTGCTAGATATTGCAAAATTTGCATAGCAAATAAGAATCTTTAAGTTGTCTATCTTATATAACCAGTAGCGGATTTAGAGACAAGCGCAATTAACACGTAACTTTTAGTTTGGGCCCTAAGGGCTTCATTATGATGAATGTTTACTTTTTATAAAATGTATGAAAAATATTTTAACCTTAATTTTTTATGCGATGGTGTTGCGAAATGCAAATCCTATACAAAAAACAATGAAATCAAAAACGAAAAATTCCGGTCTGCTTGATAATGGCAGGATAAATTGATAAATGCAGAAGATTATTTGTAGAAGTCTCCACTTTTTTTTGCGTAGAACTCATTGACTGGATTAGTTGTGTGCGGTAAAATAATAATTGAGCTTTCATCGAATTTGTGTTTGCTGTTACTTTCATTACCATACGGTTTTCTGTGCTTTTTCGGTTTAATTTTTGTTTATATTTTTAAATTGGTAAAACTCTCCATGGAAATTTTTTGTTCTGTGTTTTCGTAATCATTTATATGTGTTGCTGGAAACCACAGACAAATTATGTTTCGCATTAACAGCGTACTAGGCCAAAGGATGTGTGTACATTTTTTAGATAAAGCCTAGGACGCTACTGATGCGATACTAAATTTGTCTGTGGTCTCCAACAATTTATGTAGAGTTTCACTTAGTACCTATAACCGAAAACAATCCTGTGGTAGCGTTCCTATTTTTTGTTTTGTCATGTTTATCTCTGGATTTCAACCTTACTAACACTCCACCAAGTTTCAACAAAATTTCTTCAGCTAGTCAAGGTGTACAAACTGGTTAAACAGACCAACGAACTTTTAAGATTTAAAATAGCTATGAAGTTAAAACATATTAAAATATGTTCAGGGCCCAAAGTTCTAATCTGCCACTGTTGTTTTTACAGAAGAGCGCGTAAACGTGACAACAAGTTGATGATTTAATTTGTCCACGACAGAGACGGAAAGAGGCAGATGAGAGATGATGCATATCGAAACTATAGGTTTGATCAGTGTTGTAGCAGCAGTAGATAAGTTTACCCAAGTGATGATAAATATTGAGAAAGTGTCTATCCCAAGGATTTGATGTTCTAAAATTCCATTGTTTCATGAAAGTACAAAGTTATGTAGGTATTATAAGCATCATGGCTGTGGTGTTGTGGGATGTGGTAACTTATATCTTTGTGAAACATTACCGTCACCGCCACCGCTACCGCCCGCCAGCCGCACGGTGTCTTCGCGTGGTATGCAAATTTGAAAATTGGATTGATAATGCTTTCAATCGGATAAATTGGAACAGGCACACAGTTTACATAAGATTTAAAGAACTGTTACAGAATCAGTTTCAATATAATGACAAAGGGATTCAAAAAGAAGGTTTTTTGTTGTTGTCAGCATAAGGTAAATACTAACAGATTAAGGGTATTAAAGGAGTTTCGTGTAAATAAATTGGGAAAAGAAAATTGAGTTCTTTAATATTTCATTGTTTTGTTTTGCTCATAAAACGCTTTAAACAGAAAGGTTCTGTGTAGTTATAGAAATAAAATGACGAACGCAATCAAGAAAATCAAAAACGTTTTCATCATCTTTAAGTAAGGTTGGATTAAAATATCGGAATTTTTTTCACACGTAACCGTTTCCATTCACTGCAAGGAATGTTTTCAAAATATCGCATTTTTTGTTTAAACTTATAAGAATTCTTACACATTTGTAATAGTTTATTTACTTTGAAGTTGAATTGATAAGCGAAGAAGATCAATATTAGTTTAATGCTCATTTTCGTTTACAAAAATTTTTGACAATGAAACATTTAAATTTCACTTGCTTTTCCCACTGATTTCATACTTTCGATTTAAACAAAAATATGTTATGCACGACTGGGACACCCGTACTTGCTTTTATATTCAAGTGTTTTAGACTCTTAAAAATTGTATGTATAAAAACATGGATATATTTTGAGAAATCTGCAAAAACAAAAATTAATTTTTTGAATCCCCTAAACAAATTTTTAAATAGTTTGAATTCATAAAAAAAACAATTTCGAGGTTGTATTCAAAACTAACACTACAATGATCGAGAAGTTCGAAGAAGTGGGTTTCATCATGCCGTCCGTCGGTCTGTGCGTGCGTGCGTCTGTGCGTTGGTCGGTGAGTCCACTGTACTTTGAGCTAGAGCCTAAACGGCTGGTCCGATTTGCATGAAATTGGGAAAAGAGCATTTATATGTGATTCCCTAGAGAGAAAATTCGAATTTTGTTTTATTTTTCAAATTTTCTCAAAAACTGCCCTAACGATTTCGATAAAACTTTGTACCCGAAGTGACCAAAGTATGAAAACTGCCTTTCAAGTTTTTGGCCAAAAATTCACATAACGGATATAGGCATTTCATGTTTTTTGAGAAAATGATCTTATTTTTGAGTTATTAGCCTATATCTTTTTAATGGTGAAACCGATTTTATTTTAATCTTTTAATCTGGTGACTCTAAATAGTTCAAACAATATTTTTTTTAAACACAAAAAAATCCATTTTTATTGTACTTTTGACTTTTTTGACATTTTTCATTAAATATAATTATTATTAAATAATTTTTTTATTGTAAGCACTTGTTCGCTTTAAATAAAAGTGCATTCAAATACGCAAGGTATAACAGTTATATTCAGAGAGGTTTATCGCCTTTAACTAAGCGGAATTGTTGTTGTATTTTACATGATGGAAAATATTTTGTACATGCACGAAAAAACACACCTATTATTAACGGTTCTATGACAGGAAACCATCTAAAAACTTTAAGTCCTAAGTTTGAAGAAAATCGATTTAGCCGGTTAAGTCAATAAATTGAGGTATAGACAGACAGGCATACAGAATTGGGGGACTTACTTTTTTCGCATGATCTACTCTTATATTGTTAGGTCTTATTAGAATTTCAAATTAAATTTTTTACAATTCCAAAATTTGTTCCATAAAAGTAGGTACCTTCATACATACATACATAAGTACTGTTCATATATCCCAAGTAAAAGCTATGGATGTCTCAAGTTTCTGCAACGGATTTTCCCCTTGGAGCTGCATTTAAAGGTATAATTGTGAACTTTAACCTATTAAGACAACTTAGCAGCTATTTTAAAATAGCAGAAGTACAAGCAAATTGAACTTTTACTGCGGCAAAAATCCAAACACATTTTTTATCCTCCTACTGATCGTTTAGAAGATAGCGCCATTTCAAAAAGATGTAAAATGACAAATCCTTGCGTATAACTTTTATCAAAAAAATTGTGTGAGTGCCAGGACTCACGGTTAATATGTGTAAACATCAACGTGCGCGGATCCAAAACGGAATTTTTTTGGCTTTAAGGGGATCTAAAGATTTTTTTCACTGAACGCACCCATCCTTGTATGCAGATCGTAACGTTGCTCACTGTAACGTTGCACGACGTAGCGTTGCACACGAACGTTCACGATTTTTTTCACTCTACCGCCAGCATAGATGTTTACACATCAAAAAAACTCTATTTAAATTTGTAATTATGTCACCATACATTACATACTTTAAAAATTTGGTAAAAATCAAAAATCCGTGTTTTTTTCATTTAAAAACTTATGGCTGACCAATTACTGAAATTAATTGACCTTTTATGAGATCATTAAAACCTTTCAGATGGTATATATAATTATTTTTTCTAATATTAGACGAATGAGGTACTTCTAAAAATATCAATTGGCCATCACACACTGGTTCAATTTTGAACGAGACCTAATCCTTACTAACTTTTGCTTCAATTGCACACGGAATGAAGAAAGCTGGGAGAACATTTTGTGTACATGAAACAGTTGTATTTGTATGCGTGTTTTTTGTTTCAATTTTAAAATTCGAACTACAAAAAACCCTTTGCTTTTACAAAAATAAAAATTTAATGGTCATGACAACCGATTGTTTTTTTTTTCGCCTAGAAACAAACAACTGTGTATTAGTAGTTACATTTTCTTATTCCACTCGAATTAAGGAAGAACATTTTGTTCGTTTCATTCCGAACTCTTCACCTCTCTCGCCTACAAACTTCGATTTCCCCAGGCTCAATTGAGCCAGTGTGTGATGGCCCAATGGCATTGAAAAACTTTAAAAAAATATTTTAAAAAACCTATGGCCTACCAATTTCTTAAACTAGTTGACCCTTTTTGATCAATTACTGACCTTTTAGATGGAATACTGTTTTTACGAATATCCCACACATGGGGTGCTAAGATCTCGGAACCTGCTTTTTATGTGGATGAACAAACCAAATGACGCCTTTACTTAATCGATTGTAGTGAATCTGATCCAGTATACGTACTATAGGTAAGTTGGAAAAGTAGATTTCCTTAAATATTGATTTATCATTGTCAAATCGTAGGTACCTATTTATAAAAGATATCTTAGTTTAAACAATATAATGTTCCTTACCGAAATAAGAAAGACGGCTATATATTTTAAAAGCTCTCATGTATCCCGATGAAGGAATTGTAAGTCCTATACAACTACTTTCATATAGTCATAAAGTGAACAAGACTACCTACTATAATGTAAAGCTTGATAAAGATATCCCTTGTTGAACATCAGAAATGCATTAGCCTGAGGCTGTTCTATGATTGTGTTCCAGTTCTCTCTTTCACACACAATTTCTATAAATTTTATTCATTATTTTCATACCCTAGCCCCGCAGTCATACTATAAAAGGCAATTTGCACATTTTTGTGTCTGTTCGTTTTCATCCCAATAGTAGGTGATATACTCGTAATAAGCTTTAAGGCTTCCGTAGAGCAACGCAGATCCACTTATATCGATAAAGGAGACATTCCTGAGCAGGGCATATACTTAAAGAGATGTTGATAATAAAGCATGGTACATATAATGAAATTGAAAAAAAGGAAAGCAGTTACTTTCTGACAAAGAGTTTTCACTCAATAATTCAAAACACATACGGTTTTTGAAACCATTCCTATTCCAAATAAATTTTGTCAATAATTAAAATAAAGTACATCGCTGATGGGTGGTACATGTTTGCTTGTGTTGTTTAAGTTGCTTATAGTATTTTTAAGATTTTTAATGAATTCGAAATGTTAAATATGAAGGGTGGGCCTTATCTGTTCATTTCATTTTCAAAAAACATACTATACGTCAAATAATATTCCAAATTTTTTTACGATTGTTGCTTGATTGAAAAGAATATAAATATTCCGATTATTTATGGAATATTATTTCATTCAAATGACTGCCTCAGCTAGCTTCCTTTTAAACACAATTTCGATGGTTTCAGCACCTGTTTCACCAATATTGTTGTACTTGAGTCGTCTGTGGACTGTGTGCATAGCATAGATCTTTAATTCTTCTGAAGAAGAAAATGGATTATACGAACTTGCTCTTGTGGTTCAAGTTGCTTAAAATTCTATAGATTTTATATCATTAAACAATTAAATAATATATTTGAGGCATTATCAAGGAAACATGAACCTCATTTTCAAAATAAAAAATGCCGTCTGAATTCGTAAAAAAATAATAATATTATAAAGGGTCCGCCAAATAACTGCTTTTTTTTTTTTTGCAAATGGCGCAAAACATCGAGTGTAGCTTCGGCTGTGTGGCACGTAGCGCCGTCCTGTTGAAATAAAATGTTGCCAATATCCTCCACAAAAAGGAACAAAAATTCGTTAAACATGGCCCGATAACGATCGCCATTGACTGTAACGGCCACTCCTTGCTCATTTTCGAAAAATGGCCCAATTATGCCTCTGGATCAAAATCCGCGCCAAACAGTGACTCGTTTTGGGTTATCGGCTTTTCAATGTATGCGTGCGGGTTTTTCTGTGCCCCAAATGCAACAATTTTGCTTGTTTACTACCCGCCAAGATCAAAATGAGCTTCATCTGAAAAGATGGTTTTTTTGGCAAAATCGGCATCTTCTCTAAGTCGATCGCAGGCCCATTTAGCGAAGCGTATACAAACCATATTCGTTCAGCGGAAGGATAAAACTAATTATCTGTCAAATCAGACATGAGCTAAGTGTTACCATTCACGAAATAAGCACTAGTTAGATGGCGGACCCTTTATATAAAAAAGGAACGTGGTGGGTTCGATGATTAAAACTTGAGAACGACTGGACCAAATTGGGTAGTTGTATCTACGGGTTTATTTGTAATTGTACCGCGAAGGTTTAAGAATTGGTCAAAATAAAATAATTGTCCGATTTAAAAAAATATTTGTTCAGTTTCCAAGGTTTTTCTTAGGAAATGGCTTAAGGGATATTTTTTAAAAATTTTGTTATCTATAGGGTGAAATGGGGTAAACATACAAAAGTTTCCGATTGAAGAAATTGGTTTTTGTTTGAAAGGTATTTCTTAGGAAATGGCTTTAGGGATATTCTGTTTTAAAATGTTAACAATTATTGGGTGAAATGGGGTAAAAATAAAAAATTGTCCGATTTATGAAACTCTTTTTGTTTAAAAGGTTTTTCTAAGGAAATAGCTTCAGGGATATCCTTTTTTAAATTCTTTTTAAGGGAATAAAAATAAATAGAAATCGGGTTTAAGATATTCTTTATGTAATTGAAAGGTTGTTTATTAGTGGATGGCCTCAGGGTTTTTCTCAGTAAATTGGTATTTATAGGGTGAAATGGGGTAAAAATGAAAAGTGGCATCTGATTTAAAAAATTTTGTTTATGCTGGAGAGGTCTTTTTTTTTTTAATTTATATTCATAGAGTGAAATGGAATAAACACAAAAAAGTGGTTTTGATTACAAAAATTCTTTCTGCGTTGGGAAAGTAATAAAGGTTGGACGTAGATGATCATATATTTAGGAATTTCGCCATTCATAACGTGAAATGGGTCAAAACTCAGTAAGTAGTATTCAATAAGAAATATAGTAGCTCAAATATTTATCTATATTTTCTTTTGTAATTTTTAAGCGAAGCTTAGGTTACCCGTGATCTACCCGTACGAAGCCGGGTGGGTTAGCTAGTGAATTTATACAAACACATTTCAAAAAAAACGTTTCAGCAGTTTTCTTAAAAAAATAATTTTTATACCTATACAAAATTTCTTTAACATTAAATAAAAGTACATAGTTTGCCGTTTTTAAGTATATAACACCTGAAAAAGTAATTTCAAATAAAATTCATTATTTACCCGTTTTCAAGATATTGATTTTTCTAGATTTCTTTTTAGGTCGAGGTAAAGATAGATGGACAGAAAGAATTGGGGGACCCATTTTTTCGTGTTCTCTACTATCGTTTTTTCATGTTTGATTGCAATCTCGAGTTCTATTTGTTTTACGAATCCAAAAGTTACCCTTTAGTAAAAATACTTTAGAACTCAATTCAAAATTTCGTTCGTTTTTTTTTCAAATTTTATCGAATTCGGGTGTAGAATTTATATTTCGAATGTGAAATGGTTTATAAAAGCTTAAGTCGCAAGTGACAATTGTAACTATTTCAATGATATCCTCACACAAAGGGAATTTCAATTTATAATTAAAGTCAAACCAATATCTAAGAATGTAAAATTTCATAATAGCTACCACTTTATTGTCAAGCTATATACCCACTCGTATAGCTAACGTGATTACGTTGCGTAATCGTTGAACCAAACAATATTGTCACATGTTGCCTGTAGTGTATAATTGTAAGTATTGGAGTGAAATGAAGCTTCTCCATAACATGGGTCTGATTCCCGACGCGACGATTGCAACAAATGTAGGTACATAGGTACTCTTTATCGAATTAAATGCTGAAGGCAAAATTTTGCTTTGTGAATGAAACAGGAGCGGAACTAGTATTTGTGCTGGGGGTTACTTATTTGTATTTTTCAAAAGACAGTCCTCATCACAAGCTTCAACCATAAGGGATGCCAACTAAATTTTAATTTTATGAACTATGCTGAGCACGAATGAATTACTCGAACGAGCTGTTGGGCCACCAAACTTTATTTAGTTTAAAGACGGCACCAAAAGCAGTAAGGAATAACCAACCTCTTCAAAAAACCTCTCCAAAAACTAAACCCCACTGACTTTTGTCTTGTTGGCTTTAATTGTATATACCTTTGGTTCTGTTACTGCTTAAGTGTCTATGAGAACTTATGTCAACATAAACTAATTGGGTGGGAAAAAGACTGTGCCTTACCATACGGTCTTGTCCAATAAAGCACTTGATTGATTGGTTTACGAATTCAGTAAGGATTCAAAAGCACCTCGCTTTCTCCGCACCTGTATTTAAAGTCAAATGACATTTAAGACTCTATATGTAGTTTCAAATTGATCCAGAACTGCTATATGTACAACTGGACATGATTCGGTTTGTTTGAACTCATGGCAACGCCAACGTCCAAATTTGTTCCTTTCGAACAGACAAACTCGATTTGGCATCAATGCGATGTCTAAAAGCTCAATAGTCCTTGTTATGTGTGTGACTGTGCATGCGACCAACCAAAACTGAACAGTATGGCATTATGTAGTAATTAATTTCTGTTGAACAAAATGCAAGTCTAGAGAGGGAACGATAAGGTAAACGAACACGGGGATGACTTTTGGCATCAATAGGAAACATTCGGGTGACACTAATTAAGCTGGCCTTTCAATAGCAGTTACAGTTAGCACCGTTGCTGAAATGGCATATATGAATGCAAAAATAATTCATTTAGTTTGGCTAGTGCGCATTTTCAAAATCCGAATAAATAAATAGTATATAAGGTAGGTAACTATAACTTTTTTTTTACAATCGAAGGTTTTTAGTTCGATGTTCTTGTATTAAATATGTTTGGTGTTCAAAACATGATGTCCTACAATTATACATTTCTTTTTTATTTTACATAATTACTTTAAATAAGTATTTATAACCCTTCTTGATTTTGGACAGTTATGCCCGATTTCATAAAAATACACTAAAATCCTTTTTATCTAAAGTCCTCTTAAATTTCATCAGACCTTTAAATATTTCCAGTTTCACCATCTAAAAAAAGGAAATTTAAGGGAAATTTTAGTTAAAATTGGGTTCGCCTCACATCCCTGGATATGGAAATAGGTTGTTTCCCTCTCACATTCGAAATGTACGTGAAAAAGCATTATATGTAGAAAAAAATGCTACGAAAAAAAGTATATTTGAAGAACGGATTCCAATTCCAATATGAACTCGGAATATTCTTGGACGTCTTACTATATGTTGCTCATCATCCTCAGATGAACAATCAATTATTCTAAAAATAAACAAATTATGAAGGCTTTCCGAAACCAACGCGAAACATTCGGAACGAATATGCGATGAGTGATAAATGTTTGAAGATTCACATCGCGCCAATGTGGGTGCTCTCATTTATCTCCATGTAAATAAATTAAGAAAGGCGAAAGTCTTGTCGTCGTTCGGAAGTATTCGCGTTGGCTTGGGAGAGCCTTAAAAGATTATTATCTACACACAAACTATATTTTTGTTTCGACCTATTCACAATTTATATTTGCAAGAAATTAAATAAAAAAGTGACTGCAAAATATCATCTATAATTTTCTTACTCGTCGGCTGACATCTGACATCTGACATATAAGACTTCACAAATCACACTTTTAAAATTTATTGAGACGAAAATGGGCTTTTAGTTTATAAGGGCATTTAAAAACATTTTAAATTTAAAAGCATTAAAAATCCCATTTTAACTCTAAATGGGCATTTAAATATTTAAAAGCCCTTTATGAAATCGGGCATTAGAGAGAAAAAATGTTCATTCAAAATTCACTCTAGACAAAGGATGAATAAAGGCTTAACTACATAAGCCCAAAAAGTGAAAAAGTACAAAAGTGAAAATTTTCAAACTCATTTTGGAATAGTTTTTCTGACTGGAAAACTTATAAAAATGATGCAGAAAGATTAAATTTTGGTCTAAAAAAAAAATTGTATATTCTTTTTCACAAAACAACTGCGCTAGCGGAAACAAAAAATATTTTTACTTTTGTACAAAAGTACTTTTTGGCTTATGTAGTTAAGCCTTAAATCTATTTAATTCAGTTAAATGAAACTATCAGGAGTGCGGAAAATATGGCGTAATAATCTGTTTAGGTACTATTTGGGAAGCCTAGGTATATAAAATCCGTTGTTCCATCTTTTTGGTATTCTACTGCTTATATTTATTATTAACTAGCTGAACCCGGGCATGTTTCGCAGCGCCACCTATTGAATACTTCTCAGACTACAGGAATTAAAATTAGGAACAAACTCAAATATAAAAAGTGGTAGTTCAATTCATAAAAAAATTTACATTATGTTATGCTTTGGATTCAAGGAATTTTGGGTGATTTTAAATAATATTCAAGATATTTGAAACCTTACCCAATAATATTAAACTTTGCTGATAATGCAACTATTCCATTTCAATATTTGTAAATATAACGTGTAAGCACCATTTAAATAATTTCCTTGCCAATGATGCCTTTTCAGATAAAACAGCATTTATATTACCTACTAGCTTGTGGATGCCATTCTGAAAACTATAGTAGTTTTTTGTACGCATATACTTCCAACATTAATTTAATATTTTTCTTACACTGTAGTGAAATCAGTTTAAAATCCTGAGTTAGTTCTATAATACTGGTGTAAAATTGTATTCCATTTAATACGATGTTAAATCATTTTAAATATACTGGGTGGGCCAAATAAAACCTTCCTTTGTAAATGTAAACAGCTAAGAAGTACTCTAAACGTTATTTTGGATCACCAGGATGGAGTTTTCGGACCAACAGGAATTTCGTTACGGTACAGGTATAGATCTTTCTTCAAAATCGTGCCACGCAGTTTCAGGACCAGGTGCAAAATTTTCATGAACGACCTGCAGTAGGTACAGGCAAAGGGGAGTTTGAAATGACAAATTTTTAAATTTTTTGAAAGGATTTAAAATCGAGACTTTAAACTAAATCTCAGTTCTCGGGATTTTCTCGGCTCCTATTAACCCAATAACCCTTTCTTTCGACAAGATGAACATAATTGTCCTGCTCTTAATCTGATATCTTCAGTTTTATTAAACGCATAGAAAAGCTTAATATATAGAAATGTAGGAAATTTAGTGACCTACAAGAATTATAGTACAAATTTTTTTTCAGTCAGATCAACGAAAGACGAGATAAACGGTGCAAAGCGTTTTCAAATACAAACATTTGACAGTTTATTGACAATATTTTTTTAGTCAAAATTTTTTTCAAAAATGTTTGAATGTTTTTTCCAAAAAAAAACTATATACTAAATTCCGTTATGAAATTAGCAGGAGCCAATTTTTCAAAACGGCGGCCTTTCCACACGATTTCCAGTACCGCAAACAGAGATTAAGTTTAGTCCTGATATACCTCACGATATCTAATTTGAATTTAAAATGTACAGATTTCTCCCTATTGACTGTTCTACTTGATGTTTTCGGCCGATAGTCTATAACGAGATGTACACGTACTTCTCACATTTCTAACGTTCCAATATTGCCCAAATTTGGTCACCACATGACAAATTGTTGCACCTGTTGGAACATTTTGAACACCATAAAATGTGTAAATTTATGTAAATTATTGACCGGCCATTTTCCAAAATATAATTGCATAGTTTTTGTTCACTGTGCGAACGTGCAGTATTCCATTATTAAATCTCCCAATCTTTATGCCCAAAACATAATAAAAAATAATACGTATAATACTACGTCAAATAGAGGATTATGGTAGTTGTAAATGAGTATTAAAGTTAAAATCATCAAAGGCCTGTTTTACCATTTACTAAAGTCGGTGCCGAACCTGGAAGTTTTTTCGCCCTTGGCAAACATTCTTATTTTCCCTCCTCAAATAAAAAAAGAAGATAACGACAAAATTGACATGTACATACGGCTTTATTTAATAAAAATCAAAGGCCTTCGACAAAATACATGTTTACAAAATTTTAAAACTAAAATGCTGCTCTGCGCGATTTCATTTTTGCACACCTTGTAGCGAATTCTTCTTCTTCAATGCGATTAAGCATGTCTTTTTTAATATTTGAAATAGTTGTTAATAGTATCTTAAATGCCGTTAGTCAATTTAGATACAATTCAAGTAAGAAATGTCAAGGTAAATAATTTAAAATTGACAAAAGTTTGAAGTTCAAAAGTCCATTCATCTTGATTGAAGCATTTTCTAAAGGATATTTATTTTTTGACAATACAAACTTGAATTTCTGTACGCGTTTACCAAGTTTAGTAGCTTTAAAAATTTGAATTTCATCGTACTTCAAACTTTTTGGAATTTCAATTAAAGCATCTATAATAATCGTTCATAGAATGGACAACAAATATGAAAGAAAAAAGTATACGGAATTAGTTATTGAAGTAGACGGATGTGTAACTTTTTTTACGTTTTAAAATTATTGTACTGATTTTGCCGCCCTAATCGAAACAGTTTGCTTTCGATTTTGAGCACTCGGGATTATATAAGAGTCCGCCGGTTTATTTGCGCGGTCTCTCATATAATCCCATAGTGCTCAAAATCGCAACCAAACTGTTTAGTTGCATGTGCGCGCCTGGCCTAATTGTTTTAGTCGTGTTCAGCTGGAGCTTTTTGAGAAAATAGGAAATAGGTTTAGTGGGATGTACTAGTTAAAAAGTGTTTAAAATTAAGAAAATTTAAACAAAGAGCTGTTAAAATAGGATATTGTTAAATTTTCATGCTTACATCCTGAAATAAGGATAAGGATGCGCCATTGATCTTACTTCTATGTTATATAAAAAACAAACTGAAATAGTGGATTAACTCCTCACCATCAATTGCAAATAATTTAACAGAATCTCAAGGTAAATAGCTATGCTGGCGTGAAAAAATGACAGAAATTTGAATTTTATTTCGAAATTTTTCTGAAAAAAGTTTTTCGTCAATACTTCTTTGCGTCTTGATTTATATAAGGTTTTATTGTTGAAAAATATTTTTTTTATAATTTCCAATGGTTCCAAATTTCGATATACTTTCAAATATTGTTCGTAATGTATCTAAGCTATTAATCAACTTTTTATTTTGTTGTTGAATTTTCTTCTTAAATACTTCTTCTATTTAACAGTGAAAACAATGGTTTTTAGCTTTTCGTTTTTTTTCCGAGTGTATATTTGTTCAACAAACGGAAACAAAAATGTAGTAGAAGAATTATATTTCTCGTTTTACTGTTTCCAAAGGAGTCGTCTAGCTTCCCATTGTTATATGAAATCGGACTAAATTAATATCATAAAAGTGGAAAAAAAAATATTCCACCAACAGCAGAAGCTGTAGTTGCATATCCTGTGTAACAACGAATTTTCCTATATCCACGATAAACGGGTCTGCTAGGGGATTGGTATCAGAACAATATAGCCAAACGGATGTCTTCATCCGGTTGTGATGGAATCTTCTATATTCATACATAGCGATGGCTATAAAATAAATAACAAAATGTGCATGGGCATTTGGATCGCGATTTTTGGACGCAGTATTCTGGGATGCAGCATCTATACACAAGCTACACAATTCTACTTTACTTCAGTGCAATATAGAAATTGAAGGACGATTATAGAATTTTCGGAAGCTGGTTAGTCGAATTGGTCCGCACTTGAGTATAAAATAGGTACATATAGTACCGAAATTCAGGCTTTTATGTTGTTATGTGTGCGGTATAGAGGATATTATGCGCTGGAGAACATCGATATTTTTTAATTTCAAGCGGCCTAACCTAAATTCAATACCATACTGCGAACTATGTCCAATAAAGACAGCCTATTTCTTGTCAAAAGTTTTGCCGTTAGATTTGTTTGTTTTTTTTTCCCTAGAGCTGAAAACAAACTGGATGATACAAAACTTTTTTGTTTCATAAGGCAAGAAAACGTGTTTTGTTTCAGCACACATGAACTAAACCACAATGAAGCACACATTATCGTTTGACTTTTCTGTTTTGTTTGGTGCGAAAAACAAAATTTTCATCGAGAACTTGAAAATGATAAAAACGCTGAAAAACAAATTTCCAGCTAGGGACAACGAAATATGTCTTAATGTTTTGCCTTTGTGGCGCTCTATGCGGTGTGGATTACGTCATAAGGTGGATTACGTCATAAGGTGATAAAGGGTTTTTCAATAAGAGCGCTATTTTTAAATAAAACAAAAAAGGTTTTGGATATCAATGAAATTCTTTATTCCTGTGAAAGTACGTTCGATGCCATTATGTATGGAACTCGATTTCTCTTGCATGGTCACGCTTGCAGAAGTCCAGACGATGAACCCAATTTTCGACGGTTTTCAAGGATAAATGGGCCGATATTGCTGCAATTTCACGTTCGATATTCGTACGATGTTCATCAATCGTCGCTGGCTTGTTGGCATAGACCATAGACTTGACGTAGCCCCAGAGGAAATAGTCTAACGGCGTCAAATCCCACGACCGAGGCGGCCAAGCGACTGGACCATTTCGTGAGATAACACGTTCTCCAAACTTTTCAATAAATTGATTGTGACATTCGCTGTGTGGCTTGTGTCTATATCATCCCACTGGGGCCAAAAATATTCGGTTATCATTGAACGTTAGCGATCCCCATTCACAGTAACGTGCCGGTCTTGATTATCACGGAAGAAGTACGGCCCGAGGACGCCCGCCGCCGGCCCATTAACCACACCAAACCGTAATTTTTTCGGGATGCAATAATAATGACTCATGGAGTAAGTGTGGATTGCTGCCTGACCAATACCTCATATTTTGTTTATTGACGAAGCCATTCAGCCAGAAATTAGCCTCATCGCTGAAGATGATGAAAATCCGAATCATTTTCAAGTTGTTGCTCAGTCCAATTCACGAACATACGACGCTTCTGGTGGTCAAGCGGCTTCAGTTCTTGCGACAATTTAATCTTTTAAGGATGTAGGACAAGATTTTTTCTCAAAATTCGCCAAAACGACGCCACAGAGATGCGCAACGCTTGAGAACGACGTGTGAGAGACACATTTGGGCTTTCTGCAACTGAAGCCTCAGCGGCAGCAATATTCTCCACACTAGGGGCACTTCCTTGTCTCACTGGCACGGGAACATTTTGCTGTCCCTGTTGCTCTACTTTTGTAGCGTCCCTGTTGAAAAACCCTTTAAAAGCCATGTATTTTCGACAACTAGTCATAAAACATAAAAAGAAAAACATGTTTTTTGCTTCGCTTGTTTGATGTGTTTTCTTTCATAAGAATCAATGGATTCTTCTTTCATAAGATAGAAAAAAACCTTTTGATTGATCCGGTGTGCTTGCAGCCTTAGTAAGAGTTTTTTTTTGGTTTAAAATAAAAAGGTTTGCATTTAAAAAAAAGAAAACATATGTGAAGCCGCTGTGGTGCCGGCGGTATTCCAACCATTATGTCACTAATAACTATAAAATGAAATAAACAATTCGTTGTTTTCTCACAAACAACTTTCTCTGTTCAATTTTAACATCCTCCCATCCCTATTGGAAAGCCATGGGATCATACCACCTCATTTATATGGGATATTCGCAAAAAAAGAAACCATCTGAAAGGTCTTAGAGACTTCATAAAAGATCAGCTAATTTCATAGTAGTTTGTCAGCCATAGGTTTTTTTAATGAATTTTTAAAGACCAAAGGCTCAATTGAGAATTTGAAATAAATATCTTTCTCTAAAAGCTCCTTGGGCCAAAAATGCGGCAGAGAATTTTCAAAAGTTTATGTATTAATATAAATTAGATTCACATTTTTTTTATTCTGTCCATTTCCGCAACATAAATCCTAGTATTCTGCTGAGACTTAAGAACTTTTCAATTTAAATAAAAGAAAAATACTGATTAAGCTTGATAAATAATATTATAAACTTATTTTGCTGTATACGTATCTTCTTTAGTAAAAAGTTAATTGAAATTTTCAGAAAATCCTATTACCTTTTGCAACATGTTATTCAACATTATACCATCCAACTTCAACTCCACTTCCACTGCCTGTAAGCACATACAACACAAACTATAGAAATGATTCAAGAAATAATTTTCCATTCCAATTTCCAACGTAGATCAGTGGCGTACATATGGGGGGGGGGAAGGTCAAGGGCATCAGTCCTCTCCATTAGTCTTCAATTTAATTAGTTAAGCACAAAAGGAATTGGAAACAAATTTCACATCATTATAAATATATAGCAAAGCGAACACACAGTGGCGTGCACAATGTTGCCTTACTTGGATTTTCAAATCTTCGTCTTTTTTTAATGCAGATATTCATGAACTTGTTCGGGCTTTTTTGAGGAAGAGAATAGATAAGAATCATCCCTTCATTTACCGCAGTAAACCAAAATTTAAAAAGTACGCTACGGAAATGTTCACTCATGACTCATGAGCTGCTCGTAGGTTTTCATTGTGCAATACCGAATGAATACTCACAAGAAACACTTGCTCATGAATTGTTAGCTTTTTGCATTTTTATTTTTTTTGTAGCTCTCGAGTGCTTTAAAATTTCAGATTTTTTGATTCCTTCATTCGAGGTTTTCCTATGAGCGTTTTTCTTATTATAAAAAAGATAAAAACAATAAATTCATCCTTTCATTCAAAGTTTCAAGTTGATGATTCTTGTGAATTATTCATGTTTGCTAACGTAACTCTGGATAAAATTTAAAGATTTCGAGCAGGAGAAGATGCGTCTTCTAGAATTAATGAAACACAAAAGAATATTGGGCAGGCAGAAGTTTCATCCGAATTCTGAATGTAAAAGTATACAGAAGATTACTTTCGTGTGACGGTGTTCAATCCATTTCTGGACTTTTATCTTGGAGGGCGATTTATTAATCATTAAAATATGTTTGAAAGACTGTCGGTGCTCTTCAAGCACACGGCATTCAAAATTGAGTAGCTGTAAATTTATTAAAATTGTCGAGTTTCATCAAAAATTTCTTGCTACTATCTTTTGCTCTCATCTAGTTAACAACGTGAAAAAAATATTCGATATTAAGGCTAAAACTTCAATTGAAGAGCTGGATGATTGTCGAAAGTCAAATTTCTCGATGATCCAATATGTTGCCAAGGATATTAGCTAAACTCACGATATCAACGTTTACTGCCAAATCAACCCTTTCTAGTTTGAAACTGTTTAAAACGATTCAAAGGAATATAACAAAAGAGTTTTTTTTTTTTTCTGATTAAGTGACTTTCATTGTGAAATAGAAAAGTCGATTTATACACTTTTGAGCTGCATTTTTCTTATGTTCGGAAAGCTATGGCTCAACCGAACCATAGGCTACCCAAGAGGATATCCAAGTATTTCCAAACTACAAATCTCCAATTTTTTAGCAAATGGAGGAGGTTAAGCAGTGATCATAATGCTCTCCTAAAGAAATCATGACGAGTTTGCTACTAGGAGCAAAGTACAGACTCTACTAGCGAGTCCTTACGAAACCAATATAGGATACAAGCCAAACAAAGCGAATCTCGAAACATCTATAAGCTACTTCAGTATGACTTCGGGACTAACAACTATTTTAAGGACAGCTACAATATCGATATAATATCTACCATATTTAAAACCAGAGAAGAAATTTAACTTAAACTACCTGCCTTACAGAAGTAATGCAGATGCAGCGTGCACTTTGTGCAATATGAGGTCAAGAGAAGACACCAAACTCTTCATCGGAAGCTGCCCAATACTCAATTCAATAAGAAAATCAGTCTGGGGATAAAACACTCTTTCAATCGACGAAATTGTACGGATTTTGAATGGAGAAAACTGGATGCTTATCAACAATTTCATAAGAACTGCACTTAAATATCGATTACAAATAAAAATCGAATCTTTTAAACTATATATTTAATAATATCTATTAAAGTAATAATTTCGGACTGCTATGAACATAAATCATTTAAAAAAAACACTTGTTTTTGGCTGACGGCAAAAAGCCAATGCTCTATTGTGAATTTGTAAACCAGAAAACCCAATTTCATGAACTAATAAAAAAAATCACTACTACTAATACTACTAGAAAAGTCAATTAAGTCTTGTTGTGATGTTACTTGAAAACCACTCGAATGTCTTGGCTGCTCTGCCAATTCGTCGTGACATAACCTATAAATTCACAGCGGACGAAGTCATAGATGAATAATCCAACAACAACAAAAAACGAAACGAAAACGACAAAAAAAATATATTTGGCGGGTATCGTTACTTTAAGCCCTAAAAAACATGTCAGCGGAATGCCTTAAAATTACATACTTACCTATTAAGTTAAAAAAAAAAAACAAAACTCACGTTTTCATCTTCCCTATCATCGTAATGGGTAAGGTCAAGATTGAACAAAATCAATATTTTTGATGTATACAAATGTATTCCGAAGGCGTAGGGTTAATAAAAACACAAGCCTTACGTATAATACGTTACGTAATACTTTCTTATGTTGGGTTTATCCGATAAAAAAAAAATACGACACTTGGACGAACCTTGAGGTTTACACATCTTAACCATGAGTACCTTCTGGGACTCACTTATTTTCTGAATGCATAACTTTGCTAGTAGAAAAAGCTCATATGTTTAGACCCTCTTCCATTCAGGAAGAAATCAAAACTAACCAACAAAATTCAAAGTTTTTTTTTTACAAACTTTTTTTTAAATGTTTGCCTTTAAGGAAGTTTAAAATAATGCTTGCTATTGAAGAAATCAAAGGACAATAATTCCCAGCAACGAGTTCTATTGTATTTTAAAATATAAAACACAAAATAAAACAAAGTAAAATAATAATGAAGAACACACAATTTGCACCCGCACAATTGTGTCACCATCAGAGAAATGAATGGAATTATTCCCAACACAAACATCATTTGTGTAGAGCACTGCAATAATTTTACTATATATCCAGACCAGACCCAGAGAATTTCTGTGTTGTAAAGTTTAAAATTTCTTTGGAAAGCATAGAAAGGAAATGTTAAAATTCCTTGGAGGGAAATAAACCTTAGAACAAAATAAACAATCAGAAAACTTTTGATACTTAAAGCATAATGGCTAGGGCCGGGCGTTTGAAATTGGATATTATCGTCGGTCGTTTATTATGTTTGTGATGGTAGGTACAAATTGAGCATTAAAAACTTGTCATTTTTATGGAATAAACTTGCAGTCATAGAAATGCAACCATTTTCTTGGTAAAGGGCTTTGCAATTAAACCTAATGATTGTGTTAAAACATTTAACACATAACATTATTTTCATAATGCAAGAATTGCTCTTCCCTTTTTAACAGTGGCATCACTTCAAATAATTGATTTTCCCAAAGAAGATATTTGTGGAACAAAATGTTGGGCAGTCAACTCAAGTCGCGTAAGACGATCGATTGAACGATCATCGTTTTGACGATTGCTCTCTATATATTTCGAAAATAAAACGTCTGTCTCTCTGTTCCTTCGTCACGTTCTTATAAACATGTTGAATTCTATACAGGGTATCCCGTAATGAGTGGATAATACTGCAGCTGGTGATAGCTGGCCTTATGACTGCTCAGAAAAAAAATATAAAAAAAATATTTTTCTTGTGGTCTCCATGGTATAATTTATTTTCGAAAAATGTTAAAAAATTCAGGGTCTCCTAAAATACCTAATTACAACGGCCACCCATAAAGGATTCTTGTTATTTTTGTATTTTAATAATATTCTTGAATAACCATTCTAAATGATGGGTAGTAAATTTAAACACCAGCTGATGCATTTTTTGTGTTATAATTTTTTAAAATAATTTTTTTATTCAAAAATAATTCAATATTTTTTTTCACCAAAGTTTGAAAATTAATAAAGAGAAAAAAATGTATGAGAACATAAGTGGCAAATTTGATAAAAATTGGCCTGTTTAATGTACTTTCCAAAATGGTATAACACATGTTTGTGTCTACAACCATGCCCAATAAAATTGGCATTTAATCTACTAAAGTAGTTTTTTAACATTTTATCAGATGAAATTAAGTTACAAAGTTAAGTAAACACTACGACGACGAATGAAATAAATTTAAATTTTTATTGCATTTAAAAATAACCGTTATTGAATAAAGGCACTAACACATAACACATTAAATTGGCTATTAATCTACTAGAGAAGATTTTTAACACTTTCTCAAATAAAAATTGACTTGTAATAAAATAGGCATTAAAATGCATATAAAAGTATTATTTGCAAATATTGTCAATTCTCTGTCATTACGTAACGTATAACGTTGTTATACTGGTTTCGTCACTTAAACGAATTTTTGAATTTGATTAAATTAATACTGATTAAGAATGTCACAGTATACGCCGCTGGAGTATACGAATATGCATTTAATATACGGGGAATGTAGAGGAAGCGCTAACGCAGCTGCAGCTCTCTATAGAGAGCGATATCCAAATGCGCGACATCCGGACTATCGAGTGTTCATCAGAGTCCACCAATGTTTTTCAGAAGGACGAATGCCTGGTAATGGACTGGGCGGTACTAGCGGAGGACGTTTACCGCGAGAAGAAATTGATCGTATTGTGCTGAATGAAATTGAAGCAGATTCAACTACATCACACGGGTGATTGCAAGACGAACAGGGATAGGCCGTCTGGGCCCAATTTTGTGGCCACCTTGTTTGCCAGACCTAAATCCTTTGGACTTTTTCTAGTGGGGATGTCTGAAAGAAATGGTTTATACTAAACCAATTACATCCATTACGGAATTGCGTCGTCGTGTTCAAGACGCTGTGATGAAAATAAATGAGCGCCAATATGCTTGTTTTATTGAGAGGTCCTTCATTAGAAGATGCAGAGCCTGTATCACAGTGAATGGGGGACAGTTTCAACATTTAATATAAATTTATTTAAATTACAAATATATCATAATTTTTAATACTGTTGTTTTTATTTATCGCATTTCCCATACCTAAATCAAAACCTTTTTGAAAGTGCATACTATTATTTTAGTTAGTGAATTTAGCAGACATAATAGTGACACTGGTATATCTATTGACTTTTCCTTCCAACTCAATTTTTGTTGTCATCAAACATCAAAATAAATATTTAATAATTTTTTTATTAAAAAATTAATTAAAAAAATTATTAAAAAAAAATCCAGCAACTAGTGTTAAATGTTAGTGCCTTTACCTTACTTTTTCGAAAATGAGGAGGCTGGAGCAACAGTTACGGTCAATGGATTGCCCTATCGAGAGATGATTAATGATTTTTTATGGCCGGAATTGGATGGTATTGATCTGGACAACGTTTACTTTCAACAAGACGGCGCTACGTGCCACACAAGCAATGAAACCATCGATCTTTTACGGGAAAAGTTTCCGGACCGTGTTATCTCTCGAAGAGGTGATCACAATTGGCCACCGAGATCTTGTGATTTAACACCTTGCGACTTCTTCCTTTGAGACCAGGTGAAAGATAAGGTCTACGCCAACAGCCCAGCGTCGATTCAAGACCTCAAAGATGGAATTCGTGAGGCTATCGAGGACATGGGGCAGCCACTTTCCGATTTGGTTGTGGAAAATTTCATGAAAAGGATATGGTCCTGTAAGCGTGGTCGTGGTGGCCATTTGGCTGATGTTGTGTTCCATTATTAACGGCATACCTTCCTCTTTATAATAAAATAAACATCCGATCATTTATCTCAAAAAATGCCATTTTTCTTTGAATATCAAAATAACACCTCTTATTGGAAAACCCTTTACAATAGTGTAATCGTGATTCTTGACATGGGAGCAAGTATGTGCGACCCAGTCGTGTACTTTATTTCATTTGCTCTTCGTTAAGTACCGGATCCGAAAGGACATTTTTACAACAAAAAAAAAACTACAAAAACAACTCTATGTGAGTTAATTTTAATGAGTGTTAATTTTATTCAAAATACATAGACCAACATAATATTATAACGAAAACAGCAATTGACTTTAAATTCAGAGGTGAATGAACTGTGAAATAAAAACCAACATTCTATAATCATCAATTCCATAACAATCAATCTTATAAGCAAAGTTAATTTTTCATTAATAAACCAACATCAAATTTTCGTAAATTATTCTGATTAACAGTAACAGCAGGTATATCTTTTTGTATTTAGTTACAAAAAAAATATAAATTAAAATTCCAAGCCTTCAAAGAGAATGATTCAGTTTTTAAATTTCCTTTGAAATATTAAAAGAAATATGAAAGGCAAACAGTTGGGTCCAAATCCTTGAGTCATGAATTATGAATGACTTCCAAAATGATACTCACAATACTGAATGAAATTTTGTTCTAAAACCATTTCACCCCACAAATACCTAAGTAACGTGTAGGTATGTTGGTATCTCGTAGATTTTAATTTAGCATTCATTGGAGGCCAAAACGAAGATGAATGACTATGAATTATGAAAAAAAAATGTGATATATGACTGAGGTGTTTTTTAAAACTTCAAGAAATTTTGACTGAGTTAAAGATAAAACCTTAACTTAACTTTCTCCGGCTGGAGTTTATGTGTAGGTATGTATGTATGTGTTGAGGCATTTTTATAACTCTCACTGAATTTTGATTTATTTCCTTTGAGAAATGCGCGAATTTTCATATTCTACTTATAATATTTTTTTTAACTCCTTTTTTGGTAGCTTCCGACATGCGATTTCGCTCTTGTGGCAAACTTACAAATTGTTATTGCCTTTAAGTGCTTTATGGGGTGCCATTACCAATGTGTATGATGGAATTAGACAAAGCTAAAAACGCTGGTCCCCTATATGTAGGTTGATATGTGTGTTATCCAAAAAGTTCACACCTTGTACATGGTGGTAATACGTGGAATTGTGTTCTTCATAGCCAACACCTACATGTACCGATCCATAGAATGCGGAATTTTAGCGAAGAGAATGAATTTCAATTGCTTTACTAGTGATTTTCGGTGTTTTCACGCTTCCAGATACAAAAACGAAAGCAAAGCAATCCGCTCGGAATAGATCCGTATTGCATAGAGATACACCGGGGGCGTAGCGGTGGAAGGTATTTAGTGTATCTGTCCATATCTAAAGTTCAAAACCAATCAATGGAACGGAAAAATAGCACATTTCGGCTGTTCTACCAGCATTGAGTGTTATGCTTTCTCGCTTAAAACACAACTACTGACATTCATGCAGATTATAGAGTGTTTCGTATGCACAACAATTGAATTGCTCTGATCCATGCAAATTGAGGAGTAGAGTAGATGCTTTTTATCCATGAACACCCTCACTGACGACAATTGATTCGAAATTCATACAACTCTAGGTATGTATGTATGTACGTATACGTACGTGTATCTCATAAATTAAAAAGTAAAGAGTTTTACTGATGGAGATGGCGGTGTCAGGCATGGATGTCGATGAGATTAATTTTTGTTGGCAATATATGTTTAAACACTACTACGGTGCTGTGCAAACAAATGTTGTCAAAACTGCAGTTTTTGTAATCCTTTACGAAAGTTTAAAATACTCATGCTGGAAAATTTGATCACAGTTTTCATTCAAATGTAATCTTCACTTCAAAATTAAATATCAAATCTCTGATCAAACAATTAATTGATTACTTCATTTGAACTAAAAATATGAAACAGAACAGGCACAGAGATAAAACTTGTGTGTCAGTCGGTAGGTACTTGAACTAATAATTTTTATTTCGGCTCTAACTGTGTATTGATTATCCTGTTGTTATCCAAAGCTCTGTTTTGCGTAAGGTCTAGATTTATATAAAGCTTTATATAGTACAGTTGTCGTGGGAGAAATATTTCTTTACTTACAGAATTCTTGACAATATAGCAGTCCTTTTTTAATAAACACGGGTCATGGACTATTGAGAGTCGTAGTTACATACCTGAAATTAAAAAAACAATAATAGGTAAGTCATTGATTTTATTTTAAGACCAATCTACTTCTAGAACTTAAGTGCAAGTGAAAGGTTTAATTTGTAATCTATACCTATTTTTAAACAACTAAGCATTAATCAATCGCAAGTTAAAGAAAGAACGAATCTATACAATTATACTGGTTAATGTTACAAATTATCGTTTCGCAAAATTTGAGATCTTTCATGTAGATAATTGCTTTTTAACGATCAAAAACAACCAAGGGAAAATCTACAGGATTGAGCTCATCTGTAGAGAATAACAAGGCAACAGACTTAGCAGGATTAAGTTTCATGTTATTATCATTAAACCGAGTGTGGATATGGCTTAAATGAAATTCTCATTAAACCTCTCTATTACAGTAATCCATCAGACCACTTCATCAACAAATAAATAAATTGGGCAATTGCGAATGATGCCGGGAAGGTCACCATAATAATATAGAATGAAAATAATAATGGACCCAAGGCTGAACCCTGGGGTAACAGTTATAGTCGGATTAGATGTACCAACTTTAGTTTTTATTCGCTGTATTCTATTTTTTTGACACTCACACAATAGCGCTAGCAAGGTGTCAGTATACCTACAGTTAATTGCATTTCCCGATTCAGTATTATAGGTTGCTAAAAGATCATTTAAAAACTCCAGCATGGCTCGAAGACAAGAATTATGTCTCCTCTACTCCAATCAACATTGAACAATTATTACGATTTAAGAGGCTGGTCCAAGAAATAAAGAGAACATTAAAATTTTTTGGAAAACTAAACTTTATGTCTTATATAGTCATATACCTAGTCCACGTTTAGAAGCTTCGTACCCTCTTTATTGTAGCTATCAACTGCAGACTAAAAAAGACATTCACCCTTGTTCTGATTTTCGCTTCAGTAAACAATACTTTCGTTTTAAAAACACAGGTGTTCCGAATTTTGTTTCGTTTTCTATACTTGCGAATTGTGTGTATTCTGAAAAACTGTAGCATTAGTTATTTTGCCGTTTTCAATTCGATTAGTATGGTTAGGGAATTTGAATTCGTAAATTTAAAAATGTGCCTATACGATATTTTGAAACATATCTTTAAACATTTTTTTTTTCTTCTGAACTAGGGGAAGACATATTAACAACTCACAGTTTATAGGTTTTTTAAATTGTATGGTCAAACACACAGATCTGGCAAGAGGTTTTACCAAAACATCTAAAAAGACTTTGGATTTACATAGATTGTTTGTGGTCCAAAATAACCAAAGTACCTGATTACATGCGTCTTTTTACTGAAGGTCGTTTTACTGAACTCGTGATTACACGGGGAAGAAAAATCCTTTCATTTCAATCTACCCTTCCCTATCCATATATATCACACTCACAAGTTCCATTCTGAATCCGAAAATATTAAATGAAACTGGCGCATCGGTGAAATTTGGGTGGAATCTACCTTCTCTTTTTTACACACATAAAATCAACCTGTCTCACCGATGCTCTCTACAGTAATGTAATGAGGCACAAAGAGCTTAACATCCTGGGACCTCCATGTCGAGATGCTGGTTGTGTTGCATCTACTGTCATTATGCCCATTTTATCATCACAAATCTAAGCAGATTATAAATGATTCGATGCCTGAAAAAAAATTAAACTACTTTCAAGAATAACGTTGAGGCCAAAGTATCCTTTTCTGTTGTAAAAAAAAATGTTTTTCTTCTTCAGGTTGTACAATTCGGACATGTGTACCGTCTACGCACTTTATTACTCGTGGGAATGCAGTTCTTTCCAAAAAAAAGCTTTGTCCTTCGAATATTTTCTCACACGTCTCTACTTTAATCCATTTGGAGCACAAATGCTCCCTCCTCTGCTATGGTAATGATCTCCATGAGAACTTCGCAAAAAGTAGCTCTTCCCAATCCAATATTAAAATCATTCCCAACACTACGTTGGTACCCACCCTCTTAACTATATCGTGGAAACCTTCGCGTTAATAGATTGTAAGCTTTTTCCTCTTCCAATGAATGAATTACCATAACCACGCAGTTGTGGATTTAGGTTTTCTGCCGCCCTAGGCTCCCCCCTTATTATTTTCTTAACTAAATTCTTTTTATATTTTTAATCGTTCTTGCAAATCCTTTTTTCTGTGCTGCCAGAAAACGCCCGAACAAATGGTTTTTATTATTGAATCTAGTTTAAAAAAACGGTCAAAAAATAATTTAAATAAATAAACATTTCACATATTGATACATTAAATTGCAATTTTGAATGTACAAATAATTTTTTTTTTTTTTTGAAAGTTCAAACTTAATTTATTTATTACCCACTTTGAGAATCAATTATTTTTAAGCGCCCCCAAAGAAGAGATAAAATATAAAATATTATTTTTCCATTTTTTTCAATAACTTCCTCGACAAATTATCCATAGTCCTCCTAAAGTGATTTTTCACTACAAAATATTCTCAGGTCTGTTGCCGCCCCCCCTGTGGCCCACTAGCGCCTACAGGCTTCATCGCTCACTTTGAAAATCAATTAATTTACTGCGCCCCAAAGATCTTGCCGCCCTAGGCCCGGGCCTCACTGGCCTAAGCCTAAATCCAGCACTGTAGCCACGACAAAATCCATTTAGGTATAGTAAAATCAAATTTATTTATTTAAAACGAATAAATCAACGAAAATGATTTTAAAAATTGTTTTTTATAACTGAAATTTGTTTTCACTATCACTGAAAACTTATTTTGAGAAAAGTTTAAGTTTTAAAGTTGAATGCCCAAGCTGAATTCGTTCGAAATTTAGAACATTGTTTTTAAATACGTACGAAAATCGATTTCGTTTACGTATTCAATTCGGAACAAAAATCACAACAGGGGTTACATTAATTTGCATAGGAAGTGTGTCAGTTCGTAAAGAATATAAGTAAATCGGTTTTGATTTATATGAAAAAGACTAAAGAAAAACAATTAAAAATGTTCTGTTGTTGATAGAAGTGATTATAGAAAAACATTTTTCTTAAATAAATTATGAAAAAAAAAACACATTGGTAATAGGTCATACAACAGTTCGCAATTCTTCAATGGTTAATGGCGTGATACATTCGCGAACGAATCATATTTTTTAGATCCCAGAAGATTTTACTCGTTATGAAAACTAATTTTATTTTAAGGGAACCAAAAAATTAAATTCGTTGTGGAACCAAAAGTAAAATTCTTTTGAATGAGAGCGAATAGTAAAATTTAATGAAAATCCACTCAGTTGCTGAGAGTATAGTAGAATTGCTCAACCATTTTATCATATCTTAATGTACTTATACACAATACACCTATACTTTAGCTATAATCAGCCAATTTATTTAGAACAGCAGTGTAACTATACGATACTGGTGCCCAAATTATATATGTATAGAGCAAAAAGCAACTACGTATTGTTAAAATGTATGTATTTTGAATTAATTAATTGCTATCGATATACATCGGTTTACCTCCCTATATATAAAGTTATGCGTTTTAAATGTGTATTTTTTTTTTTTTTTTTTTAAATGCAATATTCATATTGTGTATGGATAGATTATTATTATTGGTGAAATTGGCTTAAAAAAGTACTTATACCAATATGAATATTCATTTTCAGCAAGGTTGGGAAAATCGAAAACCATGGTAAGGGTAAGGCAATATTGGATTTTAAGTTTTCATAATTCAATTGGAACTATCTCCCTGCACTATTAATACTCGCTCAACGTGATGCCTTTCTCGCACTACTTTCATCCTGTGGGATATGCAAAATTCATTCTACTTACATTTTTATGTTTACAATGGACAAACAAATAAGTCGTAATCGATTTTTAATTCATGCCTTCGAGTAACGCCGGATATTGAGAGAGGACTCTCGAACATGAGTTCATTTTTTTGTTTTAAGTTTAATAATTTATTAAATATTCTTTGTTGATGATTTTATTATATTTTTCTTGTTTTATTTTCCAAGAATATAACCTTCGGTTCTTATTAAGTACGAGAGGAGTAGTATTGTAGGAATGATTTTTCAGGCATGAGACAAGAAAAAACTTTACTCTATCTCTTTACTTCTATCTCTATCTATATCTCTGTTAAAATTGACCTTATTGAGCATTAAATTAATTATTTTAAGTTTTGAGAATTTTTTTTAAGGTAAATAAAATAAAAAAATGTGTGATTTCCGGGACTCGCTGGCGCTGTTAAGAAAAGTAAACACCAACGTTGTCCGAGCACCGGATTTCGTTTTGTTTTTGAACGTAACCAATATAGATTACATGTGACACGTAACGTATTAAACATGACTAATTAAACGTAACGTGTATCACGTAATATTGACTGTCTTTGAGTACAAAGACTGTGAAATCTGCCTAAGGTATACCTAAGCACTAATTATAGGCTCTAATCGGTATAGTTGTTATCTTTTAAAATGTCAGCTTCTTTTTCTTACCAAGATCAACAGTAAGCGATTTATAAAGTTCCAACGTTTTTCACTTGTTCAAAATGGCCATCAATAAATTTAAAATTAATAAAATAAAATATAATATTGGGCTTATATTTGTAGAGCCTAAAGCAACCCACTTTTTATGGCTTCAAGAATTATAAAAAAGTTTCAATAATTTGACCCACATTTCTATATACCTGCCTACCTATTCACAAAGAATTTTTTTTTTAATTTGTTCTTAAATGTTTGATTTTTTCCCCCAAAAATTGATAATTATTAAATAAATCAGAGGGTGTTTACGTTTTATTATATTTAAAGTCTTAAAAGTTATTTTTTTCTCCTTTCCATTCATCCGCAAGGAAGTAGTCTATGAAGACATAATTTTTAAGGATATGAGATTTTACTACACTGTCGATATACTGAAAATAAATTTTAATAAACTCGCCGTTATTTGTTTACTTTTTTCAATCGCCTTCTGCTTCAAATGATTTGCGATTGCTTTACCTCTGCCACTCACACCTTCATTATTTTTATAATTTGTTCTTCTCCAGGAAAAGCGTTCTTTTTCTGTATGGTGCTAAAGAATTTTTTTGTATTTTATTTGTGCCTTACATCTTTGCAAGCCTTAACCTACCTATCCATCTACCCTTGAAAATTATATTTTCCATCGTCTTTTTTTTTTCTTGACGTAAAGTCATAATAATAAAAATAAATATAAAAGCCTTTTATACTTTGGCGTTGTGTATACGATATGACATCAAATAAGGCCAAAGTCTTCTCTCCCTTATAATAACGCCTTTTTTCTGCAATGAATATTATTTTTGTGGATAAAAGAAATAAAATTCGCAGCTTTGACGGAAGCTTTGTTGTAACATTCTGCGTTAGATAATGCAATTTAATTATATTAGGTTTAATCTTTATTATATTCTTTTTATCCATTGCACAGTGGGGAGAAAAAGTCATAAAATTGAAACAATTTCATCTAATCGGAGTGTGATGCGGGAATCTGGAAGGAAGGCCTACATACTTATAAAGTTATGGTGGATTTACACGACTGACAAATCGGTTTATTTTCTGCCATTTATACCATTTATTTGTCATAACAGGTTCATGGCAGTAAATGGCTAAACTATTATGGAAAACATAATGGCGTTGTGTGAGTTTTGTGAATACAGCAATCAGTTGTAGACATTATTGCTAGACGTCCATTGTTATGCCTAAACAGTTTAAGTTTACTGAAATATTTCACTTGTTGAGTTGTGAAGGTTTTCATCCGAACCGGCAGGTCGGCCGGCGTGGCGACAAAATGAATCAGGTACCTACATTATGTAAATTCAGTAAAAATTCAAAATACAAATTTTTGTAGAGATACATTGAAATACCCCCACAACCAACAGTATTGACATCTACCTAATTTCTTTCGTCCTGTCCTGTCATGTATTCCTTCCTGATATGTCTTCTAAATATTTTGTTTATTCAATTTCAGTTATATGCTGCCCTACTGTGCATCGTTTGGATCCCCTCACGAAGACCCATTGTGCTTAAGAGAATGTTCAAATGCTGTCTGTTCCCTATTGCCACTTAAATTCGCATAAATGTTATTCTTATTTCACAGACTGGAATCCTTTCTTTTCTTTTTGCTGATGTTGGCAATGTCACCCTTTCCCCCCGTAAAAAAGGTGCCAAACATTTATATTTGAAACAGTTGTTTGTTTCTGGTTCCTTGAGCATGTGTACATGCCTGAAGGATTCAGAGTTTCTTTTTTTTTTGTTGTTGTAGTGTCTAATATGATGACTTTGGCTTTTTTTGTGAGGTTAAAGCTAAAAGGTTTTCGTTTTCTTTTAACGTTGAAATTAACATGACCTTTAGTATAGCTGGCATATTAAAAGTAAGATAATTGCTCTTTGAAATTTACCAAATCTTTTTGTTGGAATCAAGAACAAAAAATCTCGCAAAAAAATTTTGCTGACAAAAATTAAAAAATATTTCACGAGTTTAAGGAATTTTTCCCTTTATTTTTAGAGCAGCGAGGGAAGAAGAAACGAGCCAGGAAAGGGAAGAAAAAAAAAATAACCTTTGAGTAAATAAAAGGCAGCGTACGCACGCATCATTCTCCCAGAAGAAGGAGATTGAAGTGTCCCGTGATCGAAAAAAGAACGGTGCGGTAGATATCACCAAAAAACCTCAAACAACTGGGTGCTGATGCTGGTTTAAAGACCAGAGCATTGCGCTGGATCAAAAGAAATCCATAATTACAGTGCTTATGGTCCAGATGACTGGCTGGAAAAAGCGTGCTGGGTATAGTAGGGATGGATGTTTGAAAATTGTTTGCATTTTTAAAAATGGAATATTCCTGAAGGAAAAAAATCTCAAAAACAAATTTCTCTATACGCTTCTTAAAAATTGAAAAATCCCCTTAAAATCAGACTAAATTGTAAATTGTTGAAAGATAGAACCTATTGGCGCAATATGGTTAGTACGTATTACTTTCACACCGAAGATCGTGAGATCGAATTTAAGAGCCGAAGCCACCTAACAGCAGAAATATTTTTTTCACTGGTACTGCCTCTTGCGAGGAATTGACAAATTCTGAAAAAGTACTTCTCTCCTTCGCCGTTCGGATTCGGATAATTGTAAGCCTCTTCAATTTCTGCCGATATCACGCACTCACGAATAGAGAACACCACGAGCTGTTGGGCCACCAAATTAAATTATCGAATAACTGCCTATAAACACAATAGAATGCTGGAACTGGAACGAGAGCTGGAATAGCTGGACAAAAGTTGTCGTACCTCGTACGTGCTCGCTTTAACTTGCCTACAATGCAGCTGTACACCTTTTTATATATTTTAAAGATATATATATGTATATATACATATATATATTTTAAGCGATACATATTGCTATGTTATTGTTTTTTTCTTCTAACAATTTGAAACGTGAAAAGTGGTGTATGTGAAAAGTTGCTGAACTCTTTCAGCTCTGGCTGCAGCTCCGATTGCAACTAATTTGCGTTGTGTTCGTAACAATGAATTTGTTTCAATATTCTGACAGCTATTCCGTCTGAAGTTCCAGTTGCAGAGCTCCATCGTGTAGCGCAATTCGCGTGATCTAGAAGAAATAACAATGTATATTTTTCTCTGTCTCAGGTTCACCTACGACGAATTTGAATAGTATCAATTTTTCTTTTAATCATTAAAAGCTATCTTAAATCATGTTACGCGTTTTCTCCACCTGTTGGCACAGGGCCCAAGATCAGCTGGACTATATTCCAAGGCCCAGTTAAATTTTGGAGCAGTTTTTTGATGGAGAATTCATGTGGAACGGCTAAACAAACTCGGTGGATAAAACATCAAAATCATCTGTTTAGTTAATCCTGAGTTAACTCACCAAAAAGAATTGCCCTTATTTCTGGCCCAGAGTGTACACAAACGAGTTTGGTATCAAATGAAAGTAGACGTGAATCCCAATACACGAGTTAAATATTTTCAAAATCGTTCATGGGAAAATCGAGATATTTGGGCTTCGAGTTGGCGATTGCAAAGTAAGGATTTCAGATTTTTTTCCAAATAATTGTCCATAAAGGTCGAAATAATTGACGTAGAAAAATTATGTTGATATCAAACGAAAGGTAGGAGAACATGCGGTGAGCTGGGCATTCCGTACAATACTTTTTGTCGTAGTTGTGGGGCTGCTCTGGCCAGATTGAGAACATTTCATCATTTGGAAAGGCTTTTCTTGAAGACCTAAACGAACTTTCTGAGATAAAAATCAAATATTTGATCGCTTTCCTTTACGCGTCGAAGTGGATCTAGTTTTAACTTCACTTTAATTCCTTTACCACATCTGTTGGACCTCCTTAAACAGCGCGTAAGCTGAATAAGGATGTCTAAGGGTATACCCCTTTCAGACCCGCAAAGGAGTATATCCGCAAATCCCTCCAATAAAACCACTTTTAATCCACAGGTCAATACGATATTTTGGTATCAAAACGGCGCGCTCCAGCGCTAATTAGGTCATGGTGGTTTCGTGTAATAAAAAATATAAAAATTTTAATTAAATTCGAAGAAGTGGTTTTCGTCATACCATCAAGGACCAAAACTAAAAATGGAAAAATGGACAAAACGATTTTTTTGATTTTCGCTTTTCTCGAAAACGGTTCAATTGATTCTGATCAATTTTTATAAAAACTATTGGCACATTCTTAATAATATTATGTACCAAAATTTCCAAAACAATACTTTTTAAATTTTTAAAAAAATTTGAAATTTTTTTTTGAAAACTCAATATTTCCAAAACGACTTTGTACATTTTTATTAAACTTGGTAAAAAGCAGTTTTTTAATTTCATCTAGAAGATTTTTGACAAAAATTATTCTAATACCCAAAAATAACGGTGCCGCCAGTACAAATGTTTAAAAACCGTTGAGAAAAATATTTTTTTCTCAAAAACGACTCCTACGATTTTGATAAAACATTTTGTGTGTATTGAAAACAGTACGATCTACCATTTAAAACTTTTAAATTTTATATTTTACGTTTATTAACTGTAGCTCTCATGGAATGGTTTCTTTAATTTTCGAGTATCTCAATATCTGATCAACCGAATTAAACTAAACTTTTTATAAAGAAGTTTGTAGCAAATATAAATTAAAATGCTTATCAAAATTTGCTAAAAAATGATTTTTGGATTTTTAAAAAAAAATTCAAAATTATTTTTTTTTGAAAATTCGATATTTCGAAAACTGGTAGCAGATTTTTTTGTGAAGTTCAATTTTTAACTCAACATTAATAAATACTTAAAATTGGCCAACCAATTTTTTTTTTTGCTCAAAAATGTTAACGAAATTTTATATATAAAAAATTAATTATTTTTAAAACCACTCCTACGATTTGTTCTCATAAATTAAGATTTATATAAGAAATAGATGGTGCATATCGCGTTGATTTACAACAGATTTAAAGTATTTCAATCAATTTCTTTATAATTTTGTTGATTTAAAACAATTTACCAGTTTAAAAAATATAATTTCCTTTCATGCATATTGCAGTACGTGCAACACTAGGCTTTATTGTTAATTTTTGTGTACTCACATAATACCACCTGCAACTAAACTAAGTTTTGGCAAAAGGATAAAATATAGACTCCCATAGCTAATTTATTTCAGACTATAGAACCACAATGTGATCGCGCATAAGAGCAAGTTCGTGCGACCCAGTCGTGCATATTTATTTTTTTTATAGATTTCTACTACCTATAGGTATAACAATAATGATCAAACTTCGTGACTACAGAATCCATTTTTTTTTATTTTAATTTGTCTAAAAATTGACACAACCCAAGTATAATGGTGTCGCGTATTTTTTTTTTTAAATGTCAGCTTATTTTGTTTTTGAGCATTTCCAACATTTTCCAAAAATATATATTTTTTTATAAAAAGAATCAAAAAGATGATTTTTAATTTGTTCTTGTAATTTTGGAATTTGTTATATTCACACTTTCTATTCTATCTGTTATTAGAAATTATTACATTATCAATGGTTAACCACCTTACCGTATTAACACATAGCAAGCGAGAGCAAGTGCGTGCGATGCCATGCATGCATTTTATTGTATTTAAATTTTATGAATTCTTCAAGCCAGCATCATGACAGTGCAGCAACATGGCAGTGAAGGCAAATGCCTTCAGAAATCGACCACAATAAATTTGCGAACAACCAATTATTTTCCAAGCATTTTGCCAGACTTGGCTTCAGATTAAGAATATATCGAAGTTCAGAGCAAGAGAATGTTATAGGTTTCAAACGCATATAACCTTTTGATATTTATTTTGAAGTTATACCGAGCGGTTACTCGTTTGCTGTTGCGGTTTTAGAGTATAATCATTTTGAAGTGTCAAAGCATATTGCTTGAGGTTATAGTTAAGTTTGCTTCGCCACAAACCTGCATTTTAAGAGCACACAAAAGTCATTTACACTCTCAACAGCAGAAAAGAAACGTTTTAATCTTTATTTAAGGCTTACGCATGCATAATTTGTAACGGGTGATTTTTTGGCTGGTTTGGTTTTGGCAACACTGGTTTTGACAGCTGACGTGTGTTTAGTAACTTGTGTCACTGTCAAACAGCTTCAGTTTGGTTTGCAATTTAACCATGGATCGTCCTACAAATGAACAACGCTTGCAAATTATTGAATTTTACTATCAAAATTCGTCCTCGGTTCGAAATGTTCATCGCGCGCTGCTTGTGTTCAGCGATGAGGCTCATTTTTGGTTGAATGGGTACGTAAATAAGCAAAATTGCCGCATTTGGAGTGAAGATCAGCCAGAAGCATTGCAACAGCTACCAATGCATCCCGAAAAAGCCACTGTTTGGTGCGGTTTATGGGCCGGCGGCATTATTGGGCCATATTTCTTCAAAGATGATGCGAATCGCAGCGTTACTGTCAATGGTGAACGCTACCGAGCGATGATAACAAACTTTTTTTTGCCCGAAATGGAAGTTCTTGACTTGCATGATATGTGGTTTCAACAAGACGGTGCCACATGCCACACAGCACGCGAAACAATCGCGCAATTGCGAGGCGAGTTTGGTGAACAGTTAATTTCACGTTTCGGGCCGGTCAATTGGCCGCCTAGATCGTGCGATTTGACACCATTAGATTATTTTTTGTGAGGGTATGTCAAGGCTAATGTCTATAGGGACAAGCCCGCTTCGATTGACGCACTGGAAGCCAACATCCATGCATTCATTCGTGAGATACCGGCCGATATGTGTGAAAGAGTATGCCAAAATTGGACTCAGCGGATGGGCTACCTGAGACGCAGCCGCGGTCAACATTTGCATGAAATTATCTTTAAACATTAAATTGCAAGGTTCAAACTATCGATTCAAATAAATATTCATTCATTTTTTCGATTTTTTTGTGTTTTTTTTTTTTAAAAAAGTTCTAAACCTCTTAAAAAATCACCCATTATATGACAATAGAAGTTTAATTTGTCAAATAAAAGGCATCCAGAATAATTTGTAATGAAACATTTGGTATTTCCACTGGAATACGTTTATATAGAAAATACTTCAAGTTATTAATCACACCGTATCGTTATGATGATGGAAAAAAATCAAAATGGAAGTTTTGGTCATACCAGCCATCAAAATTTTAATCTGTACATCGAGACACAGCCTTAACGAATAAAAGAATACGCACCGATCATATTTATTTATAATATAATTTGTACGGCTTTCAACGGTCCGATCCATGATCTCATTTTCAATCACCAGTTACAATATATTGAGGACTTTGTCAATTTTGTTTTATTATTTGATTTATTTTCCGTATTCGGAACCAAATGTATGGGGGTTAGCCACTGATCTCTATAATACACTAGACAGTGGATTCCCTTTATGTATAACAGTTTTTTTTTACTCCAATTGAAGATGACATTCTGGTGCCAAGCGCACCTTTTGACGACTGTCTTTAAAAAAAAAGAAGTAATTTGACGTAAATTTTTCAGTTCACTGGTTGAACACAGTACGCGCGTCAGGACGCGTGGCAGGGCGCGTGTTCACATGAGCGTGATTATTAAAACTTGTGTCGAACTTCTTTCAATCATTTCAGAGGGCTTATTTTGTATAAATGTTGGTGTGAGTTCTATTTGACAGGAATTTGAACACAAAAAATAATGGTCCTTCAAATTCACAACAAATATTTCAAACTGCATTTAATTTACTATGCAAAACAAAACAAAATTGTGCGTTTATCCAAACAACAAAAAATTACAATTCAGTTTTTGTTACAATTTGTGCAAATTCGCAAGAAATATCACCTAATATTTAACTCCCAGAATCTCGTTTGTGGCTACAGACACAAAACCTAATGTGAACACATCCGACTCATTCTGACGTGCAGCAGTCGTTAAAACAAAACAAAAATCTTTGCTTGTTAAAAATAGTTTCACTTACAAAATATAAATCTTATTAGGAAAATGCTTTCAATTAAAAAAATTGGATTCCGTATGATTTAAGTGCCAAAGATAAGGTACAGACAGAGAGAACAGATATCAGAAAAGAAAACGTAAAAAAAAAATGAACAATCTTAAGCAAAAAATCAAAAAATCCTTACTTTCTTCGCCATCATTTTCTCACCAAGAAGTGTGAGTGAGATAAAGTACAGAGACGCAAAAAAAAAAGTCAAAGGAGACAGTCCAATGTGAACACCGTTCTAAAACGAGATTTTATGTATTTTAAGATTTGTAAGATAAGGACGCGCGCCATGACTCGCGTGTATTGTGTTCAGCCACTTTGACAAAAAGAAGTTATATACTGTTATACAAACCTGGTGACAAGCGCACCGTATAACAATCTTCAATTGGAGTCATTTTGTTTGTATGAAAACGCTATCCAGTGTATTATAGAGTTCAGTGGGGTTAGCTGACAGCTTAATTTTTGTAATGAAAATCATAAGTCTAGAAATGAAATATTTTTTTACTAAAACTGTTCAAATAATATCAAAGCTATTTATTTATTTATAATATAATATAATATTGATCAACTTATTGAGAGGAGTGTTAGCGCCTTGCAGTTGTTCACAATCCTTGATGGAGTTAATTGTTCTAAATATTTTAAAGTCATCAGCATAAATTAATGCCATAGAATTTTGTAATATAGAAGGAAGGTCATTTATAAATAAAATAAAATAAACAGCAAAGGACTAAGATGGCTCCCCTGAGAAACACCAGAATTAACTTTTGAATTGGTATGATAGGTTAATTCTAATTCTGAATATAACACTATAAAATCTATCCTTATCGTATGAAAATATCCACAAAACAAACCGATCGTTAAGTCCAATTTTCGTTAATTTGTTGTAAAAAAAAAAAATAAAGAATATAATCATAATAAATTATAATTAATTTATTTAAAAGTATTTCGTGACTTAATTTGTCAAAAGCTTTACTAAAGTCTGTAAAGAAGCAATACACTTGTGAGTGGTTTTCAAAAGTATCTTAGCAAAATGTGGAGAATTGTAATAAATTAGATTTGATTTTTTCTTTATAAAACCATTTTTATTTTCATCACATATAACAGAAGAAAAATTAAATGAAAGTATGTCACACACAAGAGACTCAAACAGTTCAGGAATAGCAGATAGTTTAGCAATAGGACGATAATTTGTTATTAGATTCTTTGGACGTTAAGTATGAATAAATATGGCTCAAAAGTGTCATATAAGCGTATACAGTTTCGTGCTGTGGTTTTGCTTTTTAATGCATTAGTTTTTTTTTAATTCAATTTTGAAGAAAAAAAAGAATTACTTATAACATTAGAACAATGAGTGAAAGTGAAGTCGAAGATCGCGTGAATGAGTTATTGGAAAAAGCGTTTAGTTCTTATAAGTATGACAAAAAAAAAAAAACGATTATTGATGCGGGCAGACCTACACAAAACTTAAAAAAACTTAAAATCAACGTACAAAAAAAGTGGCAAGAATATGCTCGAAATTTTAATATCGATTTGTATAAACAACATGATTGGTTGACGGGATCTGTTAAGCGAAATAAACTTGTTTTTGGCCGTGTTTAATTTTTAGAAGTCAAAGTAATGAAAAAGAAAACGTTTGGAGCACTATTAGTTACACGGATCTAAACCATTTGCATGAGAAGATCCCAAAGCATGAATTTTCCATTTCACACAGTTTTTAATGGAGTCTTTGTATAATAAAAAAATAAACAATTTCATGACGCTGTTTGTGTTTTAATTTTGATTTAATTTCTATAGAAATAACACTAAATAGAATTTTTTTTAGGAAATTCATTGCATAATCCCAATTTACTGATATTAAAAAAAAATATATTTTCTAAAATCGCACACCCGTCTAAAAACTCCACGAAACGCCACTGATATTTATTTATTCACATAATAAACAAATATCACTTAAAAAAAAAAAACAAATTCGTTGATTTGTAAAATTTTGGCAAAAAATATAGTTTTGAGGACCACAGGGATAATGTCTTCTTGTGTTGCATACTTGTGGGGATTTTTTCTGATTGTGCGATATTTTTTTTTGTTCTTTAGGAAAACCTGTGCATCCATAATAAACTTAGTTTGTAAACTATTTATTGTAAATATTCTAAAAATCATACACATATTCCCAAAGGCCTAAACAGAAAAAAAAACTATATTTTGTTTGACATACTATATTCCTGTTGATTTTTTATTTTCAGTTTGTTTATGAGAAATATAATATTTTGTGTAATGTCTGTCTGTATTTATTATCTTAAACTAGAAAATATTTATGTATTCAATACAACAACAATACACAACAATGGTGAAAATAATTGCAATGCAACCAACAAACAAAAAAACTATACCTCTTCTATTTTGTTTTCCTTTTCCTGTGCAAGAACTATGATAAATTCATTATTCGCAATAAAATTTATTATGGCTTTCCTCCCACAATATACCTATACATAGTTGAGTGAAAAACAAAACCTACCTAGCTATGTGCATTCAAATATATGTATATAACGTGACATATTTGCCTATGTAAGCTAGAAGAGTATAGAGGCAAGGAGAGGATGATTTTATACACTAAGAGGAAAACATCATCCCAAATCCATTTGCCCATTCCTTTATAACTAAAAATGGGCCTTTAGGGCAAGTTATTGATTCCTAAAAGTAATTATTTATAATAAATACATTTTAATGGTTGATGGGGCACTTTATTTTCAAGCATAGATTTAACTTCTATTGACTTTGATTGAAATTGATATGAAAAGGTTAGGATGGGTCAGCTATGAAAAAGGGACTGCGAACACACTTAGGCATGGTCATAATTGGTCAATATTGAGATTCCACATGAAATTTATGCAGAAAGGATTATGTACATTAAAGGGGTCCTTATTTTTAATAAGTCTCATATGGCTCAAATTAAATTAAATCTAAATTTTCTCAAAATTTGACGTCTCTATCTTAATATTAAGCCCCTGAAGCTATAAATATTTATCCAATAAACAAAATACACTTACAAAGCGAAATTTAACAGTGTAATGTCACAGTTAAAAGTGAAGTACAAAAAACTAAAAAAAATCTATCGCCAAAGTTTAGTAGTGAATTGAAACTTGGGAAATATTTTTATTTTAAATTTATTTCAAAGCCTTTGAGTCTCCAGGAGCATACAGATTAATTTTCTTTTAAATTAATGGACCACCCTTATGATCTTTAATATACCAAAGTTAAAATATAAAATAAAAATGATTTCATAAACTATATTTCGTATATGAAAGTATATTTTTCTAAAATAAAATTAAATCTAAAATTTGAATTTAGCAGGAATATGATTTCAGTTCTTCATTTCTTCATTGAAACATAATATCAATAATGCCAAATAAAGGGTCCGCCATCTAACATTTTTTTTTTCAACTAGTGCTTATTTCGTGAATGGTAACACTTGGCTCATATCTGATTTGACAGATAATTAGTTTTATCCTTCCGCTGAACGAATATGGTTGTGTATACGCTTCGCTAAGTGGGCCTGCGATCAACTTAGAGAAGATGCCGATTTTGCCAAAAAAATCATCTTTTCAGATGAAGCTCATTTTAATCTTGGCGGGTAGTAAACAAGCAACATTGTCGCATTTGGGGCACAGAAAACCCGCACGCATACATTGAAAAGCCGATACACCCAAAACGAATCACTGTTTGGTGCGGATTTTGGTCCGGAGGCATAATTGGGCCATTTTTCGAAAATGAGCAAGGAGTGGCCGTTACAGTCAATGGCGATCGTTATCGGGCCATGTTGAACGAATTTTTGTTCACAAAAATTGAAGAGGAGGATATTGGCAACATTTGGTTTCAACAGGACGGCGCTACGTGCCACACAGCCGAAGCTACACTCGATGTTTTGCGCCATTTTCAAAAAAAAAGAAGTTATTTGGCGGACCCTTTATAATAAGTGCCAAAACCAAAATTCAAAAAAAAAATACTTGATCGTGCAAACTTGCTGTTCTAGTCCTTGTTTCTTGGGATGCATATAATTTAGTAAAAATATATGAAATATATACACTAGAGTGGTTTTTGTTTCGATTTTTTTTTTTAGAAAATCAAGTTCGACAGATATAAAAAATTAAAGAGTGTTCTAAAAGTCAAAAGTACTTGCGAACAATTGATTTATTTTTCGTTTTTCTTGTGAATAAAAATGGCAACATTTTTGTTATATTTTGAAATTTAATATTACTTTCACTACTTACAGCCACTTTTTCAATGCTGAGTTAACTCTGATTTAAACCATATTTAGTAAGTCATATTCTTCAGTCAATTTAAATTCCGAATTACTTCACAGAATTCGGTGAGTTAGCTCTGGATTAACTGAATAGTGATATTTTTGTCAGATGCGAGTCAAAACGCTACCAAAATAAAAAGAGCAACACTATATTAATTGCCCTTTTCATATTGCCACATAGTGATGTATCTATTTCAATTTCCATTTTTATCACTTGATAGTTAACGTTTATCCTACTGTGAATTTTTTTTCTTTTCTAACTCGGGTGTAATTTAACTCAGAGTTAATTCAGTATTGAGAATGTGGCACTAAGATATAAAAAATCAATGGAAATCAAAGTGCGGTACTATAGAAACTGCTCTATCACTATCGAAATTGAGATGGCGTTACGGAAATCGCTCTCCCCATAGTGTCGCAATTCAATTACTCGGGCTCTAAATTGACTGAAAAAAACAATTTTCGGGTGTTAACTTTGATTTAACCCTACAACTAGAATGGGATCACACTGAAGTATTTTAAGTGCGATGATTCTACTTTCGATTAAATACAAGTTAAATCCTAAAACATTTTTTTCAGCTCGAGTTTACTCCGAGAATGCATTAAATGAACAGATATTTCTATCAATATTTAAAATTAAGATGATTCATTGTGGAAAGGAAAAGGCGATTTTCATAGTGCCGCATTTCTATAGTAAAAAACTACTTCTATATAAAATAGGAACAAGAACCCAAAGCAAATTTACGTGTTTTTGCAGGTGTTATCGTCTTGATATATCGAATTCTAGATAACGATTTTTCGAACTTTTTTTCAGATGTATTATCACTTAAAATAATTTTCACTAAGTTCAAAGAGTTTTTTTTTTTCAAAAGAATGAATTTAAATGATAATATTCCTGAAATAATGTTTACAACAACCGCACCGCTATTTTTACCTCCCCAGCCCTTCACCCTGTGGTGAAAATACCTGCCAGGGTTTTGTATTCGGCCGACAAGTTAACTTTAAGTTAAACCAATATTAGTTTATCCTGCAAATAAATTGAACCCGAGTTAACTCAAAAGCAGTTTTACATTGTGGTATATCAATTTTAACTTTCAGTTGGCAAAAATCTATCGAAATCAAAGCGCGTCACTATGGCAATGCGGTATCATTATCGAAACAGAGAGGGTGACACTATCGGGCACTATGAAAAGTGTGATCCCTATACGACCACCGTCTCTATTTCGATTTTGTTTTGACACGTATCTGTCAGAAATATTTATTCAGTTAATCCAGAGATGACTCAGCAAATTGGTTGAGTTATCTCGGGAGCAAAATTGACTTCAAAACATGGTTAAGGAGTTAGCTCGGACTTGAGTCGGAAACGGGATGATCTCGCACTGAAAAAGTGGGCTACAGATAAAACTATATCATCATATCATAGCATCGTATCTTATTTGGTCCTTGTCAATATATTAAATATTTTATTAAAAGAAGTTATAATTTTCATCATAAATTAACAATATTTTAATATTACGATATGCGAGATTTGCAATTAATGTCAGTTTTTCATAACGAAATTTTTGAAACTCATTTTTCAAACATGTTTTTTTCTTCCGTGTAGGCAAGGAGTGTATAATACGCGATACTGGAATCCAAATTCTATCTACAGTTTCAAGTTGTGGTTCGGTGAACTTCCAACAACAATATAGATGCGATTTTTTTCATGGTCGATGGACAATTTGATTTTTATTCCCTCTGTTTTCAATCTTAACAATATTCCTGTTTTAAATTTTAATATATATCTTTTTTTCTGCGGTTATATTATATTTTGCTTTTGTAGTTATATTGGTTTTGACTGAGTACCAAGCTTCTTGTACACACGAAACACGAGTCTTATGGGATTACTGTCGGTCTGGTTTGGTTTGATGCGCTCTTGTTTTGGCTCTATTCGTTGTTTTATGTTGTTGTTTATATTGAACGTTTCAAAAGTTGTAATAAGGGTTTTCTGTTGTTGTTTTGTTGTTATTGTTTGAGTTGGGGTTAGCTGATTATTAAAAAATGGTATTTTTTATTCATAAACTTTTTTATTAGCTTTTTATTTTGTTTGTGTCTGAGGGTAGATTATAGGTCAATGTTTAAACTTTTTCATGTTTAAAACCCATAAAAGTCTTTCGCCGTAAGCTAACAAGTGCAATTAATGTAAATTTGCATCTCCTCGAAGGGATGTCTCTTAAAAACTAGGTGCCTTTTTAAAAGATTAAACACTCAATAAGAATTACCGAAAAGTTAATGGAAATACATTTTAACTTTTACGTTAAGTACAGTGTCGCTTGATACTGAATTTCATTCTCTGTAGGAGCAGTAGCAGTTTTGTTTAGAACAGTTTCTTTCAATTTTGTTTGCGAATTTGAGAGGGTGGCTAATATTTCAATTCAAATTGTGTATAACGAAGGGATCCATTTTGCTGTCGAAACTCATATTTTGTAGTAATTTGTGTATTCTATTAATTAATACGTTATTATTAACTCGTTTCCTTCTCTACATCTGTTCGTTTGGTTCAAATATTGTTTTGGATGAGGAAAATTTGTATACAACGAAGATGTTAAACTACAATACATTTGCTTACTCCAACGCTTATTAAAAGAAAGCTTGTAGTTAGCCATATAAATAGGTTGCCAGGAGAGTTTTGATGAAACTATTTTTCGAGATTGAAAATCCCGGATATTTCCGGACAAATAAAAAAAAAAAAAACAATTTTACAAAGGTCCTTTAGTTGCTTAAAATTATAGTAAAATAAAAAAGTTTAACAACTGTCCCAATTGCATCTGGAAGGACTCAGTTGTGTGTGTGTTTTTTTTTTAATGAAGTAAGCATATTATATCCTATTATATTGTGCGTAACATATCGCAAATCCAACTGACGTATATTTGGACGTTTTGCTTTTCAGAAAATCTTTTCATTTTGAATTTCCTTTTCTTAATTTATTATAGGTTTTGTTTGTTTCTTTAATTTGAGGTGTGTTCGATTGATTTAAAGAAAAGGCAATAAATAAAGAAAAGTACTTCAAGTGATGGATCCCGTACAATGAAGAAAACTTATCCCGGACTTTCCCCGCATAGGCCAAAAAGAGTAAATTTCCGGGGAAATCCGAACAGATGGCAACGCTACTTATTAACAATTTGTAAAGTGAATATTTTGTAAGGATTGCACAAATGCACGCCCAGGTTGCATGTTGTTTCCAGGACTACCAATGAAAAGAGTATTTAAAAAAAGAGCCACCGCTGAAAACGTCCAGAAAATAAAAAAAATGCCAAAATATAATTCACAAATATTTATTTACTTAAAAAAAAAAAAACAATTGTAAGAAATAAATAAATACATAAGTAAATAAGAAATAATAAATAAATACATATATAGGTACACATACATATTAACTTTGTATTGTATTTAAAATTCATGAAAATAATTTCTAATCAAGAGTAATCAATTTTGCGGTGTTTTGGGGAAACATGATATTTCCAAAAATAATTGCGTCTTCACGTCCACTGGATATAGAGCTCTTTGTTTTGAATTTGACTTAGTAGTGTATGATAATAGTTCGAAACCATTTATCGAAAATTTATTATAATTAAAATAATATTTCAAAATTAGGAACTTCTAACAAATATACATATAAAGGGTCCGCCAAATAACTTCTTTTTTTTTGAAAATGGCCCAAAACATCGAGTGTAGCTTCGGCTGTGTGGCACTTAGCGCCATCCTGTTGAAACCAAAAAATGTTGCCTCTTCAATTTTTGTGAACAAAAATTCGTTCAACATGGCCCGATAACGATCGCCATTGACTGTAACGGCCACTCCTTGCTCATTTTCGAAAAATGGCCCAATTATGCCTCTGGACCAAAATCCACACCAAACAGTGATTCGTTTTGGGTGTATCGGCTTTTCAATGTATGCGTGCGGGTTTTCTGTGCCCCAAATGCGACAATGTTGCTTGTTTACTACCCGCCAAGATCAAAATGAGCTTCATCTGAAAAGATGATTTTTTTGGCAAAATCGGCATCTTCTCTAAGTCGATCGCAGGCCCACTTAGCGAAGCGTATACACAACCATATTCGTTTAGCGGAAAGATAAGACTAATTATCTGTCAAATCTGACATAAGCTAAGTGTTACCATTCACGAAATAAGCACTAGTTGAAAAAAAAACGTTAGATGGCGGACCCTTTTTAAGTCTGAAGCTTCATTTAAAGCTTTAACGTAATTTTTTTTGTGACATTTTCTCTATATTTTTTTACCAGTTTCGGATCTGGTGCCCAATTTTGTAGCCACGAAGGTAGCCCTGGTTGTTTCTACTAATACTAAGTACAATTTAATTTTTGCTGTAAACGTAACGTTTTTCTTCTTAAGACTTACATTGATTGTCATTTAGTCACATTTATTAAAAGATTGCTATTGGAAATCATTTATTTCATCTTGTTATATACAGAATGGGAAGTTACGTGACTTAGCCCTTCCTAACTTTTGCTTCAATCGCACACGAAATTAAGAAAGATGCGAGACAATTTTATGTACATGAAATAGATTTGATTGTATGATTGTCTTTTCTTTCAATTTGAGAATTCCAACAGCAAAAAATCCTTTGCATTTACAATAATACAAATTAGAGTCGTCATGAGAACCGATTGTTTTTTTTCGCCTAGAGACAAGCAACTTGTGTGTATTAGTAGTTGAACTTTGTTATTCCACTCAAATCAATGAAGATCATTTTGTTCGTTTCGTTCCAAACTCTTCACCTCCTTTGTCTACAAACAACGATTTCCTCAGGTTGAATTGAGCCAGTATGTGATGGCCCACTCAGACTCATTACTGATGATTCCGAACAATTTAACATCATCAGCGTAGATAAGTACCTAGAGGTCATTTATAGCAACTATATAAAAAGCAGTGGCCCTAGGTGACTACCTTAGGGTACACCTGAGTCTGCGTTTATTAAATCAAAAATTATTCTTCTATTCTTAGACCTTTGTTCTTTGTCAAAGGATTTTGAATGCCAAGTTTGCTCGCATTTAAAAGTAAAATTGTATAAGATCTGTCGTATTCACAATAATTTGTTTTTGAAGGACTACAATTAAAAAAATATTGTGGGAAAACAATTAAGGAATTCGTTTTTTGTATAAATCTTTCAAAATTAAACAACACAGCTAAGCACATAAACATACATTTTTGTTACTTTTTGTCTTAATAAAAAAAACTTTTCTTAAATATTCCTTGATGACACTTGAATTCGTATTTCACTTACAAGAATAAAAATTAAGGCATTAGCTTAATTGAAATAAAGTAATAATTGAGTTGAATTAATATTTTGTATTATCATTTGACTACATTCAAACAATTTTTAAGAATAAGGACAAATCTTGGTCTGTGGTAAACTTGTTTCTAAAATTAATTTTTCAAGTTTTATAAAGAAAAGACGAATAGCTTAAAAATTGAAATATCTTCATCATCTCCAGCAGCTCGGTATGCAAATTAATCTATAAATATACTAACTGTTATAGAAGGTGTAGAGTCTTTAATTAAAATCTATAGCATCAAAGATGCTGAAAGTATGTAAACGATTTTTTTCATTTTTTCTGCCCGCATGCCATATAAGATAAGACTTTTCCATTGACACTCTTTGGCGGGCTTCGAACCTGAATTTCAAGCAACAGCAAATGTCATCGGCGCTGCGCTGAGCTCACCGATGTGAATCGATGAAACTTCTGACCCAGTTTCTCCAATGGAGTATATCTATATATAGTTGGCCATAAATGTAAAGAAACCCGTTTGGTAGAGTACTAAATCACAACGAATGTGCATTAAATTTCATTCATGACCAAGCTATCACATAGCCACACAAAGTATAAAGCTCTAAGCAAGCACCGAAACCTTCATTTCCAGTTCCATTGGCCAAGAAGTATACTGATGTTGGACAAACTTCAAAAAAAAAAAAAAATGTGCGGGAGACTGGTACCAATATTCACGACTTTTTGCACTCGAAGCTAATAGAGCGATAAATTTCTATAAGAAAATCAACCAACATACATACTGACGGTCATCGTCGTGCGTCGCGTCGTTCGGTCGTCGATGGTTGGTTTTTGTCCCTCCAATAGATTTTCTCAACTATTTGTCCAATAGGCGAATAATCTTAAAGAGCTTCTGTAACCGGTAGGTATTGGAAACGACTTTCGAAAAATTAGTATTGATGCTATAATTTTTGTATTTTCTGTGCTTAAATCAAATGGTATGGTTGTTGGTGTGATGAGGGGTCTTTGGAAGGTACCTACTTTGGATGGTAAATAAAATATGTACAGTTGAACCATCATTATGTATCAATTGATAGCAAACAGAAGTTGAGTAAGTTTTTTTTTGGGTATACGTGCTTTTCTATTTAAATGATACAGGTAAATGAACTTTTTGTTTAATTATTTTAGTGCAGCTTTGACAAAATAAGAGATTATGAATTTATAAATTCTTGAAAACAAAAAAATTGGACAATTTTAAACAGAAAAATTTAATACAAAACATGCTACATGCCAATTTATCTGCGTTCATTTAATTATTAATTGTACTGGTCGTGTCTCTGTAGTAAAGGGTATTTTTTTAGACGTGTGGTTTTCAATCTGGTAATACTTTTTTCGGAGTTGTTTTTTTTTTTGACAGCTGTTACCTACTTGATTTATGCTCATGTTTGGTTTGCCATTGTATAATGAATAGAATTATTCCTGAACAATGTTTGCAAATCGTGCAAATTAATTGCCCAAATAATGGTTCGGTTTGCGTGACGCATAGCGCGATGCATCCAATATTCGGTCGACATAATCGAAAAATCGCATAAATTCGAGCAACCATGGATCGGTTTCGCACCACATTTACTTTAGTGGATAATGCGCATCCTCAGAGACGCCGTACAGTGCGCACCGAAGACGCTATTGCTGCCGTGGAGAGAGTATCGAAGAAGACCCGACTGAGTCCATCCGCCATCGCTTGCAACAATTGTAGAGGTCGAAAATTGGGCCTCTCGGCTGGAATTTATTCGATCCCGCCGCAGTGGCCACTTGCCCGAAATCATTTTTAAACCATAATGGCAAACCCTTATATTCATAATAAGCTAAATTCTTGGCCATAACATTAAATTATATGCGTTATATTTCTTCTTGAAAACCACAGGTCTAAAAAAAACAGCCTTTAGTTTAGAATTATAAAGAATTTAAAAATTTAAGCTTAGTAAAATGTTATGTAAAATGATAATACGATGCTTTATCATTTAAAATTTGAAAAACCGTCTTTTTAACCTAGAATCATGCTAAAAATGGTTTAATATCGTATTAAATTTTTAGAAAGAATTATTTTTGTTGGGGGTTGTTCCCGAAAAACTGTGCTTGCGTTCCGTAATTATCGCATGGAAAAATATGGTCGAGAAACGATGAAAAGTGGAACAAAACTCATACGATTTGTTAAAATTTTCATCGTTTCTCGACTGATTTCATCGATGCAAGAGTTACAGAGCATAGGCAGTGGCACTGCCCTTCATGAAAACAAGTACCATACTCTCGGCCCATCAGTCAGTTACCACTCAGTCACCATTCATTCAGTGACCATTCACACGCTAGACCCCACACATATACCGATCGACAGAGCATTGTTTTTTTTTTAATTTTGCCCTACTATTTCAGGTAGGGAGGTCATCGCGCTTGAAGCAAATTTCAGCTCAATTCGCTGTACTTAAATTCTTTCGCTCATCATTGCTCTGAACATACCTACAAGTGCCACGGACGTAATCAATATTTCATTTAAAAGGGCTTAACAATGCTTTCTCCTTAACATATTAACCACAAACATACTCTGAACATTTTCGAAGCGGCTGCCCTCTGAAATCGTGAAATAGCTTCATGCCACCAAAAAAGAGCAAGAATATGTAAGTCAAAATCTGCGCCACAAATACAAGTACCACAACATTAACCTCTATCCTCGATTCTAAGACCTAAGACTTATAAAATCTGCCCATTACAATTAAAGTAATAAGCTAACCATACCAACCTATCAATGTAAAATTGTTTTAAAATAGCCTCATGCCGCCAAGGAAAAGAAAGGATATAAGTCGAAATCCGCCACCAAAGAATTTGCCAGACATGTAATCCATGTTCGGTAGGTTGGTTGGTAGAGAGGAAATTCGAATTAAGCATATCTAGAACAGGTAGCTAAAATTGATACAATGATTTTTGTTTTCTTCAAATTTTTCTCGAAAACAGCTCTAACGATTTTGATTACACTTCGTTCCTGACCTGTAAGGACCAAATTGATTGTAAGATCACTGCGTTTCACGGTTTTGGCAAAAAATTCTCATAACGGAAATAGGGGTTATAGATTTTTGAAAACACTTCCTTATATTTGAAAATTTCAGGTATTTCTTTTAAATGTTTCAACTTATTTCGATTCTGTTGCGACTAAAAAGTTTAAACAATATTGCATTTATAAATTCTAAAAATTAATTTTTTCTAACCAAATTGTTGTTTGTTTGATGCTTTTGAAATTTTAAACATTTTCTCGTTAAAGATATCCCAGAGGGAACTTGACGAAAAAAATTATATTCCAGATATGGTAAATTAATAAGATAAGAAAATTTTCATAACTTACAAAATACTCCTTTATATGTGGTTAGTTTAATTACCTAAAATGAAAGGGATAAAAAAAGTAATTATAATAAATTTATTTAAGGAATATAATTTTATTTACTCAGATTGGTATATATATTTATTTATAAAAATTAAATCTACAGAAAAATATTTTCATCAGCTTTAAGATAAAATTATGTCAATAATCAGACGTTATGTAGGCCAGATTCATAAATCATCAAATAACTTCAGGATATATACACATAATATATAATGTATAGTTTGGATTATATTAGAAACAAAAATTAATATTTTTGTCATTCAATAAATCAGACAATATTAACGTAATTTTTTATTGCAAATGTATTGAAGTTACAAAATTTGTTGATAACAGTGATACCAGTTACCATAATGTCTTAAATACCCCACAAAATGCAAATTTAGTTTTATTTAATTTGAAGACAATTTATTTTATATTTATCAAAATTTGTATATAGCCGTTGGTCATTGCTAGAAAAAAGCTTGATGACATTCATATATCTTGAAAATGGCGAGAAAAGCGTTTAATATATTTCAGCATTTTGTAAGCTTTTTAAGTAATTTATATAAAAGTGATACCTTCAAAATGTCGATTGTGTGCCGGGAATTATTCCCAAGTCAGAGAATACAAACAATCTATAAAGATGGGAAGAATGTAACGCATACATAAAGGTTATGCAAGTTTAAAACACAAAGTCTTACGTTCGTCGACATTCAACAAAAGATGGTTAATATTGCATCATTCACTAAAACTTTTCAAATAAACAATCGTTTAAAAATGAAGAAGTATTTAAGAATTCAAGTCTGTAACAAATTAAATAAACAGTAAGGGACCTAAATGGCAGCCCTGCGGAACACCGGAATTAACATGGTCAGAACACTCATTACAAAAAGTAACACAATATTTTTTTTTTTCTAAATAAGATTTTAAAACGTTGATAAAACCTCAATAGCTACATTTTATTAACCAAAGTTTTGTGATATAATTTGTCAAATGCTTTTTTAAATCTGTTAACACATAGGCAACTTGTTTCCGATCTTCAAAAGCATCGAGACAAAAGGTTAATAAATATAATGGAATAGATTTGTAACTGTTGACTTTTTTTGGCAAACCTATACTGACTGTCACATATTATAGAGCTGGCAGAAGACAAAATATTACAAATAATCGTCTCAAACAGTTTTAGAAAAACTGAAAGCTTAGCAATAGGGCGATAGTTTGTTATGTAATTTTTTGTATCCTTTTTTGTGAACCGGTGAACCTTTTTTGGAAAGAATGGGAAAAAATAAAGAGCTTGAAGATTTATTAAAAAGAATTACAAAAGGATAAAAGAAATGAGATGTACAGACGGAATGCCTTGGGACCAGTACCAGATGTTTTTTAATGATAGAATATTGACAAATAGGTAAATTGTTTGAATTGAGGTATGAGAAATTTTGCGGCGAAAATTGTAAAGGTAATGGTTCGTTATAACTGTCACTGGTGTTTAAAAAAAAAATATCTTTAAAAAAATCAGCGAACATGTTAGAGATTCTTACAGAACTATGGCTTCTAGCATAATTTATTAACATATTTTCTTACCAATAACCAAATTAAGAGATGAATTCAAATTAAAAATGCTAAGCATTCTTCATTTATTGGCGTGTATTTATACTCGTTTGCTTAACTCATGTTTTACTAGACTACAGTTTAAGATCGAAAGGATCAATAAGCACAGCTGCTAATTCCAACCATGTTGTCTTCTATATTTATAAAAATATAATGTTAATTCAATAATTCTCCTTCAAATATTTACAGAACAATACTATAAAAACTAAAATTAATTTCAGGGAATTCATTTAAAATTAGTTTCAGCTTAAAAACAATTCAAAACTGACTATAAATGTCTTCTACGTAGAATTTATAAGAAATTCGTTGATTTAACAAATAAATTCACTGAATTGAAGAATGAATCAATAATCAAGTAATAAGTTTTAAAAATGAACACAAATTGATGGATTAAAAAAAATTGTTAATGAACGAATGGGTTTTACTAATAAAATAATTCCAGTTATAGAATTTGTTGTTTAATAAACACCTTCAATAACGTATGAATGATAATATTCATAGTATCGGGTGAATTTTAACGACAAAAATTATTGTATAGGTAACTTTAATTTTATATTTACTGAAGGATTTGGTTCAGTGGATTTTAGACATCATGTTTTTCATTCACAATACTGAAAACTGGATTCAATTGTATTTCTCGGAAGCCAATACTTTCCCCAAAGAGCTCGCAAAAATATAAAGTCAAAACCTTAAAAAAAAAAATAATCAAATAACTGAAAACCTTCTGGCACACTGACCCAACCCACTTTAATCAAACCACCGTCATACGAACAAACATTTGGCGTAGTTTTTTTTATCTTTTACTCTTTTATTACACATTTTTTATTGTCTCGCATTTTTTGTATTTATTTTTTTTTTTGCCGAGTTTATTTAAAGCGCCATGCCATTGCCAATAAAAAATGAGTTTCAATTATGAGTATGACGCATCTGTTCCAAAGTGTTAATTTGCTTTGGTAGTTGAACAGTTTTTTTTTTGTTAAATTTGAATTGGGTCGGGTTACACCTCAGTTTAATAATAATTATTGAGTAACTAACGAAACTTCCTGTTTAATTGTTTGATAAAATGTATTCTGATTGTGTTGGTGGTGCAATATGTGTCAAACCAAAAAGGTTAACCATGACCATCATTTAATATTTTGCGAATAACCGTAAAGCGAAAGGGAAATTTTGAATTTCTCTTTTGTTTTTACAATGAGCGTTTGTACCTCGACTGGCTAACGATCTTGATAAAAAATGGTATTTGTATCATTGTAAGGTCTTTTTTTTTTTTAAATAAAAGCCATTTTACAAAAAAAAAAATATAAACCAAGTTTTATTATTTTGGTGTGGGGAGGAGGAGTTTAGGTGTGGGTATGAGATGCCTCCCTGAACCAACCTGGACTTTGAATAAAGTTCAGGATGTTCCTTAGTGGCAAAAACGAGATGTCACTCAGTTTGTCAAAGAAGTAATCTCCGAGGGCCATTTTCTTGGTTCTTACTTAGCTGGGGCATTCACAAAAGAAGTGATAAGATCCCTCCTCGCGCCTCTTCATCCTGACACTCTCTGCACAAGTCAAATGAGCTGATGCCCATTCTGCTTTGTATTTGATGCACTGAACAATTTTTACTCGTTACGGCAACAGTTTAGAGTTTGTGACAATTTTATCAATGGATTTAATTGGCGTCTATCTATTTTATTGACTATCAATCAAGATATCCATGTTTCTATTTACAAGTTCAAAAGTTGCAAGACTTTTTGCCGCCTCGTTAACTGCAAGCACTTCCGCTTCGAAAAACCTGGAAGTTATCTATTTAGGGGTGGGTTATCTGAGAAGATGCCTGACCCTACCTCTTCAACTGTCTTGGAACCATCGGTAAAAACCGAAACATGATCAGGGTTTATGACCCGGTTGGTCGCCCAGAGGTCCCTTGTGAGGACATCCGTTAGGGTCAGTGGGTTGAAATCAAAGTGCGGTGCAGTATCGTTCGTTTAAATGTCTTAGTCCATGAAAATCATTGTGGTCTTGTGTCCAAAATGGTTAGATTTTTTGAGTGTCCTAAAAGGCGTTAACTGCTAATTATAAAATAATAAGATTTGAAACACTTTCCTAACAAACACGATTTCTTCTTGTATAAGTAAGTAACTTAAAGCAATTTTATCTTTGATTTATTTATTTATGGATGAGTTACCATCATAAACATTATTTATTTTGAAATGAATTGGCCAGTTTAAATAAAATGAATGCCAATTTATTTTCTCTGACTGACCCTGATGTACCAAACCATCAAGGTAGCGTGAAATTGTTCCCCATTAAAAAAAATATTTGTATTATTAATTTATCTATCATCCAAGAGCAAAGAAGGCTTTTAATTTGTATACTTTCATACACTTATATTATGAAAATTTATGAGATAATTATAAATGATTTTATTGATGTGAGTTCAAAGAATAAATATAGTTCCATTCGCACATTTAATTAATGAATTCACTTGAATCCAATGTAAAGTAAATTGAACCTTATTGCAACTATTCACCTTTAGCAAGTTTTTTATGATGCTGCTTAAATTTCAGTCTTTTAAAAGTCTTTTATTTACATTCATTGCATCCTTCAAGTCTTTCGAATCCGTTGAAAGTATTGCAGGTGTTTGACTAAAATGGAGACTTTTTTATTTTACGATGTCTGCAATCAATCATTCGACGAATGCAAATAATTTAAGAGACTTCAAAGAATTCAAGCGGTCTTTAGTATTTGTGGGTTAATTTACTTCTAGAAGTTAGCTAACTCAGGCTTAACTCTCCACTAAAAAACTGGGCTCAAGTCTTTCAACTGCTTAAAATAATTGCATTATTAAGGACTGCGAAATTGACTAGGATTTAAATGCTTTGAATAAAATTACTTATAAAAAGTATTTCATAGCATCAGTAAGGGCAAGTTAATTGACCGCAATATTTTTGCATTTAAATTATCAACGTTAGAAGTCAAAAGTATGAGAGATTTGTTTGGTTATAAAATTTGTATTATTTGTACATATCCTTGAAAAATTGAACGAAATTATTTAAGTTGTTAACGAGATATATGCATGAATAACCCGGAATTCGGATAATTTTCTCAAAAAATGTTCAATACTCTTTTTCCGTGATTATTTGCTAGAGCCTTTAACCAACAGTTTGAAAAATACAGGTACAAAGTTTGATCGGAATAAAAACCTAAAAAAAAAAAACAATACCAAAAATGTAAAATGCTCTGTAAGATTTATAGCAAATCTGTCCCCCCGTTGCGACTCTAGACTAGGCATAGGGAGGAACAGACCGACGGCGACGCGACAAGGTATGCCGAAAACCACTTTTCGGCTTCTAGTTCTAATCTAAGAAGAAGTTGAATTCTATAGGTGTATAGGATTAAATATTTTCAAACATATAATTGCGCTTGACCTTTAGCTTGCTAAGTAATTCTGATAATAATTTAAAATTAAACCAATTGTATTGGGGAAAAAAATTCGGAATGTAATAACCAACACAAAAAAAAAGAGTTTTTATTTCAGTTTGACCCTGAACCCGAAGCCATTATCTTAGTCTCAGTTAAAATTCCATCAAAACCAATATAATACCGAAATTAACATTAACAACACTTGAATCCAATGTGTAAATTAATATTCATAAGTCTTGGAGAGATAATTAATTTTCGACACAATTACAACAAATGTATGGATGGTTAAATTAACACCAACATCAAGCCAAAAACCACACACAAATACATGCGTATATATAGGACGCTTTGTGATGAATAATTATTTAATAAATTAACAGAGATATTGTGGTATTTTGTATGGAAATATCCTTAATTGGAATGGAATAACTCTTGGCTTTTATTTTAATCATTACTGTCACTCAAAAATAACACTTCTGATGTAGAATTAATTTGTAATTGATAAACTGGTTTATTAAGTATGAAAGCAGGGTAAGGTATTAATAAAGAAAAAATAAAAACATCAAACAAAAGGTACTCTTGGAGAATTTGTCTCTTCCTCAGAGTCAGTGCTCTTAAGTTTCATAGCCTGGGATTTGAGCCCAGGCTGCGACACGACGCACATTATGACAGTATGAACTAAGTAAGTTCAAGGTCTGATTTTAAGAGACAAAATATATTCACGACTGGATCACACGACCGCGTTCTTGTAGTTAATAACTGTAACATTGAATTGAATTCAATGGTAATAGTGTCATGAAATCTTTAACAAGAAAATGTTTAAAAAGTCTAAAGTAATAAAATGTTGATTTTATTTTATTTTTAAGCAAAGTATTAACGAGTACTAGGCTGCAAAATTATAACAAGATTGGTTCAACCAATAAGCGAATATGCCAAAAATGAGACCATTTTCTCAAAAAAATATGGAATAGCTATTTCTGTTATGTAAATTTTTTGGCAAAAACCTGAAACACAAATTTCTTACAATTACTTTGCTCATTACAGATATGAAGTTTAATCAAAAACGTTAGAGCCGTTTTCGATAAAATTTGATAAAACCAAAATGTTTGTATAGCAGCTACCCGTTCTAGGAGAGCTAAAACATAAATTAGAATTTTTCCTCTAGGGAATCACATAAAAATGCTCTGTTCCCAATTTCATGTAAATCGGACCACCCGTTTAGGCTCTAGCTCAAATTACATTGGACGCACAGACAAACAGACGCACCGACACGCGACGCACACACCGACGGACGGCATGACGAAACCCACTTTTTCGGACTTCTCGATCATCGTAGTATTAGTTCTTATTACAACTTCGAAATTTGATTATACGAGTTGTATAATTTTAATGCAAAATGATTTCATTGAACAATAATGTTTATTAAATTTTACACTGTAGATATTTCAATATATAAGAGTAAGGATAACAATAGCTAAAAGTGGTTGTGTGGTCTTCTTGGAAGTTAAAATACAAATGACTCCAATTCTAAAAGTGTCAATTCTTGGGTATTTTGACATGGTTAGGTGTTGCCGTATATTAAAGTAAATATTTGACAACACGAAACCAATACTTGCCCTATATAGAGCAATTAAAAATATTAGCTCTGTTCATTCAATGAAAAACAAATTGAATTAGAACAAAACACCAGAGATTAGTGAAATACTTCGGAAAAAGCTGAACCGAAAATTGCTACCTTATAGGGTGTCAGTAAAAAATAATAACAAATTTTCCGAGCATATATGAAGGTTCCAAATCGACAAAAACACATCTTAAAAATAAAATTACATTATTAAAATGGAATCAAAACTGATTTAAATGGACTTTTAGACGAGTGAGACAGAAAAAATATGTGAGATTCAGAAAAAATAAATAAAAAAAAAACAAACAAACGGAAAAAGGCAGCATACTTAAAAGCGCTTAGAAAAATGCTGATGCTCCAAATGCATTTTGTTAGCAAAAAACAACCCATTTTCGATCTGTGACGTCAGTGGTCTCAGGCGGCGGAATGCGTAGTGCATACGGTTTCTAAGACTGAGCAAATCGGATATCGTGTGTTCGATCCCTATGGTGGGCATGTAGAAAGTTTTTCATAATAAAATTGGATTAAAGCTCAGCACCACTAATCAGAGGAGACTGATGATAGGCGGCTTGGCACCCCTTGAAACAGCTGTATCTCTAGCCAAAATAAACGAATTATAAATTAATTCGTAAACAACTGGTGGTAGCACCTTTAAGTTGTTGTTGTTGTTCAAAAATTCAATATATTTATTTTCACTGAAAAAAATTAAAACAGCCGATTTTGACATGTTCTGTAACTCTCGCATTGATAAATTCAGTGGAGAAACGACGAAAATTGAAACAAATCATATGTTGTTTGTTCCATTTTCCAATATTTCTCGACCAATATTATCGAAGCTAGAGTTAAAGAACGTAGGCACTGTTCTATACTGCTCCAGCTTCCGAAACAGAACATTTCTCATACCTATATATCAGAAAAAAGTTGAACAACTCTTCTATTCCAAACTGCTCCAAACTATCGTTGAACAAACCTAATGGTGCATTCGATTGATAATTCGGAAGAACTTTTCAGTTGAAGGCGCCGCAAAGCTTGTGTAGGTATTTCTTCTGAAAAATAAATTTAAAATTTTATCACAATGGCTAGGTTGAATTTTCAAGCACTTCATTTCACTTCCGTTTACACAGTCATTTGTTTCGTATATCATTAATTTGCTTATTTGTTTTTATGTAATTCAGCAATGTTGGTTTTATTCAGTAAATCAAACAAAATTACACAACGCAACACAACGAATCTAATATATGTATGTATTTACTTTGTGTTTGTGACATTATTTATAAATTATGTGAATGTGTGACTCGTGACTGTGAGAGACTCTGGTTTCAATTCCACGCAAACAAAATTTACAAAATGGGGATTTTTCCATGTGATACCCCCATCAGCCTCACCGCTTTACGGCTTTTAAGATCTGTCAAAAAATTGGTGTCAGTTAATTTGTGGTGTATTTACATAAACATTGAGTGTGAAATGAAATTGGTCTCGTTTTCTTAAAAATGTTTTCCCGCAGGCTCTTTTCTTAAATTATATGAAAATAAGTCTGAAGTGGAAGAAAAAAACCATTACAAATAGAGTTAAAAGTGCATCAGACTGAATTCATATATCAAGGATTGCTTGCTTTTCATTAAATCTACAAGAATATGTTTCATTTTTATTAGTATTAATATTTTGTATATATATTCTTTCTTTTTTAATGAAAGATACAGCAGCATGCAAATATTAATAACATCTAACTCAAAATAAAGATCTAAAAAAAATAAAAGGAAGAGTATTATGAGTATCGTTGTATATATGTACAATTGTACATACACAACAAATTATCATTTAACATTTTGGCGGTATTAAGGAATTTTTAACGATAATTGTTAACTTAATAAAGGCCCTAGACTGGGTTTGAAGCAATGCAATGGCGCAAAATTTGAGTCGATTTAAACGAAGTTAATATACTATGTTGGTGTGATGTTAAGTTCAAAAGACCATTTTACAATTTTTAATCGAGTAAACCACCTGACATTTTATAAAATCTAAAATCGTCAAATATACGTTTTTATCTGTGAAATGTAAAATATCGAATCAACTCTAATATGACAGTTTGACGTTTATAAATTAAAAAGTGTTTATGCTTTTTTTTTTAAATTAAGAAAAAATAAATTAAGAAAAAATTAGTAAGCTGTTCTAGCATAAGAAGATTTGTAAGAACCAAAAGGTGTTTTTTTTTTAACCCGTTTCAGACTTGATACAGTTACGTATGGCAAGGCAATTGTCAGATTGCAAACTACCAGTGTCAATTTTATTCAGTATTCTGCAATTTTATCGTGATGACATACACACTTCAACAAAGTTCTTACTTACAGTGCTTTTTTGTCGATTCAGCGATGAGGCTCATTTTTGCTCAATAGGTATGCCAATAAGAACAAAATGCATTTGGAGCGAGGATAATCTATACATAAGATTATCGGATGACTTTCGACAGATCCAGACATTGTGGGCTTACGCCAGAATTTGTGTTTATAAACTAATTACAGAATTTATTCCCCCGATTGAACACAAATAAATGGCTTTTTAACGTAATTGAATGTGTTTCTGTTTTATCAAAAATTAAAGTTAGTACTGACTCTTTATTGTGCTGATTCCTCAACATTTGTCTGTTTTAAATGTTGCTAATATATTTTTAATCCAATTGATTTCATGTCAAACTGACAGATTTAGCGTTTAAAATAAAATGCTTGCATATGGTAAAGAGGCATAGTTGATGGAAACTTGTATGAATTGTAAAGTGATAGAACAAAGAGTTTTGAAGCTGCAGAAAATGGATCTAATGTTCATAACATGATAGAGGATCGGTCTAGAAAAGCCTGTTAACGAATGCACCTTTGTTAAACTACTTCATTCCTCCATTTTCTAAAAGAGAATATGCAAAAAAAAATCAGCCTAAGATCAAAGAAAACCACATTGATTTAAATTTTTGTTCATAGTGATTTAGCTTCGACTGGAAACATTTTGAAATCACTCTCTTACTTTAATATCCAAAAAGCTCGTTTCCTAAGCTTCAGATAGAGCAAAAATGTATTCCTCTTTGACGACAATTAACTGATGATTGAAAAATCGGTCCTAGAACGTATAAATTCTTAGTTTGATCTAACAATATGTACATTTCATCTTTAAAACAAATTTTTCTATACATTTGAAACAATATTTATCAACTTTGATCCAACTATGGGATATCAATGTTACAAAATTTTGTTTACATATATAATTATAACAAAATTGAAAAACGGTTATGATTTTTTAATGTGTAAACATCTATGCTGGCGATAGAGTGAAAAAAAACGTTAACGTTCGTGTGCAACGTTACGTCGTGCACTTTACGTTGTAGCACGTTACGTTACGAAATCTGATTTGCCCCGACCAAAACAAATTGATTTCAACGCGACCGACAACTAGATTATACTTTATCGCCACCACTCATTTATATTGTTTTTGCCAACGACGGAAGCAAATTGTTTTTAGCTCGACCGACGATTTTATCATTTTAACACTTATATTTTTATATTTTTTTCTTGAATTTTTAATTATTCCCCGAACATAATGGAGGCGACACTAGTAATTAAAAAGAAAACAAAATCAAAACAAAAATAATAATAGTCAGCTGTAGCGATTGACAATTGACTGTAGGTATGGTAGGTCAATGGCTGTAGGTATGGTAGGATATCGGGTGCGTTCAGTGATACAAATCTGAACTTAAATTCTACGTTTACATTATACTGCTTTTAAACGATGCAATTTCTTCTTGCAATTTTTAGGCACGTAGGCGAGGGACGTAGGTGGCTGGGATATAAAAAATAGCTGATGTTGAACAAATTGCAGAGTTATCGGCTACTTTTGTCTTTGCACAAAGTTAACATTCATTAAAAATCACAGCATTGTTTTGACAGAAAAGAATCGATTTTGTTTATAAAAAAATCGATTCTGTTTAGAAAAAAATCGATTCTGTTTAGAAAAAATTCGATTTCTTTGTTGTAAAGAATTCGGCATAAGACTGAACTTTTTGTAAGTTTTACTCGATGGAAAGATGGAGTTTCATAAGGGTTGCAAGTTTGTTGACAGTTCTAACTGGATATTTTAATTCGGCCCCTGTCAGTCAAACCATTAAGTTCCTTTCTAATTTGGGTACGGTGTCATTTAATTGAAACCACGGTTTTAGTGCTCTCCTCTGACAGTTGTTGTTTGTCGATGCTCAGAGAGTGATTACCATAAACAATAACCATGTGTAATGTGAAGTCATCTTAAAGTTGAGAGTGAACTACGAAGCAGGACCTTTGAGTACCGAACCTTCACCGTTCGTTGGACACTTCAACACCAGCCTTTTAGTGCTTGGAAATTTCGTTACAGCGGTTCCCTCACTGGGTATTTCGCTGCCGTTCTTTCAACACTTAACTTTTTAAGCACTGCCTACATATAGGTAATGTAGTGTTTATTATTCAATATGTTTCTTTTGATGACGTTCAGTAACAAAAATTAGGCACTTGGACAAACGTTGATGTTTACACATATTTAACCGTGAGTCCCGGCACTCACATATTTTTTTTTAATTACAATGTCTATTTAAGTAAACTATTTTTCAACGTTAAATTACATTTCCTTTATAAATATTTCCCATAACTTGAAATATGTGTATATATATGTTTATGTGTAGTTATGATCGTATTAAAGTTTAAAATACATTTTTTTTCTAAGTGTGTTCGAGACATAATCCAGATGGTGTTTTTAACTTCTAACTCTTTTTAGCTGCACCACGGGCTGAAATGTTTAGTGCGTCTAGGACAATTACACCGAAGGTCTAGGGATTAAATACCAAACTCAGTCTCCTAAAAACAGAAATGTTGTTTTGACGATAGGTACTGCATCTCTCGTGGAATTGACAATTCCTTGTTGTCATGATAAATTGTCTCTCATCTTCGAAATCGGCAGAAAATTGCAAGTACCCTCTATCCCTGCCGCTAACATGCACCAAGGGATGGTGGATGAGAGTTGTATGTGCCTTTTTATTTCTGACATTCTTCATTAGATATCAACTCCACCGATTTTGTTTGAAATGTCAAATCATATAAATGTGCGAACCTAGTTATTACCGACACGAAAGAGTTATTTTTTTGTTGCTATTAATTTATTATTTTTCTAAACCCTATATGTACCTACATATCTTTTAATTAAATTAAAATGCAATCCTCCATACATAGCCAACTAAATATAATGAAAATAAAGAAAACAAAAAAAGAACCACAGAAGCTCTTCGACGTAATTGCAGACATCATCATTTGGAACCACCTGCTCTCTGACTAAAAGTCTGTGTAATTCTGGTACTCAGGCGGCCATGTGAAAAAATCAACAAAAGCTTACAAAAAAACCGTATAAAAACAACTTTAAAATGACAACGTTGCAAAACACATTTTCAAATGAATGAATGGATGGATGGATGCATCTTTGTGGCTATTAACGGTATACTTATTTGGCCGGTGGATACAAACATCGTGGCGATGAACATGAGTGTATTTTAATCAAAAAGTTGGACAAAATTGTTCAACTCTGTATATAAATATTGAATAATATTTTTTTTTAAATAAAATTTTGTTTATGAAAATTAGAATCAAAGGTTTTTTGGGAGCTGTTTAATGTATTTTCTTTCATTTTTCTTCCAGTTTACTTTTACTTATTTTTGCGTATAAATGTAAAATCGCTTGTCAAATTTTAATCTGCGAATGTTTTTGTACAAAAATCACTTTGGGACACAGATATTAGACTTTTAAATTAAACTCAGTTTGAAGATTACAAAAGTTTGGTGCATTATTCTAATACCTACACATAGCTATCATTTGCTTATATTAATTAAGAAAAAAGCACTTCTAATTTATAATTTGTATTGTATTCGTGGAAAAAAACACCAACAAATATAGATTTTCTTACACCAAAGAAGACAAAGATTCAAAAATACGAGCGCCAAATAGTCTCATAAGTACTATCTGTGGTAAAACCATTTTTTTTATTTAAATGAAAAGAAGCTATAGGTCTTTTATTTTCAACTTGAATTTTTACCAGATTTTAGGACTAAATACCCCAATGTGGGTTGACGGAAAATTTACGCAATGATCGTAGGTTTTAGAGTAGTCGTCTGCTTGTACACAGACTCATTCATTATGATTTCCTGTAAGGCTTTTGTGGTATAGGCTATGTGCATTTATAAAAATGGCATGCAATGCTTGGTTTTTCACAGGACCATAGATTCAAAACTACAAGCAAGGCAAAGACCGACGACGATGGTGACGGCGACGCGTCGTTTGCGATGGTGATACTCTTGTCTGAGTAATCAGATGTTGCGCCACCAATAAAGCTACCGCGTAAAAAGTAATTACTTTAAATGTGACCCCTGTGGAAAAATACTTACACAAAAAAGAAGATAGATGAGCCTGGATACCGATTAGGTATACAGTTTGGTTTGTTAAGTACATATGTTTTTTATTTTGTTCTAAGCTTTTATGACAGTTTAACTTTGTTATTTTTTAATAATTTAAAAATACATAGATGGTTGTGTATGATTTAAACATTAAAAAATATGGCCTTTTGCCGCATGAATTTATATTTTTTTTTTTTAAATTAAAGGAAAATATTGTTAAATGGCTTTGCCTGTCACTGTGCATCTACAAACGGAGTCATGACAAAAAAAAATGAAATAAATGCTCTACCAAAAGTTTGTGACATATGAAAAGCACACAAAATGTTTGTTCTTTTGCTTTAAAACTAAGTTAAAACGCATTTTTTTAAATTCTTGAGACCTACCTATAATGGATTTCCTTGCAATAGAACTTTTCAAAACTTGGATTATTAGTGCTGGTTTGTGTTTCTGTGAAAGTTTACAGTGGCAGTGTGGCAGAATATAGTTTCGAAAACTAACGCCTTTATTTTTCGAACTATAGCACTCCCACTTCCTATAACTTAAATCTCTCTAAGGTAGAATAAGATTTGGCAATATCTTCAAATGGGAAAAGGAATGAAGAAAAAGTTTGCTAGTTTCCCTTTAATCGTTGCGGATTGTGAGCACCACATCAACCGAAAAGGGATGACTTTAATTTGCAATAAATGCTGGAGGTAAGGCATGCACCAAATGAGAAAAACGAAGAACTAATCGGTGGTATTTATTGCGCTGTGAACTTTTTCGTGAATATAAATTACTTAAAAGTTTTTTTTTCCAAGGAAAATTCAAAGGGATTCGGATTGGAATTGCAGTTTTTATTTCATTTTGTAAGTTCCAAAGCTAAAATTACACTAACAAACCGTTTTTCGAAGATTTCGTGAACTCTCTTTCGAGCATTGTGAATAATTAAAAACAATACCTCCACTGGAAAAAATCGAAAAAGGTCAGAAATGAGACGACCAGCAAATCTTCGAGCCAAAAAACTTCATACTTCATAATAACGAGGCACTATACTCTGTTCAATTTGAATGTGCAGTACAGGGATATTTGCCTTTCACCCATACTATTATGTATTTCAATAAGCTATCTCCATTTTAAAGCTCTCACATGGTTGCCGTAGTGAGCATTTAAAATTGCCGTGTAAGTCAGTGATTTTGTTTCTTATTTCAGTGGCAATTTCTTAAGTTAAGGTGCCGTGCAAGCAGCAGCAGGCACCAGTGTGTTGGAAAAAGCTCTGCCATAGGGCCTGTACTGCACATTCATGCCTGATTCACAATGCGACGTGGAAATGGGACGTGAGCGTGACGACAACCGCTGTCATCTTTATCTAGTTACAAAATCGTCGCCCAATTCACAATGCAGCGAGCGTTTTACGACAAAAATTCATTTTTGTCAAAAAAAAAAATCAATAAAATATAATCAAAATAACTTACAAAACAATAGCTTTATCAATAACTTTATTTAATTGATTACATCTTTTGTGAAAAATCTGTAAATAACTTAGCAAAAATGAAAATCGTTGTCACGTCGCGTCTTTTTTTCAATTTTTCGAATTCTTGGCGTGACGTGACGACAAGAAACGCCGCATTGTGTATATATCAAGGTATGCCTTCATTGTTTGAAATTGGTTTGACAACTACAACGAGTTCTCGTCACGCTCAAGTCTCGTTTCCTCGCTGCATTGTGAATCAGGCTTCAAATTGAACAGAGTATAGTTCTTAGTTGCCTGCCATTTTGTAATGGCATAAATGAATACTTAGTATTAGAAAAATTATTGCAAGTTCGTATTAATTCTTAATATTTATACATATTAGTATTTCTATAGTGTGTTACATATATTTTATTATTATTAGCGTATGTAATGTATGAAGGTTGGGTCAAAAACCCCTTCAACATCCCTTAATAATTCCTTCAACTGCATTATTGCAACCACAGTTGAAAAATGTAATGATTTATCAGATTATCCTTTATTAAATTTAAGCCCGAAAAACTCCTTTCTGCACATCGTCTTCATGATAAAATGTAGGGGGGCAACGCTAGCGCCTGGGAGATTGTTCAAGTGTTGACGGTCTTATTTGGTCCTGTTCTTAATGTGGACACGTTCTGTTCTCATTAATACATTTTCCCATGAATTAAATCGATTTTGACTGTGGCACCGAATTGCGAACCGTGCGTAAGGTTTGATGTATAGGGCAGTCTATAGAGCCAGATTTATCAAAACAGGTTTATTCACTAAAAGAAGACACTTAAAAGAGACCACTAAGTTTTTCCGATGACTTAAACTGGTTTTATCTCAAATTTTCAATATGCGTTTTTTGCTGAGCTCTTTATTGTGCGCATTCAGAAATTCTTCACACTTTAAGCTATATTTTCACATGTGAATTCTAATAACAACAAATTAGCAATACATTTGCTCTTCAGTAACTATGACTTGATAAGGAACATGGTGGAAACGACACAGTTACTAGATCTATTGTGCTTTTTGAAAAAATTTCCAAAGTATATTTGCAAAAAAATTCTGTAGATTCAATGTTTTTGCAGTAGATTTATATTTTCAAGAAACAAATTTTGATGGGTTAGGTCTTGAAATTTCTTGGTCCTCAACGTCATCGACTCTCTCATTACTCATGAAAATCTGCCTGTCTTGTCTATTATAATAGCCGTGTTTTGTTTAGGCAGCCAAACCCATCCAGTTAAAATTTAACACATAATGCAACAACAATACATGGCTGCCATTTACATTACGTTTTTTCTCCAGTCAAATGTGACTTTCGCTGAATACTTTGAAACAATTTGGAATTATGGAATTCACATACAAAATGAGCTGTATAGCCCAATTTGTTCCACATCGTTTTGCTGTAAAGCTTTTACTATACTGTTTATAATTCTTAAGAAAACACGGCTAATGTTAAAAGTACTTAGAAATATAAACTTAGAACTTCTCCTGGGACCAGCAACTTCATCAAAACATTGATTTTCCCCTTCTATACGAAAAAAAACTATGTTTATATCAATTTTTAACCTCTTTTAAATTAAAAATATATCCACCCTTTTCTCACAATCAAAACAAAAAACAAACTCAAATAAAAAAAAACTTTGCATTGACAGATTTGCTGTGACAGCTGTCAATTGTCATCAAAACAAAGCTGATAACCGAAAGCTGTATGTATGCATAAATTATAGAGTGGGTTTCATAAGAATGAGAATAATTGCATTCAGTGACAGAATTTAAAAATTATTTTATGGATTATTTATTGAAAGATTTTTTTTTTTATAAAACCGAAAGTGCAGTAGACTTTTTTTTTCGAAAAAGTGCAGTAGATCTACTGCAATTGCAGCAAAGTAAAAACCCTGTTGTTCACAACGGAAAAAATAAAAAAAGCTGTTCCGATTCAATTCATTCCAGTTTGATTCTGCCATGCTCAATCCTTCCTGATTCACTCAATTGCATTTTAATAATTATGGCCGCCAATATAATTTGGGTGGGTGGGTTGGTTACCTGGTTATTCGTTTCCATAGAACTACCTTGCATATAACGGATACCTTTATGTGAATATCAATTTCCAAATCCCGATTCGTAAATTTTGAAAATAATGAATATAATGGAGCCACAAAAATTAAACAGACAACAATTCATTTTGATTGTGAAATATTTTCACATAATATGAAAGTAATTCCAAACCAGTGTTGCCAGATGAAAAAAAAATTCGCCCCAGAAAAATTTTGAAACCCCCCAGATTACCACATTTTATCAACAAAAACCCCTAAATTTTTGTTCAACTTTTTATTTTTATTCACAGCGCTTAAATTTGTTTTAAAATTGTATTAATTTATACAGCTACAATAAAAAAACATATGTAAAAAAGGTACTAAGTAATAAAAGAAAATTTGTTTAGGGTTTTCTTCACAATTTCTGAGTAAAATTCTGATTATTTACTCGACATTCAAATTATCCGCAAATTAAATCCTTCCAGTAAAAAACTTATCGTTTCAAATTTTTTTGAAATAATAAATGTACATATATGTGTCAATTAAATGTTCCAGTTTCCCAGACAAAATATGTAGTTTTGACTGATGAAAACTGGAAAAAAAATAATGAATAATATTTAAATTGCCAAGTACATAAATTTGCTAATCCTAATCGACGCAGACACCCAGAATGTAAGGAATATCTAACTCGTGAAATACTGTCAGCTGTTTAAATACCTATAAGATTTCTCAACCTTTTAGCTCTGAATTAATCCCAACAGATTTCCCCCCAAACATATAGTCCCCCCAGATAACCTCCCAACGACGAAAAAAGCCCCTAAATCTAGGGGAAAAACCCCTAAACTGGCAACCCTGTTCCAAACAGTTATAGTGATGTGAATGTTGCTACAACATATAAAAAGGCTTTAGAAACTCAATATTAATGTGGTATGAATTTTTTATAAAGCAAGCATCAGAAAATCAGTATCTACAAACACATTAAGGAGACACGATTTTTTTTTTGGGAAAATTTGAAAAAAAAGAGCAAAAACTAAAATTCGAATCACGGAGTTAAATACAAATTTAATAGGATTCTTAACAAATATTGTTAGCATCTTTTACAAAGCAGTTAATACCGACCTTTATACTAATTTATGTCAATACAGACATAATACCGATAATTTCAATTCAAATTTGAACAATAGCAATAAAAAATAAAATTAAATTCTAGACACACAGACGATATGCGTCCAGTGTTCATGCTTCATTGATTCTCCGGTTGAGCTTGTAAATATGGTTTTACGATAAGCATATAGCCATGAGTATGAAAGCAGTTAACCACATGATAACGTTATATGTATGAAACAATCTAGCTGGCCCGCCCTGCTTCGCACGGGTAGACAAACCTAAGCTTCGCACAAAAATTACAAAAGAAAATATAAGTAAAAATTTAAGCTAATTTTTGTAATCGAATACTACTTTATGGGTTTTAACCTACTTCACGTTATGAATGGCTAAATAAGTAAAAACATGATCCTCTAAGTCCAACCTAAGACCAACGTTTTTATCAAAGTTCTCTCTATAAATAGCAATTTTTTTAAATAACCTTTCAAACACCAAAATAGTTTCTTAAATAGGATTTTTTTTACTCTATTTCACCCTACAAATGTTATAATTTTGAAAAAGAATATTACTTAAAACATTGCATAAGAAAAACCTTTCAAACAAAACAAAAAAATTTTTAAATCTGACAATTATTTTTTTTTATTTTGACCCCATTTCACTAAAAAAATAACAAAAGTTGAAAAAGAATATCCCAAAAGCCATTTTCTAACCGCCTACAGAGACATCTATTGAACGGTACTTGAATTGAACTGAAAAACGAAATTTTCAGTTCAGACTTCTCCGACGTTTCTTTTTTTCTAAACCTTCGCAATTACAATTACAAACAAACCCGTAGAAGGAAGTACCCAATTTGGTCCAGTCGTTCTCAAGTTTTAAGCATCCGAAAAGACCACGATCCATTCTTATATATGTATTATATATATATAGATAGATATCTATACAAACATACGTGTATATGTTTGTATCTATGTTCCTAATTCCAATTTAACAATGGAACTTGGTTAACTTTTTCATCATCATTATTCTGTGTAACTAAAAAACAAACATAAGAAGGTCAGGTATCTTTTCTAGCAGTATGCATCCATAAAATGACTTGGAGGTAATGTTGCATTTCGACTTGTGATTTGCAATTCTGTATTGATCGAATTTTTATTAAATTGGTGTATAACCGACGTTCCTCAACATGTATAATTTTTCAGCAGAGGCAGAAGAAAATAATACAATTTTATACATATAATAGTTCCTTCGAAATTTTACTAGAATTTCTTAACTTTGAAATTTTTTTAATATAACTAAAACAAAAATCAACAGATAGATTATTTTTCTTTTAAAGTAGGATTTTATTTCGAAAGACTTTTGTATAGAAGCTTTAATATTTCTAACACTCGCTCAACGCTTCGAAACGGCATCCCTGGCCAGATGATTAAAGCATGATTAAACCATTTCCAACTCTTCCTCTCAGACTATAATTTTGTATACCTTTGCCATACTCAAATAATTTGCTTATGCTGTTATACATTTCTACCTTACTCAAACAAACTATCTAATGCTGGTCTAGCCGAAGGTAATATTGCCTTCATAATGAACCAACTTATTAATGCACTTCAACTTGATTATAAACATATACGAGAAAGCAAATCAAATGTGAAGCCTATATAGTCAACGACGACGTATAAGCTCTGCTGGAAATTGGCTACCTTCCAAATTGATATTTGCATGCAATGACGACTGGTTTTTGTAGCTTCTTTGGCGGCTAAATGGCAAATAATATTATTTCTTTTTTTAAAGCTTGCTGGGCTATGGGGCATTGGTATACTATAATTTGAATTACATATATCTTGTTGGTAAGAGGAAACTTTCCAATTTAGCATTCGCACAGTCTATGGCTTTGGGCCATGGGAAAATGATGCATTCTATATACTATAAATACGAAATAGTCGATGCCGCAAAACAGTGATTCCATATATAAAAACAAAATGTAATTAATGAACGCAAAACTTAAAACTAAACGCAAAAATAAGCCTGACGTTAACGTATTAGTAGTAATTATTATGATACTACTTAACAATTTTTTTAAATTTAAAGTTCTTTACTAAAATGTTCTTAGTTTTTAACATTTTTTAATTAGTATCATACTGAACCTATTTTCTTAATAAACTCCAGCTCAACACACATAAAACAGTGACAGTAAAGTAAAACGTTGGCAGAGATGCAAAAAAGTAAGCAAATATAAACTTTTCACATTTGGAATAATTGTCAAAGTGACATAATTCGGAGCTATACTCTGTCCAACAAAAATTGGCAGTGTAGGCAAGGTAGGACGTTTGCCTCTCATTCTGGCTATAGTGGATTGCATAAATCTTTTCTTCATTAAAGCTTTCACAGGGTTGTCGTAGTGTACACGATAACACTCATAATTAGAAGCTTTTTCTTAAAGCTCGAAAATAGCAAAGCACCTTAACAGAAATTCAAGGAAAAAAAGCTGAACGAATTACCAAAAGGACGAGGGTAACTCTGAATGCACATCAAGCTGCAGCCAATCGCCATTCGCCACAGCAATTCAGTGCACAAGCACACTCAGATGTGCTTTGAATAAGACGTTGGGACTGTGTCAGATCCTGTTGGAAATTCACGGGCGGGCAAAAACTTTTTGTGGAGGAGTTGTTTCAATTTAATATGGTGCAAAAATATGGCACGCTACTGATTTTGAAAAAGCTTTCCCATAAGACGTGTACTGCCTATTTTTGTTGGACAGAGTATAGTATGATACTTAAAGGTGATTTTTTATTAAATAAAATATTAAAAAGATCAATGCTAACTCGTTTAAAGTTTGGAAAATCTTCATTTTAAGATACCTACTAAAAATGCTTTAAGTATATAACTTAACTTAGGTTATATTCAACTTTTATTTTTCGGCACTAACTAGGTAAAGAGAGTACAGTGTATAAGGAATAGGTGGTTTTAAAGTATCTCCATTTCCAGTTGGATTTGGGATATATATAGAATCAAATTATATCTATATAGTGTGACCCAAACCAACATCCCTTTAATGCTCAGTTGCACCAAAATACACTAAAAGCAGTTTTTGCTATAAAGCTATTTTAATTTATCGGTATGATAAATTAATCTGGGCTGCACCAATGTCTTCAAGAAAATAGGAAGTTTGCTAGATAGCTAGTTTACATACATATCTACATACAAACAACTTTCAGCTCAACTAAAATACTAGAATAAGAAATTGGGGAAAAAAAGTTGTATTTTAATTTTAAGGGTTTCAGTTTGCTTGAGTTTTTATATCGATGTAAATGTTCAAACTGTTTCACACAAAATTCAGGAATTGATTATGTATTTCAAAAGCGAATTATTGATATGATATGAATTAATGAAAACAAGCTGGCCCGCCCCGCTTTGCAAGGACAAACAAACCTAAGCTTCGCATTAAAATGACAAAAGCAAATAAAGGGTTTTGTCAACAGGGACGCTACAAAAGTAGAGCAACAGGGACAGCAAACGACGCCATATTTATTGCCGCTCTTTTGACATTTCTCTTCAGTAAAGTTTGCCATTTCATGATGAAAAGATATACGAGCCCACAACGAGTCGAAATTATTAAAATTTACTAACGAAATTCGGAGTCAGTGGCCTCAATGTTAAGAGCGCTACGTCAAATTTATGGTCGTCATAATCGTCCTAGCAGATCAACAATTGAGCGTCTAGTGGAAAAATTTGAATCCACAGGCACAGTACAAAATGTTCCCGTGCCAGTGAGACAAAGAAGTGCCCGTAGTGTCGAGAATATTCCTGCCGCTGGGGCTTCAGTTGCAGAAAGCCCAAATGTGTCTCTCACACGTCGTTCTCAAGCGTTGGGCATCTCTGTGACGTCGTTGTGGCGAATTTTGCGAAAAGATCTTGGCTTACAGCCTTACAAGATTAAATTGACGCAAGAACTGAAGCCGCTTGACCACCAGAAGCGTCGTATGTTCGTGAATTGGGCTGAGCAACAACTCGAATATGATTCGGATTTTCATAGAAAAATCATCTTCAGCTCATTTCTGGCTGAATGGCTTCGTCGATAAACAAAATATGCGGTATTGGTCAGGCAGCAATCCACACGTACTCCATGAGTCATCATTGCATCCCGAAAAAATTACGGTTTGGTGTGGCTTATGAGCCGGCGGCGTCATTGGGCCGTACTTCTTCCGTGATTACCAAGCCCGGCACGTTACTGTGAATGGGCATCGCTACCGTTCTATGATAACCGAATATTCTTGGCCCCAATTGGATGATATGGACTTGGAGGACATGTGGTTCCAACAGGACGGTGCCCCAAGCCACACAGCGAATGTCACAATCAATTTATTGGAAACCAAGTTTGGAGAACGTGTTATCTCACGAAATGGTCCAGTCGCTAGGCCGTCTCGGTCGTGCGATTTGACGCCGTTAGACTATTTCCTGTGGAGCTACGTCAAGTCTATATGGTCTATGCCAACAAGCCAGCGACGATTGATGAACTTCGTACTTCGTATATCGAACGTGAAATTGCAGCAGTATCGGCCGATTTATGCTTGAAAACCGTCCAAAATTGGGTTTAGCGTCTGGACTTCTGCAAGCGTGCCCGTGGTGGTCATGCAAAAGAAATCGAGTTCCTTACATAATGGCTACAACGTACTTTCACAGTAATAAAGAATTTTAAACGCCAAAAGAATTTCTTAAAGGAATATGGAACTTCAGTGTATATTGGTTTGTTTATTGGCCTTGTAGAGCCTGCAGCCCATAGGTGTCATTTTAAAATTTATAAAAGTATTTAAAATGTTAAAAAGCTTGGACCAGGGTTGGTCTTCGGATTCAAAATTTCCAAGCAAATATGGAAAAAAGCCAAGTAAATCCAAAATTTCCGAAGTAAATTTAGAAATTAAAAAAAGAACTCAAAGTTTCAAAAATAATTTCTTAACAAAAATAAATTAAATAATATTTTTACAGCGATCTAAGACTTTTAATTTAAATGTAATTGCTTGTTTTTTAACTTTATAAATTCAAAAGGTGGCTCATACAGTGTTGGCCAAGACTAAAGCACGGAATGAACTTACTTTGGAAAAATATCCATAGGTTTTTGGAATTTTCTATTTATTTTTCCACAATGAGATAATTTCGTGCTTTAGTTTTGGCCAACACTGTAAATGTCTATACGGTTATCTGTTAGCGATTGATTCTATTTTTTTTTCTCAAAACAAAAGTATCTAAATCTACTTCGATTGAAGTGAAGTACGAACCCTGGCTTGGAGCAACTGACTGAATTAATTTTATTTAAACATTATGACCTTTGTACGTATAGCATAATCTTATGATTTTTAAATAATTTAAAATAATTTAAATACATAGAGACGGATTTCCTTTATATTAAAAAAAAGATAAGAACCCTCATCAAAATTAAACAAATTATAGGTAGCTTTTAAAAGCCACTGTTTATTGACAGTTTATTAAAGTAAAGAACAATATAATGCTCAATCTGGCAAAAGTACGTACACCTTCCTACCTAAATTGAATTTATGTTTGAGTGCTTGTTTTGAAGCGGCTTTTGGACAGTCCTTGAATACACTACAGATAGATACAGAAGTACTAATATAAATAGATATCTATACCAATAATATTCATTATCATTAGAAATTACGTTATATTTGGAAATTCCGGTTAGCAATGGTATGCACGGAATAATCATTACTTACATAGATACCACGCTGTTGTTATTTCCATTTGTATGTGTCTTGCATAGACATATTATTTTATACATACAATGAACTATATATGTATTTTTTTTTTAAATGTAGTTGATTTCTGATGAGCTAAGGTGAACATCGTCGTTGCTTTAGAGGCAATTAATTATTGTTTTTGTTGCTCTAACAAGGAAGTCTCTGGTCGTATCAAATCGGTTTAACCATTATTTATTAGGTATGTGTAGTTATTTAGATATAATTATTGGATATTTGCCAAGCATAAAGGGGATGCAATTTTGAAATTAGGAATGCAACCAAACGTGAAATTAGTTCAAAATAATAGGTTTGCTTGCCAAAATTTTGCTCATCAAAATATATTGGCATCAGAGTGAGGAAGAATTATGTACTTGTAAGTTAACTCGTATACATATATACATTGTTGAAATTGTTAGACAATTAGGTATTTATATTATTACAATAAAATTATATACAATTTGAGTTCTATTTTTGGTCTGGAGTGACACCATGTTTCGTATATATTATTTAGTGCCTAGGCAAGGCAGTAACTAAAGCTTTGTGAACACGAGCGAAATCACACCAAACACATAAATGTTAAAAAAGAGTCAATATTGAAGAATTATATAATTTTAGAAATACATTTATTTTTAAAATACTTCTGAAACTGTTGTAAACCTAACGCGATGTACAGCGCTTTATTTCTGCAATAAATCTTAATTTGTGGGAACAAAATTTTAAAAATCTTTGCAATGATTTTGTAAGCATTTAAAAAAAAAAATTGGTATGCCAAATTTAATTTTTTATTAATGTGAAGTTAAAAATTAAATTTCACCGAAAAATGTTCCACTATTTTTTGAAATATTGAATATTATAAAAATTATTTTGATTTTTTTTTTAAATTCTATATAAAAAAATGTAGTTTTAATCGGTTTTGATCAGATAATGCAATAGTCGAAAATAAAAAAAAAACCTTCTATGATAGGTACCTACTGTAAATAATATTAAAATGGTAAAGTTTAATCATTTTGAGTTTAAGATCGTACTAATTTCGATACACACATACATTTTGTATCAAAACCGTGCTTTTTATTCAGTTCAATAAAATTCGACCTATTCTTTTTCGAAATATGTATTGATTTTTCGAACAAAAAATTACAAATTTTTTTTAAATCCAAAAAATATTTCATTGAATATTTTGGTACACAATATTATTTTTAATGGTATCAATCACTCTTTGCAAAAAAATTGATCAACATCAGTTGAATCGTTTTAGAGCAAAGCGAAAATCAAAAAAATTATTTTTTTCGGAACAGTTTTTTTTTTTTACTAAATGGCAGTTTATAATTATTATCAAAATCTATTGATTTTTCTAAAATTTGTGCAGCCGATTTTGAGAAAAAAAAAAGATTTTCCTTTTTGGCCAAAAAAAGTATGACAGGTACCATTATTTTTGGTCTTAAAAAATTAAAAAAAAAAATCTGTCGAGGTAATATCCAAGAAATGCCTGGTACCAAGTTTAAAGAACATCGACTAATCCGTTTACGCTGTAGTCGAACAGACGGACGGATGTTTTTGCGGGACGCACTTTTTTCGCCAACCCTATCATTATCTACATAATATCCACCAAGAGTTACTCTTATCATTAAAAAGTGCCTCTCGCCTTAGCCGTTCGGATTCAGTAGAAAATTGTAGGTTTCCTCCATTCCCGCAGTTAAAACAGTAAATGGTGTAGAGTTGTAAGTCATTTTGTGTTGATTTTCCATGAACTGTGGCGCATCATGTATTTTAAAGGTTATGCTTAAAAACTGACCTTAGAGGGCTAAACATTTTTCGAAATTCAACTAGGTACCTATCTCACTTTTGAAAGTGTTTTTCATCTTGGAAATATTTGGCGCACTTTAGTAATATATCGAAAAAAGTATCACTGTATCGACTTTTGTAGCTGTTATAGTATAGCATAGTTTTTATACCACAGTGGGGGTTGCTGGGTCGGATAACAGCTTTAAACAATAAAATATATGTCCGGCTTCGCAGAGGCACCTTCCACTTAGAAAAGGATGAAACATTGAAGCTGTTTTAATAATTTATGTGATCTGTCAAATTTTGTGGGTTTATGGCGGCTGTAAAAAAATGCAGTCTTTTGGTAATGCTAATCAACCTCATTTTTGTATGCAAGATAAATGTGTCGTAGCGGCATCCACTGTAAATCAAATACCAACATACATCAGAATGCGGTAATGTCCGAAAGTGGAGCGATGCAGTAAATGATTATGAGTGTGGATATGATTTATAACTTCAAAATCTAGCTCTGCTTAAAATACTGCGTAGTTTGGCTGTTTTTTGATATTAATGTCAATCAATTATTAATATTACTCGTTAAATGAAACTGATAAGTTTCTTTTCTTTGTCACTGGATTTCGATGAACTCCTTAAGAACACAAAAGGCAAATGGGTAAAGATGCTTTTACTGCCCATATTTACTAGCTGAACTATCGACAATAATATTCTGAGTAAGTATTTTAACAAACAAACAAGCAAACAGTAACAACTTTTTTTGTATTTATAAGATGCAAATCTTGAAATTAGACTCTAAACAGACTTGAAACAAAACGAATGCCTAAGCGGATGGTTGGTAATCTTTTGACCATTTTGATATATTTGCTAAGTTTATTAATCCAATATTTGCACATCTGCAATTGTTGTTTGAACCTGCTTAAAGCTTTCTAGAAACTCTTGCTAAACCACGTGGATATGTATGTAAGTTATGGAACAGTGTCCTTTCATTAATTTCTAAATAAGCTTTGTATAGTGCACAAGTATGTATTTAATGCCTCATAGCACTTTGTGATGTTACAGTAAATAGAACTTTGCCAATTTTATATTCCTGCTATAGGTACTAAATGTTTTGAAAGTATGTCAAAGAAATTGGTTATTAAACAGACCTCTTGCAAGTTCGTGGGAGTTAGTTCCATGCAAAAGTTACATAAAGTACAGCGGAAAAAAAGAAGATGTCAAGCAATTCTAACTTTTTTAAAAAAAAAACATTCAAACTACAAAGCTTCCTAAAAAGACATTTCCAGAAAACATTAAACAAAGTAGAGCACATTGCATCTGTAAAAGTTGTAGGGACTATTTCTCAAGTCCATCAACCAGATGACATTTTCACAGTGCAAAACTTTTCTAACCCATTTTCAAGCTCTTGCCAGAATCTACTTCTCTTTCGAAAAAGACAGACGTTAAAGGATAAAGTTTCCAACTGTCCGCACATATCTCTAAGACTTCTTTAAGTTTTTTTTCTTCCTATATCCTACTTTGTTTACCCTGCTTTGTTTATTTTTTTTGCTCATTTGATCGATTGACCCCGAATTAGACAAGTTGAAGAAATTATTTCCAATAGCAACGACATGTTGTTTTTTGTATCAGCTGAAGACAAAAATAAAATGCACAAGAATGTGTCGTACGTTCTTGCATTTAACACTGAAAGCTGTCAACATTTGAGAAGTCGTAATGAAACTTTTAATAAAATACAAACTCATGATTAAACCCAGTCTCCAATTAAGAAAGGAATAATTCAAGTAAATGAGCGCGGCTAGGGCATTAGGACCTCGCCAATCAGTTTGATGAGATATGAGCAAATATCAAAAGACAGAAGTGATTTATGGTGAAACACATTCAAAATTAACAAAAAAGTTATTAGTTTCTTCCATTGATGTGTAACATTTTCAAATCAGTATAGAAAATCTTTTAATACCCAAGGTTTCTCAGCTTATTTGCCACACAAAAAATGCAGACAATTTGTTGCAACTAAGCGGAGTTTTCATATAAACGAACTATGGATATATGCAACTTTGTTCCACTTAACCAAAATTCGTAAAACTGCAACTTTGCCTCCCCTTTGAACGTTGTAATGTGAAATATTTTCAAAGATAGAAAAATAAAACATAAATATCCTCGACAGTTGAGAGGATTGAAACGACAATGAGATTGGAATGAAACTTAAAATGTCATTTTTTAGGTGTCTCAGAACAAAATAATTATTTGGGGCAAAGAAAATTGTTTCAATTAAGGGGAGTTTTCAAATATGCGGAGTGCACTTATCTGTACTAATTTGTGTGAACAAGCCCTTACAAAAAAGCCGTGATAAATGTCTTGTTGCATACATCCGAAAGTTTCGTTTAAGCGTAGTGCATATAGGCGGAGTCGACTGTAAATAAAATATAAAAGCAACAATAATTTAACACTCGATTTTAAATTTTTAAATGACGTATTTTGTATGGAACAAACGTCATTTAAATATTTAAAAGCCAGTTAAAGAGTTAAAAGGGCTTTATGAAATCGGCCATTAGGATAGTAAAAGTTTGTGTTTTAAGTCCACTTTAATTTTGAGTAGGTGTAACGTTTGATATTTTTGAAATCTACTACAGCCCCCCACAATTTTCTTTTATAGAAGTTTGTAATTTTGTTCTTTAAATATCGTGGACTTAAGCCATTAAATGAACAAATCAGTTCGAATTCACCCAGTTTTTACACTTCAGGATTCAGTTATTTATATATCAGACATTTTGTTATAATTGTTTTGAAAATTAACCTACTGCCTTTCACAGTTATGGTTGAATTTTCTACATATTTATCGTCTCTAGAAAGCAGAAACTGTAGAACCAAGATAATCCGCCTTTTGTCACGCCCAGTTTCCTCTTGAAATTTTGAAGTTATGATAATTTGAACACAAACCATTACAAGTTTTTGATATCCACCTATATGATTATAAATTGGTTAAAGCTATACAAGTTAAATGAAACTCCAACTTTTCATTTATTCGCATTTTCTGACTAATAATTCTGCATTAAGGTAATATTTTTTGATTGATATTTTCTTTTGTAAATTTTGTACACAATTAAGATTTTTGTCTACTCGTGCAAAGCCGGGGTGGGTCAGCTAGTATTATTTTTTAAAAAATATGGAATTGGATTTTAAGTTTTTACTTTTTTTTTTAAACTATAATTTACCCTTAAAGTACCTTACTTACGTAGATACGAAATAAAAACTTTTGTATTCCAAATACTTAATATCTGTGAGTTTCATTACGAATTTAACTTCTGCAACCGGCCACCATTAGAAATTGACCTCCATCGAACTATAGAAGATGGTGCTGTATCTGTTGTATTAAAGTTCTTTTGTAATTAAGTGTCCATCAATCTTTGTGTCAGTCTTGTCTGAGAGGAAAATTGAGTAGAAAGAAATGGATAAAGTGGATGAATGAACAAAAGTGAAGGGAATTCTGTCAAGGTACGTATTGGCCACTGGTGTTGGGGTAATAACTTTCAGAAAGGTAACTTAAATAGGTATATAGGCATGTAGAATGCCATAGACTGAAAATGGATTATAGGTAAGTGTAAGTCGATGAAAATATAGAAACTTACTCTCATTCAAGGAAACCATTTTGTATAAATGTAGATACTCCTTGGTCAAGAGTTCAGAATCTTATAATTTCTGACTTTTTGGTAAAGTGATGGTAAGAACAGCAGCTGGATATGTTCAAGTTGCAATACATTGAATTAGAATTTGGAAAATTAACACGTTATTTATCGTAGCCAAAAAGCAGTTTTATCATGGTTTGGCCTACAAACAAACTGAACTCTGGGAAACCCTCGTGCCCTCAATATCTATAAGCACTAACTAACTGATTAACTATTCGAACATACTAGTATCTTTTTCCGAAGAAAAATGCAAGAAACTGAGAATAAAAGAAAAGAGAATTAACATTAAAAATATTTACAAAGTTTTAATGTTTTCATCAAAGATATGTATAGAATCCTTCTTTATGCTTTATTTTGCACCCGACCGAGTAGATGCAAAAATGTTTGTGAAACATCTGGCTTGGCCTGAGTCCTGAGAGAAGAAATAGTGTTATAGGCGAATTTGTACGTTTGCATTTTTAGTCACATAAGAAGGATTATAAAGTTTCTTGCAACCTTCAAGAAAACCTAAGCTTTTGGTCATTCCTGTAATGGTGTCATTCCATAATCAGTGATGGTTTTTGAAAAAGAACGAAAACAATGTTTTGTTTTATTGGGCCTTATTGAATAAAAGTCTTTATAAAAATAGGTGCAATGGGAAAAATGACTTTTGAAAAATTTTGTCCTGATAGGAATTCAATAAGCTTATCATTCTTAGTTCCAAATCCAATTATTGTCGTTAACAAAATAATTGATAAAAATAAAAGAATCGGAGATAAAACAGAGCCCTGTGGCTCGCTAGAATTTATTATATGAATTTTAGACTCTTTTCAGTTCGATACAATATAACTCGGCCCGTAACATATTTTCTAATCTACCAAAGCAGCAAATAACTGTCGCAAACAAATGCATAATTTTTTGATACGAGAGCCTGATGAGAAACTCTGTAAATGTAGATAAATTAAAATCTTAGCCCGTATATACTAACTTGTTTATGTTAGGATAATCAGGTAACTGACAGGTATCGTCGCAGTTTCGTGGCGTTTTTTTGTATTCTTAAAGAGGAAATATTGAATTTTTTTTCATTTCATTTTTTTCTGCCAAGGCCACCTAGATTGCCGAAACTCTGGGCTTCGTATGCTTTGATGACCTAGACTTTTTTGTATCATGAACATCACCACTCCTGGATAGTTTATATGCGCGTGTTTAACCAACAAAGTTGGCTTTTTGTCAAGATGAAAGCCTAAATGTTTTTGCTGTCACTTGCACCTTGAAGTATTTGTTTGACTTTATTAAGAGTAAAATTATGGAAAAGTTTTTCTGTCATTCGTTTTGTGCGTCTGAGCGTCCACTGTAGATCGAGCTAAAACGAGAATTAAATTCCCAGCCTCTTCTATCACATTTTTGTTACGGCTAAAAAAAAAGCTTCTCTAGCCATGCATAAGTGCCTCTCACCTTAGCCGTCGTATTCGGAATAAAATGGTATGATAGTTAACGGTTACGCTACGATTTGAAAGTAATGGTTTTGATATTTTCAGCATTGCTTGGCTTGGCAACGTCATCCAATGAGTATGAATAGTAATTTCGAAGGATATTTCCGAATGAAATGTATTTCGCAACAAATCATTGTAAATGTAAATACTAAAATTTTTTCAACTGCCCAAAAAATTTGTTTACATTTATCGTTATTATAATATTTTCTAGAGTAAATTTAAACAAGAAAAAAAGATAAATTCCTTCGAAATTTTGTATTTTTTCTTTCAAATCAAATTTTATAACTAAAAAGTTTATTAAAAAAAACTTACGTTTAAATTTTGTTTAAAAAAAAATTAATAATTCTCGAAGCCTCCCGACTTGTAAAACATTTTTAAATTGAACATTTCATAAAAAAAAAACAACTGCCAACTGAAAACTGTAAACACACGAATGCGAGACATCAGACATGAGTATTTGACACATAATGAATAGTTCCCAGGGTTTATTCAGTGGGTTCGTTCAAAACTACATTATTTGTATAGAATTTAAACTTTTTTTTACATTTCCTTCTGTTTACATTTACCCACATTGACCCTCCAACTGTTTTGTTTTTTATTTTTTTCTCGAAAAATTCATACGATTTTTATTAAACTTTGCCCTTCTTGTAATAGCATTTTAGAATATATAAGTATGTTAGACTTATGTATATTTATCTACTAACAGCTAACACTACTAACAACTCCCTGTTTTTCCCAGTATCTAAAGGCAAAAAAGCCCGAAGGGAACAGAAATATTGTTACAAAAAGCTTCCATTAAGCAGTACTTATAGCAAAAATAAAAAAAGGAAACGTCACATTTGTTGAAAAAAAATAACATTAATTAGAGAAAAAATGATGAAACGACATTTTTAAAAATTATCAATTCTAGTTCGGACATTAATATTGACACAAACTGTCAGTTTAGTTTGTAGTTAAATTTAATATTTTTTTCACTTTTTAGCACCATCTTCTGGAATACTTGATAACTTTTGTTTACGTGATGCACCTCTAGTTTTATACCAAATATATTGACTACGTTTTAACTCAAGCGGATGATGTTGAGTTTATGAATTTTTGAAAAAAATTTTAGATTTTGGTCTTTAGCGGCATCTATCAGAAAAATGGAAAAATGTTGGTTTAAGTGAACTTCTTTCTTCATAAGGAATAAGTATATTGACGAATTGTGAACGTTTTAGCTCAACCGGATGTATATTTTTGAGTTTTTAACATATAAACATTTAATTTTTATATACCGTCACGGATTTCTGTCAAAACCTCATAAATCCAAAATGATATTTCAATGTATTTCAGGGAAATAAAAATTACTGAGTTATAATACATATAAATATTTTGTTACTGTATATTTCTTGATTTTACATTGTATGTATGTATGGACCAGTTTTAAATCCTTCTAGATTATAACGGCCGTAATATTCACGCCGTTTAACATCGGTTTAAATTCAGAAGTCGGTTTAATATTTTTAAACCGACAAATTTCTAATGTTCACTCACTTAAACCGACGTTAACCAAAATATTAAACCAAATGATAGGTTTAGGTACGATAAACCGACTCCAACTTAAACGAGGAAATTCTACACAAAAAATTATAAGACTGTTTTTCGTAACCGCAATATTGCGGTGATTGATTTCGAGTCGTTTAGGTACGGTTTAAATAGTTTTAGCTAATATTCAACATTTTATTGGTTTATTTAGTCAGTGCAAAATATTTAGTCTAGCAGTAAGTAATCGTAGCGTCACTGTTGGTACAGTACTAGCCAGTCGTTCAAAGCTGAAGCGTTCCCGAAAACAGCATGACTGACTTATTCAGTTTGAACGAAACCGAATATTTCTATTGCTACCGGTCTCCAAAACAGTAGCCAGATGGTGATTGGCAATTCAACCTCCATTCTTCACTGACAGAGGGAAAGAAAAAAAAAAAGAGGATGAGACTACACTCAGAAAAAAGAGAGATAGAGAGAAAGGACAAATAAAGGGTTTTCCAATAAGAGGTGTTATTTTGAAATTCAAAGAAAAATGGCATTTTTTGAGATAGATGATCGGATGTTTATTTCATTATAAAGAGGAAGGTATGCCGTTAATAATGAAACACAACATCAGCCAAATGGCCGCCACGACCACGCTTACAGGACCATATCCTTTTCATGAAATTTTCCATAACCAAATCGCAAAGTGGCTGCCCTATGTCCTCGATAGCCTCACGAATTCCATCTTTGAGGTCTTGAATCGACGCTAGGCTGTTGGCGTAGACCTTATCTTTCACGTGGCCCGAAAGGAAGAAGTCGCAAGGTGTTAAATCACAAGATCTCGGTGGCCAATTGTGATCACCTCTTCGACAGATAACACGGTCCGGAAACTTTTCCCGTAAAAGATCGATGGTTTCATTGCTTGTGTGGCACGTAGCGCCGTCTTGTTGAAAGTAAACGTTGTCCAGATCAATACCATCCAATTCCGGCCATAAAAAATCATTAATCATCTCTCGATAGCGCAATCCATTGACCGTAACTGTTGCTCCAGCCTCATTTTCGAAAAAGTAAGGTCCAATGACCCCGCCGGACCATAAACCGCACCAAACAGTCACGCGTTGAGGATGGAGAGGCTTTTCAACAATAACTCTTGGGTTTTCCGAGCCCCAGATGCGACAGTTTTGCTTGTTGACGTAGCCTCCGAGGTGGAAATGGGCCTCATCACTCATCAGTCAAGATGATTTTTCGATGAAATTCCGGATCATTTTCATGCATTTCAAGGACCCAATCAGCAAAGACACGACGTTGTTGATGATCAGCCGGCTTGAGTTCTTGTGTTAACTGAACTTTATAAGCCTTAAGACACAAGTCTTTATGCAAAATACGGTGTAATGACGTTTGTGGAATGCTTAATTCCAAAGAACGACGAGGAATGGACAAACCTGGGTTTTCTTCAACACTTTGGGCTACAACAGCAATATTCTCAGTTGTTCTTGAACGACGTGCACGGGTTTTATTCTTCACATCACTTACTTGTTCCAACAGCTCGAATTTGTCCACCAATTTCTGTATTGCGGTCCGACAAGGTGCTTCACGACGACCCAAAAATGTTTTAGTTTTACGAACCGTCTCTGCCAAATTTTCACCATTTTTATAGTGAATTTTAATTATTTCAATGCGTTGTTGAAGCGTGTATGGTTCCATTTTTATTAATGGCGTAGTTTCTACTTGTCAAATGTCAAAAAATGACAGCTTCAAAAGTGACAGCTACCGAAATAGCGGGCTATTCAAAATAACACCTCTTATTGGAAAACCCTTTACAAGAACATGAATATACAACTCACTGCAACGTGTTGCATTGAAAATTCAGCCGATTTCCTCCCACTCGCGTATGTGACCATACGTTCTTACAGTATTGACGTCGCTGATGGCCAACATAAGGTCACACAACAAATCAGTTTTGAATTGAGTAAAGCGCTTGGCTCGAGTTGAATTCTCTTTTTTTTCTTTTGGCGGCACTTTCTGTCCTTGTAAAATTTTAGAATTTTTGTTCTTTCAACTTGAAAAAGATTGATAAATAAATCAGCAAACGACGACAAATTTAAACCGACGTAAACCGAAGGTCATTTTTTGATTAAACGGAGTGAATATAACCAATTTAAACGAGATTTTGTATTTTAAATTCTATCGGTTTACTTCGGTTAAATGTAGTCGGTTTAGGGACTTTTAAATCGAGTTTTAAACGCCGTGAATACTACGGCGGTAAGAATTTAGTTTTATTATTTTTTAATTGTTTTTTTTTTTCTTGTTTCTTGAACAATTTTTTTGTTATTATTGACTTATAAATATTTTGACAGAAAGATGACGGTATATAGATTTATCAGGATGAGGAAAAGGAACAGGTGAATGTCTTTTTTTAAGTAACTTGTGATGTCTGGAAACCTAAGTGGCTATTAGCTGATTATAGTTGGTTACTCAGCGAGATATCGCAACATACCTCCCTTCGGGTTTTGTCTGGCCATAAAAGGAAGCTATGCGAAATTATGGAAATTAAATCAAAATTAATAATTCCTTTCTAAATGGTCTTTATGACTAATGAATGGATGGCTGTAAGCATTAAATTCGTAGGAAGAGCAGTCGAAACCTAAAAATTTTTGAAATATTAAAAATAAAACCATTATGCAAAACTTAAAAGAAAATTTCAATTGCTTGAGCCAATAATGAGATATATATGTACATATAAAATAATCCAAAATTAAGATAAGAATAAAGAACGCAGTTCTATTAAATAATATTGGACATTAGAAGAACGAAGTTAAAAAAAAATGTTTAGAGGTATATTCTGCAAAATTTAAAGAAACCATAATTATTGTATATAGGAGATACCCGAACAACAGACTTCCCGACGAAAAAATTAAAAATATCAATTACTTTTTGCGTTGCGTTTGTCGCATGCGTTGCCTATGGGTCGCTTCGCCCATATACGTCGGCGCAACGCTTACAACGGATTGTATGGGTCCGCCCCTTCGTCGTACCATTATGTTTTTATTAAATTTTGTTTATACGAAACCAATACTTGCTCTTAAGTCTTAAGAGCAACTAAAATTTGTATTTTCATTCAATTAAAACATATTCAATACAAATTTAGAAGACAATAAAAACTTTAAAAGTTCAGCTCTAAGATGGCAAGGTGAATTGGAAAAATAGTTTATAAAGTCAATAGCAGGCGTACATGCATACATACCTACGAATATAAAATGGAAACTTTTTACGAATTGCAAAACTATTTTCATTTTTTTCAGAATCATTTCATATCATATTGAAAAGCTGAAAGTTTTACTTTGTTCAATGGAAAAGACGATTTGAAGAAGAAGTAGCATAAAAATAATATTGAAGACATAAGATTGGGCTTCAATTGTTGTGTCTTCTTTGTCTGTCCAATAGATAAAACACTTTATGAGAGATTCATTCAAGTGAAATGGAATATTTCCGCACTCAGAATGCAATTTCGTGTCTTTACGTAGACACACACAACCAACCATTCACCATCTGAGAGTCCTTTTTCTTCGATCAAAGACGCCAGTTTAGTGGATGGTATAGAAGGATGAGATAAATCTCTTTCAATGCACCGAATGTAATCTTTGAAGTTCACAAAAACGTTGGCAGCTACTGTATACATACACCATAGAAATTGCAAGTATTTTTTTTTTGTTTCAATTTTCCATCTTCGATGGAATCCCGAAGGCATTGGTCGCCAGATTTTTTTACTCTTCTCAGCAGATGACTGTTATCGATTCAAATTTTTTTGTTTCTGTCATTTTTGTGGGTTGGTTTATATCCGCTATAGGTACACATTGAGTCAGAAACAGAATAGCTTTTATATTTGGATATAAAACAACCACAGATTTCTTAAACCACAAAACATTTTATAATCGAAACACGGAAGTCTATATTGTTCTTTTGTGATTAATATTAATTTTTCATCACATGTACTTTTATTTGTCGGTACATAATTTATTTTTTTTTACTGAAAATATTTGTAATTTGTAAATATTTTCCTATTAATTCTTCGGGGTTTTATTAGAAACTTTTTGTGTGGAACACACATTCTTCAGCCTTCTAAAACAATAAAATGTAAATTTCTATTCTTAATGATATAGCATTATTAAAAGTAAAAATTGAGACAACCAAACATGAAATTAACTTTTTTACGAAAGCCAATCGCCGCTACAATGTACTGGAAAAAAGGCAGACCAACATTCGTTGACATTTTATTTAAGCTAAATACACCAAACTCCTACTATATAGTATCTTTATATAACTCTTTGGCATTTATAAATGTCAAAAAGGTATATAGTTGCTAACTTTTGTGCAAAGTGTTTTTAAAAAATAGTGTTGGAATTCAACTAGTTAAAAAGCATTTTGCCAGAGTTAAGCTAGAAAATTTTTAAGTAGCGCAATAATGCTAATAAAGGGTGGTTAAATTTTAAGGGCCGATGTTGATTTTGAATAAAACACAAATTATTTAGGAAATCATTGTCATTTCTTTTTATTATGATAATATTGGTATGGTTCAATTATGTATGGAACAAAATATCGGCCAAATGGCGTCCTCGGCGGCACACCTCCATCCGATGGTCCAAATGTTCGATGACGCTGAGGCATAATTGAGGTTCTATGCCGTTAATGTGCTAAATTATCTCATCCTTTAGCTCTTGAATTGTTGCTGTCTTATCGACGTACACCTTTTCTTTCAAATAACCCCAAAGAAAGAAGCCCAACGGTGTCAAATCACATGATCTTGGCGGCCAATTGACATCGCCACCACGTGAGATAACACGGTCATTGAATTTGTCGCTCAAAAGAGCCATTGTTTCGTTAGCTGTGTGGCAAATGGCACCGTCCTGTTGAAACCACATATTGTCCACATCCATATCTTCCAATTTGGGTCATAAAAAGTTCGTTATCATCTCACGATAGCGAACACCATTTACAGTAACTGCCTGACCGGCCTCATTTTGGAAAAAATACGGCCCGATGATGCCGCCAGCCCATAAACCGCACCAAACAGTCACTCTTTGTGGGTGCATCGGTTTTTTCGACAATCACTCTTGGATTATCATTCGCCCAAATGAGGCAATTCTGCTTATTGACGAATCCACTGAGGTGAAAATGTGCCTGAAGATTATTTTCTTCGAAAATTGATCATCCACTGTTGTCATTTCTTGCCATTGACGACGCTTGAAATGGTCAAGAGGCTTTAGTTCTTGAGTCAATTGCACGTTGTAAGCGTGTAAATGCAAGTTTTTATGCATAATGTTCATCAACGAAGAGCGTGAGAGGTGCAATTGTTGGGCACGACGAGTTGAGGTGGACGGCTCTTCAGCCACACTATCGCGAACAGCAGCAATATTTTCTGCAGTACGAGCTGTACGAGCATGCACGGTGTTTTCACATCTCCTACAGACCCGGTTTGCTCAAATTTTTGCACGAACTTTCCGATTGTACGCACATTTGGACTACTAAATTGACCGCAAAATCACGAAGTGCACGATATGCATTTTGATTTGAACGCCCATTTTTATAATAAGCCTGAATAACTTTAACGCGTTGCTTGTGTATCTTTCCATTATTCAGATTGAGTTGATCTGAAATTGAGAAATGTCAAATGAAATGCAGAAAAAAAACTTGACGTTTAGGTGTGGTTCACATTCAACATCGGCCCTTAAAATTTAACCACCCTTTACAATAATAGCAAGCTCTTTACAATTTGTTCAAATTATAAGTGAAACAAAAATTTCTGGCACTAGTACGTACACTTAACCCACTTTTAAATTCCAAATTGGTCTTAAACCTAGATTTGACCGATAAGATATAGGATTTGCAAGCAATATAGGCAAAAAGTCCAAAATATCCAAACTTCAACCATCGACAATATAGCGAATTATGGAATCAGTTTCCACATTTCCAAGGGCTGCAATTTTTTTTCATCTGCAAAACGTACTCGTGGAAACTTTCGTCTTTTCGCTTTTTTCGTTCACATATATAACTGTTTGTGAATTTCTGCACTACTATAAGTTCGTTCAAACTCACATTCCAACAAGGAATGTAGTTTTTTATACTCACAGCTATGGATTCCAAGAAAAGTTGAGCAGTGTGCGTCATCTTACCTCTAGCTTGTACATACTTCTGCTTATCAGTTAGACCCTATGCATCTGCATTTCGCTAAAAATTCTGAAACCAATGTTGAACTGGAATAGTCTCACCATCGAAATCTGGGATAATTTTTGAAAAATTTTCAGTCGAAACTTTTGGTTCATTTTGTTTCGTTTCCTCTGCTTGATTTTTCAAAGAAAGCAACTGGATAATCTGTTGCAAACTTACATTATTGTTCTCCACCACTTCTTCTATACTTTTATTGGCCTCGTCTTCCATTCTAAAATTATTTTCCGTAACAACTCTTAGCAACTAAATTTTCAACTTTTTGATCCTTCTTTTCTTCGTTTTTCGACTTCCAGGATTGTTCGGACTTGCATTCGTTCTTGACCACAAGTTATACTGGTGGGTATTCATGAAATCATGAACGGTAAATTAAAGAGGTTGAGCCCCCAAAGGAAAAATATTAAATTGGTGTATTTATTTCGAGATCAAAATAAGTAATGAATAATAATAAAAACATTTCAAACATTCTCGAGTTGAAAATAAAACTTAATTTAGATTATTCGAACTAGAAAGTAGTTTTCTGCAAAGTTAAATTAGATGAATGACTCTTGGGTCTACATTACTTGTGCTATTGTCAACCAATAACAATAGTACTATCCTTTAACATGTATGTACATACATGGTGCTTTCTGGTTTTACATAAAGGTATGTCATGGCATTGTGAGTGTAACCGTTGTTTATAAATGTTTGTTTTCTGTTTCCAGTCAATTTTTAGAAAATGACACCTCCCGGCTAAACGGGGTGGTGGGGGGTGGTAAGACCTCCCTCCTACACTATTTTTTTTTTGTTTTGACCCAACGTACATGCTCTAGCTTTTTGTCACACCTTATGCATCACCATAATTAGGAAGTGTACTGTAAAAGTGTAAACATACAAAATTTCGGTAATATGTAGTGGAACAAAAATTAGGTTGAATTTTAAATTTACACTCCCCAAACTCAACTTGGGCGGTTTTATTCCACTACCCTCCACACAAAATTTAAAGCATTACTATACTACTTAATTGTCTTTGACGGCACTGGCAAAATGGAGTATTTTATGTGTTTGCAGTAACTTCGGAATTTAACATGGAATTTTGATAACTTAGACTTTTTCTAACATTATTGGGCCTGTAGATCCTAATCTATGTAATTATATCTGTACCACCTATGTTTTGGACCAATTCGAAGGTTAACCGTTACATTAACAACTATACCAGCGCTGATGTCGAACGAAGAATAACTCTTGCCAATCGCTGCTTCTTTTGGCTAAGAAGGCAATTGATCAGCTGAAGATCTCTCTCGAGCAACTATGGTGTTCCTCTTAAAAGAAATGTATCATATCGCACAGAAGTTTGGGCCTTGTCAAAATTGGAGGAAAATACTTTAAGCTGTTTGAGAGGAAATCCAGCTTATTTTTGTCCCGTCTACAAAGACAGTCAGTATGTTAGGAGTTCATACCTACAACAACTAAATGTATGGACTATACGTCAGATCAGGTGGCGCACGCAAGTAGAAGGAGACCTAAAGCAATTAGGCGAGCTAAACTGGAGACAGCTTTAGTTAAGAACCAAGCTAGCTGGAAAAGCTTGTTATTTGAGCCCCAGCTGCTCAGAAGACTGTAGCACAATCCGAAGTAAGTAAATAAATTAAGAGCATTCATAGATCTAATAATTTACTTTGGCGAACAACTTTCCAAGGCACTTTCAGTTCATGTTTCATTTTAATGTTCTGGTTTGATAGCTCCCTGATACCTTGAGAGATTGATAGGGGGTCTGGAACTCTTAAAAGACTCTTCCATTTTGTATAATCCTTTGCATTTTCATTCAAACTCTCATACCCACCTATCGATTGGTTTTTCATTGAATTTCTAGCATATACCTACTATGCAAAATATTCGTCATTATCTTTTTAAGACCGTATTTTTTAACGTTCAAGCTTTTTGATACATTAATCAAGGATTTATAGATTTTAATCTAAATAAAATTTAACACCAAATACATTTCTTAAAGTTATTATTACATTTAAATTTTTATCACTTCATAAAATTTTAAGAAACTTTCCCCCAAGACAATGTTATCGATACACAAAGGGAAAAGTTAATCCTTCCTTGAGAGTCTTTAAACCCATTAAGGACCGTGTTGAGATCGTATTAATTACTTAAAATAACAATATGCTTTAAATCATTAAATTCTATTCTATGTGTGTGTGTATGTGGAGTTTATAGTATAGGTGCAGAGGAAGATGGTCTTCTTGCAAATGTAATCAAAATTTAACCGGAGATTTTCCTTTTGTCTATTTTAAGGTACCTATACCTATAAAGATGAATAGTGCAAGTAAAGATTTCATTCTATGTTAAGAATTTATTTTAAAACTTCCTTTACCCACCCCAGTTATATCCGGGTATATCTACGAGTATATACTTAATCTCGATCTCATTTAAATAAAATGCTGCCAAGCTAAGCTATATACGCCCCAAATTGATTCAACATCAATAAATATCAAAATAATAGTAGATATTGCTTTTGGTAGGGCATCTCACAAAAGGACCACCAATGAACGACGAACGGACTTCGCATCAATATAAGATACATAACTATAACTATACTATAAAGTATATCTTTCTATAGCAGATTAAAGCCACCACCATCCTTGTTCCAATTCAGTAGCATCAAAAAGGATTATTGCAGATGGCATTGTGTCATACACTGCTCAAAAGACGTAGGATACGCTGAGAGGAAATTATGTGTTTATTTTCGACTTTCTGCTTGACTATGTACCTACATATGTGCATACCTAGTTTATTCCCAGAAAATATACTATTTTGTTGAACATGTAATTATGATTCTAACCGTCTTCTTTCATAAATGGCAATTTGACACTGCATTATTGAGCTTAAATTAATTTTCCGTAACCTTGCCTCAAGCTTTTACTTTTAAACTTCTGATGTATTCTGTCAAGCACCGAGATTCCTTCTTTTACCGAACTTTAACCAAACGTATCGTAGAATGCTCTACTTAACTTAATTCTTTCCTTTCATTGCGATATACATTTATTCAACACAAATGTCTATCTTGATCTACATTTAAATCCTCTCCAATTTCATATAACCACTCGCAATGTGTTAAAAGTTTTCTTTTAAAGTAATTTTAAGATACGAAATTGTTGAAACTACTATGTATTTGTCATGAAGCATTTTTTCTAAATAGTTTTTTTTTTCACAGTGTATACAGAAAAGAGTTAAGCAATTACTGGGACTAAGGACTCTTCCTGAAATTGAGACTTTAATAGGCCTGGTATAGATTGGATTTCAACCTTTATTTCGGTATTTCTTTAATGTTCGTTCGTCTCTCAGATAAGGGCTTTTCTAAAGCACACACAACACACATACCTTAAGTTGCCAGTTTCTGTTTTTATGACCCCTTCCCCGTCCTGATTCCAAATTGAATGGTTATGATACTTTTTGGGGTTGTTTAGTAATATGAGGAGGGGGAGTAGCTCCATCTATAGCAAGTTAAGACGTATCCAATGCAGTGTGTTCAGAAATAGGAGTTCATGTTTTACCCATAGCCTGCACACACTTGTATATAGAGTCGTCTCCACTCTTTATGCATTTCAAGCCTTCTATGCCTTTTCTTGGTAAACCAATTCCTTGGCAAAACATATAAGCATCATATACATAGACATACAGTGAGTGAACTCAAATGTTTTGTTCAAGCCGTAGACTGTTTAACTTGCACCTGTAATTTATGAGCATAACAAGCCTTCCTAGTTCACGAGTACCTACATGAAGAATGTAGAACTATAACACCAGGCTCCACCACCGCCAGTCATAATTACAGCTAAAAGGACTCTTTGCTCCTTTTGAATTGAAATCAAGCCAAATCTCTGATTCCTTCGTTGTTGCGGCATGAAAGAATTTTGTTTTCTTTTGTTTAAGTTGTGCGGGGCTTGAGTTGAAGTGAAATTGTTGATGATGTTTTGAAGGATGCAGTTTTAGTTCTGGCTAATGGCAATGTTGATATTTTCTCGAAGGAGAGATTTTAAGTATATTTTATGTATCTAGTTATCGTTTACTCTATGTTTTTTTTGTATTTAGATGTAATATATAATAAAAGACCTTATAATCTCTCTGAATTTAATGTTCAGATAATAACTTTTTCATTTATTAAAGCTTTCAATCAAAAATCGGAGAAATCTAAACAAAAGCTAAAAATGACAAGTCATCTTGGTTTAAATCTTTTTTTTCTCAATTGAGTGATTAAGATGTGAAGAGTAAAAAATATTTAAGTTTATTACTATACTTACTTTAGTTTTATAATAAGTTAATTGCATTTGAACAAAAGAAAGTGAGACACAAAATAGTACTAAGGGTAATTTTTTCCTTAAATGAAAAGGAAATCAAGTGTAACGAGACTGATCAGATTAAAATCATAAAAAAAGTTCAACCTTTTTGAGTCGATTGTCTGTCAAAGTAAACTTTTAAGCATTCTATGAATTTCTTTACTAACTGATTTGTTGATTTTCTTAAAATATTTAATGTGTATGAACAGTTTCACAAATTTTAAAGTGCAAAACAGAATCAAAGAAAAGGAATTTTTGTATAAAGGTATATTTTTGTTTTTAAACTGGCAACAATGTTTCTAGTGACAAACAATTTGACAGCTGACAGATGATTTCTGTTAAGTATATTTTCCGATTCGAGGATTGATAAGCTTACGCTGAAACAACCCTTGCAAATATATAATTTACAGTCCCAGGAGCTCGATAAAGTGGTCTAAAAATACCATAATTCCATTTTACGGTACCTTCAAGCTATCCGTGGCTCTCATGTGTCCGAATCATTTTTAAACACTTTATCTTTTAAATAAAAGCAATATAATAGCCATGATCATTAATTTGTATTTAATTTATTTCATTTTATAGTTGTACTGTACCTTTAGAAATAACACCGTGTTTTAACATATTTTTAAATTAATTACATTTTTATTTAATTTAAATAAATTGTTTCATTACAGTACAAATTTTAGTTTTTGACTTCGTCAGAATTTCATACAAAAAATTTTTGACTACCAACCTCTGGCAGGGTTGCCGTTATCTTGAATTATTTTTTTTTTCGTTTTTCACGAATAGCATCAGTATTTTGTATTTATCGAAAAAAAATCAGGATTAACAAATTTGGAAAAGAAGAGTAAGTTCTACAAAATTATATGTACAAACAGATGACATTTGCTTAACAAAAAAACAAAATATTTGACTAAAAAAATATAAATCCTATTTTGTTCACATAATGAAATAAAATGCTGTTAGTTGGTAAGCGTATCACTTAAGAACGTCTGGACCGATCATTTGAAATGTGGGTAATGTTTGTAAAGAAAAGTTTCGGAAAAGTTGCCCGAAAAAATGTAAATTTTGGTTAAAACTGAAAGTGCTTCTTTCCATATAATTTGTTTATGAACTCGTGACCATAACTCATGATTCAAACGATATCTCAGAAACCATTTTCAGTTGTATTGTGATCCTGTTGTAAGTTCATCACAATCTTTGCAAGAATTAAATTAAATTTCGTCGATTTATCTCTGACTTACGTAAAACGGTGAATTTTAAAGTGCCAAGCGTTTTTGCAGTACCCAGAAACAAAGTGAATCAATTGTTTATTTGCTGTTGAATTCTGCTTCTTTGCATCGCATATAGCGGTAAAATCGATAAAGTGATTAATCGCATTTCAATTCTGCCAAAAAGAACGAGCAATTTAGAGGTTTGTTATGACATTGCAATAGAAGTCAAAATGGAAATAAAACAACTTGAGATTCGTTGTGATTTCAGATTTAATAAAAAGAAATTAATCATTTGATTGACGTTCCATTTAATGTTTACTTTGGTTAAACCAGGGTTGTTATATAATGCAATATAAAGCGAATGCAATCTTTAAGAATCATTCATTGAATTCAATTAACGCATTTCCGGGTAACGTTGCGAAAACGCCACGTCATATTTAAATACGTCTGGAACTTAACTCATGATAAATTTAAATAAACATAAAAGTGAATTTGAGAGTTAATTAAATTATCTAATCGACCTGTTTTTGGATTTTTTTCTAAACAAAATTTTTCGTGTGTTTTTAGCATCGTCAAAAAACGAAATTTTGAAAATTTCGAGGTCGCATTTTTGAACTATTTAAGAATATCATCAAAATTATAATTTTTCAAAATAATTTCAACAACAGGTAAATAAAGGTTCCAATTATATTGTAAAATAATTTTCAAGCTATTCATATGAGTTGCCTACCTGACAGGTGAGATGAAAGCACTACGTTGCGTTTTCGCAACGTTCGCCTAAGGTAGTAGCATTTGAACCTGTAAAAAAATATTTGCGTTCGTTGCGTTTTCAAATCAGAATGATCTGTTTTTTTTTTCTCAGAATATTCTGTGCTAATGTTTATAATGAACTAAAAGGATGCATATCTTTGTTCTGAGAAAAAAAAAAACAAGTCATACAAGAGTGCTGTAGTGGAAAAACTCTTTTCTATCCCTTTGACTTTATTCTAAGAAATAATTACCTTCTGCGTATAATGACAAAATCGGTAGGCTTATAATATTAATATCATTCAGATTCTATCTTCTGAATTTTGTATAATAAAAAATCAATAATTGTTCTTGTATTTAGAGGCACAGTTCGTGAAAATAGAATTGGAAAGGCAGAGTTGACCGATCCAAAAGAAATGAAAAATAAGTTGTGGTTCTATTAATTTCGCATTCGACAAGGAAAATGAAATTTTAGCTGTTCGTTGGAACAACAATTCGATTTTTACAGTTTTATACAATCATTTAATGGGCCAACCAATCAAACAAAGCAAATCAGTTTGATTTTTCAATCAGAGAAAACACGTCAACATTCCAATTCCAAATGCAATAGGTGAGTACAACATAACCATTGATGGTGTTTATTTGTTTATTCGAATTCGGGGAAAGAAGTGGTACTGGCCAGGCCACTTTTATCAAATGCACTGGACGCAGCGTTGGTAAATGCATGGAAGATATATTGCGTTTGCAAAAAAATATTCTACGGAAAAACCAATGTCACAGCTAGAATTTAGAACATTTGTTAAAAATTACTTGTTGCTATCGGAAACAAATATTCAACGTGTGCTTCAAAGGGAAGGAAACCCCACTAAAGAAGTTCGTTTTGATAACATCAAACATACAGGCATCAAAACAGAAAAGCGTCTTTGATGTCGCAAGTGTTCCAGCCAAATCGTTTTTTCTTGCAAGAAATGTAATATCCCGCTTCATTCAAAACGCTTCGATGAATATAACACAAAAAACAATTTTTTGCAAAAATAATATATTTACTATAAATATAATGTATACCTTGTTATGAATTCAAATTTAATTCATATTCTTTCAATAAAGAAAATATTCTTTCAATAATTTTGATACCCCTTTCGGCGAACGTTGCAAAAACGCAACCTGGGAAACCAGAATATTTTCCAAAATTTTTTGTTCAGATTTCCTCTAATTAGACAAAAAATAGACAGCATGTATGTGAAATTTCAAGTTTCTTAGTCAACTGGAACTGGTAGCCGCCGGAAATGGGTTAAAAGACTAACTGAGACACTTACTTCAAATTATGCAATCACCATTCATTTGGCATCGAAAAGAATGCAATCATTTCTCCATTCACTTTACAACAATCGAAAGAATGGAATACTTTGGAGATAATTGCATTCATTGCAGTTTTTTAAATGTTTGCATACTTTTCACAGCTTTCGCGGTATAAGCTTCCTGAATTGGCATTCGTTGCACCGTCTGTCTTCTGATCTGTGAAGTTTTACGGGTAATTGGATTCCTTTTAAAGTCTTAAACAAGGTTTTTTGATTTTTTTTTTTCAAATATTATCGGAAACGACTTAAACTATTTTTATTACATTATTGAGGTTTTTAGTAAAAATGCAGTATATGAAAATAGCTTACATTAAAGTTTTGAGATGTTTTGCGACCATTCGAATTGGCTCATAATTCTAAAATATAGATACAATATTGTTGATTCCGTCAACAGAAAGTAGGATTTTGTAATAAGTGATGTTCTCCTCATAAAAAAATTATGCCCCATTTAATTTGGGACACACAGACAATATGTACCTAAATAAATCTGTGTAAATAGGATTTCATCGATTTTTTTCTGCTAGAGTATAAGGTTATTTAAATCTTACAAGCTTTCAAAGCTTTAAAAAGGATCTTAAAACCCCATACAATAATTATATTCATCATCCTGCCAAATCCATACAAATTTATTTAATTAAATACAACCTCCTGCCGAGTCAGAGGTGATGGATAAAAATAAAATGCAGAACAAGTGCACAAGCAAACAAATGAAATCAGCTCAATGCAAATACGAATTGTGAAATAAATTAAGGTACAGAGCTTTTTTGTATCATGTTATATACATATAACGTTAAAGGTATAGGTTGTGTGTTTCTGCAAATACAAAAACCTGAAACAGAGAGATGCACTGCATATCACATCGGATGAATAGGTTTTGTCTTCCTACTTGGCACCCGTGTCGGTGGGTGGTGCACTGCACCGCAACCAACAACGGCCCGCTGCGTTGGAGTTCGAGCAAAGGAACTTCACAGCATCCACACAGAGAGAAGTTGGGAAATATTCCGCGGAAAAGTTATTAAAATCTTTTGCAGAAGGACTTTTTTGTTTGTTTGTTTGAAATCCCTTCAGTTTCAAACCGTTCTGCTATCCTTTTTCAGATAGAGCTCATCGCCAAGTATGGCTTTTAAGTTTTTCATATGATGGGGTCGGGGTACGTTAAAAGAATGGTGAGGTTTTTTTTTTATTTTTTTTTGTTATAAAAAAGAGCACTGCAGCATTATGATGGCATTCAGAATTTTCAATTTGTGTGCAAACTTTAAATTGAATAAGACTTATCATTATGGATGGTTCACATAGATACCAGATGAATATACGAGAGATGAATATATTGGTTGATGTGAATGTGTATATATGTATACCTAGGCAAATTGTGTGGTGGCACACAATCTCATTATGAGTTTATAATAAAATTTTTCCGCGAACGGTGTTATTAGTCTCATGCATCATAATGCAAATGTTGAGGCTTGGAGGATTTCGTACAAAATGAATGAAAAATAGGCTTAAAGTGCTAAATGATCCGATTATGTGTCAATTTGGTCATCGAATACTATGTGTGATATGTGTTTACTCTGCATTTTATATTCTGATGATTAAAATGAGAGGATATGGATTTTATCGAATAATATATTAACTGATAAATGTACCTATACCTATACATATTTCTGAAGCTTTAATTATTTTGTGTTAAAAATCATATTTGTATCGTACTTATGTATATCACTTTTTGCAGATAAAACAAGAAGAATGTTCATATTGCGAAAAAAAAACCACAAATACTATTTGAAATGGCTGAAAAATTACAAGAACGAATTGAACTATTAAGAACATTTTACGATCCTTCAAGTAACATATACTTGGTTTATTTTTTAATACCAAAAGTGACGGGCTATAATAATCTTAAAGAATTACTTAAACATTCTTGATTGACTTGAAAAAAATTAAAAATTTTACAATTAATAAAACTATGTTTGGCCAATTAATGAAGCTGACTGACCAATTACTGAACTTTAGTATTTAGCAATAAACACAATTCAGAGCTGTTAGTACTTTGAAAACTAAGCGTGTTATACAATCGTATCCATCATAAGCTTAAAAGTTTTACTCTCACTGTGGGGAAGCTTACATTAAGTGATATATATTTTTTGTACATTTTTTGATAATAAAATTCAGAATTTCCAAATATCACACGAGTGAAAAATTCAACATTTACCGGACAGTAAAATGTTGGTAATTTTACAATAGATAAGAGTGTTTAATAGCTTCTTAGGCTTCGTAGGAACATTTTAAAATAATGATATTTCCAATAATAGTAATTTACATAATATATTGAGATATTGCTTACCAGCTTCAGCCTCAGTATTGCCACTGCTCTGGCACTAACTTCAAATTTATTTGGTTACCAAGCATATTTTTTAAGTTTGTTTCATTTACAGAAGTTTAAGTTTAAACAGCAAATCAACTACTAACAAATTTGACCATAGGGAACTGATACCCATTTACTTCGCACTGAAATGGTTTTTTTGTTTTGAATGATGTACTGCTACAAAATATATTTTTATGAAAATATTATATTATGTGGAGTGGTTCTTGTTAGAATTTAAGTTTTAAGTAAAAAACAACCACACGTCTGTTCACGACAAGATTTATTGAGAGAGTAAAAACATATTGAAAATAGAATACATACTTGTTGGAAATTAGATAATAAAGAAACAAGTTGAGAAGGTTTACCTAGATAGAATGATGGAATCGAAACAATAGTTCAAATATATTATGTTGCCATACCAAAAGACTTGTATAATTTTAACACTCCTTCTCAACACAATTTATTTGAAAAATATTAATTAAGAAAAACAAAAAAGATTAATACAATCCCATAGCTTGAGTAAATTTACAATGTTTGAATTTAGGCAAATTTTTTGTAAGAATATCTGACATCATTTCATTGGTACTAACATAATTCAGTCTAATTTCATTGTTTTTATACAATTCGCGAATATGATGATACTTGATGTCGATGTGTTTGCTGCGAGCATGATAAACAGGATTTTTTATCAAATGCTGAGCACTCTGGTTATCACTGTTAAGAACTATCGGAGTTGTGATACCAAAACCCATTTCGGTGATTAACTTCTTGATATAAACCGCTTCCTTCGCTGCAGTCGAGAGTGCGACGTACTCCGCCTCTGTGCTGGAAAGTGCAACTAAATTTTGCTTTTTTGACTCCCACGAAAACACGCTTCCTGCTGCTACAAAGGAAGAGCCAGTATATGATTTTCTGTCACTTGGGTCGCCTCCCCAGTCTGCGTCAACGAAACATTCAATATTGCGTCCTGTTTTACTGTAATGTAGCTTTAAGTCAATAGTTTTCTTTAGATACCTTAGAATATGCCAAACACCAGCTTCATGCTCGGAATGGGGATCTATATTACGCGAAGACAGCTTACATACCGAATGTAGTATATCAGGTCGAGAAGAAATTGCAAGGTACATTAGGGCACCAATAATGGACTGATACTTGGTTTGATTGACCCTTTTACAGCTATCGTTAGTGCAATGAACTTGAAATCCAGCATCTAGCGGTGTTGAAACTGGCCTACAATTCTTCATTCCGTACTGATTCAGAAGGTTGTTTATGTACTGCCGCTGACACACAGTAACACTGCCAGTTGTACCCTCACGCTTTATTTCCATACCCAGGAAATACTCAAGCTTACCGCCATCTACAACTTCGAACTCGTTTGCTATTTGAGCTTTGATCTCAGTAAGTTCATTCAACTTTGAGCTTGCTAGAATGAGATCATCAACATAAACAGCGATAATATTAAAATTACCTTTATGATTTTTTGTGTACACACACGGCTCACTGACGCACGGTGAAAACCCAATCTTCTTTAGAACTGAATCAAGCTTTTCGTTCCATTCGCGTCCACTCTGCTTCAATCCATAAAGTGCTTTGTTGAGTTTGAGTACTCTATTTGGAAAATCCTTGTCGACAAACGATTCGGGTTGCTTCATGTAAACAGTGTCATGGAGTTCACTGTTCAAATACGCCGCTGAAACATCCATTTGATGCAAATGCAAACTATTCTCACAAGCCAATGCAATAAGCATACGTATGGTTGCATATCTTACAACCGGTGAAAAGGTTTCAGTAAAATTAATACCAAACTGGTGACTACAACCTTTTGCGACCAAGCGCGATTTAAACTTTTGAATGCTACCATCTGCATTCTTCTTTATGTTGAACACCCATTTGCAGCCAATGAGTTTCTGTCCAGCTGGTAGGTCAACTAACGTCCACGTACCGTTATTCACCAAACATTCATACTCCTTCTGCATCGATGCCTGCCATTGTCTAGAATATCTGCAACTTACAGCCTCTTCGACACTTTCTGGAATAAAAACGTTATCTTCCTCCAACAGATTCAATGCATGACGTTCTTTTCGAGGACGTCCACGCCTTCCTGTACGAATAAGTCTAGGTCTGCCTCTGGTAAATCTTACTTCTTTTTCACAATCGTCACTCGTGCTATCGTCTTCCTTCTCACGACCACGCTTTCCACAACGAACTTCATTTTGTCCAGCATCCGCATTCATTTCGGTACCCAAACATTCCAACTGATCAGCGTCATCTTCACAGAAAGCTTCATTTTCAACAGCATCCAAATTTCTTTCGGAACCCAAACATTTCATCTGACTAGCGTCATAGGTAACTATGTCAAACGCTGCATCTTTGGAACCGACATACGAATGTTCCATGAAAACGACATCCCTGCTTACGATTACCTTTTTTGATTCCGGATTATATAAACGATATGCCTTGGAGGTTTCGGAGTAACCGACCATAATTAATTCTATGCCCTTTGGATGAAACTTTTTTCGTTGCGTTTTATCAACTGCAATGGCTAAACTACCAAAAACTTTAAGGTGTGACGCTGTTGGCTTTTTGCGAGTCCACATTTCATACGGAGTTTTATCAACAAGAGATTTTGTTGCAGCTCTGTTCCGTAAATATGATGCAGTTGCGACTGCCTCCGCCCAAAATGATTCGTCCAGACCACTGTGCACAATCATACTCCTGGCCATCTCAACCAAAGTTCGATTAGCGCGTTCAGCTACACCGTTCTGTTGAGGTGTATGTGGTACAGTCAACTGACGTTGTATACCCTCTGCATCTAGAAATTCTCCAAAATTCTTTGAAAGGTACTCGCCCCCATTGTCACTACGCAGAATTTTGATTTGCCTACCTGTCTGCTTCTCTACTAAGGCCTTGAAAGATTTGAAGACAGCAAATACTTCATCTTTGGCTTTAATGAAATATACAAAAATGAAACGAGACAAATCGTCTATAAATGTTACAAAATATCTAGAACCTCCAATGGATTTTTTATTCATTGGGCCACAAACATCGCTATGCACAATCTCTAAAAGATCTTGAGATCGGCTGATTGCTGCACTTGGAAACGGCTTCACACATATTTTGCTCTTCGCACAAGTCAAACACTCGTTCTTGTCTGGCACATCTCTCATTGTTAGGCCATGAACTAATTTTTTGGCTGACATTTCTCTAAGGCTATTGAAGTTTAAATGTCCATATCGATTATGCCACTCAATGGCGTCTTCAATTTGGCCTTTAGCTAGCATGCATCTATTTGATTCAACTTTAAATGTAAACAAGCCACCGCGCATGACTGCCTTTACGATGACATCTCCATCTGGGTTTTTAATAACAGCAGTTTCTTTATCAAAAAACACTGCTAGCCCGTTATCCACTGCCCTACTAACCGAGATAAAATTTCCCTGCATTGTTGGGACGTACAAAACGTTTCTCAATTTTACAGTTCGACCATTACAGCTAATGCACACATCCCCTCTGCCCTCCGCTTCAATGAAATTATTTCCCGCTAGCAAAATTTTTTCTTTTCCCTCAGCATACGAGGAGAACAAATTTCGATCACAGCACAAGTGTGACGTAGCACCACTATCAACACACCAAGAATCCTTCTCTAAACTATTGTTTGAAGCAGAAGCGAGAATTGAAAACGAATGCTCATTATTTGTGTCCTTTTTCGGATCCTTACACTGAGAAGCAAAGTGACCTCGACGACCGCAATTATAACATTTGCCATTTACTCGTCTTTTTCCCCTACTGCCACCATTCATGCTACTTCCAAGACTAATGCTGCCACTGCAAGAGTTCTTAGCTTTGGAGCACCTTTTAGCATTCACACGAGCAACAAATGCTTGATGACTATCACCAATCTCTGCTATCTTACCCCCTCTTTCTTGCCTTCGAGCTCCTTCCTCTAGCAATTTCACCTTAAGCACATTAAGAGCTGGCAGTGTGTCACGTGTCTCAATGGCCACAACAAAATTCTCAAACGAATCTGGCAAACTAGAAAGCAAAATTATTACTATCATCTCCTCAGGCACATCAACACGAATTTCGGCCAGCTTTTCTAGTGTCTCACAAAACTCATTTATGTGGTCCGACATACTAGTTCCCTCAGAAAAACTTAGGTTCAGAAGCTTTTTGAACAACGTGATTTTACGCGCAGGACCACATGGCTGGTATATTTCTTTCAATATATTCCAAGCTGCTGTAGAGGTTAGGCAGTGACGCACGTGGTTTATTTGCGAAGGTTTTATGCAAAGCATTATACTTGCTAGCGCCTTCTCGTCTTTTGCATCGAAAATTGCAGAATCTGCCGCACTAGCATTTTCACTTTTTACAAGCCTACCACTCGCAATAGCCCATAAATCAGAATGAACCAGAACGCTCTTCATGTGGACTGACCACGATGCATAGTTAGAGTCGTCTAGTTTTTCTATGGAGTACAAACCGGCGGCACTCATAACTAATTTTCAAAAAGTTAAATTCAAATTGAAAAATTTACTAAAGACTAATTTAATTATTAAATTTAATCAAGGTAAGGTTCGGCCTGGGCCCATAACCTGTTAGAATTTAAGTTTTAAGTAAAAAACAACCACACGTCTGTTCACGACAAGATTTATTGAGAGAGTAAAAACATATTGAAAATAGAATACATACTTGTTGGAAATTAGATAATAAAGAAACAAGTTGAGAAGGTTTACCTAGATAGAATGATGGAATCGAAACAATAGTTCAAATATATTATGTTGCCATACCAAAAGACTTGTATAATTTTAACAGTTCTATGGTACTATGAATCTTAAAATATGGCTTAAATAATGATTTTTTTATATGGAATTATTGTATTCAATATTTATACTTGCCAGTTTAATATTTTAATTTAATTCCCACATAAAACTTTGAATTACCTGAAAATAAAGAGAATATAGATTAAGTAAGACTTTGAACAAGAAAAATAATTCCTCAGGAAGTAGAAAGATTATAATTGAAATTAAATTTTGGTTTTGGGGCAATAAGTTCCATCAAGTGAGGTTTTCTAAATAAACTTATTTTTTGTTTGTTTAGCGTTACTTGAAATCAATGGAAAAAAGATTTTGGATTTTTTCATTTTTTTTTTAGATTTTAGCAGCTCCCTTTGGGCTAGCTTGAAACTTGAATATCAAAAACAAAAATTACAGATAGAAAACATAAAAATTTAAAATGCTTCAATTTCTTGCAAAAAAAAAATTCGATAAATCCGATTTTTTTAGATCTTGTACGCCAAGTTCCGTTTTATTGGAATTGACTCGAAATTAACTTTTAAATGTTAAAATACAAATAAAAAATGATCCATTAAAGATATAAAATCAATTTTTGAGCACATATTAGAACTTATTAAGATATAATTTTGGACACTAGGAGAATTAATATATTCGTCTTTTAAATTCAGACTTGTTTTAGAGGAGACTTAGACTTTTCATAAAATATTTGAAGTACAAAATCGATGTTTGCACAGCTCAAAAGCATTGAAAAGCCACAAATGTTGATGTCAATTATACTTTAAAATTCTTATTATTTTAGATTTCGTTCGCTAACTAATTATTTTAGTTTAAACTATATGATAACTAAGAAACTTAATTCTTTTAATTACCTTTATTCTTAATCGTTCTTGTAAAGCCTTTTTTCTGTGCTGCCAGAAAACGGCCGAACATATTTAACACGGTTTCATTAGGTTGACCTACAATATGATATTATGTACCGTCATCAGGGGAGGGAATGTTGGGTCAGATACTCCCATACATTATATGGCAGCATCTTTTTTTTTAAGACTTAAAAATAGATTATAGTTTGTTAAAAACTAAAGCTCTAATAGAGAACCGAACTAAAAAGCAGTGATGCCACATGAAAACAAAAGAAGTGCCTACAGCATAGACAAAAAACCCCTACATTTTCCCTACACCCGCACCAAATGCATACAATAAATAAAAATAACAAAATGAAAATATTTTTTTTGTTTATTTTTCTCCTTTTTTTATTTTATTTATAGATTTATATATGCGCAAATAAATAAAAATAAAAATTGTGGGGAATGCCCAAAAAAAAACGCAAAACGTTTAAAGAAAATCGATCGATAATCGTAATGTCAAGTTTGATTAAAATCTCGAGTTCGATTTTTTTAACGAATCAATAACTTGCCATAATGTATCTACATATATAGGTACATACCACAAGTAAAAATATTCTTACGTGCAATGGGTTTTTTCTAACATGTTCATACTGCTTAGAGATGGAAGTTGCCAAAGAAAAAAAAAAAAATATGTAACACTAGAAAAAAGATATAAAAGTACAAACCTATCGGGATTTTTCTTAAAAAACGCAAAACAGAACTTTTTTCTAAAATATAAATAGGAAAACCTATGAATCTATTATAGTTTTTTATTATTGAATCTAATAATGAAAACTCTCAAAAAATTGATTTAAATAAATAAAAGTTGTGTAGGCTCGAACTTAATCACAACGACTTTTTACATGTTGATACATTAAAGTTCAAACTCAATTCATTTGTTGTCCACTTTGAGAATCAACTTTTTTTCAGTGCCCAAAAAGAAATAGATAAAATATAAAATATTTTTTTTTCATTTTTTCAATAAAATTAAACTTTCTCAACAAATTATCCATAGTCCTCTTAAACTACTTTTTCAACACAAAATATTCTCAGGTCTGTTGCCTCCTTCCTGCGGCCCACTAGCGCCGACAGGCATCATCGCTTAATCAATTATTTTTCTGCGCCCCCAAAGATGTTGCCGCCCTAGGCGCGGGCCTCACGTGCCTAAGCCTAAATCCAGCACTGAATATAGAACTCTTCAAAATAAATCTAAGTTTTTTTTTTTAAATATTACGATATATGCGTCCATCGTACATTGACCTACAGCCTTCAAGTGTTACGTGTGGTATAAGCATCCAATATGGAACAAAGCATTTTCATTTAATTCACTACAAGACTTTTTGAAAAAAAAAACAAACTATTATTTCGAATGATGTTAAGAAAATGCGTTTGGTTGAGCTTTAATTGAATAATTAGACTGCGAGATTAAGTACAAAGCAGCCAGCACGTGCACGCAATTTCCTGAAAATTATCCAAAAAGTCTTTGAAATTTTCGATTATCTTAAGAACTTAATTTTGAAAATATTAGAGCAATTTGTTGAAATCTAATCATATTTTTAAAACTCAGTCTGAATCAACTTTTAGTTTTAAAAGCTTCACGTCCGAATTATTTTAAAAAGTTTTTGCTCCTAACAATAAGTTTTACGAAACACTATAGTCTATAGAACATGATGGAATTCTGGCTCAGTAATTAAAAAATTTCCTAAATATTTACGCCCTAGACTTCCGATTTAGATATCAGTTTGATATAAAACTTCGATAAATTAAGAACCTGAGATGGGTAGGAGTAAGGAAATCGGTTTAACAATGTTTTCTTTTCATCACAAATGAAAGAAAGGGAATAAAGAATTGATTTTATGAAAGACTTTATAGCTTCAAGGTTGGGTCGATATAAAAAAAAAATCATTAAATAGCAGTAAATTATATCCCTTTGTTCAGGTAGTAGGAGAATCTACGAATCTCTTATATTACTTAATAATCTTATAGTACTTAATTTTACTTTAAGTAAAAATTGTCTTGCTAAATATACACACATTTGGTAGAAATGTAGCCATTTAACAAAATGGCATTTATTGACTTTTGAAAAGTCGTTCTCCTCCTACCGCATCTGTGCTGTATTCCAATTCAATTTTAAGAGACCATAAATCATACCAAATGAATGAAAATCAGTATTTAATTTCAGGAAGTCCTGACAAATGTTCAATAATCTTATTTCTATACCTAACCTATAATGCAAACCTGGAACACTTCTTCATTGAACATTTTGTATTCTTATATAGTCGAAAAACTGTCCGATATTCCTCAATATATAAATCATTATATAGTCATCATACAAGTGAGGACACACTTCTTGACCGATTCTTGACCACTGTTTCCTGATTTATCTTTCAACAGCAAATTCTTTCTCATCTTTCCATACCAAAAAAAATAACAAATTGATTTAGGAAGAGAGTAAATAATGTGATAAATCCTTCAGTGTTTATTTTTTATCCATAAAAAGGACACTTCTTTAAACACACACATACCTAAGGGTTGGAGAATTTAATGCCTGTTTTGAGAAGAAGAAAAAGGTAAATCACTATTAGATCCGTAGCAAATTAGAAAACTTTCGATCGGAAGGAATGATGTGTTATGAAATATTGATGGCTTCTCTATTTTGCAGGACGTCAATTTCAAGGATTATTTTTATTACGAAGGAATAGTCCATTTCTATCAGATTGATTTTTTTTTATTTTATAAAAGATTGTTTGGGTATATTCGTATTTTTTCTAGTCCTTTTCATGCTCATATTTCTATCATATGGAAAATCCTTTTTGGAACTTTCGAAAATAAACCTTAATGTTTTCATTTGGATGAAATATTGATAAGTACAAAATATTTCCATACATCAAACCAAAATCGATATGAAATATAATCCTTTGTCAGATAAGACACTTGTAATATCAATTTAATATAAATTATGTACATCCAATAAGAATCAAGGAATAAATGTGCAATTTTAATCAAATAAATGAATTTTTTTAGAGATTATAAGCGAAAAAGGCTTAGGTATTTGAGGAGAATATACATCACTACAACATCTTCAAAAAATAAATGAATACAGAAAAATTCAATTTTCGATTTATGTGATGAAAAGATTTATATCTTTTAATATAAATAATATGAACAAGAAGGCTCCATCGATATAATCAGAGAATTTTTTTCTGAATGAAAGGACAAGATTCCCTTCCAAGGGTGATGAATGAGTTTTGATTTAATTTAAGTTAATAAAGTGAATGTTTTTAGGCTGAAAAAGGTTTTGTCCTTATCCTTTAGATGAAATATTCTTGAATTTTCCGATAAAAGAATTTAAAAATTTTTGTATACAGATTTAAAAAAAATATGTGGATGGATAAAGAACAGGGTTGTTGATTGTAAGATATTACATAGATAATATGAATGCAAAGGTTTCAGAGATGAAAAAATCTTTCCTGAAACCTTATATCTACAAGAAGACTAAATTTTAGTATAAAAGGAAATCTCGAAATTAGTTGGAAGAAATTAGATATTAGCTATAAGATCCTTAATTGTTTGTTTTTGTTTTTTTTTTGGTTCAAGTATATAAAGGGACCATTTGAGACCGTTTTACTGGAAATGCAATGGAAAATGCCTACCTGATGAATTTTTACGGTGGATCCATCAGCTTCGTCGAACTAAAACAAAAAATTCTCCAAAAAAGTCCTCCAAGAGTATCCCTTGTCATGAATAAGTGCCTCTCACCCTAAGAGATTTAGTTCCGGTAGAAAATTTTTGGTCCCCTCTATTTCTGAAACCAACAACACACACAAAGGAATGGTTGAGAGTTGTAAGTCACGGCCTCTTTCCACGAGCTGTTGCCCCACCAAATTAATTTTTCGTATCCACCATTGAAAAATGAAAAATCATTTTTAAATATTTGTTTGAAAACTTTCCGCAAAGTTACCCACATTTACGTTTTGGTTTAAATTTTTCGATTTTCTCTACAACAAACGGTTCAACCAATTTCTGTAAAATTGGAGAGCTCTACTTGCGTAGCTTAAGTTAAAAGGGGTGGTAAGATGGCAAGTGCATCAATTCACTCGAATCGGCTATGGGAAAAGGAGTTAATGGAAGCTTAGGTATAGGGTGCTTCCCTGAACCATCCTGAAATTCTAAATAATTTTCGGGATATTCCTTAGTGGCTTACTGAAGACGTCGTCGTCCTGCTTACCGAGGCCTTTTTTCTAGTCTATGCCAGGCTGGCGAATTCACAAGGAAAGTTATGCAGATGAGCCCTCTTTCACCTCTATATTCTTGCACCCTCTGGTACCTATTCTGCTCACGTGGGTTCTCACTTTTGTTGTAACCGGATAGGATTCCAACTAACAGGGTCAGTTGAGGCCTGATTATCTTGAGTAAGTAGTAACTTTTTTTCTTAGATATATCCGGCCATAGATTCATTGAAATCTGGCAAATTTCAATTACTGTTGACCATCCGTCATTTGCGATTTTGAGGAAACTTTGGTGGATTCAACTCTCTTATTGCTTCAGTGCCATAAGAACCCAGGGTATAGTTTTGATCGGTTCAAGTAATAAACCGTTTTTGGCCCGTTTTATCAGCAGTTTCGTTACCGTAAATTTCAACGTTTCCTGGGAAGGGTGACTGGGGATTTGATTCGCCGAATACTCTCAACTCGCTTTTCGGCAGCGATCAACCAGTTTTGACTTTGTGACGATTGTCGAAATGGCTTTTATTGTCGCTTGGCTGTCTATGAACATATTAATATTTTTACTTGCCACGGTTCACATGCAGAAAGATGTTTTGCGGCCTCACAAACTGCAAGTATACATATATGTAGTTCCGTTTAGAAGACACTGTATAGCAAAACTTTGGAAGCTTTATTATTTTATTTGCTGAAAAGATGCCTGATCCTACCCGGTTGTTCGGCTTGGAACCGTCCGTAAAGAGTGAAATAGATTTTCGTTTATGAACCGGGTTTTCTTCAAGAATTTTTTTGTCTGTTATCTGTTTCTGCCACTGGGCTAAAGTGTCTTTGAATATCGTTGTATATATCGTTTTTAATGAAATATAGAAAGAGGTTTGAATAGTATCTCGGATGTTTCTTCTTGAACCAAACGTTGAAGAGAGTTGTTTTTGACACTGATATTTCAGTAAAATAGATAAGAAAGAGTGTGGGTGGTTATATATTTGTATTTATTAACAATTATTCATGATACATATAAGATATAAAGTTTACATCTTTTAAGTTGTACATGCTTAAATCATGTTTCAGAGTTTAAATATAAATTTCAATTAAAATCAGAAAAATCCAATATAGTATTTGTAATTCAAAGAGAAAAAAATAAGTAAAAAGAAGAAAAGGGGGAAAAGAAGAAAAAAAAAAAAAAAAAAAGTAATAATAAAGGAAGTATTAGAAGTTAACAGCAAAATATTGAAAAGCTTTTTTTTTCGAAAGTGCTCGTGTTGGTTATACACCTTATACTGGGGGGAATTTGGTTCCAAAGATGAATGGCGTGAACAAAAAATTGCCTTGAGGTCACCACAAATTTATGCTTGGGCAGAATTATTTGCAATGTTCGGCCACTTCTAGCAAAATTGATATGATCAAATAGATACTTTGGTCTTCCTGATTGTATGACTTTATGCAATAATATCAACGTATGATATTTCAAAAGGGCTGTTAAAGAACAGCCTGTTATTTGTTTAGTGAAGCCGGAAATATGATCATATCTTCTCAAATTAAAAACATACCTCGCACAACTATTATATGCTACATTAAGTTTTCTATTAGATTCGTAGTCCATATTAGAAAAAAAGTTGACAACTGTACAAAAATAAAGGCAAAATAAAAGATTTTACTAAATTAAGCTTAACGTTAGTTGGTAAATATTTGGAAGTAGGACTTAAACCGCGAAGTGCGCCATATATTTTCGAAATTGTCTTGTTGATATGTACATTCCAATCCAAGTTATTATTGAAATAAACTCCAAGATTCTTTATATTTTCAACATAGTCTATTGGAGTCTGATTGAGAAAAAGAATAGGAAATTGTTCATTACATTTACTTCTGGTTAAGATCATGGCTTTTGTTTTCGCAGGATTGAGATTTAGTTTGTTCTCAACCGTCCAGGCAGAGATTTTACATAACTCTTGATTCACTTTTTCTGTGCTTAGAATTAAATTCGATTTTGGAAACATTGGTTATGGTTATGGTTATGCTGAAACAATGTTTGGAACGTCCGTATACAAAAAACTCAACTGGATGACATTGGCTTGCGATCAATATAACTAAAAACATTTTCTATACATTTTTACTTTAAAAAAAAATCAAGTATAAGTAAATACTCGTGTATACAATACAATAACAATGAACAATTTTGCTGTAGCCAAGGCATACAACCTTTCTCCATACCCGTTTATAAATTGCAACGTATAATGTTTATTAAATCACAAAAGCACAACCAGCCATCCGTTATGTTCAAGTACCTGCAAATCCTTTTGAATTACATCTACCGACACCCATACATCCATTGTTTATTTTTCACAATCAAATGATTTCTTGCGATAACTACACACACACATACACACACACAATGTTGTTGCAGATACATATACTGTTGCTATCCCTCCATTAAAACCTCAACCGTTAAGGGTTTCCATTGCATATAAATTGCCACTGTTTACCCAATGTCTGTCATACAAAATTCTACTCCTTTAGAAGCTTATTCGTTATGGGAGTCTTTTGTTTGCCACAAAAGAAAGAACCCAAGTGGGACATTTATTTATACTGTACCTTCTTAAATGACATACCTTCTTAAATGACATACATATATATATACGCGGAAAATGTAAACAATACCTTCGACTTAACATGAAAAATGTGTGCACAGAAATTGTTGGTATATATGTAGTTGTTTAAAAATAAAAGAAAAAAAAACATTAAAAGGGTTTCCTGTGGGATTCCTTTATCACCTTACACACATGGAGTTCAAGGTCGTGTTACCTTTATGGGGACGTTGCATATCAACTGATATAGTATACTGTGTATACATCATGTCTTTTATATAATTTCCTGTGTTGTATGTTTTAATTGTCTTTGAACTCATAGGTAACTGCTATGGTAAGCATCATTATTAGTCCTCCAAGAAGAAGAAATTGTAATCACTGTGGCGTATACTCACTTTTTTTCAAAAAATAATAATCTTTGTTTTCGATTGTTTATGCATTCTTTAAACTAAATTGAGTGCGTTAATATGTAAAATAATAACTAACATTTATAAAAGTTTTTGGAGATAAACTTTAAAGTTTAATCTCATACAATTCTATTAGTTTTTTTAACAATATTCAATGTATGTATGTATTATGATTTGTATATAATATAATACATATCTACTTATATAATGCATCAAAGTATAATACACAAAATTTATACATACATTTATGAAAAATTTCAAGTCCCAAGGCAGCTTTGATTACATCATATTTTATTTGATTTGAAAAAGAAGTAAAATAAATAAATGTACATGCAGGTACATAGCTTGTTTTTTTAAACATTCAATCACATTCTGCACCTACTTTTATTCTGTTTCGATTACAAAACGTAGATATGTATATTCAATTTCAACCAGTTTTATTCGCAATTTATAATCGAATACTATTCCATAGAAATATGTAAACTACACAACGCAACACTGACCCTGACTTTTAACTTATGAACAAAATGAAAAAAATATTTCTGAATGCCAAATAGAGACACCAGAAATTCACCTCTTCTGAAGAACAAAATACAAAATTAATGCTTCTAAAAAGTTGTTGAATAAAGTAATATCATTACGGCCAATTATTTTTTTAGAGAAACATAAATGAAAGAAATTTATTTTAAAACCTGATTTCTGCCATAAGCTGATCTAAAGCAAGTTGGATCATATTGAATCTCTAATTCAATAGCAACCAACATCAAAACCAAATTCAAGTTCTACATTCACCTATTTAAAAAAAAAAATTAATTTCTTGGTTAATAAAAGCAGACAGAACATAATACTTTTTTTCTGATCTACGTGATTACAAATCGATTTTTTTGAATTTTTGATTTAGGAAAAAGAATTGCATATTTTCTGGTATACCTTTTTTTTAAGCTTTTTGCCGGAATATCTCGAACGTAAATTTATTTAATCATGTGGCAAGATGTACGATTTTTTTTAATGTTGAACTTGGTCCCTACATCTATAGGTACTAAAGGGTGTTTTTAACTGCGATTTATAGGTAGGTACTATGTATATGACAAGTTATGGATTCGAACTAAAAATCCAATTTGAGATTTTGATCAAACTTGACATTATAAATAAATTTGGTGTCGCGACAATTAGAAGAGAGCAAGGACCTAGTGACTTTCATCTGTCCACCAATCCTGTGTGCTGTTTTTTGTTTGAGGAATGGATGGGCCTACAATTATTTTCTACCAAATCAGAATGTCTAAGGTGAGGTTCATTTATTCGTGACATGAAATATTCTTGGAGGATTTGTCTCTTCCTCGCTGGAAGCAGTAGCCGATTTTGTATTCAGATGGACGAGGCTGGGAATCGAACCCAGACCTCCGGAATGACAGCCTACTAAACTACAAAACATAGTTGAATTCGAGAAACTCATCGAAAAGAACGTGAATTTTACTATGCTCGTATTAGCTACCTGAACACAATGGAGCTGCAGTCGGATTACCTGTCAAAATATTGAATATACATAATTTCAATGTTGCGAACACAACGCAACCTATCTGCAAACGTTGGAAGAGTTCACCAACTTTTAACTTCTGTGCGTGCAGGATTTTTGACATTTCAAAATTGATGGAGACGAACAAGCCCATTTCAACTCGATGAGTCTTTATTTAGGGGTTGAAATGGGCTTCAAGCTCTCTTGAATTCCTCATGTTTACAGAAGATGCAATCAGCTGACCCAACAAATGACATCAAAACATCAAATGTCAGAAAGCTGTACAGCTGCATTGTGGGTACGTTAAAAAAAAGCACGAACGACAATTATTGACAGGCTATTGCAGCTCCAGTTCCAATTGCAGCATTCTATTTTGTTCAAGCAGTAAAGCACACACTTTTGATTGAGTGCGGCTCCGTCAATAAACAGAATTGCCGCATTTGGACCAATGATAATCCGTAAACCATTGTCGAAACACAATTACATCCAGAATAAGTCACCATTTGGTGCACTTTAATGGCCACTTATTTTTCTTCAAAAATGGTTATGCTCAAAACGTTTTAGCAACGGTGATCCACCGACATGCTTACTAACTTTTTCGTGCCTCATTTGGAAGGCATTAATGCAGACATTTGTGGTTTAAGCATGACAATGCAACATAGCACACAACACGCAATAAAATTAATTTAAGGAAAGAAACATTTGATGAACGATGAATTTCACAAAATGGACCTGTTAAACTGGCCACCTCGTTCGTGCGATTTGACGCCATTTGATTATTTCCCCTGGGTATATGTAAAATCACATATCTACGCGCGTTAAACCAGAATCAATTGAATACTTCGAAGCGAACATTCGACGCAGTATTAACGAATTATAGCCTGATTTAATGGAAAGAGTATTGTGAAAATTGGACCTCCAGATTAAGCCATGTACCCACCAGCTACTGTGGCCACATGCCCTTAATCATATTCAAACATTAATGCCATTAAATAATCTGTAAGACATTTGTCTGCAAGAAAACACTTTTATTAGACTAGACCATCAGCAGATATTTCTATTAAAATTGAAAAATTTAAATATTTAAGCTCTCTGGCAGTCTTTCATCATCCCTTCGAGTTTTTTACTTGAAAAATCCACTTTTTGTAACGTGTATATTGCACTTCTTAAAATTTTCACATTTTGAGGTCCAATTATTTTTTGGTCTCAGGCATACATTCCTTGTCGAACCATTTTTGAAAAAAGGACCACGGGAAAAAATGTAGGGACTCTGGGCCCTTTTTCAATATTGCTAAACAGTGATGATACTTATGTCATCGAGGCCGAAAATGATGTTTTGGCGCATTTTATACAAAAAAGTATTTAAAACGGAAAAAAAATTATTAAAAAAAATGGCAATACTTACTTAAAAGGGTTTTACCTTTTTGGAGAGCCAGAAGTCTACTTTATTATTTAATTTTTAAATCAACTTATTTTTATTAATAATTTTTGAATAAATTACTTTCAAACTCAAAAATTTAAAAAAACAAAAAATTGAATACTGTTGAGCAATATTGAAAAAGGACCAAAAATGCCCACGGTCCTTTAGAGTACCTTTTCGGAACCTTGTTGTATGTGAAATAAAAAAGTAAATAATTTATTTTCTCATTTCACGAAGATATTAGTATTTTGACAAATTATTTCAGACTTAAAGGTAGTTAAATCTGCTGATGAATTTTGTTTGCTGTCGATATATGTATGTATTTAACGAAAATTAATTCCTATCGATGATAAATGGTGTTATAGCATTTGAAAAAAGAACGCATCAGGAACAGGGAAGGATGAATTAATATTGTCAAACCCTATAATCTGAAAATTAATTTGTTTGCTGTTTTTGTGTTTCCAAGTCATTATTCCAAAGCACTTTTAGCAAAAACATTAATTTGTTTTCATAACCCATTACCGCTACCAAAGGAAAATAACTTAAATAATTTTCTGAGTTTATTGAAAGTACCTATGTAGATACAAAAATAATAAAAAGTTTGATTCCTTAATTCGTTAACGAATGGGAACCTCTTTTTGAAACTAATAAAAAAATATGATATCTTTATACGCCCCAAAGTCCCGTGTTTCTTTTTTTTGAGTTACATCCTTTGTGAAGTATAAAACTTTTTAGAAAAATTTCACCCGAGATAAGATTCTCTTTTGTTTAAAAAAGAAATGTGGTTATAGACATTTTAACACGATGCACAAAGACATTGAATAAAACTATATAAAAAATAATACTACTATACACAAAAGTAACCCAGTTTTATTCTTTCGAGAACAAAACTAAAAGAGCTCTAATAAAACGTTTGTAAACGCTAACTCAGCTGGAAGGAAGAAATTCTCTCAAAAGGGACACACTTTTAATTAAATATCCTCCTTGACGTTTTATACCATTTTAATTGTTCATGAATGAAGAAGTGTTTGCAGAGATTTTGCTTCTGTAGCTTTTAGCTGGCGGTTGAAATGCTGGTCTAAATGAGTCGAATAGCTTTTTGAAGTTAGTAGATATCAGTGCAGTGTTTATGGTTTCGACATGGCTAAGAAGGTTGTTGTAAAATAAATTAAAAAAAAGATAATTTTTTATTTTTAGCATTAAGATTTTTAAACGAAGTACTTTTATTAAAAACTAAAATTTGTAGAAGCAATAAATAAATTGGTTTTCTGTTAGAATCATTTTAATAAACTATACCTATCGTCCGAAACCTGAGTACAACTCCCATATTTGGGCAGGTGCTCCAAAAACCCACTAGAGCCTATTGGATAGAATACAAAAGAGAACTCTAAAAATGATAGGTGAAAGAACTATAACGGAAACATTTACATCTATTGGGCACCGTCGCAATGTTTCATGTCTATCATTGTTTTAACGCTATTTCTATAAACAGTGTTCTAGTGAAATAACCAGTTGCGTTCCTCCCCTTAAACAATTCAACCGTTATACTCGCGTTTCTAGGAATGCTCATCAGTTTACCCTTGAGCCCAACTTCGGACGTACTGTTAAGTACAGAGATTCTTTCCTCAGTCGCACTACACGAATGTGGAATGCTCTACCCAGCCCGGTTTTTCCCTCCCATTGTGATCTTCACACATTTAAAACCAATGTGCATCGGTATCTCCTTTTAAATCCCCTCCAATCTACCTAATCGCTTGCTGTGAATATTCATTTTAAGGGTAGTCACAACCCCTTTAGGGCGCCCTAAATATAAAAAAAAACCTACTTCGAAACAGAAAATAAATTTGAACATGTTCATCACTTAAATACACGACTAGGTCCTAAGTCCCACGTAATTGCTCATAGAATAAAGTTGTTTAGAGTTTTAATAAATTTATTTTTAAATGTATTATAGAAAAATAATCAAAATCAGGAAATTAGTTTTTAAAGCTCTCAGAGAGGATTTACTGGTATAACGTTAATACCGACAGAAAAAAGCCATATTTTGTATGGGTTGGTTAGGTGGGTGGAAGAGTGAATGAAAATTGAGGTTACTTGGGTTGGTATTAGAATCAATGAATCATAGTTTATATTAAAGATGTTAAATGTTGAGCATATCAGTTTTTTAGAAGTTTGTAAACTGATAAATTTTAATCGATCGGATAACAAAATGGCATTGGGCAGGATATACTGCGAGGCTAGAATATAAAAATCGTTGGACAAAACGCTTATCTGATTGGGTTCCTGTTGATAAGAAGAGAAATATTGGCAGACAACGGAAAAGATGGAGATTGAGACAGAACCAACATAAATCAATGTGTTAACCGATGGAGGAAAAGAGCTCGCTATAGAGACGTCGCGTCTGGAGGAGTCTGGGGGAAACTTTTGCCCATTTAACTTATTTACTGCAATTTTAAATTGTACTGCTAAAAAAAAAAAATAAGTATATTAAGATACCGTACAAGTGATAGGGTTTTTTGAGCTAAAAATGATAAATAATCGATTTTTGTAAGAGGCCAGATGAGACGTTATATACAATACAGCTTCAATCTTCTTAAATATATAAAAATGGATCGTGGCGGGTCGGATGCTTAAAACTTGCAAACGACTGGACCGATTTGGATACTTCCTTCTGCGAGTTTGCTTGTAATTGCTCCGCGAAGGTTTAGAAAAAAGAAAAACCGGAAAATTCTCAACAGGTGGAGCTGTAGGCGCACATTTCGTTTTTCATTTCAATTCAATTACCGTTCAACAGGTGTCTCTGTAGGCGGTTAGGAAATGACTTTTGGGATATTCTTTTTCAACTTTTGTTGAAATGGGGTCAAAATAAAATAATTGTCTGATTTAAGAAATTCTTTTCTGTCAACGTTAATCCAGAGTTAACTCACCTAATTTATTATTGAAAAATATGTTTCAGGAGCTAACTCGGGGTTAACCCTCAAACTAGGATTATCTCGCACTAAAAAAACTCGGCCTAAATGTTACTAATATCACACTTAAGACTTAATTATTGACGTTTCATATGCAGGTGTTTTTGGTGCAGAGAATTTTGTTTACGAAATTCGCTACACGCATTTCAAAGGAGAATATGCAATCAATGGTTAATGGTACTAAATTGTTACCTCTCAAAAAAATATCAATTAAAATAAATATCTGTCTATTTAAGTTATAACATGTTCTCTCTCTATTTTGGAATTAACTTCATTTTGATAAGTAGAATATATCCATAATCCATACCAAAAACTGGAATAAATTCTCATGTGGAGTAGATTTCCGTAAAATAAATTCTCTGCACCGGTATGTTTTTACTTGGAGTTATTGACAGCATGTTGAAATTTTTCTCAAATCTTAAAATTTAATTTAAAAGAAGCTATAAATAATTTTTACATTAATTTCTAAATATAAAACATTTTTGATTAAACATATTTTATTTAAAAGATAACTAAATTAAATTCATGCGATAAGCTCATGTACATTTTAATTTAATTGAACTTATACTATACGCATAATAGTCTCTCACCCACTCTACAAATCCAAAGCTATGGCTGCGTATCCCTTGGTTTCAATTTACATTATAAACAAATCTAATTGAGTTATACATTATGGTTACAGAAGAGTATAGTAGTGCTGTTAACTTAGTTACAAACAAAAATAAATAATTTCAAAAAAAAAATCTCAAAACCGACTCAGCAAAATAATTCATTTTACATCCAATTGCTGAAAGGCCAGCAACAACAGCTACTGTTTGGTATAAATGTATGGATAGTGTCGGACAGACCGGTCGACGGGTGACAGTCGGTTATTGTTATCGCTCCGACATCGTCATCATCATCATTCATTGTAAATTAGTGACCGTCGATGTCCATTGGCATAATTTCATTTAAACGTAATTGCCTGCGTGATATAAATGACAGGCGAATACGAGTAGTTGTAGCAGCCAACACACGCGGATGCGGGACATCAAAAATGTATATATAGATTTAATGCACAAATGTGTAGTATATCCAGTGGCGTATTAATATATGAGCACAATACGCATTACCTTGAGGCCCTTTACCTATATATATCTACGTATTTCCCTTTCTCGCATATAATAGATTTCGAGAGAGAAACAAAATATTTGCAGAGTGAAATTGCATATAAACAAACATTTGGAAGCCAGCAGCTCGTGAAGAACTCGGGCCTAATGACAAACAACTCTCAATCCATTCTACCTACAATTTTCTGCCAAATCCTAACGGCTTATTCACTTATTCATGACAAGAGGTACTCTTGGAGGTTTCGTGACTTCCTCGCAGGAGGCAGTCCTACGGATATTTACCATTTCCCCGCGGGCTATAATTGCATACCAAAATTTGTTTTCAGAAAATTTGAAAAAAGGGTTGTGAAAACGTCAAAGATACTAAAAAATATTTTTTTAATTTTTGTTATTTAAAAGTTAAATATATGTAGAATCAATAGATAAAGTAAAATTACAGTAAAAACATTGTTTTTTTAAAGTGGAAAAATTAAAAAAAAAAACTCTGACAGCAGGCGCCCTGATCGTTTTCAAACCACGAAAACTCTTGTTCCACCACTGCATTAACTTGGAGGGAAGGAAGACATTGCTAAAATAAACTGCATCCAACAAACAAACAATGACCCTAGACCCATGTGACCGCATAAAATGTTATTAAATTATTTTGTTGTTTTCATAATAAATAGACTACCATGCCATCATCATCAGGCAGGGATGGGGAGGTCAAAGGCAAATGCAAACAAACTACCATTTTGAATCTTCCGATTTAATTGGCTGTATAGCTGGATTGAGATTAGGATACAAAAACCGACCACAAATCCAAAAAATAAACAACAACAACAAGTACAAGAAAAAAAAAAAAAAACACGAAGATAAAATGCATTAAGTTGACATTTCTTGTGAATACTATGGATATTTTGTGCTCTCGAGGGGGTTGTATGCGGTGTGTGGAACATGTAGCTCGGACAGGAACACCATCAATTAATTTATCCAGTTAGTGGAACTTCCAAAGTGACATCACTCTTTCTATCGTTGTTGGGGAGTAATTGTGATTCCTTGAGCATATAAGCAAGAATGTAACAGCGGGTTATGTTGAAATATGAACATGGGCTACGTGATGGCTTAAAGTGACAAAAAAAAAATGTAGGTTGGTACCTTAAATAGGTATAGAAAAGAGTTTAATTAATCTAGATTGGTGCAACAAAATATTTCGAGCAAAGATTTTTTAATCCTCAATTAGGACCAGTTATTGGTTTCTTAAAATATATAATATATCATAACTTAATATAAAACAATTTAAGTATAACCGTGTTTTTTTTTTTACCAGCCCGGAGGGAAAAAAGGGTTGAAAAAAAAACGACATTGAGGATTTGCGACGCAATCACAGAAAAAAATGGAGTTTCTACAAACTATCGTTCCGCATGCATTCTCCACCGAAAAAATGCTTCCTCAGTTGGCAATGGGTGAAATTACTTATATTAGCTAACTCTGATTTAAATCACCACTGCATAACTGGATCTAAAAGTTATTTGGATAGTTGAAGGAGTTTATAGAAAAATTGATTTTAACTAAATATTTTGAAAATAAGATGATTTGATTCAATAGCAAAATATGTGGTGCCCTACAAATCATTTTTGTTCATTTAATATACGTAATTGTATAGCCTTCATTATTCATGTAAAGTCCCAAAGATAATACGAGAATTTTTTTTTTTTTAAATCAAAAAAGCAAACATCGATTTTACGCTCAAATAGTATGCACGAGTGGGTCGCGCGAACTTCCTCCAATGTACTATTACACTTTTGTTTTAAAATTTGAATGCTGTAGGTAATTGTTAATCTATTATATTCATCTGATTTTAAAATACGTAAATAAACCTGCCGAAAACATATAGCTAATATGAAGGAAGTATGATTTGAGTACACAAAAATGAACAAAATAGTACCGTGTTGTACACATGCATGCATATTACTTGAAGTTTACACTAAAAATTGTTAAATATGAACATAATTAGCAATAAATTGACTAAACAATTTCTGACAATGCTTTGACACCAACTCCTGATTTCTTTAACAATTCTAAATTTAAGAGACAAAAATCGTTGAAGCGGTTTTTTTTAAATAAAATATTTTTGTACGTTTCTATTCATAAAATTTTGTAAACATTTTTAAGAAAAAAATACAGTATACCATATTGTGGTATTTATCGATGTTGATATATAATTTTTTTAAACCATTAACAAATTGGACACTTGTATATTCAATATTATTAAAAGCTTTTGTACCTGTACAAATTTAGACAGAGATAATGATATACTCAAAATAAAAACTGTCCCTAACAGGTACCTATTGCTAGTAATGGCTTTGTGTTAAACTTTTTATTTCTTTCTGCATTTAAAAATTCTGTTTTTCAAATAACTGCTTTTCAAAACTCGAATTTCAAAATCCTGCAAATAATAAAAAATGTTTTTAAAAATGAAAAAAAAAAACGCGTTATGATAGCAATAATTTTTCTTGTTTAAAATCTTCTGGGTAATGCTTAAAACCCGCTTGGTGCCAAGATTACTAAACATTGAGTTTTCAAAAAAAAAATTTAAACTTTTTGTCAAAATCAAACAATTATTTTTTCTTGGCATACAATACTTTTTTAATTTTTAGTTGAACCGATTTTACGAGAAACACGAATATAAAAAAAAATGGATCTATATGGGAGGTAACATTAATAACCATTTTTCGGAAATTGTTTTTTTTTTATCTAAAACTAACCTTTACCAAGAACAAAAATAAAAACGAAAACAATAGAAATGCATTGTTTTAGGGGACTGTAATGAATGAAATTCAATTGAACATTTTTTTCCGACTTTCTATCCAATTTCTAGGTGCGACAATTTAACCAAATTCCCCAAAGAAAAATATAATTTACAGCGTTTTACTGCTGCTTAGAGAGTACGGTAGATTCTAACTGATGAGCCCAATTTTTGTGCCTGGGCGAGACGTACTTGAATTCGTTGTGTCATTTTTGTGTGGGAATTTTTGTTTCGCATCATCAGCAGCGTACAAAGTCTTCAATTGTCAATTTTTAGGCAAACACTAAAAACCATGTGCTTAGACACAAACCTTCCATTTGAAATAAATATGTATATTAGAAGAGCTCAAGCTTCGGGAGCTTGTTTTGTTTTTATATTCTTACAAAGAAACACTTTTTTAATATTTTTATAAAATCAATTAAAATTTATGTAATCAATTAAAATCAAATTAAGTATTTATTTATTAAGTATTTATTTATTTATTTATTTATTCATCAAGCAGATACACAGCTCTTATAGACTACTAAAAATGATTAACAATTTAAGAAAAATATATCGAAATAAATACTAACCACCGTTATTAAGACTTAATAACAATCTTTTTTTAAAACAATCTGTGCTTAAGTTTAAATTAAAATCAATAACAGTACATAACGAATTAGCTTGTCTTAAACACCGAGTTAAGGGTTCATTGGTTCCATAATTAACCCTATGAAAAGGTACACAAAATAAACGATTACTTCGTAAGCCATGACTTGGAACATGAAAACTAACCAACGAAAGAAAATGAGGGCAATTGATTTTGTAATTAATTAAATCGCTTACAAACATGACATCAAAATATCTACGTCGTGTTTCCCAAGATTGAATGCCTAATAACAAACACCTTTTATTATATTATGGCATATCAATATTCCATCGTAAAATCCGAATTGCAGTTCTAGTGAAGCGTTTCTGTATTCTTTCAATTCTCATTGAATGGACACCATACAAAGGATTCCAAATGGAGGAACAGTATTCTAAAATTGACCGTACGTAACAAAAATATAAAGATCTTAAGGTGAAAGGATCAGAGAAGTCTTTAGCATTCCTGGAAATAAATCCAAGCATTGAACTGGCCTTAGAAATGATGTAGTCAATGTGGTTAGAAAAAGAGAATTTTAAATCAAAGATCACACCCAAATAGAGAAGATCCTTGTATATCGTAGGAATACAATATTGGAGACATTATTAGCACACCAAACAGATAAGTTATAAAGATCGTTTTGCAGGTTTATGCAATCCGAAATAGATTTTATACGTAAGAATAATTTAAGGTTGTCAGCATACATTAGACAAAGACTATTAATAAAAACACTCGGAATATCATTGATAAATAAGAGAAAAAGAAGGGGTCCTAAATGACTTCCTTGTGGAAACCCGAAAGTTACCACAACCGAGTTAGAAATAAAGTTGTTAATTCGGACGTGTTGAATTCTACCAGTAAGATAGGATTCAAACCATTTTAATAAGTTAGAATGAAAACCTAATTTATGAAGTTTGCCATTCAATAATGAGTGATCAACCCTGTCAAACGCTTTAGAGAAATCAGTGTATATAACATCACATTGATACCCTTGTTCAAGAGCAACTAACACATAATTGCTAAAAATCGCAAGATTGGTCGAGGTTGATCTGCCACCGATAAACCCATGCTGCAGAGGGGAGATTATTTCTTCTTAAGTATAGGTAATTTTAATTGAAATTTTCAAATTACAATTATTATTTACATATGTACATTATCTATTTAGATAAAAATTGATACGTTTAAAAGGCAGCAAATTTGGAATCAAATATTGGTATAGGTATTTTTTTCTGGAAATTTAAATTAATGTATTTATAAATTACAATAAATAAACAAAACAAAGAAAATTCAGTTGAAGTTCAAAACAAAAACCACACATTATGCTTTAACTTAAAGTTTCTCTCAACACGGTATAAAAAGAAAATGCTGTATTATATTAAATTAACATCAGTAAAATATTTTGATCGCGAAAATAGTGTTAGAATCAGTATTAGAGCAGTTTAAGGCGTATTAAGTTGTTTTAAATGTGAAGAAATGCTCACGTACATAAACTTTTTGCTATGACCGAGCACCAGAGCTAGAACCTAGTCTAGCCAGACTGGGCATTAGGCTGACTTTGTACTTATAATGAACAAGCTGGGTGTTAAATTTAAACATCTTAAGGTAAAAATAATCATTCTGAACAATGTTATAAATGAACATCTTATTTAAATTCTATCAAACTAAAAAAAAACAAAATTTTGCAAAAATACAAAACCAACCAATATCGCTATTAATTTTTCTGTTTAACAAAATGGAATTTTTTTTTTACTAATTGAATACGTATTTAAATTTTTTTAATGTAAATAAATATTTAAGTTTTTTTTAAATTTTAAATTTACTTTCTTACGGAATTGCTTTCTTTTTTGTCTAAATAGAGCTGTGAGTTGTAGAGTGAGAATTCCATCTGTATTTAATCAAAGATACATTTATGTACTTGGAACAAATACGGGATTCAAATTCATCGAAAGCATATTTTTTTGAATATTAGGTATGTGTCTACAAGAACATATGTTTTGAGAGGAATTAAAGCATGGTTAAGTTTCTAAGCTTAACTTCCAAGAAAATTGTGCCGACGATATTAACTCCTGTTTATTTAATTTTTAAACAGTATCTTAATGATTTCAATAACATCTCGTTGTATTGGCATGATATTGGCTTAGCAAAATAATTGTTTGCTTATTGCTTTAAAATTTCATGTATTTTGTATAGTTTATAGTATATGTATATACCTATATAGTTAATTATTGTCACTTTTATTTCATTTTCCTCTTGTTTTGTGCAAGTGGGTCTTAAGTGTGTTTTTTTTGGTTAGCAGTCTGTTTGAGCTGTTCATAATTTTTTGTTTAAAGAGCATACGTGAAATTTATATTTATTCATTCAGGTTTATTCATTGCAATAAATATTAAACATTAAAGATTTCAAAGACTTTAATTTGTATGTATCTAAACGTTTGCTTCAAATTAATAGGTAGTAACGAAAGATTTTTGTTGACATTAAAAATACTCCAAAGAATAACAGTATCTATAGGTATAGTTAAAGTGTTTTCTTCTTATTTCTAGGAATAAGTTGATTATATGATTCAGAATTAACTAGCTGTTTAACTGATTATTGAGAAATTGACCGTTAATTACTTAGTTGCTTCGTTAACCATAAATTAAGTTCTTGAATTAATTATATAGAAGTCTAAAAACTTCTGGTTAGAATTTTATCAAATCAGTCATTAATACAAAGTTCGATTAATCTTTGTCTGATGCTACATCACAACATTCTTATTATTTAATTGTCCTCGAATCATAAGTTAATTATAATAATTTATATCTTAAAAATCCGATAAAAACAAAATCCCAAATTTTGTTTAATAACAATCACGAGCACCCTATCATACCTGTGGATACATGCATGAAATTAATTACTTTCATTACCAATCACGACTCGATCAACAATGCATATGACATGACTGAATTGAATTTAAATACTTTTTTCACGTTTCCCCGTACCATCACTAAAGAGATAAACTGAATTCTGTTTTTTTTTTTTGTTCAATGCTGTACTTGGCCGTACCAACCACACAGTGACATATGATGTATTAAATCAGCTTAGCTGTACCTAAAAACAAAAAATATACATACCTCTCTCTATGTACATATGTATGTATATTAATTGCAAAAACGCTATTAAAATACACAAAAATCTGTGATTTATTATTCAAACTACCCCATCCGGTACATCACTTGTGTTGATGGGTTTTTCTGATGCCTTTTTATGTTTGACTTTTATTTTAACGACTTAAATCTGATTCTACAAAACAGGTTAGTTATTAGTAAAAATCAGCGTCCGCTGTGCTAATGATGATTGACCTGACGTTTTTGTTTCTGATAAATGAGATTTCGCAACAAATTGATTATTTCGCATTTTAAGTTAGTTGAAGCAGTCAAATATGGTTAACATTGACGTCATTCCAAGTGAAAAGTGTCAAATGTTTAGTAATTTTCTTTTTGCGTATAATGTTGAAAAGTCATTATAAATTTAATTTGAATATCTAACAAGGTAATCGGATTAGCAAAAAAAAAAAAAATAAAAACACACACAAAACGTGTGGAGTTTAATTGGGAGGGTGGTGTTCAAAAATGTCACTCCTCCCAAAAATGAATGTAATTTGAACAAAATAATACACTTGTCAGTGTCACAGTTGAACGACCCTCATCGGATTTTGAATGCTGGTATAGGCTCAAATACATACCTACTTGAATGACAGTTCATTAAAATGGATGGAATATTTTAGAATACTAACGAATGATGTGTGTGTTTTTGATGTGATGTGTTTTTCAGGTGTATGGAGATTTATAACATGTACATATCAGTTTTTCTAATTCAATGGACATAAAAAGAAGAGAGATTGAAAAATGTTAAGTGATTTGGTTTAGATTTAAAACCTAGTTCGTGTTCGTCTGTGAACGATGTTAATTGCACGATTATTATAGCATAAGCTTAGTGACTACTGAAGCATTTAAATTTCTTACCAAAGCTCAATCAAACAAACGAACGAGAGGTGTTTCATAATTTTAAAGTCTTGGTAGGTACAGGGCAGGACCAACCATATGTGCAGGATGTGCAAATGCACAGGGCGCAAAATTCTGGGGGCGCATTACCAGTAGCAAGAAAATGTATTCTGAACTTCTACAAACAAATATGTATTGCCATTTGCATTTTAACCACAAAACTTGTTCAAATAATCCCAAAATAACATCCATCATAACTTTGCTATTTCTTACCCACTAACTAACTTCACTTTCATTGTTGTATTCAAGGAGAATTTAACTCAAAATGTAGTTAAACTAAAGATCCCACTAGACCTACGCATTGAAAGTCTACCTCCTGGGTAGTGTGGAAAAGTCTTATGCATGTGTATCAGTGTATGTATGTATGTATCAAATACAAAAAAGGGGCGCTTTTAACAAATCTTGCCCAGGGCGCAAGTTTAGCTGGAGTCGGCCCTGGGTAGGTATAGTAACATTTCAGACGTGGTAGAAGGCGAATGTGACGAAAAATTATTCTGGGACTTATATTAAATTTGAAAATGCATCTTTATAACTGGTGTTCTTTTAGAGGTCTAGAACTTCCGATAGGGATAACTGCCAAACTAGCTATCATACTAATGAAGTGTGTTTGAATTTTTTGTCGGTATACTTTGGCAAATCACCATGCAAAGATTACACCACAACAACGTTTACAAATCGTGGAATTTTATTTCAAAAATTTGGTGAATGGGCTGAGAATTAAATGGAAGTTGAACCAGATTTTTATCGTCAAATCATCGTCAGCGATGAGGCTCATTTCTGGCTTAACGGGTAAGTAAACAAGCAGAATTGTCGTTTTTGGAGTGAGCACAATGCTCATGAGACTCCATTACATCCCCAAAAAATAACTATTTGGTGCGGCTTACATGCCAAAGGCGCCATCGAAAAAAATTGTCTTTAAATCAGAAACCGGTGCCAACATTACCGTGAATGGCGAACCCTACATGCAAATGATTCGTAATTTTTTATTCCTCATGTCATTGGAAATTATTTGGAGGAAAAATGGTTCCAACAAGAAGGCGCAATATACCATACAGCGCTGCAACGATCACTTTGTTGAGCCAAACGTTTGGTTACAGAATCATCTCAAGAAATGGATCTGTAAATCGGCCACCTCGTTCGTGAGATTTAACTTCTTTGGACTACTTTTTGTGGGGATACGTTAAATCTCTGGTCTATACTGATAAACCAGCAATAATTTATCAATTAGAAGCCAAAATTCGAAGCACTATTGCTGAAATAAGACCGGGTATGCTCGAAAAATTGGTGCAAAATTGGACCGACAGGATGGGGTTCATAAGGCGCAGTCGCGGAGGCCATATGCCAAAAATTATTTTTAAACATTAAATGCCATGAAATTTTTGAGCTAATTAAGCCAAAATATTGGTCATTCCATTGAATTTGTTGTGTTTTATTTAAAAAAAAAATTTTATGCTTCTACAAAAAACACCCGATAGTTAAAAATCCAATTTTAATTTACTCGTTATCCAGTTGTTATGCTTTATGTTGCACTTTAAAGAAAGGACCTTACGCCAGTTATCGATGATCCCGATTTTAAGAACGAAACAATGCTTTGAGAAGAAGATTCGATGACGGCTACATCCTGCACAACGACATAAGCTTAGTCGAAAAAATCGTACCCAACTGTTCAAATGGATAGTTCATTGTCCTCAAAATAGGAAATGGGGGCTGGAGCAGCCTATTATTTGAGGACTATGACTTTTTCCATCCAATGCTTCTTCCTAAGGCTAAGGAAGACAGGTAGTAAAGCAGTCTCCCAAGCAACTTAAGGCCCATAGTTTTTCACTGCGGAATCAAACCAGTGTTAGCTAACTCTGGAAATTAAATAAATCTAAAGTTAACTGAAAAAGCAGTTTTTCATCAGTTGAGAATGCTTTTCAAAGGACCTAGACTCGGAAAATAAAACATCAAATGCATAATGTTCAGTTAACTCACTCAGTTCAGAGGTAACTCACCAAATTGATGAGTTTCCCTTTCTAAATCTTTTGGGGCAATAATGCGTGCGTTGCAACCATTTTAGGATTATCCAAAGTTTGGTGGGCAAATTTTAATTGACCGATTCAGTGAACAATATCAGCCAACACCCTTGAGTCAACGAAACGCAAGATTAACCGAAAACATCATCGCTGTCCGTGAGATGTTATTGCCATTGCCATCACCATCAACGGATTGTGATACCGATCGATGATAACCAATTTATTTTGGCCGAAACTGGATGATATAAATGTGAAGGACATGTGGGCCCTGTGGCACTATGTACCACACAGCGAACGCAACAATGGAAATTCTCCATGAAAGATTTGAGAGAAGAGAGAATTGAACACCAAAATCGTGCGATCAAATTTAGCCGAATAAATGCGGAAGAGTTATTGAAATTTGGATCACTCGGATCCGTGCCACCGCAAGAAGCTGATGTGGGCATTTGAACGATATCATATTCCATACATAATGGCATAAATGGAAACAATTTTGTTAATAACTCACACACAGCTTGTTTTATTCCATTTAAACATCTACCCGCCCATATTGAAAAACCATCAAGGGACCAATTATCCCGATATTGCTATTTGGTGATGCTAAGGCAATGATATTGTTTAAAGTACATATATGTGAAGGCTTGAGGCTGTTTTGAGTAGTTGTACAAACAAAAATACGACCAAAAATTTACGGGCTGTACAGTGACACCAACCTTGGCAAAACAGCCCTATTAATAGCTATCCGCTCCTAAACACACATGTTAGCTGGCATACGGATAGCGAACTTGTCTACTAGATAAACGTTATTTTTGCTTTGTGATATCTTTTCAGTTTTTGTAACTGGAAGCACACCCGCGGCCGGTGGTACTTCATCTAAATGAAGCAGTATTATTCAATGTGTGTGTCACATACATATGCACACTAAAGTTATCCACTCCCTATTACATGTCACAGACAGACTATTTATTAATATGTATACAAATTGACAGATCTACATAATGTTAGTTCTATCATGGCGTTTTTCGCCGTCTATTAAGGGGGGGGGTATGTAAAAGTCCTACGACTGAACTCGCTGTTCCATGTTAAGCAGATGGATACCAATGCTCTGACCCAAAATCTTTGAGGCCAACCCCGGGAACTCTGCAGTGCAGAAAAGCGCGTGACTCATCTAGCACACGCCAGTAAAACCTTAAATTGTGTGCTTAACTGAAACGAGCTGGAGAAGCTTGTTGGTTGATTATACAACACCTTCAAAATACATTGGTTTTGATGATGATAAGATTTATTTTTATTGCCAATGTTATTCAACAAAAAAAAAAGATAACAAATTTCACCGGAAGGAAATTATTATAAAACATTTAGTATAGCAGTTAATGAATATAAAACTTTATTTTCGGAATATACCACGTATGTAAATATGTTAATGAAAGTATTTGTATGATTATAATTGTTTGATTAATTTGTTTACATAGTTCTATAGAAAGTTGGCATCAATTGTTTTAATATTTCGGTGATAAATTGTTAAAAAGCAATTAATTTTGATGTTCATAAAATACATATCCATATTCCATGAACAAAATTATATTATAAATAAAAGTTCAACCCACCCACTCTTTGTGTTTATACATGCACGTCACTTACTCTCCATCAGGCCCATCTGATTGTGAAAGCAGAAATATGAAATATTTATAAATAAAATAATAAATTATGATGAATGACCAAGTATGCCAGATGAAACAGATGTAAATATTATATTAAAAAAAAAATACAAAAGTTCGTTGATCTACTTCTTCCTTTTGTTGTTGTTGTTGGTTTTATCCGAAATTGGTTTTCGAACCACCCACACCCATTCAAAGTCTGTTTGATTGAAATGGCTATCCATATAGTTTGTATACGTTGCACCAATTGAGTGAAATATACCAATATATGAAGCTATTATACGCCGGCCGATGTTGACCCAGACCTAAATCGATGGAAAATCAAATCAGCGCGAGAACTGAATAATGGCTTCTGGCCTGAAATAACCGATTCTGTGTCTGAACTTTGAATTTGCATTTTGATTTCGATTTACATATTCGACACTTGTACCCAGGCACATATACTCGTATCCATATACGTGAGGGACAATTGGGATTGACGGTTTTATAGTTGATCATCAAAAATGAGTCAAATTAGGGTGCAATGGCTTTTTGAATACTATTATAAATTTTAAACAAAAGTTGTTACAATTGACATTCTAAATTGACTTTGAATTCGATAAAAGTATAAGTGTCATCAAACCGCTGAATATTTGACAAAAATATACATCAAATGTGAAATGGGGTCAATTGTAACTTAATTTATATTATATGTGTAAATTTTGTTTGGGAATAATAGTTATTTATTTTTATAGTTAGAACGGTCACCTTATTAATCAAAAAATTTAGAAATGATAGGAATACTTCGGGCTTATCCACGTATTAAGCGACAAGTAACAAAACGACTGAGATACAACTTGAAGTTACAACTGACCCATTATTGATCGACAATACTCTTATATTGAGTAGAAAATTGCGCTATGTAAATCGCATCATTGTTTTTTTTACGCGCATTCACGGGGTTAAGATTACCCTTAAAATGTTAGAACACAGCGCGAGCATTAGGAAAATAAGGTACGGTTTAAAAAGAGATACCGATGCACATTGGTTTTAAATATCTGTGTACAGTGGGCTCTCGATAACTTGAACACACGATAACTTTGAATATTCCAATAACCTCAACAAATAATTATTCCCTGTACGCATTCTATAGCTTGAACAGACCAAATTTAAGACTCGATACCTGGAATTTTTCCTTTAAGTACTCTATAAATTGAATAAATAAATTTTCAACATACTCTGTAACTTGAACCTAGTTTAATATTTTGAATTTGTGCAAGGTGCTTAAGATGTTGGTACAAAATGCAAACGGTTTTTGTAAAAGGGAATCCCAGGAAATTTTTAAGGCTTTATTCTCCAAGAAGCTGCTTTTCAAAATGTACTGCGCCAAGCTCGGTGTAAAATAACGAATTTTTTTACAAGTCGACTTAAAAACGTCTCATTTCAAATTATTTATTTAATATATCTGTTGTAATTTATGTTTTAAAATTATTAAAAGGAATTATTATTAAATCATGGTTACTTTATCATAGTTTAGTAACTTGAAAAACCCTATAGCTTGAACACCCCTGGTTTTGTAAGTGTTAAAGTTAACGAGCGTCCTCTGTATTACAATGAGAGGGAAAAACAAGAATAAGGTTAAACATTCCATATTCGTGTAGTACGGTTAAAGAAAGAATCTCTGTAATTGACTGTACCTCCGAGATCGGGCTCAAGAGTAAATTAATAGGCATTCCCGGAAGCGCGAATATTAAGGTTAAATAATTGTTTCAAGGGAACACTGTCTATAGAAATAGCGATAAATAAAGCAAGACAACTAACATTAGGTCGCTGTTCAAGTGACGTAAAAGTTTGCTTTATTGTTCTATCACCTATAATTTTTAAAGCTCTTTTCTGTATTCTGTGTAAAAGACTCAAATGGGTTGATGCTGCACCTGTCCAAATATTCGAGTTCTACTCAAGCTTTGGACGAATGTATGCCTTGTAGATATCTGCCAGTTCAGAAGTGGAGACTTGCATTTGGGAATTTCTGGTACCGTCGAAGGAAGCTTAAGCACATTTTTGGAGACGTCAAATATGTGCTTATTCCACTTTCCACAGAAGGTGGTTGGTAATACACATTCCATACAATACATGCAATAATTCATATCCATTTAATTTTTAATTTGTAAAGCTCTGAGCGTTCGGTGTAGGGGAAATTGAAAATGCAACGGTTTAGGATATTATACAGAAATGAAATGAAAAATCTCTCATTTTCTCTTTAAAACGAAATTCGTTTTTGTTTTGTCCTTCCTTTGTTCATCTGAGGCAAAAACTGATGTTTACACATTTTCTCTGTGAGTTCTTCAGTACTCACACTTTTTTTTTCTTGCATAAATCATATAGTATAGGTATAGAACTCATCTTTTTTAAGTGCGAAAAGATATGTATGAACTTACCTACATATTCGTAAATATCGGATATTTTTTTAGAGGTATAGAACCTAAAGTTGGCAACACTATTTTAACTGGCGGCCATTTTGTCAGCTGTCAAGTGATTTATTTTAAGTTTGGTTTAAAATTTAAACATGAATAGACTGACGTCTGAACAACTCTTCCAAATTGTGCCTAAATGGCCCCTAAACAAGATTGCCGTCGAACCCAATTTTCATAAGCGATAGCGATGAAGCTCACTTTTGGTTGAATGGATACGTCAATAAACAAAACTGCCGTATTTGGAGTGATAATAATCCTCAAGTGTATGTTGAGACACCTTTACATCCGTAAAAACTGACTGTTTGGTGTGCTTTATGGTTTGGTGGAATAATTGGTCCGTACTTCTTTAAAAACGATGATGGTTAGAACGTTACAGTCAATGGTAACCGCTATAGAGCCATGATTACTGACTTTTTCGTTCATCAATTGAACAACCATGATGTGCAGGAGCTGTGGTTTCAACAAGATGGCGCAACATATCACACAGCTCGTGCCACTATTGATTTATTGAAGGAAACGTTTGGTAACCGCATATAGTTTCACGTTACGGACCCGTGAATTGGCCTCGAAGATATTTTCTGTTAGGATATGTGAAGTCGCTAGTCTACGACGATAAGCCCGAAACGATTAACCACTTGGAGGACAACATTGACCGCTTTATTGCCGATAAACGGCCACAAATGTTGAAAAAAGTCATCGAAAATTAAACTTCCATATTAGACTACGTCCGAGCTAGCCGTGGCGGTCATTTTCCAGAAATCATATTTAAATTATAATGCCAGAAGATTATCTTTCGAAAAAAACTAATTTCATGTCAATTTAAAAAAAGCATCTTTTTAATTGCTCTATAGGGCAAGTATTGGTTTCATGTGTGGTTTCGAGGTTACAATCAAAACTAACACTACGATAATCGAGAAGTCCGAAAAATTGGGTTTCATCATGCCGTCCGTCGGTCTGTGCGTCGTCGGTGCGTCCACTGTAATTTGAGCTAGAGCCTAAACGGGTGGACCGATTTGCATTTTTATATGATTCCCTAGAGGGCAAATTCGAATTTTTGTTTAAGCTCATCTAGAACGGGTAGCTGCCATACATATATTTTGGTTCAAATTTTCTCGAAAACGGCTCTAACGATTTTGATTAAACTTCGTAACTGTTATAACCAAGTTGATTGTAAGAAAACTGCATTTCAGGTTTTTCTCAACAAATTCACATTACTGAATTGGGTATTCAACGTTTTTTGAGAAAATGGTCCTATTTTTGGGTTATTCGCGTATATCTTTGCCATGATGGTTAAATCAATTTTGTTATAATTTTTTAATCTGATGCTTCTCAATAATTTAAAAAATACTGCATTTAAAAATTTTTGAAAATAATGGGTGATTTTTTAAGAGGTTTAGAACTTTTTTTTAAAAAAAAACACAAAAAATTCGAAAAAATGAATGAAATATTTATTTGAATCGATAGTTTGAACCTTGCAATTTAATGTTTAAAGATAATTTCATGCAAATGTTGACCGCGGCTGCGTCTCAGGTAGCCCATCCGCTGAGTCCAATTTTGGCATACTCTTTCACACATATCGGCCGGTATCTCACGAATGAATGCATGGATGTTGGCTTCCAGTGCGTCAATCGAAGCGGGCTTGTCCCTATAGACATTAGCCTTGACATACCCCCACAAAAAATAATCTAATGGTGTCAAATCGCACGATCTAGGCGGCCAATTGACCGGCCCGAAACGTGAAATTAACTGTTCACCAAACTCGCCTCGCAATTGCGCCATTGTTTCGCGTGCTGTGTGGCATGTGGTACCGTCTTGTTGAAACCACATATCATGCAAGTCAAGAACTTCCATTTCGGGCAAAAAAAAGTTTGTTATCATCGCTCGGTAGCGTTCACCATTGACAGTAACGCTGCGATTCGCATCATCTTTGAAGAAATAGGCCCAATAATGCCGCCGGCCCATAAACCGCACCAAACAGTGTCTTTTTCGGGATGCATTGGTAGCTGTTGCAATGCTTCTGGCTGATCTTCACTCCAAATGCGGCAATTTTGCTTATTTACGTACCCATTCAACCAAAAATGAGCCTCATCGCTGAACACAAGCAGCGCGCGATGAACATTTCGAACCGAGCACGAATTTTGATAGTAAAATTCAATAATTTGCAAGCGTTGTTCATTTGTAAGACGATCCATGGTTAAATTGCAAACCAAACTGAAGCTGTTTGACAGTGACACAAGGTTCTAAACACACGTCAGCTGTCAAAACCAGTGTTGCCAAAACCAAACCAGCTAAAAAATCACCCGTTATTATTTATTATCGTGAGATCAAGTCGTGGATATTTTTTTATTCCATTTCAAAGTTCTATATCTCAAACAAAAAACACCTTTTATAAGGAAAATGAATTATGAATGTAAAAATATATAGTTTTTTTAAATTAATTATTTATGTAGGTACAGAATATCACATGTATTACAATACAAATATTTTTGAACCCCTACTATACGAACTTGTAAACAAATAATATTCTGTGAAAATTTCATTGAAATTACGCACATAATTAGACTTCCTATAACTACGACATGAAGCGCAACATTATCTATTCCGCCAGTGATCATACCTTATAAAACTTTTATATTTTAGCTGTAACATTATTATTATTTGTACGTCAAAGTATCTATCAAAACCATCAAAGTCAGAGACAAATATACGGTTATAATAAATTTATAACCATGCTTTACCATATAGCTAATATTCGTTAGATGCGTTTATTTTATAAAATTGCAATGTGTATTGTGCTAATGATTTATTAATAAGACAGTTTATAATCAGCGTCTGGTAAAACAACTTATTGCTCCCACGTTTAACGTCAAGAGTAGACGTTAAGACACACAAAGAAAAGGTAAAACAAATTACCCACTCGTATTAAATTTTGCGCGTCTACGACTTGTCATTATAATGCCATTTAACCGCCATTATAGATTTCTACATTTAACTACATTATTAAGTATGTATGTATGTATGTATCTAATGAAAGTCTACTATAACAGTCAATTGATTTTGTTATAAATTGAACATATATATACAAATACATAAAGATAGGTAGAGGTACTGTAACTATAGGTACATTATTAATTTTGCCTTTACAGATGGTACGTATTCTCTGGCCATGATGTTGCATCAAAAACAATGAAGAAGACCTCTGAACCTTTGAGGCCATTAAACAATTCAATAAATTCATTAGAAAAGTATTAATTTGATAATTAGATGTTAAAAATAAATTATAGATTAATGATAGCGAGGTTAAGCACTTACACTATGGAAAAAAATTTGTTGGTTGAAGCCCCGAGTACATCCTGATCTGTAATTACGCATACATCAGTTTTGAAATTTATGAATTTGAATTTTTCTGTGTGTTTAAAGATAAAAAGTTCCCTGTTTTTCGTTGTTCTCGGTAATCTTCTTTGCTGCAAAGACTTTAGCTACTTAAACTAATTTCATTAACGGTATTCGTTAAATACTGAAGTAAAATATGAAATTTTATATTACAATGTCTAGATTTGTGTGACCTTTTGATTGTTCGATTTTTCTTGGAGACAAAATTTTTAAATTAAATTTTTCACTTTTCTAATTGGATACAGAACATCATCATCATCACTGAAGTGAACAATTGTGAAACTTTTCTTTTTGTCAAATTGGAAATAAATTGGTTTTCATTTCGTTGACGATTGCTGACATTATTTATTTGCTTCGATTACGAAAATCAATTTAATGGTCAATTATTTTGCAACGACTTGGTAACGATTCGCCAAAACTTACTAAAAAGCAACGCGACAGACCATAACTCAATTTTCACGATTTAAGAATTTATGATAGACACTGCCATAGCCATATAGTCTGCTTTTAAAAATTTAGAAAGGCAAGTATCATACATCCTATACCTATCACTCTTCCCCACTTATTCTTCTCTTTATTATTAAAACAATCCAAGCACGAAATAAACAGCACGTTTTAAAGAATCCTTACAAAGACTATATGCAAATTCCATTTCCAACAAGAAAGAAAATCCATAATTTCCATGACTCTCTTGCGAAGCGAAGGTAAATTTAAGAGCGTAAACCTCAAGCGAAGCCTGGTAATTATGCTTTGCTTTTGCAGACACAATCTGTAATTAGCCCTCAGTGCCATTCTTGTAAAGCTTCGTGTACATTGAGTGTAAATCCCTGAAAATTAAAAATTAAAAAAAAAAAAATTATCTGAAATTACTACAACTCTCGCGGGACCGCAAGAAATAATAACCATCGCACATCTTTTGTGCAAGAAGACAATTCGTATATTTTTCTTTCGCAACGAATCTCTGTGTTCCATGTGTTCCGATGGTCGAATTTATTACATCACAATTGTGCTGAGTGAAATATTATATCTGCTATGGTCAAAGGCCAATGACAGTCTAACTATAATACCTGACGGCGAATTTGTTAGATTTTTGCATTAAGTTTTAGTTTGGCAGCTGTCGTATTATTTTAGAACGATTTTTCTTCTGACAATAATATGAAGAACTTTCGGCATATTAAAACATATTTTTGAGCTCTGCCAACATTCCTTAGCCCCCAAGACCAATGGTTGACTGTGTTGTGTAAGCATCACAATGGACCAACTAAACGTCTAACTCTGTCAACAGCTTTCCAGGCAAAACAACCTTAACTAACCTTACCTGAGGGTCGACTGTAGATAAGGATTTGACCATGTTAAGTCTTCTTTTCCAAGTAGTCGTGTCAAACAAAGCGAAACAAAAAATGTTTTGAGTATTAAGAAGAAATTTTATCTAAAGCTGTATTTTTACACACGCCCAAGATCATACAGCTGGAAAATTTTTCATTCACAAAGCGTTCAAGTTTTAAAGATTTATGACTCGATTAAGAAGCAAAGGAAAAATGAGCTTTAACTGCGCCCAGCAGCAGTGGCAGCAGTTAAAAGAAGAAGAATGTATAGGAATAGATAATTAAAATTAGATATTTTCCTTTCTGTCTGTGCCTTTCCGTTTGCATTTTAAATTTTCCACTGAGAGTTTACTTTGGCTGAATACAAAAGAAAACACAAAATGGGATGTCGTTGAATTTTAACAGACATTTTCTGCCACGTAAGCGCTGTTTCTTGATTCAAAAATAGATATCAGACAATAAGGTATATGGTATATGTACATTTTAATGTACATCTACATACATACAAACATAATTATTTGTGATTGTTCAATATTTGGATTCATAGATAAGTTTAAAGTTGTCCAAATTTGATGGAAAGGAATGCCGAACATTTTGTGTAAATTTGTGGGAAAGCTGAATTATTGTGTATTTTGTAGATTCATTCCGATGACTTTGAGATACAGTTCAAGGTATCCATCGATTTTGCGCAGTTTATAATTGTATGGGGGTCAAAGACCCCGAAAACATTAATATCTCAGCATCTCATCAATCATAGGCATAGCCCATATTGGTAGATTGTACCAACCAATAGAGAGGGTACGCCTATAGCCCTTCCCCCCCCCCTCCTGATACGTTTTAATGACATTCCTCACATCATTTGTTCTACAATTTTAAATTGAATTATCGCTACACCAGTTGAATACCATGTTTTTTGTAGTAAATTTTACTAGCTATAAATAAATACGGCACATTTATGACAATTTCCGGGCTAATCAAAACTTACTTTTTCGAAATTTCTCATGGTAACTTTTTATGGCTCAATTTTGAAATATGCTCATATCGAAGGAAATTTCTACGCTCTCTAAACTCTCCATTTTTTTCCGAATATTGCTGTAATTATGTTTTGCATTTGCATGACTAGACGACAAGAATTGTTGTTTTTAACATATGTAAGTACAAAATTAAGATAGTAAAGCCATTATCTTACTTATATCGGGTACGCTATCTGTTGGATTCTTTTTTTAATTTGAGGTTATTTTAATTCACTGGCAGATTTTATGCTTCTTCAAAAATTGACAGAAGAACAGTATTGTATAGTTAGGCGATGCGGTTAAGGCATGAATAACGTTGGAAAATATTGAAAAGCTACTTTCAAAGGAAATGATGTGTTGGTGAAACAGCATTTTTTTAAAATGTATCTTTTCGAATGAGATGCATTCCTATATCGGAAAGCTAAAGTGTCGTATTTGGGGATTGGAAAATCTATACACGTAGTCATAGAGAAGCCAATGTATCCTGAACGTGAGACTATATGTTTGGTCTGGTTTTTATGGAGTGTCGGAATTATTTCCTAATTTTTTGTTTCCAAGACGACATGCCGGAAAAAAACGTTCCGATCAACGGAGAGCACTACCTTGGCATGTTTATCAATTTTTTATGACCCGAAACTTAGGATTTTGAATTGGGTGAGGTATGGTTCCAGCAGGATAGAGCTACGTGCCATACAAGCCGTCCAAAAATCGACTCTTTAAGCTATTCTTGAAATAGGTGCCGAAACCAACGAAAACGTTTTCAAAAATGAAATTGACCTGATAGCCTAATGCTAAGCGACCCAAGACATGTTTTTGAATGAATTAGGTAATATAAGAAAAATAGTCCGAAAGCTTACTCATTTCAATAAAACAAACAATGTGTGACCGAAGTAGCTGTAGATGGGTTAAAAGATTTCACGGTTGGAAGCACCGTAGATGTTTGTCTGTGTGCACCTCAGCCATCAGCTTAAACCAATGGAGCTAATTTTTGAAATTATGTGTTTGTTAAGGAGTTTTGTTTTAAAAATGATTTTTAGGTGTTATCAACTTTTATCAAAATATCATTTTTGGGGCACATTTTATGGTAATAAATCCACATATTCAGAGCCATTGCACTAGGAATTGCGCTACCACATACATACAATCTTCCTCCTTATATGTCCAAAGAATTATTGGTTTATAAATTGAGTACGTACAAAAAAATAAAGAAGAGCATAAAAATGCTAGTTGATTCAAATGTAATGGTCAAACAATAAGACCTACGTTAGGTTGGACCTGATCACGTGTTTTCAGTAGCGCAATGCGTAGTGCAATGGCCCTGAAGACGCTTGGGGTTATGTTCAATTCCCAGCTGGGCAAATTTTTGTTTAAATTAAAATTGAACGTAATAGTCTAAGCACCACTAAAAGGAGTCTGATGATCGAACTGGCAGCCGTGAATTAGCTATAACGCATGCCTTAAATGACTAAATGGTGGTAGTTTACTCAAGTGGTTGTTGTTTCATTCATATCTTCAATTTTGTTTTAAGTTTTGGAATCGTTTTTAACTATATTATTACTCTCGGGCTAGTATAGATTATATACAATTATACATAGATGAAAATCAATTTAAAAAAAAGCAAATTTCTGTAAAACTTGAATATAAAATTATTTGACTCTGTTCTGTCCTTGAAAGCTTTTCAAAATATACTTTTTTTAAATTGAATTTGAAATTGAGTCATCATGAAGTTTATTGAAGGAAGAATAAAATTCAATCTATTCGTAGAAATTATATTTGTTTGGAAAAATAGAGCAAATAATTCTTTTTATATTTTCCATGGGTTTCGATATGATTTTTTAAAATTTTTGTTGCTGATTGCAAAACGATTTTTCGGTGGAAAATAAATTAACTCTATTTAACCTATAGGTTTGCATAAGAGACAGAAACTACAAAATGAATCAATTTGTCAACGAGAAAACATATATGGGTATGTATGGGTACGTAAAGTGTAGGTATGTACCTACCAACATATATAGTATTCTTAATTTCATTAAAATTAAAATTATTGAATTAAAATATAACCTGTTGGGTTTGAAACATTTATAGAGGTAGTTATCTTTTGACTTCTTAGCAATTTCAAACAAGTTTGGATTAAATTTTAAAATGAAAGTGTTAAAAAAAGTTATAATTTCAAGTTCTTGCTTATTTGCAACCTGTTTGAATATTTAATTAGATAAATAATTAATGAATCAAAATGGACTCCGTGTATAATTGATTCCATTACCATTCATTTATTCATAATTTCGACTAATCAACTTTAAAAGCAATAACACTTTAATGTAGAGAAAACGAATTCATTTGCTTTTATTTCTTTTATATTTGGTTTAAATTACCCAAAAGTTTTTTTTCCCCACAAACGTGTTGTGTATTAAAAATTAATAACTAAATGCTTACATTCTATACCTTTCGGCGAGGTTTTGATACCAACATTGTAAATAAATTAATAAAAAAAACATATAAAGAGGGCATTGACTGATAAGTTATCTAAATTTTAAAGGTTAAAGTGCAATCATCTAAACTTGGCGCAGTGCACAAAAAATGTATTTGACTCCATCTTGGGTTCTGCTATACAAATATTTTTTGTATCAAAACATTTCGTTGTTCTTAAGGCCCTTGAATCTCACTTCACCATACCATTATCTTGCACAACTTCGGCTTGTTCCCTTATCAAAAGCTCTCAAGAATTTCCTTCTTTTATAAAGTTTACAAACAAAGCTCATGTATTGTATGTTTTTATAAAAGTCGTTGACCGACTAAACTTTTCGGAAACTGCAGACAAAAACAATTCAGTTACGTTACGAACAGCAAGTTCTAAACTCAAACTGGCTATCTTTACACAAAACATGATTGTAGAAATTGTGTGAACTCTTGCTATGGTAACTTCTATTTGTGTGAATACATAATCAGATACTGCTTTTCAATGTAAACACTTTTACATCGCAACCATGACAATTATTAGAAAATTACAAAAAAAACATTTAAAGTGAACATACCTACAATTATCAAAAAGAAGCAGTTTAATTTCTTACATAGTGACTCTGGCTTGAGAGCTGAGACTGTCATAAACAGGATGATAGTCACTGCCAAGCTAATGTAAGTATACTAAGTTAAATGGATATTAGTGTTAGTTTTCGTTCAGCTAGTACTTCCTCCTTTCTGCCATTGCATGTCATCAATTTAACAAACTAACCAAATTTTCCTCAGCCAAAAACCACAGAATTTAAATCAATTTTTAGAATTCAATAGCCGTGTTTTTTTTTTGGGATTTTATGTATAGTAGGTATAGTAAGTTATTTCTAAAAAACGCATCCGCAGTAGCCTGTTATATATATTCCACATTTTGTACTATCGGATAGCTGTCACAATAACTTGAACAAAAAAGAACACAAATAAGAGATAGTTTACTACAAATGAAAAGTGAAAAAAAAATAACTTGACCAAAAATTTATTTTAGTTATACATACAATTTACAATTCCATTCGATACTCGAATAAACGTCACAAACCCATCCACAATAGGATTCTACTTCTGCTTTTATTTTCAGTAAATCTACTGTGGATGTTGTATTTGTAACTCGTGTAAAATGCTACTGTACTATGAATAGCTTTCCAAAAAAACACGACTAATGATTACAAGAAAGGATTTCATGGTTCGATTAAACCAGTATTTGTATACCTACTTATGTAAGGTTTCAAATCAATGTGGTAAGGTAAGGGAACGACTTGACTTCAACGCGGTACTTTAAAGATAAATAAGTTCAAGGGCGTAACCAGGGTCTTGCTCAGAGGGAGCAAACTCATTCAAATACCATTTAAGATGAGTCCTACATTTAATTATGTTTTTTAAATCTTTAATGTCCGATTTCATAAAGGACTTTTAAATATTTAAAAGCCCATTTAGAGTTAAAATGGGATTTTTTGGTTTCACCAAGTGCTTTTAAATTTAAAATCCTGATAAACTAAAAGCCCTTTTTCGTCTCAATAAATTTTAAAAGTGTGATTTGTGAAGTCTAAAATGTCAGATGTCAGCCGACGAGTAAGAAAATTATAGATGATATTATGCAGTCAATTTAATTTCTTGCAAATATAAATTGTGTATAGGTCGAAAAAAAATATAGTTTGTGTGTAGATAATAATCTTTTGAGGCTCTCCCAAGCCAACGCGAATACTTCCGAACGACGACAAGACTAGACTTTCGCCTTTCTTAATTTATTTACATGGAGATAAATGAGAGCACCCACATTGGCGCGATGTGAATCTTCAAACATTGTTCAGTCGTCGCATATTCGCTCCGAATGTTTCGCGTTGGTTTTGGAAAGCCTTCATAATTTGTTTGTTTTTAGAATAATTGATTGTTCATCTGAGGATGATGAGCAACATATAGTAAGACGTCCAAGAATATTCCGAGTTTATATTGGAATTGGAATCCGTTCTTCAAATATATTTTTTTTCGTAGCATTTTTTTCTACATATAATGCTTTTTCACGTACATTTCGAATGTGAGAGGGAAACTACCTATTTCCATATCCAGGGATATGAGGTGAACCCAATTTTAACTAAAATTTCCCTTAAATTTCCTTTTTTTAGATGGTGAAACTGGAAATATTTAAAGGTCTGATGAAATTTAAGAGGACTTTAGAGTTTAGTGTATTTTTATGAAATCGGGCATAAATCTGTGAGTTAAAAGTCCCGTAGCTAACACATAGATGACGCAGAAGCAGAAGAATATAACAAATCCTTAGCTACCATTGTCAGTTAGTAGGAAAAGTGTCGAAATCTCTAATACTTTTAAAATATTTTTAAATTCATCAAAAAAAAAAAATTAGCAAATGTATTTGAATTTGGAAAGAGGGGCATCATATCACCACCCCGTCTCCTTCCCCTTTGCCTGTATATGCTTCGTTCTTTTTTATTGGAGTGCCAGTCATTTAATACTATACAAGTGGGATTTTTTGAATTAACAATTTAACTTAGTATCACATTAAACTTGTTCTAATGTCACATTAATTCGACCACAATTTTGCACAATTAACCCTATTTTATCCTCTCTCCATTTAATTTAAATATGATATTAAAATAGGAAATGTATCTATATAAGCTAAAAATTTCAATTATTCCGCATTAAGTAATTTTAATTGACGCTGGCTACATAATTGTTAGTTTAATTTGAAACCAGTTTTAGCTAAAAAAAGATTTATGCCCATGTTCTGCATTTTGGACTAAATCGAATTGAAATCGGTTTTTGATTTCACATGGAATAAAAGTCCATGTTCTACAATTCGTTCGTTTTCGAAAATTTTGCAATTCCATACATCGAACCGTCAAAATTGAAGGCGCATCCATTTTTAATTGTGTTATGAAATGAAATTACACTGTGGATGACTATGGATTAAATTATAATTGACACTTTTAAGGGAAAAAGGAGGGGGAACTCTAGAGAAAAAAAATTAGTCGAACAATTTTGCGAGAGAAATCTAACATATTAGATTTGCTTGATATACTGTGATAACCTTACTATGAAGTATTGTTCTGATGAATTGTTTTTTTGTTAAAAGTTGTAAGATGTATTTTCAGATTGAGTAAAAATGAGTTTTTATGTGTTTTAATGGAAATAATAGTATTAGATGAAATAATCAGCATTTTATATTTTGTCCTACTACTTCTCTACCTTCTTCTTGTATATACTAATTGAAATTTTCAATTTTGTATTTACCACGGATTCTTTTATTGAAAATTTCAATAATGTGACATTTTGTGAGATTTTCAAATGAGTTCAATCCCCAGCATTGGAAGTCAAAGTACACTTCAAATAATTTATCAATTATTATACTCTTCTCATCATTTTATATATATATGATTGATGAAAAACAAATCCACTTACATAACGAAAATTCCACCAATCCATCGTCGATGTTCCTACTTAAGTTACCGAAAAATAATTCTTTTCTAAAGAACTGAAAAAGCTATGCTAAACGTAGATATGTATAACAACTACTGCTGGACAAACTTGATTTCGATTAACCTACATAAATTGAAAACAAAAATATACTATTTAAACGAATAAAAATCAGTGACCATTACTGACAGTGAATATTACTGACACACTGACTTTCTTGACCTTGCGTCAATAAATTTAAATTAAAAACATCTCTATTGATCAATTTAAAATAGTACAACAAATTTTTTTAGCAAATTAGTTAAGTTTTGCACACCACTTGTGACTCTGTCCTTGTTTCATTCATGAATAATTTGATTAATAATAGCTGTGGCGGATGAGTAAAGCTAATTGATTTCGGAAGTGTGGCAGATGAACTGCCAAGGAAATGGTCAGTAACAAACAGAAACAGTACTAGCCAATTAGATATTGGACCAGACGTCCCGATCGGCGCGATTAAAAGCAAAATAGGCCTAATAACGAAAGAGCAAATCAATAACACCTGAATATCCAGGAACGACTGCGTTATCTCTACAAGTTTATGTCCTAGAATTAATGAAAAGGAAACTCAGTATATTTTATCGCTGAGTTAAAAGAATATTAGAATCTAGAAAGGTATAGTAACGGGTCATTGCGCCATTGGCACAATGGCCACCTGATTGGGTGTATTAGCACCCGATTTTTGTAGGAGCTCTCAGGATGTTGAAGAAATTGTAACCATTAAATAACTGCTCTGCGATTGTCGAAACCTTCAAACAAATCGCCTCCGATACTTTGGAAAAAAGATTTTTGGGGTAACTGGACAATCTAGCGCTGGCACACATGAGAAAATTTATAGAAAGCACAGGCTATTTAGCAAATGAACCAGTCTATGTGAACCATTAGTTTAGGACCATCTGTGCCATCTTTTCTTTAGGGGATCACAATGGACCAATAGGCCCCCTGTACGCAACAGCCTCTGTGTTGTGCACGCCCCTCCTAACCAAACCTAACACCTGTGGTGTACCAAGATATTAAATACACAAAAGGAAGAGGTATCAGTTTAAGTAGAACACAAAATACGTCATTTAAGGCCTGTTTCACAATATTTAAGTAAGATTTTGATGAATTAGCCGACACATAAATATTGGGCCACGGTCCTAAGTTCTCAGGAGAAAAATTAATAGTTGTATCTTTTGACCCTCCTGGAATGGTTACAAATCCTAAAATTAATTTGGCTTAATTGTGGACTTATGGGTGCTAATAATTATGTGTCGGATTACTAATCAGAACTTTACTCAGACATTATGAAACAAGCGCTTAAGGGTTTGTTTCACAATGTCTCAGCAAAGTTCCCATTACTTACTCGACATTTGAAATTAATATGCGAAAGGTAAATCCTTCCAATAAAAAACTTTGCGTTTCACAATTTATCTTAAAATTAAATATACATATGCGTCAATTAGTTTTACAGTCTTCTTTTATTGATGAAAAATTCAAAAAAATTATAAATATTTTCGTTGCCATGCAAATTTGATAATCGACACTTCATCTGGCCATTAAAATACTTAGAAATGTACCTATAAGGTTGACTATTCAGATATTGTGAAACGCAAATGAGGTTGTTAATTAAAAAGTAAGTTAAATGTAGCCTAATTGAAACTTTAACCAGACACTGTGAAACAAGCCCTAAATCTCGTTAAAATCTAAATGTAGGAGTTTTTTTTTTAAATTATTAAATTTATTTATAAAATATGTTTTCTTTTTTAAGTAATTGTGTTATACTCATCATTGTTATGTATTTTGGAAGACGTACCTGGAAAGAAAAAAATAATGTGATAAGTAATTTCTCATTTTAAATATTTAATACAAGCAAACAAAAATTATTGTAAACATTAAAATGAAACAAATAAATAAATAATTTATACAAACAAAAAAACAAGCCTAGTATTTTAATTAACTACATTTTATTAATTGAGGCATAAGTAGTGCCTAGTTAATTCATTCAAGTGTATCAACAACCATGTTTGTAAGGTGCCTTAGTTGGAGAATAAAATTATCCTAGGGGGGGTGTTCTAATTCTGTATTAACTGATCTTATAATGTAGGTATATTTTTATAAGAAAATGGCATCAAAATCTTTATTTTCATCAAAGTTGACTTAGCAGCTTTACACATATAGCTGACGAAAATTGAGGTACATATGCAATTCACTCTCTTACAGAGAGTAAATATTTAGTAATAGAAATTAAATATTTCATTAAAATTGTCCATCCGTGCCTCCCTCTCCCTAACTGCGCACATGTATTTTAGATATAAAATATAATAGTCCAACTATAAAATCAAAACCTAAATTGCAAAAAAGGTCAAACATATTAAGGTTCACTTTGGTTAGTTAACTTTAGATTTACTGAACAGATGCTTTTGATGTAATATCATCTGAGTTTGTCAATCTGGATGAATTCTCTGCTGAAAAACTGCTTATTGAGTTAACTGTTAATAAAACTTACTGCCAGAGTTAGCTAACTCTCGTTTAACTCGCCAGTGAAAACTTTGTGCTAAGAGTTCTATGTACGTTGTACACACTGGGAATGCTGCCGATGTAGCCATTAGCTAAGGACCAGACTTAATCCCATAGTTCTTATTTTAAACGTGATTCTCATTTCCTACCAAGAAAATAAAATATGCATTTGGATGATCTACGATCGTTTCCAAATTCTTTGATCCAACAATGATTTCCTTACAGTTTTTCAAACCGACCCTATTTACCTTATCCTATACCCGGACTATCAAATATCATATGGCTTCATTGTCTCAAAATGGAACATCTGACTCAATCATGTTGCCTCAACAGTTTCCTAAGATAAATTCACACTTGACACATTTTCTTAATTTATTTGTCTTGCCTCAATCGAAGTTCTGGAAAAGATACTTGGCAGTATTTTAAACGAAAGATCATGAAACTGCGATCGTTATTTTTTTTCTGTCCACTAGATTGCTTTTTCTCTACGACCGACTGACCGAACAACAGTTCATTTCCTCAATTAGCTGCATTAAATGCACTTCACTTGTCCATATATCACGAGGTGGTGTGTGATGGATACAAAAAGCTATTAATTTTATTTATTTTACATAAATAACACTCACATCAATGTACAAAAGACAAGTATAAGAAACCTGAGATATCTATAAATATGTGGACAAGAATCTGTGATGTGATGATTGGAGAATATAATATAGTAATAATGTCAAATGATGGATGATGATATGTTGGAGCTGGTGTTGTTGTTGTTGCAATCATCACGATCGCGGCAATTGGTGTTTGCGGTTGAATTGAGTACATCAACAGACCTTAGTTGCATGATAATTTTAATATGAAAAAAATATTGATTTATTGCCTTCTGTCATCTGAGCGGAAGCATTTTTGTACGTGATTTGAATAGTGATAACCTTAAATCGGATACGGAAATGAAGATTCAAGCTATATGCAGTCAAGTCAGGTGTATTTTTTTTTTTTGTATGGATACTTGGTTTGGTATTAATTGTATTATTTTTCCAGAACAGAGAAAACGATATAAAAATCTGACGAAGGTAGGGCACATAAACATTATTACTTTTTTTCAGAAAAATTTCGCAGTTAAGTTGGCAAATAATCTCAGGAGAACATAAATATTTAAAATATTTGAAGGTGACTTTGTATAATTATTCATCAGCTCAGCTCATGTGTTTTACTTTATCGTTCACCGCTTCACCACATTTGGGCAGAGAAATAGCAAGCATATTGGAAATAAATAATTTTGAACGATTGATATTAAAAATTTCCTTTATTATGTTATCTGTATGATATTTGCAGCAACTGTACCAAACAAAGTTGGAACATAAATGTCCAGTTATTGCGTGTAGTGCGCAGAATTTTTCTCCCGGTCATAAATATATATCATCATCAGTAACCTAAATCAAGTGCACAGAGAAACAGCACAATTTGATTTATGTATTCAATTTTTATTTGGCAATCGAAAGTTGGGGGGGGGGGGGGATTTAAATTTTTATATTGTGTGCTTTAAAAAATATGAGCATAGGCACCCATTGTATAACTCAAGAAGGAGAGTTTTATTTCTAAATTCCACACACAACACACGGTTATATTCTACACAAATAACCTAATTGTACTTACGGATAAAGGTTTGCAATGTCGTTAATTTAATTAAAGCCGATAGCCATAATTGTAAACAACAATTTCAATTGCGTGGGAAGATTCAACATTAGGAAGACTAAGTGCGATCTTATTCAGTCTTTAAGGACATAACGCCAGAAATTGATGAAAAATTCAATAAAATTCTTATATTTCTGGTTGACTTGAGACGTCAATAGAAAAAATCGGTCGTTCTCTTAAACAAATACGCATGCAACAGAGTCTAAGGTTAGGTTAAGGTGGCTGTCACGCAAGAATTTTTACACACTTAGACTTTGAGTTGTCCATTGTGATATAAAAAGAATCTACAAGCTTTTTTCCCTACTTGTTGAACCACTTGGAGCTCCTTACGAAGTGACCGAGATTATAAAGGGTCATTAATTTTTCGGTTTGAAAGTAAAGCTTAATAAAACACTCACAGCGATACATTTTTGATGAAAATTTTATTCTAGTATAAAGTTTGGACTTTGCCATTAAGTGTGAAAAACGGTATCATTCAAATGGCCGCCTCGGGAAGATTCGCAGCATGCGATTGTTTTGAGATAATTTTTAACCACTATTTTGCACATTTCGGGTGGTATCTCGGCCATAACTTGAGTAATGTTGGTTTTTAATGCGTCGAGAGTTCGGAGATTATTCGCGTAAACAGGTTTTTTTTGCGTAGCCCCACATAAAGAAATCTTACAGTGTCAAATCGCATGATCTTGGTGGCCAGTTGACATCTCCAGAACGTGAAATTACGCGACCAAGAAACTTCTCACGCAATAAAGCCATAATTGGTAGTGTTGTGTGGCTTGTTGCCTCGTCTTATTGGAACCACATATTGTCCAAGTCATGATTTTCGATCACCGGCCAAAAAAAATCGGTTATCATTCGATTAATTGCTGCAAACGCCGGGAAATCGATTAATTCGGATCATCAGGAACACTTGCTGTATATATGTCAACATTTACCAGATCACGTTGATCGTTGTAGTAGTAATCTTCGAGATCTAGATTACGTGTTGTTGGGATGGAGCAAAGCAAGCACAGAGATGGTCAGAAATGGGTTCTGCCTCTTTTTCTTCTATACAGCTTCTGCAGAAATCATTTGAATATATTTCAAGCCTGCTTGCCTATTAAATAGTGTCCGGTAATGACACCTATTGTGGAGCCAACGTGCAGTCTGGTTAGAGGTATTAGGCTATTTGGAGCACTGCAGAACAAATTCTTGAAACAAAAGGATCAACTTGTAATTTCGATATAACTTGTTCAAAACAAATATTCATCGGAAATAAAATAATCATGCCTAAATAACTCAATATTAAAGACGCAAAATGAAAAAAATATAGACAACAGCTGTAATTTTAAAGAAACTTTAGTTCCAGTGTTATAATATATGTTATGTGATCATCGATCAGAGTATTGCATTTTTAATTACACCGCCCAAAAGTCACGAAATCCGGTGAGTTTGTCGCTGTGTACGACCAAGTTCACACGCCATTTTACCGCATGGTACATGTTGTACCCAAACGAATGGAAAATGGAGTACAGATTTTACATATAGAACCGTTCACTTGACATTTTTCTTGTAAAAAAAAGGCACTAAGCCAAACAAGTTTATCAAATAGAAGAGATTGAATGAACTGTGGCGAATAAAATAATAAATAATCTCATTCACACGGCACCGGAAAGCCACACGTTTTTATCGAATGGAAAAAAACAACCGAATAAGTTTCACTATTAGAATATTTTCTTCTTAGAATTCTTAAATTTCAAGAGATAATATACATTATTAACTTAAATATTTGATGAAGAAAATAGATTTGTAGAACATTGTGGAGCGTTTAATTTCAATATTAAAAAGTTTACACATATCAGCAAGTTTCTCTTGAGTGAATGCATGGATATTGAATAGAGAATTATAAACAGTCCAAAAGACGTGTTTCCGAGGCTTTTTGTAAAAGTCTGGGACAATTTGCATGTAAGGGATAAAGCGGTGGAAAAAAAATCTGGCCTTAAGGCAACGGGAATCTTCCACGCGAGAGACAACAAATTTTAGAAAATTTCCAAGATTAGCTGAAGAAAGTCCAACCACGCGAGAGACAACAAATTTTAGAAAAACTTCAAGATCAGCTGAAGATAGTCCAACTCCCACCACTTTAAATTCACTCATGTCCTTATCACAATTCATCCATGTCCTTATCACGGTTCAGACACGTTATTGACTTCACTGCTTGGCAAAATCAACAATTATTGAGTGATGAATAAATTATCGACACCGAAGTTTATAATGTCAAGATTTTCAAGACGGGCACGGGCGACTATTTTTTGATCAAATTTTTAGTAAAAAAATAACCGCATTTTACGTTGGTTGCATTTTAAATGAACAAAGGGATGAGTTGAAAGTCTCATTCTTGCAAAGAGGAGCTGGATTGACTTGTATTTGTCCAGAAAAGAAGGACATTGCGAATGTGAACAACTGTGATTCTGAAAAAAAACTTCATGTTCTCGCTGTTGAAAGGCAAGAGAGACTAGTTTTTCCTCTATCCTTTCAATGATATAAAAATTTATAATGATTAATATTTTTATTTTTATTTTTCTTTAAATACAAATAAAATAAGACAATTCACAGCAAACCAATACAAAAAATGTAAATATAGAAAAGTCACAGTTTTCATTTGGCTGTGTTTGGTTTATCTAAAAAAAAATGAGGCAAAAGACCAAATGACCAAATCCACCCCAAATTGAAGGTCGACTTTGGCAACCCAAATTTTTATTTAAAAAAAAAATACAACTGCTCAATTGTTTCCTTTTAGACATATGACACTTATAGTGTGAGAAGTGATTCAAATAGGTTGAAATCTTCTTCAAAAAAAAAATGTATTGCAAAAATTATTCACATTTAAAAACTTAAAACCACCAAAGTCACCGAGTTCATATGGTATATAATCTAAAACATGGTAAATTTAATTAAAACAATTTAATGAAAATATATCTTTAAATTAATGTAAAATTTTCTAACAATTCTAGAATAACATACTAAATTGGTGCTCGAATTTTGAAGGCTGGGCCTTGTGAGTAAATTTAATAAGTTTAATTTAAATTAACTTTATATGATCCTTTTTAATTTACTATGGACTTTTAAGTGCATCTTTTGTGTCTAATAATATCCTATGATAGTCTTACATGAAAGTGGAAAAATCTCATTTTGTTATTTTTCCAGAAATGTACATCAAAGTATACAAATTGTGAGCCTGAGAAGGCGCTCATTAGCTTTAAAAAGTTAAGGTATAAATTTTAATCACTTTTAACCTACAGCGGCTGGTGTAGCTTAAATAATAACTCTAAGGAAACATAATATTTTCCTCAACAAAAATCTCTGTGTAATTTTGGATGGTAAAAGTTTATTTTCTTGGTCTTGTCTCGTAAACCACAAAGTTCTGCTTCAGGTTTTAAAGCCAACGTATATAAGAACGGAAAAGATTTTCCAAGAAAATTTCCATCCTCCGTTGTTTATGATAAATTTTGAACAAAAGATTATTTTCACATCTTTTTTGGTAACATCCCTTCGTTACAAGCTTAATGTTTGTTTCGGAATGACCCCTGATCCACTTTCAGGACATGAAATGTTCACAGCAAAAATGACAAAAGGGTTAAGAGGCTATACGTTGTATATGTTGTGTTCGCAAAATTTAATTGCTTTTTCATTTTGTGTTGGGTTCATATTTCCGTTATGGAAATGTTAAAAATATTACTTACACCGAAAATTCAATTCTCTTTTTCTTTTGATGTAGGTAGTATATATATAGGTACATATACAGTTAAAAAAAGTATACATTATGGAAGGATCGATTTTATTCAAATAAGTGGTTGTTTTTTCGTTGATTTTACTTCCATTGAAATTTTATTAAAACATTTGGTTTTTGTGGTAGGTGCTTACAAAAATACATACATATGAAATGTATATATAGGCACTTGCTACATTATGATAGACACAAAATAAAAACTAAATATTACTCCACAATTAAATGGTCAACATGGTACAACATACCACACGAGCTGGAGAAATCGGATTAATTGGCTTACGGCTTACTATTCGGTTGGTGGAGCTGGAACTATATATAGAGATTAGCTCTCTGAGTTCACTCAATTTAATGTTACACCGGACAAAGCGAAAATCAATGCTGCATCGCTGGCCAGCAATTAATAACCAATTCAAGCAATCTGTTGATTTTGGGTAAAAAAAATAAAACTACTGTTTTTTTTTTATTTTTAGTTTTTGAATATCCTGTTTGTGAAGACTTAATTAAGTTTGAGATTTTTATAGATTTTTTAAAACTTAAATCTTTCGAAAATTTGTATAGATGTTCATAAATATGGTATGCAAAATTGAAGTGCACAAAAATAAAGTCTTTTAATCGTTTGATATAGTTTTTAACATGTAAAACGCAAATTAAAAAAATGTTTTTACAAAAATGAGTACTAGAGCGGGAATATTGTAGGCAGTCCAGAGGCTTTGAAAAGAATATTTTTGCTAAATGGTGCGCGTAGCAAATAGAATTGTTGATAGCGATACCCAAATTAAAGTTCGCTAAGGCTGAAGATGGGCCGAACCATTAAAGTCACAGGGAGCATTTTCCATCATATCTGTAAAATTTATTCGGAGAAAGTAGGCATGTCCAAGGCATAGTGTGCCTCATCCATAAGAAAGAAGATGCTCTGAAATGTGCCAACGAACAGAGGAATAAGTTTCCTTAACTACTGCTTTAAGGCTTATGTTAACAATTTGATCGAACTATATAGAAGTATGTCTTATCTCAGCATCCCTATACCATACTTGGCCACTTGTGCAGGATGACGATGGAGAAATCTCGCAGCTTTGTCTACCTACCTTGCTTACTTGTTAAGCTTGGGCTTGTTGAGCCTATGATTGCTTAAACTGTTCACTTTTTTTTATTTTTTCAGATATATAAAGACACAAACTATTGTGTATTCTATATTAAGAATAATAGTAATGAATGGTCTAGAGCTTTATTATATAGAACCACAACATCTCCCCCTTTAAGTTTAAATAATTAGAATGAAATTATTAAACAAAAATAACATAAGAATTTATAAACATGCATATTTAATTTCGTATGTGCATAAAAATAATATAGCAAAACAAATGACTGCTGTTTGGTGTTAATCTTTTGACAGGTTTAACAACTCGTCCAGCCTTTGTGACATAATGAGTTCCGTAGGATTTTTCAGAATCGATCTTCTTATTATTTTTTGAAAACAATGGTTTTGAACTCAAACATTGGTTTTGTTTTGAATTCAAGCTAGATTTTGCTGTATTATCATGTGATACCTATTCAGGTATATTATTATTGTTCATTGTGTATCGTTTGTTAATCAGACTCTTATTTTTCTGATATTTTTCCCCTTTTGTTCTCTCAATAATGTATGATCTAGGATTAATACAACGTTTAATTATTTTGCCTTGATACCATAAGCTGTTTAGTTTTTGGTACATAATCTTAGCCCTTGATAATGAATGGTCTAGAGCTTTATTATATAGAACCACAACACAAACCAGAAAAATTAACAATGTTTTGAAAACTTGTATTTAAGATTATTTTGAGTTTTTGAGTATATTCTTCTATTAAATTCGATCAGATTTAAGGTAGTATTACATTATCATATAAATATGGCAAGTTTGCCAAATAAGTATGTCAACGTATTGCTGTCAAAATATTCAAATTTCTATCAAATCATTTCAATACAAAAAAATCGAAGAAATATCACAAAAATTAGTTATAATGCGTTAGGAACATTTATGAATATCTACTACATTGAAACATTTTTATGTAGAAGTAAGTAAACATTGAAACATAACTTTAACTAAAGTCCTGACTTTGACAATGGTTTTTTTATGAATTTTAAATTTCAATTTACGAATATTAATTGTATGGAATTTCATTAATTTCCGTCAAAAAATTGGTATATGTTATTTGATTTTTGTCGAAAAATACAACAAACGGGCCACTGTGTGACGGTTACACCTACATCGCATTGTGGTTAGCTTTTTAGCATAAAGTTTTAATAATGTGTGTCATACATATGTATATGTACTTACAACGGTTGTGCCGACTTGGGTACTTCCCACAGTGCACAAAACAAATCTCGGGATATATATTGCACAGGTTGTCAAAATAGAAGGTGTCAGGCAGGGCTACCTTTCCAGATTTTGAGAAAGAGCCAATAAAAAGGGTATTTTAAGAAAAAAAGAGCCACCACTGAAAACGTCCCCAAAATTAAAAAAAAAGCAGGACTGGGTTACACGAACTTGCTCTTACGTGCGACGTGCGATCACACTGTGGTTCTAAAGTCTGAAATAAATTAGTTATGGGAGTGGGAGCCTATATTTTATCCATTTGCCAAAATTTAGTAAAGTTGCAGGCAGTATTATGGTATAGTATTAATATTAACAATATGGCCCGTGTTGCACATATGCAATATGGATGCAAGGAAATTGTATTATTGTAACTGAATGGATAACAATAATTCTGAAACTTTTTCAATCCAAAGCGTTGTATTATATTAAATAAATGTTAATTTATGAGAAAAAAATTTTAAAATCGTAGGAGCTGTTTTAAAAATAATTAATTTGTATATATGAAATTTCGTTAACATTTTTAAGAAAAAAATTGGTAGGCCAATTTTAATTATTTATTAATGTGGAATTAAGAATTTTATTTTACAAAAAATCTTCCACCCATTTTCGAATAATCGAATTTAAAAAAAAAAATAATTTGAAATATATTTTGAAATCCAAAAATAATTTGTTGCAAAGTTTTGATATAAAATATTGTTCAAATTTATAACAAGCTTGTGTATACAAAATCTAGTTTTAATCGATAAGTCAGATAATGAGAATGTCGAAAATCAAAAAGAACCCGTCCTATAATACATACATAGGTACTGTTAATAATAGTTCAATGTGTAATTCAATAATTTTAAATGCGTACTAATTTTGATAACGAAAAATTTATCAAAATCGTAGGAGTCATTTATGAGCAAAAAACGATTTTCCTTAACGGTTTTTAAATCATTTGTGTGGGAGGTACCGATATTATTGATTATAAGAATAATTTTTGTCTAAAATCTTTTAGATAATGTTAAAAAATTCTTTTTTCCAAGTTAAATAAAAATCGATGAAGTCGTTTTTGAAATATCGAGTTATCAAAAAAAATCTCTTTGCAACGTTCGGGAAATATTTAGGCGAAAAGCCACAAGGTAAGAAATTGATTTTTTTTAATCAAAATGAACGCCTTCAGATTTCAAAGAATTTTTTACTCAGAGGAAAATTTTCAAACAATTTTGTACAAAGGGTTACCTAGAGGAAATTTAAAAATTATGAAAAAGGAAATTTAATTAGATATATAATTCTGAAAAAGGGTAAAAGAGCCACGAAAATCTCAAAAAGAGCCAATTTGGGATGATTTTAGAAAAGTGGAGCCAAAGAGCCACACCTGAAAAAAGGTTCAAATTGGCTCTTTAGAGCCACGAAGGTAGCCCTGGTGTCAGATATTACAAATGGCGAGTGTCCGCAAAAACTGCACATCGCATAAGTAGAAACAACAACAAATATTAACATTTTGACAAGTGAAGAGGCACTGGATCCGCCATTTTCACAGATGCCCAAAACTGAATAAAAATGAAAACACTAATGATATCAACCCAGGTAAGTACGACGGTTGTAACGTCATTGCTTAAAGACAAAGGGATACGTTAACGCTTATGTGGCTTTCGTTTCAACCAATTCAGATTTGGGTGTCAGATCTTAAATCTTACTGGCAAAACGAACACAAAACGTGATTTTATTTTGTTTTATGATTGTATGAGTGCCTTTTTTAAAACAACACTAGTAAAAGTCACTTTTCTTTGATATGTGTGCAAGTGCGTGTGAAAATCTGTGTAAATCTTTCTAAAAATCGAGATCTGCAAAATCGACTTCAGATCTACAAAAATTCGATTTTTTTGGTCGAAAGGAAAGGAAAAACTTGTAAAAAATCAAAAAAAATCAAAAGAAAATCGAATTTTTTGGTCGAAACGAAAACCACATTAATTTCTTCATTATTATTTGAGATAAGCAATCAGAGGTACAATTTAAAAAAAAAATCCGTTGAACTACTTGCCTATGCTGATGATAATTGATATTATCAAAAGTACCAAGCCTACTGCCATTGGCGCAAGCATTGAAGCAGAGGTGGCAAAATATATTTAACTGTTAATGAGGTAGGGCGAAGTACATGCGGTCATTGAAAAAGGAATCTCAACATCAAAAGGTCACGATAGATATGGATAGGTATAACTTCAAAGTAGTCAATGACTTTTCTACCTGGCCTGACAAAGCCTTACTAGGTAAAACCTTCTCCCAAAATCTTAAGAACCCTTCATCATAGCCCTGCTGTATATAGCACTGAAGCATGGACCTTTTCAGTAGAACAGGTGGAAATTTGCTATTTGGAAGTAAATATCGATGGAACGCCGCCGGAGTGTCTTAAAAGTTCAAATTCACCTCTGATAAACTACTAGGAAGACCCTACTTATAGTGGCACGGTGAAACGACCTTAACCAATCTGTTATGCGTAGCTGGAAGTAACTAACTATAGGGACCGGGTTATATCAAACAAAACTTCCTCTTTTTCTCCTGCAACAATACTGGGAGATCTAACACACTTAATTTGATAAAGTCAAAAATGAAAAGGAAATGGAAACCTGTATGACAGAGTGTTTCACTCATGTAAATCCGGTACTACTCCTTTTGAAAGACTCCGTTAAATAAATTCTTTGAGGTGATTAAAAACAAGCTCTTAGCACCTAATTTAAACCTAATTACCGTGAGAGCATTCCTAGAAATCTTAAAATCCGTCAGCAAACGATACAAAAATGCATTCCACAATATGTATATCTAATGTAAGTAATAACACTACCTACTTTGTATTTTTACTATGCTTAACAATCAAAGCATTTTACTACAAACAGTTAATGTCAGGAACGTGATGTTCTGTATTTATTTAAACTTGTTTAACAATGATATATACATACTAAGGTATAGGTACCTATATTATATACAGTTACAATGTACATGAACATACTTACGTAGGAACCAACAGAAAAACAATAGTTGGTTGGCAATAATTTAAAGTGCACTCGCGTGCATTTCGCTTTGTTTCAATTATTTTTTATTTCTTTTATTTTGGTTGTGTTTAGAGACTCACATTTTTCCAATGACAATCGGTTTTGGTAGGTAAAATCCAGTGTTGCCTAGTCATGATTGTCATGATTTTTTTACTTCCAACTCATGAATTAGTAATTGAAAATCTAATTTTTCCTTAAAACAAAATTTCAACAAAAATAAAAAATAAAGTCAAATCAAACCAACCTTTGTTTTACTTAAATTGTGTTTTATTTGTTTTAATCATGCGAAAAAACAATATCATAATAACAATCGTATTACTTTTTTTTTGAATCGGTAACACTTGTACAACCAATGTGCGCCATGAAAAATGAACATGTTACAATAAACCAGGGTTAGGGATAGTTTGTTATTTTGTATGCATACTTTTACTATGTCATCGAACAGATTGACATGATGTAGTCTGAGCAATAACACTGCATATTACATAGTTACTTTATTCTATAAGCCTGTTAGCACATTATATATTTATTGGGGGAAAACGTTAACAGAAATTATGCTCGACTGGGTCGCACCAACTTGCTTTTGTGGTTTATCTGATGGTTTCTTTGACGAGATAATTTTAAAAAAATCAAAAGTACTAAAAAATTTTTTTTTGTTTGTTTATAAAAATTGTTTTAAATTTTTTTTGAATGAAATATTGTTAACTACGAAGGAACCGGTTCCAAAATTTTAAAAAAATCGGTTCAACCATCGAAAAGATATACCCCAAAAATACGACCATTTATCTCAAAAAAAACTTAAAATACCTATTTCCGTTATGCGAATTTTTTCCCCAAATCTGAATTGCTAATTTCTTACAAAACTTAGTTAAGTTTAGTCAAAATCGTCAATTTCTTGAGAATAATAAAAAAAAAACTAATTTTAGTTTAACCTGTAAAATTTCTATAGCGAAAACACCTTTTTCATTCCAATGTCAATCTAAAAGGTCAGCAACTGGTCATAAAAGGTCAACTAGTTTCAGAAATTGGCCATCCATAGGTTTTCTTAGAGAATGAAACAAAATTCAAGGTCATAGAGAGTTTTACCACCACATTTGTGGGATATTCGAAAAATATGCCATCTGAATGGTCACTTAATGGTTATAAATGGTCAATTAGTTTCAGTAATTGGTCAGTCATAGGTTTTCTTTCATACATTTTTAAAGATTTTTTCAAGGTCACATATATAGGTCTATACAACCTTGAAAAAAACTTTAGAAATTCGTAAAAAAAGTATATGGTTGACCAATTTCTGAATTAAGTTAACCTTTGACTAGGATTAAGTGACCTTTCAGATGAAATATCCCACAGATGATGTGCTAAAAATCACTGATGACATTGAAAAATTTAAACCATTGATTGAAAGTTTTCTATGACTGGCCAATTACTGATCATTTAGGTAAAGCATCCTTTTTTGGTGAATATCCCACAAATGAGGTTCTAAGATTCTGGAGCCAAAAATAATGTTTCATAATAAATGTATCTGATATATTTTTTATATCTTGAGTCATAGCAATTAATTTAAATAAAAAAACAAGATTGATTAATTGACTTTGTTGAAATATTTTTTTCCTTCAACACTTTCGCAAAATATATAATTGATTCGTATACTCGGCGTTTTATCTGTAGAGTACTAAAAAGTATTATATACAATTTTGTAGAACTCATTCGTCTTGTCAACAAAAAGGTTTTTTTTTTTTTATAAAATATTCTCGTTTGTATTATAAATAACATCTTATTATTTCTAACATGATTCCCAAAACAAATTAGATAACAATAAGACTTATAAATAATTATATGAATTTTTCCAAAACGAGTAATGTGAAATTTGAAAACAATTTATGAAGTATTCTTTTCATTTCTTGCAAAATCAAATGAAGTGAACGCTATTTTGGATCAATAAAACAAATGACTCCAGTAAAATAGATAAAATAAGTCTGTATGTTTAAATAACATTCTTTTAGAACATAAGACAAATTACAATTGAAAAGTTTCAAAACTGCTTTTAACAAAACAAAATTTTGAAAAGTAGAGTCTTGAAATCAGAATTTTGAAAAAGGAGTTATGACCCGGTTAAAATTTGTACACCAATCTGTTAAAATTCCAATCCCAGTCGCACACCTCATGGTCCAAATTGTAGTGGATAACGATAAAAGGTATGTATACATATATGTATTCTTGGAAGATAAGGATTTTTTAAGGAACTGCAACGCTACCTTACAAACTATTTTGAAATGACGCATTCATACCTACCATTGTTGGTGCAGTGCATGATATTTTTTTATCGAAAGGAGCGGTACCTACCTCTGTTTATTTGTTTAGATATTTTATGGACCATACCAATGGAGATTTTTTATTTAATTTTATGGTGAAATCAGGCTCTGGCACACTGTGTCAAATCATGTTAATTAAATTTTTTTTAAATTTAATGTTGCCAATAGTTTTAATTACCCCTCAGATACAAATTTGTTTATCTCAATACTTATAGGTCTAGATATACCTACGTCAATTACTAAATCAGCATTTACTCCCAAAGAGTATTCAAAATATTCGTCGAAATTAACACAAAATAGAATTCATTTTAAAATAAGAATATAAAATTTTAAGTGAGATGAAATTTAATAGAATAAAACAGTTCTATCCCAGTCATGGACAAATAAGTTTTAATTAGCTCTCGAACATAAAACCATTAATCATCCAAATCTTGTAGATGTTTTCCAGTTTCTTTGATTGACGATTATAATTTCATTCCGAATTGAAATACCTACATTTCCTATGCCTAATAACCATGCTACAGATTGGCATAAATATTCGATTACTATATACTGACAGGTAGAGACTTATCTATAATCGCATTATAGCGAGTGCATAGGAGTATACACTCCTTATAAAGCCTTTAAACGCGAAAATGTTATTTATAAAACTTATGCAACGTTGTATAGAAGCATTATAAGCTGAACGCGTTTGGGGGTTGAATAGTGCTAATAGAAGGATTTTAAAATTTTCGAAATGTCGCGTTTGACTACCAGATTAGATTTAGATTAGATTAGATTGATTTTTATTTTCTTAAAAGATTAACACAATTTATATAATGGGTGATTTTTTAAGAGGTTTAGAACTTTTTTTAAAAAAAAAACACAAAAAATTCGAAAAAATGAATGAAATATTTATTTGAATCGATAGTTTGAACCTTGCAATTTAATGTTTAAAGATAATTTCATGCAAATGTTGACCGCGGCTGCGTCTCAGGTAGCCCATCCGCTGAGTCCAATTTTGGCATACTCTTTCACACATATCGGCCGGTATCTCACGAATGAATGCATGGATGTTGGCTTCCAGTGCGTCAATCGAAGCGGGCTTGTTCCTATAGACATTAGCCTTGACATACCCCCACAAAAAATAATCTAATGGTGTCAAATCGCACGATCTAGGCGGCCAATTGACCGGCCCGAAACGTGAAATTAACTGTTCACCAAACTCGCCTCGCAATTGCGCCATTGTTTCGCGTGCTGTGTGGCATGTGGCACCGTCTTGTTGAAACCACATATCATGCAAGTCAAGAACTTCCATTTCGGGCAAAAAAAAGTTTGTTATCATCGCTCGGTAGCGTTCACCATTGACAATAACGCTGCGATTTGCATCATCTTTGAAGAAATAGGCACAATAATGCCGCCGGCCCATAAACCGCACCAAACAGTGGCTTTTTCGGGATGCATTGGTAGCTGTTGCAATGCTTCTGGCTGATTTTCACTCCAAATGCGGCAATTTTGCTTATTTACGTACCCATTCAACCAAAAATGAGCCTCATCGCTGAACACAAGCAGCGCGCGATGAACATTTCGAACCGAGCACGAATTTTGATAGTTAAATTCAATAATTTGCAAGCGTTGTTCATTTGTAAGACGATCGATGGTTAAATTGCAAACCAAACTGAAGCTGTTTGACAGTGACACAAGGTACTAAACACACGTCAGCTGTCAAAACCAGTGTTGCCAAAACCAAACCAGCTAAAAAATCACCCGTTACAATCAATAAAGCATGGCTTTGCCGTGTGCCTGATTGACACAGTTTAAATGACTTATACAGTTAGCTACATAAAGTTACAGTAAATATAGTTATCTAAAAATATTCCTCTTGTATTCTTTTTCGATAATTAAGTGCGGTTTTGCAATATGCTAACATCTTTCCTACATCAGCTTCGTTAAGAAGAACCATAGTTTCGTTTTCCGTTAAAAAGTCGCTGTCTAATATATGTCTTCTTGTTTCCCTTAGAACGGGACACCTGCCAACAAAATGAAAAACGTCCTCACGTTCTGCCATATTGCACATGTCGCAAAGCAACGGTAAATCTTCCCGATGGGGTATGAAGTTTATATTCAGCAGTTCTCCTCTCAGCCGGAACATGTTTGAAATTTGTTCGATGGAATAATCGTCTCTAAAATAGTTTCTCTCATTAAGATTATGATTCAGCCTACTGTAAATCATCCTATGCAGCGAATTTGATGCCTCTTCCATATACATTTGTCGAGAATTGTCATCCAAGCGAGTAATTACCTGGTACATTGTTGCTTTCCATGTATTTTGTTCGTTTATATTTAAAGGAACATTGACCTCTTGTGCTAAGTTAATCCACTCTCTAACCCATCCTGACTTGCTTCGTATAGCTTGTACCGCCGCTTTCTTAGGTAGACGATCACTTGGCATATTCATCACGTTCAATATGTAATCTATTTGTAGTTTCAACGTCTTCATGAAAAGTGGTGATAAGCCTGTTTCCAACATTAACATGTAGTTCGGTGTGCCTGTGGGAAGGCGAAATTTTCTTTTTATATAAAATCTAAGCAATTTTTCCACAGTTTCGTATTTTTTTTACTCCCCACACTTGCGCTGCGTAAAACAGAATTGATTGAGATACAGATTCAAAGACTTTGTATTTGCTGCTAAGGACGATGTAATTGTTGTTGAAACACTCTCTCCATGCTACATTAATAGCAGTTTTTGCCTTTGACAATTTTTCCATGAGATGCCTTTCCATATTTAGATTCTGAGTTAAATAAACTCCCAAGTACTTGTATTCCTTAACTACTTCTATTCTTTCGTTGTTGAAATTCCAGCGTTCATTTGAACTGGATCTTCCTCCTCCTCTCTTGAACACCATTACCTTAGACTTATTCAAGTTGACGACCAAATTCCAACGCACGCAATATTCCGACAACCTATTTATCATGAGTTGGAGCGATTACGGTGTGTATGCCAGCAGGACAATATCATCTGCAAAGAGTAGGGCTTTAACAACAATTCCCGCATAGCTTACACCTCCTGGCAATGCCTCTATAATGTCATTGATAAACAGTGCAAATAAACTTGGACTAAGTGCACATCCCTGTCGCACGCCTGAGTTTGTCTTGAACCACTCTGATACATTCATACCATTCCATACGGCTGCTCTGGTCCCCATGCACAGATTATGGATAACTCGTCCGAACTTAAGTGACATTCCGGCTCCAAACAACTTAAACATTACGCATTTCTGTCGACCGTGTCAAAGGCCGCTTTTAAATCAACAAAGAAAGTGTATAGTTTTTTGTTTCCTAAAAGGAATGAGTCTGCGATGCTCCTTAGTACAAAGATGTGATCTATGGTTGAGTATCCTGACCTGAACCCAGCTTGAAACTTACTCAGCAGCTTATTTGTTTCAATCCACGAATTTAATCTTTTTAGTAATATTGCAGTAAAAATTTTGTAGGAAGAGTTAAGAAATGAGATTCCTCTATAGTTGGCTGGATCTTCGATGTTGCCTTTTTTATAAATTCGAAAAATTAGAGCATCTTTAAACTGTTGTGGGATGGTTGCATGTTCAAAAATTTGGTTAAATGTACTTGTAAGATTTTTAAAAAGTTCCTCTGTGCCATATCTATAAAACTCCGCTGGTATTCTATCAGAACCCGCAGCTTTTCCATCTGCAAGCGACTTCACTGCTGCTACAACTTCCTCTTGGGTTATTGTTATGTCCAAAATTTTGACAATGAAGCCCGGTTGAGCATATTAGCACATGCATGGGTTTAACGTTGTTGGGTTCAACAGTTGATTGAAATGACTTTGTAGTCGTCTGGAATCTAAACTACGACTGATAATACACTTCGATCCATTCAATTTCCTCGCCAGGTTCCAGAATTCGGATGAATTACTCTTTTGACTACCACATGACAACAAAATACAAAGATACTTTAAAGGTGGCACTTTTTTGGAAATTATTGAATTCCTTTTTTGTTCCCCTCTTAAAGTGATAAAAGCTCATAAATATATTGTGTATTTTTTTTAAATTGGCTAAGGTTAATACGTGTCACGGATTAGTAGGAATTTCCCGCACCCATTTTTCAGTTTTCAGTCCCCAGAATGAATGCAAACACATTGGTAAAATATGCGCCACCTATACAAACATAAATATTCTTCGCAATTTAGTCGCTATTTGAGAGAATGGATTAATTATTTTAGTAAATCAATAAGAACACACGCATTTTTTGTTCTAAAATATTTACTTTTATTTGATAACATTACAATGACCCTTTTTTTAACTTTATTTGACGCATTATAGCTATAATCGATAGTGAAATGTTTTACGAATAAGGAATTATGCAATGTTGAATAGAGGCTACATAAATATTATGCACTGCATATAGCTATTCAACTGTTTCGAGGTGTTTAGCAAATTCTAATAAATAAAGGCTTAATTAGTTATTTCATGTTGTTATTTTAGAGCTAATCAATTTTGCTGGTCAATGAGTAGTTTTACACTCTACGGTCTTTTACTCAAGGCAGAAGAAATATTCTATTATTACAGTGTTCTCTCTTCTAACGGGCATCTCTCATAACTGGACATATTTCAAAGAACCGAATTCAATACTTGATTTTCTATAGATAAATGTACAATTTCATAAAGAGTTTTTGAATATTTTTAAGCCGGCTTAACCTCAAAATGACGGTCATTTTAAATATAAAATACTTTTAAACAACCTTTTAAACTAAATGTTCGTTTTCGTTGACTGCAATAACTGAACTAAGTAATATGATTTTCAAAAGGTTTGGTTATAAAAGAACTGTCTATGCGGCTCAGCACCTCCAGGGGCGTAAAACCAAGAGTTATATTTCTGACATATGTTAACGACTATAAAAGAATTGTGGTTGCAGTTTTAGCAAGAAAACTTACATGAAACGAAGCATACGTTTGGCTTAACATTTACAAAGGGATTTAACTGATAGAATAAATTGAGTCTGAAGCTACATGAATATAACCGTATGCCCCCGCTTAATTGCAGAACCAAACCACTCGAGGTATGTAATTTGTCCTGGAAATTCAGGCATAAAGGTTAAGATTTCATGCTCAAAATGTTTATGTCCCCAAGCTATCTGAAAACTTTAAGGAGACGATAAAAAAGCATAACACAGACGTCAGTCTAGCATTTAGATCCAAAAAGACGCTAGCACCCCTTTTTACCAACATGAAAACAAAAACGGAAAAGATAAGCGCACCGACGACGTGGTCTATAAAATAAACCGTCTTGGCAACACAGAAGAAGATTGCAACCTTTGGTATATCGGAACTACGAAACAACTTCTTCGTCAACGAATTTCGAACAACATATCCGACATAAATCAAAAAAGCATTGGGAAGACAGCACTGGCCTTACACAGCGTAGAAATGTGGACGCAAACCAGACTTTGATAGAGTGAAAATTCTGGAAACAGAGAAGCACGCTTTCAAGCGGTACACTCTAGAAACTTTCCACATTAGTCGGCATTTACACTGCCCAATTTTCCAATGTCGATTTTTCTTTGTTGTTGTAATCGTGTGAGAGAGAATGGAAAAATTGTGAGGAACATGTCGGCTGTCCCTCAAAATCTCACACGATTACAACGGACTTATTAATAATAAAATTAATATGAACCGCAAACAAGACATCCAGAACATCTCATCTGTTTATTGCTCTTTGGTGACTGGACATAATTTATGATATTTTGAAACAGACTAATGTCGTTTTCGATTGAATTTTCGGTAAATTGTACTCCTTTTCAATTCCAATCGAATATGAAAACACTGACTTTCCTAAATTTACACACACACTACCAAAGCTGCCATTTAACGAAATGGCTTCTTCAAGTATTTATCACTTTGGACAAGTAATCCAACGAAAAACTTTATATGTATGTGTGTGTTCCTTATCTACTCCAAAATGAAATTGGGGACAGAAGAACACTCCGAAAACATTACTCGGAACAGCCAATCGAAGGCTTTTGGAGCAGTAGAAGTGAAAAAGGAGTGTAAAAGGAGTACTCCGTACATCCAAACGAAAACGACATAAATTTCATTCGGAGTGTTTTTTTTTTTAATTTCAAATTATACAAAAAATCTTTTTGGTTTTTCTTAATTAATTTGTATTGTTGTTTTTATTAGTTTTGTTCAAAAAATTTGTATTTATTGTAACAGTTTTTCCTACTATACATTCTCATGTAATTTTTGTTGTTATTTTTGATTTAATTCATCATGTACCGTAAAAATCCCCACTAAATTAAAGTTTGTTATCATAATGTTCCGCCTCAAATGTTCTCATCATTCTAATAATGTTCAATTTATTTTTTGTAAATAAAAGATCCATTGAAAAAGATGGCAACCACTGTCGCAGCGTCGGGAAATAAAATGGAATATTTGTTTCATTAATATAAAATTACGACCAAACCGCAGCTAAGGGGGGAAAATTAAAAATTTCTCCAACACTTAAAATATTTCAAAATGTCATTTTCCATTATGTCATGGAAATGGAAAAGAAATATGCCCTAACCGCATTTAATAATCCATTAGATTCCTATATTTTCTGACGATTTGTTTAAAAAATATATTTTCTGCATTTTTTAACTTCTGAGAAATGTTGTAGGTACATATTTATATTTAAATGATTAATGTTTGGTTTCACAAATATTTATCAGGCTTTTAAATTTTTAAATGACGTATGCTGTAGGGAACAAACGTCATTTAAATAATTAAAAGCCTGTTAAACAGTTAAAAGAGCTTTACGAAATCGGCCTAAACTTCCATGTTAACTTAAAATGACGCATAGGTACCTAACCTACATATCTTCAATTTATGATTGAAATTATTTCTGTTTTGGTCCTTCGGCCGAAATTCTATAAACTATCAATTTGTATATACATATGTGCACCTACTTCCTTGAAAGTTCACGCACTCCGGCTGTGCTCATGTGATTCCAGAATATACGTAGCCGAACAAACCACTAGGTACCTATAAACTAACTTGGCTTGTCGCTAATCACTTCAATACACAAAAACTGTTTGCCAACCGAAGCGCGAGGTTTCCCTTACAATTATTATTCTCTGACATAGAAATTACTTTGAAGAATTTAGAATGTTCTGTTGTTGTTGTGTAGTATGAATACTTGAATTTCAAAGTCATTCTCTATGTCGCTAGAGCCAGTCTGTGGAATTCTATAAACCTATCTTACCTAACCTGCCTTGTATCTCAACAAAAAAAAAAAGCAAATACAACAATAACACACCTTTGTGAATGTGTTACGAACAATAAAATTAAATAAAAAAAAAAATAGAAAATCACTGAATGTATTGGAAGCTCCAACTACAATAACAACATAAAGAAACCCAAGCGAGAGTTAAAAGAGAGAGAAATAGAGACAGAGAGAGAAAAAAAAGCAAAAACAACAAATAAATTGTAGCGCGTAGGTTAGGTAGGTATGTTGTAAATAAATACGCGACCGCAATCACTTTGATCGTTCGAATGGAGATCTCGGTACCAGGCACCGACCGGTTTAATTTTTAGCTCGTTATCAACCGGTAGATGAACTGTAAAGAAAAGAGTAGCAACTTTAATTGCAGACAATGAATACAAAAGTGAGAAGGAAAGAGACACAAACTAGGTACTAATACATCGCTGCCGTCCGTCGTCGGCAAGGGACACACATAAACGACGACGCTGCTAAAAAGAAATATACTGCAGATACTCGCCTCGCATCTATATGTTATGGGTATGGCAAAAGCAAAGGCAAACCAAAAGCAAATTCATCCAACCGAACGATGATGTGTTTTGTTGACGATGATGGTGTCATGAGAAAATGAGGAAAATAAAAATAACTAAGCGGAAAAAGACGCACAAAAAAAACAGAGATAATTCAGGATTGCAGCCGATTGACAAGAATAGAGACAGGCAAAACAAAAAAGGCGAAAAGCTAGTTACAAAGGTATTACTATGAGTTTCCTTCCCGCGTAAGTTTCTCTATTATGACCGGAGTTAAACAAAACACAGAGATGTTATATTTTTTCCTCTAGGTAATGGGTGCTTTCATAAATGCATGCTTGCTTTGTTTACATGCGTTCAGTTGAAATCATATTAACTTCATACAAAATATTTGCGGATGTGCTTTACGCTGCATTTATGAATACTTTTTCTGATTTGCGTCATATGTCATATGTCATAGGGAAAGAATTTGACAGATGGAACAATAAAGAAAAGGAAATCGTTCATACTCTATACCTATCTCTTTCTTTAATAAAGAAATTCAGATTGCATGTGAGTTTTTATAATTGCACATTTGCGCTGCAAATATTTGCTTTGCTTTTGCTTTTATGAAAATCTGACATTTATCATTTGCATTTATGAAAGTTATGCAATTGTCAGACTTTCGCAACCATGCATTTATGAAAGCACCTAATGTTTCTTATAAAGTTTTACCACTATTTAAATTTGTGAGAAGCTTCGTCGAGCTTGGTTTCTATCAAAACTGAGTTTCAATTTATGACTTAATCTGCATAGTTAAGATTAAAATAGTGGTCTTTCGTAGTGAACTTTTAGTATACCTACCTACAGTAAATAAATACTATCAAATTCAATAAGCCGCTTCTCTAGCCCCAATACAACTCTCTTGATTTATTATTATTAGTGGTATCCTTTGTCCTATTCCACGACTTTATCGTTTTTATGAAAATCTTACCAGCCGTTAAAGCGTGATTAGTAAGAAAGATTTTATCAAGGCCAAGATTTCTGTCTGCAAATCAATCTAATGTTGAGTGAGAGCGATTGGATCAGGGAAATTTCGGGAAGTTATAGTACCTATCAAATCTAACCTGTGGCCTATTTCACCAACTTACAAATTGTAACTTACAAGAGATTTCTCACAAATTTTGTTAAAAAATCGATTTATTCTGCTTCACAAAATGTTTGTAGTACAAAATTGAAGTTGTAATTTACAAAGGTAAATCTGAATATCTTTACTTTCGTTTCATCAAGAGTAATTTTTGCTTGTAGTTTACAAGTACAAATTTGTGATTGTAATTGTTATTTGGTGAAATAGGTCACTGTATGTATGTATTTATGTTCTTTAGGCATCTATTTAACAATATTTCCCAAGAAGCCTGACATGTAGTGGGGTTTTATATCAGTTAGACTCATTGCCAAAAAAAAATTGTCTTACACATTTTTCATTTAGGCTCTAAAACCGAGCGATTCGCTACAACTGCATTGGTTTCTCTCTACTTATAGTCTATATCAGGTTTTGAATCCAACCTCTAGAGAAGGAGCAGTAGAGGAAGATCGTGACTCAGGTTGCGATCCCAAGTGAAAGAGGACTTAAACCAACTTGTCATGCAAAACTGCAAAAAGACTACAGCGCCACCTTAGATAAATAAGTAAGTAAATCTTCATTTAAATATTCCATAACTTCCTTCCAAACTATAATGACTTTTTGGTGCTTTTTGACTTTACCTCAACTATTTAAGAAATGCTATATGAAGTGGAAACAAGCATAAAAGGTTAAGACAGTTTACAATGCAGCGTTTAAGATTGAGATGTAACAGAAAATAAGCTGAATAGAAAATTTTTATTCTTCATCCTCACATCCATTCAACTTTTATCTATAAAAAGTTTCTTTAAAATGACAGTATAACATCACTGACTGTCGGACATACCAAACATATAAACAGTTGGTTTCATTTTGTATAGGTATAGGTAATGGTAAGTCTTGAAGCCGCAGTGAAATTAAACATTTTGCATGTTTAACTTAAAGCTGGTTTCAAGACCTGTTCACTGGAAAGCAGAGAACCAGAGAGAACAGGCCAACCAAGTTATCACAGACGAGTAAATACTCGGCCTAGCATAGTCAGGTTACGACGGCCAACCAACAGTTTTGTTAAGGCAGTAGATAGATATGTACATGTATTTTCGAGACTTTCTAGGTGGGTCTTTCAGTAAAATGGGTACAAAGATATCTTCTCATAGAACCCATGTATGCTTATGGTTGAAAAAAGGGGGGTAAGTTTGGTAGGCTAGGTGAAAAGATGCCCACGATGCGAAAAATGTCATATTTATCTTTTCCAGCTTCTATGCCAGGATAATGATGGTGATGAAGAGGTTTAGTGCGGGCGGAGAGGTGGATCAGGATGACTTGGTGCGGAAATGCTGCATTATAATCTTGATCTCTGGGTGACCTATGAATGCTGTGTGAAGAGAATTGTTTGCAACTATTATTGTTCCCCATATTCATTGTAATATTGTATATCTTCTGTTCGTATTGTGTCTTTTTCTCTTTTGTATAGGTACCTACATAGTAGGTAGGAGTAGGAGGTACAATGTGAAATCAGTTTAAGTTGAAGAATATACACAGTGAGTGAATAAACTTACTTTCTTCATTTGCTGCAATTTACAGATTGTTTACGTAATTTTTATTTTATTAAGTGTATTGTTTGCGGAATTGCAGAGACCAACAGAGATAGAAAGAAAAAAAAATATCGTTTCTTTTTTGTTTAGGTATATATCTACGTCAATTTTAATGGGAGGAAATGCTATGGCTATCCCACGCTCTTATAACTACACTGAAATTATTATTTAAGTTAAGTGTTAGAGATACACAGTTAAACCTTAATTATGCGGCAAATACCCTTTTCTGGAATTTTTTTTAAATAAGCATACATTAACGGGAATGGGAAGGAATATTTTTTAAAAATGGTTTATACATTTTTACAGCGGGTCCATGTATTTTGAATAATGAGATTATTATCATTATTCTTGGGAGCTTTATTTGCTATTTTGTTAAGGGTACGAATAGAAGTTTCTAGGTACCTAGAAATATTGAAGTATATTCATAGACGATTGGTAAACTCACGTTTAACCAAATAGATTAATGAGTCCAGATCTTATTCAAAGCCAATTTTGTTTCTGTTTATTTTAATAAAGTTGATTGAATAACAAACCATACAAATAAATTTAGAATTATTCAATTAAACTTCTGCTTTTAAATTGTCTACGATACCTACCTGTTTGAATAAGTCAACCTACAAACTTCGTCATAGAACAAAGAATTCACGTCTTTAAAGGCAAAGAATGTTCCTTAAAATAATTAAATAAATTAGTGGCACGACAGATCGTGGAGAACCGAGTCCTATTGACTCGCCCTAAATAATAACCACATTTAAGTTCTGTTGAATCCGTGCGGCTAAGTTGAGAGGCACTTAAATCATGACAAGAGATATTCCTTTGGGATTTGACACTTCACAAGATAAGAAATTTTTGGCTGGATTCTATTCAAACCCAGATCTTCGGCGCACAGTGGTCCGTTTGTTTAATTTTGGCAACAAAATTCATTCCCCACGCCAATTCTTGACGTTGAATTAATGGAAATTAATTCTTTGTATTTTGAAATGGTGCCTTCTAAATTTAGGTCCGGATATGGTAAAAAGTTTCAAATTTAAAAAAGAAGCATTGTCAAAGTTAGGAATTTAGTCAGAAAAAATTAAGCACTATTACAAATATTATTTATGATTATTTCGAGATCTTTAGTCGTCGATCTAAAATTTGTGTGTCAACTTTTAATTGTAAAAATTGTCAAATTTCTATCAGAATGGATTAGATTTCGTCTCATTTTCAATAAAAGAATAATAAAACTATAGCGCAAACATTAGTTCAATCTTTTAAAATACTGCATCACAATATTTCTGACTTATTTTTCTAAATTTGGTACTACTTTCATATGAAAGTTCACATTCAAGCACAAATTTAAAAGCATTTCGTCCCATATTTTGACCTTAATTATTAAGAAGTCCCGATTTCAAAGAGAAAAAAGAACAACATGAACCTGTCAATCCAGAAAGTGATTAGGAATTTCCAAGTTTCAACCACCTTATTTCAAAATTAAGTTAATGATGTCAAAAAAGCACTGAAAAAGCAGGGATATCTTCCGAAAGGGGAACGAACACAGCTGGGAATATCTCTAAAAACACACACTCAACTATTTTAATTTTTTTAAAACGAAAAACAAAAAGTTGAAGCTTTTGAAAGTGAACCACAGATTTTTTTTTAATTTTGCACTTATCTTTGGAATTATAACTAAATAACTCCGAAAAAGGCTTGTAGGTCAAAAAAGTTTTTGGTCTATAACCTAAATTTTTGAATATTAAAAAAAAAATTGGACCAATCCAGAAGAAATCAGGAATAGCTGTTAAAAAAATGGGTTTAACTTCCCGCACTTTAATGGTTGTGGTGTTGGCTTTGTTCAAAAGATAATTTTTTGCTATTTTTTTTTAAAATATAGTGCAAAAAATATTCTTAGCAGAAACTATCTGTCAGCTATAACTGAATTTCACATGACACTGTACTTCCAATTTGAAAACCAAACCACTTTACCAAATATGATTGGGTTATTTTTAACTGTAGGAACATTTTGTGTCGACTTCATTCGAAATTTGGGAACAAAATTTATCAGTTAGCTAGTACTTTATGTTTAACTTCATTGTTCGAATAATTTCAATAGCTTGGTGATTCACCAAACATTTTTTTAATCTCACAGTATTTTTTTGGGTGAGCTCAGATATTTTTTGAGCTGAGATTTCCCCAGCGTACGGCTGGCTATGGCGGTTTTTAAAAACCATTTCACAAATCCCGTAGATCAAAGCATATTTCTCTCTAGGAATACCGCTACTGAGTTTGAGGTAAAAATCTTGGTTTCAGCTGAAATAACGTCTTAAACCGGATCATTGAATTTTTAACGTGTTGAGGCCTAAAATTCATATTTTCGACAATTCATCCAAGTCATGTAACGTTATTAAAAATTTAAAAATATTATGTAAGTAGATACTTATCCTACGTGTACCTTCCTTACAGTGTCTCGCAAAAACTAAATGTAACCCTTCCTTTCTATTACACTAGAAAATCAAGCCAAAAGTTGGACTTCAGTTACATATTGATAAGCTTTTACTAAAAAACTCTTTCAGAGTCTAAAAATGTGTTTTATATAATAATAATAATATCATTGCCAGGCCAGTTTAGGGCTCAGTGAATATACATAAATACGATCTTAAAAGAAAAAGAATTTTTTCGGATTGAACGAAGAAGTAACTTTTCTCTACAAAATTCAAAACGGCATCAGAAAGTGTTATTATTTCTCTTTCGCGTAGTCTTATTTAATTTTTAAATATCCCACTATTACTGAAAACTCACAACTGACCATTGACTTTATAAAATGGAAAGTACTTCCAATTTGATACCAGATCAGTTTTACCACTTATACCCATTTTTTGAAAGAAAACTTAAATATTTAAGTTTAACATAAGAACTTATGTGACAAGATTGTGGTTCAAACTTAAGTATTTAAGTTTCGTATTTAACAAAGGGCTCTTAAAGCATTTTTTTTCCAACATCACTGATTGAGCCCAGTCAGCGCGTTGTTAATGATTGGAATTGGTATATGCTTTTAAAGAATTCAAATGAACTAACCAACTTTAATGTCGAAGTTTGTGTTGAATACCTTCTGTCGTCGTGTAAAGCTCCTACGTTGTGGTTTTGATACATTTTGGTCCACCAAAACTGTCGTTTTAACGTCATGTTAAGATAATCTTATTTTTCAATAAACAACTGAACCTGAAGTGGTAAGTCTAATAAAAGAGAACATAGTGGTACTTCTTATCATTAACCATGACATTGTATATATTAACTACAAAAATAAATTCAAGAACCTAAAAATTTTATTAACTTTTAACAACAAAATAATTTACTAACACAAATTCACCTTTCCAAAAAAAAAACCAACACGAAACATTATGTATCTTCACTTCGTTTTATCAACTATGAATTTGAAACAAATATTCAGAAATTAATTGACATCTTGCATGGTTGCGTTAGTTCGTATCTACGCTTATTTTACCTACACTTTATTATACAGTCAATAATATTCTTGCCACAAATCTTACCCATGAACTAGTTTTTCAATCAATCAGAGGATTTTTCTTGCATATATTAATGCCGAGGCTATTCCATTAAAAATGTTTATATGCACATTTTTCTGCATAAACCGCTTGAATCCGGTTTCCATCGGTATTTTTTTTATTTATAAATGTTAACTTGAAACTAAAATAAATCAATAAATACGTAAATACGTAAATTACGTAGTCTTAACTGATTTTTATTAAAACAATTCTATTCAATTGTAAATTGATCAAATTTTATTTTATGGATAATCATAGCCTATAGTTTGATTTTTGTTTGGAACATGTCATTCTAAAATAGAAAGAATGAAACAGATTCATCGTTTAAATGGAACGTAAGTGACATTATATTACATACATACATTTACAAATACATATATGTGAATTAAAAGTTTTGGTCTTCTTAATACCTACGTGCGTTTGTTAGTATTTTCTCTCTAATAAAAATTCTTTTTCAATGACCTATAGAACCTACAGGTAAATTCACATATAATCACAGCACATAAGAACAATAATCGTTTCATCTCACGTAAAAGCTATAATTGTTGCAGTGTTCTAACAAAACAAACACGTACATAACCCTAAATTTTAATTGTTCATTCAATTATTTTGTTTGTTTATAATAACATTTTGGGATACTTTTCTACTTTTTTTCCGTTAATGATTATTGTTAACCATAACAAAAAAAAAAGATATCTTACTCAAGTTCAAGATATCAGTATGAGGTAAATTCTTTAAAATAACCCATAGTCAAATTTAATTTACATAAAATTTTGAAGCTCCATAAACCCCATCTACTTTACTCCAAAGTAAGTGCTGTTTGGTTTTGAAAATATTCCGAAATGTGGCCAAAACTTCGGAATGATGGCTACGTTGAAAAGTTGGAAATATATCATTTTTAAAAAAACAGTATGGTACACTCGGGCGTATACGTACTTTTTGCACATCATCATTTTGGTGTACAATCGAAAAAATAATTACATACACTTACAAATTAATCAATTATGTACAGCGAAATGAAAAATAATATCCACGACTGGATCGCAGGAACTTGCTCTCTTGTGGTTAAAAATTTTGAACAAAATTAGTTTGTACAAATTTTTCCAGTTTTTTTCAAAATTTTGAGTTTGAAAATTAATTTTTCAAAAACGGTTTTCTTAAACGACTTTATTTAAAAAATGCAATAAAAGAAGAGATTTCTGGCTTTCAAAAAAGTTATAGCATGGCATTATAAGTTTTACCATTGTTTTTAAATAATTTTTGTTCTGTTTTAAGTCATGTTTTTAGAAAATTGCCCCTCCCGCCTAAATTGGTGGAAATAGGCACCCTATCACGATTTTTTTCTTGTCTTAACCCAATTTACTCGCTCTAGCTTTTTGGTGCACCTTATACCTATCACCCTTCTTAGCCACACATTGAAGATGTCTCTTAATGGTTAGTACTGTCATTAAATCTTTAACGAAAAAAAAAACTTAAAAAATTCGAAATTACTACACAAATTGAATGGAACTATTTATGAGTACCTTTAAGATTGCAAAATTATAACAAGATCAGTTTAAGCATTTAAATAAGCGATAATAAGCCATAAATGACACCATTTTCCGAAGAAAAAAAAATGTGGAATATGGCTAATTGCGCTATATGATTTTTTGTCAAAAATCTGGAACGCAGTTTTCCTACATAACATCACTTTGGAACGAAGTTTTAAGAAAAATCGTTAGGGCTGTTTTCGAAAAAAAACCTATCTTGTTACATGGCAGCTACCCGTTCTAGATGACCTGAAATAAAAATTCAAACTTCTCTTCCAGGGAATCATATACAAATTCTCTGCAAATCAACGGGTTATTTTAGGCTCCAGCTCAAATTAAAGTAGACGCACAGACGATTACAACCTAGACATTTTTTTACCCGAAATAAAACTGGGTTGCACGAATCTGCACTAAAATTTGAAGTGCCTTAGAATGTTGAAGATATATTACATAAATAGAGAAAATTGTAAACAATCGTGAAACTCTTCCCTTGTATTGCTAAGACAAATTTTCAAATAGTTTTCAGGCAAAAAAAAAAATAATTCTTGAATAAATTCAAACTTTTACTAAAAACTTTCAACAATCCCTAATTAGTGATTTCCTTCAAAATTTTTCTTGTGTTCATAATTATAAAATTTATTTAACATTAAAAAAAATTGGTATGCCAATTATAAGTAGGTATTTACAAATATAATCTTGGAAATTCAAAACTATAAGAGTAAGTACATTAGCGATAAGACGGTCGCTTAGATAGGGACAAACCGGACTTCTGGAGCATATACGACAGGTTCTATCGTCAATGGGCTTTTTATACATCGGACCTAGTGGGCAGAAAAACCTTGAAAGTTGGTTTCAATTCAGTCTTAAGAATTAGGATCCTGAAGTTTAGTACGTGTGTTTCTGACTTTTAGAAAGCTATAGCAAAATATATTAATTTGATATTTATTTTATTTTCACTTCAATCTACTTTGAGAAAAACAGGCTCTCACTATTATACGAATTTTTTTTTAGAAAACGACAGTTAAGAGATCGTTAAAAAATCCAATAAAAAAAACGAACACTTTAGAAGAGGAGAATGATTTTTGAAGTAATAAAAAAAAAATATATCACTAATTTTTTAATAAGCTATAAACTACAACTCAAAGTAGCCCCTAACTAAACTAAAAATTTACGATATTAAATAAATGTTTCAAAATACGCCTTTTGAAGTCTGATCCCTTGAATTCACTCCTATTTTACAGATTTCTTTTTATTAATTTATATTTTTTAAATATATTTTTTCTTTTCAGCCTATCTATAATAATATTTATTGGATTAAATCGTCTTTAAAATTTCAGGACTAAAAATTAGACACACGAACTTTGATTTTGTCAAAATTTAACTACGCCACTCTTCCACCCATACCATGAATTGGAATTGAAATTGAAAATTATAAACAAAATTACTTCTTTTGTCCTAATGAAAACGTATGTTATATATAGTATTTAGTACTTAAAATCATTGAAACATAAAATCATCATCAAATAAGACATAATAACCTTACACATAATCGCATTAAAATATCAGCTACAGACTATTTACTATCCAATCAAAAAGACAATTGATATAACTTCACTATTTTAGCCATTAGCCACCACATTTAGTTGCAAGTGCTTTGGTGTAGAACAAGAGGTAGCACTTTACTACCCAACCGCAAATCCGGTTAATGTCTTCTTTCTCTCAAAGGAGCTCTTTTCAAATCCTCTGAATTGTGGTTGCATTTACAAGTCTCACCACTTCAAAGATATTTAAGTTAAAGTTAGGTACGACTATATATATATATTAGAGCCATCAACTTCAGCAACCGAAATTCCATTAAAACCACAGAAAACTTTATGTTTTCAATTCCCATCATTTTAAAGCCAAACATTTAAAGTCGAGCGTTGCCAACAGTATTTTATTTTAATACAAGAAACAAATTTAGTGTGTCCATTAGGTATCATTTTTTCGTATTAAAACTAAATACTTTGACGGACCATTATATTGTATTTGAAATTCAACAAACTACTGAATAATTTGTTAATCTTGGTCAGAAAAATTTAATTAATTTAACACTAGAAAATCCGAGATGATAAACAACCAAATAGATGATGAATTGCAATTGAGTTCCTTTTCGTTCTGATAATTATGAATGGATTTTATTGGCCCATTTTTGTAATGAGATATGATCCATACATACATATGTACGCAATATAAAAACAAACACTACAACAACAAAACACGAGATCCTGCTCTCTATCCGGATCACGTTTCATGAACCACCAAAAATTTATTTTTTACTTAGTAGTTTTGAAAATAGTAAGGGTAGTGTAAAGAAAGAAGACAACAAATACATATAAAGCAACAAAACATAAAGAGTAAAAAGATAGGTATATGCATATATTATAGGAGGATTTTTCAATTCCTTTCCACTTGGAATCACCAGTCGACTAATGAGGACCTTGTCAGTTTGAAAATAATAGACTTTTATGAAAAAACAACTTGATTTAAAAACAAACTACAAAATTGATTCCTCGTTTTAAAACTATCTTTAGGTAGTATTTTATGTAGGTCTTGCCGATTTTGTTTAATTATTTGTTTTGATGTGTAAACGTCTTTGGCGGCGGTAGAGTGAAACAAAAACGTGGACTTTCCTCTATGCGAAATTATGAGGTCACACTTTACGATGCATCACGTTACGTTACGAAAATCTGCATAACAGGATTTTGGATACGTTCAGTGACAAAAATCTGAAGATCCCCTTCAAGCAAACTGGTCCGTTTTAGATCCATGCACGTAGTCCAACAACGAATGGACGACTTCGCATACGGATCCTAGAAGCTGCGCTTGGACAAACGTTGTTGTTTACAAATATTAACCGTGAGTTCTGGCACTCACACAATTTTGTATTCCATTTACAGTCAAACTGTTCAAACTGGGGGAACTAGACCCGTCTATATTCTATGTGATTTGTTTCTTGTCTGGATCTAACCTAGATATCGACTTTAGTTAAAGTGTCTTTAAGTATCGTGAAAATTTATTTAATTTGTTTGTTATTATTTAATTTAAAATTAAGTTTCAACAATTTGTGTGATAACTTCGAAATGAACTTGCTACGTTTTTGCTTAGAAAAGGACCCTAAACAAATCGCCTAAGACCTGCAATGATATTTGCATACAAATAAGAAAATGTTTAACGATTTCAAAGATGCCACTTACTAAATTTTTGAATTTTGATGTTAGCACCCTTTTTTCTTGGGACGGCAATATAGCCAGCTCCAATTTTTTTTAATTTTAGAACTGAGGCCTAGTACTGGAATTAAAGCGGTCGACTACTCAAAAATCGTCACACTTGCATTTTTAATTTTTTTAAATAATTCATTGTTGTTAGCAAATCAACTCAATAGAGTCAGACTTTCTTAATTTACCTACACACTTTCCATTGTAACCAATAATATATTTTGAATACTCTTTTCAACAATAAATTGAATAAAAGATTTTTTAGAACTAGTTAAACACTAAAGACAAAGAGCCGACTACTGGTATGTCCTAGGATGGTCTATAAATTAATTTAATCCCCTTATTCCCAAATTACTAGCAATATTATTCAGATTTTTAAACTATTATTCAGAGGTCACGAGCATCGCAATTAAAAGTCAAGTTCTTGAATCGAAACTAAATTTTTTGATTTTGCATTTAGTTCGCAAACAAATATTTTGTAATTTTAAAATTACAAGTCTCTACCAATATTAGTCAAGCTTGTGTATAGTTTGGAGCAGAAGAGAGCTCTCACGAAAGACAGTTGTGCCCAAGAAAATTTGAAATTGTCAGTTTTGTGTTGTGTTAGCAACTAAGGTAAGCAAGTTCAAGTGGTCGAACGTAATTTGGATTTTTATGTGGAATTATTTTCATTTTACTTATATATTTTACTCAGTGCTTCGTTCCTTTAATTTTTTTCACAGGAACTATCAAAATGTCAAATTTTTAAATTTTTTTTCAAAAATATTGAAGCTGGGAAGAACTCATAAGCTTTGTTCGCCCAGCCCAGAAATTACCCTGCGGTAGCCTCAAAGCTTTTTTTAAAGCCTCAACTCATCCTGCCAAGCTAATTCTGGATAAGTTTCTTAATACCTCCTTCTATTTGTTAAATCTTAGTAACCTGCAGTGCGCTAAGACTTTAAGAGTCAGACTGTTGGTTTGCTAAACCATATGGTCACAGCAATATCACAAACTTGATTCCTAATGATATGCTTTCAATAACGACCGACTACTGCACTCCTGGGTCTCTGGGATTGCGGTTGGGTTAAAATGTGTGAAAACTCACAAAATTTTAGTCGGTCCCGTAAAGGGCTTCGTCCGTTTGTCTGTAAATATATTTGTTTACTTGTATAGTAAAAAAAAAAGTTGAGAGCAGTTGTAATCCTCCTCCCCCCCCTTTCGCTTGACCGATTCCTGGATCCACCACTGACCAACAGGAACAGCTCTTTAAATGTTATAAAATATTCATGTACAAAAATCGAATAAAATAAAAGGTATTGCAGAGAAAGTTACCTAGTCCTATTTTTGATGCCTATGTAGATAACTTCCTAACAAGTTTTATAATTTTAAATGGAATTCAGCGCTTATAGGTATACGTTATAAAATTTCAACCGAAAGTTATCTGACGAAAATCTAAAAAAAACTATATTACCTAAACCTAATGTATTGCAACAGATATTTATTTCCATGTCTGAATGTCTGTACGTAATGTCAGTAATTTAAGAAAATATAGAAGCTTTGACGTACATACGTATAGGTATTATGCACACAAATCCACTACGACATAAAGAAGATAGGAGGAAAGAAAAAGAAGAGATTGAGACTTCCTAATTGCGTAATGCGATCAATTTAATTCAGATGTAATTCTCCGCCACACTTCATCGCTGTTTAACTATAGAATTCCTCTAGTTCGTTCGTTGTCAACTTGAGGTCATTTGATTAGAATGAGGACAACAACAAACAAACCTTAAAAACACACACAAGTTTCAAGCAGATATTTGGACAAAATGGAACGAAGTTAGTCGCAGTTTGTGCAGCTATAAATTACGAACAACAACTACTAACAATTACAACTGCCCTTCGTTTGCTTTTGTACGCTTTGCCTTAATCCAAAGAGCGAGAGTGAAATATATTGTTATCACTTGAGGATGTCATCAATAACGGTCTTAAGCCGTATGGCTTTGTTCGTAGATTTATTTATACATAATATATGGAAGCTGTTGTATTAGAATGTGCATTTCACATTCTCTGGGACCGCCTCTGCGGGAGTTTCTGAGCTATATTGTTTGGGGGAATGCAATTTTTCACAATTACCACCAAAGTGGTCCGAAAACAGACATGGATGCGGGCTTATTGTTTGTGGACGTTACGCAATTTGGAAGTAAAAAAGGGGACAGTATGAGAGTATACTCTTAGTGTCAATTTTAGGATACTGTTATGAAAAATATTAATTGTGTTATAACCTTTGCTTTTGTGCTCCATTTTCTTGTAATTCGTTTAATAGACGGAAACTTTGAAGGATTTGTGATACCGACTTATCTGTCGAATATTAATTTTGTGGCACCTCAAAAGATTTGTATTAATTAAAAATTTGAATCACTGAAGATGAAGGAAGAAAAACATTTGTTTCAATACAAAACGGTACAAATATAAAAAAATACAAATCTAAAATGATTTGTCAAAAATTCATTACAAAATCTAGCTGTTCTTATGATTTCCAATCGAGGAAATGGTAACAGATAATATGGAACCCGATGACAATAAAACTTTTATTAGTATGATACCTACGGCTGATTCTATTTGTTAAGTGTTTAGTACCGATACAGAAGCAGGATTCATTTGAACTGCGTCAAGGGTGTGGCCTGTGACCTTTAAAAACTTTTTAACTTTTGGTTTGGAATTCTAATCATCAATCATTAGAATTAAACAATCCCTTAAGCATGTTTCAAGCTGGTTTTCGTGCTGGATTTTTAACTACTGATCATGTTTTTTCCTTATCCAGTATTGCCAAGAAATTCACTCAAAATTAAAAAGAAGCTCTATGCGTGTTTCGTAGATTTGAAAGCAGCCTTTGACACTGTCAATCGGCAAGCTCTAATCCATAAATGGCTTCTCTATGAATTTCTAGAAAATTTTTGTCTATCTACGAAAAGTTTTTGTGTCGAACTAGTCTGTCAGTTTGGGATGGATCAGAATATTCGAATTGGTTCGATACGTCTGCTGGTTTCCCCCAAGGATGTATACTGAGCCCCATTTTGTTTGCTCATTTCATTGATGATGTCTCTGAAAATTTGCCGGGAGGTATCACTTTCGCAGATATTTTCATTAAGATGACTTGGTCATGCTTGCGGATAATCCATTTTCCCTCCAACTTCAAATAAACAGATTTCAAGCCTATTGCAGAACTTGGGATTTACAAATCAATGCCGAAAAAAAATAAAAATTATGGTATTTGAAGCTCGGCGATGTAAAAGGCTGAGGGAAGAAAAATGGTTTCTGGGGCGTTAGTCTATTGAGGTAGTACAAGAATTCAAATATTTGGGAGTGCTAATGTCTGCAAACGTTAGCTTCACTAACCATGTACAGCAAAAAAGTAAAGAAGCAAAAATAGCTGTAAATGTAATGTGGCCCTCTTTTTTCTCAAACCAAAATATTGACATTGGCTATAAATATCGAGTTTTTGACCATCAACACATGTATGTGCTACGGTGTTCAAGCTTTGGTCAAATATACTTTGAAGAATTTGAGTTGATTTAACGATTCTTTTTTAAACGGTTATTCAGATTACCCAATTCGAATATCACTCGGACTTTTGTACGAAAGTTATGAAGAAGCCAGGGTCTAATCTTCATAAGACTATTATGAGGAAGCTATTGCACTCGCATGCATCCCCGTTCAAAGAATGGAAAACTTGAATAAGGCTTCAATATCAACTACAAGAGAAATATATAGAAACTTAAACCACACCCTTAGTGCAAACAACTATTTTAAGTGCGGACTTTCTGTAAAAGCCATTAGTAAAATTTTCAGGGCAAGGGTGGAAATTCTGAATTTGAACTATGTCAGTCATCGGTCAGATCTGTCTCATGTTTGCAACTTCTGTAACAGAAATGAATGAGATGATGTTTACCATTTCATAGCTGTTTGTCCAATACTTCGGGAAATTCGAAGGCTTTACTTTCAAAAGGGTGTTCTTACAAATGAACAAATGATTCAAACGGTGAACAGGTCCGACGGATAGTCAAGTTCCTATATGTATTGTGATCACGCATTAAATTTTCGAAATAGCTTGTAATACATTTTCATGTCTAAACAATGGTTGTTCAACCTCTTAATCATTAATTTAAACCAACATTTATAAAAATCACATACCTACTACTTTATCTTTTATTTATAATCAAAAGAATGTAAAAAAACTAAAATCTTTACCAACTTTGTATTTTATTATTTTTGTAATATATATTAAGGAAATGTGTTTTTCTAGTAGACGGCAACTTGCCATGTCCATACGTTTTTTTCCAATTAGAATTGTAAATATTTATTGAAATAAAGAAACAATAATAATAATAATAATAATAATAATAATAATAATAATAATAATAATAATAATAATAATAATAATAATAATAATAATAATAATCTAATCATCATTTGTCTCATTGTATTTTCAAAAATTACTGAATAGACTATTTATAATAAATAAAATCATAAGTACGTATACTAATTTTTTCGCTTGAAGTAGTAAATACCTCCCATTGGAAAGTGAAATCTTTCTCACTCCAAAAATGACAGATAATAATCTATCGCCGCATTGGAAATTTATTGTTTTTCTTTTATAATAGATACAAAATAGAAGTGGATTAAGCTCCAAAACTAAGGAAATTCCCTTGGTATTTTTCCACTCCACCATAAATTTAAAAACTATTAAAAGAATTATTTTCAAAATATGTAAGCTGAAAAAAGAATGATTAAGATTTTAAATGTAAAATTTTAAATCTGAGCTGCGATTGAAATATTAAAACTCAATGGAATCTTGTTGTATAAATTATAAGATTGATACAAATTTGGTTTTTGTTATAAGGAAATATTGACCAGTGTATTTTCATTGTATTGTATTTATTTAATAAAGAAACATTGGTATAATAAAACGGTAATTGTTTTTTTAGAAATACTAAGTACAGCATGGTTAAAAAGTTTAAAGATTTTTCAATCAAGTTAGCTTTAAAATAAAAAAAATAATATATCTAATTTATTTATTTTAATTTTGAGCAAAAAATAAAATTAATGAAAAAAATATATTTGTTTTAATATTTTAAATAATTAATTAGTGCAGTTTCACAAGTTTTGCAGTTGATAATCCTCCTCAATTCGGTTGGCAGAGAATTCCACAGACTAGCAGCGTACACGAAGAATTGCACCTAAAACTTGGGTCGTTAAGGACCCTACTTCTTTGCGATCGATTGGTATCTCTGATTGTATCAGATTAAATAAAAATAATAATATTCTACTATTTAAGTAGTTATGTAGCGACATATTAAGCATATCATCAGCAAATTGTGAGACATGATCGAACCTGCCAAGCCTCCATATATACAAAGTGAATAACATTATTGAAAGCATCACGAAACTTTCGTTAGCTAACGCTATCTACATACAATGCAGAACATAGTACAGACAGGATAAGAGTTTTTGCAAGAATTTTCTTAATGTTAATTGGCAAGCAGCTTCCAGGAGTGCCCGAAGAACGCGATACTTTTTTCCAAGTGCGCATGAGATATAATCTTCCCAAGTAAGAATTTGATTTAACATTATGCCGAGATTCTTTATAGTCTTAGCGTAGCCCACCCTAGAATTATAAGGGGCATGTAAGAAGATTCGATAACATTTTTACTGATAACTATGGCTTGGCATTTTTTAGAATTAAGTCACAATCTATTTTGTCCAGCCCAATGGAAAATCCTCTCCAGATCAAATTTTACACGAACTGTAGCGTCTTCGACTATACAGATAGGGTAGCTGAGATTTATTTGAACACCATCAGCATACATAATTATAACACAAAATTTAAGGGTAGATGATAGATCGATTATAAATATGGAAAATAAAAGAGGATCCAAAATAGATCCTTGTGGAACAACAGCTTTTGTGGGCAGGAAATCAGGCAATTGAAAATTTTCAGATACAGCTTGAGTTCGTCGAGTAGGATATTATTGAATAAGTTTCACAGCCGATCTTTAAAATAAAAATTGTTTTTTTTTTAAGTTCAGTGTGACACTAAAATTAGTTTATGCTTACTCATGAAATTGCCAAATTACACATAAGCTCTCGCCCTGAGCTTCGATAAACGACAAATACTAAACAACCTTCACTTCGGCACACAATAAAATTGCAAATACAGAATTTCCATTTCATGCTAACAAACAATCTATAATAAATATAAAAATTAGTGTTAGTTTGTGTGTAGCGTGTATACTGTAAAGATTCAAAAATTTTTGAACTTTCTAAAATTTTCAGAGTTTATTCCTATAGTACATAGGTACTGACTGGAGGTATTGTGATTGGGTCGAGTAAAATATTCCCACTACCACGCCCACTTTTGTTGCAAATTAGCTTTTTCCTTGTTAAACGTTCCTAGAAGCTAAAATTTTGTAACTAAGATCTTTTAAACTTACATAAAGCCGCCTAGCATTTACCTGTGCCAGGAATAGTAAATGTTCGAAAATGAATTCAATTCAAATTTTACAGACTTTTGACATTATTCATTGTAAATCCTATATTTTACCAGTTGAACACAGAAACAATTCGAGAGTTTAATGTAATTCATACATATATAGGTATTTGATTTTATATTCTTATTTGAAATCCTTTATAAATAAATTTTTCAATCTTGATGTCTAAAAGCAATGTTGCTCAGCATCTCAATTTACAATAACCCAGTATTGTATTTATTTCCTACGTTAAATAAAAAAAATATCTTTTACTTCAGCCGAATGCGTAAGCTTAATCATCACTTAATAAGTCTAAATTTGAAACCCACATACAAAAATGAAAGCATTATAATACCATCCTTCTCCATTTTGAAGTTAAAGAAATTTAAAACCATCCCAAATCATATTATTGTATATCCTCTCAAATATACTAATTTAAAACACTTTCGAAAGAACCTATAGTACGTATACAGATACTCGTATTTATATTCATTGGAATAAAAGCTTCATCATAAATCAAATGCAACTTGAAAACGACTTTTATTGAAAGAGAATTGATTTCACTTCATCGAGTTTTCAAGCACATCATTCAGATTCAGACAATAAATTGTTGTCTGTACCTACGGATATTATAATTCAAGCACGTAAAAACAGCCTCTTCCCTTATTTAATTGAAATCTTTGACAGTAATCTGACATTTAGATTCTATACAAATTCAATGTCTATGCTCCACCAAAATATCCCCATCGAAGAGAAATCGAAGTTTTTGGAATTTATCAATATCCTTTGCGTTCAATATTTATTATTATTTTTTATTATTAGGGAATAGAAGAGGCAAACAAATTGAAAATAAGATATTTTTGTTGTTACTTCCAATAAACTCCAACATGCTTCAGAATTTGGTAAATTGACTTGTGATTTTGGTTGGTTAGAGTCTTTAGTGTCTTTGGTTATAAGAGACTTAAAATTTGATAATAAATTAGCGTGATGCTCAAATTCAATAGAAAATATAGGGATAGTTTCTTTTATGTATCGCTTATTTCGGTGAAAATAAATTAATTAAAAAAAAAACACTTTCCATCACATAACTACCCAAGGAAACAATCTTACAATTAGTAAAATAGGACATTAGGGTTTGGCATCTTATCCTATAACATAATATTGATTGTATAGGCGAATACATACCTGTTTGTATTGGTAGAATTTGTGTAGGTCTTTCAGCAGCGGCTATACAGCTTCCCAAGTTGTTTAAGGCGACAATGGCTACAACAACTACACACAAACTAATATTATATTTCCAACAGAGGTGCTTTGCCATTGCTTCTGAAAAAGTTCTCGACCTGGATCCACTGTAATTAGGCGGATCCATTATCGAGGTTTAGGTATTCACGAACAAAAAACTTTCTTACAACCTACTCAATAGCAGCAGTAAATGGAAAAAAAAATCTGTGACAAATTGAGTTTGTCACTTTCCGCCCCCACCCGTTGTATTTTTTATATGCCGGTTGTAATTCAACAATGTGTTTTTTTTTTTACTTTGAGCAATATATTACTTTTTACGCACTTATTTCACTTAAATTTAATCACCAAGATGTATAAAATTGACATATCACTTTTTATTTATTTTTTTTACTCTCTTAAGTTACACAACAACAACAAAAATGAAAAATCGGGGAAAATTAATCACAGTAAGAAAATGTAAAGAAAACGTTGGTCACTGCTCTAAAGTCGATGTTTGATATGTAAGTAGGTATATAGCGCCAAATTGATCTGCAAGAAAATAAATAAAAATGTCAATTATAACGGCTGATAAATTATTTTGTTTATGAAAAATGTACACAATGTTACAATGTGTATGTGTAAGGTACATATGTATTATAATGTTTCTTAAGCAAAAAAACAAAGATTTTGGGACAGCCATGGATTCGACTTGGGCTTAATGTTAAATTGTTAAATTAAATAAATAAAATATTCAAAAACAAAAGAACACAATCTGGTCACACACATTTGCTCTTATGGTTCAATGTAGTACGGTTACTAATCTTTGAAGGTATATACAATAAATTACTAGCCCAGGAACATTATAGCCAACCAAAATGGCAAAACTTAAAAAAAATCCGAAAAAGTTACAGTTTGGTTGAGAGCAATATTTTTGTGTAAAGCATTTTACAAAAAGGACCCTAAATTAGGGTGATCAAGTCTTAAGGGAGCTAAAATTCTGTAGCTTTATCTTTTTATCACACCTTATGCGAATCACCCTGTACTTATAAAGGGTGTTTTTTTAGACGTGTGGTTTTCAAAAAGAAATAAAATGCATATAATTTAATGTTATGGCCAAGAATTTAGCTTTATTATAAAGATAAGGGTTTTCCATTATGTTTTAAAAATGATTTCGTCTCGGGCTTATCTGCGTAGACAAGTGACTTCACATAACCTCACAAAAAATAGTCCAGCAAAGTTAAATCACACGATCTTGGAGGCCACGCCACAGGCCCACGACGCGAGATAATGCGCTCACCAAAAGTTTCCTTCAATAAACTGATTGTTTCATTGGCTGTATGGCATGTAGCGCCATCTTGTTGGAATCAAAGGTCGTCCACATCAACATCCTCCAACTGAGGCACGAAAAAGTCATTAAACATGGCTCTATAGCGTTCCCCATTGACTCTAACATTATGGCCGGCTTCATTTTTGAACAAATATGGACCAATGATTCCTTCTGCCCATAGAGCATACCAAACAGTGACTTTTTTAGGATGTAACGACGTCTCAACAATGGCTTGTGGACTATGATCACTCCAAATACGACAATTTTGCTTATTAACGTACCCACTCAACCAAAAATGAGCTTCATCGAATATTGGACGCAGCTCACGATGAGTCGCGCGAACCGAACCATTATTTTCTTAATAAATTTGAACGATTTGCAAACGTTGTTCAGGAATAACTCTATTCGTTATACAATGGCAAACCAAACTGAGCATAAATCAAGTAGGTAACAGCTGTCAAAAAAAAACCAACTCCGAAAAAAGTATTACCAGATTGAAAACCACACGTCTAAAAAAAACACCCTTTATGCGCTAAATCATATATTTTATTTGTTTATATTCGAATAAACTGTTTGAATAAAGAACATCGATATTCCAATGAAAAACAACTACCAAAAGACATACTTTCGGCTGGCAACCTATTATATAATTATGTGTATCCTAAAACCTTTTTTTTTTTTTTGTTTGCCTTTAGTTTTTAATGCATGCAGAAAAACTCATTTAGGCATAATTAATTATGTAATCAAAAATTCAGCAAAAAATAGATACAAAATAACCGTGATAAATTCTGCAAATTGGCATACCTACCTATATTTTATTTTTTGTTAGTAAATTCACTCATTTGTTGACATTTTTTGCAAGCTCATAAAAGTGACATGATTAAGCAGAAAATTATATAAAACCATAATAAATTGCTCACATGACCGTAAATTGTAATTTCCATTTTTATTATTTTGTATGAGCTTTTTTTGTGTGTCTGCTGTCCAAAAGGTTGTCCTTTTCATGTAGGTATATGTAAGTTTATTTAAATTTAAAGTAAAATAAAGTAAATATATACATAGTTTGGTGGGTTGTTGGTAGGTGGAGTATTTTTCAGAAACTGTGCGTTTTGTGATATTAAAAATTTGAAATAGATATGGTGTTTATTCATTTTGATGAGAAAATTTCACCTAAATGTTGTATATAGTGTGTTGACTTATGGTAAGCATACATTGTGTCAAGGTTTGCAACAAAGCCTCGTTCACACCTTACTGAATGAGCAGTGGCCTATGAATAATATAAAGAACCAGGTTCACATGGCGTTTGCACTGCAAGAAAAAGTATTCTGTGAAAAACGTCTTGAAAAGGTACAAAGTTTTATTTCATCTTTATCACACGGTCTGTGCAGAGCGCACTGTGGTCCAAAATGAATATTTTCGATGAAAAAATCATAACTTTTGAACAAATAAAAATATCGATTCAAATATGTTCCTTCTTCTCAATGATTGAATATTTCTGTCGCCTTGTTTTATAGAGTTGACAATAAAATAATTATATCCCAGCTTTCGCAAGTGGTTAGCGAAATAATTTACCGTTTTTTAATAAAATAAATGGGGAAAAATGCAAAACAATTATTTTTGAAGGCAAAAACCATTTTCATGGGAATAATCTCGTGAGGTGTTTTTTTTTTAAGAACTGTCCAAATAAATTTTTGGTATTCACCACACTGTTTTCTCCCACGCAAAACAACTCTCGGTCAATTGTTTTGCATGAAAATAAATTGTTTTGACAAGAAGATTTTCGTGCTTCTGAGTATAGAAATAAAAAACATATATAAAATCTTGGTTTGTGATTATTCTGAGTATAAATAAAATAAAAAAAATTCGGGAGAAAATATAAGACTTTTGAGAGTTGTCCTTCGTTGTTTTAAAACGAATACGGACTGTGCGAAGAAGAGGAAGACGAAAACAATAGAAATACATTGCTTTTTGTAAAATATATAAATACGGATTATGCAGATAGCAAAGAATATACTCAACATTGCACATAACAAACCACTATATTCGTCTATTATTGACTCTTACAAAGAATATTGAATTTATAAATTCAAGAAAACGTTATTCTTTAAACAAAGTGAATCCATAAAAGCCAATTTATAACAGTTTTTCGCTCATTAAAGTAAATGTGCATTAACGCGCTTCAAGCGACTTGAAAAAAAAAGTCTGGATACCTGAATTTAGAGACATTGGTGCAAAATTTAAAGCATTTTTAGTATGATGCTAGGGTAAAAAGAGGATTCTCCAAATTTTAAACGAGTGAGCATCGTATTACCTTTTTAACATTTCACTTAAGTTAAAATTATGGAATATCTATTTTAACTTTTTAGTATCACACTAATTCCATATGTCACTTTGACAATGCCAAATGTGAAAAAGGTATGTTTGCCTACTTTTTTGCACGAAATATCACTGTTTTAAGCGCGTTCAGCTTGAGTTTTGTAAGAAAATATGTTAAGGGCCAGTTTCACAGTCGACACTTACCGGAATAAGTGGCACTTAAGTTTCCCATATAAGGACTTTATGCTAAGTTTCATAGCCAGCGTAAGTTGAACTTAAGTCACCAACATCAGAGACTTAAGTGCCACTTATTCAGTTAAATGTGCACTGTGATATTGCACCTTAATCTTTCAAATTGCCTATACTTCAGTGCCACTTTTCTGACTGTGAAACTGGCCCTAAAAATGATAGTGGTTAAAAAGAGTTTAAAACTAAGAACTAAAAGGCTGTAAAGCTAGTAAATTGTTAACTAGTATAAATGCTAACACCTTAACATTGTCTTTCGCAATGAAACTGACTATTATATTTGTGAAAACGTATTGAAAAGTGTAAAGTAGCCCACAGATTTAAAACAAAAAGCGTTTGGCATGCTACTCGCTACACTCCGAACTATTATATATCATACCCCAAGTTTATCATTTTATACTAAATAAGGAGCAAGGAGAAGTTACTTTATGCTTTATACTACGTTTTAAAAACGTGGTATTGTAAAAATTTTATTTTTTTATTTAAAATGGGTAAGGTATCCATTTTTCAAACTACATAATTTAAAAATTTAATTTAATTTGTTTTGGACTCACTCTTACTCATTTTCCCTCACTTTCTTATTCATAAATAATTTTTCTTTCTTTGAAATATTAAGGCTTAGTAAACACATTCAATTTTATCGAACATTAAACACCCTAAGATTTCAGACCCATCATAGAATTTCAGAGTCCTTTCTTTATTATTATATAATATTTATCACTTGTTTTAAGAATAGCTAAACAAATAATAAAGATAGCACTGTCTGTGCATAGCATTGACTATGACCATAAATTGAGTTTGTTTGAACGTGAGCTTCATTTAATTTTGTTTTAGTGAGTTAAAAAAAAAAAACAATATTAATAGTCAAGAAATCGATTTGAATCGAACGCCAAAAGCTTCATAAATCAGTTACCAAAGAGTGAATGACCCTTTAAAACCTGCTTTTATAGACTTTTCACACAATCAACAAAACACGCAGTGTACAAAAAGCTAAGATACCAAGTGCAGTAAATATCTTTGTTTTTTTTTTTTTTTGTTTCTTCCTCTGCATTTCTCTTTTCACAAACATATGGCAGTGGTAGCAGAAAAAAGGTGCAAAGCACAAAAGGCGAGTGTACAGATTTATAGGAGGTGATTTAGGCTAAGGTATGTATGTAGCTTTATATGGGTTTGTTCACACTGAAATTCAGTGAATAATTTATTCACTGCATCTTGATTATGCAGTGCCACAAGGAGATCCACCATCGCCCAACCTTTTTATTACAAATAAACTGAATTTGAAACATCTACTTAGAAGTTCATGAAACAAAAAACCTTTTTACTCAGTCTAAGCAAAGTAAACACAAAGGTGTCAAGAAAAAGAGTTAGAAAAATAAAACAAAACAAAAGACGGAAGAATTCTAACCAAAATCTTAGTCTTTTCGTCTAACCAAAATCTTAGTCTTTTCCTCAAGATACATTTGATGGAGGAAAAGTAGGGCGGCGGAGGTGGAAGTGTTATAGCTGATCAATTACTTTGCCAAATGTTTTCTCTGGAAGTGTTTACGTTATGTGTACAGTGTACCTAGTACCATGGTTACCATATTGGTAGTTTTCAACTAAGTCTATTAAGTTTTTACAAAATGTTTAAAAAAGTGGTTTTATTGGTCATGTACGATAATTTCTATGGGTAAATTTTCAAAGCATGTTACAATAATTATAGAGAAACCAAACCAAACCTTTTGTTCCCGTTTTTCATATATCACTCTGATTTCATCAGGATGGGATTTCGATTTCTTGTTACACCGGGAAATATTTGCAAGGTCGGACCTATCGATGTTCTTAGCAAATTGAGGTTTATCTAGCCAACAAAGGCTTTGATCTAGAAAAAAGCTAATAACAAGTGTGATACATTTTTTGGAGAATATTTATTATTGGTAGTTTATAAGCGTTTCACACTGCAATGAACATTTGAATTTTGAACTCAAAAAAAAATATTTGTTGATTTTTAGACAAAATGTATGGCGAGGTTGTAATCAAAACTAACGCTGCGATGTTCGAGAATTCGAAAGAAGTAGGTTTCGTCATGCCGTAGCCGTCGGTCGGTCGGTCTGTACGTCTGTGTGTCCGTGAATCCACTGTTATATGAGCTAGAGCTCAAGCGCATGGGCCGATTTGCTTCAAATTTGTTACAGAGCATTTGTATGTGATTCCCTAGTGAGTAAAGTTGAATATTTGTTTTAGCTCATCAAGAATGGATACCTGCCATACAAAAATTTTGTTGTTTTTTTCCCTTTAAATTTTCTTGAAAACGGCTCTAACGATTTTGATTAAACTTCGTACCTGTAATGGCCGAAGTAATTGCATGAACACTGTTTATCAGGTTTTGATAAAAAAATATGCACGACTGGGTCGCACGAACTTGCTCTTATGCGCAATCACATTGTGGTTCTATAGTCTGAAATAAATTAGCTATAGGAGTATATATTTTATCCATTTGCCAAATCTTAGTTTAGTTTCAGGTTGTATTATGTGAGTATACAAAAATTAACAATATAGCCTAGTGTTGCACATATGCAATATGCATAAAAGGAAATTATACTATTTAAACTGGTAAATTGTTTTAAATCAACAAAATTAGAAAGAAATTGATTAAAATACTTTGAATCCGTTTTAACCCAACGCGATGTACACCATCTGATTTCTTATATAAATCTTTATTTATGAGAAAAAAAATTTGAAAATCGTAGGCGCGGTTTTAAAAATAATTAATTTTTTATATATAAAGTTTCGTTAACATTTTTGAGAAAAATAATTGGTACGCCAATTTAAAGCATTTATTAATGTTGCGTTAAAAATTGAACTTCACGAAAAAATCTGCTACCAGTTTTCGAAATATCGAATTTTCAAAAAATAATTTTGATTTTTTTTTAAAAAATCCAAAAATCATTTTTTAGAAAACTTTAATACGCACTTTTATTTATATTTGTTACAAGCTTCTGTATAAAAAATCTAATTTTATTCGGTTGATCAGATGTTGAGATAGTCGAAAATCAAAGAAACCGTTCTATGAGAGGTACTGTTAATAAACCTAAAATATAAACTTTAAAAATTTTAAATGGTAGATCGTACAAATTTTAATACATAAAAAAACTTTATTGAAAATCGTAGGAGTCGTTTTTGAGAAACAAAATATTTTTCTTAACGGTTTTTTAACATTTGTATGGGAGGCACCGTTATTTTTGGGTATTAGAATAATTTTTGTCAAAAATCTTCTAGATAAAGTTAAAAAACTGCTATTTACCAAGTTTAATAAAAATCGACCAAGTCGTTTTTGAAATATTGAGTTTTCAAAAAAAAATATTAAAACTTTTTTTAAAAATCTAAAAAATATTTTTTTGAAAATTTTGGTACACAATATTATTTAGAATGTTTCAATACTTCTTTATAAAAAAATTGATCAGAATCAGTTTAACCGTTTTCGAGAAAAGCGAAAATTAAAAAAATGGTTCTTTGGGAGGTAGCATTAATAACCATTTTTCGGAACCATTTTTTTTATTAAACGGCAACCTCAAACTATTTAAATTTATTGAGTTCTTAAAAACAAATTCGGTAGCGCTGGATTTGAGAAAAATAAGTTTTTCCTTTTTGGCCAAGAAATTTTGTATGACACCTACTGTTAGTTTTGGTCCTAAAAAAAAAAGAAAAAAACGGGTGGGGAAAATGTCCAAAAAACGCTAGGTACCAAGTTTAAAGAAAATCGACCCATCCGTTTAGGCTGTAGTCGAACCGACAGACAGACAGACAGACAGACAGACAGACGGACGTTTTTGCGAGACCCACTTTTTTTGACTTCTCTATCATCGTAATGTAAAGTTTGATCAAAATCTCGAGTTCGATTTTTTGTACGAATCCATAACTTCCCATATAGTACCTATATCGCAAGTAAAAATCATCACGGAAATATAAATTCCATGTTTCTTTAGAAAATGCGGTCTCATTTTTGACTCTTTCGCTTATATCTTTTCAAGATTCAAACGATCTTATTATATAAGTTTGCAAACTGGTTCTCATAAAAAGTTTAAATAATATTGCATTTAAAAATCAAGCAATTTTTTTATTTTAAAGATCAAACAAAAATTATTTTTTGACTTTTTTTTAACATTTTCTCGTTAAACATTTCATAACTTTACTAACCATTAGCATACATCTTCAATGTGTGGTTATATTACAGCTATAAATCATAAGAGCAGGTTCGTGCGATCCAGTTGGGCATTTTTTTTTTTTTTATTTTGAAACTTTTGTTTGTGATATTTGTAGATAATTTTTTGTCTGAGTGGTAACCGTATAGTACTAACTTTAACTAAAACCAATACATACTGCATGCAAAGAGAAATAAAATTAAAATTACTTTCAAAAGAGGAAGAAAACAAAATGAAGATGGTTTTTATCGGTTTTTTGGCTGAAGACGAATTGGAATACCGATATAGCTGGTAATGTTTTGCGTGGACTGACTGGTTATGTGTAACGTTGAACAAAACCGATATCACGCCATTCAGCCAGCCAGCCAGCCATCTAACCAAACAGTCATTTAAGCCCAGCAGAAGTCTCCAGCCCCGGAATATATGTGGTACAATGGAAATGCGAGGAGCCACCAGCAATACCAAAAAGAGTCAATGACTGAAACGTGACTGGAAAATTTAAATAATTTCCCCGAAGGCCCTATACGTGTTGACGAGGACCAGATTGTCTATAGGTATAGGTAGGCAAAATATCCATATCCATATACATATGTGTGTAATTTGAAGCTTCGAAATGGGAGTGGAGAGGCCATCACACTCATCGTTTTTGTTATTACAATCATGATCATCGATTCCGTGAATGGCATACAATCGCATTAAAATATATAAAGTTATAAATCTAAATTTGCAAAATCATACTATTGTTATAGGAATCTTTGCAGGGAGAACCATTTGGGGCTGGAAAACAAATTCTACTAACGATAGATAGTTGTTATTGAAAGAGCAAGTAATGATAGATGAAAATTTGGAATGGTGCGGTTGTAGTTATGGGTGTTTGTGGTCCACGACTGATTTGCTCTCCAGATAGTTACTATCATCGCTTCTCATTAGATAAATTTACAAAATCACATTTTACAATATGCATATTGAAAATTTTGGAGGCTGATTTTGATGGTCGGCGTATTCGAATTCCTCATTATTGAAGTTTATACATATTTTCAAATCAAACTATTTATGTATAGGTTTAATTTACTTTAACATTTGAACATTTGAAAAAGAAAATTCAAATATTTGTCATCATACATAATTATAAATATTTGCAAAAAAATAACTCAGTCAAAACTTCGTTTTCAAAAATGCATGACCTCTTGAATTAAAGACGCACATTTTGAACAAATGGGCTAAAAATTATAAAATGTAAAATTTTTTCTCGAGGCTGAGCTCTAGGGTAATCTCGAAGAAAGCAAGTAAGACCCGGGTTAAGAAAGAAAAAAACTCTAACCTTTTTCCAGATATTATATTGGCATTACATTTACATTTTAAGCACAATATCAGAGGCTAGGGTTCTTTCTAAGACCAGAAGATGTTATACTGGTACAGGAATGCATCAAAAAAGGGACCAGAGGCTATAATAGTTTTTACAAGCTGAAATCAGCTACAAGCTTATTATTAGATCATTCTTATTAGAAAACAGGTAAACCATAAGTCTATAAGCTTTGAATTGTTTAGATGTATTACGTCCTCCTTGTGTAGTGTGAACTATAAAGGCGATGAAATTAATATAATTATTTTGAGTGATGACGTTAACTTCGTCGAATTATTTCATTTATCTATTGTGATTTTGATGGGTTGTTGCAGGTATTTGCGAATTTGATGTTGACGTAGAGGTTTAAAGATTTGTTGGATGATAGTGGCAGTTCGGCTGGCGAACGGATTTTAATATAATTCAGTTAGTGGGACTGAAAGTGTAAGGGTTCATTAAAAAAATGATGACAACATTGCGGTGTTCACTTCAAAATTGTTTGTTTTATTTTTATTTTTGAATCTTTCTTCTTTTTTTTTTTTGGTTTTTTTCGCAGAACAGTTTGGATTCGATACAAAATTATCATCTAAACATAAAGCAGTTTTGACATGCATATTAAGTTCTTCGCTCATTTATTAATATCTTTAATTCATTTGAATCTCTTGGGTAAAATTCGTCATGTGAGTTCTTATTTGTCCTATACGCCAAAAACACAACTTTTCAGGAGAGCATTTTTTAATTTTAAAAGCATGGTTTACTTATTTTTTTGGGCGCAATCGCAGGGAATTTTATATTTATTTGAAAGTTTGGGTACTTGGCCATCAATATCCATAGGTGATTTGCATTTTATGTTTTTGGAACATACATTAAATTGCGTTTTAATAAAATGGGCATAGGACTTGGATTGGATATATAACACACAACAAAATACAAAAATTAGAAAATCGAATATTTTTCCTTTGAAATCAAAACTCATTATTTCATTCTTTATTTAATGAAGAAAATATTAAACAGAAAACAAATATAACTTTTTCTCTAAGCTTAGTGAATTAAAACAAATATAACAAAAACGTAACTCTTAGGCCCAGTTTTCAGTGGTAAGTTAAACCAGAGTTAGCTAACTCTAGAAGTAAATCAACCCACAGTGAACTGAGGAAGGAGTTTTTCGGTGGTTCGGAAATCACGCAGAACGACTTAACAAACTCTGTGGATAAAACATCAAAAGCAACTGTTCAGTTAATCCCGAGTTAACCCTCCAAATTTGATGAGTTAACTCGGGCTTAACTTTAGTCTCGCACTGAAAAACTGGACCTTATTCGTTTTCAAAATTATTTTTTTTTTTTGTTGTTGATAAAGTCTTCGTCCTTTGAACCATGGTTCAGCTATTTTAACCCACTGAGTTTTGCAGATTAACTGAGGTTTATCAATGGTTTAAGGTTCAAGAATATGTATGTGAAATAACAGGCTTGAAACAGCATTGAACCTGATATGGGTTTAACCTAGACTTAAATCGATGAGTGAAATTCTTTATTCACGTTTTTAACCACTGATTCTTAATCCTGCTGATAAATTAAACCTCAGTTAACTTATGATGTTTTTCAGCGGAGGATTAACTTTAAGTTAGGGTGTATTGTGCATGTGCAAAAGTGGTTCGTCCTCGGTTCAAGATTTTATCTTCCCGATTTCAGCGGATTAAATGCGGTTTAAGAATAGTTAAATATTCAAGTAGGTGATATTATCTAAATATTGGTTTGAACCCAGATTTGAACTACCGTTGAACCTTCTCCGAAAACGAGGAGTTAAAATCTTTAACCAAGGCTGATTCACATTTGTAGATACATCTGGCCCTTAATCTTGCTAGTAAATTAAAGCTCAGTTAACTCCTGAACCAGTTTTTCAGTGGATTCACTTTAAATTGAAGTTAAATATGGGAATATTATTCCAAACGCTCGCACTGTGTTAACACATTTTAAGGGTAGTCAAAATTCCTTAAGTGCGCTGTAATTATAAAAAATGAACACATCGTTGAATCGAATAAGGCGTAGTAAGAAAAAAAAATATCTCATTTCACAATATTACAGAATCACAGAATTATAACCAGATTACTTAAGATGTACCGTATTCCAGGGTACAGGAATTCACGATACAAATTTAAAAAAAATATAAATCATTTCTGATAGGTACATCATATTACCACCACATATAACAATCATTAAGCAATAAAGACGAACGGAAATCGGATTAATTTTGTGTGCAAAAAAATACTTCCCAAAAGCAATCATCCGCAATTTTACTGATAAATTGAATTATACTACTAAACCCATCGATCGAACAAATATAAGTTGAATTCCGTAGGTTAACTGACATTTTTGTTTAACAAAAGAGATGATGGATTAAGGAAACAATAGACAATTTAACGAAAGAAGCTTTGAATATTGAAGACATGTTCATCACTTCATCAGTAAAACATCTTCACCTATGAAGTATAGGTACACCTACACAAACATGTATGTCGAAATTGGTAATAAGTAAAATAATGGAAATAACGTATTCACACAAAAAACATCAGATTTTATTTAAATCTTACATTACTTGAAATCAAAAAAAAATGGAAGGTAGGTACTAAATGCATAGCATTTGCAACTATTTGTGATTTATTACATATTGCTTAGTTATGGATTTAATGAAAAAATATAAGAATTTTTAACTTAGTTCATACAGGGTGTTTTCTTAGACGTGTGGTTTTCAATCTGGAAATACTTTTTTCGGAGTTGGTCTTTTTGACAGCTGTTACTTGATTTATGCTCAGTTTGGTTTGCCATTTCATAATAAATAGACTGACGCTCTATGCTCTATGGGCAGAGGGAATAATTGGTCCATATTTCTTCAAAAATGAAGCCGGCCATAATGTTACAGTCAATGGGGAACGCTATAGAGCCATGTTTAATGACTTTTTCGTGCCTGAATTGGAGGATGTTGATGTGGACGACCTTTGGTTCCTACAAGATGGCGCTACATGCCATACAGCCAACGAAACAGTCAGTTTATTGAAGGAAACTTTTGGTGAGCGCATTATCTCACGTGGTGGGCCTGTGGCGTGGCCTCCAAGATCGTGCGATTTAACGTTGCTGGACTATTTCTTGTGAGGTTATGTGAAGTCACTTGTCTACGCAGATAAGCCCGAGACGATTGACTCCTTGGAAGAGAATATTCGGCGAGTTATTGCTGACATATGGCCCCAAATGGAATTTATTCGAACCAGCCGTGGCGCCCATTTGTCCGAAATCATTTTTAGAACATAATAATAAGCCCTTTTATTTGTAATAAAGCTTAATGCTTTACCAAAACGTAAAATTGTATGCATTTTATTTCTTCTTCAAGACCACACGTCTAAAAAAAACACCCTATAGTTGAGATAAACTTTTTTTAAGGACTGTAAATTGTCTTTCTTTGCATAAAGAAATTTTGCTGAGCTGGCTTTAGGTACTATTTCACTAAAACACGGCTATTATATGAATTATTTTCAATATACAGTTAGTTTATGGTGAATTTATAAAACAAACAAAAATAATAGATTTCTCCCCAACGAAACATTAACACGTTAAGCCAGAACCATTGACTACGATTGCTTTAATCAAATTAATTAAGTTCTTACATCGACAAACTTCAATGCTCACGCTTAGGTCACGTTGCGTTCGTTGGTACTTAAATTATATAAAAACCCCTCTCAAAACACTTCTTCGTAAGAAAAAGAAATAATATTATATTCTCCCTCCGATTATTTGTTATTTCCTACCTCCCAACCTAAGTTCATTTCCTAAATAAGATTATTGTCAATTGTTAAGCAATACCTTCGATAAGCGTCTTTATAAATTACATACATTCCTACGAAACCAACTAACAAAACCATAGTTATAGGCTATAGGCATAGGAGAAATGTCTAAATGAGATTCCAAGAAAGCTAAAGCTCTAGCTAAATGAGAGAACAACCAAAGCTCCATTAAATTCCTCATAATAATCACATTTCTTTGGATTCTTCCCATCAAAGACATAAGGTATTTCATGTTATTTTCCTTTTCCTCTGTCGATTTACACTGACACGAAAAATATACCAACCACGGGGAAAAGTCACAAAAGAAAGAAAAACGATTTGGGATGTTTTCATTTTGTGTCCACGTCCCGTCCACCCGCACTGCTATAGGTAGGTACTTATAATGGTATTCCTACATAGATATATAGGCATATCAAGTTGCAAAATGCCTATTCGTATAGTGTTGTTATTGAGATTTAATTCAAACTTTCTGGGAAAGTTTCCCTCTATTCTATGTATTTCAGCGAACAATAATTCTCACTTCTCCTCATTTTCTTTGGCTCCCTTTTCTGGCGGCAATTATAGATACTTGAAGTTGAAGAGCTGCTACCCACAGAACATCTGCTTATTAGTGTGACCATTTGTCATTTTTTGTTGATGTTGATTGAAATGGTCTTATGGAAGGTAAAATCTATAAAAGCATTTTCAGTAGACCATTAATGAATGGTGGTCTACTCTACTAATAATAAATGTAATTACATATTTTTCAGGAATAATCGATTGGATTCTACAATTGATTATTAGCTTCCAATTCCAATATGCATTAAAAAATACAATCCCAAGTGGTTATAATAACCATTTTTCACAAGTCTAAAATTCTAAAAGGATCGATTCCCTAAGTCAATTATTTCACAATGAATCTTTGTCCCTTTCTCATTATGAAATAAAAGATCTTTTTTCTCTATTGCACTCTTTAAAAAGTTTAAAAGAGTCAGGGATATTTAAGGGGTTAATTGACACAAATTTCAAACTTCAATTTTATTGCAAACACTTTAACATTTTATGACCAAACATTTTAGTACCTGATATACGAGTAGTCAAATGAAGTATAGCTGGTGGCGTTATGGTGAATGCGTTGGACTGGCTAGACTATAACGCCAAAGTTGTGGAGATCAAATTAGAGCCTCTTAAACAAATTGACAAATTCTCAAAGTGTATCCTTCGTCATGAAAAGTGCCTCTTAACTTAACTGTTTGATTTGGGTAGAAAATTGTTGGTCTCCTGCATTCGTCTTTACTAACAATACACACATATAAAAGGTTGATTGTTAGATAAGCTGGAGCCACATTTGTCTCATGTAGTGTGCGTGTACTAAACAAGCGTGCTGTGTTGGGTCTGTAATTTTTGCTGACGCTATTTCCTCTTTCCAACACTCAGAAATAAAATGTCTGCGATGAAGCTTGGTATGGCTGAAATCATCCAGGGAAAGTTAGAATTTCTTTGACCATGCTTTTCACGATTTTTTTATTTTTTTTTTTTCAAAAAAAAGGACATGCCTGAAATTATTATTCTGGACGATATATTTTAAAAGCATGTGTTCAAATAAAAATGTAAATATTTGATTTTAAAAGCATATTTCAAAATCATCACAACATGTCGTATAATACCGTTTTTGTTTTTTTTTTTTTAATCAAGATTGTTGACACTCAATTTTCCACTCTATTGGTTACCCTATTTTGCAGACATAACAAACATGACGAAGTGAAGCTTATTGAGGTCAAATAAAATGTTTTCGATGAAACTTTTTAGATACAACACCATCCCATCAGCATCTGCATCAGGATAACTTTTGCCGACGGATGGAAGCACGCACGTACTTCAAAACGCGGTCTTGTTTACGCCCGGAGGTTCTGGTAAAAAAAAAAGTTAGATTGGCCGGTCTTTGCCGAAGTATGAAACGGATGATGACATTGATGATGATCTGTCATCTGACCGGAAATTTATTAATTTCCTCTATTCTCCCGGATGTTGGGGTCGGGGATGCAGATAGATTGAAGAAGAATCTGGTAGCTATCTATAACTTTCATAAAAATAGACTCAGAAAAAAAAAAAAAAACTTATCGAAGAAGTTTTCTTTTCGGCTTGTCACATTTTTCCCAAAAGAAAAGTGCTTTCAGGTTGCTTGTTGAAATATCCCGATTTTTTAGAATACGTTCAGATTTAAGTTGAAAATTGTTTAAATATATAATTCCTTCTATATAGTGGAGTCGACTTTGTGGGGAGAAAATGAAAATGTTCTTCCCAAAACATCGTAAGGAATTGTGAGAATAAAAAAATCTCTCATTCATCATCAATCAATGCCAAAGCTACTTGAAAACATTTAAAACGCTTAATGGATTATTTATTTACGTGACTGTCCTAAGAGAAGACCTCCGATGTTTTTACGCAATTTTATTTGCCTATATACTATAAAGGGCCCTTCAATATTAGGGACTCTCGAAATCTGTTAGATTATAACGGCCATCTGTCAAAGTTATTGTGAATTATTCAGTAGTTTAAGGTGAATACACAATAGAAATAATAAAGTTGAACAAATTTCGGAAAGCATCAAATTTTAAGATTCAAAATTAGTGTTTCGTTCAAGAAACGTTACGCACATTACTTTATTTTGTATCATCTCTATTTATTGAAGCAATTTTTTGGTAAGACGGATGTGTGGCCAATCCACATGAAATAGACCAGGATCAGTGTATCTCGAGAAAGTCGGATTTTGGTTTGATAGAATCAGCAGTCTGCACTTCTTCCAAAATGAAACTGGTGTTGCCATAACCATCAAGTGCTAAGTATTGATGATAAGAAAGTTTTTGTGGGCCTAAACTGAATGATATAGATCAGCTGACAGATTTTTGTTGGTTGCTTTTCATTTTTAAATTTCCTTTTTTGCAAATTAGTCATATTTCGCATTTAATTGTTTGTCAATTTTTATTGTTTCGCAAGATCATCAACTCGAAAATTTAACATCGCAATTTGGTATCTCGCATTGCATTATTTCGCATTACATTAAATTACTTATCATTATATCGCATTTTAATATTTCGCATTATACATATCGGTAAATACAGGGCATTTCATTACTTCGCATTACATATCTGTCTTTATCATTTAACTATATATTATTTCGCATGTTATTATTTTGCATATTTTCTATAATTTTTTAGCTTTCAATTTGTTTTGCCTTTTGATATTTTAGGTATACATATGCACATGACATTGAACTTCAAAACAGTCAGATAACAAAACAAAACAACGGAAATAACGAGTATACGAAAAAAATCTAGCTAACAAACAAATTCCCACCCAATAAAAATATGCGATACAGAAACTGCGAAAGAAGTTTTGCGAAATTATAGTTTTGTGGGTTGATTCAAAGACTAACACAAATTAACCAAATAACGCAATAGTTATTCGATAAAATATTAATTTGTATAATTGCGAAGTAAGATTTGCGAAACAATTTTCGCCCAAATAGCCGGCATCCACCAACGACATGTGGTTCTAACAGAGAGGTTATACAGGGTGATTCGCATAAGGTATGAGAAGAAGCTAGAGAATTTTGATTTCATCTAGACAAAAAAAATCGTAAAGGACGGGGGGGGGGGGGTCTATTCCCCCCGTTTAGCCAGGATAAAAAAATGCCTTAAAAAAAGAAAAAAAATATTCAAAAAAACGGTTACACTAACAATGCTATGATATACCTTTTTGTTAAGCCAGAAATCTCTTCTTTTATTGTGTTTTTAAATAAAGTTGTTTTAAAGAAAAGTTTTTTGAAAAATTAATTTTCAAACTCAAAATTTTGAAAAAAAAAATTCAAATTAATTTTTTAACAAAACTTTACGTAAATAAGTATTAATTTTGTTTCCAAATTCAATGCTCTTATTAGTTTTTAGTCAATAACAGAAAAGAGGAAGCTTAAATGTATTTTACTTTTTGAGAAAATTGAAAATAACTTAATCTACTTTACTAGCTAAGCAGTGGAAATAGGATCTTTAGAGCAACTTAAGCAAAGGATTGGAGTCAAATTAAGAGATTTTTATTTCTGTTATTTTCAAATTTCTAAAGAACTAGAAGAGATTTTAGCATCCGGTTTTTATTTTTTGACTAAAAACTAATAAGAGCATTGAATTTTCAAAGCAAAATTAGTACTTAATTGAGTAAAATTTTGAAAAAAATTATTTTGAAATATTTTTTTTTCATTTCTGTTTCAAATATTTGAGTTTGAAAATTAATTTTGAAAAACCATTCCCTAAAACAACTCTTTTAAAAACACAATAAAAGCAGAGATGTCTGGGTGTACAAAAAGGTGCATCATGGCATTGTTATTGTAACCGTTGCTTTTTAATAATTTTGTTCTGCTTTAAGTCGATTTTCTAGAAAATTTTTGACGCAACCTACACGCTCTAGCTTTTTGTCACACCTATAGCGAATCACCCTGTATAAGTGTCACAAATCGCATGCCACAAAAGACATTCTGCTGTGCACTCTTATCGAGTGCGGTAGTGACTTGAACTGGCCAACAGGATTGTGCGATTTAACGCCATCGATTTTTTCTTTTTGGAGTTTCTTAAGGCGCAGGTCTATGAGAATAAATTGAAAACAATTGATGCCCTCAAAGTCAACATAATGAAGCCCATCCAGCTAATTCCACCTCCTACATATATGTAGGTAGCTACCATCCCACGTTTATTCAATAAAATGTTCTTTCAAATTTCAAATCAAAACTGAGTGCATATCTCACACACAACTTGTTTTATTAACATTTGAAAATCGAGAGCGTATTATTGAAAGACCTTATAGAAATAGAAAATTTCTCTAAGTAGATTAAAATATATTTCATATGTCATTTGAGGAAACATGCATTTAAATAAGATATATTTACCTTAGCATAACCATCATTAGAAAATAACGTGTTTTGTGTAGTTCGTGAATCTTAAAAAATATTAAAAATAATTATGGACTCGTACATCAAAATGTATTCAAATGAGTAAATTGCTTTAAAAAAAATACTTGAAAGAAGTGGGATTTAAGATAAGACATGGGACTGTGATGGGGATCAGGATTAATGCTCGACAAAACTTATCTTTATTTGTCGGATATGTAATTTACATTTAATGTCTGTTGTAACACAGACTATAAATTTGGTAAAAAAAACAACACTTAAATGAAAAGTTTTGTAATATGACTTGGAATTTAAAATTTAGGCCAGTACACTTTTAATGGCCTACCATGTCTACAAATGTTAACGGCTGAATAGTTAAAAGATAAATAAAAGCTGTTAGCTTTCAAATCATACTGCCACAAAGTGGGTGATTATCATATGCATACATACTGTAATATGTATCCCAGCGTTCGTAATGAAACTTATTGTTTTTATTTTCCCCTCCACCATTATTTCACTCACATAATCCTTTTTCTAAGCCTTAACCATCTACACAATATTTTTCTTTTATGTGTACTCAGAGCCAACAGCAATTTTTGGATGTGGACGATAAAACTAAATATGTAGTTGGGTTTTATTAGATATATAGTGTACGTTATGTATGTATGTACTTCAATTTTAATTTTTCTATGTATCTAAGCATATTAGCAATTGTGATAGGTAGATGATGTTTTTTTTTTTAAATTAAATTTTGCTAAATAAAGTATGTATTTTTTATTTAAAAAAAAATACCTTAAGCTTACAGTTAAGCTAGAAAAATACTAAGCACTTGTTTCATAATATCTGAGTAAGGTTCTGATTAGTTGCTCGACACATAAATACTGGTACAGGGTAATAAAGTCCACACGAGAAAAAAATCACAGTTATCTTTTGACGAATCTGAATAGGTTCTCAATGCAAAAATAATTTGCTTGCGTTGTGGTATTATGACCCTGTGCCAGTATTAATATGTCTAGTAAATTATTAGAACTTTACTCAGATATTGTGAAACAGACCCTTAGGTCCAGTTTTTCAGTGGGAAATTAAAATTAAAAACGAGTTAACTCATCAAATTTGGTGAGTTAACTCAGGATTAACTGAACAGATATTTTATCCACAGAGTTAGTTAAGTCGTTCCACATGCATTCTTCACCGAAAAACTGTTTCCTCAATTCACTGTTACTTCTAAAGTTTACTAACTCTGGTTTAACTCACCACTGAAAAACTGGGCCTTATAGTCTAAGGTCAGACACTCTGAAGAAAGATAATGAAATTTCATCAATTTTGCTTTCAAAAAGTGAAGAATAAAAAAAAAAGAAGAGAACAAAAATTCTCAAACAAAAAATATTTATTTTTTGCTGTCAAAGAGTGAATACCATAATATTTAAAATTCAATTTTATATTTCATTTTAAAACTTTGAAAAGAGATGGATAGTTTGTTGAAGAGTCTTCTTTGTACGAGCATCAATTTTCAGTATCCACCAAAGTCTCGGAAAGCAATGTTTTTTTTCTCAATTTATCTGAACTGATGCTATGTTTACGGGTTAGTTTCTTATACATATGTAGATATATCTGTTTTATTTTGTCAAATTTCAACAGTAAATTAGCTTTAGTTTCAAACAAGGAGTCGTGCAGTTTTTATTTAATTTGAATTTTTCAAATAAATATTCGGATCTTTTATAATAAGGAACGAGAACACGACTTTTAAGCTCTGACAATATAAAGTTCCTAAAAGGTTATTCTAGTTTGTATATATATCTCACTCAATTCAATTATATCCAAATACATTTTCCATTTCTCATAAGGACCAACAACAAAAAAAAATTAAGAACTTTTTTTCTAAAAACAAGTTATAAATAAATTTTGTATATTTTATACCCCTCTCAGCAAACCAAACATTTACCACCCTTGACGTTCCCCACATCTCATGCTAGCAAACTAAATTGCTGCGTTGAAAATTTTTCATTTTAATCCATTATTTTTTTCCCGGACAAAGAATGAACTGGGGGCTCGTCCTGGTTAGTGAACCAATCCCAAAAACTCGAATTCGTATATAACGAACATATTTTTCAAAGAGAGTATAATTGCATCTTTCATCTAACAAACCGCACATAATATAAACCGCACTCTACATCCTTCTTGGTCATTTCGGTGATTTTGGTATAACCGCACAAATGGCTATGCTGGCAAAACGACTTGACGTAAAATAGCGTGGATATACCAGATACATTTTTGTTGAAAAGTTATATAGAGTAAATATTCCTATATAGTAGAGGTTCCGTGCTGTTTTGAGAAAGGGTCGTTTATATCTGTCTTCCCTCCCTTTATGCGCCACATTACCCAACTTTTGTGTGGTGATTTTTTTTTTTGTATAGAGTTCGCTAGTGAGTTTATTTGTTTAAGCGGCCGGCGCTCTATGATGGTCCTTAGATTTCTCTAACTCAAACACGAAAAGATACGATTGCAGGAATACCTGGAGTATATTTTTTAAGTGAGAGATTGAGGTTTTCTATTTGATGCCTTTTTTTATTTTGAGGGACAGATCTTTTGTAACCTTTTCATGTTGTTGGAAATTTTCAACTTGTTTTTTCTTTATTTTATTGATACAAATAAAATGTATACCTACTCTGTTTAATGGAATCCTTTATTTAAAATGTTCTCTAGGTGTATTATAACAAAAAGATCCATTATGTACGTTGATTGAATCTGACATTGTTTAAAATGGTTTTAAAATCAAAGTAAACCCTTATGAGAGTATGCTACGTAGAGGTTACGTATAAAGTAAAATGACTGATATTGATTTCATTTCCTGTGGGATTTGTTGGACTTGTGCCATCTTAATACTCGGAGAAGCTGAGATAAAAGAGTTTTATAGTCAGGGAAGTAGTTTTGCAAACGATAAAATAAGTGTTTCTGCAATTTTAATAATTAGAAAAAAAATAGTGAAGGAGATGAATTAATTGGGATATCGCGCATGTTTGTATCAGCTGTACTTTGTAAGCTTTCAATGAAATTTAGCAAAATGTTCATCATAAGCCGAATAATTCAATTTTTTAAAAGAGTACTTAATCATTCTGCATATACAAAATATGATTTAGGGATTTGTGTAAAGTTGTTAGTAGGTATAATAATAAAAGGATAACGAAGGTATGAATACAATTGGAAAGAATTTCTTATGTTTAGGTGTAGCGATTGAGGTCACTTGAACTTTCAAATGGATAGTAGGTATCGATAATTTTGTTAGATAAATCCTCTATCACACGCTACGAACTACTGCATCGATTCATAGTGTCGGCAAGTTTTTTTGGTGCTGTGAAATGAAAGTGTGCCGGTCGACCCTTAGTTTGAAATCTGGAGTCTGGAGGAACCTAGTTCGCCGATTCAGTTTCTTTAACTTGGTATTGTTTTTTGCTGTCAACTTTAGTTTTTATTAAATCCGTGTGATAGTTTATTGAAGGAATTTAAATACTAAAATAAAAATGGAAAATAGACTAGAAAAGTGTGTGTGGGTTCATTTTGAAATTGTAATTTTACTAGAAATTATAAAAAATATAACAACTATTCGATTTGACAGCTGGTTTTGACATATAATTATAAGCTGACGTATTGACTTGGTATAATGGCCATATATTGAAGAACGATTGTGGAGTGTATGAGAAGTAGGTATAATAACACTTGGGATTGGGCAGAGATTTTCGGTCCCAAATCGTGTTGGCTAACACAACGCACAAAAAAATTCCATTGTATTTTTTGAAATCAGAAATCAAATTAAAATGAACATCTTATAAGGGGGCAATAAAGTTGATTAAGATGGTTTTAATTGAATTTCGTGACGCAATTGACATAAATCAGAACAAAAAGCAAAAAGAATTTTAAAATTTTTGAAGTGCCAATATGCTTTTTTTTATTTTGAAAATAACTTGATTGCAAAAATTGTATAAAAATGTTTATTTTACTTTTGTCCAATTAGTTTTAAGATTCGTGACAACTATTACCGAATTATAGAGGTTGGTCTACATTTAATATTACATAGTCAAAACACAAAACAATTAAAAACCATTTCACTGCCGATATCAAAATTCATTTATTCAATATTCGACAATACATATTATTTAAAAAACAAGAAGCTTGTTCCAATGCATTTATTTATTTATTTTTTAAGAAAAAGTCATAATAATCGTATGCAACTAAGAACTATGAAAATTTTAGTGTTTGTCTTTTTATTCTTCACAAACGTCATTTATTTGGCTATATCGGAATTATATTGGACGAAGATTCCAATTAAGTTACTTAGTCCTTGCATTCTGGTGGCGATATAATAAAAGGATAATTTTAATTGTATTAATTAAAAGACAAAAGATTTAAGATTAAAAAGATGATAATAGATCAATTTAATATGATATTGTATATAGCTATTTCGCATATAAAGGGTACGCCAAATAACTTCTTTTTTTTTTGAAAATGGCGCAAAACATCGAGTGTAGCTTCGGCTGTGTGGCACGTAGCGCCGTCCTGTTGAAACCAAATGTTGCCAATATCCTCCTCTTCAATTTTTGTGAACAAAAATTCGTTCAACATGGCCCGATAACGATCGCAATTGACTCTGACAGCCACTCCTTGCTCATTTTCGAAAAATGGCCCAATTATGGCTCTGGACCAAAATCCGCACCAAACAGTGACTCGTTTTTGGTGTATCCGCTTTTCAATGTATGCGTGCGGGATTTTTTTGTGCCCCAAATGCGACAATTTTGCTTGTTTACTACCCGCCAAGATCAAAATGAGCTTCATCTGAAAAGATGAATTTTTTGGCAAAATCGGCATCTTCTCTAAGTCGATCTCACGCCCACTTAGCGAAGTGTATACACAACCATATTCGTTCAACGGAAGGATAAAACTAATTATTTGTCAAATCAGACATGAGCTAAGTGTTACCATTCACGAAATGAGCACTAGTTGAAAAAAAAAACGTAAGATGGCGGTCCCTTTACAATTACTAAAGAATTTGCAAAAGGCAATTAATATTTGTTAAATAAAAAAGCACGAACTTCCGTTTATTATTGTAGGCTAAAACAATTTGTGATATCACGCATACATGAATGATTGAGAGTCACTAGGCCCTTGTTCTACACTAGCTGTATCACGATTTTATGTGTAAACATTAATGCGGACGGTAGAGTGAAATAAAAACGTGGATTTTCCTCTATGCTATGTTACTAGGTCACACCTTACGATTTAGCACGTTACGTTACGAAAATCTGCATAGTAGGATATTTGGAACGTTCAGTGACAAAAATCTAAAGATTCCCTTCAAGCAAACTAGTCCTTTTTGGATCCGTGTTTGTAGTCAACAACGTATGGACGACTTCGCATACGGTGTATCCAAATATGTATCCTCAAAACTGTGCTTGGACAAACCTTAATGTTTACACATATTTACCGTGGGTCCCGGCACTCACACAATTTTTTTTGTTTATACAAATGGCAAGACATTGAAGATGTATTAGACCCTGTTAAGATTGGGTTGATTAGTCCGAAGTAATGAGTCTTATGGGGTTTAAATTAGAAACATATAATTTTTAAACAAATTGTGAATAAACAAAGCAAAAACAATCTCAACATTCCGGTGATGAAACGCTACTCATAGTGCGATTTTTTCATTTTCTTCTTTCTTTACAAGAGTTGTCAACCCGCATTTCTCTTACCTATTTGCTTATAAATATAATTAATGAGAAAGTGTGCAAACAATAATAATTACTAAAAAATCACTTCTTTTACTTGCCCTAGGACAAGTATTGGTTTTGTGTAGGTAAATTAAAAATGTCTCTCGTTTTTTTTAATTTTTCTCGTGTATCTTTTCAATGATTGGATCGATGTTGATATTATCTGTACTTCAAAATTTTAAAACATTATCAGCCATTAACATGCATCTTCAATGTGTTGCCACAGTTGTTAACCACTAGAGCAAGTCGTGGATATTTTTGATTACATATTTTATAGCATTCCATTGATACATGCGGGTTTGGGTTTAAATAGCCATTTAATATATTTTACATGTTTTTTTTTTTTTTTGTTGTTAAGGTAAATATGTATTTATATTTGCAATAATGCAGGCATCTTAATGTAGTCTGAATTCCGGTGACCGTTGCTCGTGGTTCATCAAAATTACTATTGTTTAAAATTTTTAGTAGTATTTTTAAATCCTTTAGGGTACCTATTATCGCACTTCTGGTAGAAATTAGTTTTATAATAAACTTGACATTCTTACAAAATTTGAATACAAGTGTGGGGTAGAATGAAATAAATATAACTGCCCGTCAATTGTTTTGCAGTTATTTAGACAAATGACATTAAAGCCGGTCTTCCCCGAACACTTATAAATATCTCTTAAGTTTATTAGGCCCATAACTTATTATTATTTTTGTATTTAAACAACCACTCAAAAGAATTGTTTGAAGTCCGAAAATGAGAACCATTCTCTCTCCTTTGAAATTAAAATGTTTTTTGTTAAAAACAAATTCAAAATCTTATTGCGGCTAAAATGCATTTACAAGAAGTAGTTTATTTCACTGCAGTAATACTTTTTAAGCAATAAATTTTCTCATTTATTCACCTACTAGCTGACCCGCCCGGCTCCGCACGGGTAGACAAACCTAAATTTCGGAAAAAATTACAAATGAAAATATAGATATTTAAGCTACTTTTTGTAATTGCATACTATACATACTGGCGAAATTCGTAAAAATATGATCATCTGAGTCCAAACTTTATTAATTTTCCAACGTAGAAAGAATTTTTGTAATCAAAAACCACTTTCTTGTGTTTATCCCATTTCACTCTATTAAAATCAATTTTAAAAAATAACCTCTTCAACACAAATATAATTTTTGATATCAAATACCCTTTGGCCCTATAAATACCAAATTTTTGAGAAAAATATTCCTAAGACCTTCCACTCAAAATAACTTTTCAAACACAAGAGCACTTTCTTTAATCCGACAATTTTTTTATTTTTACCCCATTTCACTCTATAAATAGCATTTTTTTTTAAATATCCTTTCAAACTCAAAAAGAATTTCTTAAATTGGATAATTTTTATTTAAGTCCATTTCACCCTACAAATAATTAATTTTGAAAAAGAATATCCCTAAAGGCATTTCCTAAGAAAATCTTTTTTAACAAAAAAGAATTTCCTAAATCAAACAATTTTTTATTTTTACCCCATTTATAACTTTATAAAGTCCAAGTTTATATTTTATGTTTTAAATTCAGCTATAGGTATGAAATACTATTTTAAAATATTTTTTTAATTTTAATTCTACATTAGTATTTTTGTGTAACATTTAATTAATTTAATACAGGGTGTCCGCCGAGAAGGTATACTACTTTGTTTGTTTATAATTTTTGATTAAATGAAAGAGAATGGATCTTATATTGAAAAATATTTTATTTAATGTCGGCAATTATGTATATGGAATACAATATCAGGTAAATGTCCGCCTCTGTAAGTCTCACAAATGGACAATCCGTAGAATTTCTTATTTCAAAAAATCCAATTACCCATTACTCTGTGGAATCAAAAAAAAAGTCAATTATGTACAAATAACAATGAGTAGTAATTAAGTTTTTGTGTAATTAGTAATTGAAGAGCAATTGAATTACAAATATAATTAACTATTTATAATACTGAATTAGGTTCTTTTGCCTGCAACTGCACTAGAACAAAGGCCGAAAGTCTTCAAAGTCATATAGGTATACCCTCCCTATACGCATATTGCGCTACCGAGGTCACCTGATCTTCTTTTGTGGTAGCTCTCTAAAGTGGTTGTTGTTTGATTCAAAACCATCAATATTAATATGGTGGTGCCATACCCCCCTCATATTCATAATATCGCTTTATTTGAAAACAAAAAAATTGGTACGTTATATAATTGAAATGTTGTTATTGATGAGCACGAGTTTTTATTGAATATATAGGTACCTATATTTAAAGCCTTTCATATTGCTTACCAAAAATTGTTATACCTACCTCTTTTAGCTACACATATTTTGAAATTTGAACCATGTCTTCTTTAAAGAAATACTACATATCAATACCGTTGTAAACTCATTCAGATAGAAATCTACCGTCTTCAATTTAAGGCTTAAGGGCCAGAAAATGAAACAAAATATAAACACAATATAGTATAAATATATCTACCCAGTAGATACGAGGATACAACATACGACGCACACTATACTTTGTTCAACATTGGATAAACAAGTAAAAATAAGGAACCAAAGAAAATAAATTCAATTCACCTGTCTGTCTCTGTCCAATCGTCCTTTGGTCTCTTACAATTTCGATACCTTAAAAGTAATCTGCTTACTCAGCACAATTTGCTCTTAACAAAATGTCATCATCGACGGGATTTCCTCATCACATTTATAGGATGTTAACGCACATACATATGTACATGTATAGATACTGGTAGGTAGAGTTTAGAGATAGATTTCACATTTGTGCGTAAAAGAAGTTCTTTTTGTGATGCAAGGACGAATAACATAAGGGCCCGTATATGATTCTCAAAGGAAACATAGGTTAGTGTCAGTGCTCTATACTTTGGATCTCCATGGAAAATGATAAAAAAATTTTTTTGTTTACTTTCTTTGATTTATTCAGATGTGTGTGGTGGTTTCTGTGCCTAGTGCCTTCTTTACCTTTACCTATAGGGAAGAATATGGGCGTTTCATTATGCGGATATTCAACATTTATGTTTGCGGTTAGAGATACAGCAAATTAATTCGTAAACAATTGGTGGTAGCATCTTTAAGTTGTTGTTGTAAAATGGTAGATTTGGTATCCTTTTAATATAATTCATATACGTATCAAAGTTCATTTAAAGTGGGAAAGGTTAATGTTGTTGAAAAGTTTCTGGATTAATAATTTTCATTAACAGGAACATCTGTTAATTAGTTTTCAAGACTGTTTTGCATAAAAATCAAAAAATAAAAATATCGTCAATCCATGTATAATTCTATCCTTACTTATGGGATGAGTGTATGAGTAAACAAAACCGAAATTACTATAATAATTATAATAATGTTTATATAAATCATATTTTAATGAAAATTTCTCAACAACCGTGCGTGTGAGTTCGAAAAATAAATATACAGCTGCTGCTGCTGCCGTAGGTATTCCATTAATTTCAATTGAATATTTAAAATATCCTGAATCGTTATTAATTTTGCTTTTACTACATTTATTATTCATAATTTTCTAGCAAAAAAAAAAAATCTTGGTAATAATTGCCTTGGAAATGCGTGCCTCACCCCAATTACCTTATTGAAATACATGGCTTACATAAGTATTCACCTGTCAGCAAAAGAAAATTTGCCCTTAGTGGTGGATTGAGTTTTGGATATTATCTGCGTTGGAGTCTTATTTTTAATAATTTATACCTATTTACATGAAGCTGGAATAAATTCTCTTATTTTTTTTTTTTGAAAGAAAACCGAAAAAAACTAATTTGAATCTCGTTCAAATTCACAGGACATCACCGATGGGCGAAAATGAGGTTCCTTGGATTTTATTTTATTTTAAGCAAGTATTCCCTAGAGATGTCGACCTTACCCATTTAAAATATACAAAAAAAAAAAAAGTTAGGTTATTTATGAGTTTTGCCATTTTAATCGGACGTTAAATATATTCGGATGAATAGGGTTCCCATTCTCAGTGGCATTGGAAACGGCCCGGGCTTGGGGAATAAAATTTAAAAGGATCCTGATGGTCATAGTGCTAAAAGTTAACATGTTTCGATTCGTATGGGAGTTACATTTTCAACGCTATGGTAAATTTTTCTTTTTTTTTTGAATGATGGAATGATTGATGATACGTTTTGATTTAAGTTAAACAAAAGTTCTGGAAAACAAAACTGTACCAACTTCAATTTTGTTACCTTCAAAGAAGTGCTTACAGCTTAAGCCAGTTTGGTAAATAATTTCTTTCTTTTTTTCAATTTAACTTTCTTTCACCCAAATAGAAATAAAGAACACCACCAGCAAAAATTGTTTTCCTTAAAAAGTTATCGCAAACGTTATCTAGAGATTTTAAAACATCACCATCAACTGTCAGCTACGTTTTTTGGTTGTTATTTGGTAAAAGGTATAGATACAAATGTGTGTATGTAAATATACTTTTGGAAACTTTTTCTTGTAGGTTTTGTTTTTTTTTTTTTGTTTTCAATTTAATATTCCAGGTTTATCTTGAATACAATCTAATAAATATGAAACCTCATGTTGGATCATATACCACTTAACTCGCAATAGCGTATGTGTTATGAGTGAGTTATTATGACTTTATAATAAATAGAAGTACAAATATATAGAGGGTGTTTTGCATAAGATGCGACAAAAGGCTGGAGCATGTAAATTTGGTTGAAAAAAGAAACAAACAAGGTGGGAGGGGAAATTTTCCAAAAAAAATTCTGAAAAAAAGGAAACAAAAATATTTAAAAAAAAAAACAACACTTACAATTTCATACTAGAACTATCTATTCTTTAATTTTCTTTTCAAATAAAGTTAGTTGTTTTAGTGAATAGTTTTTGAAAAATAAATTTTTAACCACAATTTAAAATAATAATTTCGTAATATATTACAAATTTAAAAGCAAAAAATTATTTTAAAACAAAATGATAAAAAAAAAACAAGTCTCACATAAAATTTGAAATTTTATTCGTTACTTTATTGTATTGAGGAATATTTTTTTGCAGGCAACCAACTTTCTTGAATGAAATATAAACTCATTTCAAATAAACTTGAACAACGCTTTCTTAGGTAAAAATTTGGCACAATTCTAATTAAATCCTTAAAAATAATGAGTACTAAAGGGTCCGCCATCTAACGTTTCTTTTTTCAACTAGTGCTTATTTCGTGAATGATAACACTTAGCTCATGTCTGAATTGACAGATAATTAGTTTTATCCTTCCGCTGAACGAATCTGGTTGTGTATACGCTTCGCTAAGTGGGTCTGCGATCGACTTAGAGAAGATGCAGTTTTTGCCAAAAAAAAATCATCTTTTCAGATGAAGCTCATTTTGATCTTGGCGGGTAGTAAACAAGCAACATTGTCGCATTTGGGGCACAGAAAACCCGCAAGCATACATTGAAAAGCCGATACACCCATAACGAGTCAGAGGCATGATTGGGCCATTTTTCGAAAATGAGCAAGGAGTGGCCGTTACAGTCAATGGCGATCGTTATCGGGCCATGTTGAACGAATTTTTGTTCACAAAAATTGAAGAGGAGGATATTGCCAACATTTGGTTTCAACAGGACGGCGCTACGTGCCACACAGCCGAGGCTACACTCGATGTTTTGCGGCATTTTCAAAAAAAAAAAGTTATTTGGCGGACCCTTTAGTACTTTTTTGCTACTAAAAATCGTATTAGAAGTATTGAATTTTGTTCTCAAAAAGTAATAAGTCCCGAATGAAATTTGGATTTTTTCATTTTCGGGATTCTGTTATTCAAGGTCCAAATTATATCGCTTCACTGACTGAGTGAGTGAGTGCCATCAGTGATCGATCGAATGAACGAGTAAAAATAAAATGAAAAAATAATAAAAACCATAGTTCTTTCACTTTTGCTTCAGAATTCACATACATTACACACTGTTAGTCGGCTGTCCATCTATCGAATGAAATTCCGTTCGATAACTGATGAGAAAATGTAAAATTATGTTATTTGATTGCTCGATAACGTGAGCGGTAATGCCAAATTCACATATAATTCAGTCACGTACTACCCGAAACTGATGCGGTAATTCGGCGCCACGATTTTATAACTAGGGTTTGTGTAATTTTAGTCACTGAAAAATTGGGGATTTTTGGTCATTCGGGATTTTGTAGCGTTCCGTAATTGCTCGTATCAATTTTTGCTAAAAAAAATCAGATGCTTTAAAACCTAAGCAGACCATCTAATATTCTTTCATATTTAATACGTTTTAATTTCAATAAAAAAAAAAACTATATATATTATTTTATATTTTACACCAATCAGAATTGAAGTGGATGACAACATGAGTTTTCTGAAGTTTCTAGCTCATCAAAAATCAATTGCAAAATTTGAACCGAACAGAAGAAAAGGAGTTTATAGAGTCTATATGTATATAATGTATGTAATCATAAATAATTTTAATAATCATGCAGATGTCTAAAATGGATTACAAAATTTGAAACACATAAGAATAAAAAGCCGAAAATATTAATTATTTCAATAAAAAAATTATATGCAAACCAAATGGAGAAAATAATTTCTACTAGCTCAGACAATTAGCACGTTAAACGTGGGGCTCATGCAATGGATATTTGATACATGAATACAATAGTTCACCTATTTTTGTTGCATTTTATTTTTCTACAAATACAGTTCCTTAGTCCTTTTATACTAAGTATTGCATGCGCCCTACGATTTTTGTTTTAAATGTATGGGGCTAGTCAAAATTATTTTGTACTTTTTAGTATGCGTTCTAAAAACGTGTAATTTACATTTATTTTGGTAATTAAATTAATCATTATATATAATCTTATTTAACGAATATAACATAAACCAATTAAGGCGAAAAGCGTTAGCATTTCTTGGAGCCATCAGTTTTATTTGTTTTCAGACTTATTTAATTTACTTATTTTTTATATAGAAAAGAACCTTCATTTCACATATTACTGTTTTATTTTAATATAATTTCATATATCGTTACAAAAAGTATTCTATAACCTATTCCACTACATAATCATCTTCTATGCGATCTTTCATTAGAATCCATCCATTTGGTCGTGATTAAATGACAAAAAAATTTCTTAAGACGCTCAAACATTAAGATACAAAATTAAGATTTTCTGCTATTCAGATATTTGTCAATGCATAATTTGTATTTTAAGCTCCACTCTCATGAATACCGATTCGATGTTTTTTTGTAATTAAAAAAAAAAGTTTAGCTACAAATTTTAGTTTTATAAACTGCAATCGTTAACAATAAAATTAACATCTAAAATAATTACTTAAACATGAAAATTTCCATACTGCCTACATATTTGCAAATAACTTCACGTGATACATAAGTAAAAAAAAAACGCACGAAGAGATGGAATATTTTAATCAAAGTCACGTTTTTCAAACGATAAGTTTTCTAAGTTTATGAGCATTTTATTGCACTAGTTTTTATTCAAGAGAAATATGGAATAATTTCAGTGCAGGTAAGGCACGATGTAAAACCATTAAATGTGTTGTGTTCTTAAACAATTAAATTTAAATTAGTTAACAAATAAAATAAAGTACAGTAAAATAAAGCTGGTGACAAAAGTGTATACACACGTTGAATATATTGCTTTTACTGCTAACTTATAGGTGTGGGTTTCAGCTCAACTCTATAGGCAGTATTCTCTTTCAGCTTCAATTGGAAGCCCAATCGTGGCATTTCATGGGATAATAAACCTCTTATTCGAAATCCACTGTGCCAACAAATATTCTTTCTATTCCTTCTCTTTCCTCCTACGGTAGTGGCGTTCAAAATTTATACAGGTTGCATTAAAGCGTTTGAAGACCGATGATACAAGGTATGAAACCCTTAGAACCGGCAGAGAACATTACATAATATTATAAATACTATGTTTTTGCAGGATTCGTCATAAAACTTCTTATTTTCTTTATTCATTCTTCAATCTTAATTCCGTTTTGTATTTTTTGTTTATGAAATTATATTGATTTAAAAAAACGATGGCATCATTTTTGTATTTAAAACTGTTTGAGAAAATGTTTTTTACAATTTCAACAAAAAATAAATGTTTTAAAACACTTTTCTTCAAAAAAGCAAACAATATTTGGAATGAGTTTTCTTTTGCTTAAAATTTTGAGCTCTCCAAATAAATAAACACTGAAATTTTCTTGGAAAAATAGTCATACATTTTTCAGAAAATACTTTTGGAAAAAAAATGTTGAAATTTGAAAACGAAATAGAACAGAAAATAAAATAAAAATTACGCTAGATCCAAATGAACTCCGATTTAATTTCAAAAACTATTAAAATTAAAGCAAACAAAAATTGTGTGAGTACTTCGACTAAGATGTGTTAAGTGTAAACATCAAGGTTGCGGCGGTGCGACATTAGTTGCATTTTGACCTTATTTTCGCGTCATGAGACCATCAAACAAATTTTTAAAAACTGGCTTTTTAAAAGTCTTGCGTTTTTTTCTGTCCCCAATCTCTAGAAAATAGCATGACTTGTTTTTTTTTTAAAGAAAAAATTTCCCATTCAAATATCTATTTTAATTCATAACGCCAAGCAATACACAGCAGAACTCAGAGAATTGTCGAAAAGGACAGATTTCTTTGTATTTGCTCGAGAAGATCTTAAAAAATTCAAAGCTTTCCCAATTTCTGACCAATTTTAATAAATGATAGCTCATTCGATTCAGCATAAAAAGAACATTAAAATTATAAGATTAAAACTAAAAATTTAAATTCAAAATGTAGCCTAATAGTCTTTAAAATCCAAAAAAATCTACACACAATTTTGTAGTATGAACATACAAAGTATATATTTTTAAAAAGGACAGACACTAATCATTTCGAAACTTAAATCTAAAATTGGTTGAAAAATTACTGGGTCAAAAATCGTTGAAACCGGTTTTTAGACAGTAAATTAAAATTTTGAGAGTCAGTTAGTAATACCCAAAGTCTCTGTGAGGTCACTTCAAAAGTAAGTAAATTTTTTTTAGTTTTGTAACACAGTGCAGTTGTTGTACCAAAAAGTCAGCCAAAAGGTTAAGCCGTTTGAGAAGCGAATCAAAAAGCTGGTACTTGAATCAATGTTAATGATTTTCTAAATTACGTTTTTTTTTATTTAATACTTAAAAATAGTATATGAAATTTTGATACTATCAAAACTTTAGCATAAAAACTAAAAAAGAAAATATTAATAAATATTTGAGCTAATTTTTGTAATCGAATACAACTTTATGTGATTTAACCTACTTTAAGTAATGATTGGCTAAATATGTAAAAAATGATTCTCAAAGTCCAACCTTTATTACTTTCCCAACACAGAATGAATTTTTGTAATCAAAAACCTTGGTTTTGGTTTTATCCCATTTCACTCTATAAACAGGATGTTTTTTTTTAATAACCTTTCAAACACAAACAATTTTTTTTAAATCGGCATCTGATTTTTACCCCATTTCACCCTATAAATGCCAATTTTTTAATTAAAATCCCGAACGCCATTCACTAAAAAACAACCTTTAAGAAATCAAAACAATTTCTTGAATCGGATAGATTTTTTATTTTTAACCCGTTTCACCCTACAATTTACAATATTTGAAAAATAATATCACCAAAAATATTTCCTAACAAAAGCCTTTAGAATTTCCTTAATCGGAATGTTTTTTTATTTTTACCCGATTTCACCCAACAAATATTAAAATTTTGGAAAATAAATGGCCTTAAAGCCATTTCCTAAGAATAACCTTTCAAATAAAAAACGAATTTTTAAATCGGACTTTTTTATGTTTGCCCCATTTCACCCTACAAATAACAAAAGTTGAAAAAGAATATCCAAAAAGCCATTTCATAACCTCCTACAGCGCCACTTGCGTTCAGGTAATTGATTTGAACAAATATTTGCCTACAGCGCATCCTGTTAAGAATTTTGGGACTTTTCTTTTTTGCTAAACCTTCGCGGAGCAATTACGAACAAACCCACAGGAGGCAGTATCCAATTTGGTTCAGTCGTTTTCAAGTTTTAAGCATCCGAATACACCACGATCCACAATTGCTTATAAAATTATAGATTCAAGTTCATGCATATACATATGTATGTATTGTATACTTTGCTTAAATTAAAAAAAAAATCGTGAAATTGATGCTATTTCCGAATTTTTTTTCAAAAATAATCTCGAACACCACAGAATAACTTTGAAAAAAGAATCATATTGCGCATAATACAGAAACATAATGGAACGTATTCTTAGTCATTTTAAAGCTGTTGCTTAGTTAAACGTTAGTTGAATTCAATTTTATATGACGAATTTTGTTTGCAATAGGTTTTTAGATAAACAACTTAGGGAGTAACTCCTTTTTAATTTTATCTTTAGTTTAGTAAAGCATGAATTTAGCAAACGACTACATAATGTTTAATCACCACAATATGTCTAATCCTCCATCAACAATACGTGAAACTCGCTAATACACAAATTCATCTCCATATTCCGTCTTATTTATTAAAAAAAAATCAAAGAAACCATTTTTGCAATAAATACAAAATCTCATATTTGAGTACAGAAAAGTTATTTTCGCTTTGCGATATTTCATCATTTTTATTGTGAATGATGTCACCTCATACCGGTTCGAAATGAAACAAACTTCCCCATCATATTATTATTATCCCTAACTTAATGTCATGTTTTTTCACAAAGCTCGAATGAAAACAACAAAAAGCAAATGCGGATAACCTGTTTATATGTATAAAAAAAAACTTTCTTCCAGACTAGGTAGGTAAGGTAGACACACATGATGATAAAATAACATATATGCTTATGTTGAGCTTGAGATTAAGATATCTTGAATTTTATACATATGCACCACATGCTTGAAAAAATAATAAATATAAATAATTATTCTTTCTCATAATTCGATAGAAATACCTACGTAACTACTTAATGGAAAACTTCATTTATAATAAGATTTCAAATTATGTAGTACATGCGTGACAGGAAATAATAACAATTAATTTCAGGTATGAAGGCAAACCTGCTTTACTTTCGACATAAATATCAGGTCCATACCTATACTTACTTAAATAAACAAAAAGTTGCAAAAATGTGAAGATATTAATTGCAGTTCGTAAGATAGACACATCAAATGTGTGACTGTAAGTTTCCACACCTTAAAAAAAAATCTCAGTTGGTGATTAAGAACCCTATGTATTTTTTTTTTTATAATTATGGTGGCAAAACTCTTTCAACCTAACATGTTGGCAGTTTAAAAAAAAAATGAATTTACCTTTTTATAAGGAGTAACAAACAAGTAAACAACAGACAAAATGGCAACTGAATAAAATGTCAGTTAAAATCATTTTTTTTTTTGCAATTAAAAATGCCGACATTTTTCTGACCAAATGATAAAATTTCGAGATTCTGAAATATTGACATCGAAACATTTTGACTGCCTTTGACAAAATAAAAAAAAAAAAATTGTGTGAGTGCCGGGACTCACGGTTAATATCTGTAAATATCAACGTGCTCGGATCCAAAACGGACTTGTTTTTGCCTGAAGGGGATCTTAAGATTTTGTTCACTGAACGCACCCATCCTAGTATGCAGATCGTAACGTTGCACACCGTAACGTTGCACACAAAAGTTCACGTTATTTTTTTCACTCTACCGCCAGCATAGATGTTTACACATCAAACATTCCAAAAATTGCTATTTTCATTATGTAGCCACGATAGAAATAGTTCTATATATGTATGTATGAAATCAACTTAATATTCAATCTACAAAATCAATTAATTTCTAAATTATAAGAAAATTGATAATATATACCAATAATTGTTCAGTCAACGGTTTCAAATCTTAATACATAAATTTATAAAAGAAAGTCGGTTTAGTTACACCATTTGTAACTCAAAAACGGCTGGACCGATTTTAATTATATCCGATTTGTTGGATTCGTCTCCGCCCCGAAAAAAAATTCACTTTGTAAGGTGATATGGGATAGAATGCAAAAGACGCATCCTACCTGCGTTTAAATGATTATTCTAAGGAAATGCTTCAAGGATATTTGTTTTTAATTTTGTTTATTTGTAGGGTGAAATAAGGTAAAAATAAAAAAATTGTCCGATTTAAGAAATTCTTCTTTTGTTCGAAAGGTTTTTCTTAGGAAATGGCTTAAGAGATATTCTTTTAAAAATTTAGTTATTTTTAGGGTGAAATAGTTAAAAAATAAAAATTTCTGATTTAAGATATTATTTTTGTGTTTATAGGGTGAAAGGGAGTAAAAACAAAAAGTGGTATCCGATTTCAAAAATTCTGTTTGTGTTTGAAAGGTTTTTTTTTTTAAACTATTTATAGGGTGAAATGGGATATAAATAAAACAATAGATTTTTAATACAGAAATTCTTTCTGTGTTGGGAAAGCAATAAAGGTTGGACTTAGAGGATCATATCTTAAAAATTAAGCCTTTCATATCTTGAAGTGGGTTACAACCTAGAAAGTAGTATTCAAAAAGAATATTTTCTTTTGTAATTTGTATGCGAAGGTTAGGTCTGTCTACCCGTGAGAGCCCAGGCAGTCCAACTGGTTATTGTAGTAAAAATGACTTAAAAAGTCAATAGCATTTAGTATGTTATTCACACCAAAAATGTAATTCGCAATGTGCTCGTTCGCATAAATTTCAGTTATTGAATTTGTCGAATGAGCTATAAATAAGCGCAGTCAGATCACTGCCCACATTTTTCTCCTTCGTGGTAAAAATAAAAAGGAAGAAATGTGCTGAGAACACAATGTAGACTCAGAAATTAAAAAGCCAGCATGATTATTATCTTTTATCTTAGATTCCCCCTCTGTCTATGTGTTTCGGTGGGAGCGAATATTTTCTATAAAAAGAAATTTGCAACATTAAAAAATATATTAAAACAACGGCAACACTTGCAACAAAAACCTACATATACTCAGAAATCGGTTTTTTTTTTTTTTTTTTTTAAATCAAGTTGTTCTTATAATGTAAAAGTTAATTAAATACTTTCAAACTAAAAGTTAACAACAAAAAAAGAATTACAAAAAAATGTATACCCAATTGAGAAATAAAATATCTCCTGAATTGGCTTTCAATAACTGCACTTATTTATTCTTAACCATACAATGAAAATTAGATGGTTTTTAAGAATATATAAAATAACATAACGTACTTTTTTTATTTGTATTATTTGGGTGTATACGAAGTGGTCTTAAATATTTTTGTTTGACAAAAAAATTAGTTCTCTTAGCGGAAATACGTTTTTAAACAAAAAATGTATGTTTTTTGCATGTAGTTTTGCAATTGACTTTTTGAATTGACTTTTTCGTCGAAAATCTTCATAATTTATGTTATTGGTTGACTAACTAGCAGTGTTGGAAAATAATGATTACTTTTTGTAATTTATTTCAACTTTCATTTCAATTACAACATAATTAGCAACTGAATAAAACATACATTTCCATTACTTGTTATCGAAAAAATTGACTTACAAATTATTTGTAATTGAAAAAAGTAATTGGTTTTTGCAATTACTTGAAGGAAAGCACTGTGTTAATTACATAATTAATTCATTACATGTTTTTATTAATTAAAATAAAATATAAAATATTAATGAAGGTAAATAAAAGGAATTTTAAGTAATTTAAAACTAAACTAATGTTCATTTTTAACTTTTTTATAAATGGAAAGTAAACCTTGTTAATGATTTTAATGCTATTAAAACATAATTTGACTGGCAGATACTATTGGCAGAACAATAAGTAAACCTACAACAGACTAACATGTCAAAGTAAGTGTCATTGAGGTTTTGTTTTCGAGGAGCAGCTATAATTCCTGCAAAAGAAAAAATACTTTCAACGGAAGCCAAACATGTCAATGGAGTGTTTGAACTTTCAACACCAGTGGATAAAATCTTAAGTTGTGAAATAGTTCTGAAAGTCCCAATCTGATGCACTAACAGGTTTATTAGCGATATCAGGAAACCATTTGTGCAATATCACGTACAATGTAATTGACAAAAAAAAAATTAATTACATTTTTGTTGCATTATTGCTTTTTTGACGATTTTCAATTACATGTAATTAGTAATTGAAATTCTTCAATAACATTTAAAAGTAATTGGAAAAGTTTTTGGATATTTCAATTACAAGTAATTATAATTGAATTATTTTTGTAGTCATTATTTCCCAACTCTAGTAAAGGTACACATATGATAGCCATATTTTTTGAATAAGTCAACAGCCAGCTCAGAAATGTTAGGCTCTAACTCAAATTACAGTGGACTCGCAGACGCATAGACTGACAGATGGCAATGCAAAACTCACTTTTTCGGACTTCTCTATAATCGAAGTGTTTGTTTTCATTACAACGTCTAATTAAATAAATGCCAAGTAAAAGTGATTTAAGTCCCTGTGGTTAATAACTATCGCCAAGGGTCCTAAAGACTTAATCATACAAATTTAAAATTTGGCTCCTTGCTTCACTTATGTTAACTGTAAAATTAGGACTAGGCACGAGATTTTAGTTAGAGTCTTTTCGGTCTCGTTAAAGTCAACAAATTTAAACATCGTCATTAGTCTTGGTTGTCTATAACTAAGTCTCTTCTCGTCTCTACTAGACCTCGTTTCTTATCGCAGCCACAACCGCGACCAAGTTGGGTTATTGCAATCAAAAAGTTCCGTTCTCATCTTGGATGGTAAAAAGATATTATTGTCTCGATTTTGAAAGACAGATACGAGACAAGACCAAGATTATTCTCGTGTCATTTACATGTCCAACCCTACGCAGCAGTAATTGGGAACCATTTCCGCATTTTATTTTCTTGCTCATTAAGCTTATTGTCGAATTTAATGCGCCACTGTGTCGCTTTCTCTTATCTCTATTATATTCTATTATGGTTTAAAGGTAGGCAAAAAAAAAAAATGTTTAAGTATTTAATGTATTTTTAAGGTATTGCTTTATTAGTATAGTGTTGTGGAGAAAGTGTAAAAAGACAATAACTTACATACTAAAAAATAAAAATATTTTTTTCTCCACGAAGCTATTAAATCTCCTGTAGAAAAAGTGCAAATCGACCTACAGCCTAAATGATAGATGCATTTACCTATAATTTGGTAGGTATAAAGCTATTTAATGTTAATATCTACAGAGGCGGAAGTCCAATTTCTGCTTTATCCCCACCATCAAAACAACAACCTCAGCAATAACAATTTTTTTTTTTCAAATTTTCGTTATAATATTCATTTTATATTTTTAGTAGGTATCAATAACGATTCCAAGAATTTAAATTCAACTTTCAGCCGTTTTAGGTTTTTAACTGAATAAATAGCAGAAACTTAAAAGGTGCTGAAACCAACAGCGTTTCATATAATAAGGGCTTGTTTCACAATATCTGAGTTAAGTTCTGATTAGATATACTACACATGAATATTTGGTCATAAGTTAACAGAAGCAAAATTCAAAATTGATGCGGTTTTAAACCCACACAAATTGATATTTTTGGCTTGCGGATTTATGACCCTGACCCAGAACTTATGTGTCGGACAGCTAATCAGAACTTTACTTACGCCCAATTTCTTCACAGAAGTACTAAGCCAGCCTAGTACCCAGTCCAGCTAGACCAGGTACTAGCTCTGGTACTCGGTCCTAACGAAAAGTTAGTACCTATACATTTCTTCACATCACTAGTACCGGATCTAAATTCACCAAGCGGTACTAGGATTTAATACGTCTAAAACTGGTCTAATTCTGATTTTTACAATATTTTGGCATTTCAAATATTATTTTGATGTTTATTTTGACTGAGCGATTTTAATTTCAAATTACTTTCGAATGAATTGTGTCAATTTTATGTTAGTATAGAGAGTGGGAAAATGCAGAATTGCAATGAAATCCTGCCGACATTTACAGGAGTGATCAGTGGTGAATCAGCTTCCAGATGAAGCACTTGATATCGGTAGAAGATTTTGTGTTAGTTTTTGCGGCTTCAAAACGTGTGCTGACATTTGAATGCCGGAAAATTGTTTGGTCGTGTACAGATCCCGCCCAACGAGCAACAACGTTCAACATTTTTAAATCTGCGGACGATATTGTTTGCACGTTAAGTGAAAACCATCCTTTCCGATTCCGAAAACCTTCGCTCTATAAACAAAACCATTCTAGAAAAACATTGAATGTTGTATTTATAACATCTCACTTACCAATTGCCCACCAGCTGATTGCAATTTAATATGGGTGGAATCAATGGCACCGATTGTTCGTGGGTACTGAGCAAATGGGTAAAATGCAGCAGCGGCCGCCTCACATTCTGCAACATTTGCTGGCATTTGGATAAATTGATCCAAATGTCGTATCAATGCCATGCAGACTTTTGGCAATATGCGACACACGCTAGCAGCCGATGCTTTCATAAAATCGGCAACCGTTATCTGCATCGAACCACTTGCCATGAATCGCAAAGTAATAAGCAATTGCTGCTCGGGTGAAATGTAACGGGCACTGGTAATAGAAAAGGGAATAATAGCAAATACTTATAACTAAAATGTTTTTGTACCGTGGCTGTGGACGCTGTATTTCTTCTACAACCAATTCTAGAACGAATTGAAAGGTTCTTTTTGATAGCCGAAAACGTTGAAAGAAGTCAACATCATCCCAATTACACAATGTATTTCGTTATGGCATATGGTATATGCGCCGAACAAATCGACGAACTTCCTCTCCTTCTTCATTGTTTTCGAAGTTTTCAAAATCTCGAAAAAAAATTGTCACCACCAAAAACTAAATCCATTTTCTACATTAAATCCAATCCAGAATCCACAAAAAATAGAATAAAATAAATAAAAAAAAAACAAAAACAAAAACGCACTTATTACCTATTTTTAAAAAAACAACAGCCAAGAAATTTATCAAATGAAATGAATGAAATTTCTCTGATTCAGGTATTAACGCCACTAGACTGCCGATTTGAAAGTTCTAGCTAATACCGAGTCCTAAGTAGTACTCGGTACCAATTTGACAAGGCTAGGGCTTAGTACTCATGTGAAGAAATCATTTGGTACCGATTTGAGTACTAACAACTGGTATAATAACCAGGTACTAGCTGATTTTGAGGAGTCAGCTAGTACCGAGTCCTAACTAATACTCGGTACCAAATTGACAGGACTAGGGACTAGAACTTGTGTGAAGAAATAAGTTGATACCGATTTGAGTACTAATTTTAGGACTAGTACTGGTACTAGAGATTGTGAAACAGGCTTTAAGTAATAAGAGCAGTCCTTAAATATTTTCAAATGTCTGGTTTTGAGAAGTTCAATTTGTTTGACAATTAAAACGAAATAGCTATATAAAATTTGTTTCCATCAAAATCTGTTTTCATATGAAAATCTGAATAATCTTTGTTGTTTACTAAAGTTCTTTATTTTTTTCCTTTACATCTACATCAACATCACTTATAGTAAGCAATTTTGTTCATAACTGTGTTTGTTAGTTTCTCAACAAACACAGATTACTTCAATCGCTTTTAGCCATGAAGAGTCGTAGAGAGCTCATTGATTGTTTTCACCACATACCCAAAACACCTCTAAGGCAAATATTGTCGCAATCTATCTAAATACATAGATTTCTTTTATTAATTCCATATGAGTGCTAGACGTGACAGATAATAATTAAATAAATATTTACCAAAGTATTTTTAAACCTTAATATTTATTTTATTTGTTTTTTTTTTTTTTTATTTTTAAAAAGTATCAGATAAAAATTAAAACAGTACAAATGAATAAAATCTAATTTGAAAACTGCGCATTAAGTCTTAAGAATTAAAGAAGAATTTTTTTGCAGGTGCAGGTTGTAAAAACACGAATAAACATTTTACCTGGAGTAGAATCTTACACAAAAAGAAAGAAGTTTTTTTGTATAACATCATTTAAGATTATATTTCAGCTTTATTTTGTCAGGCAGAAATGCCCTCACTTTCAGGGAATTAAAAAGAAAAGTTACAAGAAATTCATTCCAGTTGTCACTTCTCGTAAAATTAAATCGTCTGATGAGTATAAATAATACAGCTTCAAGGCCACACAAATATCGATGCAGGGTTACATCAAAAGTCGAATGTATAAGTAAAATGGATTGAGGAGCACCTCTTGCTTTGAGCTAGAAACAATACGCTGACCATTTTCACATCACATGGGACTTTATTCTAGAGCTGTAGAGTGGTATGTTAAGTCATTCGGATTCGGAATGACCTCATCGCAGTACAAAATTCACCTTTTTATAAGGTGTCCTCTACTGATTTTAGGATAGAATAGCGAAAATGCTATTGAATCACAACAAACCTCACAAGGAATCGGGGTTGTACCATCTTATGTAAACTTCTAAACTTATATACCTAGGTATGGTAGTTTGGTAATTTTGTATTCGATATTTTAGTGAAATAACCAATTAATTTTAGATACAAAAAATGAAAAATAAATTTGGTGGCGCGACAGCTCGAAGAGAGCCAGGGCCTAGTCACTTACAACTCTCCATGATTCCTTTGTGCGTGTACAATTTATTGCCAAATCTGAACGGCAAAGGTGAGAGGCACTTTTTCATGACAAGATATACTGTTGGAGGATTTGTCACTTCCTCTCAAGAGACAGTCGCAGTAGACGGTTGATTTTTTTATTTTAGGTGGACGAGGCTGGGAATCGAACCCAGACCTCCGGCATGATAGTCCTACGCACTACTAACCATTACGCAAACGGCTAGATATTCCTTATAATTATGTATTCTTAGTTTGTCAGGTTGCAGCAGAAAAAAGCTTACGGCCGTAAGTATAGTAATCTAAGTCCGTACCTGGAATTATAACACAACAATTGGGAGGGTAAAACTATCTAAATACCTTTCAATGGAAAAGTTTTAACATTAAAATATTTTAAGGTAAGTAAACAAGAGACAAGACATGGAAATGGGTTAAGAATGCCTTTGTCGATTTTGAGATGATAGAAAGGGCATAATAGCAGACAAATACAATTCAAAACATACGAAAGCTGGAGGCTATAGTGACGTAAATTTAAAATGCGAACAGGAATGCTTTTATATCTTTGTTATACCTGATGTCTCTTTCTTAAAAATAAAGGACAATCATTTATTAAGATTAGAAGAAGGAACCTATGATGGATATATTTTTTTATGTTTTTCTTGTGATGGGTAATTTTAAAGGAAAAGATATTAAGAAAGTGCTAAGTTTTGAGAATTTATGAATTTTTTGTTTGTTTTTTTTTTTTTTGTTTAGAGACCTTTTTGATCTTTAAGAAGAATTTGAAATATTTTGGTTGTTTAAGAGATTTCTTTTATAAATTGTTCGGGTAGGCATTGAAATGGAAGATTTGAAATATACCTTTTTTTAACTGCTGTACAATATACGGCTGGTTTATGTATTTTTTTTTATTTATAACAAAGCAGTTAGCAGTTTTAGATTGAGGTTGAAATGTTATGATGATTTACCATAACTTTAGAAAAATAATTTCAGAGAAGTACACTCCTTCCAACACCCTCATTTACCTTTGTAAATAGTAAATTTGGCGAGGGAAAAAAATATTGAGAAATGTTTTACTTGAAAGGTTTGAATTCGTACAAAAAAATATGCATGACTGGGTCGCACGAACTTGCTCTTATGCGCGATCACATTGTGGTTCTATAGTCTGAAATAAATTAGCTATGGGTGTCTGTATTTTATCCATTTGCCAAAACTAAGTTTAGTTGCAGGTGGTATTATTTGAGTATACAAAAATTAACAATATGGCCTTGTGTTGTACATATGCAATATGCATAAAAGGAAATTATATTATTTAAACTGGTAACTTGTTTTAAATCAACAAAATTAGAAAGAAATTGATAAAAATACTTTAAATCTGTTTTAACCCAACGCGATGTACACCATCTGATTTCTTATATAAATCTTAATTTATGAGAAACAAATTTTGAAAATCGTGGAGCGGTTTTAAAAATAATCACTTTTGTATATATAAATTTTTGTTAACATTTTTGAAAAATTGGTACGCCAATTTTAAGTATTTGTTAATGTTAAGTTAAAAATTGAACTTCACAAAAAAATCTGCTACCCGTTTTCGAAATATCGAATTTTCAAAAAACAATTTTGGATTTTTTTTTTTTAAATCCAAAAATTATTTTTTAGAGAATTTTGCTATGCACTTTTATTTATATTTGTTGAAAGCTTCTGTATAAAAATCTAATTTGTTCGGTTGATCAGGTATTGAGATAGTCGAAAATCAAAGAAACCGTTCTATGACAGGTACTGTTAACAAATGTAAAATATTAAAATTTAAAAATTTTAAATGGTAGATCGCACTAGTTTTAACACACAAAAAACTTTTATCAAAATCGTAATAGTTGTTTTTGAGAAAAAAATATTTTTCTTAACGATTTTTAAACATTTGTATGGGAGGCACCGTTATTTTTAGGTATTAGAATAATTTTTGTCAAACATCTTCTAGATAAAGTTAAAAAAAACTAGTATTTTACAAGTTTAATAAAAATCGACCGAGTCGTTTTTGAAATATTGAATTTTCAAAAAAAAATTTAAACTTTTTTAAAAATCCAAAAAATATTATTTTGAAAATTTTGGTAGACAATATTATTTAAAATGTGTCAATAATTCTTTATAAAAAAATTTATTAGAATGAGTTGAACCATTTTCGAGAAAACCGAAAATCAAAAAAATGGTTCTTTGGGAGGTACCATTAATATCCATTTTTCGGAATCATTTTTTTTATTAAACGGCAACTTATAACTAATGGGTGATTTTTAAGCTGGTTTGGTTTTGGCAACACTGGTTTTGACAGCTGACGTGTGTTTAGTACCTTGTGGCACTGTCAAACAGCTTCAGTTTGGTTTGCAATTTAACCATGGATCGTCTTACAAATGAACAACGCTTGCAAATTATTGAATTTAACTATCAAAATTCGTGCTCGGTTCGAAATGTTCATCGCGCGCTGCTTGTGTTCAGCGATGAGGCTCATTTTTGGTTGAATGGGTACGTAAATAAGCAAAATTGCCGCATTTGAAGTAAAGATCAGCCAGAAACATTGCAACAGCTACCAATGCATCCCGAAAAAGCCACTGTTTGGTGCGGTTCATGGGCCGGCGGCATTATTGGGCCTATTTCTTCAAAGATGATGCGAATCGCAGCGTTACTGTCAATGGTGAACGCTACTGAGCGATGATAACAAACTTTTTTTTGCCCGAAATGGAAGTTCTTGACTTGCATGATATGTGGTTTCAACAAGACGGTGCCACATGCCACACAGCACGCGAAACAATGGCGTAATTGCGAGGCGAGTTTGGTGAACAGTTAATTTCACGTTTAAGGCCGGTCAATTGGCCGCCTAGATCGTGCGATTTGACACCATTAGATTATTTTTGTGGGGGTATGTCAAGGCTAATGTCTATAGGGACAAGCCCGCTTCGATTGACGCACTGGAAGCCAACATCCATGCATTCATTCGTGAGATACCGGCCGATATGTGTGAAAGAGTATGCCAAAATTGGACTCAGCGGATGGGCTACCTGAGACGCAGCCGCGGTCAACATTTGCATGAAATTATCTTTAAACATTAAATTGCAAGGTTCAAACTATCGATTCAAATAAATATTTCATTCATTTTTTCGAATTTTTTGTGTTTTTTTTAAAAAAAAAGTTCTAAACCTCTTAAAAAATCACCCGTTATTTAAATTTATTGACTTTTTAAAAAAAAATCGGTAGCGCTGGCTTAGAGAAAAATAAGTTTTTCCTTTTTGGGCAAAAAATGACAGCTACTGTTAGTTTTAGTCCTAAGAAAAAAGAGAAAAAACGGGTGGGGGGAATGTCCCAAAAACATTAGGTACCAAGTTTAAAGAAAATTGACCCATCCGCTCAGGCTGTATTCGAACAGACAGACAGACAGACAGACGTTTTTGCGAGACCCATTTTGTTCGTCTTCGCTATCATCGTAATGTCAAGTTTGATCAAAATCTCGAGTTCGTTTTTTTTGTACGAATTCATAACTTGCCATATAGTACCTACAAACATATATCCGCAAGTAAAAATTGAACTAAAGATTTAGAAAAAATCCAAGTAAAAATTTTTAATCTCAAATATCCTTATCTTGACTCAAGAAATATTGTTTGAAAAGTCCATTGTAAAATCGTATTCCCATATAAAGTTCTTCAAGGTCAAATGCCAAATATATCAATTTTTCGAATAAAACTTGGACATTTTTGAAGGGACAATATGTTTTAAATGATTCTTCGTTTGGAAAAAAAACTATTTTTTCTAGTAAATATTATTGTATTATTATTTTTTCGACAATTTCGCCATTTAAGGGTGAAGAGCAAAAAACCAGATTTTTTGTTTTTTGTTAAAATAAAGGAACTTAGATATGTCTTTTTAATTACTTATTATTTGCATCATTTAATTTATTATTTATTTATTTTCTTTTTGTAAAGGTTCACATGTAACGTAGGTATTTCGCAGAGAATTTTTTTCGATTACACTTACCGTCTAGAAGGAAATAACTGATATTTCCGTCTTGAAAGTTGGTTTTTGTGTGATATATCACTCGCAGTTAGACTGCAAAGCTTATTCACTATCATATTAATATTGACGGTTTGAATGAAACAACAACCATACTTGAGTGAAAATTTTCATTGAAATCGAAAGTAATAGACTAACCACCACTAAATTTAGTCTGATGGTCGGCCTGGCAGCCGTGAAAGAGCTATAACTTCAACCTATAATGACTTGGTGGTGGTTTGCTCAAGTGGTTGTTGTTTCATTCAAACCTTCAAAATTCTAAACGATCATTCGGACAAGAATAGTGTCAATATTTAATTTATAAGATTTCTCGATCTACAAGTTTTGCTTTTTTCCAATCCCCTAACCGTTTAAAAGTTGTATGCGAAAAACCAACATTTGACTTAGGGAAGAAGAACAAAACTTTGCCTCGCAATATGTGGCCGTTTGTTTATTTACTTGCAGCCTCTACGGATGGCTCAATGTTCTTCAAACTTCGTACCTACCTAGCGTTTCAATTTAAATTTTGTAAACATTTAAAAAAATATTTTGCTAATTTTAAGTAAGTATTTATTAATGTGGAGTTGAAAATTGAATTAAAAAAAATCATCCATATCGAATTTTCAGAAAATAATTTTGACTTTAAAAAAAAAATTATCTAAAATGCGTCAATCATTCGATAAAAAAATTGATCAAAATCGGTTAAACCGATTTTTAGAAAAGCGAAAATAAAAAAAAGTTTCTCTTAAATTTTACTGAATTTTGTTGAAAAATACCGTCGTCAAAAAAAATGTAAAAAAAAAAAACGCTAGGACCAATAAGTTTGAAGAAAAATGAACAGACAGCCACACAGATAGACACACAGATGGACTGATAGACAGACAGACGGACATTTTTGCGAGACTCGCTTTTTTCATCTTCCCTATCATCGTAAATGTCAAGTTTGACAAAATCTCGAGATCGATTTTTTTTGTACGAATCCATAATTTGCCATATATGTATATATGTATGTACATAGTAGGTAAATATGTACATAGTATTTAAATATGTACATTATGCACAATATCGAAAGTAAAATATTGTTATTATAGTAACTTATACAAGAACTATGATTTTTCATTTACGCATGTTTCGAAAACGGTTCAACTAATTTTGATAATTTTGTTATGGAGAATTTTTTCATAATAATGTGTTCCAAAAATTTCAGAAAATGTTTATAGGTATTAACTGGGAATTAAAGCAATTTTTGACACAATCTAAAAGATTAAAAAATAAAAATTGATCTTGTACCCAAAACTAACGGTACCTTAAATGCATCTGTTCAAAAACCAATAAGAAAAATATTATTTTTCTTGAAAATGGCTCTTACTGTTTCCATAAAAATATGTTTAACGCCACACAGTATCAATAAATTTTAATATAAGTAGGTAGTTAATTACATACAAGCATGTTTTTTATTTTCGATGTACTCACTATCGGGTAGAACTTTAAATTAAATTTGGAATAGGTACAAAAGCTTCTAATAATTTTACAAAATATAGGTAGATATATGTATGCAGGTACATATAAATTTTCAAAAAGTCTTGTTTTGAATTTAAAAATACGGTACGGTATAATATTTTTTTTTTTTAATCTTATTTTTAACTGAACGTTAATTATACTAAAAAAAGCCTATCAAAATCATTAGATAAATTCATCTCTGATTTTACAGAAAATTATTTTTTTTAACACTGCTCCCAAATTTTGCATAACTTTGTGTCATAAATTTTCCACAAATATAGTTTCATGACACCTTCTTTAACATAAAATCTGTAATTGCACTCTATTACCTACAAAATCTAACGTTTTCATATTAAACCATTATTTTATAAGTTTTCCCATGTTTAAATAGGTTTTTGTTTGGACATTCTCTGTTTTTAAAAATTGTTTTGTAGCCGCTATACCTAGGTATACCAAAGGTCAAATGTTTCATCCTTGATAGCTAGACAGTTGATATTGTAAATTCCACCCCGTACATTTATATATATTGGGCTTAATTGAAGAGAGATGCAAAAGGGTTGTGCGATTTCTAGGTCATATAGATATAATAGGTCATAATTATGGATAAATGTTATTTGTTTTTGTCGAAACGATTTATTTGAAGGCTGATGGAAAAACCATAATTCTATAGAATTCGTATCAATTTCCGTGTTTCTAGGGAGTTTATGTTTTTGTAAACTCAAAAAAAAAAACAGCTACCTAAATGTTGTATTGAGAAAGGCACTTTAACATTTTTAACAGTTCCATTATTATGTGAATAGAAAACAGAAGAGCCGTGTACTGCCCTCTCGCTTCCCCCAAAAGCACAATGCAAAAATTTCAATTACCACAAACTTATTTCACAACACCTCGTAAACAGAAGTACTCATTTATATATAGAAAATATTTATTTTCTTTATTCAATGTCTTTGAAAATATACATATTTTAAAACTTTACATTGAAAACCTCTATCTAAATTACCTAACTTACGTTTTATTTATTTTAAACAACCAACCAACTGTTATTTTGTAAATACTGTTTCAATAAAAATCCCCTAAAGAGGACAGCAAACCTTGTCGAAGCATTGCAAACAAAACAATGTACCTACCTATAACTTTGTTTCATTGCCACTAAATGTTACCAAAAAAGCATAAGGAATAATAAAGATCTCATCAACAAATAATAAAATTTATTATATCTTCGTTTACCTTAGAATGTTACCACAGCCCAACAGGGCTAAAAATTTAATTCAACAGGTGTCAATTACTTGCTTTAAACCAACAAAAAAAATACAACTTTTCTATATGGAACGCCAAATCCCGCCCTAGGCAAACCACAATTTAATCAAAGAGAACTTTTACTCACTGATTTAATCCAAATTGTCAGAGCTGAACAATTATGTACACAACCGGATTTAATTAAAATCCGCCCAAAATGCGAAAATCAAAAGGCCGTGTCCAGACAAACAGAGCCAAAACACAATAATTCCACAAATTAAACACACATCCGAATACATTATATCTATCGCATACACTACACAACACACTCCCACGTGATTCCCACTGGAAAGTATCTATCTTTTGCCAGAAAACAAAACATCCACCAACCACCAGCTCCACAATACACATTTACATACATATATAAGTTCCAGAGCAACAGAGTATGTAGGTACAGAGAAACACAAAAACCTACACAACATGGTTTCACCACATAGTTCATTCAGTTTTATAGGACCAAAAGACCAAAGACAAACGAAACATTTGCACAAAATAACGCAAAATGCATGTGCAACATAAAACAGTAGATACACTCTCAAAAGATACGTATTCTTTAAAAACCTTACTAATGGTTGCTGCAGCTTCGGCTTGTATAATTAACAATTTAATTTCAAATGAATATGTACGAGTCGAGTATGTACCTACATACCTATCCTATATGCTAAGGACATATCAGTCTGTGTCTGTGTACTCTCTCAAAGAGGATTTTTTAATGAAAATAATAATAATAATATTTATAATAATAGTACGTAATAAAAACTCATACCCAGGCAGCAGAAGGAAATTACACCTGTGGGTAGGTAGGTATATGTAGATGTATATTCCGTATATTACAGGTAGAAAGATACACCGAACAGAAATTACCTGTTTGGGTCTTTTCTATGCGAGATAAAGAAACATAATTAAATCGAATAATGCAGCTACACAGGCACACTTAATTCGCCGCACACAATATATTCTGTATGTGTGTGCGCAGAAAGTTAATATGATTTTATTCTGAATTCCCAACACCTGATGGCCGACTTTAAATTTTCACCTGCCTAAAATTTTTAACGATAAACTGTTTGAATAGGAAACTTACCTTTAGACAAAGTTATCCAAATAAAATTGCGAATATCCTCTTTTTGATATATGTAGTTTTTAAATCTGTTTATCCGTAAAGTAATATCAAAGTTTAGGTAGATTTGTATCAAAGTATTTTAAGGTTTCTTTCAATCAAAACACGCACACTGACACTTGTTAATTTCTCTTCTTCTTTTTTTTATTTTTCTTCTTTCATTCAATTCTGGTTTTATCCACAAAAATTCAGAACTTGTTATTAAAATTTTGAATTAGAAATCTTCCTTAAGAATTTTAATTAAAAATATATTTATTTAAATATATGACTTTTAATCGAGTCGTCAGCAGAATTATATTCTGTGATGGAGGAGAAAACAGGGTCGGAGTTTCTTCTTCTACCTTTATTCACTATTTTGTTTAACGTATATAATTTTGAGTTATAATCCAGCCTGCGTCCAAAAAGTGATAATGGTTTCCAAATGGCTCGGAAGAACACCTTTGAAATTCTACACGTATATAATTTATTTTCCGAATTAACTTCTTTTCTTTTTGTATACCTATTTTTAAATTTAATAAATCAGATTTAAAAAGTATAAAAAGCCGTCACTATAATATTAAATTGGCAGTAGAGAAGAAAAACTTTCTCTTCCAATAAATCCGGTAGTTGGGGCAAATAAAAACTGAGAAAACGAGTAAATATTTTGATATTCAATTCAAAACTCGTTTGATTATGTTTCTTTTTTAATTTCAACAAGCTTATCCTGTTTCAATTAGGATCTCGTTTATGTATAGTTCACACTCCGAAATAGATTTAAAAAAAAAATGTCTGATATATTATTGTATCTTATATTTAAAAAATCACAAATACCGTCCACGACAACGCTCCAAGAGCGACTGAGGTAAACTCGTACATTCGGTTCAATTGAACCCCGGACTTGAATATCTATTTGACGATGATGGAAGAAGTATCTTTTGGATACGAAATACGAATACGACACGGCTACTGAACTGGCGGCGGTGTGCTAAAAACTAAATAATTCGTCGTGAATCTGAGGAGTAGCTTAGAGCAGAGAGGTACCTACGTATAATGTACGTTACTTACGTACGGAGTGGATGAATATGAAGATTGGGGCTAGGGACGGGACGAGACGTGGTTTGATGGAGGCTTTTCTGACGAAAATCAGGTTTTGGTCGCAGTCGGCCTTATATCTAGATAGTTTATACACAAAATGAAAATTTCTTAGTAAGCACTACAAGTGAATGTGAGAGAAGACGTGGCGAAAGTTTTTTTTTTTGTAGGTACCTTTATTCATATTCTTTCATTATTTTTATTATATGTTAATAATTTATTGCTTTTCTTTGGTTTAAATTCTCATATTTATTTATTTTTTGTTTTTGTTATATTTAAATGAATATTCATATTTTCTTTTGAAAAGCCGGATTTCATGTCATAGAAGAGACTGAATTTTATTCAGATAGGTTTGGGACTATTTTTGCCGGTTTGTTTGGTTGAAACTTGAAAGGGTATTTGATTGTTTTTTTTTTTTTTTTTTAGTACACTGAAGTAGTTTGTGGCGAATTCAAATTTAAGAGAGTGTTGGGCGAAACTAGCTTAAGAGAGTCTCATAAATTAATTGATGTTGATGGTGTGATGGTGAAAAAAAAATATCGATATGCTTGTTAATGTTTTTTTCTAAAATATTATTATATTATTAAATAAATTTGCAATTGAAATAACATTTTCGGTTTATTTTAGCACAAATAAAATGTAGAAAAAAAGCAAGACCTGACCTTAAATTAAAAATATTTTTGGTTATATTTAGATATAAGATTGCTTTAAATTCACCACACCTGTTGAGTTCTTGTGCTGGTAATTTGTATAGTATTTATATATCTAGTATGTACATATGTATATGTTCAGTTTACTCTTATTATTTTCACTTGCAACATAGCAGGAATGTTGTTTTTTTGTATCTTATATAAGATTAACATGTAGGACGATACTTTCGTAACATTGTTTAGCAACGTCTGTTCCAGAAAGGACTGTTGGCTCAATTTCTACTGTCACTTACTTTAATAACAGCGATAGGATTTGTTTGTTTGTTTGACCTACAAAATAATAAAGTAGGCAAAATTGAAATGAAAGGAAAAAAGGCATTTATTAAAAAAGCATAATTGAAATAGGTACTCTCTTACGATTGTCCCTTAAAGAATACATTGGAGGATGTAGGGGTCACCTCTCTCTATATACGAGCATAATACGGATGGAGATGGAATCCAATTTAAATAGGTATGCAGGTATATATAAGTCTACATCACTTGCTTTAATATTTTCAAGGAGCTAAGAATCTATGTTATTAGTCATTATTTGCTCTATACATTCTAAAGTATCTATTGAGTGTAGTTTTTGCGCAAAAATGGATGTACATTTTGTCAACAACACATTCCTATATCAGTTCAAAAAAAGGTAGTTTAAGTTTTAAAACGAATCTAATTATGTGCTTATAGATAGGTTTCGTGAATGAACTAACATGTACCTATTGCAATGCTCCCACACGAACATTGTGATAAATTAATTCATTTTCTATTGTTTTGTGGTCAAGTGTATAGTTGCAACTGCAACGTATACTGCAACTGAAAGTGTTTTGAATATACATATGTACGATTATTTAATGGATTTTGACTTGTATTATTTTATTACTAATTCTTTAATAAACAATTGAAACGAATTGCCTTTATTATAAATTATAAAAAGTAGGTAAACATAGAATGCAATTTGTAAAAAAAAAATACCATACAAAATATTTTATGGAACACTATAAATATTTTTATTCAACAACAAATTGTGAGCAACCCAAAAAATATTTCTACAGTGAGAGCCAAAAGTCCCTCTTCTATGCAAACAAATAATAACTTTTTATTTTTATATATGTTTTGCAATTATTTTGTAATACGTTTTAGACAAAGATTGGGAGATTAAATAATGGAATACTTCCCGAACGAAAACTGTCCAATAATTTTTGGAAAATGATAATTTATTTAAAAAAAAATATATACATTTCATGGTATTTTCAAAATGTCCCAACCGCTGTGACCATTCATCGTGTGGTCACCAAATTCGTGCGATATGGGAACGTTAGAGATTTGAGAAGTACTGGAAGGCCTGGCCTCATTATAGACGATCGAAAACTTCGAAACAGTTGGTTATTGGTTATATCACGTGGCACGATTTTGAATAAAGATCTGTACATGTACTCTAAAAAAATTACAAAAAATATTAAATCCTGGTGATCCAGAATAGATTTAGAGTACTTTGAAGCTGATTACATTTACATAAGAAGGCCCACCCTGTACTTAATTTAGAGCCCGGAATCACGGCCAGAATCTTGAAAACCACAATATTAAATTCTTAAATCCTGAAATATTGTGGAAAATGAAAAATATTCGCAACTATATATTATAGCGATCAGGAAAACGCATCATGAAACATTTTCTTTTTGATAATTTAGTGCGTTAACTTACAATTTGAAAAATAAAAATGATACGATTCTATGAGGAATCACTTGAGATAATTTTGTCGTAAACAAAAATTTCATTGAGGCAAATATTTTTTCTTAAAAAGGCATTTATAAATTTTCCTTTTTGCCCCAAGCATTATATTTTTTGTGAAAAAAATTATTTTAAGTGATAACTAGATTTTTGTATAGCTCGAACAAAATTATGTGGCGTTTTGAGTCCAAATTCCATACATCTTTTTCTTGATAACTCTAACTTATATAACATTACCAGTTTTTGAAAGTGTTGATAAGACAGTTATGGATTGGTCTACAGCGGCTAGAAATCAGAACAAATCTACAAATATCTGGAGGAATTTACAAAAGAAAAAAGGTCTGGAATTTGTAATAGACTTAATAAAAGCAAAAAATGTGTGTACATCAGTGATGAAAAATCATCTTTTCGCAAAGAAAAAAAAAAGTGTATCGAATTGTGCTCCTTGATACATAAATAAAAAAATCTTTAAATGAAAGGAAAAATTAAAATAACTATAAACATGTAAAATTTTACCCCTAACACCGTGTGCGAATTTTGGATTAAGCTTTCAATATAATTTTATTTAGTGAATTATAAATTAATCCTATTTAATTTTAACTGTACCAATATTTTCAATCCATATTGTGTTGAGGTCATTCATTTAAGAATCGAATGTTTTTGTCGTATAATATATAGATAAATAATAACTATTTTTACTTATTTAAGATATATCATTGAGACAAAATTTCAAAATTGTATTTCAGTACTTTAGGAAAGACGAATGTAGGTATCGAAAAAAGTACAATTGTATTGACTTTTTCATCCCTGGTGTGTATTCCATAATTATGAACATGAACACATAACACATGACTTAAAATCAGTGCTGCCACCCTACTTCTTTAGCAGTATATCTACTGCGCTTAGTCCAAAACGAAAATCTACTGCGCAGCAAAACGAATCGTCTCCTTTTTTTAAGTATTTTGATCGTTATCCAAAGTAAGCTCTAAATGAGTTCATCCCAAATTTGAAATATGTACATTTTGAAATATGTGATTTTTAGTTAAATAAGTTTAAGAAATTTGTTTTTGTTTTTTTTATTCGTTTTTGAAGTAATTGTAAAGTTTCCATATTCTCCTGGTTTTATTCGTAAATGAAATCTGTTATAAAATTTATTTTTGTATATTGTAAGATCTACTGCGGTATATTGCAATCTACTGCATTTTGTTCTGATATATACTGGAATTTTGGCAACGGCATAATGATGGTGTATCTCCTGACTAGCCAAAAAATAAAACCAATGAAATGTCCTAATCAGCTTTGCCCCCCTAATACAATTGTATCGTTTTTGCTACATTTTTTCTCTAAAAAAAGACACGACGTACAATCGTTAAATATTCGTAAAACACTACAATTCAAAATATCAGATACTAAAAATCTAGTATTAAAATTGATATCGACTTTTTGTAAGCCAGATATGATTTCAGTTAACTTAGACTGTAGAAGTTAAATTCATCATTTGCCATATTCATCTATGTATTTTGGATTTAGTTTCGTAGAATTTGGCTCAACACAAAATATTGAAAACAATATCTCACAGTAAGTCAAATCCCAAACTTTGTCAATACTATTGGCGTTTTTCTTTGTTAACTCAGAGCAGATCACGGAACTGTCAAAAAAACAATCTTTGTTTTATTTTTAGCTCAATATATATCAGAGCATAAAAAGTGTGTTTCTTTTTGCCATCGGAGTAAGCTCAGAGCTTGCTCAATTAGCTCAGAATAAAATGACCGAGCAACCAACCAACGAGAAGCCAACTTCACACATAATTAAGAATAAAAAATGGATTCTCTATGAAATGACAGTTCAGTGCTCAAGTGTGTTTCATAATTAAATTTGAGAACTCTCCTCATAATCTGCTCAGTGGTGCGTTCTTTTTCTATACAATAGTTAACTATTGTTAATGTGTCAAATAAATATGTTGAAGTGCCATTGTTAAAAATGTTACACAGTGTAACATTTCATTTAGGAACGATCAATGTTAAAAATATTGTTGATCTGTCAAACGCAATGGGTTGAAAAAAATGAAAATACATTTAGAATGAATAAATCAAAGAAATCATTTAATTGCATCAAATTTATTTCAAAAAATACTTAAAAAATGTTTACAGTTTGTTAATTATATATTAAATAAACTTTATTTTTGGAAAAAAAAGCGAATCTTCCAGCGAAATATAAAATTTTTTTTTGATTCAAAATGGACACAAATTCACTTGTTAAATTTCTACCGAAATATAAACGAAAGAATACATCAAACAAAGAATATTCTTCATAAAATAACAGAACTCGTTTCCAAAAATCGAAATCGACAGTAAAAATCTATTAAATTGAAAAAGGAAATCCAAAAATTAATATAGTTTCAACTCAAAAGAACGAAAAGTAAACAAAAGATAACCACAAAATGAAAACATTTCCAAATTCAGCTGCTTTTGACAGATTAACATTTCAATTCATATCGTCGAGATGAGTTGGAAATTGTTACAAAGTGTAACATTCTGACAGCTCAACGTTGAATTTAGGAACGATTTGAAGTCGTCAGAATGTTACACAATGTAACAATTTGAGAATTTAGGAACGACCAAAGTTAACAATAGTTAACAATAGTTAACTTTTTAGAGAAAAAGAACGGACCACAGAGCTCTGATCTCATGAATCAATGAATACAAGATTACACCACTTCTATTTTTTTCACGTTGTTGTTGTAATTTTGACTATTCGCCGTGACGCAATACGAGCCAAAAGAGAATCACTTTTTGTTCAATTTGTATGAAATATATAGGGGCGCGAAAACTTAAAGCTATTTACATTTGTTTTTAAAGTGAATTGTTTTTTTATAATGTATTTGAAATATTGTGCTATATGTTTTTCTAATAGTTACAGCAATAAAAATAATAAAACATGAAGGATGACTGATATTTTCATGTTTTCACACCACTCTGCTTTTTTGTTGTTGTTGTTTTTTTTAGCGATTTATATTTTTTAAACAATTAAACATACATTTTAAAACAATTTTCGGTGATATTTTATTTCTTTTAAAAAGAAAAGCTTTTTTAATCATTTAACTATCCGCACATGAAAAGTCATCTTCACTGAAATTTACTTTGCTGGGAAATTTGTTGTTGTTTTGGCTCGTATGACGTAGAAGTGGGGCCATCTTGTACTCTTTGATTCATTCTCTGATCTGAACGATAAGCCTCTGCTCAGAGCCAAAATAGAAAAACGCCATAATGTAAAATTGTGTGAACAACTTCATGAAAGATTTGACCTTAAAACTGACAACAAGATTAGATACTTAATTGTGCTACATCGTTTTGCAATAGGGCTATGTCAATCAGGAACGATTCGATTTTTTTGATCCGATCATCGAAAAGTGTTGATGATTGAAATCACAAATTTTCGTTTCAATCGATCCCAATCTCAATCATTTCGATGATTCTCTATTTTCCATCCCAATCTCAATCATTTGAATGAATCTCTATTTTCCAAATCAATATCTTTTGAATTATTAATATAATTTATTGGAGAAAAGAAATATGGGTCAGAATGGGGTCGATCGAATCGGTACAGTATTCGTTAACTTCGGAGATTGAATTTCATCGAAACCGAAATAAAAAAATTGTCTTTTTTTGACAGGTGTCAAAATATCCCAACATTTTCGGTACGGTGGATCGAAAAACGGAGTACGCCAATCGATTTAGGAGGTGGGTATAACCCTAGTCTCACGGCGGACGTTCTGGATGCACTAGAACACTTACTTTAACAGGTGTCAAAATATGCCAAATTTTTTTTTACGGCGGATCGAAAAACGGAGTACGCCAATCGATTTAGGTGGTGGAAATTTCCTCATGCATGTCACCCAGCTCTCTAAGTCCATTAGAACTTTTAATTTGACAGGTGTCAAAATGTCAAATCATTTCCGAGAAAACGCCCTACGTAATGTGGTACATCGCACCGTCGCGTCGCACAGAGGAAAGTCCACGTTTTTATTTCACTCACACACTGGCATAGATGTTTGCACACCAAAAATCGAATCGGAACAGTATGAAATAATGAATTTTTTAATGAAAATGATCGAATGATCGATTGATTAAAATGATCGAATCATTTTGGTAATCGATTCTTGAACGATTCGATCATTTGAAATGAACGATTCGATCATTTGAAATGAACGATTCGATCATTTGAAATGAACGATTTACACAGCTCTATTTTGCAATTTCCAAAGGTGAAATTCCGACTAATGCCTTTACTTAAAAATTTCCCATTTTATTTCGAACAAAGTAAGGTTGCATTAAATGATGAATTTTGGTTGATAAAGAACTCTCAGACGATTTTTATCATGAAGACGTTGTGCAATTCTGGCTTAGTTTAAAGAAAGCAAACAATTTTGAAGGAAATCCAGCTTTCGAAAATGTATGCAATTACCTACATGCTAATCCTATGCAGTCTGCCTCATAGCAGTGGAACTGCAGAAAGGAGTTTATCGAGCTTGAATTTAATAAAAAAGGATAATCTTAGAAATCATTAAATATTTAAACTGTGGATACAACAATGCAGTCGAAGGAATTATTTAGGGATATTGAAGGGGTTTTTGACACACCTTACATACATTACATATACCTACGCTCAATTTTTTTCTTACCATAATGCAACATATTATTAAAGTACTAGAATCATAATGAACTTGCAATAATTTTTAAGATATTTTATTTTTCTTTTATAATAGGTATTCATTTTCTAAATAGTATATATTATTATTTTATGTTATCTTTACTATTTTTTTTCTTTAATTATTTATTTTTGTTGCTGAAACTCTTAAAATTAAGTTTTAAATTACCGTTAGCGTGATTTATGTATATTCTTTTTCAAGAAAACAAGGCTACACTACGTTTTAAATCTGCGAAGCTACATTTTCCACCAGTTAGGGGGGCAACACTGGTCTTAATGAATGGCCGAAACTGAAGGTGTTTTGAAATACTTGCGAAATGAGTGTGTTTTTATTTTCAATCGGATTGAAAATTCTCCTAACGTTTTGGAATGCATTTCAGTTTTCATATCCAAATTGGAAATATTTTAAAAATATTGTTTCAGCTAAATAGGCTAGTTAATACTTTTATTCTTTGTTTTTATTTAATAAACATAATTTTTTGCCAAAAAAATTGACGTTTTTATTGACTGAAAAATAAAGGCTTCAGGCAAACCTGAAAGTGAAAATCAGAACACTGTTTTCGAATCCGTAATTTTGTTTACGGATATAAAATTAATGAATAGATCTGTCACTTAAAAAAAATAATATTTTTTTTAAGAAAAGTACTCCTGCTGGCTAAGGGCAGGAAATTAGAGCCCTTGTGCCCTTGTTCCTTACTTTTTTTCTTGTCTTAATCTAAACCACACGCTCTAAGCTTTTTGTAGAAATTTGAAGAATCACCTTGAACATTCTTACATCTAAATAGTTATTAATTTGACGTTCGAAATGGGTTAAACTAAAATTTGAAATAGTTGGGAACATTTTTGTTTTCTATTTAGAGCCAAATGATACCTATGTACCTATAAAGTGGAATAAAAAAATAAAAATCTTGCGTGTGAGAAGGATAGGACACAATCTAACTGATGAGACCAAGTGTCACTCATGGGGGGAACGTATTTGGACTCAAGACCGGAATAAAATTACAATTGAATTTTTTCATTATAGAAAGAACAACACCAGTACGTTTCTAATGTTTTCGTTCTTCTTATTTCAGGTTGTGAAACTACTTTAAAAACCATCTAATTAATCATCATCATCATCGTCGGCTCGACAACCGGGGTCCGGTCCTGGCCTCCATCAACAAGTCTCTCCACCCATCCCGGTCTCGAGCCGCCGCCATCCAGTTGCGCACCCCAAGGCTTCGTGTGTTCTGGTCTACGCCATCTCTCCAGCGCAAGCATGGTCTACCACCCTGTCGTCTACCATAGAATGTACCACAAAGAACTTTCCGAGCAGGTTCCTCTTCGCTCATGCGAGCTAGGTGACCTGCCCACCGGAGTCTACCGAGCTTAATTTTTGTCACGATATCTGCTTCAAGGTAGATTGCGTACAATTCATGATTGTACCGTCTACGGAATCGCCCTTCCTCACATATGGGGCCAACAATTCTCCTTAAGACTTTTCTCTCGAACGCGGCTAAGAGGTCGGAGTGCCTTTTGCTAAGCACCCAAGTCTCGGATCCATATGTGAGTACTGGCAGGACCATGGTCCTGTACAGCAGCAGTTTTGAAGTTATGGTGAGATTTCTGGATTTGAAGAGCTTTGACAGACTATAGTAGGCTCTGTTGGATTTGAGAAGCCGCCCGCGTATTTCTTCTTCTATATTGTTATCGGCTGCTACTATTGACCCAAGGTATTTAAAGGATTGCACCACTTCAAATTCGTGCTCCGCTACCTTGATTGTTTGACCAACTGTTCCTCTCGCATTCGACGCCACCATGTACTTTGTTTTACCTTCACTAATGTGCAGCCCCAGATTTTGTGCCGCCTGCTCGATCTGGATGAAGGAATCATGTCCATCTTTTCGGTTCTTCCGATGATGTCGATGTCGTCTGCGTAAGCCGACTGCTAATTAATAGCAGTGTTTTATTATCTACGGATCTGGATCACGATCATCCCATGAAAATAAAACGATACCTACGGAGCTCAGTGACAACTGTGTTGTACCTGTCTCTATTTTCCTTACGTTGGTTTATTTTTCATGAATTTTTTGTCTTTTTTTTCTTTACACTACCTTACTATGAGGAGCAATCTAACAGCAAGAGTGAGAACTAATTTTCGGATCTTTAAAATAGATCCAGATAGAGAGCCAGGATCCCAAGTTGTTGTTGTATTACGTGTTAAAAAATTATCCAGATCCGTAGATAATAAAACACGGCTAATAGGTCATAAAAAGATATTCTACCGAACACCTTCCACTGTACTGCATATATGTATACTTTAAAAAAATTAAATGGGTTTAAAATTTAATATTTTTAAATAAAATTCACCACACAAATTACCATTAATATTGAAAATTGAAATTGCTTTTATTCAATAGAAATTACATTGAGGTATTGTAGTTTTGAAATAAAATTTTGATTAGCATCATTCTATTGTTCACCGCACCTGCATACAATGGAATTTCTATGGCTTTTTTAAAATAAATATTGCATTGTTTGATTTTATGCAGGTAAGTAAAAAAAAAACCTGATTATCGCAAAACTGAATTGAGGGAATAGAATCGTGACTATTTGTACATACATATAAACAAATTATTGTAAAATGTTATTTAAAATAAAAATTTTTTTTTTATAAAGAATACCTTCATTATTTGTTTTTTTTTAGCGATAATTGTGAATCTTTGAGAGGATTGGCATAAACCATCAACCATATGTATAGGTTGATAGTAGTATGTAATATCGAAATAATTGCTTATGATTTAATGTAGAGATAAAAATCCAAACGTGGATCAGTCAGATGAGTGCAAAAATTGCATTGAATTGTTTAATAAAAAATAAGAAATCAAATAATGGATAAAAAGAAATGCAGTAAATTTTTAAGTGGTGTGGATACTTCATTACTATTAATTATTCTACTCAGATTTTGACAAATGAATTATTTATTAAAACAAAATTTTTAGTTATTTATTTGTTATTGTTAAGTACATTATAATTATTAAAGATTTTAATTTTGGTGGTCTATTATGTACAGTACATATTAAGATAATTGTTATCTGTAATTGGTTTTTTGTTTAAGTTTGGATGAAGCTGAAGATCGCTGCATCCGAAGTTTTATTTTCTTTTAGGATAGGATACCTCGCCAAGTATCAATGATTTTGGAAAATTTTAAACTCCTGAATGTTGGGCACAAAGGGCAAGTATTGGTTTAGTGTAAAAAAATGTCTATGTATAGTCAAAACTAACATTACGAAGATCGAAAAGTCCGAAAAAGTGGGTTTTGTCAGGCCGTTCGTCCATCTGTGTGTTTTTGTATCCGTACGTCGATATACGTTTACTGTAATTAGAGCTAGAGCCTAAAGAGGTTGTCCGATTTGCATCAAATTTATTAAATAGCATTTTTATGCGATTCGCTAGAATGAAATTCGAATTTTTGTTTTAGCTCACATAGAACGGGTAGCTCCCGCACAAACATTTATTTTCAAATTTTCTCAAAAACAACTCTTATCATTTTTATTAAACTTCGTACGTGGAATGACCGAAGTAATTTTAAGAAAATTGTGTTTTTTTGTGAAAAATTCAGATAACGGATATAGTCATTACACGTTTTGAGGTTTGAGTGACTTTGTTATAGTTTTGAAATTTTATACTTCTCAATTGTTCAAAGAATTACAAGAAAAATTCAGATAACGGATATAGACAAAATGACCATATTTTTGTTTTTTTTTCGCGTATATCTTTTCCAAGGTTTGACCGACTTTGTTAAAATTTAGCAAGTTTTTACTTCTCAATAGTTCAAAGAATATTGCATTTAAATTTATTTTCGAAAAAAAATTCGAACTAAAAAACAATCAAACAAAAAATTAAATTTTGAGTTACATTTGACTTTTTAAAATTTACTTGTTAAAGATAGATATCATTATATCATCACTTGTTCGCTTTAAATAGAAGTGCATAAAACACACACCATGTATAACAGTTATAATACTTATTATTCAGTTCTTATATGCATACTTAGTTCATAAGCGGAGAGCTTTATCGCCTTTAACTAAGCGGAATCGTTTTTGTATTTTCTATGGAATTTTTTTTTAAGCGTGTATGCTTGAGAAGTGGTTATATGCAGAGTCCAATATCGGACACTAGAAATTTGCGAAGCCATTCAATCAATTCTGGCAGCCACGCCTTCTTTTCGAACTATACATTTCAGAAACTTTTTCTACGTTTCTACCGATTTTGCAGGCGCAAAATTTTAGACGATTTAGTCTTAAATCATTTTTAGTATGATACTAGCTTAAAAAGAGGATTTTGCTATTTTTAAACGAGTATAACATGATACGATCTCTATTTACATTTTACTGAAGTTAAAATTGCCAGATTGCTGTTTTATCTTTTTAACATATTGCCATTTATGTCACTTTGACTTAAATTTTAAAAAGCTATGTATGCTTACTTGTCACTGTTTTAGACGCGTTCAGCTTGAGTTTCGTAAGAAAATAGGTTTAGTATGATACTAGTTAAAAAGTGTATAAAACTAAGAACATTTAAGTAAAGAGCTTTAAAGTTAGTAAAGTGTTAACTAGTATCATGCTAAAACCTTTAGACTATGATACTGTTTAAAATTTTGCCCCAGTGAAATCATGTTTCTGTTGTCGTTTATAACTTAATTATTTTGCCAGATTATTATATTATTATTTAATTTATTCTTCATATTTCTGAAAGCTTTTACATGTAATGAATAACTAAATTATACTTTTTTACTTAACAGTTTATCTTTAAATTAGTATAATACTGTTCTGCCCACACATGTATTTTTTTTAATGAAGTAACATTAACACTAGTTATTTTCAAATACAAATTTTACTAGCTCTTCTTACTATATTTGGGTTTGTTTTGTTATTATGTATAAAAAATGTAAGTTAAAGAATGATGAAATAAATAAATAAATAAAATTTAAAAAAAAAATAAAATAAAATAAAATAAAATAAAATAAAATAAAATAAAATATTACTGAAGCATTAACATTTATCTTCACGATGTGTCTGCATTACACTTGTTAACCAAAAAAGAAAGTTCCTGCGATACAGTCGGGCATATTTTTATTAAATGAGTTTTAATTTTTTTTTTAATTAATATTTATTTTTAGAGAAGATATAGGCAGACCACATTAAATATTTTATAAACAAAATTAAAATTAGCCTATGTAGAACATACCTTTCTCTAGAGGCGATGTTCCTTAGCTTTTTTTTTTTATTTGGCTTTTTTAACCATGAAACATAAAAAGAAATACAAAAAAGTTAAGACCCTAATAATTTCTTATTAACAAATGGTAGGTAAAGATATTCGCAAGGAAACAAAATAAGTACATAAATGGAAAAAATTTATTTTCTTAGATCTTGTAAGTCTGTCGTTGTTTTTTAATAAAAAAATTTCCTTTGCCTTCTAAAAATAGATAGAAAGATCCCCTTATGTAAAATTTTTGTCTGGACTCATCCTACTGGCTGGGCTAGAATTCCGAAACAAAAATCTTGAAAACCAAAGGACATGAGATGCTGATGATGGACTGCATGCAGTCCGAAATGCATACAGGTACGTGTTTTTGATCGTTCGTTTTGTTTTTATTGTCATTCGTTTAATAATAGTGAATAAATTAAAAATATATACGAAAGTGCGACAAAGGCTAATTGTATAAAAACATTAAGGTGTTAAAATATTTGTTTATTGACATGAGAAAGTTTATTTGGACGGCTTCAATTAGCATGTGAAAAAAAAATACAAGGATGTATTATACTGGCAGTGTGCCCTAATCGTAATCAAGACCAGTGTATGCTAGGAATGGGGACATTACCACTTTTTTTCCACCATTAACAGCTCATAGATTTTTCTGTTTTAATTACGGGATTTTGACCATTCTGGATTTTCGGGATTTTGGGGTTTCTGGATTCTGGGTTTTCCGTCTGACTCCCCTCATTCTACATGTTCTAGCTTTTCTTCACATTTTATGCGAAAGTTTGTTGTCAAACTAAAGTATTTTCGGAAGTTTTATTGCGACCTTTAGTCCAAAATGCGTTTAGCCCAGGTACGACAATTGGGCTCATCAGTTAGATGTTGTCGTACCCTTCTAAGACGCAAGATTTTAGTCGATGAATACCGACACAAATATATTTTGCAACACGGACATGATGCAAATTATATTTTTCTAGGGGAACTTGGTTAAGCTCTGACACTAACTAACTTCCAATTCCAATTGAATTTAATTCATCGCAGTCCACTAAAACAAAAACAAAAACAATATCATTTTTTTTTTTCTATTGTTTTTGTTCTTCTACTTTCCTAAAGTATTTTTGTTCATAAAAAGAGCCCCTTCCAGATCTCAACGTTTGTTTCCTTTGATGTACTGGGCCGGAAATCAACTGTTGCATGGGTCACTACGTTCAGCCAAACCACGAGTGTGACATTGTGAGCATTGAGCTAGTGAGAGCTTAAATCTTCGAATCACCTATTCATTTTTTGCGCAAACATGCGTCTATCCTAGAACTATCAGACTAAGAGGACATTTGGTTGGAGCAACGGCTGAAACTTCCAGGGTATCGATAGTTGTTTTGAGGGGACACTTCTCGAAGTACTTCATCTTCATAAGGGCCAATTTGGAATGGCTAGTTCATAAATACGTACAAAAAAAAACATTCTGATTCAAAAAAGTTTCATTGTGTTAGTATTTGTGTTATAAAATGTAGTTCAAAATGCATATTGCTATATAAAGTAAAGTACCTACTGTGTGTAAAATCATTTGTTTCTTAAAAGTGAAATATGAATGCAACATAAATGTATTGTCATGTTTATTTTGTCATTTTGTATATTTGCTTAGTGTTAGAATTTTGATTAAATAACAAAATTTGAAATAAATATATCATTATCTACCCGATGATGTTCATAATCATGGACCGTTGTAGACAACAAAATTATCTATTTCATTTAATTGAAATATAAATTGACCATATGAATATAAAAGCCCAAAAAAAAAAAACAATATATTATAAAAACGTTATTAAGATTGAATCTCTACAAATAACAAATCCAATCATAGACTAATCATGCCGATTTTGGAACCCGCAACTATCTTTTCCGGAGAGTCTAGGACTTTACACGAAGCATCCTATATTACATTGTTTTTGATCCACAACACTTAGGTCCCGTTTTTCAGTGCGAGATTAAAGTTAAATCCGAGTTAACTCATCAATTTGGGTGAGTTTAATCAGGATTAATTGAACAGATGGTTTTGATGTTTTATCCACCGAGTTTTTGTCAGTCGATCCAGATGCACCCTCTACCGAAAAACTGCTTCTTCAGTTAACTTTGGGTTAATTTACTTCCAGAGTTAGCTTACACTGGTTTAACTCACCACTGAAAAACTGGATTTTAAAATGTGTATTTCAAAGGAAAATATAAGTTAATGTAGCCTGGTTACTTCACTATTTATTGAATTGGTTCGTTAATATTACAAAAATGAGTCTGACTCCTGCTGACATATTTCATAATCGGTCTGAAATTTGTTTTTCTCACAAAATATATAGCTAATTACTTTTTGGATTTCACTTCGCAAAGTTATATAAACTTGGCTTAGCAACAAAAATAATAAATCTAATTTTTAACCCTCAATAGAACAACTAATGTGAAACAAAAACACTCATTTGAAATTTTTAAGTGTTCAACATTACATAAACAATTTCATAACCTTTTACTTTTTGTATCTAACCCGCATATATTCATTAAAATATCAACATAAATTTCCATATGCTACTAATTAATATTCTCAATTATCTTTATTACAAATATTGAATGAATGGGTTAATATTCTTATAGGTATTTATAAAACCCCTTTTCAATAGACCAACTCAATATATAAAATAGTTCAAAGTTAAAACATCTGAAAAGCTATCTAAAGTAATATCAATCTTGATTCCTATGGAAGGATAAAATGAGCCTTTTTAAAAATATTCATACCCACCAACCCAACCCTGCCCTCCACACATATTGCTAAGCCGATAGTCATATAAAATTAATGACTTTAAAAAAGGATACTGAAAACTTTTTAATTACTCTCAGGAAAATTGTGCGTTTGACCGTTTGAAGTTTGTATCCGTATCCATGCACATGAACTTCGTTCCTCAGTTTTTAAATTATTTTTTAGTCTCAACTCCGATTCTCAAATAGTAAAGGCACTTAACGATTATGGCATAATTTTTGGGTCTAATTGAGTTTTATTACAGTTTTGATGATGATATTCTAAACAAAAAAAACTACCTACGTAGGAATTATAAAGAAAAACTTTTGTATCCCTAAAAGTATGTCTGATTTTAATTTGAAAGTTTTGTTGATCTTAGTTCCATTCGGAAAAATAAGAGAGGGGTTACTTAAAGTCAGAACTTTGTTTGGTCTGCAATTGTACGGTAGTAAAAAAAACTAATTATTGGTTTGTGAGTTCTAGAAGTTTTACATATGCAAAGAAAAAACAAACACAAATGTAGTATGAAAATCTTGATTTAAGATAAAATTTCAAGAAATAAGAAGTTCATATTTATTTTAAAGAAAATAATTTTGAGAATCAAAAAATCCTGATTCATTGCTAATGGAATGCGTCCCAAAATTAAACTGCACCTCAGTGCAAAATAAACCAGGGTTTTGCCAAACCAAGGGTTGATCAGTAGATCCAAATGAGAAAGAAAACCTGAATCTTTGAAGCATTGGTTTGTGAATTGAACTTTAATGTATCGATTTATTCAAATATCAATAACACAGCAAATAATAACAACTTTTAGAGTCAATTGATACGAACGGAAATAGCATAATGTAAACTCCGCTTTGGGACCTAGTTCGGGAGCAGTGGCAACGAAAAATATTATGTCTCTACATTTTTAGAAAAATCTTGAACAATTTTGAAAACTGCAATGCACTTTTGAAGCTCGGTTGCGGTAACATCGCTATCCGAACACTTCTTTAGGGTGGGATGGAAATTCAGTAAAATTGTAAAATCACTTTGGATGAAAATAATTCGAGGAACAGACGGAGATAAAGTTCGAAAAGACCTTTCTTTGGATGTATGTCCCATTGATGAAAAAATATTGTTTCGAGGAAAGCGGGTAGTCCAAGGTTTTTGCTGAAAGTAAATTTTACAATATTCGTCGAAATATGTCAAAATTAGTTCTCTGTTGGTTTCTTTAACCCTCTTCTGCAGTGGTAAATCGGAAGGCCTGAAATGTTTTGCATTCTAAAGTATATTATTTCCTATGTATTTTCAAAAATTAATTTAAGCGATATTATCTCAAAAACAAAAAAAAAATCGTTATCTTCAACCACCCACCCCCACCACTGGTGCCGAAAAAAAATCTGCCAGTCTTTTGTATTTGAAATCATGACACATACACTTACAAGCCTTCCACGTCCACACCCTAAATTTGCTGTTAGTTCTTAGACTAAGAGCATTCTTTCCCGGAATTGTAGATAGAGGGCATAGGGTTGAATATGTAAAAATAAAAACATAATCTCTCGATTTATTCAGTAGAAACAAATACAGCATATATATATCACTAATGTAAATAAATGCATTGCACACTTCTTAAATAGTGCACATACGCCCGAGTGAACTTTACTTACATATTGACTTCTATGCTGAATTCTATAGAATCTAAATTGAATATTTTGAAAATACTTTCAGTTATAATATACTTATGAACAAATGTATGTAACCAACTTTAAAATGAACTTCAAAATGCAGATCTTACCCCAATATCCAGTATTTGTGTATAGAAAGTTTGAATTTAAACAATTTGAATACAAATGTTAGGGGTGGCCGTGGCTTTAAATTTAAAAAAATGGTCTATTCATTCCATTTTTTATCCATGACTTTATTTTAAGGTTATTCTAATACATATCTCTCCATATAGGATAGATTTTTTTTTTGAATACAGTCGACTCTCCCTAAGTCGAATTTCTCTCAACTCGTACTTTTTCGGCATATTTTAACATTCCCTTCAATTTTCCATACAAAAACCATTCCCTAAGTCGAACTCCGCCTAAGTCGAACCTCTCTCTTGATTACTGGCTTTTTTTTCACCCCTTAAGTCAAACCATCAAGTACCTACACGCTACACACTTCAATACCATTAATATGTATTTGTAGCATCGCGTGTGCCATCATTTACTCTTGAGCCCGATCTCGGCAGGACAATCAATTACAGAGATTCTTCTTTAACCGTACTACACGAATATGGAATGTTTAACCTTACTCTTGTTTTTCCCTCTCATTGTAATACAGTAGACGCTCGTTAACTTTAACACTTACAAAACCAGGGGTGTTAAAGCTATAGGGTTGTTCAAGTTACTGAACTATGATAAAATAACCATGATTTAATAATAATTCTTTTTAATGATTTTAAAACATAAATTACAATAGATATATTAAATAAATAATAATTCGTTATTTTACACCGAGCCTGGCGCAGCACATTTTGAGAAGCAGCTTTTCGGTGATTCTGGAGAGTAAAGCCTTAGAAATTTCCTAGGATTCACCTTTAGAAAAACCGTTTGCATTTTGTACCAACATCTTAAGCACCTTGCACAAATTCAAAATATTAAACTTGGTTCAAGTTATAGAGTATGTTGAAAATTTATTTATTCAACTTATAGAGTACTTAAGGGAAAAATTCCAGGTATCGAGTCTTAAATTTGGTCTGTTCAAGCTATAGAATGCATACAGGGAAAAATTATTTGTTGAGGTTATTGGAATGTTCAAAGTTATCGTGTGTTCAAGTTATCGAGAGCCCACTTTACACAGATATTTAAAACCAATGTGCATCGGTATCTCTTTTTAAACCGTACCTTATTTTCCTAATGCTCGCACTGTGTTCTAACATGTTAAGGGTAATCATTACCCCTTGAATGCGCGTAAAAAAAGCAATGATGCGATTTACATAGCCCAATTTTCTACTCAATATAAGAGTATTGTCGATCAATAATTCTCCAGTTGTAATTTCAAGTTGTATCTCAGTCACTTTGTTACTTGTCGCTTAATACGTGGCCGAACCCGAAGTATTCCTATCATTTCTAAATTTTTTGATTAATAAGGTGATCGTTCTAACTATAAAAATAAATAGCTATTATTCCCAAAAAAAATTTACACATATAATATAAATCAAGTTGCAATTGACCCCATTTCACATTTGATGTATAATTTTGTCAAATATTCCGCGGTTTGATGACACTTATACTTTTATCGAATTCAAAGTCAATTTAACGGGTGATTTTTTGGCTGGTTTGGTTTTGGCAACACTGGTTTTGACAGCTGACGTGTGTTTAGTACCTTGTGGCACTGTCAAACAGCTTCAGTTTGGTTTGCAATTTAACCATGGATCGTCTTACAAATGAACAACGCTTGCAAATTATTGAATTTTACTATCAAAATTCGTGCTCGGTTCGAAATGTTCATCGCGCGCTGCTTGTGTTCAGCGATGAGGCTCATTTTTGGTTGAATGGGTACGTAAATAAGCAAAATTGCCGCATTTGGAGTGAAGATCAGCCAGAAGCATTGCAACAGCTACCAATGCATCCCGAAAAAGCCACTGTTTGGTGCGGTTTATGGGCCGGCGGCATTATTGGGCCTATTTCTTCAAAGATGATGCGAATCGCAGCGTTACTGTCAATGGTGAACGCTACCGAGCGATGATAACAAACTTTTTTTTGCCCGAAATGGAAGTTCTTGACTTGCATGATATGTGGTTTCAACAAGACGGTGCCACATGCCACACAGCACGCGAAACAATGGCGCAATTGCGAGGCGAGTTTGGTGAACAGTTAATTTCACGTTTCGGGCCGGTCAATTGGCCGCCTAGATCGTGCGATTTGACACCATTAGATTATTTTTTGTGGGGGTATGTCAAGGCTAATGTCTATAGGGACAAGCCCGCTTCGATTGACGCACTGGAAGCCAACATCCATGCATTCATTCGTGAGATACCGGCCGATATGTGTGAAAGAGTATGCCAAAATTGGACTCAGCGGATGGGCTACCTAAGACGCAGCCGCGGTCAACATTTGCATGAAATTATCTTTAAACATTAAATTGCAAGGTTCAAACTATCGATTCAAATAAATATTTCATTCATTTTTTTGAATTTTTTGTGTTTTTTTTTTAAAAAAAGTTCTAAACCTCTTAAAAAATCACATTATAAGTAGCATCTGTATAACTGGCGAAGCCACCAGATCCAGCACTCATGACAATAACAATCATCGTAGTTATTCGGAATACAATATCTTCATAAATAGATCCCAACTGTGTTGCCAATCGAATTAATTAAAATAAACATTTTTCTCGAAATTTGGAACACTTTTAACACACTGACTAAGTCTTAATCGTTTATTTTTCCACATTCAGCAGATAATTTTTGTCAACCGGAGTTTCGATAATTGTAGCAGATTATTTGGAGAGGTATCCGCTCTTTTTTCGCACTCAATTAATTGCCCGGACCATTAATTGTGTGCGAAAAAGTGACATTTGAGGATTTTTTTGTGTTTGTATTTGTTGTATCTTTCATTACATATGTAGTATAGTATGGCTTTCTGTGTTGCAATTAGTGACGCTTTCTGTTGTCATTTTTCGCTGTAGCTTCCGTAAGCATTTTGCTTTCGTATTGGAGAACATGTGTTTTTGTTCTTATTTTAGTTCTGTTTGATTGTTATATCTTTCAAAAATAGGCGCGTTTAGCTGAAAAAAACCTTCATTAATTAAAAGAGTTGTTTAAAGTGTTTAAAATGAACTATAAGTTTGATATCGGCTTGCAACTAAACAACTACTTTAACTAGAGCCGATGTTTTTCTTTAAAGTTGGATTGTTTAAAATTTTGCGCCAAGCTCTTTTAAATGTAACCTGAGTTTCATGGCACAGGTTAAAAGGAACAGAACACTTTGGATAGGGAAGAATTTTTTGCTGATGCAGTGGACTGAGAAATAGGTTGTTTTTTACCTCATAAAATCCCAAGGGTGGCGTCCAGTTGAAGCTCATCATAAGATTATTGAACCATCACCATAAATTAACAATATATATCCATGGTATAATTTTGAATCACAAGCAATAAGATCGTGCAATCTAGTCGTACATTTTGTTTACGATCTACATAAAGACTTGTCACATCAAAACATTTTGTGTATACATAGATCTTTTATTTATTATTCTGACGTGCATACAAATTTGAGTAACGTCAATAATCTAGCTAGTTAAAACTTCTTTCAACGTTCAAGAATACTTTAATGTACTTATATACTTATCCTATAGAGCCTACAATGACGAATTGAAGAGTAGGTTAGGTTTGGTTAGAAGGGGTGATAATACAACAAGCCGCATCATCGCACTCGGATCTCAATGGATCCATTGTGGTCCCCAGGATAGGTTAGGTGAAAGAGGATCGGTGAGGACAGGATGTAGAATGCAGCTTAGGTGTGGGTATTATTAATTTCAGGATGTTCTTAAATGGCAGAGACGAGATGTAATTCAGTACTCTCCGAAGGCTATTTTTCTGGTTCTTACTAAGCTATAGCATTCACAAAGCAAGTGATAAGAGCCCTCCTCCGCTTCTTCATCTTGACAACCTCTGCATAAGTCAGATGAGCTGATGCCCATTCTGCGCATGTGGGTTCCTATTGAGTTGTGACCCGTTACGATTCCAAGCAAAAGTCATAGTTGAGGTCTGCTTAGAGAAGGAAGTCTGTCTGTCTTTTTCTTAGAAAGGTTCGGCCATAAATTCCTCGAGACCCGACAAGTATCAATTGCTGACCATCTATCGTTTGCGGCTTCGAAGAAATATTTGTGAATTCTAGTGTTGCATAAAAACGGAGGATTCAACTTTGCTTAGATCAAGAAAAGATCCTATTTTGGCTAATTTATCCCCTATTTCGTTTCCATATGTATGTCACGATGTGCTGGGACCTATCGAAGGGTAACTGTATTTGATGCACTGAGAAATTTTAACTCGTTACGGCAACGCTCTACCAGCTTAGACTTTGTAACAATTGATGCTATCGATTTGATTGCCGCCTGAATACCAATGAAGATATCGATGTTCCTATTTGCTAATTCCAAAGTGAAAAGACTTCTTGCTGCCTCATTAATTGCAAGCACTTCCGCTTGGAAAACACTGGAAAAATCGGGAAGTTTTATTGACCTGTTTAGGGGTGGGTTGTCTGAGAAGAAAAGATAAAACTGCAAAGCAGAAATTATTTGCAGTAAACGATAAGAGTAGGTAAGCTAAAAATACTCAGTCATTTATCTCTAGAAATAATGATTTGTGTAAATCACTTTTACTTGTAAAATATACATACTACCTTTGTCTAGTTTTCTAGAAAAAAAAAAACAATCTGTCTTTTCTTATGCATTTCCTCTAATTGATTATTAAGAAGCCACACTCACAGTAATGACATTTAAATTATGCTGTCACTCAAATCTTATTATTTTCTCTTGGTTTTGATTTCCGCATTGAATTTATAATAAATATAAATTAATTTAAACAAAAAAATGAACAGAAATTCACTTTTCCAATTTAAAACTCTTAAGAATTAATATTTTTGCTTGCAACCCCAAAATCTAGGTAGGTACCTATAGTGGATTTGTAATTTAAAATATGTTGATATTTCAACAAACATAATATTGATTTAAAATTTTAACGAAGTAAGTAAAAACTAATTTTAAATATTTATTTCGTGGAAATTGTTTTCTTTCAGTGTATTATAGTGAACAAATCCAGAAGTGGACCAATTTTTGCTAGTTAAATTTTAGGTTAAAAATTTAAGTTCATGTTTGTGCACAAATGTCTTAAAAAATATTAATTTCATCTAAGCACATATTTTACTCCTAATTTAGTCCTATTTTCCAAAAAAAAAAACCTTTATTAACAATATTGTTTGTTTATAGAAGATGACACTAAATTCATTTGCAGTTTGAAATATATTTTTAAGAAGTTTTTATATACACAACTTTTTTTATTTTGAAACACATAAAAATAAACATTAAAAGCTTTGAATTTATTTATATTTCTTGAAGTTTATATGTTTTTTTTTTAATCCGTTTATATTTTCAAAAAAATTACATTCAAATAATACAAATTTATATAAAATAATTGAATTAAAATATTAGATCTTTTGTTAAATTAACTAATAACATATTTTATTTCTTCCAGTTTAAGGCATTCCCTTGTGCATAAAAAATACTGTTAGCAACAACATCCAACTGGGTCATGCACATTTATTCCTTTCATGTGCTAATCATTGTTGAAATTTCAAACTTCCGTGAAATAAAGGTAGTTTTGTGGCTTTTTGTTGAAAAAAAATATAACAAAAATACTAAAAACCAATCACGAGTGCGAAAGAGGAACTGAAGAGGCTGTAGGTAAGTTGCACGACTATTCACTTCTATTAGATTGTTTGCGGGCATCAGAGAATTATTTTGTGGTTATTCTAGTAAAGAATCGTTAGATTCTGATGAACCAGTACCAGGTACTGGAGTGCACCCCACACCACATCAACTCAGCAGCGTGAGCTTCAGCACTTTGATGCTTCTTCCGTATAGTTGTTATACAATATATACGAAACAATAATAAATCTACTCAAATGGGGTAACTAAGCTTTTTGTTTAGCTTGTTTTTTTTTTAAGGTAGGTTTTAGTTCCAGGGTTACTGTTCGATAAAAGTTTTCATTTATGAAGATAGCTCAGCTTGGTATTGTACATATATTGGTATTTTTTATCGACAAAAATATGTTTTTTTTTTGTGAGGCGTAAGTGGCTTTAGGTGAGTCATTTTTGCATCATCAGAATATAGGCGATACTTTAGTTTGAGATTTATACTTTTGGTGGGGTTCACAAAAATTACACTAGTTTACAAAAAAAATACAATTTTATGAACGTTGAATGCCATTACTTTTGTCGTACATATTTGAACCCGCTGAAAATCACAATGAAACATTTTTGAATGGGTAGGTTTTCGAGTTACGAATTTTGTAATGTTTTTCTTGCCGTCTTCAAAAATTGCTTTACAATTTAAACATTTACAATTTAAAACATTTAACAAAGAAATAACTACTAATCTGGTTGCAAATGGTTTCCATTGAACATTATTAAATTGCCATTGAAGATCACATCTCTCTGTTTCTGATAAGTTGAGGTGTTTTAATGATATGGGCCAAATCATCCAAAATAAATGGCGTTTAAAAAAAAAAAAAAACAAGAAAACCAAACCTATTCGTTTGCCAAACAAATCATAAAACAACTATGCACGACTTGGTCGCATGAACTTGCTCTTATGTGCAAATACACTGTGGTTGTAAAGTCTGAAATAAATTAGTTATGGAGCATTTATTTGATCCATTTGCCAAAACATAATTTAGTTGCAGGTATTATTATGTGAGTTTACAAAAATTAACAATATCGTCACGTTTTGCATGGAAATTATAATATTTAAAATGGAAATTTTCTTAAATCAACGAAATTAGAAATAAATTGTTTAATTGTTGATTAAAATACTTCTGAAACTGTTTTTAACCCAACAGGGTGTCCCATAATGAATAGTCCAAACTATAATAAACTAAAAATAGCGATAGGCCAGGTCATGACCTCTCAAAATTGTCTATACCAAATCATAAAGGTTTTTTTATTAATGGCTGTTTTTTTGAAATTTGGGAAAACACCTACTTTGAACCAGTATTTTGATCCCCTTACAAAAAAAATTCACCAAAGTTGCAATCGAAATGACAGCTTTAAAATGGCACGATCTTGGGATCCAAAAGTAAGCAAGCATCCTTGAACCTTCAAAGTTAAAACTTGGAACTCCCTTTGATATAGTGAGTGCGGTTTGCTCGCAACAATTTGAACAACTCGTCACACATTTGATGGATTTTAATCTAAAACACACATTTGTGATTTTCGACTATTTATTTATCGATGCAATATCTCATTAAAAGCATCAAATACTCTATTAAATATGAAAATAAATTTCACTAATATGAACATTGTGCGCAATGTTCTTATTTTACAGATTGAAATGTTCGACTATTTCAAATCTATTAAACTTAATGACTTTTCGCAATAAACCGATTCTGTTTATATAAACGTAAACGAATATGCCGGACATAAGAAAACAAACAAAAAAAACAAACAACAAACATTTGAGCAATGGAAAATTTTGTACGTACATTTCAATATTATTATATAGAGATAGATAGATATTAACACATTTAGATACAGTCAAGAGTTGCTTTACAGGCAGACCGACGTTTCTGCGAGACCCACTTTTTTCGTCTTCTCTATCATTGTATCTATAATGTCAAAATCTAGAGTTCGATTTTTTTTATGAATCCATAACTTGCCATAAAGTAGGTACGTATAGTATATTGCAAGTTAAAATTATGATTTGGATTTTGTATGTAAGGGCCGTTTAGTTACAAGCACCAAATTTTTTTAATAAGTATGTAATTAAGTTGCTACATTGTTTTAATATTAAACGAATTTTAAAACTATGGATTCAGCTTGGTTAGCAAATTAGTATAAAATATTTATTTTATATGAATGAAAATAAAATATCTAAACAAATTCTGTTATAAGTAACATCTTATATGAATAAATGTTTTTCAAAAAAAGATAGAGTGTTTGTTTATTTTTTAATATTTTTTCCATTCTAATTTATTTCAATGCTCAATTTTCTAGTCTAAGAGGCCAACTATATAGAAAATAGTAACATTGAATGTCCATTTTTGTTCTAACCTAGTGTACTTTTCTTTACTACTTCTACTTGCCGATGTAATTACACTGCTATGCCACTGCTGTGATTTTAAACAACTCACATGGTACAGATTAAAGGTCTGATAGAGTATACCAGGAAACTATGTTTTAACACTTTTGCATACTCTCAAATTTTAAATTAATTTATCGTAACATCTCACGTGACTTCACTCTCACGCATTCAAAGTTTTAAACTCAATCATTTTTCAATCGAGTCTTGGAAAGATAAGTTCTAGTATATTTAAAATAATTCAAAAGAGCGAATTAAACGTGTAATATTCAAAGTGATGCCAAAAACGGTTTTCAAAATAAAAAAAATTAAAAAAATGGGTAGGTACATTTCAGACTTTTTTCTAAAAAATTTAGTCACAGACAACAAAAATTGTATATCTATAAATTAGACAAACAGACAAAATGAAGACCCAATACATTAAATATACTTATGATCGGTCGAAAATTACTGAGTTAAAAAAACTTTAAACGCGTGTAGTACGAGTACCCACATATATGTAACTAAAAACCGGATTTTTATCAATAAATAAAACAAATTGAAGGTACATACAAAAGTTTGCCGTTAGCTCATGATTTTTTTTTATATCATTCGTAACTTTTTTGTCAAGATTTGTGAATGTTTGTATATCAATGAAAATGTCTGTTAACTTTCTATTCATCACTGGAAAATGCAACCTCTCACGAGGCTGGATTTTGGAAATATTGGCATCCAAAGTCTTTTAAAGGTTCGTTCGAAGTACAACCATATCAACTTAGATCCGAATATTCCGAGGACCAAACCTCGAAGAATATTTTGGTTTTCAGTTTTAAAAAGGACTTTACAATTTAACAAATAATTTTAAAGAGCTCAAACGGTTTGGAGGGCTCGATTATGGAAATGTCGCTATCGAAACACTTTTGTAGGGTTTTGGACAGAAGTTCAGTAAAATCGTAAAATTAGCGTGGATGAAAATATTTCGAGAACTAGATCATCCACAAGCTATTGATTGGAGTTTAAAAATACCTTTCTTTTGATGTAGATATATAGTAAAATAGTTTCGTGATTTACATACTCAACAAGACCTACAACTACTTTAATTTATTAAGCTTTAGTATGAGTGAAACTTCAAAAAAAAAAAATTGTGTGAGTGCCGGGACTCACGGTTAATATGTGTAAACATCAACGTGCGCGGATCCAAAATGGACTTGTTTTTGCTTGAAGGGGATCTTAAGATTTTTTCACTGAACGCACCCATCCTAGTATGCAGATCGTAACGTTGCACACCGTACCGTTGCACGACGTAACGTTGTACACGAACGTTCACGTTTTTTTTCACTCTACCGCCAGCATAGATGTTTACACATCAAAAATAATTATTCTTAAATCGAACACTCAAAATAGAAAGGGAAGAACGTAAATTTTTACACAATCGATGGTATAGTCATAAAAACTCAACCCTTGGAGTAAAGAATTTCAATTACAAAGAAGCCTTTTTAAGATTTCTCTAAAAGGGAAGCTTTCTAAATCTAATAAACACTTCTGACGAGAAATTTAATAAAACCGTCCTTGATCTAAGGTGCTATTAACAGGAAATGAAATGCATCAAACTCTTTGTTCTTTTGTACGAGTATAATACTCATACACTCAGATTCATTGAAATAATGATATATTTTATTTTGCAAAAAAATTTCAAAACCACACATTTAAGATAAAATTCACATATCAAAAATAGGTAATTTGAGAACTACTGTCAAATTTGAGTGAAGACTCACAAATCATTTTAAGAGAATTCCAAAAGGAGTTGCGGAGAAAAAGTTGTTACACATAAAAGAAGTCAAAGTGGTTCTTCCCAGAACGATTTGGCTGCTATAAAAAAAAATGCATGACAGGATTGCATCAACTTGCTCTTTTGCTTCAAGTTGCTTCGAATTGTAGACATTTTTATATTACAGAACATGCATACAATAAATTAGAAGAAATGGTAAAGAAGAATGAAACTCCTTCTTGAAATTGTTAATTCCAAAATAAAGAACGCGCGCCGTCTGAATTCCTGAATAAAATATAAATTTATGCAAACAAATTTAACAAATTTTTGGGGTGGTTATCTTTCAATTTTAGATTTATTAAATTTCTCATTTAAAAAAATTGACATATAAGCATCTAATAAGTAAGTAAGTATTTAATAATATTCAGTGACCGGAAGAATTAATGATTTGAAGACTTTTATGTTCAATATTACTTAAGCTTGAAAGAACCTTCTGCATAAAATTTTTAATTGAAAGCATTTAAGCTGTTTACGAGGAAGTCAACTAAATAAAAAAAAAAAACATTCTTTGGGAGGTACCAGTAACAACAGTTTTCGGTAATTCTTTTTACCAAAATGCATAACATAACAACAATATTGCACACACAACTTTCTATTAAAATCATTAGAGCCGTTTCCGATAGATTAACCTTTTTATAACGGTTTTATGGCAGGGCAGGTACCGTTATTTTTTGAGATAAAAATAAATTGTATGTTTGTACAGGGTGGGCCAAAAGTCCCTTTCCTATGTAAAGGTTAACAGCTCTACAGTATACTCTAAACGTTTTTTTCTGGTTTACCATCAGGATTTAGTTTTTGGATCAGCTGATTTTTTAAGGGTACAGGTGCAGATCTTTCTTCAAAATTGTGCCACACGCTAAAACCAACTATATGTTGAATGTCCTTATGTCAAATATTCAGGACGAGCTGCAAGGCTTTCACGAACGACCTGGATATTTTCGATCGATCGTCTGCCCGTAGTTCCGGTCACAACAGGATGAATTTTCGCAGCTGTTGGAACATTTTGAACACCATAAAATGTTTAAATTTGTATACATTATTGACCGTCCATTTTCCAAAAATAATCGGACAGTTTTTCTTTTCGCTAGTCACGTATTCCATTATTAAATCTCCTAAACTTTATTTCCAAAACACAATAGAAAATATCTCTAAGTAAAAAAGTAATTATATTTCTGCATAGACAAGGGACTTTTAGCTCACCCAATTTATCGTTAGTAGAAAACTCCTTACAACATTAGAAATTTGGAAAAAATAATGTAGGTAGGTACTTAAATCAAATTCAAAGTGATGCGTAGTGTTTTTTTTTATTATTAAACGTATTCAACATCTTTGTTATGTTAAACGCTTTTAACTTGCACCCATGAGATTGTAGACCAAACTAACTCTACCTCACGTCCCTCTAATGCAAGGATAGCAGTTGAGTTTACTCACGTGAAAGTCATTGACAGCATTAAACTGACACTGTCATTGCCACTGCTGCTATAAGAGTTTGCCTTTGAAGTTGTATTAAGTTTTAGTGCACTTAACCACTTGTCTGTATTCAGAGTAGAAAGGTATAAGAGAGTGGATTTAAATTTATATCATCCTACATCCTACTATAAAGATGTTTTCTCTGCTAAGAACTAGGTACTGTCGCATTACTTAAGGGTTAAGGCAATCATGGTTATGGAAAAAGGAACCACTTGAATACAAATAGTCAAAGAACTGGAACGATTAAAAAATTAACTTCCAAACCATAATGAAATAACAAGAAGCAGCGCTTCCCACTTAGCGTGAGAATTAACCTCTTCTTTTAGCGACTTTTTTAATATATTTTTACATTATGCTCAAAAACAGTTTTCTTGGACAATAGTACTTTCGGACTATTGAATGTATTATATGTAGTAAATATTCCCTCTGCACTCTGGGTGGGTATTAACTCTTCTGTTGAGAGTGGAACAGCTTCCCACTTAAAGTTGAATAAATTTAAATATGTAGCAAATTCCCGTGGAATAAATTTCCTGCACAATTGTCCTCAACACAATATCTTATTTATCAAAACAAACAAACCTACTTTCACATTTATAATATTAGTAAGATAATATTAAATATACATAACTTGTTTTACTCTTAGATCTTATTACTTTTTACGGCTAACTTGTGACACATGGCTATTTTGTATATACTCGTATATTTGAAACTTGGTTTTTTTTAACAGCTCACAATTCACTACTTATTGTTTTGGCCTATACTCTGGTCAACAAAAATTGTCAGTAACAGGGCTTATGGGAGAGCTTTTTTCAAAGCAGTGGCACCTGATGCACGCTCAGGACACTAAATTGGGAAAAATGCAAATAAAATAATTAGCAAGCCACTGGCTCACGTATACGAATTGCTGTTGTAATTCTCCACAAAAAGTCGTACAGTCCACCATAACCGTTTTATCTTACTGCTGAAGGGATACAGGACACTGATGAACGATCGCCGTGCGCTCGTCGTCTTCATCTACGATCTACAACGATGTGTTTATTGAAATTGTGCTCATCCAAACAAAGTTACTTTTCCCAATCGTAAGCAAATTCAAGAGCCTTTTCTGTGTTTTTATTAAGAAACTATTGGTATTTAAAGCCTTTGAGGAAACATTTATGAAGTTGAGTATTTGAATTATTGTGAAGTTTTATTTATAATTTAAACTACGGAAACATTGTGAGAGCTTTAAAGAGGGACAGGTTTATGCAAGCCAATGTAACAAGACTGGGAGGCAAACTTCCTATCTTCCCTGTACCTACTGACAATTTTTGTTGAACAAGGTATAATAAATTAACATTTAGTTTAGGAATTAACCTAGCCTCCTAAAAACTCACGCTCATGAACAGACTGGCAAATGGCGATAGAATATAATGACTTCAACTTACCATTAATTAATTCAATTTATTAGAAGATACAATTATTTCACAAACATAAATTAATTTCTTCGTAATTAAATATTGTTGTCTCTACACCGAGCTTTAATTTTTTTTCAAATTAAATAGAATGTAAGCATTGGTAATCTTTTGAAATCGTAGCTCAGTAAAATTTTGCAGCTCTATCTCATTTTTTAGTTATATTTACATATATCTCACAGTATATACTCCAACTAAAAATTGTTTCACGGCAATTTGCCGAGAAATATGCAACAAAAAACAGACGCACAACTTTTCAATTTTAACAAAACTAATTGCACAAACTGAGAAGACAGCCATATCTTAGCTTGTTTGCATTTGCACTCAAGTTCTAGCAGCCCAGTAGCCAGCCAGCAAGAGTGGCAATGAGTAGGAAGTACATATAGTCAATGGCGTAAAGTTCAGCAGAAGTTTAACCAATTTTCATCGTCGGGATAGCCCTGAGGTATTACACCAGCTATAATTGAAATTTTCTGTTTTTATTTTGAAATTATTATAGAAAAAGTTACTTGGTTTAGGTACCTACCAGGGTTTGGCCGTAGCGTTAAAACGCAATGCAATTCAATCAACCCAATTCGACCACCCTAGGCTGCTGCTGGTGGTGGTGGATAAGTTAAAAATAAAAACAAAAACAAACTTTACCACGTCCTTTGGGAGCATTCGGTCATAGGGGAAAATGTATAATGTACGATGCGGCCAGTGGCGGATCTAGGTTTTCTGCCGGCCCGGTTGAGTACGCCGCCCCTCTTATTTTTTTAACAAAATTCTTTTAATTGCCTTTATTCTTAATCGTTCTTGCAGAGCCTTTTTTCTGTGCTGCCAGAAAACGCCCGAAAATTTTTAACACGCTGTTATTAGGTTGACCTACAATATGATACTATGTACCGTCATCAGGGGAGGAAATGTGGCGTCAGATACCCCCATACATTATATGGCAGCATCTTTATTTTAAGACTTAAAAATAATTCAGAGTTTCAAAAAACTTAAGCTATAATAGAGAACCGAACTAAAAAGCAGTGATACTACATGAAAACAAAAGAAGTAGGTACTTACAGCATAGACAAAAAATTACAACATTTTCAATACACCCGCATAAAACAAATAACAAAATGAAGATATTTCTTTTTTGATTATTTTTTCTCCTTTTTTTATCTTATTTATAGTTTTATATATGCGAAAATAAATAATAATAAAGTTAACAAATACTAAATAGTATTAAAAAAAATTGTAAAAATGCATATTTTTTAAATGTATATATGTTTGCATTACGTATTAAAACATAACATTTTAATTGAAAAAAAAAAATGGATGCAATGGGTTTTTCTTACATGTTCATATTGCTAAGAGATGGAAGTTGCAAAAGAAAACAGAATATATGAAACACTAGAAAAAATATATAAAAGTACATATCTTTTGCCATTTTTGTTAAAAAATGCAAAACAGCACTTTTTTCTAAATTTTAAATAGGAAAATCTATGAATATATTATGGTTTTTATTATTGAATCTAATATTAAACGATCAAAAAAATCATTTAAATAAATAAACATTTCACTTGTTGATACATTAAATTGCAATTTTGAATCTGGAAATATTTTTTTTTTTTTTGAAAGTTCAAACTTACCTAATTCAATTATTTCCCACTTTGAGAATTAATTATTTTTCAGCGCCCTCAAGGAAAGAAAGAGATAAAATATAAAATATTATTTTGCCATTTTTTTAATAAAATTGAACTTTCTCAACAAATTATCCATAGTCCTCCTAAACTACTTTTTCACTACAAAATATTCTCAGGTCAGTTGCCGCCCCCCTGTAGCTCACAAACCCCCACAGGCATCATCGCTCACTTTGAGAATCAATTATTTTTCTGCGCCCCAAAGATTTTGCCGCCCTAGGCCCGGGCCTCACGGGCCTAAACCTAAATCCAGCACTGGATGCGACGGATGGTAGAGAATTACTCGTCTGTGCACCTGATTTCATTGAAAATATAATAGATTTTGAGTAGTTAACTGGTCGGACCATAATTTACCTGCCGTGTAAAGAAAGGAAACAGTAATTGAATTATCCTGCTTAACGGATTTCAAAGCTTTTACGAAGGATTTATTTTATTTTTTTTTTCTACTTTTTTTTGCTTGAACTGAGACTTATGAACTATGTTCTATACTGATCAAATATAAACTTCTTGTTCAACTTAACAACAAGTACACATAGTTCTCAAATTGATCCCCATACATATGTGTATGTCAATGGCGGTCCTCTTGATTTAATAAAGTAAATAAATCACTCTCTGGATGCTTCCTATTAGTTAGTTTAAAATTTAATACATATACAAAAGCAATTTCAATATAAGCTAAAAAGCCATAGAGGATTCAATATGCATATGTGTTTTCCTTTCGAAATTAGTTTTTAAATGCTTGTGTTGTCCTCCAATTGTTCACTGGAATTTGAATGCACGCTATAGTTACTTTGGTATGTTCATTACTATAAATATTTATAATTGTAAGATATGTAATTTTAGTTTTATATATTAAGTTTAATATAAATAACCTACATGAGACTTTATTTTAGCCAGCATAAAAACTGTCTGTCCCACGGGTAGTTGCGGTATGAAAGTAAGTTCGTGATTCCCTACAAAAATATCAAAAAAGGAAGGAGTGGAATCGGCTAAGCTGATTTTGTGATAATTGAAATACATTTATGTGATTGATGATCCTTTGTAACTGCTACTTTGTCATCAACAGGAAACAGATTTTGTTGACCTAAATAAATAAAATGTTCAATGGTGAACCACGTCCCCAAGCGAATCATTTCAATATTCATATTATTTCCTGTGTATGAAAGAAAAGTTAAACAAATAGAGAACGGGTTTCGATTGTTTTTGAATTCAACCAAAATTTGAAGATGTGCACTCTTCGGGTCTCTCATATAAGAAAAAGATTTCAAACCAACTTTTTTTCCACTTTTGATACACTTAAACACTATCGATGTAATTTATACCACCCGGTGATTCACTGATGTACACAGTGAACCAGTTGAGATTCTTTTAACAATTTCCTATTTTGCAGATGTTTACAGATGTTTCTTTAAAAAAATTAGTAAACCAAATATTAAGTGCCTTTTAACCAAATTTAAAACTAAATAAAATATAAAAAAAAAACTGATACACTCAGTTAAACAGTTTACCCTATTTATTTAAATAACATTGGAATATACTATACCAGCTTTAAAATTTTCAGGCAATAATCGGCTGCGATAGCCCATAATGCCTTGAATGAGCAAAAACAAGAGGAGCCTTATTTAAAAACTTAAATATTATTATTATTATAACTTTATTGAAAACATAAATAAATTATATTAACAATACTTAAATAAATATAGCGCTAGCTACCAGGACTTTTCGCTAAAAAACTTAAATGATTTCATGGAGTTGGAACCCGCGCACGATGTGTAGCAATTAATTCTTCTACATTTTTTAATATTGTAGCTGCTTTAAGCATAAACGTATATAAAGGGTTTTTCAACAAGGACGCTACAAAAGTAGAGCAACAGGGACAGCAAACGACGCCATATTTCTTGCCGCTCTTTTGACATTTGTCTTCAGTAATGCTGCATTAACACGACTGACAAATTGGCAGTATTCTGGCATTTAACTGTCAAAAAAATGACAGAACAATGGAAAAATTCATTCTTTTGGCAGTGTAGTGACAGAAAAATGACAATTTGTCAGTCGTGTAAATCCAGCATAAGGTTTACCATTTTATGATGGAAAGATATACGAGCCAACAACTAGTCGAAACTATTAAAATTTACTACCGAAATTCGGAGTCAGTGGCCTCATCGTTAAGAGCGCTAAAAATCGAAAAATCATCTTCAACGATGAGGCTCATTTCTGGCTGAATGGCTTCGTCAATAAACAAAACATGCGATATTGGTCAGGCAGCAATCCACACGTACTCCATGAGTCATCATTGCATCCCGAAAAAATTACGGTTTGGTGTGGTTTATGGGCCGGCGGCGTCATTGGGCCGTACTTCTTCCGTGATGATCAAGACCGGAACGTAACTGTGAATAGGGATCGCTACCGTTCAATGATAACCGAATATTTTTGGCCCCAATTGGATGATATGGACTTGGAGGACATGTGGTGACAACAGGACGGCGCCACAAGCCACACAGCGAATGTCACAATCAATTTATTGGAAACCAAGTTTGGAGAACGTGTTATCTCACGAAATGGTCCAGTCGCTTGGCCGTCTCGGTCGTGCGATTTGACGCCGTTAGACTATTTCCTGTGGGGTCACGTTAAGTCTATGGTCTATGCCAACAAGCCGGCGACGATTGATGAACTTCGTACGAATATCGAACGTGAAATTGCAGCAGTATCGGCCGATTTATGCTTGAAAACCGTCGAAAATTGGGTTCAGCGTCTGGTCTTCTGCAAGCGTGCCCGTGGTAGCCATGCAAAAGAAATCGAGTTCCATACATAATGGCATCGAACGTCATTTCACAGGAATAAAGAATTTCATTGATATCCAAAACCGTTTCTGTTTTATTTAAAAAAAATTTGCAGCGCTCTTATTGTAAAACCCGATATAAACTTTTTTTAGAAATTTTTGAATTTTTCCCTTTTGCTAATTTTTACTTGCGATGCAGATGCCATAGGATTTCATATCAAACATGGCTGTACGATGATAGAGAATACGAAAAACTTGGGTCCCGCCATTCTGTCTGTTCGCCTGTATGTCTGTCTGAACCTGGACCTACAGCCTAAACGACTGAAGTCATTTTCTTGAAATTTTGAACTCAAGGTTTTTTTTAGTTTTTCCCTAGAGGGGAAATTAAATTTTTTGTTAGCTTCGAAAATAATGGTCCCTGCCATTAAACCGTTTTGAAATAAATAATTTATCTCGGAAACGGTAATGCAAACCAGATCACCTTAATACCTATACAATAATTTGAATTTCCCGCGATCTCAAAGATATCAAAACCTTCTTCTGCCAAAGTTTAGATATTTGATTTCATCCCGATTATTTTTCCTTCATACTATCAGATTATGAAATTCTTTATCTATTTCTATGAGAAGCATTATTATCATGGCAAGTTTTCAAAAAGAAATCTGGAAGTACTTTTATACGCAGTAATAATAAAATTGAAAGACTGATGTATAATTTTTTCTTTCTTTGAAATATTTTATCAAAATATTGTTGATATTTTCAGCTATTTAGATTTCTTTTTGGTAAATTAATTTTAATTCTTAAAATGTTTATTATTCTTAAAAATTTTTAGAAATTTTAAAATAAATATAAAATATTTTCTACTATAAAGTTCTTAACACACACCTCGTATAAGCTTTAATAAACTGAAACGGTTGTAAAGATTTAGATAAAAAAATTGTGTGTACTATTTCAGGTATGGTTCCTAATACCTATGCAGTTTTGTAAAAAAGAATTTCCAATAATTGTTATTAACAGTACCTGCCATAGAAAGGTTTTGTTTTTAAATTGAGTTTTTAGGTGTATATTATTTAACTCCTATCTACTGAAAAATGCCAATATGGAAAACTAAGGGCTCCCCTGCAGTTCAGAATTGTATCTGGGGACAAAAAATTAAAGAATCACGTCATTTCCAGTTCTAAAAACACAGGCTATTTGAGCTCAGATATACAAAATGAAATCCTGGAGACATGTTCTGATATTTTTACAACCGAAATAAACAATAAGCCCGTTTATAATTACATTCAAATAGTTTCAACGTCCTCGCTGATGACCAAACAATGGATGTTTCTGGCTCTGAAAAACTTTTCATATGCATTTGATTTGTCGACTGTTTTTTGTTTAACAGACCTAAAAAGTTATATGCTTCGGTAAATTTTGTAGGTTTTTTTCTTGTTGATGACCAAACTTCCAGAAACCTGATCAGAACCATACTGCAGCGATGTGAAGAACTACATTTTGATACATGACCACTTAATGTATTGGCCAAGACTATGATGGAGGCCCGAATACGGCAGGTCACTTAAGTGGAGTGCAAAGAAGGATTAGAAAATAGTATAAAAACGCTTTTTATGAACACAGTGCAAGCCATGCAAAATATCATAAAAAACCACACCAGAGAGCAAAACAAAAAACCTTCTACCGAAGATTTGAAATTGATGAATATTTCTGAAAAAAACTTACTTAAGAGGTAATAACTTCTCGCTAACGGTTTTGGGCACACTTCTAGCGACAACAGCGTGTTCAAAGAATCTTTTCAACGGTAAAAACGATTAAAACAGTATCCCGCAGCGATATGAGCAATGCAACACTAAAAGCACTAGCTTTGATATCTGTTCATTTGGATATTGGTGTTAATACAAATGAGGTGATCGGTCTCATATGAAAAAAAGTCAAGACTTTTTCTGCTGTAAAAATATGTGCACACAAAAAGCTACACAGGCGTAGAAAGCTGTGAATTGTGCAGGCCTACTTAGCTCGTTCTTCAAAAATAAGTTTCAAATTTAATTTAGGATCAAGGATTATACCACGATATTTAGCAATAGAAGAGAACAAAAGTATGTAAAAGCAATTTTAGTATGATGCTAGAGTAAAAAGAGGATTCTCCAAATTTTAAACGAGTAAGCATCGTACTATCTTTTTAACATTTTACTAAAGTTAAAATCACCAAATGTCAATTTTATCTTTTTAGTATCATACTAACAGAAAGAAGAAGAACGAAAACAATAGAAAAAAAAATTATATTGTTTTTGTTTTAGTGTATCATACTAACTCCATATGTCATTTTCATATTTTTTTTTCAATAGTGGTGAGTTAAACCAGAGTAAGCTAACTCTGGACATAAATTAATTTGAAGTTAATATACCAGAAACAGTTTTTTCAAAGGAGGATGCATGTGGAACAAGGTCTTGAATGGGCTGGCTTTTAAAAACTGGTGCTGGAGTGGTGACCACCTAATGGTTTCAGATTTATGTCGCTGATGAACCAAAACGCGTTACTCGAAACTCCAAGGAAACCTTTCACAAGGACTGCCTCACACGAGCAGCAAAGATTTCAGCTTCTCTTACGATATGAAGATGAAGATGCATGTCTGGAAGTAGTGTTGACAATGTTTTCTTTTGTCAACGGAGTATTGATATAATTTTGTGAAATACCAGGATGTGCAAATGAGCCACTTCTTCCATTCGTACCGCAGCTTCACACAACTGAATTAAAACTAGCTACTTCTTTCAGCACAATGAGGACTCCTGTCGTACGGCTAGGTCCACATGGCATCGGCATGGTAAAAAATATATTTTCCGATTGTTCCGCGTTATAAAATAATTTTAGAGCTAAATTTTAAAAACGTGGAATAATCCGAAAATATAGTTTTTACGATGTCAAACAAGAAACAACCACGAAAGCCTAAAAAGTTATATGAATACACTTGATCTAAAATATGTCTATGGCAGGAATAAGTCAAAACAAATTAATCAGGTAGGTAAAACAAAAATAATTGTTCACTATATGTATTAAGACTTATAAAACTAATAACGATTTTAAAAAAAAATAACAAACTAAAAAATATTTAGGCCCATCCGTGGCTTACATGATGGCCTAGGTCTTGTTGGATAACCTTAAGGTATTTAACTTCTTGAACCCCACCATGAGCATGGATAAGTCCGCCTCCAGTCGATACTCCACCAACAGGGACTAATCCACCGATCTCAGCTCCAGCATGTTCATGGATCACTTTAACATGGTGAACAACTGGTGCAGGTACAGCGAAAGCAGCGTGGTCAACGAGACCGGCATGGCCGTGGTCTTCATGAACGACTTGTACAACTTGAGGAGCAGCTTCTACAAGTTGATGATGCTGATGAAGACCGATTGATGGACCTTCTTCATGAATTACTTTAACAATTGCTGAAGGAACATGCTCATGGATAACCTTGACAATGCTGGCTTGATGAACATGGCCATGACCGAGTCCTCCACCATAGGCGTATCCGCCACCAGCTCCAGCGAGAATTCCAGCGTTAGCGGTAGCAACCAAGACCAAGAGACAGATGAAAACCTAAGGCCAAAAAAGAACAAAAGTTAAAGGAAAAATTCAAGCTCAAACTTTTCAAACAAATTTTACCTTCATGTTTGTAGTTGTTTTGCTTAGTAGATAGCTATTTTACTATGAAATGTTGTAAAGAAAATGACATGATCTTTGGTGCTCCCATTCCACTTATATAGTTAAATTTCTGGGCTTAATGGCATCAATCTTTTAGAAAGTATCGTCGAGCATTTCGATGTTGCAGATGAGACAAAAAATGTATCATTTGATATTATCAGATTTGGTCAATAAACAATTATACAGTTGACGCCAAAAAAAAGCCTACATTCACTATAGAGATTATTTGTTTATGTCAAACAGAAAAGAAACCTTTTGAAACTTTTTGGATAAAAATGTGTTTGATTATCGGTTATCATTTTAATCTAAAAATAATCTGATAAAAAATTTATTCGAAAATATGGAACAGCGTTATGAAATTAAGCGTCAAAAGCAAATCTATACACAAATTTAATTAAAAGATGTATTGCCTCTTAAATTACAGTCAATCGTAGGAAAAATCGGTTGCATCACAAATAATTTAAATGGATGAGACTAGAGACATTTCAATTTATAACAGTTTTTCGCCATTTGAAGTGGGTGTGCGTTAACGCGCTTCTCGAGACTTGAAAAAAACTCCGGGTGCCCGTAGTATGCCAACCGGCGGAGAGACCTTTGCCGCACAAACAGTACTTTTATAAACCAAAACTGTTGTACTTGGCATGTCTAGAGTCACTTCCAAAAATGTATCCCTGAGAACCTGCTCTTGCTACTCTTTATTCTGATAGGTAAAAACTTACACTATAGTTTTTTTTTTATTTAAATTATATACAAATATGAAAGCAACTTTTGTATATTCACAAAGACCTTAGAAAATCAAATCAGAAAAAAAACGTATGTCTTATAAAGATGGTGACTGTACATTCTTTTTTTACAGTGACTGTAAATATATCAAAAAATTAACATGCACTTACAACAGCGTCGAATTCTCAATATCAAGTTTTATTTTATTTTAATGCAAATTGATTACATATTTTTTCTGTGGATCAAAGTTGATAAGAAGCCTATAGTGTTGCAAACACATTTTAAACAAATAAAATCTACACAAATTAATACAGCTGGGTGCGTTGATGGGCTTAAAATAATTGGGATTTAAATGTGTTTATTACGTCACAATCCATTTCTGCAGAATGATTTCATAAGATCATCAAAACAATGGAACGTGTAGGTTGGGTTGAAAAAATAAAAAAATCGTTTGGGAGGGGGAGTTTATTTTTCTTTTTTTAGACGCGGAGGGCAATTTTTTAAAAGAAATTACTTAAAATTATGTACTTACAATATTTTATTTTAATATTTTTAAAGGTTAAATCTATTCTTTCATTATATTTTTAAATCAAGTTCGTTCAGTGCATATTTTTTTGAAAAATTAATTTTCAAACATAAAATTATGAAACAAAAATTTAAAAAAAAAACTTCAAATCATATTTTTAAATTTTAATTTTTTTAAATTAAATGCTAAAACCAGTTTTTTTAAGTCAACTATGATATTTTTCAAAGCAATAATTTTAAATAATCTTGGCACATCTCTACTTTGGCGGTTGGTATTACCATATTTTGATTATCAACTTAGGCGCCAGTTATAGCTATTTATCATTGACACGTATCATTTAATTACTTATATTTTGAAAATAATATAAAGGTGATGACTTGATTATTAATGATTGAACTACATTACCAAAAAAAGTCATTTTGTGTGAAAGATTGGGCCAACATGAATACTTAATTCAAAATAGCTTTTATCGGCCTTTAGTCCATAAAAATTGGCGTTTCGTCCCGGCGATCTCACTTGGACTCATCAGTTGACTAGTGAGTGCCTTGTCAATACGCAATTTTTATTAAGTTCAGTTCAACTTACATGAACTTTTTGACAAAAATCCAATGTGAACTATATCCAACAAGATTAAAATTCTTAATCATTAAGCTGGAAATTTTGCCCAGGGCCAGGCTTTGTTTTTATATGAAAGTTTTTATAATACAAATTCTATATACTACTGAAATACATCAGCCAAGTAGAAGACTTAGCACTATTTAATTGGACTTGTTGAATTATTGATTCAAAATAGCTTTTATCGGCCTTTAGTCCATAAAAATTGGCGTTTCGTCCCGGCGATCTCACTTGGACTCATCAGTTGACTAGTGAGTGCCTTGTCAATACGCAATTTTTATTAAGTTCAGTTCAACTTACATGAACTTTTTGACAAAAATCCAATGTGAACTATATCCAACAAGATTAAAATTCTTAATCATTAAGCTGGAAATTTTGCCCAGGGCCAGGCTTTGTTTTTATATGAAGGTTTTTATAATACAAATTCTATATACTACTGAAATACATCAGCCAAGTAGAAGACTTAGCACTATTTAATTGGACTTGTTGAATTATTGATTCAAAATAGCTTTTATCGGCCTTTAGTCCATAAAAATTGGCGTTTCGTCCCGGCGATCTCACTTGGACTCATCAGTTGACTAGTGAGTGCCTTGTCAATACGCAATTTTTATTAAGTTCAGTTCAACTTACATGAACTTTTTGACAAAAATCCAATGTGAACTATATCCAACAAGATTAAATTCTTAATCATTAAGCTGGAAATTTTGCCCAGGGCCAGGCTTTGTTTTATATGAAAGTTTTTATAATACAAATTCTATATACTACTGAAATACATCAGCCAAGTAGAAGACTTAGCACTATTTAATTGGACTTGTTGAATTATTGATTCAAAATAGCTTTTATCGGCCTTTAGTCCATAAAAATTGGCGTTTCGTCCCGGCGATCTCACTTGGACTCATCAGTTGACTAGTGAGTGCCTTGTCAATACGCAATTTTTATTAAGTTCAGTTCAACTTACATGAACTTTTTGACAAAAATCCAATGTGAACTATATCCAACAAGATTAAAATTCTTAATCATTAAGCTGGAAATTTTGCCCAGGGCCAGGCTTTGTTTTTATATGAAAGTTTTTATAATACAAATTCTATATACTACTGAAATACATCAGCCAAGTAGAAGACTTAGCACTATTTAATTGGACTTGTTGAATTATTGATTCAAAATAGCTTTTATCGGCCTTTAGTCCATAAAAATTGGCGTTTCGTCCCGGCGATCTCACTTGGACTCATCAGTTGACTAGTGAGTGCCTTGTCAATACGCAATTTTTATTAAGTTCAGTTCAACTTACATGAACTTTTTGACAAAAATCCAATGTGAACTATAGCCAACAAGATTAAAATTCTTAATCATTAAGCTGGAAATTTCGCCGGGACGAAACGCCAATTTTTATGGACTAAAGGCCGATAAAAGCTATTTTGAATCAATAATTCAACAAGTCCAATTAAATAGTGCTAAGTCTTCTACTTGGCTGATGTATTTCAGTAGTATATAGAATTTGTATTATAAAAACTTTCATGAATACTTAATGTAGGCAAAAAAAAATAATAGTATTTATGTGCCTTAAATTAAAATTTCAATGATGAGTTACAATGATAACTATAACTGGCAGCTTTCAATTTAATGTCTTTTCCGCAAGATAATAATCTGTAAGTAAAGGTAACCCGAAAGATTGTATTCTTTCTTCACAAAATAAAATGAAACTTCCTTCGAACTTGATGTTTAATGATTTTCTGTAACGTTTCTGAAAGCAAGTTCAAAAAAAGTATCACAAACTGAAGAAAACAAACGAATGGGGAGCTATAGGCCTCAAGTTAAACTCCCTTAGGCCATCAGTTTGAACTGAAAAAATAGTGCCAAAAATTAAAACATAAAATTAAACGGAGTAATTTTGTATTTAAAATCATATTTTTCAATGCAAAATTTAAAGTAAACTTCTTCATCAAAAATAAATCGAAAGGTTGAATTTAAAATGAAAATGACAACAATTTTTTTTGGAAAATATCGAAGATGAAGAAATTTAGAGAGAATCACTTGTTAATTGAATTTTTTTGGAAATATCAATAAGCTGTTTCTGTGGAAGGCATTTTGATCAAAATGAGTGGCTTTTAAAGATCGAAATACTAACTAACTAAATACTACTAATGAAGTTCTGATTGATTGTCATATCAGTTAAGTATCTTTATATTTTAAGAGACCTCTTGTAAAATGCTAACAGTCATAGTTATGAGCTAAGCCCTATTTCATAAAAATTGACAGGTGACAATTCTAAAAATTTCTCATTCTTTTCTGACAAATTTGTATTTCGTAAAATATTGACAGGTGAAAAATTTTTCAAAAAAAATACAACGACATATTTCTCATGACAATTTTGTCACTATCATATACACTGGCACATTTTACGCAACAATTTTGTCATTATATGTTCATGAAGTTTGTCATGGCCTACATAACTTTATACAGTGCCGACTTCAAAAAACGATGAAAAATGAAACAAAACCTTTGCATTTTGTTTCAATTTTAATCGTTTCTCGCCGTCATTTTTCTTTAAATTGAAAGCCATTTTTAACGCGTCAAAATCATTATTTATTTTCCGTTTAAAATGTCGAGGGCGGCGTATTGCTCGGGGTTCCAACTAAGAATCGTCATTTTCACTTGAAAAAATATTATTAAATATTATTTAGGTGCCAGTTATAGCTTTCATTAAAAACTATCATTGAAAATTTTAATGACTAAATTTGAGACTTTTAGAAAGTAAAATCAGTAATCAGATGCAAAAATAAAGCTGATGGCTTAACTTATTAGTTTAGTGAAAAAAAAAATTTAATTTGGTCCCAAACTTCGCCATAAAATGACGTTTAATTTTTCAATGATCATTGGTAAGTTAGTTCAATCACTGAAAGAATAAAAGTGATTTTATGTGGACGGTTGGACGAATTTTTTTTATCTAGAATTAATAATTGAGTCACCACCTCCATGTTGGCATCAAAATATACCCTGATTTTGCTTTTAAAGCGGCTCAAAACTAAACATTAAAATTGTTAATGATGAGTTTCAAAATTCCTAATATGGGAAACTTAAGTGCCACTTATTCCGGTAAGTGTCGACTGTGAAACTGGCCCTAAATTTCATACCTAGCGTAAGTGGAACTTAAGTCGCCAACATCAGGTAACAGCGAACGGTGAAATTGGGAATTAATTTTTCACATTCCCCACTAAAGTGTCACTTTTCTGACTGTGAAACTGGCCTTTAGCATTTTAACTCAACTTCTGTCTTTTTCTTGTCAACACTTGACCGTAACTGAGTTTGCTGTCAAAATTGTCAATTGAATACTGATAAATACTGACAAAAACTAATTTTTTTTTTCATTTCCTAAAAGATTTGTCAGTACAAATTTTTACGACAATTCCTGACAATTGTCGAAAAATACTTGACAATTTTTGTATGAACCAAAAAGTTGACAATTGTCGGGTATTTTCCGGCAGTTCTACAAAATTGTCAAATTGTTTATGGAATAGATTTTGACAATTTTCAAGTTGTAAATTAACAAATTGTCACGTGTATTTGTGTCGGTGCAGAGTGCAGTGCAATATAAGACTCGCTGAAATAAAGCCCGTGGGTCATATTTGAAAATGAAAGGAACAGTTAGTGGATCAATATGTTTATGTTATAAATATTATAAATAAATGTTATAAATGTTGAAAAATATTGTGCATAAAGCTCTTTAACATGTGGCATACCAAAACACAATTTTGAATTTCAGGCACACCAGTGGCGTAAATACGGGGGGGGGGCAAATGGGACAATTTACCCCCCCACAGAATTTTTAATTAAATGTTTAAAATTTTGAGAAATTGTTCCAAATAAACATTCTAAAAGAATAGATCTGCAAATATGACACTATACTTTATCATACCCACTAACCGTTCTGCTTCTGTGTGCTCTTCAAAATGTTTATTCTAGGTACATATACACAGAGTGAGTGTTTAAGATACTTCAAAAACCTTAAGTATGTGGGATGGTTCAAAACAAAAAAAAAAGGAATCGTATGGTCGAAGGGGTGCAATTTTATGAAAAAGAGTCTTAAAATAGAAAAACAATTATTCAAAAACAACAGCGACCCTCACAATATTCCGTTATAACTTTTCTTAAAGCTAAAATTGCATTTATCAACGTGCGTTTAAAATCAACTTCTTTGACTGAATACTTTTTGTGAAATTAATTTTATTTTTAATATCATTTATTTTCTCACAATTTCACTATATAAAATACTACCTCCGTTTTTACTATTCAATGCTCCTATGTCCTATAAATTCAAAGTCAAGCACTGAAAACTCTTTCTTTCTTTTATTTTCTTTTTAAATTATGTTGTTTTAGGGAACAGTTTTTGAAAACTTAATTCTCAACCTCAGTTTCAAAAAAAAAATGAAAAAGAATTTCAAACTATTTTTTTTTTTTTCAAAAATGTACGTTATTAATTATTGTGTTTCTTCTTAAAATTCAATGCTCTTATAAATGTTTAGTGAAAAACAGAAAACCGGATGCTTAAATGTCTTGTAATTTTTGAGAAAATTGAAAATTGAAAAAATGGAAATAGGATCTTTAGAGCAACTTTAGCAACGGAAAGGGAATTTTATTTCTTATATTTTTAATTTTAGCGTCTGGTGGTGTTTGAAAAAAAAACTAAAAAGATCACTAAATATTAAAAACAAAAAAAAACTATGAATAACGTAAAATTTAGAACAAAATTTTTAAATTAGTTTTCTTCAAAATTTTGAGATTGAAAATTATTTTTATTTTATTCACTAAAACAACATTATTTAAAAAGAAAATAAAAGAAGTGATTTCAAGCCTTACAAAAAAGTTTAGCATACCATTGTAAGTTTTACCGTTGTTTTTTAATATTTTTTTTAGAAAATTTGCCCTCCCGACTAAACGGGAGGAAAAGACCCCCCCTCTTATTAGAATTTTGTAATATCTCGACCCAAACTACACGCTCTAGCTTTTGATCATACCTTAGGCGAATCACCCTGTAACATTTTTTGCTTTTTTTCCATCTAAAAAAAAATGTTGCCCCCCCCCAGAGCAAAATCCTAGTTACGCCACTGAGGCACACACCCAGCAAAGCTTAGCCCAAACGCAAGTGATTTTTTTATATAAGTATTTAATTTATTCATTACTATCATTTACACTTAAACGATCTTACATCGTCTTCAATTATATATGAAAATTACAAATTTATAAACAAAAATCTTTGCTTAAATTAATCACAAAACTGATATTAGATTGACTTCAAATACTTATTTTACATAAATACATATTTGCTCATTCAAACACAAAAAATGCAGAAAATTTTTTGCAATTAAGTGGAGTTTTCATATAAACGAACTTCGGAAATATGCAACTTTGTATAACACTTCATATAACTGCAACTTTGTTTCTCATTTAAACGATGTGATGTGAAATATTTCCAAAGATAGAAAAATAAAACATAAATAACCTCAAACAACAAACAAAACAACTTTTAATAATTGTGACAGTCGAAAGGATGGGAACGATGAGAATGAAATTAAACTTAAAGTGTCATTTTTTAGAAGGATTCAAACTTCAAAAATTTATTTTGCGCTCAGTGTATCACCTAAGCGGAGTTGTTTCAGAACAAAATAATTATTTGGGGGAAAGAAAAATGATTCAATTAAGGGAGTTTTCAAATAAGCAAAGTGCAGTTATTAGCACTAATTTGTAAGAAAAAAACAGTAATATATTTCTTGTTGCATTTAACCAAAAGTTTCATTCAAGCGGAGTGCATATAGGCAGAGTCGACTTTATGTGAGTGTTGTCTATATATATTAGACTTTTTTTACGTGATTGTACATTTTTTTTTTTTTTGGGGAAACTATCTGTCGAATCTTATTAAGTCAAAATTAATTTCCACATCAAAATGTCAGATTTGAGATGAAGTTGGCTCCAGCAGTTGATGATGAAATCAAAAAATCCCATTCAAAAATGACACAACGAAATCATAAAGAGAAAAGACAAAGATAGTTTCTGGAAAAGCCTAATTGTAGCTATTTGGAGAGGTCTGCACTCTTTTGAGGTTTGATCGTGTTTGTTGTTTCTTTCATTACACATGAATTTCTGTCAGTTGTTTGCGTGTGTATTTTGTTTTTTTTTTCCAATAGATCACACTTTCAATTGTCATTTTTTTCCTGTGGATGCCGTAAGCATTTCGCTGTGGTGTTGGAGACCTTTAAGCTAAATTATAACGTGAAAGTATCATAAAAGGTAGATTTTGTAGATTTTGGAGGCTTGTGGCGGCCATGTTGTTTTGATGACATCTGTCAAATCTATTCTTAATTATTCAGCACGTCCAAATGATAAAACTTTAATATGTCTGTTTGTTAACTTGCAACTTCTTGCTACTTTTGGCTACTTTGTATGGGATTTGACAGAAAGTTGTGCTTCGTCGTACGACGTTTCTAAATAGTTACCAAACAGACATAATATCAAAATCTTTTGGGATAACGATACGTGCGTTGCGGCCATTTAACGGCTTACGTTACGATTATATAAAGTTTGCTCGCAAAATTTGAGTTGACCGATTCAGTGAACAATCAGCCTTGCATCATCGGAACGCAAGATCATCGTCGCCACCCTTATTGAAAAACCCTTTTGAAAAAATGTTTCAAAACCTAAAATTTAGTGTAGCTTTGGGCCAAAAAAATGTGGTATATTTCTAGGACTAGAGGAGAAAAATCTTGCTGTCGAAACTTCCTCCAACGCATCCGAGGCAAGACCGTATTTTTTTTGGGGGATAGTCTCGACGGTCTGGGTGGTCTCAATCTCAACATAAAAGATAAAAAATTGCATTTTTACATTATTATGCGGAATTTTTCAATGTAAATATTAAGCAGATTTTATTAAAACCTTATTAGGATATTTATTCGATTTTAAGGAGATTGAGTAGAGATTAAGAAAATTATATGACAAACGTATAGCTACTAAAATTAATATATGAAATGATGAAAAGAACAAATGTTGACATTTATTAAAGCTGCAATAAGAAATTGCACATTTTAGTATACGGATTTCTCGTTGGCTAAAAAGTAAAGTGATTCACTTTAAGGCTGTGAGCCTCATATGCGCATATATGCCACAATCGATGAAAGTTTCAAAGAGGAATTTTATGACCTCCTGGACATAGACTATATGGATTCTGTTAAAGTTTTGCTCCTGGACTTCAATGTTAAAGTGGGAATAGAAGACATCTTCGGTGAACTAGTTGATAAACAAAGTCTTTAAGAAAAGACAACGAAGAAATTCGACTTTTGACGTCTTAACACACCCGCGGAGTTGCCAGAGTTTATAGCGAGCACCTTATCAGCGAGAAACTCTCGGCTTCACATTCACCTAACACATAGATTTCAACAACCAGTGGTGCCAGTATCGCAACAATATCAAAAAAGCTGCATCAAACCATCGTAGGCTATACCAACAACAAACAGACATCACATAAAGACCCAAACAAAAAAATTTACTTACCCTTTTTAGAAGACATCAATTAAACGAATAAATTATAACAATAAAATTAAATATGTATATTTTAACTTAAAAAATTAATAACAATCTTAATAATAGACTACAAAACAATTAGGCCCATCCATGGCTCTAATGATGATGATGATGATATCCTCCATCTTCTTGGATGACCTTGATGATCTTAACTTCTTGAGGAACACCATGGCCATGATCATGTCCCACTTCATAGGAGTATCCACCGCCACTGGCTAATCCATCACCATGAGCAAATCCACCACCATGAGCGAATCCACCATCATGAACAAATCCACCACCATGGGCGAATCCAGCAATTTCACCTCCTGCATGCTCGTGGATAACTTGCACATGAACAACTGGTGCTGGTGCTGCGAAAGAGGCGTATCCACCGAGACCGGCATGACCATGGTCTTCGTGAACGACTTGCACAATTTGAGGAGCAGCTTCTACAATTTGATGTTGAGCATGGCCAATTGAATAGCCTCCAGCTAAGTGTCCCCCATGGCCGTGGTCTTCGTGAATAACTTGTACAATTTGAGGAGCAGCTTCAACAATCTGATGATGATCATGGCCAATTGAATAACCTCCAGCTGAGGGACCTTCTTCGTGAATGACTTTAATGATTGCTGCAGGCCCTCCTTCATGATGAACATGATGTTCCTGCAGACCACTATATCCCGGAGCTTGCTCATGGATTATCTTGATAATGCTGGCTTCCTGACCATAAACATGGCCATGATCATGTCCTCCTCCATAAGAATATCCACCACCACCATCTCCAGCTAGAATTCCAGCGTTAGCGCTAGCAGCCAAGACCAAGAGACAGATAAAAGCCTAATGTCAAAAACGTACAAAAGTTAATGCCTAATTCCAAGCTCAAAATGTTAAAAAGATGTTTACCTTCATGTTTGCAATCGATTTGCTTAGTAGATATCAATGTGTATTCCTATGAAAGGTTGTTAAGAAAATGACATAAAGTTTGCTGCTCCCATTCCGTTTTTATAGTAACATTTTTGGCTAAGCTCAACCACACCATAGAGAAAGTATCGTGGGACTTGTCCATGTTGCAGGTATGAGTAAAAATTATGTATAATAATGTTGCAAGTTAATTTTAGATGACTCCAATCTTCACACATTATAAGATGAGTTTAAAATATAGTGGTGACATAATAAGTTATCCAAGTGAATGAGTGTTTATAACATAAAATCTGCATATTAATTAATTTGAAATAATAGGTTTAGTTATGAATGTAATCGTTGCAAATTAATCAAATTTTTTGATTCAAACATATTTCGATATGATACCAAATTAATGATTACGATTAGGAGTATGAGGGACTATACTCCGAATCTGTAACTCAATGTGTACTTATTAATATACAGAGAAACTGTTAAACCTGTTCGAATTCACCTTCACCTTCAAATTCTATTTTTATATTTACTTGAGATACCTAAGTCATATACTTTAGGGCAAGTTCTGCATTCGTGAAAAGAAATCTAACTGGATATTTCAATCTTATATGGTATGCCGTGATAGACAAAACGAAAGAAGCTGGTCTATGTGTCGCACTATTTCTACTATAAAACCTACAACATGAACCGCTGAAGCGATTTGTTTTTTCAAAAAATGTAGGTTATTCGCTCTATAGATTTAGACTTTTCTTCTCGATTTTGATTTTAAAAAATTCCGCTAACTTTTTTAGCTACCCATAAAAATTATTACAAAAATTTACAGTTTACCGAAAAACCTTTATGAGAAGAGCTAATTCTTCGATTCTCGTCAAAACAATATTGATTTAGTTCAATACTTTGAAGTAATTGGTTTTAAGGTGAAGAACTTTAAAGTTACAAAACGTTTTATAAGAAAATAAAAAAACGATTTGACGCTTTTTAAAATTTGTTAAGAAAGATGGCATACTTTTTAGAAACTAAAATTTGAATATGTATATATTTTTAAATGTAAGAAAGATAGATTTTCCATTTCGTTTGAATTTTGTGTATAAACAAAAAAATAAACTATTGAAGCGCGTTCGTGCGACCCATTCAAACACTTTATAATTTTTTATTAATATTAGCATTATTAGCTAATTTCAAAATCAGTTTGGTTTTTGTCAGCGAGATAATTAATTGATTAATTTGAAGAGTTTGTTTCTGATTAAAGCTTGTCACTAATTGTCTTTCTAAATATATACACAAAAATGATATATCCATTGCGAGAAACAAATTATAATTATTAGATAAAAAAAAATAGAGATTCATTGGTTTAAAAATTTCATATAACATGTAAATTACACAGTTTTATAAAACCTTTCTGAAAATTTGAAATTTCCATGGAATATATATGTACATATGTTTTGATACGTTAATTGGAGAGTCACACATCAAAAGAACTTTAACATTATCAATTTGATATGAGAAAATATTTAAGAGATACCTTACCTACCTATTTTTACTCATATTTAAATATATTTTCCGTTACTGTTAATAGTTCTTTTATCGATGTCAATGTCTGTATTGTTCAATTGTTCATTAGGCAAGTATTGGTTTCATGTCAAGGTTTTTTTATGTCGAGTTTTATTTAACCTAATAAAGTTGTGCAAAAATATGTTTTCCATCATGACGTCGCGTCTAGATGTATGTACATGTACCATTTTTATATACTACTTCCTTAGGGTTCGGCCACGTATTAAGCGACTGAGCGACAAATAACTGCGACGATAACTGGCCATACATTGAGCGGCAATAGGTTCCTACTCCAAAAGGTATGGCAATAGGTAATTAAAAAAGCATTTGGAACTACGTTAGTAGTAAAAGAAATGCGGACGGTTACCCTAATTCTATATGTCTTTTAATAATAGTTACAACGAGTCATGACTCAGAAGAAATTTCAAACATGTTTGCAATTTTTTTCAAAGATGCATTTCAAATACCAAGTTCTCTCGAAACCTCCGATTCATTCTTTCCGTACCAACATTTTTCACACCTGAATTCACTTAATTTTAATATTGGTGAAAATTCAATTATTCAAAAAAATCCAAGAACTTGAAGATTGTTTTAGTCCTGATCCTGATGGTATACCATCTTGTGTATTAAAAAATTGTGTGTCAAATTTCTCCTATCCTCTTTATATTTTTTTCAATGAATCTCTTAAGAGTTCAATCTTTCCTTAACTGGGAAAAGTGCTTTTATCACACCGATTCATAAAAATAGGTTCAAAAAATTTCAATACAAATTATCGCCCAATTACTAAGCTTTCTGTTTTTCCAAAACTGTTTGAGGCCATTATCTGTAAAGTCTTATCTTTTAATAGTAGATCTTTCATTTGCGATAGCCTACATGGTTTCGTCCAAAATATGTCAACTGTTACAAACCTATTTGCTTTTACTTTCTTCTGTCTTGATTTATCGAAGAACTTAAACAAGTATATTGTGTGTTTGCTGATTTTAGTAAGGGTTTTGAAAACTTGTGTCATAAAACTTTAATCCATAAATTAGGGTTTAATTAAAAATTGGTAATGTGAACTTCATCATATCTGGAAAACAGATTATAGAATGTAACTTTTAGCAATCTGACCAATTTATGTTTACTTTGGTGTTCCTCAAGGCAGCCATTTAGGTCCTTCATTATTTATTTTATATATAAATGACTCGGTTTCGATTATAAAAACTATTCTGTTCTTATAATATGCCGACGACATACAAATTTTCAAAAGTATAACTTTAATTAACGACTGTTCACAGGTTCAAGACGATCTTTATAGGTTTAGGGAATGGTGTAATACAAACCACATTTTATTAAGCATTGACAAATGCAAAACAATGTGTTTTACACGCAAACAAAAATTTTAACTTTTAAATTACAAATTCTAAAAAAATTAATTGATCTTTAATCGGATTGCCGAAACTGAAAACTTGTGGTGCCTTTTCACATGGTTGGCTTACTACGCCAATAATAACATTATTGAGCCATTACCAATTACCATACATGTTTGGCTACGCTTTAAAGCTTTGAAATATAACAGCAAGTGTGATTCATCAGTTGTGCATTTTATAGAACTTTATTTTTATTTTAATAACTCACAAAACCTCTTTTTAATTTCGTTTTGTTTGAGTTAATTTATTTATTTAGCATAGTATGCAAATCTTTATAAATAAATTGTATGCAAAAAAAAAATTTTCTTTTAAATAGCTATTTCGAAAAAAATTAAAACGCATCTATTCCGGATACATACTGACTTTTTAAATAAAACTCTTAATTTGAAAACTTGTTGATCGTCAAAAAAAACGGGTATGCATTAAAGATTTAAAATTTGCCCTTAAACGTAAACATGCGTACATACAAACAAATAAGTTTTTTGGAATTTGTATGGTCACTATGAAGTGAAATAGATTATCTATGCCGGCGGTAGGATAAACTAAAAACGTGGGCTTTCCTCTGTAATACGTAACGTAGTCTCAATTTACTATGTAGTATACTACGTTATAAAAAAACTTATTATAATGCTTCCCCTATCTGTTAAACCATTAAGTGCCAAATTCCATTCCAAGTTTACCGTTTGACTGAACATAAATAAGGGCATTGAATATTTAACATACAAATACTACTCAATGACTTAAAATTTTGAAAAAAAAAATTATTTTAATTTGAGTTAGAAAATTAATTTTTCAAAAATTTTTCACTAATACAATTTTATTTAAAATATTCAAAAATGGTTTCTGACTTGAAAAAAAGTATAGTATGACACTGCTTACTGACAATTTTGTGATTAATTTTTTTACTGTAGGACATTCTGGAGCCGATATAATTATATGAACATATTCGTAAAAAACGCACGCAAGGTCAGGTTCTTTTTCATGATGCACGGTTTGAATGGACTATCTCTATGTATAGGTACATACATATATATAAAGTAATAATATGTAATTCTTAAGAGAAAAATTGAAATCACAAAATATCTGTAATCACTGATTTGGCTTTCTTAACGTCTTTACATTAACATTCAAAAATGTCAATGATGGGTTTCAATGATAGCAATAATTTCCCTAAAGGCTTAAAATTCCAAACATTTCATACGCTTGAATTGATTGAAAAATTGATATGAACAATTATTTAATTCTAGACTTGGGGAGATTTTTGCTAAATCACTCAAGATCTTAAACGGCCACCAACAACAGGCATGTTTTCGAATCATTCGGGAAATATGGAAGTCGCAAAAACCCCGAAAGCGCCTAGTCTTAATCTACTATTCCAATACAGGCACAACATTTTTCATTCGTTTGTGTAAATTTATTTTGCAAATATGCAGAGTCCTACGATGCAGCGACGGCAGTCATATATCAATGTTACTGATGCTTTGCCTTGTCTTCCTTCGCCCAATGGTAACACATATTTTGTTGCTTAACTAACAGCAGACAAAGTTAACACCAAGACCAGCCTTCAACATAGACTAACGTCACGAGAACTACTCTTTGAGTAGTCCAAAACATATATCGCTATTGTATCAAAATGGGAGTAGTATTTATGTAGCTTATATCAATGCAGGGGCTGGATTTAATACACCGCGTACCTGTTGACAATAGCTGCAATGGTCAAACAAAATTTTCACAAAAAACAGACTCTTTAAGTTTAAGCCTAGTTAAACAACATTATTTGCTTGGATTTAAAAATTCAAAAACAAGAAACCAGGATTTGCTAGAGGCCAAAATGGATAGTCGTCCATTTGTTATTTGCAATGTTGGGGATAATCTGTGTCTTCATTTTAAAACAAATCCTTATTTTAGTCCGCGACATTTTTATTTTATCTATACTCACAATAAGCACGAACCGATTTTTTTTGTATTTATTAACATACATATTTCGTTTTTCCACTCACAAGCACGGAGCGAAAACAATAGATTTGTTCAGCGAGGCTGTTCGGAATAGTTTAAAACAGTTTCGAACAGAAAAGTACATCTTTTTGCTGTTCAATGAGGAATTATCTGTTCTAAACTGTTCTGGTTTGCTGTTCAATGAGGATGTCTAGAACACTTTGGAACAGTTTCGAACAGGATTTTCTGTACTAGCTTTTTAGGTGGAACAACTAAGAACAGATTTCCTGTTCTAACTTGCTCTGACGTTTATCACGAATCTTTGCTGTTCTGTTCTGTTCTAATCTAACTATTTCGTCACTGAACACAACTTATGTCTAGTATCTTACTGTCAAAACAATTTACATCCATGCAAAACAATTGATCCCCAATTGGTTTGTGTGTCATAAAATAGTGCGGTCAAAATCAAAAATTTAATTGCGTAGTAGGATTGCAGTTCCAAATAAAAATTGTATTCACCTCGGAAGATTATTTGCAGGCAAATGGTTTTTGCATCCAAAAATATTTGTTTTCCGACTTCTAGCCATGTAGTTTATTTAATAACAATAAATTAAGCAACCTACGGATTGCTAGCAGGCAAACATTTTCGCCTTGGATAATATTTAATATAATGCACAGAATAGGTGGAAATATTTTAATTTTTTTCTCACAAGGGAACTATTAACTTGCTTATATCAACAAAACGAATTTTTATCAATTTTATGCGCAGTTGGAAGCATTTATTACAAAATTCAAAAGTCTTTTTTAATTCTAACAAGTTACAACTCCGGTCGTGGCTGAACCAACAATTGTCATTGTTGAAAATTACAGATGAGTACATAGCTATTTAGAAAAATGAAAGTATAGCCTGAAGGCGGCAATATCCTTTTGAAAATGGAATGCTAAAAGGATAAGTAAAGCTTGGACATCGGATAGGCGATAAATTCACTTCACTCAGAAGGACTTAAAGTGCTTTAAGCTTTATGGTCTTCGATTTTGAACAACATTGCAAGCGCACTCCAAATGCCCATGGAAATCGTAGATTCAAAATCACAGTGCCAGATATCCGTAAATTATTTAACATTGCTCATCAATGAAGTATGCTTTAGTGCGATGGTTTTCATTGGCTCTTTACTTCTATGGTCGGCCTCTTTCGTTGCAATGTTGTGCGGTCGTCGTCATTAGACCAAAAGGAAATACATTATCTGTGTCGGTTGTATTTGCCTAACCAGCCACTCACTAAGAGATAGGGCAAATGGTACAAATGCAACCATTGCAATGATGTATTCATTTCAAGATTATGCTTATTGCAGAGTATCCGTGGTGTTGGTTTGTATATGCATATGTATAGGTACACTCAGTGTCTCTTGATTGTGGTTTTGTCAACGATAATTTTTTAATACATCTTTATAGGTACATATTTATACAGATCTTGAAGATATACCAATTACGATATCACTTAAAAATGAAGGTGTAACTAGACCCAATCAGATTTGGCAAGTGATGGCCACCATCTTGAGTCTTATGAATTTTAGGGGTAGAAGTCAATTATCTCGTTAATTTTTTTGTTTAACTATTAAAAATGTTTGTATCTGAAAGTAATTTTGCCTCCCTTGAAGTTTTGTATAATAATGGTTTTAAAAAGTACTTAAGTCAAAAGAAGATCAACAACTAAGTAGAGGAAAGAAAATATTGCGGCAAGGTTAAATATGTACATATGTATGTTTAGAATTTTTAGATTCTCTAGCGAAGTTTTTGTAAACAAAAACTTATTTCGCTATGCTATATTACTACAAACGTAGTGTAGAAACGCCATTTTTGTACTTTTAGCTTACAATATCTGGGAAACGTGATCGAAAAATTATGAATTTAAAATAGTATTGCTATCATCAAAAACTTGCCCTGTTTCATAAAAATTGACAAATGCGACAGGTGACAACATAATAAAGTGACAAGTTGGAAACTGTAAAAATTCTGACCTAGAGACGGTGTTCAGTATTCACATTGGTTTTTTCCTCCGATTTTGTTTAAGCAAATCAAACTTGCATTGTTCAGACACAAACTAATGTCGAATTCCTTTCAACAAAAGAATCGATTTTGTAAAGCATTTTTCTATACAAAATAGATTCTTTTCTGTCAAAACAAATCTTAAATTATAAGCAGGAATATACACCGATTTGCACACATACTATAAAGATTTCTAATACGTCAAATTGAGAGTCGGTGAGTTTTAAAAAGACAAATTGCTTTTTTTTTTGGTTGCAACGGATTCTACATATACATACATACATATGTAGGACATATGTACATATTATAATTAAACAAAATATTCAAAAATATTTTCAGTCAATATAGCTTTAAAAATAATTTATTGCAGCTGTCAAGATACATACACACTATAAACACAACCAATAATCCTGTCTTTCCTGGAAATCTCTTTGTCACCATGACGTGGGAATGGGATTGAGCAAAAGCACAGAGATGTATGTAAACAAAAATTGGAGGAGACAGTTCAATTTGAACACCGTCAAAAAAATTAATTTTGTAGAATTATCAGAAAACATACGACAGTAAATGACAAGTTTTCGAAATTGGTTAAGAATTTTCAGAAAATTGTCATGAATTTTCTGAACAAAATTGTGATGACATTTTTTTGTAAGAGAAAAAAATACAATTTATATATTTCTTTAGTATGTATAGTTGACAATTGTAACAAGCAATTTAACTGGAGTCAAGAATGTTTTGGCAGTGAAGTGACCAAGCTTACGAATTAAAATATTTAAAAATATTTTTTTCAAGTGAATATTATGACGATTCTCATGTGCAGTTCGTGTTAAACGCACTTAACACTTTAAATAGAGAATAAATATTGATTTTAATGACTTAAAAACATTTTCAATTAATAATAAATTTCGGAAAAATTAGACGTCACAACACTCTACCATAAATTAAGCGACATTTAAAAGAATTTGCATTCATAATTTTAATTAATTAATATGTAAACCTAACTCAAATTTGATGTTAGTCATTTTTCTTTAGAATGTCTTCAAATTGTCTTGTTACCCTGAAGTCTTCACTATAAATAGTTAATACATTTATTTCTAAATTGTTTAGATAAATAAATAATAATAGACGCATTAGCATTTTATTGAAAATTTCTATGTGCATTACACTGCCTTGTAAGTGGAGCTCAGTATCATGTTAACGCTGATCGATAGGGTGTTTCAAAACACTGTGTCAGACGTTTGTGAAAGAATGTTAGAACATTTATGTCTTGGGAGGAAAAATTCGTTGGCATGCGGAAAATATAATTTCCATACCACACATTTATCTACAATACAAAAACTACTGTCACAGCAACTTTGACATTTCAAATTTACAAGCTCCATAACTTAATGGGGGCTATCTCGAAAAGAATATCCCTGGAAATGTTTCCCTTCTTAGAAAACTTAGAATGTGAATAACGGTCGAAAGTTTCCATCATAGTTTAATGGTATCGGGAATTGATTTTCCAGGGGAGTTTGGCTATCATTTCGATGAACCAAATTCGAGATTACGAGGTGTAGTGGAATAGTATTAGCGTTTCAAATTTTTGAAGTAGGCATACATTCCCAGGAAATTTTATTCACGATAGCCCCCAATGTTGGCCATTACAAATTTGTGAAAATCTTATAGTGAGAAATTGTCATAATCTGACAATCTGGTTCCAAATAGAGAAGAATAGTGTATAATTTTGTAACCCATTGTTGATCCTGAGGAAGAATACTTAATTGGAGGGTACCTATGTATATACGCTTTCCACCCAATTTTTTTAATTTCTTTTGTATAAACAAATTTTAAAAAAATTTAAAGTTTTCGAATTGCAAAATTATTACAAAAAAAAATTGTTAAAGTTATCGAACCGCAAAATTATTACAAAGTCGGTGGAGCTATTGGTAAATGATAAATACGGGAATACAATTCCATTTCATTTCAGTTCACTTATTTATTTTATTTTGCCTAAAAAGTAATCTAATAAACTAGTTTATAGCTTCATTTTTTTTAAAGCAGGAAGACTACACTAATAAATTAATTAAAATGGATTTTTAAACTTTAAATATATATGTAGGTAAATTAATACAAATAAAAATACTTTTAATATACATCGGTTTTTTATTCAAATGAGAAAAAAACAGTATCTATCATTCCAGATAGACTGAAAGTAAATAAATATGTAACACTCTCTGAATCTTAGATTTTGGGATTTTGTTTAACTGAAATGCATAGGTTTTTAAATTTGCTCAATTATAACTCGTAAGAGGTTAATTAAAATTTAAACCATTAGAGCAGTTTAAAAAAAAAAAAATAGATATCGGTGTATGACAACTACCCATTCTAGATGACCTAAAACAATAGGTGTGTTCATTAAAATGAAATCTCAGTTTTTTTTTGCTCCGTCAAAAAGTGAGCAAGCGAATCAAATCCTCAGGATTTTGACGGAAAAACTGATAAATCTTGTTGAGTAATCCTGTTAATATAACTGAGATCGCTATAGTCTCCGAATTTCTCCTCTAAGGAATTATGTACAAAGGCTCTATACCAAATTTGAAGGAAATTTTCCTATCTGTTTTAATGCCCTAGCTCGATACACACCTGAATTTACAAAGAGACCAACAACGGACCTTTTTGCACTTCTTCATCATCGTAATTTATTTTAGATTTGATTAAAAGTTCCCCTACATTTCAATAGTGCAAGTGTGTAGAAACAAATTTGCATTCCTTATATATATATAGCAAACTTATATTTATTTAACAGAATGACAGAGAAATTTAACCCAAATGCAAATTAATTTAACCTTAAGGTGAATTATTTAAACCGCAGATCAAATCAATTTAAATTGTAAGCAAATCATTTGAACCCATCCCAAACACAAATTTATTTAAACTTTATGTGTCTAACCACGAAAACGAATAAAAACAATTGACTAATTGACTGTTTTTAATAGAACAAATATTACAAATTGTGCCAATAATTTATTGAGCTTATATCTCTCAGATCAGAAGTCATCATCACATCTCACATTTTTTCGGAGGCAAAAAAGAGGACAATCTTTCATTAACGTAAAAAAGTTTAAGAACGACTTTTATTTATTAAAAATTTTCGTACATCATATTTCATTTTTAAAAAAGAGAGATAACTGGAGTTTAACATCTTATATAGATATCTTTGAAGGTTTGAATGAATAAACAACCACCTGAGTGAGCTACCACTTAGTCATTATAGGCTGGAGTTATAGCTATTTCACGGCTGCCAGGCCGATCATCAGACGTTCAATTTTCATTTGAAAAACTTTTTGCCCAGCTGGGACTTGATATATATATATATATTGTTTGAACATTGCCATTGAATCAACTAACATTATTTTTACCTTTACATAGGCTGGTTGTTGCACATTTTTATTTATGTATTTTAAAATCACCAAATACAAATTACTTTTTAATATCGCACTTACTCTATGTGGCACCTTGACATTTATACATTTTTAAACTGAATGTTTCCTTAGTGTTTTTTGCACGAACTGCCATTGTTTAAGGCATTTTTCAGCTGGAGTTTATTGAAAAAATTGTTTAAGTACGATGCAAGTTTAAAATTGATTTTAATACATGTTTATACTCTCTTAAGGCATAACATGTGTAATTTTTCTAGCCCACTATTACTCACATATTTACCATTCACTTCTTTTGAACTGAAAATATGGCATAATATATTTTTTTTTTTTTTTAATAAATCATCCTACTACCACACTCAGTTTTCATTGTGAAATCTGCCTACTACTTCTACTTTATTTGAGGTTTTTCCTCAGTTAATGTATTTTTTTTTAATATTGTATATTGTAGTTTGAGAAATGTGGCAGTGTTCAGCTAGTAATTATATAAAATAAATATCCCATTAGAAAAAATAATATTTTTAACTTCCATCAAACGATTCGGATTGTTTGGTCAAAGTTAAGCTTTAAAATCATAATATGAATACCACCCCCAGTCTCAGTAGTCTTCAGATAGTAAGATATGCCTTGAAAAGCGAATTGGAATTCAATTTGTGATTGGCAAATATATACACACATAAACACAGCATTTGATCCTTATGGAAGGATGCGCTTACTCAACTTCATTGAGGATAAGAATGAATATTTGTTTGATGTGCAGTCGGGTTGGAAATTGTTTGATGATGATGATTTTAGCTGAAAACTTAAACTGCTGATTGGATTGATCAAATCAAGTTTCGCTTATTTTGGTTAAAGTTCGCATATAGAAAGGGTAGAAAATTGTACAGACGACAGCTTAATATGAAATTCAAATCAATTTTGGTTTTGAACACTCGATTATGACAGCTTCTGTTTAATCAGAAAATAATATGCCTATCCATATTTAATTAGTTTTATGGCTCAATGGATTCATATCGACACTTTAAGGATTAAATATGGGTTCGTATTAGTTTAGTTATGTATGTACAGTACATACATATTTACAAATAACATAATATCTGAAATTTGTAATGTTTTAAAAGTGGAAGTGCTTATGTTTTCAAGGACTTATATACGAGTATTAATATGTATTATGTAAAATACACAGCCGATACGAGTTTTGGTTTGCCTTGAGAATAATTCAGTGATTTTTAAACTTGTTTGCGATTCATATAGGTACGAGCAGAGATTATGAATTCATAATCTCTGGGTACGAGTATATATATAGTGAATTTTAGAATGCGTATTGCAGCTCAATGTCTCCACCATCTAACGTTTTTTTTTCAACTAGTGCTTATTTCGTGAATGGTAACACTTAGCTCATGTCTGATTTGACAGATAATTAGTTTTATCCTTCCGCTGAACGAATATGGTTGTGTATACGCTTCGCTGGGCCTGCGATCGACTTCAGATGAAGCTAATTTTAATCTTGGCGGGTAGTAAACAAGCAAAATTGTCGCATTAGGGGCACAAAAAAATCCCGCACGCATACATTGAAAAGCGGATACACCCAAAACGAGTCACTGTTTGGTGCGGATTTTGGCCCAGAGGCATAATTGGGCCATTTTTCGAAAATGAGCAAGGAGTGGCCGTTACAGTCAATGGCGATCATTATCGGGCCATTTTGAACGAATTTTTGTTCACAAAAATTGAAGAGGAGGATATTGGCAACATTTGGTTTCAACAGGACGGCGCTACGTGCCACACAACCGAAGCTACACTCGATATTTTGCGCCATTTTCAAGAAAAAAAAGTTTTTTGGCGGACCCTTTATTTGGCGGAACATATATCAAAAAAGACTTCGCATTACTTTTTTCACAAGTCTAGTTAGTCACTCAAACATTGAATTTCGCTACATGGAAACAATATAAATGACGTCAGACAACCACCCAGCGACGTATGTGATCGATTTCATTAGGTGATTCGATAAAGAGTTTCTACGGACAAAAAAAGGAAGGAGGAGGAATTCGAAAGATTATGGAAAAAATCCAAAAAATTCAGATCTATAAGAACACACTACTCCCTCTTCATCGATTTTAAAGTGAATTTACACCACGATAGAAAAATTAAACTAGGTCACGCTGTCTAAATTCATCTGACGATATGAATTTATACTGCAATAAAATTAATTTTTTCCTACATATACATTCTATACATACATTTACCCCTGTTCTGATTTCCATTCCGAAACAAATACGTAAACGCAATTGATTTCCGCGGGGATTCAAAACAAGTGCTCTGAATTTCACTTTGACTTTAGGCAACGTATTCAAGACTTTTTTTTCGAAATTCGTAAAAACTAAATTAGGAAAGTTAAATTTGTTGAAAAAAAATTACAAAATTAAAAAAAAAAAACAGAATAGGTAAAAGTAGTACCGTCCTATTGGGCTAGCAAAAACATTTTTAAAATGTTGTCAATTCCAATTCTGACATGAAAACTCATATTAATTTCAATCCGGTAGAAAATCAAAGCGTACTCATTTTTGTTTGATATTTTTGGTACAGGGAGTGAATTGCGAAACGAAAGACGGTCACCGCTACTTTAGACATCATTATGATTAATGAAATAATGCATTGTAGTGCCTGAAACCATGATAGGGTGCACTGTTTCACTTTCGATAAGATAAAGTCTTAAAGGATATCCTACAGCTGCTTTCAATTGTAAAGTCATAATTTGAATATTTTCTCTCTAAATTGATCTACTTTGAAGTAATTCTTGAAAGTAATAAGAAGGGGCCCGGATTTCTATGTAAATACATATTTTTTTTGGACAGCCGTGGAAGCTATAAATGAATAATGTGGTTTTACGAATTAAGAAATTTCTGTTGAAATGGCATTCAATCGCTAGCGCATATTTTGTCATATTTTGCTATAAATGAATATTTAAGCTTATTTAGCATATTTTCACAATAAACGCATATTTTTCGTGCATTAAGTAAGAAAATTGAAAATGTTCATACAAAAACGAAGGATTTTTGAAAATTAAAAATATCTCCACCATGTTATCCTTGAATGTGAATACAAAAACGTGATTGGATATTCCATAAATGAGATTGTTGCATTTAAAAATTATTTACTAACGTCTGTTGACGTGGAGAGATCATTTTCGATGTACAAAAACTTTTTAAGACATACATAGCTATTTAAAGTATATTTTTTTTTTGTTTTTTACTTGCGATATAGGTAGATACTATATGGGAAGTTATGGATTCGTATAAAAAATCGAACTCGAGATTTTGATCAAACTTTACATTACGATGATAGAGAAGTCAAAAAAAGTGGGTCTCGCAAAAACGTCCGTCTGTCTGTCTGTCTGTCGGTTCGACTACAGCCTAAACGGATGGGTCGATTTTCTTTAAACTTGGTACCTAGCGTTTCTTGGACATTCCCCCCACCCGTTTTTTTCTCTTTTTTTTAGGATCAAAATTAACAGTAGCTGTCATACAAAATTTCTTGGCCAAAAAGGAAAAACTTATTTTTCTCAAATACAGCGCTACCGAATTTGTTTTTAAGAACTCAATAAATGTAAATAGTTATAAGTTGCCGTTTAATAAAAAAAATGTTTCCGAAAAATGGTTATTAATGGTACCTCCCAAACAACCATTTTTTTGATTCTCGCTTTTCTCGAAAACGGTTAAACTTATTCTGATCAATTTTTTTATGAATAAGTATTGACACATTTTAAATAATATTGTGTACCAAAATTTTCAAAAAAATATTTTTTAGATTTTTAAAAAAAGTTTTAATATTTTTTTTTGAAAACTCAATATTTCAAAAACGACTTAGTCGATTTTTATTAAACTTGGTGAATAACAGTTTTTTTAACTTTGTCTAGAAGATTTTTGACAAAAAATATTCTAATACTCAAAAATAACGGTGCCTCCCATACAAATGTTAAAAAACCGTAAAAACCGTTATGAAAAATATTTTGTTTCTCAAAAACGACTCCTACGATTTTCAAAAAAGTTTTTTTGTGTGTTAAAATTAGTACGATCTACCATTTAAAATTTTTAAAGTTTATATTTTACCTTTATTAACAGTACCTCTCATAGAACGGTTTCTTTGGTTTTCGACTATCTCAACATCTGATCAACCGAATAAAATAAGATTTTTTATACAGAAGCTTGTAACAAATATAAATAAAAGTGCGTATCAAAATTTTCTAAAAAATGATTTTTGGATTTTTTAAAAAAAAAATCAAAATTATTTTTTGAAAATTCGATATTTCGAAAACTGGTAGCAGATTTTTTTGTGAAGTTCAATTTTTAACGCAACATTAATAAATGCTTTAAATTGGCGTACCAATTATTTTTCTCAAAAATGTTAACGAAATTTTATATATAAAAAATTAATTGTTTTTAAAACCGCTCCTATGATTTTCAAATTTATTTTCTCATAAATAAAGATTTATATAAGAAATCAGATGGTGTACATCGCGTTGGGTTAAAACAGATTTAAAGTATTTTAATCAATTTCTTTCTAATTTTTTTGATTTAAAACAATTTACCAGTTTAAATAATATAATTTCCTTTTATGCATATTGCATATGTGCAACACTAGGCTATATTGTTAATTTTTGTATACTCACATAATACCACCTGCAACTAAACTAAGTTTTGGCAAATGGATAAAATACAGACTCCCATAGCTAATTTATTTCAGACTATAGAACCACAATGTGATCGCGAATAAGAGCAAGTTCGTGCGACCCAGTCGTGCATATTTTTGTTTATAAAAATTGTGCTGTAAAAAATCTATAAATAAAAGACTAAATTATTTTTGCTTTATTTCAATGTTTTTCATCTACTTATTGAATATTTTTGCAGCATATTTTCGATTTTCGATGGCATATTTTCCAATTTTGTGTGCATATGTTAGGTACATATTTTGTGTTTTTTAGGACATAAAAATCCTAGAACTAGTAATAAGTCTTTGTTTATTATTTTAAAGATTCAAATATTTTATTTTTTAGTTTTTTTTCTCCTTTAACTTACCGAAACTTGAACAGCGACCCCTATGAAAGCTTCAAATTTGAATAAAAACAAGCTTTCTATATTATAATATATATTCTTAGCTTAAAACAGAACAAAAATTAGTAAACAAAACAACGGTAACATGACTTAACTATTTTTCACACTCAAAATTAAAAAAAAAAAGGTTCAAATTAATTTTTTTCAAAATTGTACGTAATTAAGTACCTAACCTAACTACTATTTTAAAGATAAAGATGACGAAAAAGGAATAATTATAATAATTTATCAACACCTGTCTTTTAAAAATCAATATTTCTTACTGATGGTTGATAAAAATACCATCATCACTCTTCATGAACTCATTTTCCTTAAGGAACAAAAACACCTACCTGCAAATCCCTTATATGCTAATGCATGAACATCAGCCAAGGATCTTTGGCTTATATTAAAGAAACGCACTTTCAATTCCTGTGAGTGCACTTAAGCCACAATCCAATGTCATCTCAACTGTTGCTGGATGCATTTTCATGGCAATTTCTTAAGGAATATAGAAAGAAAAACCACTTTAGTAGTGTACAGGTGTACACATAAAAAGAAGCTATTCAAAATATTTTTAGATATGCAGGAATCCTCCAAATTCCACCCTTATCTCAAATGCACATAATATAATAAATATTAACTGCTGTGCAAATTTTATGCCAATTTTCAGAAATTGGTTGCAACAATATTACATAATAACTCAAAAAATTCATTTATTGATTTGCGACGGGTTTCTTGCGAACTGACACACGCGACAACATTGCAATAGCCATTAAATTAATTAAATTAAAAGTCAATTTAAAAAATTGATTACTGTTAGATTTACCTATTTGAATAATGCTATAATATTATATATAGCAATAAATTGACTTTTAATTTCAAAATTTTACTTTCAAAACTAAATCCTGGCTGTGTTCCTAATCAGAAAAGTTACCTCAATATGACCCTAACGTAGTGAAGAATTCTATTAGCACTTCATGTAGAAATCCAATGGAAAATTCCAAACTCAATTGGTAATTTTTTGACGCTTCCTTTATAAATTATGGATCTGCCATAACTGTTACAAAGAAATATTATAGTCAATTTGTCATTAAGCTTACATTTTTATAAGGTCTTGAATTTGTTCGAGTGTTTAACCAAATTAGCTTGGATAGGTGTGGGTTGGTTGGTGTAATGTCTTGATCAAAAGCAGCTAACCGAATTAAAAAATTGATTATTGTTAGATTTACCTATTTGAATTAAACGTTCTCCAATTCCAACCTGGAAAATAGAAGGATTCTACGTGCACAGCACTGTTAAAAGGTTCCTGTTGCTGAAGGCTGGAGGCTGAACATAAACAGGTACGGAGAAGGAATATGACAAAGGAACTAGAGAAATGAGCACAAAAAACGAAAGATATCCCGGCACAGCGCGTATAGTTGGGTTTATCAGCTTTTCTCCTTATTTTTGACGTTGAGACTGCAATAATCTTTTGCTGCAGTTGACTGCAATCATAGTGGTGTGCATTTTAAATGTTCATGCAAAGATTTGAATATCAATGTGAGCATTATTTTCGATGAGATACATAATATCGCATCATTGCAAAACAAATAAAACGAAGGCATGTTCTGTTCTGATTGATAGTTGAAAACTGCCTGCGCTTTTTTTTTAATTTCTTCGAAGAGAATTTTGTTTTTCGATTTCTTTTATTGAAAATCGATTTGAAATAAAAAAATATGCATGACTGGGTCGCACGAACTTGCTCTTATGCGCGATCACATTGTGGTTCTATAGTCTGAAATAAATTAGCTATGGGAGTCTTTATTTTATCCATTTGCCAAAACTTAGTTTAAATGCAGGTGGTATTATGTGAGCATACAAAAATTAACAATATAGCCTAGTGTTGCACATATGCAATATGCATAAAAATAAATTATATTATTTAAACTGGTAAATTGTTTCAAATCAACAAAATTAGAAAGAAATTTATTAAAATACTTTAAATCTGTTTTGACCCAACGCGATGTACACGATCTCATTTCTTTGAATCTTAATTTATGAGAAAAAAATTTTGAAAAATAATTAAAAATTTAAAAAAAAAAAATATTTTTCTTATCTGTTTTTAAACATTTGAATGGGAGGCACCGTTATTTTTGGGTATTAGAATAATTCTTGTCAAAAATCTTCTAGATACAAATTAAAAAACTGCTATTTACCAAGTTTAATAAAAATCGACGGAGTCGTTTTTGAAATATTGGGTTTTCAAAAAAAAAAATTTAAAGCTTTTGTACAGAATATTATTTAGAATGTATCAATAATTCTCCATAAAAAAATTGATCAGAATCAGTTGAATCTTTTTCGACAAAAGCGAAAATAAAAAAAAATGGTTCTTTGGGAGGTACCATTAATAACCATTTTTCGGAACCATTTTTTTTATTAAACGGCAACTTGTAACTATTGAAATTTATTGAGTTCTTATAAAAAAAATTCTGTAGCGCCGATTTTGAGAAATATAAGTTTTTCCATTATGGCCAAGAAATGTTGTTTGGGTCCAAAAAAAAAGTGAAAAAAAAGGGTGGGGGAATGTCCAAAAAACACTAGGTACCAAGTTTAAAGAAAATCGACCCATCTGCTCAGGCTGTATTCGAACAGACAGACAGGCAGACAGACGTTTTTGCGAGACCCACTTTTTTCGTCTTCGCTATCATCGTACTGTCAAGTTTGATCAAAATCTCGAGTTCGATTTTTTGTACGAATTCATAACTTGCCATATAGTACCTATATTCGCAAGTTAACAGGAGGAGGTAAGCACAAGAAACGCAACCATATTTTGAGAGGCTTGCATTTTCATTTTCCAAATGCATGCATATATCGCAAAGAGCATTACTTCAAAAGTGAAAAGAATAACATGACCATTTCTTGTTCCTTAGAAAAAATATTTTCTTTTAATATTGATAATGTTGCTATAGGATGCCTGCGAACAATAATAAACGATGAGCCTTTTACTTACGATCGTAAATGTGCAGTCCCAAAAGAATTTCATCAGTTTAATTACACAATCATTTTGATTGCATATAAACATGATGACTAAACAAAAATGGTTTTGTTGAAAGTAAAATTCAATTCATATTTATGGCACTCTTAATAAATAAACAATCTTTTTAATTTTCTCCAAAAGTTCACTTAACCCTGAGGCCACACGAGCAAGTACTGGCAAGCAAGTTGGGTTCATACATTGCCTGCCAAATTCGTATCTGTGTACTGGCTGTGACGTAGGTGGCACTCCACTTGCCAAGCAAGTTGCTTGCAAGTAGGTCGTTCTTTTTCTCTACTATAGTAAACAATTTTGGTTGATCTTTCAAACAAAATGGATTGAAAAAATCAAAATACATTTTTAAAGAATATTAAAGAAAAATGCAAAAATGGTTAACAAACTTTAATAATTGAAATTATGGACAACTAACTAAAATTCATGTACCAAAAAAAACTACAGACGTCAAAATACATTTTGTTAGCTATCCGTCTGTTAAGCACAAAACTTTCAAATTCCATTGAAGGTTGTATACGATGTCAATGGATAAAAAAACCTCTAAAAATCCGAATTGTTTTCCATTTTATTTTCCGCTCCGGAAAAATGGATTTTTAGGGCAATCGGTTGACATTTGGAACGAAATATTCTCGAAAGGATCAAATATAATTTGTCCCCTATCTGTCAAGCCACAAACTTTCAAATTCCATTGAAGGATGTCTACGATGTCAATGGATTCAAAAACCTCTAAAAATCCGAATTGTTTTCCATTTTATTTTCCGCTCCGGAAAAATGGATTTTAAGGGCAATCGGTTGACATTTGGAACGAAATATTCACGACAGGATCAAATATAATTTGTCCCCTATCTGTCGAGCCATAGACTTTCAAATTCCATTAAAGGATGTCTACGATGTCAATGGATTAAAAAACCTCTATATATCCGAATAATTTGAAATTTTATTTTTTAAAAAGGGCAATTTTAGAGCTTTTTGGTTTTTTGTAAAGAAATAATCGCAAATGTCAAATATTCTGTCAAGCAATGTCAAGTTTCGTATGAAAGTGAATTTTAACATTTTTAAAATGCAATCAAATTCCACACTAAATTTATTTTAACTTATTTTTTGCACAAAATCTAATTAATTCAGAAATTTAAATAAAAGGAACGATGATTGTTGACTATAGTTAAAAAAATGAACGCCCTACTTGCTTCTCTACTGGCTGCTCAACTGGCTTCGAAAAAGGCAAGCCAGTTGACGAGCAAGTTGCTTGGGTTTATATGTGTTAGTGAAAAGATGTGTATGTATTGCAACTTTCTTGCCAGTACTGGCTCGTGTGGCCTCCGGGTAAGATATTCATGATTATAGCAAATTCAAAAATCGAATCGCTAAACAGATAAAATATTAGAACCTTGAAAAAAAAAATACTATATGTTGTACAGGTTGTTGGGTTTTGTAGATGCTGGTCAAGTACCGTTTTGACGTCAACAAGTCCATCTCCATTGCTGCAACAATAACTACACACCAATTGTACGCATTTTAGCTCATAGTGGTCACCACTAAGTGCCAAGGGCCACGCTATAGAAATATGCGTGCATAAACGGAATCTGCTCCACATGGGAATTTATTCCACTTTTGGTGAGAATCTATTGCACTTTTGCAGTGGGGTTCCAGAGTAAGAATTATTTACACTTTTTATTGAGAAAGAACTTCACTTAAAAAAGTGCAGTTTTTTTCTACTTAGTGTGAGAATTAACTTCAGTCCTTTTCGCGATTTTATAATATATTTTTACATTAGGCTCAAAAACTTTGTTCTTGGACAACAATACCTTGGCAGTTTCCAAGGATTTTAACTCCATTTTTCGGGTGCCCATCCCCCTTAAGTAAATCCGTTGCTACGCTAAGGGTATGTTCAGCCGCCAGGCACCTTTGACAACAGGTTTCCTGAACATTGGGTTTTGCGATTTTCTGTTTTTAGGAATAGAATTTCAGGTAGGAATCTATTACACAAAATTGATGGTGTTATAAATTCTTTCTCTCGGTGGGAATCACGTCAACTTTTAAAAGTGGAACAAATTCCCACTAATATTTGAATTGATTCCCATGTGGAGCAGATGGAGCAGAAAATGGGGTACTTCATTACGGCATTAATAAATTAAGTAAGCTTCCAAAAAACACTAAATTCCATATAACACCCTGTTTATCTGTTAGAATTTATTATTAGCCCAGCAACTTAACGCAAGGTAACATCAGCAAAATGCCTGTTAATTCTTTATAAGTTGACCCAGTATTGAGTTCAACGACTCTCAAATATCAATGTAAGTCCAAACAATGTGCTTTAATATTGAAAATAAATTATTTGCGGATATAGGTAATAAGCGTGAATCTCTCTCTCTATCTCTCTATATCTCTGTTTACCACTTCTGAATTAAGAGAAAAATATTTGAATTCGGAGTTCTAAAAATCTTCCCCAAAGCGGCGAATCCAAAAATAACTTATATCCTCTCAGGACACAGGCGCTTAGGTATATGCTATGAGCCATGGTATTAATTCAACCCTCTACTCCTTCCGAAAACTTGTTGCATGCGTCTTCTCTATCTCTGAAATTATTGCATCACATAAGAACTCGAACTTATTTAAAATTTAATATTATTGCATTTTTAGCACTGTTTCGTTTGTATTTATAAAATGTTTTGATATGATCTGACAATGCAAATGTATTTTAACGTAAGAAATGTTTAAGCGGAGGCATACGTACTAACTAACAATGTGAAATCAAAAGAATTTCAAAAGTGTGAAACTCTTTATGCTGACAAATTGGCATTTTTCTGCCACTATACAGCCAAAAGAATGAATTTTTCCATTGTTTTGTCATTTTTTTGACAGTTAAATGCCAGAATACTGCCAATTTGTCAGTCGTTTAAATGCAGAATTAATGACAAAGGGAGCGAAACGTGTTGTTGAGAAAACTATTAATGTTTACTTCTGCTGAAAATAATTTTAGACAAGACACTCAACATTTACAACCATTCCCTAAGCTATAAAAGCCCAACGTTTTAAAAAATTACTCCCAAAACACTAACATTATACCAACAAAATCCTTGTTGAAACATGAACTCTGATCTTTTCAAAGACAGTCCTTAAAGCATACATGTAGGACGTAAGTAGGAAAAACAAACTGTGGAAGATGGAGACAACACACAAAGTACTTGAAGCTGATATCGGGATGAGATTTTGTAGGTATTCAATTCATCAAAAGGGGATTATTAATAATTTTCGGGTTACTTTCTGCTGAGTTTGTAGGGTTATTATAATATAATACGGATACGGACGCACTATAAGCACGCACCTTCGGTGAAAAAGAGGAAAACCTGACAAACGAAATATATAGTATAACTCCAGACAGAATTTACAAGTTGGTAAGGGGCTATAAGAATAAATGGAAACAAATATAAATTATAAGTTCTTAAACAATAGTGTAATTGCTTTATTGCATATAAATTGCTGGGCTGCCGTGAATATGAAATAGAACCAATGTTTGTATTTAGTAAAGACAGGGATGAAACTAATATGGTGGCAAAGTTAAAATGTTTTGCATATAAATGTAGTTGTTTTTGCGGCAGAGGCCTTTGTCGTGTAGATCTGTCAACGTTGTGATGATATGGAAGTGATTAGCCTCGGTTGTGCTGATCTTAGCTGCCATTCTTTTTGATATTTTATTTTTTAAATAATACAAATTTTTTTTGACTAAGGGCCAGTTTTACAATCAGAAAAGTGACACTTAAGTGAGGAATGTGAAAGATTAATTCCCAATATCAGAGTGCCTGTTACCTGAATAAGTGGCACTTATGTAAGTCTCCGATGTTGGTGACTTAAGTTCCACTTACGCTGGCTATGAAATGTTGCTTAAATTCTTAATATGGGAAACTTGAGTGCCACTTATTGCGGTAAGTTTCGACTGTGAAACTGGCCCTAAGAACGTTATTAAATAAAATTAATTTACATATGAACAGGGTGTTATTTCAGACAGATATATCTGTCGAACCAATTGTGAGATTTCAAACTGTCAGTGTCATTTTTATTCAGCTGTTTTGTGCGCCAAACATAGGTAGTAGGCGCGCCAAACTTATTGAGCTGTTTCATTTCAATAGCCATTTTTTGTGTTCAATTGAGTTAATGTAATCTGCAATACGTTCTTAAGCACCAATTTTTCCAACATTTGTGGCCGCTCATGTCTTCAAAAACACGAGTAAGGTTGGCTTTAAAGCATAGATTGAAGGTTGTTTGTCAGCGTAGACTATAGTGACTTTACGTATCCCTAAATAAAATAATCAAGAGGCATCGAATCATAAGGTCAATTTCACTCCACCACATGCCTGCCCACAGACCGCACCAAGCTACAGATGTTCCTTTGGAGGTGGCGAAGTAATCATGAGTTCTTTGCTAGCCATTTTCAATTGAACGCACAAAATTGATTTCGCAATGAGAGCAAGCATATGAGTAGTTGGTAGTATCTACTAGCATTATCATTCGCATCTACTCATTAGCAGTTCGCCCCACCTCTTCGCTCCAAATGCCAAAATGTTGCTTATTGTTATTAATATATTGATTTTTGAGCCAAAAATCATCACAACACACAATTTTTCGATAAAACAGATCTATAAGTTTGGCGCACATAACCACAATTTTGGAACCAAATTTCTAAATTTTGGTAAGGTTGTTTAAGGTTGACACTGGCTCTTTTTAATCTGACATAATTGGTTTGACAGTGGCAAATGCATATTTTTTTTGAGAAACTTTAGAAACACAGGAATAAAATACAAACACGAATCAATCAATTTGCTTTAAAATGGCATTTAATCGTTAGTGCATATTTTTGCATATTTTATTATAAATGCATATTTTACTTTTAATTGCATATTTTCAATAATAAATGCATATTTGTGCATATTTTCGAAAAACAAAATAATAATGAAGTAAAAAATGCACACGTACCTTTAAATTTATACTTTAATCAGTTTCTGTGGACAACTTCCACGACAGCTTTCGTTCATATTCCAGTATTCCATTTTACACATGCATACGAGTTAGTCGGCATTTACATTGAAAGATTTTTCCAATGCCGATTTTTTGTTGTTGTTATAATCGTGTGAGAGAGAATGGAAAAATCTTGTGGAACATGTTGGCTGTCCCTCGAAATCTCACACGATTACAACAACAAAGAAAAATCGGCATTAGAAAAATCGAGCAATGTAAATGCGGACTTAGTTTTAGTTGTGTATATATGACAGCAGTTGTTTTACATATTATGTAATTTTGTGGTCTATTTATGATTTGAGTTTTCTTTGTTATATTCTAAAGTTTCTGGATTTACTTTCATGTCGATGATCTTTTGTTAATTTTTGTATTTTTTTTTTAAATAAAAGATTGTATTAGATTTAGGATTTTCTTTAAAGTGAAATTGTAAGCAATTCAATTATTTAATCAAGCGATTAATTTGAGATCTGTAGTTAATTCAGAAACAATGCCGAAAGCGAAGCCGTCTGTAAATGCAAATCTGAAAAAATATGTTTCGAAAAACTCGCACACTTTAACAACCGATGCAACAATTAATTTTTGTAAAATTGTGTAACAAAGGTTTCTCCTCCGAGAAAAAAATTTCAAATTGACCAACACCTGAAATCTATTAAACATACGGCACTGAACAATTTAGTAGTTCTGCAAAATCGCAGTCACATCAAAACTCCTTTCGTTGAGAACACAAAACAATTTTAATATGGATTTATGTGAGGCATTTGTTGCAGCTGATATTCCGCTTAGCAAAGCACAATAATCCCAATTTATTTTTCTGTTTTTATTGATATAATTTTATGTTCCTCGATAATAAAGACCGAATTTGTTACATAAACCTTAATACTAAGTTTTTTTTCCATACAAATGGTTCACAAGGGATATGATTTTAAATGCATATTTTAGATACATATTTTACATTTTTAAGAGCATATTTTAAGCGCATATTTTGCATTTTTAAGTGCATGAAAATCCTAGCCCTAGTTATTACAAATGTGCATATATTTATGGTCTCTTTGGTTATGTTAGATTTTTCAAAAATGTTTGGTAAAGTTAAATTAAAAAAAAAAACAAAATTTGCTGTCAAACCCCATACGAAAAAAGAAACACTTTGTGGAAAGTTAGTGAAAGTTTTAGTAACCAAACGGGCAGAATTTCACAATTGTTTGCAAAAAAATAGTTTTTTGAAAATTGTAGTTACCAAACTGTATTTTCATCTGTACGTATTCTACGTGATACTACCCTAAACTTATCTATTTTTTTGGTAGAAGGCCTAAAATATAGTATCCCATAAATATTTTTTTTCTTTTCAAATAAGAATTTAAAATCATGGTGTCTGGACTGAAGCATAAGGAAAAGGACAAGGAATACATGAAAATAAAGAAACAAAAGAAAAAAAGGGATGTGTATATAGAACACTGGTTGCCACTATGTGACCATTTTTATTTTGTTATCATGATTTTATTCGGATCAGATCTGGTGCATAATGAAATGCAGTTAATATTAACTTTAAAAGCAAACCTAAAAAAAGCCATCAACTTGTTTTTAAAATATTGAATTTTCAAAACATGATTTCTTGCAAAAAAAATTTTTTGGAAATTTTAATATGCATATTTTGAAAACTTTTAAGATGTTCCTGTTGATTGAAAACGTTACCAAAATCTTGTCGAGTAGCATGAAACGATTCTATGGGAGTTAACGTTATAGTAACAGTTTTTTTTATCTTAAATTTAGACTATACCTATAAAATTATTTGAGTCGTTTTCGTGATGAATAAGCTTTTTCTTATGAAAATCACTTCAGCGGTTTTAGGCATTAAGCTGTAAAGAATCAAAAAATCTAACATGAAATTGTTTTAAGATTACCTTAGGTATTCAAGTCCATGTTTTTTTTACGTTTTTGTACATACTTACATAATGTAGAATCGAAATATCACATTATTAAGTTCTCATTTCATATGAAAGTGAAATGTACAATTATACTCGTATAAAGTATCTGAAATGATGATAGGTGTGAAAAATCATTTACTTTGATATTGTAAAGAGACGCCATCGCCATTCCCACCATTTATTTCGCGCCATTCAAGCATTTAACAACTTCACACACAAGTTAATATAATTTTCCAAACGATTAACCTAAGAGCTTGAAAGCTAAGTCTAAACAATCTGCAAATAACACTGCCACTTAGATGGTCATTATAATACTATATACATCGCATTTCGCATCTAAACGTTTATGGCTTGACTTCTTAGAGATTCCTTCAATAGCTATGTAGCTATATGCCATTTTACAGCCCAAGCACATTAACACCGCAATAAAGTTCCCACATTACTTTCCACTAAACCCATTTCAACACAATGGCATAAAGTTTAACTTTAAGGACATACACTGAACTAAAGCGATGAAAGGAGTAGAAAAATAGAAAACAAGCCAATGAAACTGCCAACATAAAACAAAAACATATAATGTATACAAATATGTGTACCTACTTTCCGCAGTGTCCTAATTATGTTTTTTCAATGGAAACGCACGCTTGAGGCGCAATGTAAGAGGGGCCCAAAAACTTTAGAGTCTTCTAAGGACCAAATCATTTGAGTCTTGTGACAGTCTAACTTTTAAGGCATAGAAAATCATCTCTTGACCTCAAGGCAACTTCAGGAGTAGTGGTGTTATGGGGGGGTTCTAGATTAGCCCAACTTCCCAAGGTACTGGTACCGTTTTAAAGACCACATTATACATACCTGAGATTCTTTGATATTTTGTATCACAGAAACTTATACTATTTATTATTTGTAAGCTTGAAACTTCATTCAAAAGATAATTTGATTTTTTATTAAAATAAGAACGATCAAAAGTATGGGATATTCAACGATCTTCGGGTGGTTTGGTTTGATGGCAGTTGGGGAGCCCTTATACATTGGCAGGTCCTGAAACATTTCCTTATAATAAATTAAAAGTGGGTAATAATGTTCAAGCTTGCAGGGGCGCGGATATAATAGGTACGCCTCTGTTTTCTACCTTCATATTCTATATCCAGTTTATAAGGCAAGGAATATTTTCAAGCTCCAGATGCAGACCTAAACTAACTTTTTCTCCTAGCGCTGTAGAATAAAACAAAAGAGAACGAGGATAACGGCGGTGGAGTGCAAGCTTATATTAAATTGGGTTGCTAAATATACCTACTTATTATTTCCGGTTTTCTTGAAACTAAAATAATTTTTTTTCTATTTGATAGGTAGTTTTGGAATAAGGTAAGAAGCCTGCAAAATGTTTGCAGACAATTCTTTGATTGCAAGTATTGGTTTGGTATAAAAACAAAATTCGAGGTTGTAATCCAAGGGTAACACTACGATGATCGAGAAGTCCGGAAAAGTGAGTTTCGTCATACCTTCCTTTGGTCTGTGCGTCCGTGTCCACTGTTATTTGATCTATAAAGCTTAAATGGCTGATTTGCTTTTAATTTTGGTACAGAGTATTTTCTTATTGTTCCTTAGATATAGAGTCTCGGTTCTCAAACTGTGTTTGAAAGAGTTTTTTTGAATTTGGGAAAAAAACGTGTCGTGTCAAAAATTAAAAATGTTGCGACGGGAACTAAAAGCAGTAATTGTATTTTTCATTTTTATGCACTATACTTTGTAGTAAGAGGGAAGCCAATTGATTTGAAAAAAGTTCTTGGTGAAGCTGTGAAGTTTGTACATTTCGTGAAAAATCGTCCTCTCCGATATTCTTCAAAAAGTGTGCAAAGATATTGTAAGTCAGCACGAATCGCTTCTTCTTCACACTGCGATGTTGTTTTTTATTTATTGCTATTAGTATCGTTAAGAGTGACCCTAATAAGGCCCACCTCATTGTAATTCTTCAATAACTTTCACGATACGATAAGAAATAATGTTGTCATCTGCCAATATTATAAACATTAGTTATATTAACTTTATAAGAACTTATATTAAGTTTTTTTAAATACAAAATAAAACACATTTTTTGAGCATTTTGAAAAACCTGCCTTGGGCCTTATTCCTCAATTACTTTGGATTTCCTAATAGAAAAAGTGTATTTTATCAAAAAATAAATAAAAAAAACTAATTTTAACAAAGAATATATATTTATTTGATTGTTTATTAAAAAGAAAACGAACAGAGAATTCTTGATTAAAAAACATTTTACAATAAACTAAAATAATTAAAATTTGACTTCAGTAAATAACGTAAAAATTAGTAGATACTATTATTAAAAAAAAAAGTAGCATGCCCACTTGTTTTGGACAGATTATATTTAGTTCAGGTGTGAACGTTTTCAACACAGATTAGCCACATGAAGATGAGAATCCCCGGCAGCCATTTTAATTTGCCTACAAGCTTGAACTGACAGTTATCAGATAAAAAATGAGAATGTGTGTATAAAAATCTCACACACAGACAGTAGGGATCTTCACACACCTGGTTAAATTGTTGTTGCAATTCACATCTATTCATCGCCGCGGGAAAAAAATACAAATCCAACAATGTAAACAAATGGGTTTTGGAGGGTGAAACGTACGAAACATTCTCATCTTCATATGGCTAATCTGTGTTTTCAATATGAATTTCCTTGTAGCTGATTTCAGGTTTGTTCAGCGAGACTGTTCGGAACAGTTGAGAACAGTTTCGAACAGAAAAGTACAGCTTTTTGCTGTTCAATGAAGAATTTTCTGTTCTAAACTGTTCTGGTTTGCTGTTCAATGAGGCTGTCTAGAACACTTTGGAACAGTTTCGAACAGGATGTTCTGTACTAGCTTTTTAGGTAGAACAACTTAGAACAGATTTCCTGTTCTAACTTGTTCTGACGTTTATCACGAATCTGTGCTGTTCTGTTCTGTTCTAATCTAATGGCGAATTCCTTTCAAAAAAGGAATCGAAATTTTTCTAAACAGAATCGAATTTTTTGTTGTCAATTGAAAGGAATTCGTATTTCGTAAAAGAATCGATTTTTTTTGGTGTGATTGTGCTGCAATTGACGCAAATCGTCAAGAAATTATTCACAAAACTATTAAGGTTGTTTATTTTTGTTTTGAGAAAAATGTTTTACCAATAGAATTAAATTAGTAAATAAAAGATTTTAGCCAGCTTATACGGTGCCAATTTGTTGGTGCATTCTATTTGTTTAAACTTCTATTTGCACATATATTTTTAAAGAAAATAGTTATTGAAAAGTTTTCACTTGCACTGAAAGTTTTTATCACGTCTTTCACTCGCGAAAGCTATTTTTTTTGTCAAGTTTGTGTTTGATAATGAACAACGCACAACAAATTATTTTAATAGCTGTATTGACTGAATATTTTGTTGAATATTTTGTTAAATTATGTAGAATTCATTGCAACCAAAAATAAACAACTCATCTTCCAAAAATTCCGCGACTTTCAATTTGACGTATTAGAAATGTCAAGTCTTAATAGTGTGTGTGCAAATCAGTGTGAAATCTTGCTTAAAACGCAAGATTTGTTTTGACAGAAAAGAATCGATTTTGTTTAGAAAAAAATCGATTCTGTTTAGAAAAAATTCGAATTCTTTGTTGAAAGGAATTCGCCATAACTATTTTGTCACTGAACACAACTTTCCTTTGACTTGAAGCATAGTGCTTTACCTAATTAAAACAGATCGGAGGCTATATTTCATATCCGTATCATTGTGTTAGCTTTCTTTTGATAGATTTGTTAGTTTCTTACATTTTGTCTTAAAGCAAACATATAAATTAAATTCACTTTTCCATATCCTTAATAAGGCCCTTTAATATTTTCGGTGGGCCTTTTTAGGACCGTGAAAGACTTTTGTTTATAAAACTATAAACCATAATGTGCTTACAGTCAAATTATTGACTTGTTTCAAAACTAGTTCAATAGCAAAACTAGTTTTATAACGGGTGATTTTTTAAGAGGTTTAGAACTTTTTTAAAAAAAAAAACACAAAAAATTCGAAAAAATGAATGAAATATTTACTTGAATCGATAGTTTGAACCTTGCAATTTAATGTTTAAAGATAATTTCATGCAAATGTTGACCGCGGCTGCGTCTCAGGTAGCCCATCCGCTGAGTCCAATTTTGGCATACTCTTTCACACATATCGGCCGGTATCTCACGAATGAATGCATGGATGTTGGCTTCCAGTGCGTCAATCGAAGCGGGCTTGTCCCTATAGACATTAGCCTTGACATACCCCCACAAAAAATAATCTAATGGTGTCAAATCGCACGATCTAGGCGGCCAATTGACCGGCCCGAAACGTGAAATTAACTGTTCACCAAACTCGCCTCGCAATTGCGCCATTGTTTCGCGTGCTGTGTGGCATGTGGCACCGTCTTGTTGAAACCACATATCATGCAAGTCAAGAACTTCCATTTCGGGCAAAAAAAAGTTTGTTATCATCGCTCGGTAGCGTTCACCATTGACAGTAACGCTGCGATTCGCATCATCCAGTGGCTTTTTCGGGATGCATTGGTAGCTGTTGCAATGCTTCTGGCTGATCTTCACTCCAAATGCGGCAATTTTGCTTATTTACGTATCCATTCAACCAAAAATGAGCCTCATCGCTGAACACAAGCAGCGCGCGATGAACATTTCGAACCGAGCACGAATTTTGATAGTAAAATTCAATAATTTGCAAGCGTTGTTCATTTGTAAGACGATCCATGGTTAAATTGCAAACCAAACTGAAGCTGTTTGACAGTGACACAAGGTACTTAACACACGTCAGCTGTCAAAACCAGTGTTGCCAAAACCAAACCAGCTTAAAAATCACCCTTTAGAAGTTTGGAGTCTCAAGTTTTGCACGGTTTTATGAATTTAGAGTTTTATTCAAAGCTTGTTTTATGTTTTCGAGTTTTAGGTGTCAAAATATTTTCGAATAAAAACGGTTTGTCAACTTCCAAACATCTATAAAACTAGTTCTGCCATGAAACTAGTTTTGAAAAAGTCAATAATATGGCTGTTAAAGTATCAAAATGAAACTAAGCAATAATAAAGTTTGTTTGAGTACGTATTTAGAAAAAACCTTAAAACCATACTTACTCATGTATTTATTGGAAGAATAAACAATTTTTAAACCACTTTTTTTATAAAAACACATTTCCGCCCCGTTCATCAGTAACTCGTTTCGGCTCTAAAGTTCAACACAATTGCGTCAGCTGGAAATTTTTACCGTTTCTGAAATAGAAAAAGGCGGGGACACATACATAAATATATATTTAAAATAATAGTCCCGTTGCTCAACGGCTTCCCCGTTGTTGGTGCACTGGGCCTTATTAGGTTACGGGCTTTATTTAGTTCACCTACCTTATATTTGGGATTTGTTTAGGGTTCCACAGCTTATAAAGTTTGGGAACCGTTGCCCTAGAGGACAGACTCGAATTTGTCTTAAAGATCATCTAGACCAGGTACGTGTCATATAACGATTTCGTTGTTTTTTTCGAAAACAGCTCAAGACGCCAGTTACATATATTTATTAATCACTGTATTGAGCCATATTATGGTGTATGGTTACCTTCAATGTTAACCCACGCTATAGCATTGAAACAGAATAAGCAGTTCGATCCGATCGTGGTTTTAATTTTTTTTTTAATTCACGTGAATTTTAGCGTGCACTTCGTCGTATGCGTACTTTTTTGTATGGGAATGTTTTCTTAGATTTTTGCTTATGGTTTTTAGATGCAATAAAATTTAAGGTTAAATATAACTGTTGTATATCATGCCACAAAAAAAATTTATGTGATATATTCCATAATATATTTCACGCATTTCTTACGGTAGTTATAGCAGTTGTGGTTTGCTGTAGCTGCAGCTTCAGTGACAACTGCAGCGGTAGACGTAGGCACGGCTCTGTTTCTAAATTGTGTATGTCCAAATGTTAAAATAAATATGTACTTTAAGGTCCAGGTACATATTTAGACCTAGATCTAGCGCTATCAAAAGGGTGGTAAAGAGACGAATCCTCCCGGGGTCGGGATTTTCTAGGGGCCCGGAAATTTCAAGATAAATTTTTCATACAACCTGGGGCCCAGTTCCACACCAAGCATTAACATATTCCCGTGATTTTCTAGGGCCCGGAAATTTTGAAACAATAATTTAAATCATAATTTTTTTTGAAAAATATCTAAAGAAAGGGGGGTTTAAAGAAAATGATAGAAAATCGCTTTGCTTTTTATGCGAGCAAAATAAACAATTGGCGCCATGTCATGAGTCCACTTGGATGAGTTATAAAGTCCACAAATCAATTAAAACCCATCAAATTGCGTCAAAAGCCCACAACATTTCGAGTCGTAAGGCCACAATATTAAGAAAACGGTGGTCCATACGTCTACAATGATTATTGTAATGACCTATGTATATATCCAAAAATTTACTAATATTTGAATTAATATTTTCAAAATTGGTTTTATGAAAAATAAAAAAAAATTGTTTTAGGGCCAGTTTCACAGTCAGAAAAGTGACACTTAAGTGTGGAATTTGAAAGATTAATTGCCAATATCACCGTTCACTGTTACCTTAATAAGTGGCACTTAAGTCTCCAATGTTGGAGACTTAAGTTCCACTTACGCTAGCTATGAAATTTAGCTTAAATTCCTAATATGGGAAACTTAAGTGCCACTTATTCCGGTAAGTGTCGACTGTGAAACTGGCCCTTAGGAAAAAAATTAATCATACTTTGAGGTTAATTATTTCATCATCATCATCGTCGGCTCGACAACCGGGGTCCGGTCCTGGCCTCCTTCAACAAGTCTCTCCACCCATCCCGGTCTCGAGCCGCCGCCATCCAGTTGCGCACCCCAAGGCTCCGGGCGTCCTGGTCTACGCCATCTCTCCAGCGCAAGCATGGTCTACCACGCTGTCGTTTACCATAGAATGTACCACAAAGAACTTTCCGAGCAGGTTCCTCTTCGATGCGAGCTAGGTGCCCTGCCCACCGGAGTCTACCGAGCTTAATTTTTGTCACGATATCTGCTTCAAGGTAGATTGCGTACAATTCATGATTGTACCGTCTCCGGAATCGTCCTTCCTCACATATGGGGCCAACAATTCTCCTTAAGACTTTTCTCTCGAACGCGGCTAAGAGGTCGGAGTGCCTTTTGCTAAGCACCCAAGTCTCGGATCCATATGTGAGTACTGGCAGGACCATGGTCCTGTACAGCAGCAGTTTTGAAGTTATGGTGAGATTTCTGGATTTGAAGAGCTTTGACAGACTATAGTAGGCTCTGTTGGATTTGAGAAGCCGCCCGCGTATTTCTTCTTCTATATTGTTATCGGCTGCTACTATTGACCCAAGGTATTTAAAGGATTGCACCACTTCAAATTCGTGCTCCGCTACCTTGATTGTTTGACCAACTGTTCCTCTCGCATTCGACGCCACCATGTACTTTGTTTTACCTTCACTAATGTGCAGCCCCAGATTTTGTGCCGCCTGCTCGATCTGGATGAAGGAATCATGTACAGCTTGCTCGGTTCTTCCGATGTGATCGATGTCGTCTGCGTAAGCCAGTATCTGGCTGGACCTGTTGACGATGGTCCCTCTTGTTGCCGTGCCAGAGTCACGGATTGCTCTCTCCAACGCCAGGTTGAAGAGGGGGCAGGCCAAACCATCCCCTTGTCGGAGTCCATTAAAGATGTTGATTGGTTTGGATAGCAATCCGGCTATTTTTACTTGGCTTGTTACGTTGGTCATGGTCAACCTACATAGTCGTGTCAATTTATTTGGGATGCCGAATTCTCTCATGGCTTTGTAAAGTTCTACCCTGGCTATGCTGTCGTAGGCGGCCTTAAAGTCTATAAACAGGTGGTATGTTGGGATGTTAAATTCTAGACATTTTTCCATCGCCTGCCTAAGGGTAAATATCTGATCAGTTGTTGATTTGCCTGGAATGAAACCACACTGATATTGTCCGATGATGGTTTTAGCGTATGGGGTTATCCGGTCTTGTAGGATAGAGGAGAGTATCTTATAGGCGGTACTCAACAACGTGATACCTCTATAATTGCTGCACGTTGTGACATCTCCCTTCTTATGTATGGGGCAAATTATACCTTTTCGCCAGTCTTCTGGAATTTCTTCATGCTCCCACACGTGCACTATAATCTCATGAATTGCTTGACGTAAAGCTGGCCCACCGTGTTGAAATAGTTCGGCTGGTATACCATCGGCTCCCGGGGCTTTGTTTTTCTTTAGCCGGCCTATAGCCTCCTCAACCTCTTCTATGCTTGATGGCGGCAACGTAGGGTACTCTTCTTGAAGTAGTGGAGCCTCCACTTCTGCAGTGAGCTGACCATTTAGCAATTCATTGAAGTACACTTCCCATCGCTCCAGTATGCTTAAAAATAAATAAATTGTCTATGGAAAATTCGACTAAAAAAATTCGATGGAAATATCGCCAAAGTAATTCAAAACAAAATCTATTACTTCAAAATAACAATGTGCTTGAAACAGTGAGGTTTCTTTAAATCCAAAAAAAAACTTTGCATATTACCAACCTCGCACCTACTCCAAACCCTATAGTGAAGCCAAGCATGGAAGTTGCAGGAGGGCAACATGCCCCCCCCCCCCCCAAACCTACCTCACTGTTTATATGCCGTAGACTTTATATTTTTGTCTAAATATAGAATTTATTTGGTCGGAAAGTATATAGTTTCTTATTTCAAGTTTAAATTTATTTTAGCCGTTGAAACTATTTTCAAATGATCTAAAAAACTAACAAAATCATTAGAGGCTTAAGTGATATCACGTTAACTGCTGAAGCCCGTAAATGTAAATGTCATATAGGCGTTTTAAAATATATGAATAAATTTGAATGTGTCTAAATGAAAAAAACGTCATTCTTCAAGCCAGAGACATCACTATTGACGATGAAATTCGAAACCTGGACAATTTGTTCTGCGATTTGCAGCTTATTCGTAACAAATGGGATCGAATTTTATTGGAATGCAAATTGTTCTTATCGACCCGAAAAAGACAATTTAAGAGATATTTCGAAGAAAACCAAGGAGTGGAACAAACTCAAACGGACAATGAAACACATTTCAAAAGAAACACCTTTTACGTCATATGTAGTTGATTCGAGTGTATGTATCTGGAATTGGATATTCGGAAGGAATGAAAAATTTGAATGCGACCTTTATCTTTTTATCTCAGTTTTCAAGAATGGACGAAACTGAGATTCGAAATTCCGCCATTGAATTTGCTCAATGTAATTTTTTCCCAGAACTTGGAGATGCTTTTCTCAAACATTTGTGTTGCTCGTACGTTCCTTGTCAGAATTTTCATCGCTCGTGCTCAACACAAGATTGTGTTTCAGGACTTGCTACACTATGGATCGAAGCACCTTTGGCAAAGAAATTGAATTTCGAAGGAAGCTAAAGGAAAGTTCGTATGCAATAAATAAGAAAACATTTCGTCGAATAAAAACCAACTTTAATGGGAATATTGTGATAATATTTTGAATGTAAAAAATAATAATTATGAAGTTTAAATGAAAAGTTTTGCAATGCATCTACATAACTTTTAAAATAAAGAAAAATTTCAAATATTACTAATTACCAAAATCTGTTCTATTTTCAAAGTAAAAGAATGAAGAGCTATTTTTTTAATGATTATAAATAAACGACCATATTTTTCCTCTACTTACAAACATGCGGTTGGCAATAGCGCACTGAATAAAGAGGTTCATTGCTAACTTAGAGGTGTGTGTTTGAACTCCGATCTATTCGTATGCAGAACTATTTTCTATACATCCCCCGTTTGTTTCAACTGGACGATACCCCTCGTATTGATTTGATAATGAACACCTTTTTTCGGTCCACTGTGGCAACTAAAAGTATTTCATTATTTCTATTCATTCTTACTAGTGTCATAATGCTATTAGCAAATACAGTAGGTGTGTAGCAGTACAGTAGGTGTGTAGTTAAAAAAAAAGCAGAGTTTAACCTCGAAAATTGTTTGTTGGATCAAAAGCACTAAGTTTCACAAATCAACTATTTATTATGTTATAAACATTAAAGGTTGCCAACGAAATAATTATAAGCTACAGGTCCGTTAACAAATAAAGCACGTCCGTGTTCTAGATTGATTTTACCACGAGTGAAGTCAATATGTGGATTGTGTTGGAAGGAATATACTTCTCCTTCTAAGTCTGAGGGTTTATCCCTTTTCTCATTGGTCATCGTTACAAGAGTATATACAGTCGCAAAGGACTATACCAAAAATTCAAGCACTACAATTCAATTCCAAGGCTAATTCATGACATTAGGAATCTATTCCTGGCACGGGCCGATACAAATACCACGGAGAACATTCGCCTCGTACTTGCCGATAAAGCTAAATATTGAAGGCACTCAGGCAAAAAACGATTAAAATATAGTCAATGATATGTTAACTTTTTTCTACATCTCTTTATATTCCTTTTTGCACTAGGACTACAGCTATTAGCAATGCGTTTTGTTTCATGAAAATTAATCAGTTAGTTTGTAATCGATTTTACTGAACTTGAGGAAAGAAGTTTTACTAAAATAAAATCATTTGTTGAAGTTTCTGTTATCCAATATTACTACGGTGGAAGTGTTTTTTTATTAAATCACGACATATTGGATTGGTATGACATTTCTTCTTCTGAAAAGAAGAAAAATTTGCTTCTAGATTTTATATCACAATCGTTCCAAAAGCGTTCACACATGTCAAATTGTTCTTCCCGATTAAAAATCGAAAAGTTGATGAGTGAAACAGTTATTTGAATATATTATGTAATATGTAGGAATATATATATAAATATGCAATAAATTAAATAAATGTGTTGGTTGTTTTTAGAACGAATTCTGTAGATAACTTTATTGTTTTTTCTTTTAATTGTTCATAAACATTAACTAACAACTATGGAATATGTATATTTAACAATTTTACATTAATTTCTTTGTATTCAGAGAATGAAACAAAAATTACACAATTTTTTAATTTATAAATATGCAGTGCAGCATTATATTTTGTAAGAAGAAAATTAACAACAATAAATTAAATATAAAAAGAAAACAATAATAAACCGCTTAGGGAAATAAAATAAAAAAAAACTTTTGATTCAAACTTGAAAAAAGAATTGCTATTATTATCAAAAGTTAATTGTAAAATACTGCTTTAAAGTTGTTGTAGTTGTTGTTGGTTGTTGTTAATTATTTACAATGTAATGAATATTTTTTTTATTGTATCGTTTATGTTTACACAGCAAAAAAGGACGACGCGATAACGAGAAACGGCGAAAACTAACGAAAATTCCTAGAACAAGACATCGTCGTCACCTTCGTCGAGTATATTTACTTGGTGGCGAACATCGACACCAGCTTCAAGGAGAGCTGCTTTCCTTTCGTCGGCCTTTTTGCGAGAAATTCTTTTCTTGTCTTGAATCTTCTTCAAACGATAGAACTCCTCACGCTCCAACTCGTCCAGTTCAGAGATAATGTACGCCAAAGTGCGTTCAATTCGAGGAATAATAACTAGCCCACAAAAAACAACATAAATAATCTTCCAAGGGTAACATAATAATGATACTTACCGTGCTCGATAGCATTTACTCTCCTGTTGGTAATTTTTATAACCTCATCCAAGGTTACGAAAGATGTCTGCAGAGAAGCCAGCTCTACAAGCAATTTTACAGCGCTCTGGTAATTTTTCTTTAGTCTTGCTAGCTGTTGACCACCGCGAGCCAAACCGGCCAATTCATAGGTATCAACACCATCCGTATAGGACTCGAATACGGGCAACGTTACACCAGCAACGTTGTCCTTCTTTGTGCGGATTTTGATTTGTGCCTTGGTGACATTTTGGAGGACAACTTGATTGAAGTCACCGGTTGTAAATTTGGCTTCGGCTAGAGAAAATGCAGCTTCTTTCATTACTTCGCCCATTAGAGTCTTCGTCTGCAAATTGAAGTTAAATATTGAATGAGAGTCACGAGTTATATGCAAGTTTTGCAACCTACTTCAATGATTTTTCCCAAAATCATACGGAAACGCATCTGAAGTGCATCAGCTTTCTTTTTAAGCAGTCCATGTCCTTTTTGTGCACCAGCCAGACGTGATTTCATCAACATCTGAGCACTTTATAAAATAAAAAAAGTACAACATTAAAAATGAAAAAAAAAAGATTCAATCAATTGAATTGGGGTGGTTACTGAAGCAAGGATTTTATTTTTTTTTTTCGTTTCTCTAATTTTTTTATAATTGTTTTCTAACTTACCCACGGGATGGAAAAATTGCAAGTCGATCTTTTCCGGACATTTTGCTAATAAGTTTTCTTTTTTATTGGATTTTATTTTCACAGACGAGCCTTTTCAATTTCGTTTTTAGTGAAAGAAAATTTTTTGGTAGGTCAGCTGACAAATGTCTTATGACCTGTCAAATGATGTATTTCTGTGAAGCGACATCTCTAAGCAAACACAAAAACATGTTTTAGTGAAACTACCTTATCGCTGCAATTCAAACAGTAAGGGCTTGCCTACATTCAAAACATTTTGGTAAAAGTACAAAAGCGAATAAACACATACTCTAGCGACGTCTGGGGTAGCAATAGTTTATCATATAAATATAAGCCGTGTTTTTTTGCAAGCCCGGAGGGATTTGGTTGGAAAAAACGACATCGGTGATAAGCGACGCCATTATAATTAGAAACAATATGGAGTTTCCATACAAACTATCGATAACACGTATGCAATTCACGCCGGTAACACAGTTTTTATCCGTGCTTAAGTTAAAACCCGAGAATTCTCCGCGCTTAGCTAAGCCCGAATGGGATTAGTTGTTATTGCATTAAACATGTAAATTGCATGACAGGACGTTGTTTTTTTCGACCAATTTCCTCGGGGCTTGCAATGAAACACGGCTATTATGTCTTTCGTACTTAAAAGTAATTGTGATTTCTTTGAAAAAAAAACGATAGCACCACACCGCCTCAAAAATATGTTAATTCGTTTTATATTTATATATATATATATATACTATATATTTTATCTCAAATTAATACTTTTTGAACCGAAAAGGTGTAGTTAGGCTTCATTAGCCGTGTTCCTTTGGAGGTGACGAATCACTCACGAGTACTTTGCTAGCCATTTTCAATGGAACGCACAGAATTAATTTCCCTACTAATCTCATCTACTCGCCATAAAAGCACAAGTAGTTGGTACTAGATTATCGTTCGGATCTCATAAGTAGTTCACCACCACCAAAGGAACACGGCTATTGCCATCGCTCTCATTTGTCTTCGTAATCTTTTCAGTTTCATTTTTTACGGAAAATGAATTGGATTAGTTAAAAACCACCCAATTTTGTATAATTTAGGCCAGGTTTTTATTAGTTTGATAGCTTATGCCTGTTTAGTAACTAAATCTTTAACCAAGTTTCTCAAAACTAACCTTTTTTCCCATGATTTTTAACAGCAAATTATGAAAATTTGTTAAAAAGTGCAAAAATTTGTTATAATTTCAAGATACCAAATAGACTTATTTGTTAAAAATTATTTAAAATTTTAGTAAAGAGTAAAACCTTTATATATACAATCCATCATAGTACTCTCATGGAACAGAAAAATTTAATTCAACATGTGTTCTATACGTGGCGCTATAGCCACAACAAAACTGACATTATTGTTTGTGGAAGAAAAGTAGAAGAGAAAATAAGGCAAGAATAAGAATGAGAGAAGTATATTATGATGCATCTGACAACAATAAGGAGATTTTAAGGGAGATAGTTGGAACAGATTATTTCGTCATGGCAACCAGCAAAATAAGGGGATACATTTTTTTCTCTATGGACAAATAGGTTTTTTGTTGCTTCCTATAAGCTATAGAATTCGTATAGATAGGGTTATATGTATAGAGGTATACTTTCGTATTATTTTTCGGAAAATTAAATTTAGATTTTCAATTTTTTGTGGAAACTCCTTAGAAGATATAATATGGGTGCTCGTTTCTATCCCTAATGCATTTTAGTGCCTGGGCCATGATAGGGGGCGCTTTTTCACTTTCGGTTAAGATAAATGTCTTAGAAGATATCGTACAGCTGCTATCAATTGTAATACGGTTTTCACACCGAACCAAAATCTCGGATTTCGGCAAAAAGATAACTAAATCTCGTTGAATCGTTCACAACACACATAAACTAGATTTTGTTTCACATTTCAAACGAATCTCATTGTTGATAGAAACACCGAAAAGAAAATCCATTCCAATTAGGGAAAAAAGTCCTGAGCAAATTAGCAAATTATACACATTTGATTTTCTCTCTATTCTTCCTTTGAAAACCCCACAAAACGGAATCAAAACCCACTACCTGAGTACACTACACTCAAAAGATATAATAAACTGTCTTATCATTGACTCTTTTTTTGTGACTGAACTTCTATACTGAAGAGAAAAATGAGTAATTAATTTTCACATTCAAACTGTTCCAAGAAGATTTTGAGGAGATTTCGCAGTAATCTACTAGATTATGAAATCTGTTAATGTATGGGAAATCTAGTTGATTTCGTTGAGATTTGGTGCTTTTCGCTCGAAATCTAGATTTTGATGCGGTGTGAAAAGGCTATAAGTCATAATTAGAATAAAAAAAAGCACTCCATATAATATATCCTCTAAGGAAAACTCACATATCACATTAAAGAAGCAACGTTGTTAAATTTCACTATATCTACATAAGTGGAATGTAAAGTTGCTATATTTTGTATTATTATTATTTTTGTTCTTCAAAATGACATAAAAATAGAACTTTTTAATAACAAAAATAATAATAATTATGTATAATGATTTAGGAACCTACCGCAATGGCCTTTTTTATAATAATTTATACGTTATGTAGGCAGATAGGTATAGGTATGCAGCAAGGTATTAAATGTTCTAAACATGATTTGTTTCAAATCGAATGTGTAGGTAGGTATAGGTATTCGTTTTTTTTTTCGATTAAAAAATAGTTTTCATGTAGAAAGTTTTGGAAAAAATTGGTTTAGATAGGTACATTATACAAAAGAATTCAGTTTTTTTTTAATCAAACAGGTAATTTTTTCGAAAAAAATAGATTTCATGTGGTCGTTGGCATAAGACCAAAATAAAATTATTTCGAAAAAAAAAAATAGTTTTTTCCTTAAAAATGATAGGTATCCCAATTTTGAATATTAATTGAAATAAATACAACTAAAATTTATTTTTCAAAAAATTAAATAATTTTTTTTTCGAAAAAAACGTTTTTATGTAGACAATTTTATAAAAATTTTAAAAAATTTGGTACGTACTCCAATTTTTGAAAAAAAAATATGGAACGACGGAAAAAAATATTTTTTTAATTAGGTAGGTACCTACTAAGCATTTAAATTTAGTACAAAATTTTAAAATAATTGTATGACTTTAAAACAATTATAGCACTTGTGATACCTAGTATGTGCTGGCGTTGTTTTTTTTTAATATTTTGTTCGAACTTAGGGGCTGGCTAAACAGAGCGTGATCTATAGCGTTCTTTGTAAAAAAAATACAACAAACAATTGATTGTCACGTTCTTTTCTTGTTTGTATGAATCGTTGACCGCACCGCCCGACCGCGTTCTGTTTGGCCAGCCCTTAAAAGTATTTTTTTTTTTTTTTGAAAATTGTCCCTCCTGTCTAAACGGGGGGACAAATTATCCTCCATACATTTATTTCTTATATGTTTCAATCTTCACGCTTTAGCTATATATCCCTATCAGAGATCAGAAATAAATCTCAACCTTTTGAAAGGTTCCTTAATAACTCTTATTTGTTGTTATTTTCAATAAAAGTCACTCAATAAGGTCACTGTAAGGTCTGAAGATTTTTTTGCTATTTTTGTATGTTTCGGTCAAATAGTGAGATTTGTTGCTGAGAGAAAAAAAACTAATCTCATCTGCAAATTTATCAATCAGAATGTCGGTTTGTTATGAACGCACACGGAAATGCAGTTAATTAGGCTTTTTAGTCATCGGTGAATACTTGTCAGCAAAAACTGAGTGATTTTGTGGTATAAAGTAAAAAAAGACACGCTCGACAAATTTGACATTTTCCTCTGCATTAACCTTTTTTGATTTATTTTCAGCGAATAAGGTTAAAAGTTGACCTTTTCCATTTATTTTATCATAAAAATCTCAACCATTGAGAGATATTTTTAAAAATAAAAAAACAGCTTAGCCGATATCATAATTTCTTTTTTTAAATTTTAGTTAAATTTAATAGATTTTTAAAATTAACATACTTAACTTAATAGGGTTGATAAAATTGAATTAATTTAAAAAATAAATAAAATTGAAAGAAAACTTTGTGTAAACTTTGTTTTTATTTTTAATAAATATATATTTAATATTTTCACAACATTAAAAATTTTTAAAAAAGCGACGCGTTTCGGATTTATGAATCCATCTTCGGGCTTGTGTTGTTGGACTGCGGTGTTATTTTGCCAATATTGGTGTTCGGTGCCTTATGTGGGTGAACTATTTGATGTTATTTGCTATTGTGTATTCGTCTCTTTTTGTTTTGTGCTTCTTTTTTGGTGTTTAATGGCGGTGTCATATAGTGTGTTGGTTTTAATTGTTAATTTGTCCTTCAAAACTTTGTCTTGTTCTATTTTGTTTGCTTTATATATTTCGTTCTCTTCAAGAGCGTCTAGTGTTGTTCCTTTTTTGCATATGTGTAATGGCCGTAGGTTGGATTCAAAGTTGGTGTAATTGTGGTTCTTGTCTATTAAGTGTTGTGCGAAAGCTGATTTGGTGCTTGGTTTTGGTTTGTGTTCTAAGAACCTGTCATAAAATGTTCTACCTGTCTGTCCTATGTAGTAATTGTCGCAGTCGTTGCAATTAATTTTGTAAACGCCGGAGCATGTTTTGATTTGTCTTGTTGGTTTTTGTTGCACGATTTTTTGTATATTGTTTTTGGTTTTAAAAGATATATTTATGTTTAGTTTTTTAAATTCGTTTTTTAGAATTTGTGGTAGTAAATTAGTGTATTCGATTGCTATGTATTTTTTATCTGTGGTGTTTTCTTCATTGGTGGTGTTTTTGTTTTTTATTTTCTTATTCTTTTTATTGATTAATTTGTCTATGATTTCTGTTTTGTATCCGTTTGTAACTGCTATATGTTTTATTGTGTTTATTTCTTCTTCGTGATCGTCTTTATTCATGGGAACGTTGAACAGTCGGTTTATTAAGGCATTGAAAGCTGCCATTTTTTGTGCATATGGGTGGTGGGAATTTTGGTTGATGGTGGTATCCACAGATTAGCCATATGAAGATGAGAATCTTTCGTACGTTTCACCCTCCAAAACCCATTTGTTTACATTGTTGTATTTGTAATTTCATCCCGCGTCGATAAATAGATGTGAATTGCAACAACAATTGAACCAGGTGTGTGAAGATTCCTACTGTCTATGTGTGAGGTTTTTATACACACATTCTCATTTTTTATCTGATATCTGACAGAACAAGCTTGTAGGCAAATTAAAATGGCTGCCGGAGATTCTCATCTTCATGTGGCTAATCTGTGGTGGTATCTGTCGTGGTTGGTTTTCTGTAGATTTTATAGTTGAGTTTGTTGTTGTTTTTGTTGATGGTCAGATCCAGGAAATTAATCGTGTTATTATTTTCTATTTCGGCTGTGAATTGTATTTTGTCATTTATGTTGTTAAGGTACTTTTTTAGGATTTCGATTTGTCTGTAGGTTCCGTCAAAAATGACGAAGGTGTCATCGACGTTTCACCCTCCAAAACCCATTTGTTTACATTGTTGTTTTTGTAATTTCGTTTTGTGTCGATGAAGAGATGTGAATTGCAACAACAATTAAACAGGGTGGGTTGGTTCTGTTTTGACAGTTCGACCATTTTTTATGTGTAAAAAACGCAGCCATCTTTAAAGAAATTTCAACTCATCAGCTTTTCACCACGAAAATGGCGGACCTAAGGTGGGATATCGGGATGTGTTCGGAAAATACAGATTCAATGGTGCAAACAGAATAATTAAGGGTGCACCCATATTGTTCATAAATCTATAGCTGGCCATTCACGAGTGAGCCTTAAGTCAATATTTTTTTAAGAAATCGACACTTGCAGCTTCCTTAGGGTAAATTCATCAAACAGAAATAATTAGTTATTATCGAAAGTGATAAAAATATGATGCAAAGAATCCAGATGATTAAATAACGACACAGATCTTACTAAATATACATTATATGTTGTGGCGAAGATTGTGATGAGCTGAATTTGAATATTTTGAGTTTATTTTAAAAATGCTAGAAACACTTTTTTGCTACAAATATTGCTAACTCTTCTACTTGGCTGATGTATTTCAGTAGTAAATATATAGAATTTGTATTATAAACCCTTCATATACAGCAGTTAAAGCCCAAACCAAGCAACTCTCGTTTGGTGTGTTGTGGAGTCATGTGTCTACGTTGACAGATTAGTGAATAATTAGGTTACAGCGCGGAAGTATTCCATAAGAATATTGAATTCATCCGGTGTCAACGGGGTATGAAATTCTGGTGGAAAACTATAGTGCCATCTGTGCGTTGAAAGGGGTAAGGGTAAACAGAGTAAAAAAGTAGTAGATGAGGTTTGGCGAAATGTCAAAGAAAGAGTGGTAGATACAGAATACAGATACAATTTAATAAGAGAAACAAATGTTAGAACAGATCGGTTCGGATGATGCAAACGGTGTAAGAGAAGGAAATAGTAATAATATAAAAAAATATTGTATGTTCCATGGCTAAAATCACTTTGAGGAGGTATCCGATGAAAGGCTTTATATTTATGTACATTTTTGTTAAATCAGTGTTCAGCATTTCTAAATGAAATAGAAAAGCAAAGAACACTCCTAAAGCATCACTTTTAACAGCAAATGGAAAGAAGACTTTTTGCAATATTCTGTTCTCTCACTAACCGATTAAATTAAACTACTGCGTTTATAATTATGTATTGATTTATTGTCAATTTGCATTTTTGATTATTATTTTACTACCCTTTAAATATAATTGTTCAAAATCCTCCATGCAACTTTAAAACCAAATGATCTTAGGTGTCGTGAACACTTGATAGTTCGTTTCGCCATTTTTATTAGTTTTTGAACGTGCCCATTGAAACTCATCAAGTTTTCAAAATATCGTGGTGGAAATCAGTAAGTTGCACTAGTATGAGTTAAAACACGCATACTAATGCAACTTACTTACTTCACCACGGGCAGCCATATTGTTTAGCTTGTAGGCAAACCCGAATGACAGCCGAGGTTTCCAATCTTTATAATTCATAATCTCTGCTCATGAGTATCGGTTGCCTTCTTTATCCATAACCAAAATTACTCATGAACAATTGCAACAATTTTCGGGTACTCAAAACAAAGCGAGTATACTCGAAATAAAATGGGTATTCGAAAATATTGTGAACATCATGAACAACCAAAGGCAATGGGATCGTGGATCGGTCATCGGTCTTGCATCGTAGTTCGTGGAAGGTTATGTAGATTTTGGGTATTTATTTTTATCTATTCATTGTTTCTATATGTTCGGTGGTTTCAATTTGAAATAATTTGCAAGAAGTAAAACCGGTTGTTGTTGTTTTTTGCTTTTGTATGAATAGATTTATTATTGGGTTGGTAAAAAGATGCAACACATGATCGTCAATATCTGCGAAAAGTGTATTTATGTAGATTAGGTATTTATGTAAATAATATACCCAACCCTAATAAATATGCGATATAATGCTGTATTTTGGAATTTGTTTTAAAAAAGGATGACTCTTTTGGTTTCTAGGTCTAGGTATATTGTAGCTTAAACGACTTTATAAAAATGCATATTTGTATAATATATATTTGTACCTATGTGCATTGAACATAGCGAAAAATTGTATGCGTATTGCGTAGGTATGTAAGATGTAGGTTATAGGTACATTTATATATTGATGTCTATACAGTGTTTTTTTAGTGATGGGTTGAATTCGCAGAAAAAAAAAACTGATGTCTGTTTTTTGCGATTATATTGAAAAGATTTATGAATGGGTCGATATAAAGAAAATATGCAATTATATTACACATAATCGTCAATATCGCGGCAAATGCCTTTTTGTATGTAAGGTATGTAGGTATATAATATACACACAAACGCCATATGAAAGTTTGGGATGTTGCGGTTTTTATGTCATTCCTTTAAAAAGGATACGCCTTCAAAAAAATATACATACATATGTAAAAAACGCAGTTGAGTATGACTGATTTCAATTTGGTTGAGAGTTTGCATGTGAGAAGTTGCGTTTTTGTAATTGATTGCTTTGAAATTTTTACGTTTGAAATGCAAATACTGTCGGAAACCGAGAAAATGGAAATATATAATCACATACAGCCAAATTAATAAAAATTGCTTATTCTACCTTTATTCCACGACCTTACTAAACCATGGAATAAGGGTAAAGCTACGGATTAAAATTTTACATTAATAAAAACAAATTGTTAGTGGAATAGTAAAGTGACGTTTACAAAAAATCCCTTAGGAAAATCTACTACAATAAGTAAGATGCCTGTTTGGTAACTTGAAGTTTTCACCAAGTTTCGTAAACTTGGGTTTTTTTTTGTATGGGTTTTGACAGAAAATTTGAAGAAATAAAAAATAAACCTCACGTTACCAAACACACCTAACAATTACGTTGTTTTGATTATTTGCTGTCAAAATTGTTTTTTAGTTTATATATTTTATTTTATTATTTAGGTGGGTACAACAGATTTTCATGAATTGTGTTTGGATGTTGGTGTGTTCGTTGACATAAGAGAAGATGTAATTTCTTTTTTTGTTTGCTGGAAATTCTATTCGTATTAAATGGAGGGATAGATAGATAGACAGAGAGATAGATAGATAGATAGATAGATAGATAGATAGATAGATAGATAGATAGATAGATAAAAATACAAAAAGAAGAGAAAATTTGTAGGTAGGTTGGATTTTTCCGCAACAAGAGTGAACTCATGTCATTCCTGAAGCCTGGCTGTATATTTATATATACATATTCTATGTTTCTTCCTGAAATCCTCCTCACTAAGCACTTGCAGTGGATCGTATCTGGTTTTGTATATTTTTCTTCTTCTTGTCCTTGATGGCTGATTGTCCAATAATTCCAAATGGTTTAAGAACTCGACAAATCGACATTATTATTTTTATCGAAAATTCAATTTGCAATCTTCACTTATATTTTTTAAATGCAGAATAAATTTGACACATCTGGTTCTTATTCCTTCGCTAAACCACCTTCTTCGGTGGTTTAGCTTAGTAAACGTCACTTAATTGATATTTTATTTTTTAAATAACATTTTGCACTTAGTCCACGGAATAAGGCTTAAGCCTTCGCTATTCCACTTCTATTAATTTGGCTGATAAAGTCTATTGTTCCACCAATGCATTCGATATCTGTGGACTATGGTGAAGATCTACCGTCTACGTCAACTAGGGCCAGAGACCTTTTCTCCGACTTTATGGCTGAAAATTCTACAGCAAACGAAAACTCCTTTGGTATTGAAATTGAACGGTATATTCAATATAACTATAACGGCGCTATAAATATGCTTCAATGGTGGTTTGAAAATAAAAATCTCTTCAAAAACCTTGATCAAGCTCATTTAATTACCAACTGCATCCCTGCAACATCAGCAGCATCAGAACGAGCTTTTTCACAGTCTGGAAATATAATAACTGAATAAAGAACAAGATTGAATCCAGAAACAGTCAACAATTTGATGGTCGCGAATTCCAACTTGAGGATAAATCCGATTTCACTCTACAACGCCATCTTATCAACAATTTAATAATAAAATAAAAATATTATTCAATAAAAAGGGTTTTAAATACATTATAACCTTTATAAATTTATTTTAAAAAATAATTTCATAGCTATTATGTTTTTCATAGTTTTTCTTTGTTATATTTATTTTTTTTTAATTATGTTCTTTTATACCTATATTCTTTTTTTTTTCATTTTATTTTACTTGGATATCATATATCTGTAATGTATGTATGTTATGTACTTTCTTTATTAATTAAAATAAATCAAGTTGAACAAATTACGTTTCATCTATTTGAAAACTCATAATCCGAACATTTATTTCTTACTATACTTCTTAGACGTTATACATACTGAAAAAAAGAAATTGAAATGACAAATGACATCTTAAAAACCAACCACCATCCATCAATCTACACAAGATAGTTTAGCCTACCCATCGTCAGCCACCGACCTCGAATACACACCTTCCGCCACGAGTCAAGTATATTTGATCATATTGATCGTGGACAATTTGGTTACGAGCGCTTGACTCGTTTTTATTCGAAACCATTTCAACTCGGTTACAACGTATACTCGTTTGTACTCGCTTGATGCTTGTGCTGACTTACGAGTCATCATACTCATGAACATGAAAACTCGTAAATATTTTGGTTGTGTTTGACTCTGTTTGTTCGAACTCGCTTTTTTCGAGTAAGTATTCGATGTTCATGATCTATACTCGACTCGTTTTATTCTCTGGCTAGGTATATCCTTTTGGGAAGCAATAGAGGTCTTCCAAGATTTGTCTTTGTCTTTTCTCCTTCTAATTTGACATCTAAAAACAACAACGATAAAAGTCCCTGGTTGGAAAATATTTACATGCTCTTGGCAGTGTTAAAAATCCGGTCATTTGATTATTTTTTGTATTTGCAACTGAAAACTTAAATTTGCGATCGAATTACGTTTTAATTAGTGTTTAAACATTTTAGTGAACATTTTTTCAAGTGTTTGTTACAAAAAAACTAATTTTATTACATGTTAATCACTATTATTAAACACACGACTTTTTTGGCTCGCCTTCGTGCCTTCGGCATTTGGTTTTGTTTTCCAACCAGGGAGTGCTGTCAGATTTTTTTTTTTTTTTTTTTTTTATTTCACACTGACACTTCTGACATTTGGTGGCAGAGATCCATAAAGCATTTCAATATCGGCCAGTTATATTATTTTTATTTCATACCGGCCATGTATGAGTAAATTTATGATTTACTACGTATATACCCACAACAGTTTTTAATATTGATAGATGCTTACATTTCAGTGTAAAAACATTTATTCAATAATTAGAAACGTCTTTGTGAGAGAAAAAACAAGAACTACCAATAAAAATACTTTATACGAAAAGTTTTCCGAAGTGGAGTCAGATTCACAAGAACAAATTTAATAAAATAACTAAAATTTTGAAGTGTTAACATGATTTTAACGTTCGTAATAGAACTTTGATCTTTTAATTATTATAAGCAATAGTTTAAAAATAAAACTTTTCTTTTGCAATAATATTTTGAGCCAATTTAGAATTCAAAAATCACTTTGTTACAAATTACACTAACACAATCAAAGAGTTTGTTTAACCTCTGACAAGCTTTCAACTGAGGTCTGGGCAGACTTCCTAATGGAAAATTATATACGCAGGGTTGAAAAGTTTGCCCTATGATTGTGCCTCGTAAACGTCGTAAACTGCATAAGTTTATCACCTCGTAAATAAAATGTCAAAATTTTTATGGAAAATTATATACGCAGGGCTGATAAGTTTGCGCGATGATTTTGCCTCGTAAACCACGATTGCTTTATAGGTGCGTTCATGCAAAGAGAAGCATACATTTACGCAAATACGATGTTCGTAAATATATCGTATTTTATGAATACCCCTAATTTTTTTGGAAAATTTGTACAAAATTTTGTAAACTTAAAAACAATTGATTTGATATTTTTGAAAAATAATTTTTAGGTATAATTTTATTGTTTTTTTTTAAAGTTAGCACACTAAAATTCAGATTTTTTGGAAAATTTTCACAAAATTTCTGATTTGATAGCTTTTAAAAATAATTTCTAGTTGTATTTTAATTGATATTGAAAATTGGCATTCCAAATGTTTCAAAATTATCTATGTATTTATATTTTTAAAAAGTAGTTTTTAGGAGTATTCAAAAAATCAGTTGATTTTCAGAACTGACATACCTACATATAAAACATGTTTTTTTAAGATATACAATACTGTAAGCTGTAAGGCCACAACCATACAAATACCTATTTTGTTTTGAGAACAAATATTTAATTTCATGATTTCGTAGGAATAGCTGGTAATAATTTTGTTTTCTCATATTCTTTTTCTATTTAAAGTTTTTTTTAGAAAACTGCCCTCCCAGCCTTTCCATCACTCTTCCCAACAATTTTTTTCAACTCACTTACACGTTTAAGGGCTCTCCCAAACCAACGCGAAACATTCGGCGCGACAACGAAACTTCCGCCTGTCTTAATTTATTTACATGGAGATTAATGGGAGCACCCACACTGGCGCGATGCGAATCTTCGAATATTATTCAGTCGTCGCATATTCGCGCGAATGTTTCGCGTTGGTTTGGGGCAGCCTTAAAGGCTCTCCCAAACCAACGCGAATACTTCAGAACGACGACGAAAATTATTCGCCTTTCTCAATTTATTTACATGGAGATTAATGGGAGCACAGCCTTTAAGGCTCTCCCAAACCAACGCGAAACATTCGCGCGAATATGCGACGACTGAATAAAGGCTCTCCCAAACCAACGCGAAACATTCGGCGCGACAACGAAACTTCCGCCTGTCTTAATTTATTTACATGGAGATTAATGGGAGCGCCCACACTGGCGCGATGCGAATCTTCGAACATTATTCAGTCGTCGCATATTCGCGCGAATGTTTCGCGTTGGTTTGGGACAGCCTTAATATTCGAAGATTCGCATCGCGCCAGTGTGGGTGCTTCCATTCATCTCCATGTAAATAAATTAAGACAGGCTAAAAGTTTCATCGTCGTTCTGAAATATTCGCGTTGGTTTGGGAGAGCCTATCATCTCCATGTAAATAAATTGAGACAGGCGAAAGTTCCGTCGTCGTTCTGAAGTATTCGCCTTGGTTTGGGTGAGCCTTTAATCGTAAAAATCTCGCTGTATTGTGAATTGGAGAATGATTTTATAACGAGAAAAAGTTGGCAGCGTTTCTGGTCACACTGACGTCTCGTTTTATCGTTGCTTTGTGAAACAGGCTTCAAAGAGTTTGCCAAGTTTTGTTTTTTTTTTTGCTTGCGTGCTTCAACTGACGTTTGGGCAAACTGCCTACTTGCCCATCACTACGTTTAAGCTACAGCTAGATGTCAGAGAAATCGCTTTGGAGAAAACGTAATGGGACGTATTCGTAATCGTAAGATAACACGTGCTCAAATAACATATTTGACAGATTAAACGTTTTGTTTTATTCGAACGCGGCACATCGAATCGGCAAAATATACTTTTAATTTAATTTAATTCAGTTGATTTTTAAATAAATACAAAACAGAATTTAATATGGGTCGTGATCGCGTTAAAAAACAAAACCCTTTTGCTGCCAAGAAACGCAATAAGAGACAGATGGTGAGTCCTCTTGTGCCCACAAATTATCCTCAGATTTGTATAAAGTTTTGTATTGTTTTTGTTAAGGCCGATAGACCAGACCGCCGTTCGGAACCCTATAAAGAAATCGTTCGTGAAAATGAGGCGTTTGATAAATATTACAAGGTAAAATCTTAAGTAGAACCATCAAAGAAACTTTAAGTTCACTAAATCAATGTTATTAGGTACAAAAAATATGCAAAGACGAAGTCGAGTGGTCAAAGTTCCTTGCTGCCATCAAAGACAATCTGCCCACCACATTCCGGGTTACAGGATTCAAAGATGAAGCTAAAGCTCTCTTAGAACTTATTAAGACCAAGCTCTTTGAATCTTATATTGAAGGCGTGTCCGAATTGCATCAGATTCCCAAGGAAAAAGTTGAACGTCCTCTTTGTCTTCCATGGTATCCCGAAGGATTGGCATGGCAACTGCATCTAACTCGAAAGGACATTCGTCGTTCAGAACCGTTATTTCGATTACATAACTTTCTCATTGTAGAGACGAGTGCTGGTAGCATAAGTCGACAAGAAGCTGTTTCCATGATTCCACCGTTGGTTCTCGATGTCAAACCAACAGATAAAGTTCTGGATATGTGTGCCGCACCTGGTTCCAAGACCGCTCAACTAATCGAAGCTTTACATGCTGAGTCCGATAGTAAAATCCCGTCAGGATTTGTTGTAGCCAATGATGTTGATAACAACCGCTGCTACATGTTAGTGCATCAGGCAAAGAGGTTGAATTCTCCTTGTTTTGTGGTCACCAATCACGACAGTAGTCACTTTCCTAACTTGTTGGTAAGTATAATTGCTAATTGAGTTTAGATTAACATACATTTGGAGTTAAATTAAATAGCAAAGTAAAAACAATAAATACAAAGTAGGGGACAGGAACAGGATTGTCCACTTGACCGGACAAAAACTTATAAATTTATTAGATTACATACTTAGCAGGCTAAAAAAAATGGAAGTGATTAGACATGCCAGTTATATCAGTTTTGGTTTATAAAAGTACTGTTTATGCACCCCCGCAGGGCCAGGACGACAAACTGTTATAGATATCAAAAACTGGCTATTCTCTAGTCTCGTCCTTTTAAAAGTACTGTTTATGCGTCCCAAGGCCCTCCACCGGTGGGCATGCTTCGGGCACGAAGTTTTGTTTTTCAAGTAGTGCAAAGCGTTTTAACGTAAGCCCACGTTTAATGGCGATAAACGGTTATAACTGTTATAAATCAGTATTAAATATTTCCATTCAATTCATTGCAATTCATTGCGTTTATCTTATCTAGCAAACAAATCCAGATGGCAGTAAGTCTGTGTTGAAATTCGATAAAATTCTCTGTGATGTCCCATGCTCTGGCGATGGAACTATGCGAAAAAATCCTGACATTTGGACAAAATGGAATACAGCACAGGGGAATAACTTACATGGGTATGACGTCACATCCTATATATATAAATATAATTCTTAGAAAAAAAAATTATAGCAATATCTATATTTTACAGTATTCAATATCGAATCACTCGCCGCGGAGCTGAAATGTTAGAAGTTGGTGGTCGCCTAGTCTATTCCACTTGTTCTATGAATCCTATTGAAAATGAAGCTGTCTTACAACGTATTATTCAAGATTCGGATGGAGCTTTGGAGATCGTAGATGGTTCCGATTTAGTACCGGGTCTTAAGTTCAATCCAGGAATGACTGATTGGGTGTTGGCGTCCAAGGATTTGGAGATTTTCACCAGTTTCGATCAAGTTCCGGAGAAATATCATACTGTGATAAGACCCAATATGTTCCCACTGCCAGCTGGAGAAATTGAGAAAATTGGATTGGAAAAATGGTAATGACAACACTCTAATGGTTCCACAAAAATTGGCATTGTTACATGCTGCCTCCACTGGGCATCAACGATGCCCAACATCACAGCCATAATCCAATCCACAATCTGACTTGCATGGATAATGTCACAACATGACATGGATTTTTGTGCCTCCATTGTTTTTTTTTTTTAGACATGTTCAAAATCCGAGCATCGTTCATGCCCAGTGGAGGCGGTATGTTATATTTCGCGAGATCATTTATTAACATAGTCGTACTTGTAGTCTCATACAGTTGGCAATCGCCTCAATTCCCAAAATGTTTGTACAGTAGAGTATTGGTTCTAACCAACAATAACTTTTTATTGCATTACAACATATCGAAGCTATATTCTTAGAGTTCAGCTTCTAGATTCGATTTTATCAATAAAAATGGCCAACGATTTTTAATGGTTATAATGAATTGGTTTTGCCGTGTTTTCCCCGTAGAAAATTTGTAAAACAAAATTATAATTTTTGCCAAGTTTTATCAGGATATTTATATTATATTACGTGCATTAAATTCCTAATATCATTTATCTTAAATTTAGAAACTTAATTGTACTATCTCTATACCTGCATAAAAAAAATGTATACTATATTTTGTGTAAGAAATTTTTTAAGCTTTAATATTTTTTCTGTAAAAGTAATCGTCAGAATTCATGAAAAACTCTTTTAGGGGGGCATTTGACCCCCCGTAAAATTGATAGCGGCGTTGCTGTCTGTTCAGGATCTAAAACTAGAACAACGATGTCCGAAGAAACATTTTTCTGCTTAAAATGTCGAGTTGAGCATTGAAATAAAGTTGTTTTTTTATTCCATAGGAAATTAAGCAAATCTTTATTTGTTGATACTTTAATCACAATTGCCAGGGATATTTCGTCAGGAAAATGTTTGGAATCCTTTTTTAAAATCACGGATTAGTGAATTCCAGAGATAAATAAAATAACTAATTACAGAGCAAGCTGTTAAATGTATAAAACTAAATTATCCATCAGTGGCGTGGCGTGAATAATTTGAAATGTGAAGTCGCAAACTTTAGAACCTTAATTCTCTAGGGGTTAAAAGATTGTGTAAAAATAAGGACATTATACAGACCCAGTTGATGATTTATTATTTCAATACAAATCAATTCCCTACTAAAGTAATCTATAAATTTGTTTTAATTTTATATTTACAGTATGCGCATTCTTCCACATCTTCAGGAAACAGGTTCTTTCTTTGTTGCAGTGATTGAAAAGAAAAAAAAACTTCCTTTCGAAAAGAACGATGCCGAAGCGCTGGAGAAACCAAAGCCAAAAGTAGAAGAATCGCCTGATGGTACTCCAATTGAAGAACCTAAATCAGCACCATGGGGACCTCAACGCAAAAGGCGTCGCCTTCAAGGATACAAGGAAGATCCTTATGTATTTTTCAAAGACGATGAAAATGTATTTAATGAAATCAAGAGTTTCTACGAATTGAATGATGCTTTTGATAGGCGAAGCCTTTTGACAAGGTGTAACAACGAAAAGAAGAAAAACATTTACTATTGTTCCGAACCGATACGCGATCTGGTACTGCTAAATGAGGATTCTGTTAAAATCATTAATACAGGAGTGAAGACGTTTGTTCGTTGTGAAAACCGTTACTCGACGAACTCGTACCGATTGGCTCAAGAAGGTTTGCAGACATCGAATGCTTTTATAGGCGAAAGTCGTCGAATCGAAGTTAGTAAAGAGGATTTCATTTTATTGCTACAATGCACAGATCCTACTAAGCCACCTTCAACGACAGAATTATGCGAAGAGACACAGAAAAGGGCGAAAGAATTAGGTTAGTTTTTACACATTTTTTTGTTATTATTATTATTATGCTTATGTTAATTTAAAAAAATATTCTTAATTTTTTCATAGGTGTTGGCTCCTGCATTTTGAAGTATGTAGATAAGCGATTTACCCTTTATGTTGTTGGATGGAGAGGATCATCAAGTCTACGTGCGTATGTTGATGTCAATGAAACTGTACATATATTGCGACTCCTAGGAGCTGACTTATCCAAATTTGGTATGAATAGAAAAATGAACGTTTAAGACAGAGCTTGTAATTAAGAAAATTCTTTTTTAGAAAAAAATAAATTCAAAAAAGTTGATGACTTGGTTGTCGGTGAGGAGAAAGGGGAAGCCGATGACTCTGATCTTGTTGCCGACGAAGTTGGAGTTGAAGCAGAAGAAGCTGTAGAAACTGAATCGAAAGAGGAATAATGGGAGAAATAAAACAATCATGTTTTGTTTGAAACTTAATTATGATGATTCGAATCATAAAGCATTTTATATTTTTTGATTAAATGAAATATTTCATATATTTATGTTTTTTTCGTTACTGTAAAATAAAATATTTATAATTTTTATTTACCGTACAATTTAAATGTGAAAATATATTTTCTAGAGTATTTCTAAAACACTGGTCCTTTACTTCAAAAAATTAAGAAAACAATGGTGTTGAATTGTCATTGAGATTATTTTTTTATGACTTGTATGATTTGTTGGCAAATCTTGTCAGAAGATTATTGCGCTTTGAATGTTCAATTGCTCCGAAAACAGCAATAAACTTATGATTTCTAGTGGAAATTCCCAATTGTAATGCAATTCACATTTTCCTTTTTTCTAATTAAAATATAGTGGTCATATGTTACGTAGAGGCTTCAATGCATCGTATTTACATATCCAGCATTAAGATTTTGTTTTGGCATAAGCTTTTCAGGTCCATCTGTCTACATATGTATTTCTCAATAGCCTACAAAATGAATTTTTTCAAAAAGTCCAGGGGCCGAATTACCGCATCAGTTATCGAGTAATACGTGACTGAATTATGTGAGTTTGGCTCACGCTCACGTTATAGAGTCGTCATCCCCATAGGTTTTACACGTTTATTCGATCACTGATAGCACTCACTCGATCAGTCACTGATGCGGTAATTTGGCCCCAGTTAACATCCTACTATTCATCAATCATAATGTACGTACAAATATAAAATTTAAGAAATACTACAACTTATTTATACATAGCAGGGCCCGTATTACGAATTACGATTATCGATTCAAAATAGCTTTTAACGGCCTTTAGTCCATAAAAATTGGCGTTTCGTCCCGGCGATCTCACTTGGACTCATCAGTTGACAAGTGAGGGCCTTGTCAATACGCAAAAGGCCGTTAAAAGCTATTTTGAATCAATAATTCAACAAGTTCAATTAAATAGTGCTAAGTCTTCTACTTGGTTGATGTATTTCAGTAGTACATAGAATTTGTATTATAAAACCTTCATCGTTCAAAATCCATCGTTATCGTTACGGTGCGATTACGTTTTACGATAGTCGTTTTTTTTTAAAAAGATACTCTTTTAATTTTACGACTGCTTTTGGCGGTCGTTTTCTATAGTTTTGACTCATGACTATGTAGCTGCCTATGTTTGTTATTTAGATTTGGTTCTGCTGGTTTTTTTATTTTATCTGGCAATATGTTCAAGCATCCATTTTCATAAATCATTAATGGTTTATGTCATGACTATCGTTTTCTCGGGTATGGTTTTTTTTTGCCTTTCGTTTTGTAATTCGGAATACGGGCCCAGCGCTGGGGGGCATTTTGAAGAGAATTCCCTCACATAGTCGGAAAATTCGCTTTTTGTCCGACAAATCTTTTCTTGTTTCCCTTTTTATTTCCCACAGCATAAATGAAGATATTTTCTTTAAAATAAACAGCATTCAATTTTATCCCAAAAGTCTTCTATATTATTGAAGGAATCTTTTGCTTTTCAGTATCATTAAAAAGAAGGAAGTGGTCATCACTCCAAAAAAATTACTTTGAAAAGTTTCTAAATAAATATTTTCTATATTTTAGTTTTTGCTTTTGTTGAATTAGTTAGTTATATTTGATAGGAAATCGTTTTTTTAAATTTTGATCAAAACTTTTTAATAAAAATCTTGACAGCAGTTATTGTTTGTCGCTTTTTCGAGTAAAATTTGATGAACAAAGAATTCCCACAAAATGAGTAGGTTTTCAGTTTTTACCTTAAGGTCAAAATTCCCAGAGAAAGGGTTCTTGCCCATGATCTCCCAGCACTGATAGTACGATAGAAGTTCCTACATTCGTATTGAGAACAAAATTCTGAAAATTTTTAAAAATAGCGAATCTCGAGGATAATTTTGTTTTTCTCGGAATATTTTATTCCAAAATTTTGTTGCCATCGTGAATGCCCTCGTTGTGGTGGTGGTAGTCAGATACCCATCCAAAAAATTTCAGATAGCTTTGATTTGCTGTTGCATCAGCTTTTTGATGTGTAAACCACAGATTAGCCATTTGTTTACATTGTTGTATTTGTAATTTTTCCCGCGTCGATGAATAGATGTGAATTGCAACAACAATTTAACCAGGTCTGTGAAGATCCCTACTGTCTATGTGTGAGATTTTTATACACACATTCTCATTTTTTATCTGATAACTGCCAGTTCAAGCTTGTAGGCAAATTAAAATGGCTGCCGGGGATTCTCATCTTCATGTGGCTAATCTGTGGTGTAAACATCTATGCTGGCGGTAGTGCAACGTTACGTCGTGCAACGTTACGATCTGCATACTAGGATGGGTGCGTTCAGTAAAAATAATCTTAAGATCCCCTTCAAGCAACAACAAGTCCGTTTTGGATCCGCGCACGTTTACACATATTAACCGTGAGTCCCGGCATTCACACAATTTTTTTGTTTATAACATGGGATGACAACAACACAAACAACCTTTACCAATAGATTCCAAACGAAACTTACGAGCATCATGCACGTTCTTAATTTTGGAAGGAGGAAAACATTCCCAAGGTAATTTTTGTTCGCGACAGGATTGAGCGATTGGTACAAAATAACAGTCAAAAATGATCAAGGCGTGCGTCGTGAGTTTCCAAAAACACCGATTCAAAGGTTCTTAAAAATGTAAAATTTTGAAACAAAAATTCAAGTTTGAGAAATTTCAATTGAAACAACTTGATTTAAAAAGAAAATTAAAGAATGTATTTCTAGTTTTAAAAAAAGTTCACATTTCATCCGTTTCTTGCTATCTGGGGGCTGGCAAGAAACGTTGACTAATCTTGATTCGAAAGTGTTTAATTAAACAAATAAACTTAAAAGTATTTTTAACTATAGAATATGAAGAAAATTTTAAAAAGAAAAATTCTTCTGTTTAAGTGGAGCGACTGAATAAAATTCAAGTTAAAAGTTCAAATGAGCTCAACGCATTTATGGAGTTGAGCTCACTTAAACTTTTAACTTGAAGTATTTTAATTTTTTATTTAAAATCACCATTCCTGCAAACATAAATCTGTAACTTGTTTTACAGTTTAAACTACTCATTTTCTTGTGTTTTTAATGTTAATTCAAATTAAACACAACTAACTTTAATTAAATGTAAATAACATATTTATGTTTTAAAAGTGTGTTCTATTTATGTAAATAAAAGATTCCCTGAGGAAGTTAAGAACAACCACCGAAATGAAATATGTAGTTGATTTAATTTAACAACATTTTGACTACAACGGATGAAAATATTTATAAATTCTAAAAGAATTAAAATAATTGGGGCATATTCATAGTCACTTTCAAACTCCAGTTTATCTTAGACCTGGGTTTATTCTATCTAAATAAGATTGAATAAACCCCAGTCTAAGATAAACTGGAGTTTAAAAGTGACTATATGCCCCATTGTATTTAAGGTCTTTCTAAGTTATTTTGTAAATGCTACGATTGACCACAAACTAAAATCTCTAAAAACGAAAGCGCACTGTTTTTTTTTTTTAAATAAATCCCGTATACCTAGTAAAATATAGTCAATTTCGCATTTTCAAAATTTCGTATAAAAAACATCTTGCATTCAAAACCCAAGATCTCACAAATGCAGAACGTTGGATTACATTATGGAAGTACCTACGGCATAGCGCATAGGTATCTATGAAACATAAGTAATATTTGTGCTAGAGTTGGGAAATAATGATTACAAAAATAGTTCAATTACAATTACTTGTAATTTTGTCTTTTGTCTTTTCCAGGAATTGCAGCTACTCCTCGCCGCTTTGACATGTTAGTGCTGTTTTGGGTTAACCAACTGTTAACTAACTAATAGTACAGCCAAATTATATGTTTTTATAGTAAAAAAATCATTAACAAGGTTTACTTTTCATTTATGAAGAAGTGTACAATAAACACTTGTTTAGTTTATTAGTTAAAATGCCTTTTATTTACCTTCATTGTTATTTTTTATTTATTTTAATTAATACAAACATGTAATGAATTACAATCCAAAAAATCAAATACTTTAAATGTAATTAACACAGTGCTTTCCTTCAATTACTTGCAAAAACCCATTACTATTTTCAATTACATGTAATTTGAAAGTGAAATTTTTCAATTACGTGTTATTGTAATTGAAAAAATTCAATTACTAATTACTTGCAATTGAAATGAAAGTTGAAATAAATTACAAAAAGTAATCATTATTTCCGAACACTGATTTGTGAGAATTTAGTTCAAAAGATTTTAAAATCGGGATTTTTAAATGTAGCCAATCACACCCAACTTTTTTTCATATGCACCTACTGTTTGCTAAGATCGAGTAGCTCGTAAACGTTCTGCTTCGACTCTTACTCAGGGTTGCCATGCCTTCAACAAGTTCGATAGCCTAATTTAAAAATTCTTCTAGCCCGAAATCGGAGCCGAAAAAGTAGCCCAAATATTTAGTAGCCCAGTACCTACCAATAAAAAAAAATCTTCGATAACTTCTATCACAATTTAGTTGTAAGTATGACTGAATAAATGAATACATATGTACATCACATTACGGCACTTGAAAAAATTCACAGACCCACACAATTTGTATTTATTGTCTGTCTAAAAACCGTTTTTTAATGTTGCCAGGTTTCAATTATTTTTTACTCAGTCATTTTTCGACCAATTATAAATTTTGTTACATTTAGGAGGAAAAAGGAGTGCTCGTCCTTTTTAAAAATACATAATATACTTTTATGTTCATTCAACAAAATTGTGTGTTGAGTTTTTGGATTGAATCTAAAAATTACACATTTTGTTCATGTTTTTTAGACTTTAAAGATTGTTTTAAGCTACATTTTGAATTTTGAATTTTGTTTGAGTCTCTCAGTTTTAATGTTTTTTAATGCTGAATTGAATAATTTATTAAAATCGGTCAGAAATTGCGGAAGCTATGAATTATTTTAAGATTTTCTCGAGCAAATACAAAGAAATCTGTCCAGTGTGACCATAAAAATAGATACATAGCTTCATATTACTTTCAGTTATTAAATTTTTAATATAATAATAGTGTGATTCAGTCGTGCATTTCAATGTTTTTTAAATTCATTTTCAATATTATACTTAGAACATCTATATTCTATAGTATCACCTCCCAACGCGCCCCAGCCTAGGGCCCGATTGCCAGAGAATAAAAAGATCATGCTAGTTCCTTGATGACACTCTTTCTAAAATTAAAGATTTTGCAACATTGCAGTTCGATGTTCAGTTCAGTAGTTTCTTTTGTAAAGATAATTTCCCATCACACCTCAATTTCTAAATAAAATTCTCATAGGCAACAATAAACAAAGAAACCCATTTCCATAAATTGGTTTCATTGCCTGCTGGTAATTAAAGGTGGTATTTGAAAACCCATTGCCATACATAAATATAATAATGTACCTACATATATGTACCTACCTTAAGGAAATAAAAACGTGTTTTGACTAAGTTGGTGATGCGCTTGAATTTCCGGAATTTTAAAGATAACCTTCAAGGTCTAGTTCTTCAGATTCTTCAAAGAACTACACAAAATTGGTTTAAATTTCAATGCCCATCCAATTTGTAAAAAGGAGGCTGTTTGTTGAAGAAGTTCAAGGATTGATGCAATTTCTTGGGCAGTTACTTTCTTCTATACCCTTTTGGATAAATGATTACAAAATAATTCGGTATAAAAAAAGCGTTCCATTGGGTATACTGCTCCTGCTGTCCAACTTCAATTTATCACCATTAATAGGGATACTTCCTTTGGTCAAATTGGGTATATCTCACATCTACTCGAGTCCAATTTATACTCGAAATATGTATATGTATGTGTAAAATAGATGTGGGTGGATGTGAATAAAAAAAAAATGTTTCCTTTCATAGATGTGTTGATTTGGTCAGGAAATAGAAGCAAAAAAAGAGCAAACATACATAAATTGATGCTATCCTTCGAAGAAATGTTGAGATGCTGAAAATGAAATATTTCCGGCGAATTAATTTCACATGTTTGGAATCCTTCCGAGGACAAGATGATTTAGGAAAATATATATGCAATTGTGCACTGACTGAGTATTGTACATTTAGTAAGACATCTTTTGGGATTTCATCTATAGAAGCTAACAGACGCTGTCTGGTGTATCAGATTAAGGATCACTAAAATGATTTATTTTAGAATGAAACAATTTTCTGATTTCCGTTCACATATAAGGAAAGGATAATTTTTTCCCTTAGGAATTTAAAAGCTAAAAGTGAATGCTCTTTTCTGTCTGTCTCAACTTACGGCCTAAGCCATTAAATACATTGGCGCAAAATTTTAGACAGTGTAGTAGCGTGTTAAAGCATTTTTCGTATCATAGTTTACTAAAGTTAGAATCACCAAATGGAAATTTTATCTTGTAAGTTTCATACTAACTCCATTATGTCATTTTGACAATACAAAATGTGAAAAAGGTATGTTTGCTTACTGTTTTGCACGAACTGTCACTTTAGGTGTGTTTAGCTGCAGTTTATTAAAAGGCTTATGTTCGGTTTCACAAATATTTAACAGGCTTTTAAATTTTTAAATGACGTATTTTGTAGGGAACAAACGTCACTTAAATATTTAAAAGCCTGTTAAACAGTTAAAAGGGCTTTGTGAAATCGACCATTAGTATGATACTAGTTGAAATTGTTAAAAACTAAGAACATTTTAGTAAAGAGCTTCAAAATTAATAAATTTTTAACTATTTAGTATCATGCTAACACCTTAACATCAGTCTATTTAAAATTTTGCGCCAGTCTTTCTAGAGCCTTTTTCGAGGGAAATAGTAAGTAACAAATAGGTGCTAGATACTGGTGAAAAAATACGTCCATTAGAATGAGTATCATGGTTTATTTAACCAATATTTAAGATGTTTCTGCAAGTTAAATCTTTAGGTTTTATTAAAGAATTTCAATCTCTGGACTGCTGAAACTATATACCGTCCTGTGGTGTAATCAATAATTCACAACAAAAACCTACCTACACAGATACCATATAGGTACAAACGAAGGTATGACCGGTGACTTTAATTAAGTCACATGCATTTCATCCACACCCTCTCGACACTGCTCACCATCCAACTCATGCTAACACATTTCTAATCAATTGTCATCGAGTCAGGGGAATAAATCCATTTAGGTCCTCGTTTTCGAATGGAATGTAGCCGCGCTTCACACTCCACTTCTGCAACTGGTATGCGATGTTGACTGTGGGGTAATAACAGGGGATACTTTTATGGGTGTTGAGACAAACTGTTGGTTGTTCTCGTATCTATTCAATGCAATCTCCAATCGGGATTCCTTTTTCTAGTCGTCTGTGATGGGAGTTTGATATCTCCCTCTAGCTCCAGGTCAAAGTACTGGCAATGGGACCTGGGACTGGGGCCTTATGCTGGCAATTAATTCCCAGCGATGCGAAAGACAAGATACCAGAAAAGTTACTGTCTGCTTGGAGCAAAGCTCAGTTCTTCTTTTCGTTTCCGTGTCCTTTTTTGTTGGATCCGGATTACGATTACGACTACGAGGCGTATCCTTATGTGTGGCATCTGGATTTCGTTATTCTTTTGTTGACTTTCATAGATACTTTGTGTTTGTGTTATTTTTATATATTTTCAGGATGATATTGATGTTTTCGATATTTTTTGCTTTTTGTATTTGTTTTTGTTTGTCTGAGGTTATTTTTCGTTATCAAATTAATTTACAGGATAAAGGGATATTTGCTTGGATCGTTTATTGTGTCACTATATATATGTTTTTAGATACATCTGGTCAGAGTGGATTAATAAAATGAAATCAGGGATGCAATGATGGATCTATGTAGATGATTTTTTTTTCGATTAGTTTTCCAATTTGGGGGCTATTTCCTGTGTATAGATATTTTAAAGCAAAGGTGAAATTGGGTATCAAGAGTTTTCAAGATTATTTTTTTACTTTTGCAATTCTCAAACTTATTTATTCAGTGATAAATTGATTTTAGATTCGCTGTTGTTTTTTTTTTTTGACACCAGGAAATTTGTTTTGATGAAGCTTTAGTTATAAAAGTGTTATTGCAAAATTCTTCATTACACTGAAATACAAACTCAATATTAAGAAGGAAATTATAAAGGCAGACATAATAATTAAATGATTAAAAAAACTAACAAAAGCGAAAAAGGAAAAAATATTGTTATAATATTGTTGAGTTGAGATTTTTTTTAAACATTTTCTGCAGAAACAGTCTTTAAAATTAATACCTATTGTGCGTATAGGTCTTTAAGTAAGTATTAGACGGTTCTTTTTTAAGACTTTATGTATGTACCTACATATGTACCTATCTATGTATATCTATAATGTATGTACATATTTCATTATGACCTCCTATACAGGATATTTCCAAGTTAAAAAGCAATACATGTCCTAAGAAAAAAATCGAATCGAATAGGTCTTTTTGCCCCTTTTATTTGGAATTATTAATTTTCTAAAACATAGACTTATAAAATGGTTCAAAATTATAAAATACTTGCACAAATGGGCTGTGGGATCTTAGCACCCCAAATGTGGGATATTCGCAAAAAAAGTATGTCATTTAACAGGTCAGCTAGGATTCGAAATTGCAGCCATATAAAATTTTGATAGCTTTGTTCGTTGAACTTTACCCAGGGTTGATTCAGATTTTCTTAACAACCCCAAGAATTGTCAAAAAAACTAGCTTTTTCGGTTCTCAAAAAATGCTCTAGGGCTGTTGAAATTTAAAGCAAGTAAAAAGAGATATGTGTTTAGATAATTAAAACTTAAAATTTGTTTTAAATATGTCTTAAAAATGAATAAAAACAACTTCTATTCTAACGTTTTCATTTTCTATTTTTATTTATTAGCATTAAATTAAATTTGTGTATTCTTTCAATTTTTATTTTAAAAATAAACAATAACCTGCAGCACGTGAATACACATCAAAACAATTGCTTCACAACATAAATATGTCACTTTGGCAGTTTATTTTTTATCTCAACTCACCACAGGTCTAGGTTCTAGGTCTACTTCAGGGCGATTTCAGGACGACCCCAGATTTCAGGTTTTTCAAAAAAAGCTTTGGAGCAACCCCAGGGTAACTTCAGGGCTCAACGACCAAACCTAATGGTTTAATTTTGTATGGTCCTCATCGATTCTAATCATCTCATTTGTGGGATATTCGCAAAAAAGAATACTATCTCAAAGGTCAACTAGTTTCAGAAATTGGTCAGCCGTCAGCTGTTAAAATAACTGTAACTAACTGTAACATTGTTTCTTTAAATTTAACGTTAAAATTTTCAATAATTCATAAAAAATCATAACTATTAGGTACTGCAAGATTAAAATATGCGTTTGAGTAATTCAGCCTCATTGTAAGTTTCACCCAAACAACATTCCACATGGAAAATTTGACATTTCACTTTTTGCCTATTGTGAGTTTCCCCTGAAATTTCATGATCGAAAAATTCCTCTTATTGTGAACATTCATTTCGGACGGAATGTAATGTCATTTTCACTTCTTTTTTGAAGGCGAAACAAATTTCATTTTAGCAAAACTCACAATAGCTTTTGAAATTCCGGGCGAACAAACAATTTTAAGGTTGAAATGTTTTTCGGGTGAAATTCACAATAAGGCGGCGCTGATTGCGATATATTATTTGTGTGCAAAAAAAAGAATTTTTATAGACAATTCTACAGAGTGCGCAATCTTCTACGTTGGTATACGACTGTTTGGCTCTATTCCAAGCGACGTGGAGTCATTTCCACTTTATTCGGAAACAAATTCAAGTCACCCTTCCAATAACGTCAAAATGTTAAACGCGATGACGAAACGACACGCGAGTTAAGTGTAAAGGGTCAAGCAGTAAAAATGCAACACTATTAATAATATGAAGTTCTTTATTTATCAACTGCTTTCTTACGACTACTTATTCTAGATTTATATTATTATGTTGTTCAATCAGATATATTTGACATTCGTTGTTATATATGCTGACTGAGCAACTTACTATATTATTTTACAATTATTTTAATTTATACTCGTATTACAATTATTTGCAATATGACAAATGGCTAAAGGGTTAATGTACTAATGGTGATGGAGGTCACCATACAAATATGTAACTTCTCCCCCCTTTTTTTTAAGATTCTCCTGAATCGTTGGAGTTTCTATAATTTTAACATTTGGTTGGGGCTTAGTAACATTATTTATTCTAATTTTTAATTTACGATTTGTCTTGGTTATGAAAAATATTACAATAAGAATAATTATAATTATTAAAAACATTGTTATACTACTGATTTGACTTATAGTTCTGTGAAATGTTAATTCGTTAATTTTTTGTAAATTTTCAATTTGTTGTATTTTTGAAATTTCTTCAAACTTTAATTTGTCTGTTACATTTAAATTTTTGTCTTCTTCATAATAAAATTTTTGAATAAATTCTAGTTGATAGTTAAAAATAGTTACATTTAATATATTTATTGAACAATTATTAATATTTAGTATAAAATTTCCAGTTAAAATTAATTTTCTATCATCACAATGATTAATAACATTTTCTTTTTCTAAATTTTTGCATATCAAAGTATCGTCGTCAATTTTTATTACTTTATTTTCTTTATTGTAACGAAAAGTACATGAATCTTTTGCTATACATGAATTACTTATATTTAAATCTTTCAAATAAATGTTCTTCGGATTATACTCATATTGTACATTATTTATTTCTATAAATTGTAAATTTTCCATATCAATTTCTTTTTTTTTATCGTTTGGTATTGGCATAATCATTTTTAACTGAGTCAAAATATAGTCTTTTGGCAGTTTTACAGCTATTATAAGTCTATCTTTGTCGAGTTTCATCAGTCCTATTTTAGCATTTTCAAGTTTATAAAAGTCTATCCCTAATGTCTTTATTTCCATTCCTGTCAATATGCTTGGGTGGAGTATGCCTTGTTTAGCAGATGCTATGTTATCTAGTACGCTGTCAATTTTGCTTTCTAATATTTGTAGTTTTAGTAGTTGGTCTGTAATAAGTTGTTTTCTGAGAATGTCTTTTTGGTTTGAAGCAATACTTTGGTAAGTATAGGATAAAGCTTCTCTATCTGATTCTATGGTTTTTTTAAATTTGTTTATGGAGTCCATAAATTTTTCGTTAATTTGAATTTGTTGGTTAAGGTTTGTTATGGTTGCATGATTGTTGGTATCAATTGCGTTCATATGTCCGATAATATCTTGTCTGTCATTGTCATCCATTGTTCCAAACAACCATTTTTGTCCTGTTCCTATAATGTTTATTAGTCCTCTTCTTTGTCTTCTTAGTGGAACTATTGCTTCAAGTTTTGACTTTATGTTAAAAATTTCATTCCGTATTTCAGTATTGTTTTCTAATCGTAGAGTTTGCAAATTAACTTCTATCATACCGATTGTTGAGAATATATCCTTAGTATCAATTATGTGTAATACAGTCTGGCTATTATTTATTATTTCTACTGGGCCTAAGTTTAAAGTAGTATATCCTCTATTGGTTTCTATTGGTGTTATTATGAGCGTTGCTTCCGTTACTCTCATTATTATCAGCCAGAAGATCACTTGGAGCCAAAAGATTACCTGCAAATTGATTTGGTCTTTTAATATTTGTTGGGTCAACATTTTTCAGATTATGTTTTCTGTAGTATGTTTCATTTTTGTGTCTTAAGTGTTTATAATTTCTTATATAACCTTCATTGCGTTGTTCATTATAATTTTCTCTACAAATATTTCTTTTTTTTAATACTTTTTTCTTTTTGCCTTCTATTTTATTTCTTAAATTTGTCTGATTCGTTTTCTCAGCTGAGTTTGGACTCATACCTAATGTTGAATGGTATCTATTATTATAAATCTGAATAGCTTTATGTATTTTGCGATTAGTAGAAATGTCTTTATTTTTAATCGTCAGTAAGATTTCTAGTAGTGTTGAGTGGAATCTCTCTATATCTGAGTTTCCAGTATGTGAGTTTGGTTTCGTCATATGCATTTCTATTCCTTCTTCCCTTAAGTGTTCTTTTATATTTTCTGAGTTAAATTCATTGTCACAGATAATTTTTCTTGGTTTTCCGAATTTACTTAATTGTTCGTCTATGCATTCTAATTTACTTGTCCAATTTTTACTAGTTAAATTGTATCCATAAGCTTTTTTTGTCAATTTGTCAATAAATGTCAAATATGTTAGTTTATTGAAATGATAAACATCCATATGCAAAATTTCGTTTCCCTTAATTGGAGTTTCTGTAAGTTTGAATTTAGGTCTTATTGGTCTTCTGTCGTATTTACCTTCTTGGCATGTCTGACAATTTCCTATTACTCTAGAAATTTCTCTTATAAGTTTTGGAAAATATATTTTGTTTTTTAGTTTGTGATATGTTTCTACTATACCTGAGTGATGACTTTCCTCTATGTGATATAAGGATATTTGTTTATGAGCATCTTCAACTTTTTCTAAATCTCTAGCTCTCTGTGTAAGCTTGTAGAATTTTACTTCATTATCGTGTCCGTACATTTCAATTAACACTTTTTGAACTTTATTGTATTCAGTATCTTCTACTTCAGAATAAATTCCTATTGTTCCCGCTTTAATAGTTCTCTTGAATAAATCTCTCCAGTATTTGTCATCTTTTGTCATATCTACCTGAATTATAGTTTTAGTATGTAGTATTTTTATTTCAGTTTGCACAGAATAAGTAAGTATTAGCTGGGTTTGGTAAATATTTATAATTCCTTCTTTGATTTGTATATGGTCTAAAAGTTGTTCATTGGCTGAGTGTACAGTTTCTGATGTTTCGTTTATTTCATCTGGGATTCTACTTAAGAAATCTGCTATTTTATTTTCCTTACCTTTTATATATTCAATGTCAAACTCAAATTCTTGTAACTTAAGAAGTCCTCTTTGAACTCTTTGACTAAATTCCTTTCCATTGTATTTTTTATTTAAATATTTTACAGGCATATGATCAGTGATTATTTTAAATTTCTGACCCCAAAGATACGGTCTGAAATATGTAGTAGCCCATACTATTGCTAAAAATTCTTTATCTGTTGTGGAGTAATCTTTCTCATGATCATTTAATGTTCGAGAAGCATAACATACTGGCTGCCCTTCTTGAGTTAAAACAGCTCCTAGTGCAAAATTACTTGCATCAGTAAATAGGGAAAATTGTTTGTTAAAATCAGGAAATTTGAGTATTGGATGTTTGGTAAGATTTTCTTTTAATCGTTCAAATGCTCTTATGTATTCTGGGTCCTTGCTATTAATTTTCATGTTCTTTTTTAGGTATTTAACCATCGGGTATGCTATTTTTGAGTAATCCGCAATAAATTTTCTGTAATATCCCGTGCTACCTAAAAATCCTTGTAATTGCTTAATTGTCTGAGGCAATGAATATTTTTGAATTACTTCTATTTTATTCGGGTTTGGTTTCATTCCCTCTGCAGTAAGTATATGACCTAAGTATTCTGTATTTTTCTTAAGAAAAGAACATTTGCTTAATTGTATCTTAAGATTGTAGTCAGCTAATTTTTGAAAAATTTTGTCTAACGATGTTATATGTTCTTCTAATGACGTCGAAAAAATAAGTATGTCATCAAGATAAACTGTGCAGATTTTGCCTATGTACTCTCTGAGAATTTCGTTCATTAGACGTTGAAATGTCGCTGGGGCGTTTTTCAGCCCAAAGGGCATTCTGGTGTATTCATATAGACCGTTTGGTGTAACAAATGCAGTCTTATGTATATCATCAGGATGCACCTTTATTTGATGATATCCCTTGGCTAAATCAAGGGTTGAGAAGTACTGAGACCTTCCTAACTTATCGAGAATACTTTCGATATTTGGTAGTGGGTATTTGTCGTCTACAGTTATATCATTGAGAGCTCGATAATCGACACATACTCTGTACTTAACTTTTCCTTCGCTATCGGGTTTTTTGGCGACGACTACGATTGGTGAAGCATATCGACTGTTTGATTTTCTTATTATGCCCTGCCTTTCCATATCATTAATTTGGGTTCTTACCTCTTCTTCATGTTTTTGAGGTAGACGGTACAGTCTAGCATTTATTTGTTGCTCTGTCGATAATTTTATTTCATGGAATATGCTCTCGCAATTAGTGAGCTGATCTCCATCTCTATATAAGAGATTTTTATATTTTTGAAGCAAATTTTGTATTTCCTGTTTCTCGAATACTTTTAAATCGTCTAAATTTACATCAGTACTACCCTCTAACTCATAACACTCTATAGATGGTTCTATTTCTAAGACCATTGGAAGTATAGTTTTATTTTGTAGAACCACTTCCTTTTCTACAATGTTAATGCTTTCAACCATGTTACTTAGTACATCCATTCCTAGCAAGAGGCTATATGTTTTATCTCCTAATGTCTCGAAAAATTGTTAGTATAGTTATTACGTGTTTGGTTGCTGTTTTGTACGTTATTATTTTGTTGGTTTTGACATATCTGACCAGAATTGTTATTTGTATGTCGTCTTTCTGTGTTGTTTGTTCCAGTAAAATTGAAATCAGTATTTTGTCGTCGCTGATTTGTCTGTCTGGAGTTATTGTATGTATTGTGTCGGTATGTCCTTTCTGTCGGCCTAAAGTCATGGTTTTCTCTATTATTACTTCTGTTTGTTATGACATTCCCTAAATCAAACCCTACATATGAATACAATATGCTCTTGACTTTAAGTAGGTCATATTCGTCTCTAATTTCTCTAGCTAAGTTGCCTGTAGCTAGTTCTCTTATTTTATTTATAACTATTGAATATAACATTGATTTTAAGTTTTCTTTATTGTTTTCATACATAATAATTGTATGTATATCTGTTAATAAATATTCAATTTTATTAATTAAGTCTAATACCGAACTCACTCTTAGGTTGTTGATACGGCGGGTAACTTCTCCTTGGTCGATGCTTGGACGGAATGACAGCTTCAGTATATTCTTCGCATCTTCCCACGTGGTTGTGTTGTTGGTAAGCAGTAGTTCCTTTGCCTTACCTATCACCTTGCACTGTGATATAGCTGTCCACATAGCAGGTCTTCTATCTTCCGGTGTCAAGCTCATGTGATTATCTACAACGTTTATAAATTGGGTCAACTCTTGTCTGTTACCCGAAAATTCTTTAATGTATGAAATTTCTTTCATAATCACTATGGCTCGACTATTAGTTTGCTGTTGAGAATTGGCCTCTAATCTCAGCAAAACTTGTGCCATTGTGTTGATAAGAGTTGCTTGGTCGTTTGCAGTTGCCATTTCGTCTATATCTTCTATTGGCAAATTCCTTCTGGAATCGTGAAGAATATGTCGCGAAATTTTTAAATTTATCTTAATAAAACTCGCACAAAAAAAAACTATTAATTCTTAGTTCGCACTGCACTTGTTTGTTCTTCTTTTTTTTTATTTTGTGTTTCTTTTTTTTTTTTTTTTTAATATATTTTGTAGGTATGTATTTATTGTGACTGATTTGTAGTCTACAACACTTCTTTATTTGAACTTATTTTCTCTTAGCTTGCACTTTTGTGTTCTTCTTTAATTTGGAGTAGGTTTTTTTTTATTTAATTCAACTGATTTTTAGTTGGGCGGAGGTGGGGTTGTGGATGGTAAACAACAAACACTTATTCTTTTTTTTTTTGTTTTAATTCCCGGCAAACCGTTTTGGATACTTTATTCGGGTGGAGGAGGGGACGTGGACGGTTAACAAAACACGATTTTATAAAAAAAAAATGTTCACTGATTTTTAGTTGTAATTTTTAATTTTAATTTTTCCGCGTTTGCTAAATTTCCGTTTCCGTTTCGACTGCGCCAGTTAAGTGTAAAGGGTCGAGCAGTAAAAATGCAACACTATTAATAATATGAAGTTCTTTATTTATCAACTGCTTTCTTACGACTACTTATTCTAGATTTATATTATTATGTTGTTCAATCAGATATATTTGACATTCGTTGTTATATATGCTGACTGAGCAACTTACTATATTATTTTACAATTATTTTAATTTATACTCGTATTACAATTATTTGCAATATGACAAATGGCTAAAGGGTTAATGTACTAATGGTGATGGAGGTCACCATACAAATATGTAACTCGCGTGGGTTCTTTGCAACACACTCTCTTACCGCTTAAACCAGTTTATTGGAACGTCCTGGGCATTGATGAACCGCATGTCGACAATTTCCTACTGTCCCGTGCATTCAACACCAAACGACGAATAGTGTTGTCAGACGGCGCTTGTTGGCCATGATATTTTTGACGTTGAGTTAACACGTCATGACGAGCACGTTTCACCTAGGTTTGTCTACCTATCCTTCGGTCTGCATTCAAACATCATTACACTGAGGGAAAAACTGCATTCTAGAATTAAATACTATCGTATTTGATTTAAAGTTGAGCCAAATACAGTGAAGTATATTCAATTTCAAGTTGAAACAATTTTGATTCAAATAGAAAACGTAGTTTTTAAAATGTCAACCTAGTTTCATAGTGAAATCCACATTTAAGTGCGCTCAACTTAATTTCAAAAGTGAAACGTATTCATTTAACAATGCAGTCCACTTTTGAATATTCAAAGTGCCCTCAACGTAATTTCAAAGTGTTGCATTGTAAAGTCAACTTAGATTTTTTTTTTTAAACTTTAAAAATTATTGTTTGTAATTTATTTTTCAGCTTAATATAAAGAATTTTAGGAGCGCGTTGTAATTTTTCGAAGTGCCTTCAACACATTTGTGAACAAATACAACGCGCACTCAAAATTCACGTACATTAAATCGAAAAACAGTAATTACTCTTCCTAATTAAATTAGTTGTTTCATAAGTTATTATCTACCACAAAACGATTCACTAACAATAAAAGTCTTTACAAGTGAATAATACCTAGCACACATATTATGAAATACGTTGAGCATTTTATTATACATATTAATACTTGTGGATGATTTTTGTCTCACACAAACTAAAACAAACAAGAAGCTGTAGCCATTTTGAATCAGTATCTGAGTGAAGCTAAAATAGTGTTTTTAAAGATGTTTATAAATGAATGGAAGTTGAAAGAAATTGTTTTAAAGATACATGCATTTGATTTAACGGTGATTATACTCAAATCAAGAGAAAAACGTATTTAGATCAAAACCGTGTAGACACTTTGAACTGAAGTCATACAACTTTGATTCAAACATTTTCGGCGTTGGCGCCAAATCGTTCCGAAACATTTTTGAATCGAAGTGCTACACTTAGATTTTACGTTGGCTTTTCCTTCAGTGTACCAGCGCTGAAATATGTACAACCAACAAAAAAATCAGAGCTTCTTTGGACTTAGAAGGCACTTGAGTAGCAAACAGAGCCATCCCTCAAACAACTAAAATGGCCCTGTTTAAAGACCCTTATCATCCTTGCTTCATAGCACAGTTAAGCAAACCACCCCTTACCATACTCATCATATATCGGTTTCTTTTTCAAGGTCAATGACAGCTTAGTTTCTTTTTCCTCGCTCTACAAGTTAATATTCTAGGCAGGGCATTCAAAACAAAAAATCCGAATAATTTGTATTGAAAATGAAGCCAAACAAAGCTCTTTGAATGCAATTAATCCAGTATTGGTTGCTATGAGCATATAATACTGCAATGAACCTTATAAGAAACAACATCCAGAGCAACTGTTGCCTATAATATTCCACTTGCCCTAGTTCCTCAAGTGAAGTAACAAGTATTTTATTTCGCTATCAACTAGAAATTCAACTGGAAATTTCATTCAACTGTTGCACTGTATAGCTACTTCTGTTCCAGAACACAAGCGTCATATTCATGTCACGGAACCCATTTAAAATGTTTTGCTCTGTTAAACTAAAGTAACAAAACTTATATCCTATGCTTTAAGGTTAAGGGTATACTATAGCATAAAAGACGCCTGGTACCATGTTTTTTTCTTTTATTTTAGTACAGTTCTCCTTTTTATGAGAGTTTTTTTGTTGTTAATAATTAATGGTACGTCTCAAAGGTGCCTCTAAAATAGAACTTTCCAGGCGACAGCTCTACATTATTGCCCCACATTATTTCAATTCCAAAGCTTGCGCATCAGCCTGCAAAAGAGAGACAAGTGAGAAATATATCCTGAACCTTGTTTCGTCCCAAAGAGTAACTAGGTCGGTTTTTATTTTAATTTAGATGCTAAAAGTGTATACAACCATTTTTTTCCCCGAATAATTCATCTTTATTTTTACACATCTGATTTCTGGAGTATTCTGTTACTCGCAGTTTTGTTTTATTTTTTTTTAGTAGAGATACTGGTTGATAAGTGATAACGACTTTAGGCTAGTGGTGACAACTGACAAGATTGAAATACTATAGGAATTAATGTCTTTTGAAATATGATTCAAGAGCTCAATCAAACGTGATGATGATGAGCTTTGAGGTTTCATTGCATAGAAATAAAAACTCACAGCTGCATGTTAAAGTATGAGGTGATTTTTTTTTTTTAGAAATTTGGTTGGCCTTGGGACTATTATATTGACTTTTAAGTTGTTATAAATATTGAAATAGGCATTATCATCAAGCTTTAAGTACGTAAAATATTAGAATGCCATTTTAGTTATTTATCAAGTTCAAACTAAATATTTGTCTTTACAGTTGATTCTTCTGTTATCCTGTTTGGAGCTCGTATTGGATTCGCATATCCTCATACGGCGGTTCCTATATGGATAGATTTTACTATGCAATGTTGCTATTTTGTTGAAATAGAAATACAAGTATTTTTATTTTGATTCCAAGACTAAATTAATTTGTCAAAATATCGTTATAGACTATAAGAGCTGACAGCAAATTTTGGGTGTGTAAATTTAACCAAAAATTGAGTACGAGAGTTATCACGAAACGCTAATTTTTATGGACTAAAGGCCGTTAAAAGCTATTTTGAATCAATAATTCAAAAAAGTCCAATAAAATAGTGCTAACTCTTCTACTTGAACTTGGCTGATGTATTTCAGTAGTATATAGAATCACTTAAATTTATATTTTTTAAATAGGAAATGATGGTCTGTAATTTCCCCTACTCGGGTAATTTTGACTGATATACAAGAACCATAAAGTCAGAAACTTCATTAAACTTGTATTTAAAAATATGGATAATGAATATAATTGGTAGAGCGGCATGACTTTTAGAGCATAGTTATACAGTAGAAAAAATTAAAAACTTGAAGCCTGTTTTATAATGCGACGATAAAACGAGCCGTCAGCGTGACGAGAAACGCTGCCAACTTTTTCGCGTTATAAAATCGTTATCCGACTCCGATTCACAATGCGTTCTTACGACAAAAACCCATTTTTACAAAAAAAAAATATAGATAAAATATGAACAAAATAACATACGAAACTATAGATTTATCAATAAATTCATTTGTTAAATACAATTGATTATATCTTTTTTGAAAAATTTGTAAATTACTTAGCAAAAATGAAATTGGTCGTCATGTGCCACGTCTTTTTTTCAATTTTTCGAACTCACGACGCGCGTGACGTGACGACGAGAAACCTTTATTGTGTGTACTCTGGTATGCTCTCATTGCTTGAAATTGGTTGGAAAACTACAACGAGTTCACACGTCTCGTTTCCTCGTCGCATTATGAATCAGGCATTAGATTTTCCATTCAGGGCGCGTGGCATCCAATCTACCCACTTTCTCAGAATTATTATCAAATCTATGGAAAAACTTTACTGTAGGATGATGAAAATTAAAATAATTGAGACTTAAAATTTGTATAAACTTTCGTAAAATCTTGAAATTTTGCACAACGTTGAATTTTGTGATACACACAAACACACAAAAGTAATCGAAAATTTATTTATTTTTTCTATTCATGAGCCATATTGTCCACCCATTTTCACTAGGTAATTTTAATAAAATATCGCAAGTAATTCTAGCTATCGCAAAACATCAAAATTCAGCAAATTTAAGGAGTGGGAAAAGAGAGAGTAAAGAGAAATTGTACTTCACTACTACAATCAATAGTGTCTTCACCTAAGACAAAAATCTTTATAAGATTTAGCTCGTGGCGTGATGGTTAGTCTGTAGGGTTGTCACGCCGGTGCTGAAAGTCGTGGGATCGTTCCCACCCTCTGCCTTCTGCCATCAAAAAACAGAAAAAAAGGGTGTGTTTTTTTTTTAGGTATAGAACTTTGAAATGGAATAAAATAAAGATGGTTTTTTTATATTAACATGAAATTTACCTTATTCGAAAGATAATCTTCTGGCATTATTATTTAAATATGATTTCTAGCATATGACCGCCGTGGCTGACTCGGACGTACACTAACCTGGAGGTCCAATTTTCTATGACTTTTGCCAACATTTGTGGCCGTATATCTGCAATAACGCAGCGAATGTTGTCCTCCAAGTGATTAATATTTTCAAGCTTAACAGAGTAGACTAGCGACTTCCCATATCTCCACAGAAAATAGTCAAGCGGCTTTAAATCGAACGATCTTGGAGGCCAATTCACGGGTCCTTAACGTGAAGCTATGCGGCTACCAAACGTTTCCTTCAATAAATCAATTGTGACACGAGCTGTTGCGCCGTCTTGTTGAAACCACAGCTCTTGCACATCATGGTTATTCAATTGTTGAACGAAGAAGTCAGTAATCCTGGCTCTATGGCGGTCACCATTGACTGTAACGTTCTGACCAGCATCGTTTTTAAAGAAGTACGGACCAATTATTCCACCAAAACATAAAACACAACAAACAGTCAGTTTTTGTGAATGTAACGGTGTCTTAACATACACTTGAGGATTATCATCACTCCAAATACGGCAGTTTTGTTTATTGACGTATCCATTCAACCAAAAGCGAGCTTCATCGCTAAACAAAATTCGCTTATGAAAATTGGGATACGTATTTCGAACAGAACCATGATTTTCAAAATAAATTTGTACAATTTGGAAGCGTTGTTCAGGCGTCAGTCTATTCATGTTGAAATGCCAAATCAAACTAAAAATAAATCTCTTGACAGCTGACAAAATGCTCGCCAGTTAAAATAGTGTTTCCAACTTAAAGTTCTATACCTCTAAAAAAACACCCATTATTTATTTCATGGGTACTGTCTCCTGGGTGGGTGGAAAAGACAATAATCCTCCAAGAGTATCTCTCGTCATGAAAAAGTGCCTCTGACCGGGTCTTACCTTCGCGCGCCGGTCGTTCGGCAAAAAATTGTTGATCCCCTTCGTTCCTGCTGATAAAACACACACTGGAATGGTTAAGAGTTGTAAGCCAAAAGCTGATGGTAAGCTTTATTCAGATAAAGCATTCGATAAAATCCATAATCATTTTGCATTTGCACATATAAATAAATATTTAATCAAATCGAATTTAAATATTAAATATGAATGTTAATTTATAAATGAAGGTTTATTATTCAGCTTCAACTTCATTGCTATCATATTTTCGAAATATTAATTACCTTGGTAAATTCCTATTTTAATCAATAACTAAACCTATAGATAAAAGCATACGGTAACGGAATTATTTTATTTTTTCTTTCGAACAGCGTGATTTTTCCTTATGATTATAATTTTAAAATTTTAACTTCTATCTATACAACACATATAGTTTATACGAAACCCTCAAATGAGAAAACTTTTTATAACGATGGATTAAAGTCTTATATTTATACATCACCCAAAGTAATATTTAATTAAAAATCCATATACCCACCTCGGTCTTCTTTGAAGGGTTCTACATCCATCTTCTGCGGTTCAGAATGGCAGGGTTAGTTTTTAGTCCTCGTAAATAAACGGCATAAATAATATGTTCAATATTAAATAAATTTATCACCGCTCGTCATGATGAAAATCGTCTATGTACAATGTACATCTACATCTACACCATATTTTCGAAGAGACTCATCTTATACTTATGCCTTTAAACTCCATCAGAATTATTTTTTAGGATTCATTTAATTTTCACGTTGCGCGGGAGAAAACTTTTCTTCAAACGAAACCAACGAGTCCTTGGACTTTTGTGTATTTCAATAAATTGTGGGATTTGGATTGGATCTGAGATAAATTTTTCTCAAAGCTTAGCTACAACTAAACTCTTTTGATTTAATATGTTCACGGCACAGTATCAAATACAGGATTTTACTTAGGAGGGTGCTTTCTGTTCGGTTTAACCTACATACATGCCTGCAGAATAGTTAGTTTTAAACATATGTAGATACGATTATAGTTTGTTATTAATATAAATAAAATGCACAACTGGATCACACGGAATTGCTCTTGTGGTTCAAGTGGATTGGAAATTCAAAGATTGTATACCTATTACATACAAAACATACATAAATGTATATGAAATAAATAATAATAATTAAATAATTAATAATGTTCATTCATTTTCCCCCAAAAAATGCTTCCTCAGTTAACTGTGGGTTAATTAACTACTTGAGTTAACTAACTCTAGTTTAACTCACCACTGAAAAACTGGACCTTAATGTATTGTTTGATTGAAATCTCGTGTTCGATTTTTTATTCATACAAAGAGTATCTGTCCGCTATTATTTTTTTTTATATTTGGGCGTTATTTTACTGTTGTTTTTTGCAATTCGTCATATTTTGGTCTTTGTATCGATTTTGACTATTTTTTGACTATTTCAAATTTCATTAAAAGTATGCAAAACAAAGCACTGTCACTCAAAATGAAAAATTTACAAAAATAATTTGTTCAATGTTCTTTTGGCGGTTATTTCCTAGCCGAATTGGGCACTTTTGCCTTGGATGTTATTGCCTAACTCCATCGTTTGTTTAGCATACTGGTCTAGTTAAAATTTGTTTAATTTTTTTGCCGCTGTTTTTGCTACACAAACGTAAGAAAATGCTTTCGCATCAGACCTTCATTATTTTTAATTTATGGCCAGTGATATATATCTAAAGCCAGGATATTTAAAGTCATTAACCACCACCAAATATTATAAGATTTGTTTCCCTTTTAAAATGAATGACTTTTTAATTGCAATACCCGTGAACTCAATACCCTCTTAAAATCTTTTCAAAACAATAACTTTGAGCTATTTGACAACAACTTTCAACATAATAACTGAAGTGACATCATTAAGGTTACATAACCAACGACAAAACCAAAGAAAAGATCGACTTGTTTTGCTAAAGATGTCCTTAAGCATCTAACAATAATCGGATCATGAGGCATATGTCTATAAACGCAGGAATCCCAAGTAATTGATGTTCTCGGGGACAAGGGTGCACGATGTATATACAAAAATTTGTTCTCTGTTCATCCAACCGCAATACCCGACCTTGGGACGTATGCAGTTCATTTAAAAGCCTCTGTCTTTTCCCATAAATCGTAGATTTTATATAAGGGAGAAAGTTCAGTAAGAGGATATGAAAAGTATTTACGTAGAAGATTAGGGCTTAAAACTGATTGCGTTGTCATCTTTTAATAGCACAGCTGTAAGTGTTGCAAATGAAGACTCTATTTAGAATTGATGATAGGTTTCTATCTATAACACCTATTATAACCGTTCGAATTATTTTTTTATTTCTCTATTTTCATTTTATTTTCTCTATATTTTGTACTATCTTTTGGAGATTAAGATTAAATTTACGTGTTTTTTTATACTCATTTTTACTTACAATATATACTTAGATACTATAGGACAAGTTTTGAATTCGTAAGAAAAGTCGACATCGTTTACAAACAAAATTAAATTTTATGGACATTGAACACTATTACTTTTTTTCGTATATATTTGACCCCGTTGAACTCGAAAATCACAATGAATTTTTTTTTGTATGGGTAGGTTTTTGAGACATGAATTTTTTAATGCTTTGTTTGCTGTTATCGATAGTAGCTTTAAAATTTAACCCATATATCTATATACAGGGTGTCCGCCGGGACATTGTTTATAATTTTTGATTAAATGAAAGAGAATGGATCTTATATTGATAAATGTTTTATTTAATGTCGGCAATTATGTATGGAATGCAATATCAGGTAAATGTCCGCATCTGTTAGTCTCACAAATGCGAGCCCTTTTGAGCACATTTTTCATTACATTCTCACACATTTCACGCGATATTTCATTAATTTCATCACGAATATTTTGTTTGAGTTACTCAAGCGTTTCTGGTTTGTTTGCATAAACCTTGCTTTTCAGATATCCCCACAAAAAGAAGTCCGGAGCAGTCACTTTTGGGCGACCGTGGAGGCCAATCAACATCACCATTTCTTGAAATAACTTGTTGTGGAAAGAGGTCTCGCAGTAATTCCATTGTAATCCTGGCTGTATGCGATGTGGCACCGTCTTGTTGATACCACATGTTAATCAAGCCCAAATCATGCAGTTGTGGCATTAAAAAGTTTTTAGTTACCGTTACGCCGTTTTCATTTTCAAAGAAGTAAGGTCCAATGATTCCTCCTGACCAAATTGCACACCAGACTGTAACTTTTAATGGATGCAAAGGTGACTGATGTATAATTTGAGGGTTTTCAATCGCCCAGAACCGACTATTCTGTTTATTCACATATTCATTCAAATGAAAATGTGCCTCGTCACTCATTATGATTTTTTCATGAAAATCGGGGTTGTCATGGGCTAGCTGTAACGTCCTATTGGCATATGAACGGCGGCGGCGTAAATGGTCTTGTGGAAGAAACTCTTGTGTCAACTGAATCTTAAATGGAAACAAATGCAGATAATTATGCAAAATTGTGACCAAAGTTGTTCTTTGAAGACCAAGCTCCTGAGCACGACATCGAATTGAGGTTGATAGATTGTTTTGAACACTTCCTTGAGCAGAAGTAATGTTTCCAGCCGATCTTGCAGTACGTTGTGATCCATGGTTGGGTTATCACCTGCAGACCCTCTTTCTCTGCAATCATTCACTACACGATAAATAGTGCGTTTTGTTGGCACGTTGTTTCGCCCAAAAATTTCACGTAACTTTCTCATCGTCACAGTAATCGATGATTGACTTTGATAAAATGTTTTAACGATTAAAACACGTTGGTTTATCGAATATTTTTCCATAATAAATTTGCCACGTGTCTACTTTACGACTGCCAAATATGAACTGCCAAGACTAATGTTTACCAAAATGGCGGTAAAACAAAGTAAAGGGTTTTCCAATAAGAGGTGTTATTTTGAATAGCCCGCTATTTCGGTAGCTCTCACTTTTGAAGCTGTCATTTTTTGACATTTGACAAGTAGAAACTACGCCATTAATAAAAATGGAACGATACACGCTTCAACAACGCATTGAAATTACTAAAATTCACTATAAAAATGGTGAAAATTTGGCAGAGACGGTTCGTAACACTAAAACATTTTTGGGTCGTCGTGAAGCACCTTGTCGGACCGCAATACAGAAATTGGTGGACAAATTCAAGCTGTTGGGACAAGTTAGTGATGTGAAAAATAAAACCCATGCACGTCGCTCAAGAATAACTGAGAATATTGCTGTTGTAGCCCAAAGTGTTGAAGAAAACCCAGGTTTGTCCATTCCTCGTCGTTCTTTGGAATTAGGCATTCCACAAACGTCATTACACCGTATTTTGCATAAAGACTTGGGTCTTAAGGCTTATAAAGTTCAGTTAACACAAGAGCTCAAGCCGGCTGATCATCAACAACGTCGTGTCTTTGCTGATTGGGTCCTTGAAATGCATGACAATGATCCGGAATTTCATCGAAAAATCATCTTGACTGATGAGGCCCATTTCCACCTCGGAGGCTACGTCAACAAGCAAAACTGTCGCATCTGGGGCTCGGAAAACCCAAGAGTTATTGTTGAAAAGCCTCTCCATCCTCAACGCGTGACTGTTTGGTGCGGTTTATGGTCCGGCGGGGTCATTGGACCTTACATTTTCGAAAATGAGGCTGGAGCAACAGTTACGGTCAATGGATTGCGCTATCGAGAGATGATTAATGATTTTTTATGGCCGGAATTGGATGGTATTGATCTGGACAACGTTTACTTTCAACAAGACGGCGGTACGTGCCACACAAGCAATGAAACCATCGATCTTTTTCGGGACAAGTTTCCGGACCGTGTTAACTCTCGAAGAGGTGATCACAATTGGCCACCGAGATCTTGTGATTTAACACCTTGCGACTTCTTCCTTTGAGGCCACGTGAAAGATTAGGTCTACGCCAACAGCCCAGCGTCGATTCAAGACCTCAAAGATGGAATCCGTGAGGCTATCGAGGACATAGGGCAGCCACTTTGCCCTGTAAGCCTGTAAGCGTGGTCGTGGCGGCCATTTGTTTGTTGTATTCCATTATTAACGGCATACCTTCCTCTTCATAATGAAATAAACATCCGAAACAATCCGATCCGAAAAATGCCATTTTTCTTTGAATATCAAAATAACACCTCTTATTGGAAAACCCTTTAGTATACCTTCCCGGCGGACACCCTGTATAAACATTCAGTAGAGGAATACAAAAAAATATATAAACTTTTTAGAAAACGCTTAAAATTTGATATAAAATATCATTTTACAAAATTAGAAACAACAAAATTGAAAAGGTTCACTAAATCCTGGACGACCAGAGTACGAATGGCATATCACTCGGAGTTTTCAATACCAGAACAAAAGAAGTGCTAAGCCATTCGATCGTTCGGGATTCTATCCCCAACTCAAGAATCTTTCAGGCAGCTCTAATGGAACCTGCGATGGCGCAGTCATATTTTCTTGTTAGATTTAACTTTTTTGTTACATCGCATGTTAATACAAACTGGCTATTTAGACGGCAGGCGACTGCTTACGCCTTATGTCCACTGATATTTAATTTTGAAATTCGAATGTGTATCATTTATTGTCATCTTTCGTTTTCTTTCCCTGAAATAAAGTCATACTCTAAACACAAGTAAGAAAATGCAATTAACAAGCTGAAAAAAGTCTGAGATGAACTTTAAATGCAATTACATTAAAGTTCTTTGTTAAACTATTTGTTAATGGATAATTGTGTTAAATAACTAATATCGATTCATAATATCGAAAATAAAAAATGTCGACTGATTGCCGGCTGATTAAAAACGAATAATATATTAAAATACAGGCATAACTGCATCATACGGTAGTGTGTACCTAATAATATTTAAAAACTGTATATAGAAGTTTTAAAAATCTTGATTATTCATTATTTCGTTTGGCAAAACATCGTCAGTGGTTGCCATTTTATCAAACATGAATCAAACTGAATTTATATCGATACTTAAAATGTTCCACAGTTTTAATTACTATTATTTTATAAAGGGAATGTAAATTTTACTATATAGCTTTGGCCCAGAGTGTACGCGTACGAGTTTTGTATTAAATGAAAGGTGACATGAAGCCCGATAGATGAGTAAAATATTTTCAAAATCGTTTATAGAAAAGTCGAGATATTTGGGCTTGAAGTTGACGATTGCAAAATAAAAATTTCAGATTTTGTTCCAATTCATTAATTATTCCTATTTCGTGACCTTTTTTTAAATTTATATAATAATCCTAAGCGGGCTTTAGGTCTTTCTTGATTTATTTTTTTGATTGTTATCAAATAGACGACGTTTTGTACGTGCTTACGTACTTCTTCAGGTCTCTAGAGAAACATCTATGCAAAAACTCAAGAACCGTATAACAGGTCATAGGTCTGATATAAGTAATGGACATTCACAAAAAACTGCTTGAGCATTACATTGTATAGATGAAGGACATAGACCTGATTTCAGTAATGTAGAAATTTTACAAACAGAAAAACATTATAACAAAAGAATGTTAATAGAAATGTTACACATTTTAAATACTGAAAATACAGTTAAAAGACGTTCAGACTGTGAAGGACTTAGTAATATCTATGGTCAATTTATAAAAAGATAGTAAAATAAATTTGAATATTATTTTGTGTAGATATAACTTGTTTTTGAATAAATGTATTTTGAAAATAAAGTTTTGAATAGGTTTTCAAAATAAATTTTCTTAAATAATTAATTATTATTTGAATTTTACAAATTTGAAACGTCTTTTTCAAGATTTTTAAATTTGAGATAAAAATAATAATTTTAATAATAAAGGCTATTAGAAACAAAGAAAGTACAACACAACATCTCTTTTAGTTTTTTATATATATTTTTAGGATAAATTAAATGTAAGTATTATATATTTAACGAAAAATAAATTTTAATTTAAAGTTTCTCTAGAGACCTGAAGAAGTACGTAAGCACGTACGAAACGTCGTCTATTTGATAACAATCAAAAAAATAAATCAAGAAAGACCTAAAGCCCGCTTAGGATTATTATAATTATAAAGTTCCAAATCATTAGTATTTTTTTGTTTATTATATTTTTTATTATTTATTTATGTAATTAAGTTCACTTAATTTTATATTAAATTAAAGGTAATAAAATAAGCTTTTAACTAGAGCTTAAAAATGTACATTTCATCACTGAATTTTTGGAAATATCAGTGTGGCAAGGACCGCGCAAAATAGTGGCTTTTCTAGAAGCTAAAACTCAATATCTCTAAATGTGTTAACACATCAAAATAACTTAAGCACTTTTTTAAAGAAAAAAAAAAGTAAAATACCGCCGGGACGAAACGCCAATTTTTATGGACTAAAGGCCGTTAAAAGCTAATTTGGAAAAAATACCTTTCATTTTATATCAATATGATTTTTCTACGTCAATTATTTCGCCCGTTATGGACATTTATTTGGAACAAAATCTGAAATCCTTATTTTGCAATCGCCAACTTCAAGCCCGAATATCTCGACTTTCCCATGAATGATTTTGAAAATATTTTACTCATGTATTGGACTCCACGTTTCCTTTTATTTGATATTAAACTCGTTCGTGTATACTCTGGGCCAGAAATGGGAAATCCCTTTCGGCGAAAATGTAGATTGTAGTTCAAACATTCCAGTGATATAAAAAAGCTGCCACCAAATGCCTATTCTGTATTTTTAGTAGCATACTAAACAATATGTCTTTTTGAGCATGAACTACTGTCACTGTTTAAGGCGTGTTCAGCCGGAGTTTATTAAAAAAATATGCACGACTGGGTTGGACGAACATGCTCTTATGTGCGATGACGTTGTGGTTCTAAAATCTGAATTAAATTGGTCATGGGAATATACATAAATACATATATATTGCATCCCTTTGCCAAAAACAATATAGCCCCGTGTTGCACATACATTTGCATGCATGGGATGGAAGTTATATTATTTAAACTGGAAAATCGTTTTCAATCAACAAAATTAGAAATAAATTGATTAAAATACTTCTGAAACTGTTTTGAACAAAACGCGATGTACACCGACTGAGTTCTTATATAAATCTTAATCTAATGCGAAAAAAATTACAAATCGTACTAGCGGTTTTAAAACTATTTAATTTTTTATATATGTATGTATAAAATTGTGTTAGCATTTTTAAGAAAAAAAAATTTTACGTCAATTTTAAGTATTATTTATTAATGTGGAGATAAAAATTGAATTTTACAAAAAAATTTTCCACCCGTTTTCGAAATACGGATCTTTCAAAAAACATTTTTTTTTTAAATTTTGTTGTGTATCTAATATTATTTAAATTTATTACAATCTCCTGCATACACAATTAGTTATAATCGCTAAATCAGATGGACGAAAATTAAAAAAAAACGTTCTTTGAGAGGTACTGTTAATAATAATTAAATTATAATTAATTTCGATACACAAAAAAAATTGTAGGTGTCATTTTTGAGAAAAAAAAAGATTTTCTTTATGGGTTTCAAAAATTTGTATGGGAGAGGTACCGTTATTTTTGGTTATAAGAATAATTATTGTCTAAAATTTTCTGGACACAGTTAAAAAAATGCTTTTTTCCAAGTTTAATAACAATCAACCAAGTTGTTTTTGAAATATCGAGTTTTCAAAAAAAAAATTCTAACTTTTTTTAAAAAATCCAAAAATTATCTTTTTGAAAATTGTGGTACACAATATTATTTAAAACGTATCAATCATTCTTCATAAAAAAATCAGTTCAAACATTTACAAGAAAAGCGAAAATAAAAAAAATGGCTTTTTGGGAGGTTCCATTAACAACTATTTTTTTTAAATCGTTTTTTTTTAACAAGAGGAATTATTTTTGTATTTTACATGGAAATTATTTTTTATGTTTGATTAAAGTCTCTATACTTTGCTTCTACCAAAAATCAATACCCTTAGCTATGGAGATATAATCCAACTTTAAACTAAGTTCAATAAAAAAAAATACTTCAACCCTCCTCCTTCCAAAACACAAATATGTTTCACTTCAATGACTTAAGGTGACTATGTCCACTCGATTAAATTTCATTCAATTTTATTCGTTAATGGAGCACTCGCTTTCATCGAAGATTTTCATAATTGGGAAAGTTGAAGTGAAATTGTGTTTTCTTACCTTATTTTTCATTGCATAATTTGATTTCAGCCATCAGGTTCAGTGGGCAATTTGAATGAAAACAAAGAAATTATTTCAATTCTGTACGAGTCATGGATCATTAGTTGTTATTGTTAGCATTTTTCCAATTAAAAGTTATGAGTATCAAAAACTGAAATTGTCTATTATACGTATCGAAAAATTGCTGTAGTTATTGAAGGACACAGAGAGGTTAACATTGGCATGTGATCTGGAAATATTTGTTTGTTTAGCATAATACTCACTCTTCCAGGAATAACCACGAGTTTATATAGTTGAACCTATTTTTGGATTTACTGTCAATTGCAGGGATTCTTTGTTTAGTTTTTACACGAATGTAAATGCCTTATAACTTGCTCTTTTTTCCCTTTGATTGTGATACTTATAAATTCAAAATCAAAGTACATCGGTATCTCCTTTTAAACCCTGTTCCTGTAATTAAATAATATGTGTTATCCTGTTCGTTATCTTCCGAGTGTTAACTGTTGGTAAGAGTTCAATATCGTGTGTGTAGTTTTTTAAGCAATACAACGCACACTTATTATTCTTATAATACTGCTCACAATTAGTGTAAAATACATCCATCTGGTCTGGTTTCGATTCCCAGCCTTGGTCACCTAAAAACAAATATCAAATATCAGACAATTATTCGTCCCCTCCACTCCTGCCCATAACACTCACACATGAATAGTGGAGAGTTGTAAGTCACAAGGCCATGATTCTACATGAACTGTCGTGCCATCAAATATATTTTATTTTGAATCTACTTAATACACACTTCTGATAATGTAACTTTTATGTAAGTTGTATTTTATCATATAAGAACATCACGAAAAATTCTATGACAAAAATAGTCTTAAAAGAAAGCAGGGAAGAGGATGCAGTAAACAATATACGGGTGTTTTCAAGACTAAACAATATAAAGCACAGTCCTTATGGTCTTCAAAATTTATTTGCCCTTAACAGAGCAATAAGACAACCACAGTATTTCTTCTTAGCCAAATTTACGTTTGCACGTTTTAATTAAGTTGCAAATTATACCATTATCCTGGAGTAAAATATGTGGCTATGCATAGTAGAGGGTCAGATGAGGAACGCCTGAAAGCCGTAAACTAATTTATTAGACGCTAAAACTCTGACTGAATTGCGGTAGTGTATAAACAGACAATGTAGTGTAATTGTATGAATGTCCTTTCTTTAGTAATTTATACACTTCCGCAAGAAATATACTATGCTCGTATATATGTATCTATGATGTGAATGGTGTTGTTCCTCGGTTATAGCTGTGGTTTTTGCTTAAACAGTTTGTTGCGCAATTCAAACAATAGCAGAAGAGTACCAAAATAACTTGGGTTGAACATTTGCAACTGCAGTAAGTGAAAATTACGGTTTACGTTTGATGCTTGAGAAGAATGTGCGAAGTTGTTAGATTAATTACTTTTTTATAGATTTGGTTTTAATATTACGAACAAAGTAAAAACTATTAGTTTGATACATAATACAATTTAAATACAAGTTAAATATTCAAAATAACGTCATGTGCTAGATAAGAAGTAAGTGATAGCAGCAAAACTGACACACTATGACCATAAGATAGTCTACTATTGTGATTCTACTTGAATCTAGGCAACTTCCTCCTGGTAGATGAAATAATGTGTTTGGGTTTTTGGTAAAAATTGCCATATTTGCACTTAAGTTTTGTAGTTCTCGATAATGGATGGTTCAATTTATTTAAAACATACCTAACACCCAATTCCAAGCAACATAATGTACACACCAACCAAAATCTGCAAAACATTTATTATTATTTATTCATTAAAAAAATCAATTTGTTTAGCAAGTTTTACTTTTATCACCCAAAGTTCCAGTTTTTCACTGTGATATTAAAGTTAAACCGAAGTTAACTGAACAGATGCTTTTGAGGTTTTATCCACCGATTTTTTTTAGTTGTTCCGCACATGCATTCTCCACCGAAAAACTACTTCCTCAGTAAAGTGTGGGATAATTAACTTCTAGAGATAGCTAACTCTGGCTTAACTCAGCACTGAAATACTGTTAATATGTAATTTTCTTAATAAACGAACATCTTCAATGCTCATTCTCTGTTAAGTCTTGAAAATTAGAGCAAAAAGTTCGTGTGATTAATTTTGTTATTGAAAGTTAGTTTTTGTGTGACAACACACTCGCAGTTAGGCTGCAAAGCTAACGTACCACCATATTAATATTGAAGGTTTGAATGAAATACCAACCACCTAAGTGAGCTACCAACAAGTCATTATAGCTATTTCACGGCTACCAGGCCGATCACCACACTCCTTTTAGTGGAGCTTAGTCTATTACGTTCAATTTTCATTTGAAAAACGTTTTGCCCAGCTGAGAGTTGAACATAGTTGGTCTACGTCCTCAGAGCCATTGTTATTTAAATATATATACCTACATAACTTCATTCGATTTGCTTGAAAAGTCTTCCTTGGAATGATACGTAGGTTTAACGTGTCACTATATGAAAACAGGATCTAGCTTCCAGCATCATCTGCGGATTCAAACTTTATATCTCAGTAGTAACTGAGATTCTTACCGGATTTGTCCGCGATATTTACCAGTAGTAACTGAGATATTTACCAGTAGTAACTGAGATCTTACCGGATTTGTCCGCGATATTTACCAGCTTAACCGTGATATTTACTGGTATTAATCCAAGCCGAAACCAACAGTATCAGGAGAGCGGACCGCCGGATAACTAACCCAGACGCAGGAGCGTGACCAGAACCCGAGCCAGGAGTATAGAACCAACATTGGAATATATTTAAGTATTTAAGTTATTAAAGTTTTATGTTAAGCAATTTTGGATTTTAATAAAAGGAAATAAAAACTTAACTCTAAAGTTTGTACTACTTTGGAACGAACCCAGGCAAACCGACGAGCAAAACCTCAGCCTCAGGCAAAAGGTACATCACAAACGGCGCCGTGTTAATAATGATTTAATATTTGTTTGTCAACTTATCAATGAAAAAATTATTTATGTAAGATTTTACGACTTTAACTACATACAAATATCTTAGTTTTATTTTCTAAAAACAAACGTTGAAACAGTTGTACACTTGGACGTATACGTACTATTCTTATTTTATTGAATGTTTAACAAATTTCTCTTCATTTTTTGTTTGTGCACGTTACTTACGGTGGTTTATTTAAATTGAAATAATATTATTTAAAGTAATCTCACTATTTCATTAGGTCAGATGATACTTTTTTATAGCACCTTTTTCAAAAAAAGGTGATCTCTTTTTGAGTCAAAAATTACTTATGTATGGCCTGACCGATTTAAAATTTGGCACAAACTACCTTTAAAACACGGGTAAAGCTGTGGTCCAGTTTTTAATAAGTTTTATATCAATAAAATGGAGTAAACATAAACACGCCACAGCCAGAGTAGATTCTGTGTGGTGTGGAGCCTGCCCGGGTAAATGCGAAGTGATGCTTAGTGAATCCGGCTCAAATATCAAAGTCTACCAGGGTGAATATAAAATATATAACATAAAATTTCACTATCGTAAATATTAATTAATGTTGTTTTCTACGAAACATAAAAAACAAGTTCATTTTCAAGCATTTCATAAACTGTTCTGATAGTTAAGTTTCTGATCACAAAAATTGTAGAAATTTTTCCACTTTGCGGATTTGTTCAATATTTTAGTTGAAGTCTAGAGAGATAGTCTGTTTAAGCCTTTAAATCTTCTTTAAGGCTGGGAGAATAGCACTATCAAACGGTAACCATCATCATATTTGTACCTGTTACAAAAGTCACACAAGATTTGTAGGTCTAAACGACTCACGAGGAAAATAATTTAAAGTAAGAAATTCCACTCTTGGTCTAAAAATAGTGCTAAAAGCCTTAACAGGCAGTTCGATTTTGAAATAACCAACAGACTGGAGACGGTGATTTAAATCTCAGATTTTAATTTTTGCTTTCGACGCACGATTTAAATGTTCTATCTTCTCATAAGCCGACCCATTAGTCTTACACTTTGTTCTTATATTCATAGGAATTGTCTAGATATAATCCAATATACATACGTATTAAAATTTGTCGGTTGAGGGTGCTCAAGGTTGCTTTAAAATCAAGTTGGGCTAAACCCAACCCCTTTTTTCGTTTGGGTTTATTTTGTGGCAATGGTTGACCATGAAATGATGTTGTCAGCAGGCCCTGAATTCAGCTCAAAAAACATTTGGAATATGCTTAATCGTTGATTCGATTCTATAAAGTTTGAGAATTTCATATACAAATTTGAAGAAAATGCCTTTCTAATTTAGTCAAGTATTGATATACCCCTATAATTTTCTTTCTCGCAAGCTGGCATCATCTTTTTTTTAATATCGAAATAATAACGGATTTATTAAAATTTTGGGACATGCATGAATTTTCCAACAAATAGTTATAAAATTATAGTAGAAAATGTTTAAATTCTTAGGTAGAATTTCAAGTTTATCCAGAATAATTTGAATCAATAAATTTATTAAATGGTTTACCTATTAAAATCTATACATCTATAAGATAAAGATTCTGAGACCCATTTATTTCTTACCTTCATTGATAAAAAGTAAATCGTTTACTAAGTTGACAAAATATTTCAAAAAGATTGTTTACTTTTGACATCAGTATACATTACACAACCAATAACTGCACCTTTCATCCAATTAATCCAAAGACCTTTATCCAACCAACATCTGGTCAACCAAGCCATTCTCAGCTTATAAATCTATTTCCCTGTGAAAAGAGCACATCGTGTTAAAATATGACTTAACTCCTTGCCACTTGAAAACCACAGTTATAAAACAAAATGTCCACTCAGAAGAAATACCTCTTTTTTCCAACATTTCCGATTTGATATAGTAAGGAGCAGAAATTAATGAAAAAACTTGGTTCACCGTTCCATACGGTGCAGGACAATTTATTTCCATTTGGGATGAAAATGGTTTCGCTGTAGATTCACTGGATGGAGAAACCCTTCAAGCTCAAGGCTACTTATTTATATCTATGTAGTTTCAAAATACTACGCAACATGTAATATAAAGAAGCACTTTAGTATATTTCTTGCTCTCTTTTAGATCAAGTTTCAAGGATGGTTTATTTGTGTTATTATTATCAGACGTTTCATCCTTGACGAGAATGACAGGCAAAGCAGAATACTTAAGTTTAGAATTTTTTATTTTATGTCCTCCTGCCTTGGGATTGGAAACTAAAATGATGCCTCACCATAATCAGATGGAAATTTTTTTAGTAGACAAAGTTCTTTTTTACATTTTATCCTTGGAAAACACTGAAACCAGAAACTACTAAAAGGAGAGAACTTGGATCTTAAAACGAATTGCTATGTTCTTATATTCTACAAGTGTGGCAGTTTTCGCTGCTTCTAGACATAAATTGAAGAAATGAATGATGCTTCTTACATTTGCAACAAGAACCGAGTAAAATTTATTTTCTTTTTCTTTGTTGCAATAAACAAAATGAATATTTTACCATTACATATACCTTGTCGGAGGCGAGGATAAGGAATTGCAACTGAATTGTACAGACCAAAGTTATTGCAGGTAGACAGTAAAGTTCGATTAAATACTATATTAGAGTAGGTACTGGAAATAAAATGCATACAGATAAATAGTTTGAAGAGAAAGCATCAGCCATAGTATAGGTAGGTATATTTAAGAACATCCTTCTTGTGAGACTAAATCTATTTGTGGTTAGTTAGAAAAAAACCATTCGACTATAGTGCTTAATTTTGATACACAATTACTTTGGTTATACACTGTGATATAAGTGACCTTCACTTGAAGTTATGATTGGCTAAATGGGCTTCGGGTCAGATGACAGTAAAATATCGTTTCATTTGTCATGCAGCCCATTTAAAAATCAATCCTACCTATGTATGTTTGTTTGTTTGCCAATGGACTAGTTTGTATCCTATGGACTAGTTCTGTTTAAAGTGGTAATTGTAATGTTTTCTGGTAATTACTATTTGAAATAAGTAACTCTAAATAATGTTTCTGGTAATTATAAAGAGTGTTGGCAATATTTTTTTCGGAGTTGGTCTTTTTGACAGCTGTCACTTTATTTATGCTCAGTTTGGTTTACCACTTCATAATTAATAGATTTACTCCTGAAAAACGTTTGCAAATCGTGCAAACTTATTACCAAAATAATAGTTCGGTTCGCGCGACGCATCGCGCGCTGCCACTATTCGATGAAGCTCATTTTTGGTTGAATGGGTACTTTTAATAAGCAAAATTGTCGTATTTGGAGTGATAATAATCTACAAGCCTTTTGCGTGCCTGAATTGGAGGATGTTGATGAGGACGAGTTCTCCCAACTCTATCCGGAAGTAAAAACCAAAAGCGTGTGGAAGATCTGGTTCTCGAAATATTTTCATCCAAAGTGATCGTTCGATTTGATGCATTTCTGTGCAAAAAATTCAAAAGCGTTTGTCTTTGGATAGCGATATTTCCGTAATCGAGCCTCGAAATCGATAGCGGTTTTTAAAATTGACTGTTCAATTTTTTAAGAGCTTTCTAACATTGAAAACCAAAATACTCTTCGAGGTTTGGTTCTCGAAATATTCGCATCCAAAGTCATATTACTGTATTTCGATGCAACCCTAAAAAGGGCTTTGGATAACGATATTTCCGCCACCAAGACTTGTAAGAGATTGAAGCTTTCAGTTTCATAAAGAAAATTAACAGACCTTAACGCCGATAGGAATCAAAAAATTTTGGAAGCTTTGGTTCTCGAAATATTCACATCCGAAATGATATTACAATTTTTGTATTGATTTTTGAAAAAAAAAATGATGGACTAACCCCTTGCTACTTTTTTTCAACTTTATAAAAATTTTTCCAAAACCCATCGGGCTATACATCAAAAGAAAGGTATTTTCCAACTCTATGCGGAAGTAAGAACCAAAAGCGTGTGGAAGATCTGGTTCTCGAAATATTTTCATCCAAAGTGATCGTTCGATTTTATGCATTTCTGTGCAAAAAATTCAAAAGCGTTTGTGTTTGGATAGCGATATTTCCGTAATCGAGCCTCGAAATCGGTAGCGGTTCTTAAAATTGACTGTTTAATTTTTAAAAGCTTTCTTAAACTGAAAACCAAAATACTCTTCGAGGTTTGGTTCTCGAAATATTCGCATCCAAAATCATATTACTGTATTTCGATGCAACCCTTAAAAGGGCTTTGGATAACGATATTTCCGCAACCAGGCATCGTAAGAGGTTGCAATTTTCATTTTCGTAAAGAAAATTAACAGGCCTTTCCGCCGATATGAATCAATTTACATCAACAGAAAGGTATTTTCCGGACGACCTTTGGTTCCAACAAGACGGCGTTACATGCCATACACCCAACGAAACAATCAATTTATTGAAGGAAACTTTTGGTGAGCGCATTATCTCACGTCGTGGCCTGTGGCGTATCCTCGCAGATCGTGCGATTTAACACCGCTGGACTACTTTTTGAGAGATTATGTGAAGTCACTTGTCTATGCAGATAAGCCCAAGACGATTGACGCCTTGGAAGAGAATATTTGTCGCGTTATTGCTGACATACGGCCCCAATTGCTGCAAAAAGTGGTCGAAAATTGGGCCTCTCGGCTGGAATTTATTCGAGCCAGCCGCGGCGGCCACTTGCCCGAAATCATTTTTAAAACTTAATGGTAAACCCTTATCTTTATAACAAAGCTAAATTCTTTGCCATAACATTAAAATGTATTTAACTAGTTAAAATTGAAAACGTGAAAAAAAAGCTCTCATATGCATCTAATTTTCTCTCATCGGTTATTTGTTTTTTTACACTCACATTGTTGATATTTATATTAAAGTGGTTGACGTTGAGAGCATGTTCTGCGATCGCTGAAAACTGCGTTTTATTTTGTTTTATGTAGGAACTTTGTTCCTTGAATCTTTTTTCTATTGTACGCTTAGTTTGGCGGTAGTATACTCTATCACAATCACCGCATTTGATCGCATAAATACCCGATTTTTTCAAGTTATCAACTTTGTCTTTTGTTGACCCTAGCAGATTTTTAAGTTTGTTTTTACTTGAGAAAACATGCTCAACATTGTGGTCGTTAAAGTTTTTGAAAATTCAATTTGTAATTTCCGACACATAACACATAGAAGCGCGTTTCACTTCTTCTTTTTTTCCGAGTTTTGGGAAAATAATGTTGATAAATTTTGTTTTTTGATTTTGTTGTAGTGTTTTAAAATAATTTTGTCCACCAATTTGTTGCTATAGTCATTCATATGTGCTATATAATCATATTCAAATTTATAACTTGCAGCCGATAGAGGTAGTTTGCACAATCTGTATGCAAGTGAATGAAAAACAGCATGTTTATGTTGTACCGGACAGTGCGAATCACTTGTTATAACACGGAAAGTATACTTGTTGGTTTGTGAAAAACTGATACTTCTACTTTGTTTTGAGAATTTCTCTTTAATTCGAGATCTAGAAAACATAGTTTTCTGTTTGTTTCTGTTTCAAGTGTAAATTTTATAGAATTATATTTGTTATTTAACACTTATCTTTTTTCACGATGGAGAAAACATGACGACATAACGACACCAAAATCGCGGTAACAATTATTGATTTTTTTAGATTTATTTCAAAATATTTATTTATTTGTAAACATATGATATATAATTTTTGTAATTTGCATTTGTTTAATATAACATTTCTAACACAAACATCATTTTTTTTTTAAATCGGATATGTATCTCTTTTTTTTTAACTAAGCTTAATTCAAGCATATATCTTAAAAATAAATAACAAACAAATTCTTTAAGCTATCAAATAACATAAAATAAAAATAATTTAATATATTAATATTGGAAGGTGGGAGAAGAAAAGGATAATTTATTAGTTGAGAACATTCTTAGAGGTGGCTTTTGAACAGTTAATATGATTTTTTTTTTGATTTGTTGGCTTTTCTTAGCATTCTTTTCAGTGGTTCATTTTGGCCATAGTCAGTTCGGTGCAAAGGTTTAAAAAGGTGTCATCCCAGCCCATCCAAAGACAACTGGTCCCAGAACAACTCATCCCTGACGGCTCTTCCCAATACCCAACTGGTTCGAGGACAACTCATCCCGGGACAACTCATCGCTGGACAACTCATCCGAGAAATAAGAACTCATCCCTTGGATGTTTTGTGCGAAACAAAGAAAAACAGCGCTTTGTTGCTGTGATTTAGTACTTTGCATACACCAACCTCGCACCAAATCCTATAGTGTGCCAAGCAGGGAGGTGCAGGGGGGCAGCATGGCCCCCATACATACATCATACTTTCCTTGGGATGAGTTGTACCGGGATGAGTTGTCACGGGATGAGTTGTCCCGGTATGAGTTGTCCCGGTACCATTTGGGTATTGGGATGAGTCGTCGGGGATGAGTTGTTTTGGGACCAGTGGTTTTGGGATGGGCTTCACCCAACCCGTTTAAAAACAGTGGTATGGATCTCAGAAAACGATGATTTATATTCAACTTGACTTTGTTTAGCAAGTCAACACAGTCAATACCTCCACTTAATAACTGATGCAGAAAGAGTAAGTCAGCATTATCACGACGTTTGCTGAGGGTTTGCAAATTTATTAGTTTCAGACCGTTCTCGTAAGGGGGCAGTATGAATGGGTTGTCCCATACAAGTCCCCTCAAAGCAAATATAACAAATCTGCGTTGAACGGATTCAATTCTTTGAATGCGGACATGATGATAGGCTGACCAGATCTGAGACGCGTACTTTAACAGAGGCCTAACAAAAGTTATATTTAGGGATTTTGTGAAGTAGGGATCTGAGAAATCATTGGACCAGCGTTTAATGAATCTGAATTGGTCATTCTTGAACGCCATTGATGTGCATTGCTGAATGCAGCCATAAAAGTTATCGCAGTTCGGAACGCAATAACAATGAAATGGTAAGTTAAGCATCATCTCGTCTCACTCTCAGTTTCCGGCAGTGTACTTAATTAAACTTAGATCTTATTTCACTTCTTTTCTTTTCAGCCGCTCAATATTGGTAAATCATTTTTGAAAAGTAAAAATTATTACCCAACTTTTTAAGAAAAATTGAATTCTTGAATAAATAATTAATAAAAATATACAATTTTCGTTCGTCATTATAAGACCACGAACGGAAAAAATAAGATGCGAATGGAAGTAACAACAGAAACTTGTTCATTATTCATGTAGTAACAACGTTGAGAAAGAGGAGGGCGTTTGCGGGAGCAAGTTATAGTTTTACATTTACTATAACATTAAGCTAAAGGAAATAAAATTTACTTAAATCCGTTTGAAGTGACTATGAGAATCTTGCGTGCATGTAATCTGTTTGAAGATACGCATGTCATCGGAATAAGTCTTTAGGTCAGATCCTACTAAAGTAAGCTCAACGTCATTAATACGTAACAGGAAGAGCAGAGGGCCAAGGTGACTCTCTTGCAGGACGCCTGATGTTGAGTGTACAGGGTTGGAGGTGTTCGCCCTAAACAAAACTATATATCCTATCGTTTAGCAAAAAAGAATTTCTGAAATCGGACAATTTTTTTAGTAGTACCCTATTTCACCCTACAAATCAGAAAATTAAAAAAAATATCCTTGAATCCATTTCCTAAGAATAACCTTTCAAACACAGGTTGAGTTTTTTTTAAATCAGATACTTACGTCTTTTTCATTTTACACCATTTCACCCTACAAAGTGAATTTTTCCGATATTTGTATAGTTATTTTGCTATTCGGGTGGAGAAGAATCCAACAATACATAGATCATAAAAATCTCAGCACAACAGAAACGAAAAACATGAATATTGCTTATAAATGGGGTCTTTCTCCAACAACTTATCAAGTAGATAAAAAGTTAAATAAGAAATGTCACAGAAATTTAACAAAACAAAATTTGTATACAAACATTTTCTTGAGGGGCCCCCATACCTTCAAGGGCCCCCAAATTTCTAAAGACGCCCCTGCTTGTACATGCATGTATATAAAATTCAAAACTCATCGTAGGCTCAGCCAGTCTCCCATACTGGACAGAGAGTTTTTCTGTAAAGTTTGGTAAAAAGCTGCAATTTGAATGAGACAACATGTGTTTTCTGTTGTTAGGCGCAGCATCACACTTAGGATACACGCTATCCTATACACTAAAAACTGCAACTGACTCCGCTGTCCGCTGAAATCTTCAAGTATATTCTATAAGCGGTTTGAAGGTTTACAAAGTGGTTTCAGTAAAATTCGCTCACTGATACGCCTTCATATCTGATATACGAATTTAATTCTAATTCAACATCATTAAAGCACACAAGTCAACCAAAATTCATAGAAAGATACCTAAGTATTATTTAAAATGCTAAATTAAAGCTAACATTTTATTGTTAACGATAAGAATCTTGTCGCATCCATGATTTTGCAAATACGCCAATAAAAGAAATTTTAAAAACGTCTGGCTTATATCATGTTATTCCAATATTCCCTTCAAATGAATAGAATATAAAATTCGTTTTGTGATTTATGCACCATAAGAATTCTAACAGGGAGATCAACTTTATTTTGTCAACTTTGAGTTGGTAATCAAAAAATCTCGCTCTCTAGATTATTTAATTATCTCCTGAGCTCCTTTTTGCTTGATTTCTGATTACCATTTTTTTGCTTATAAACATTTATACTTGTATTTCGTATGATGACGCTGAAATGAATCTGAATTTCTGAATTTGAATTTAGAATTTTATTTGTGGATGTTTTCGTACACTATGTATATAAACCCCTAGAGGGTGACAGAAAAAAGTTTGTTTTTTTCCCTTCCTTTATGTGTACGTTTAGTGAATTGGTATTTATTTATTTATTCATTTCGCATTCATTTTGTGTGTTGAATGGCTTAAGGACATTGTCATGACATGACATCCTTATTTGAAGATGTATTTTTTGCTCATTGGAAATTTGAATTTTGGATTTTGCGTTATTAAATAATAATAAATGTATCTTTTTTCGGTGTGGCTGTGTGTGTTTGAGTCATGCTACACCAGCATTTATAATTCACAATGTTTCATGATTTATTTAGGAATGAGGTAAATAATATTTTTCCAGTTAATAGGTGGTGCAAAGGGTCTTACTTTCACAATTAATATTATTGCAATTTTGTTGATACATTAATAAATAAATAGTTAAAATCAATTTAAACTCTAGCTAACAGAGTATTAAGCGAGCAACGTTTTACAACAATTTTTCGAGAAATGAACCATAAAACTCCATAACATCCAGAAATATCTACATTTTTGTGTTCCGAACTTCAATCTTTTATCGTTATGACACTATGAACTTTCAATTTTTTTTACAAAATTAAAATGAAGTAGATATTAAATTTATTTGCTTAAGTTTTCAAAAGTTTCAATTCTTCACATATAATAAATAAAATATTTATTCATAATTCAATAACTTGAACAGTTCCACCAGGTAATTTTGTACGTATTTTGCCTTCAATATTACCTTTAAATATAAACAGATTATAAGAGACGACTGGATCACATGAAACGGCTCTTGTGATTCCAAACTTTTACGTGGATAAGCATTTAAGACACTTTATGGGAGCTACCAGCTCTAGCTTAATCAAACATTCAAGTTTCTTCTCTTCACAAAAAATGCAGAATAACGTTATTTGAAATGACAAATTTGTGTAACGCTCGCATTCTAATAATCATTTAAAGGGTTATAATGGTCTTTTGACTTCTAAGCACCCAAAATACCTATACATATACAAATACGTTTTCTTAAAATATTGCATGTGTGAAGGTTTTGTTATTGACATTGACGCAAAATTTTAAACAGCCTTATGTTAAGGTATTAACATGCTACTATTTAAAAATTTACTTACTTTGAGGCCCTTTAATAAAATAAATTTAGTTTTAAATAATTTTAACTTGTATCATACTATGTTTGTTCTATAAGGCAAGTTATGGATTCGTGAAAGAAATCGAACTCGAGATTTTGATCAAACTGGACATAACGATGGTAGGGAAGACGAAAAAAGCAGGTCTCGCAAAAATGTTCGTCTGTCTGTCTGTTCGACTACAGTCTAAACGGAAGGGTCGATTTTCTTTTAACTTCGTTTCAGGGTTTTTCGGATATTCCCCCCACACGTTTGTTTCATTTTTTTATTACAAAAAATAACGGTACCTACCTGTCATACAAAAATGTTTGGCTTAAAGATTGAAAGCTATATTGAATCAATAATTCAACAAGTCCAATCACATAGTGCTAAGTCTCTTCTACTTGGCTGATGTATTTGAGTAGTACCTATGTATATTGAATTTGTATTATAATAACGTTATTTTTCTCAAAATCGGCTCCACAGATCCGTTTAAAAAAATTGACAAATTTTATTAGATATAAGCTCAATTATTAATGGCGATTAACCTCTCCTTTTATGAACAAAGAGCATATAAAAATAAAAATTTAATTGTGCACTTTTATTTAAAGCGAACAAGTAAATATAAGTGCAAAAACACACCGAATATTATGATACCTATCTTTAACCAGAAAAAGTTAAAAAGTTACACAATAAGGATATTTTTTGTTCGACTTTTCTTACATGCTATATTTTTTCAACTTTTAAGAAGCACAATCAAAATTATTGGAGCCGCTTTCGAGAAAGCTATTTTTTACTGAAAAGTAGCCTATGGCTATTAAATTTTAATTTGAGAAAAATGAGATTTTCCTTTTTTGTCCAAAAATGTAGGTTTGGTCCTCACAAGAATTCGGCCTTTCGCAGACCACAATTTTTCGAATTTAGCGTCGTGACTTGAGCCTGCATCTGTAAAAATTCAGGAGCTGAAGGTAAACGACCATATAGACAACGGCGTGTGTTCGCTGAATGGTCTCTGGAGCAGTTGGAAACTGACTCTAATTTTAATCGAAAAATCATCTTTCTGGGTACGTCAACAAACAAAATTGTCGAATTTGACGATACCAATCTGCATGAGATTCTGCACGAGCGATTCGGGGTCATGGTCATCTCACGTGGAGGTGATGTGAACTGGCCACCGAGATCGGGCGATTTGACCCAGTTAGACTTGTTCTTGTGGGGTTTTCTAAAGTCGCAGGTCTAAACAAATAAGCCACAAACCACAGCGGCCCTCAAAGCCAACATAACCCATGCCATCTGTCAAATTCCGCCTGATTTTTGCGTTTAAGTCATGCAAAGTTACCTCAACACGGCTTGGCAATGCGAAGGGAAATCACTACAGTAGAATTTTTTCAACGAAATTACCTTTGTCAACTTTAAAGTTAATGGGTGATCTGTATGCCTTAAATACTCGTTCATCATCTTCACTACTTGCATCGGAATCCATCATTTCTTTTTAAATAATTATTCTGCACATATCTGTTCATCACGAAGCCTATTTTTGGCAAGGAATAACACACTTATGAAAACGTAGTAGATCCCTACAGTCATAGTCAGGAAAGTCTGCATATAGTTGTAAAAAATGCTAAACCCAGTAATTAAAAACAAAATTATATTTAATATATTTTAAAGCTAAGTATGTACATATATTTATAATAAATTATTCTGAAAAAATGAAATGTATTTTCAAAAACTAACTTATTATCTATTTTAAAAAATATGAAATGTAATTTTATTTTTATATTTTTGGTTAAGTCTTTATGTTAGAAGGAAATTATTTTTTTTTGAAAATTTTGACTAGATGTGCTTGTTGCGATGCTGATGCGCAACTTTTCTTGATTCAGATTTGCCTAAAGTTCGCGTATCACTTGATGCAAGTTTGCATTACTGAACACGTTTTACAAAAACTTATGATGGTTTGATATATGAATGAAAGTGGTTGTATATCATTTATTCACACCAATTTACTAATATACATATTAGAACAAAAATCAGTTTGAGCAACTTTATCAATCAATCAAAATGCCTGATAAAAATAATACGCTGTGAAGTCTACTCACTTGGAACGTTATGCTCTGAAGGTGACTTAAATGATGCTTGTTTTCAATTAGTATAAATATTGTAGATAATTCAAGATTTCTTACAATTTGTTAAAGATCAGTTGAGTTTACAAGTTTGAGTCTCTATAGTTATAAAAAGTCAACATGTTGAATTATTTTGTGAGTAAGCCATTTAAACTCATTAAAGCTTTAAATTAAAGTTTTCTTCTGTTACAGCTTGTGTTTGTTTTGGCTGTTCTATTTGCAATAGTTTCAGCTGAGCCAGAGCCTCAACCTTTAGTTGGTTATCCTGCTATTGGAGTTCCAGTTATTGGGGCCAGAATTGCTGTTCCATACCCATCTTATGGAACAATTTATGGATAGTGAAGGTTAAAGAATATGTACATAAACCTCAAAATTGTCTTAAATTGTGAAATAAAAGACAAGATATTTTCAAAGTATTTTAAGTATTTTTGTTTTAGTTAAGATATAGTGTTGTGCGTGTCATTCAGATTATATAGTACGAAATACTGTGAATTTGCGTTACCGTACTTTGAAATTTTTGAGAGAATTTCATCCATTCTCTTCAAAATTTGATAGTTTGTGAGTTTCTGTGCAAACTGACAGGATGAAATTTCAAAGAAGGATTCGAAGCAGAGTCACGGCGCAAAAGTTCGTCGTAAACGTAATAGGTAATAGGAGACTATGAGTAAATAGAACAATTGTTTGCCTTATCTGAAGAATAAGTACCATCTGATGTTTAACTGACTATTGAAAAATTGGCCCTAAGCATCAATCATTTATATTTTCTGATTTAAATTTATTTAAAGAAAAAAATAAAAATATTAATCTGACGGGCATATAAATAATTAACATTTTGCAGGCACTCGTGGTTTCTCTATTAGATATCAGCGTAATGCTTCCTCTAACCGAGTACGACGACCAAAGTAATTTTGATTTTCTTCGAAGTATAATTTCGATGAACTAAAGCAGAAATGTAATATGATCTAAAAAGAAAAAAATAAACTACATCTTACACACTCAAATAAAAAGGAGATTTCAGATGTTTTGCTGCTGCAGAAGGTGAGTAAGCAAATACATTTTTTTCCTCAGTATTTTGCCAGCAAATCTTAAAAAGTTTTCTGTGGAATCCTGTTCCTCTGATAACTGAAATTGCTGTGCGGGAGTTGCTTGTACGTCTAACTGGTGGTACTGTTTTTAAAAAGTATATACAAAACGCGCGTATTTGAATGCAATGATGAGTCAAAATTTCAAAGCAATCGGTGAAGAAATTTTGGAGATCTTAGATTTTGAACGAACATTAACATTTTTATTATTAAAAAAAAAATTAAGAAGATTGTGTAAACTGTATTCAATTCAACCATGAATTATGCCCAGATGCAACGGTTCTTGGAGGGGATTTCAAATAAAGAAAATTGAGGAAAACTGTTTGTTTTTTTACTACACACTTCTTCATTGAGTGTAAGATAAGGTACCTGCTACTCGTATTAATATTTGGTGTAAGACTGTAAAGCGATAGGTGAACATAGTTTATCGGAATTAATACAAAATATATCTTCAGTCACATCGCAGAAGAAAAGACAACGCAAGTTTGAGAGACTGATTTTTGATTGCTAACCCAGACAATTCTTGTTCGTTGCTCGTACTGATGATGTGCGCTCAACGATGAATATGGCAGCTGGTGTCGTTTCTAGAGTAATGGCATTATTGGCCCATTTTTCTTTTTCATTGAGGGTTAAGAAAGACTTGGACTAGCTTGAGTTCCTTGCCACACAAGTCTTCCAAAAAATCGATTTATTGCACACTAAGTTCCGTAATCATATAAGCAATCGTTTTGTTGATATAGCTTGGCCATCATGAAGATGCGAATGAATAAAATAACCATGGTCGTGCAATTCGTCATACAATTTGTACAAAAAAAAAAAACACAGTGGAAGCGAAATCCCTTTTTGTACTAAACAGTTGCATGTTTTGGGCTTAACCTTTTTTTATTTTTCTTTTCAAGAACACCTTAGCCAACTTAACTTAAATATTGTCAACAAGTATCGTAATACCCCAAAATTATGGCCCTCGCGAAAGAAATTCTCTCATTCAAATAGGGTCAAAAAGGGTTAAAATTGGAAGAAAGAATGTATTTTTCGTTAACTATTTATGAGAATTGTTTTACTTAACGTTTAACTTTATTTCCACAAAAATTTTAAAATTAGAAGCAAACCTATTGTATCGGGTTTTTCAATAAGAGCGCTACAAAAGTTTTTTTTAAATAAAACAAAAACGGTTTTGGATATCAATCAAGTTCTTTATTTCTGTGAAAGTACGTTCGATGCCATTATGTATGGAACTCGATTTCTTTTACATGGCCACCATGGGCACGCTTGCAGAAGTCCAGACGCTGAACCCAATTTTCGACGGTTTTCAAGCATAAATCGGCCGATACTGCTGCAATTTCACGTTCGATATTCGTACGAAGTTCATCAATCGTCGCTGGCTTGTTGGCATAGACCATAGACTTGACGTAGCCCCACAGGAAATAGTCTTACAGCGTCAAATCGCACGACCGATAGATAACACGTTCTCCAAACTTGGTGCCGTCCTGTTGGAACCACATGTCCTCCAAGTCTATATCATCCAATTGGGGCCAAAAATATTCGGTTATCATTGAACGGTAGCGATCCCCATTCACAGTAACGTGCCGGTCTTGATCATCACGGAAGAAGTACGGCCCAATGACGCCCATAAACCATAAACCACACCAAACCGTAATTTTTTTCGGGATGCAATGATGACTCATGGAGTACGTGATTTTTCGATGAAAATCCGAATCATTTTCAAGTTGTTGCTAAGCCCAATTTACGAACATACGACGCTTTTGGTGGTCAAGCGGCTTCAGTTCTTGCGTCAATTTAATCTTGTAAGGATGTTGGCCAAGATTTTCGCAAATTCGCCACAACGACGTCACAGAGATGCCAAACGCTTGAGAACGACGTGTGAGAGACACATTTGGGCTTTCTGCAACTGAAGCCTCAGCGGCAGCAATATTCTCGACACTATGGGCACTTCTTTGTCTCACTAGCACGGGAATATTTTGTACTGTGCCTATGGATTCAAATTTTGCCACTAGACGCTCAATTGTTGAACTGCTAAGACGATTATGACGACCATAAATTGGACGTAGCGCTCTTAACGTTGAGGCCTCTGAGTCCGAATTTCGGTAGTAAATTTTAATAATTTTGGCTCGTTGTTAAAATGGCAAACCTTACTGCAGAGAAATGTCAAAATATCGGCAAGAAATATGGCGTCGTTTGCTGTCCCTGTTGCTCTACTTTTGTAGCGTCCCTGCTGAAAAACCCTTTATTACATACAAACACGTGAAAAAACCAACGAAGAATGAATTCAAGATTTTTAAACAGGAAAGCATTAGATCAATTCTTCAATAACCACCTTAGAGATTGTAAAATATTATGTTCTCCTGATAATCATATATCAGAATTTCAATACTATGCGCCGATCATCTTGTCAAAATCATATTTTCCATGTTCCTTATTCATTCCATACCTACTTACATATTTTTTTAATTTCTTAAATATATTTACAAAAAGAAGATTTGAACAGTAAATTAAAAAAATAAAAATTATTTAAAATGCTATTAAAATATATTGTCTTTTATTTCAGAATTTAAGACAATTTTGACGTTTATGTACATATTCTTTAACCTTCACTATCCATAAATTGCTCCATAAGATGGGTATGGAACAGCGATTCTGGCTGGAATTCCAATAGCAGGATAACTAATTAAAGGTTGAGGCTCTGGCGCAGCTAAAACTATTGCCAATAGAAGAGCCAAAACGAGGACAAGCTGTAAAAGAGAAAATTTAATGTTTAGCTTTAAAAAGTTAAAATGCTTGCTTACAAAATAATTTAACATGTTGACTTTTTACAACAAGAGACTCTTTTACACTCAACTGATCTTTAACAAATCGTAAAAATCTTGAATTATCTGCAATATTTATACTAATTGAAAAGAAGATTAATTCAAGTCACTTTCAAAGCAAAACGTTCCGACTGAATAGACTTTACAGCGTATTATTTTTGTCAGGCGTTTTGATTGACTGAACATTGGGTGGATCGGTCTAGTATGAAAAATATTTTTTTTTCGGCAAATCGAGTTCGGCCACGATTCAAAAGTTGTTTCTATGTATACACTTACCAAATCCGGAATATTTTTTGAATCGATTTATTTTTAATACTGCCACAAGCCTCTTAAAACTTTAACCTTTTAATGATGCAGTACTATATTTTTAGTACTATTATTTTAGTAGAATTTTACATTCAAATTAGGAATACAATATTGTGTCAATAATTTAAACACAGTATGTTGTGCTTAAGCACAGGTTCATAAGTTCATAAAGAAATGAAAAGAAAATTTGAACAAAGAAATATAATTAGCTCGAGTAAAATTACTTTAAATACGACTAAAATTAAGAATTAGCAATATTAATCTATTATGCAGTAATATTTACCATGAGCTGTGTTGCGCCATTATTGCGGATAGTGCAAGATATTGATTAAAAACATTTTTCGTCAGGCAATAATCAAATATAGAACTAAAACGAAGAAAGGTTTTAATCTTGGAGAATAATACTGCACGGTGTAACGAGAACGACGCCGACGGTCAATTTTCACGCAATTTGTTTGGGTAGTATTTTGGTCAGTAAGATGGTATAAGGGCCGCATTATAAGTAGCTTTAAAAAAATAGTGCACAAATTAATTTAAAACTAAACACGTTTATTTTTGTTTAACATTCTTTTAGGCCTGCTTAAATGGGCTGTTGGATGGCTTAAGTCGACCAAAAATTTATGACGACTTTTGTCCAACTACAATGGTTGATTTGTGGACTTAGGACCCACCTGACCTCTGGACCTATGGCGCTTAGTCTTGTGGGTTGACTACATACTCTACCCTTATTTGTGATTCGATGAAGTGGATTTTTTGTCAATACAGAAATTATTATATATGGACTAAGGAGAGGGTAAATGTATTATTAATTTGATTTTCTTTTTTGAAAATGCAAAAGTTAGTATAAAATTTCAAATTTTCAAAAAATAATATAGGTAAGTGGTTTTATAAAGATTAAGGCTAACAATTATATATATTTTTGCTATACATCCACTTCACTGCTGTCGGCTCTTTTACTATAAGGAAACATCTTTGGATAGAGCGTACATGCGTTTTCGATATAGTTCTACATTTAAAAACTGCAAAATTGATCCTTAAAAAAAGTTATTATTTCGCCTTAACCCAGCAATGTTTACCTTAATACGTAGCTTTAAACTTGAACTTTGATTAAAGATTTTAACCTTTTTAACATAAAATAATAATATACATATAAATATATGTATATAATAAATAAATTAAATTTATACAAAATAACGGAATTCTATTAATGATGTTTGGAAATCGATTTACAAGGTAATTTGGATAATTTCAAACCATCAACCCACCCCCAACAATTTCAATCCCTTGCCTTAACAAGATACAGATCAGAAACAATACAAATTTAAATTTCCATTGTACCTACATACCTACTCATACCATTTAAATTTAATTTAAAATTTCCGTGTGCGCCAAAAATCCATCGGAATCGGAAAGCATGCGTTGAATTTGACACACAAATTTGTGTGCACCCGGACGTCCACATTGTTCTATTTGTTTGCGTCTACACAATTATTTGCGCCGAACACGGCGCACAACGCAAATTTTTATTGATCTGGACGCGGCTTTACATGCGGCTAATCTGTGCTTTTGAGATTGTCTCCTCCTCACAATCCATTTTGGGATGATCTATCTTGTCCGCGCAAGTTACACATATGCAAGTCAGCAAACTTGAAGACGGAACATTTGTGTTGCTTCGCAACCCATAAAGTAAGGCAACACCACTTTCCGGTGACGATGGGAAAATGTCTATATCTGAAGGCCATCGGAAAGTGGATGCATTGACCTTTTGTGTATTATAAGCTATAATTGATGATAATAAAACTACCGGAGTCGCAATCGACCCGGGAAACATAAAAGATCGTTTAATTACAATATATACATATAACTGGCGCAGTCGCGGAACGAACTGATATAGGTATAAACAAAAATATAAAAAGTGGAAAAAAAAAATAAAACTAAAAATCAGTTTAAATTTTTTTCATATATTTGTTTGTTTGAAACAATTTCGACCTAAATTCTATTTTAGGCATTTTAAGAACTTACATTCCAGATAGTGAATGGAATCTAAAAAAAAATTATAGCAGAACTAATTTTGTCACTAACCAGGATAGGTTAGGGACGAATCCAAATAAAAACAATAGAGCTTGGCAGAATAATTCAGGTCAGGTTGACAATAATAGACACCAGGATAGGTCGGGACAAGCTAGACTACCTTCAAACAATAGATCGGGTCAGACTAGATATACAAACAATAGATCTGATCAGACTAGATATACGAACAATAGATCTGGGCAAGTCAGACAACAAGTGTTTAATCCATCAGGCCAGGCTAGAAATAGTAATCAAAACCCACAGCCGATGGATATAAATAGTTTAACGAGTCATAATGAGCCTAGTAGTTCAAGGATAGTTAGTTTGGAAGAGAATAATAATATAGAGCCAATTGCGGATTTTCGGAACTAAGCCTCGGACATAAAATATTTTGCAACTTTTCGATAGGTGATAAGAAATATAAGGCTTTGATAGACACAGGATCTACAGTCAGCCTAATTAATTCATCCAGGGTTGATTGTAGTCTGTTTCCTGTATTTGAAGAAAAATCAGTTTTTTTTAGTACAATCAATAACAAAACAAAAGAATTCATACAAATTATTGTTACAGACGTACCAAAAGAATTCAGAATGGGAAGTCATAGCAAGTTAAAATGGCATAAAATGAATTTAACCAATAAAGACTATGACCTTCTCGTTGGTATGGACATAATAAGACAAAATTTTACTAAATTTTTTTTTTTTACGCTATCAGTACTGCTTAATGCAAGCATTTTGTAACAATATCTCTTTTCTCTTCGGGCTTTTTCGCCTTTAGATACTGGGAAAAACAACTTGTCACAGTCATCACTTAGCGCGGTGTTAGTTGTTAGTAGGTAGATAAATTACATAAGTCTAACACACTACAAGACAACTGGACATATTACATTAAGAAAAATAAAAATTTACAAAACATTGAGAAACAAATACTTATACATACAAATAAAATGAAGACGAGAAATGAAATGGCAAGAATTAAAACTACATAACACAAACATTAAGAGCGTGGAACACTGGTCTTTAATGTATTTTTAAGACTACTCTTACTTACATTAAAGTCAAAAATATTTGAGTTCAAATTCAAAAGTTTGCCCATGCGAGTAAATGGTTCATGCATGCCATAATTAGTACGGTGGTAAGGTAGATGCATTAAATCAAAACTACGAATATCGTGGTTTCCTTCACGATAATTGAAATTAATACAACTTAATAAATCGGGTGCATCAATGACGCCAGTTATTAGTTGATGAGAAAAAACTATATCATTATTGATCCTCCTTTGTGACAGGGGCTGAATTTGAAGAAGTTTAATCCTATGTTCATAAGGAGGAAGATTGTAGGGATCGGACCACGGTAGGCCTTTTAAAGCGAAACGAATAAATTTACGCTGTACCGCTTCTAATCTATTTTTATGGATCTCATAAAAAGGAGTCCATACCTGGGACGCGTATTCAAGATGGGGGCGAACTAAGCAGTTGTAAAGAGCGAGAGTAACATGCGGGTCCTGAAATTCCTTGGACCATCTCTTAATAAAGCCTAGCATTGAATTGGCCTTGTTGACGATTAAGTTTATATGCTCCGAAAAATCAAGATTAGAGGTAAAATAAACTCCAAGGTCTTTGAAACCATGGACTCGACGTAAAGTGTGCTGCGATATAATATAGTCAATTGACCCAGGAGTTCGTTTTTTAGAAAAAGTCATTGCCTGACATTTAATAGGGTTAAGATTCAAACCATTTTTATTACACCAAGTAACAAATCTGGTAATATCATCTTGTAGAAGGACACGATCATTGTCAGATGTAATGCTTTTGAAAATTTTCATATCATCCGCAAAAATTAGTATCTCACTATAACGTATGCAGAGGTGCACATCATTGATAGCTAAGATAAAGAGAAGGGGTCCTAAGTGACTTCCCTGAGGAACTCCCGATCTGGCTATGAAGGGGTTGGAGAAAATGTTTCTGAATTTAACTTGGTAGGATCTATTTTGGAGATAGGATGAAATCCAAGTGATTAGTCCAGGGGGAAACCCCTGAAAAGAAAAATTATAGAATTAGTCAATACGACAAAAATAAAATTATATTCCGAGGAAACATCCGAAATTAATAACTATGAACTGTCCAGTTAAACGGCAGACAATATAGATCTTTTGCATTTAAACTCACAGGAAAAAGAAGGAGTTATTAAAATTTTAAATCATTTTCAAAATTTGATTTATAAAGAGGGTGATCAACTAACAAATACGGAAACTATTATGCATGAAATAAGAACAAAAACGGATCAGCAAGTTAATTCCAGACTTTATAGATTGCCTCCAAAACATGAAGAGGAAGTTCGGAGACAAGTTTCAGATATGGAAAAACAGGGTATTGTTCGAAAATCTAACAGTAGATACTCTTCTCCCATTGTTGTAGTCCCGAAAAAGATTGGAAGATCAGGTGAACAAAAGTTTAGACTTTGTGTGGACTATAGGAAAATAAATGAAATCACTTTTGATGATAAGTACCCTCTGCCTAATATAGATAGTATATTAGAAAAGTTAGGGAGAGCCCAGTATTTTACGACATTGGATTTAGCTAAAGGCTACTACCAAATAAAAATGCGCCCCGAGGATATTCATAAAACTGCATTTGTTACTCCAAATGGTTTATATGAGTTTACTCGAATGCCTTTTGGCCTCAAAAACGCCCCAGCGACGTTTTAAAGGCTCATGAATGAAATACTAAGGGAACACATAAATAAGATCTGTGTAGTCTATCTTGACGATATTCTTATATTTTCCACTAGTCTAGAAGAACATCTCATTGCCATCACCACAATCTTTAGTACACTTGCCAAACATAACCTTAAGGTCCAGGTTGACAAATGCACCTTCCTTCAAAAAGATACGGAATTTGACTGAAGAAGGTATGAAACCTAATCCAGAAAAAGTCAAATGTATTTTGGATTACAAATTGCCATCATCAGAGAAAGAACTGAAATCTTTTCTGGGTATAACAGGATTTTATCGAAAATTTGTAAAAAATTACTCGAAAATTGCTTATCCGATGATTAAATATTTAAAGAAAAATTCAAAAATTAATACAAGAGACCCAGAATACATACAAGCTTTCGAAACTTTGAAACGAAACATCACTAACTACCCTATACTTAGATTTCCTAATTTTCAAAAATCTTTTACTTTATTTACTGACGCTTCCAACTTCGCTATTGGTGCAGTGCTCACTCAAGAAGGGCAAACTGTTTGCTATGCTTCGAGATCTTTGAATGATCATGAAAAAAAATATTCACCCACTGACAAAGAATTTCTTGCTATTGTCTGGTCAGTGACATACTTTCGACCCTACCTCTGGGGAAGTAAATTTAAAATAGTCACAGACCATCAACCCATTAAGTATCTAAACAAAAAATACAACGGCAAAGAGTTTTCAGCTAGAAATCAGCGATGGTTACTCAAATTATCCGAATTTAATTATGATATAGAATACTTAAGGGGTAAAGACAATAAAGTTGCAGATTTCTTGAGCCGCATCAAAGATGTTGATCAAATAGACGGTGAATCTGACTCGAATGTGGCAACTGTCCACTCAGCACCAGAACAACAGTTGGATCATTTTCCAATAAAGGAAGAAATAGTCAATAAATATAAAACACAAATAATTTTATCTAATTTTGTTTCAACAGAAGTCGAAATGTGTCATGGTAGGAGAATCATCCATGTAGATATGACTAAAAATCAGTTATATTGGGAAGATCTCTTTAAACGAACTCTTATAAAACGAAAAGTAGGAATTTATACAGAGTTATCGTACCATGAGTACAACAAAATTCAACAATGTTTAATTAAACTTTTTAAGGATGATAAAAACTTGACATTTGTTAAATGCACACTTAGAGCTCTTGAAGTAAGAACTGAAGCAGACATTTTTAAACAAATTTCCCTATACCATGTGAAAGAGAGTAGTCATTCCGGAATTATTGAAACCTACAAAACTTTGAAAAATAAAGTTTATTTTCCAGGTCTAGTGAAGCAAATATCCAAGGTAATAGGAAATTGTCAGACATGCCAAGAAGGCAAATATGACAGAAAACCTATCAAACCTAAATTCAAAACTTCTGAAACACCTACAGAAGCTAATGAAATACTACATATGGATATATACCATTTTAATAAACTTTTTTATCTTACTTTCTTGGATAAACTTACCAAAAAAGCTTATATCTATAGCTTAATTAGTAAAAATTGGGTAAGCAAACTTGAATGTATTGAAGAACAATTTTCTAAGTTCGGAAACCCAAAGAAAATTGTTTGCGATAATGAATTCAACTCAGAAAATATAAAAGAATTCTTCCGAGAAGAAGATATTCAAATTCACTTCACTAAGCCGAACTCTCATACAGGAAACTCTGATATTGAACGGTTTCATTCTACGCTACTTGAAATATTATTAATTATTAAAAATAAAGATTTAACTACTAACCAAAAACTTCACAAGGCAGTCAAAATATATAACAATAGGTACCACTCCACTCTTGAAATGAGTCCAAATATGGCAGTGGAAACGGAATCAAACATTTTAAAAGAAAAAGCTGATAAACGTAAGAAACATATTTTAAATAAAAGAAATTTAGATAGGGAAGATTTCCATGAAGCTAGAAGTGAAGGATTTATTAGAAATTATAAGCATTTACGTCACAAAAATGAACCTTACTTCAGAAAAAATAAATTACGTAATGTTCATCCGACAACAGTTAAAAGGCCTAATAAATTTGCAGGTTCTAATCTGGCTCATGCTGTGGATAATTATGATGACAGCAACGGTAGCGGACCCAGCTCTTCTAATCTCCCAAATACAAACTGACCAGGGATTTACAGTCATCAATCGAGGAACAGTTGAGCTGATTAACGAAACCCAGACGATTGTTCACATAATAGATTCGTTTGAAATAATGAGCATTATTGAAGGACTCGAAATAAATTTGAAAAAATTGCACTTGGAAAATAACATTCAAATATTAACAGAAATTATCAACATCAAGTCAAAAGTTAGGGCTATAGTTTCCACCTTTCGACAAAAGAGAGGTTTAGCAAATTTTATCGGAACAGGTCAGAAATGGTTATTCGGAACCATGGACGATAATGATAGGGAAGATATTTTAGATCATTTTAAAGTTGTTGATATTAATAACAGAAATGCCATTGAAAATTTAAATAAGCAAATAGATATCAACAGAAATATTATGAATAATATTAAAAATTTTAATGACGTCATTGTAGAAGATCGAAAACATATTTTGGAAATTAACAATAATGTAGTAGATAGCCAACAAAATTTAACATTGAAACTTTTGAAAACAGACCAACTTTTGAAATTAAAAATATTAGAAGATAAAATTGATAATATTCTTGACAATATAGCATCTGCCAAACAAGGTATTTTACATCCTAGCATATTAACAGGAGCAGAAATAGTGGGTTCTGATTTAGATTTTTTCAAACTAAAACATTCCAAAATAGGAGCATTTAAACTTAACGGCACAAAATTAATTTTAGCTATTAAGCTTCCGAAAAGTTACATCCAAACCCAATTAAAAATGATAATACCGATGCCTAACAAAGATTTTAAAGAAATTGATTTATTACCTACAGAATTTATTGATCTAAATAAAATAAAATTTAATTATAATCCCAACAATATTTATATAAAAGACTTGAATAAAATGGATAATTGTTTGATTGATGGCTTATGTAATTTTAAAACAAACAACAAAACTGAAATTTTAAATATCGAAGAAAATTTGGTAATTTGTAAAAATCTTAAAGAAGAAATTGTAAATAACGGTTGTGACGATAGAAATTTAATTTTAAGTGGAAATTTTATAATCAATATCAATAATTGTACAATAAACATAAGAAATATTTCAATATCAAATTTTAATATAGAACTTGTTCATAAATTTTCCTACGAAGAAGATCAAAATGTAATTGTAAAAGAAAAATTAAATTTTGAAACAATGTTAAAAATGTATCAAATCGAAAATCTTAACCACATAAATGAATTAAAGTACCATAAAAACAACAATTATATTATTAGTTCGTCACAATCTTCATTGTTATCATAGCCATAATTATAATTGGAGTTCTCATCTTCTTAATTCAAAGAAAGAACAAAAATGTTAAAATAATTATAAAAAACATAGAAACAAAATTCAATGAAAACAAAATTCAGGAGAATCTTGAATTAAAGGGGGGTGAAGTTACACAAATGCAAGTCAGCAAACTTGAAGACGGAAACATAAAAGATCGTTTAATTACAATATATACATATAACTCGCACGCATAAAGAATGTGAATTGCAAAAACAATTTAATGGGGTGAGTTTTATTTGCTTTGACAGTTCGACGATTTTTTATGTTAAAAAACGCAGCCATCTTAAAATTAATTTGAACTCAACTGCTTTTCAACCTGAATATGGCGGGTGTTAAGTGAGTGATCGGGATGTCTTGAAAAAACACAGATTTAATGGTGCTGAATCTGCTATTACGCGACGACTTTAGGGTCATGACTCTGCTTCGAATTTTTCTTTGAAATTCCATCCTGTAAGTCGAGCGTTATTACACTATGATTTTTAAATCATGACTCAAATTTGACATGTATGGTTGTTAATATACTCAGATACATAATATATAGAGAGCATTGAAAATTTCAATAACCGATCAAACTAAAAGGAAATTCCAAATTTGAGTCAAGATTTAAAAATCAACGTTGTAGCACGTTACGTTACGAAATCTGATTTGTCCCGACGAAAGAAAATTGTTTTTAGCGCGACCGACGATTTTATCATTTTAACACTTATATTTTTATATTTTTTTCTTTAATTTTTAATTATTCCCCGAACAAAATGGACGCGGCACTAGTAATTAAAAAGAAAACAAAATCAAAACAAAAATAATAATAGTCAGCTGTAGGGATTGACAATTGACTGCAGGTATGGTAGGTCAATGGATGTAGGTATGGTAGGATATCGGGTACGTTCAGTGATACAAATCTGAACTTAAATTCTACGTTTACATTATACTGCTTTTAAACGATGCAATTTCTTTCTGTAATTTTTAGGCACGTAGGCGAGGGACGTAGAAGGCTGGGATATACAAAATAGCTGAGGTTGAACAAATTGCAGAGTTATCGGCTACTTTTGTACTTGCACAAAGTTAACATTCATTAAAAATCACAGCGTCCAATTCCATATGCGATTGATGGTGTCAATCGATTGAAACTGCGATTTTAGTGATTCCACTGACAACAACTCCAACTAAATATTCTAAAAACTCAAGATATATAAATCGCCGGCTATCTCATAGTGACATCCATTTGAGGTTCGTTCAGTATAAAATTAAGACTGAACTCTGTGTAAGTCTTACTCGGTGGAAAGATGGAGTTTCAAAAGGGTTGCAAGTTCGTTGACAGTTCTAACTGGATATTTTAATTCGGCCCCTGTCAGTCAAACCATTAAGTTCCTTTGGAATTTGGGTACGGTGTCATTTAATTGAAACCACGGTTTTAGTGCTCTCCGCTGACAGTTGTTGTTTGTCGATGCTCGGAAAATGATTACCATAAACAATAACCATGTGTAATGTGAAGTCATTTTAAAGTTGAGAGTGAACTACGAAGCAGGACCTTTCAGTACCGAACCTTCACCGTTCGTTGGACACTTCACCACCAGCCTTTTAGTGGTTGGAAATTTCGTTACAGCGGTTCCCCCACTGGGTATTTCGCTGCCGTTCTTTCAACACTAAGCTTTTTAAGCGCTGCCTACAGATAGGTAATGTAGTGTTAATTATTCAATATGTTTCTTTTAATGACGTTCAGTAACAAAAATTAGGCACTTGGACAAACGTTGATGTTTACACATATTTAACCGTGAGTCCCGGCACTCACATATTTTTTAAAGATGGCTGCGTTATTTTCACATACAAAATGGTCGATCTAGCAAAACAGAACAAACCCACCACATTAAATTGTTGTTGCAATTCACATCTAGATACCTATTTATCGACACGGGATGAAATTACAAATACAACAATGTAAACAAATGGGTTTAGGAGGGTGAAACGTACAAAGATTGATATGGTGAATCTATGGTTAGGATTTATACATTTGAATTTTGAAATTTCAGTCTATGATAATTTCCTTTTGGTTGCGCATAAAGCATTGTGCTCGTAAAAAAGCCGTATTTTTTTGCAAGCCCGGAGAGATTTGGTTGAAAAAAAAATGACATTATGGGGATTAGTTTCCACAAAAACTATTGATATCAAGTACCTACCTACTACCTATTCAATTCACGCCAGTAACACAGTTTTTCTCCGTGCTTGAGTTAAGTCCCGAGAATTCTGTGCGCTTAGCCTGGCCCTGAGCCTAGCAAATTAATTAGCCCCGAAGTCGATTTTTTTTCGATCAATTTCCTACGGATAACAAAAAAACACGCCTAAAGTTATCTTGCGACAGTTGCATTGATTCTCTGATTTCTCATTCGGTACCTACCGCATTACCGTAAAGAGTATCATATCTGGGAAGAAATATGCAGCTGGCCAAAACAGTTACCTATACAACAGAAAATACTAATAGGGTAACCTTAGGCGTCAGCTGGCCAAATCAAAAGGCAAGTAGATATTTCTTGTTCAAATGCAAAACTAAGTCTAGACAGTTGTCGCTATATATAAGAGGATTCACGATGTAATGATGTACGAGAATAGTTTTGGCCACAATTCTACATCTTAGAAAAACTGATGATTCCAATGTCGAACTTGGGCGAAAGGCATTTAGTGTAAAGAACTTAAAAAAATTTAATTGAATACATATGTACCTATTTATAAAAGTTAGTTTTTATCTCATTCAATTTAAAGCATAATTGATGAATTTTAATACAAACCGTCACAGTCATTGTCACAAAAAAATAAATCCTAATTTTACAAAATCGCTTCAACGGGTAAGGCTATAAAAAGATGACCTCTTACTGCAACGAATTGTTCCTCCTTAATTCTTTACCGTCATCGTCATGCTAATTCCAATTCAAATTCCAAGTTGAATTACAACAGTATAGCAAGTAAAAAACAATTAAATTACTGACTCATTCAGAATTCGCTTTACAAAAAGAAGATAACCTTCTACCTTCATCAATACAGCAGTTGATTTGTAGAAAGATATTTTTTTTTGCATTCAGATAGCTCATTGTAAACACAAACAAAAAAATAAATCCTTTCAACCAACATATCGATTTTATTCACAAATATCCTTAGGATATTAAAGGTGCTGCTTTGTTTTGAACGCTATATTTTATCCGGATTTACCTTGAAATTGAAATGCAGTAATGGTAGAAATCTCCGAGTTCATTCTTCATATGCTGGTGTGGGCGGGGTGGGGGGTGGAGGAGACAATAAAAATATCAATGTCGCCTGCTTTTGGCTTGTGACCTTCAATGAGCTTTTGCATTGTTTTCATATTCTTGAGGTTCTTGTAAATGTTTGCTCGAAAAATAATTTAATGCTTTGTTCTTGAATCCATTCTCAGTTGCTTCTATGAGATCTTAATCTTTTATTAATATAATACCAATTTCTATAGACATAGGTGAATAGAATGCGTATTGCATATACTTGCCCTCAAAAATACTCCATGTTTATTAATGAAAATAATTCCAATCCTAAGTATATTCATTTGGTAACCCTTATCCGTCCCATCCGTCATCAATTCTTTACCGCAAAGGAATCGACGGATTATATCCTCGATAGCAGGATTTCGAATCCTTGAAGCTTTTTTGGTTGTTTTTATAATCATTTTAGTTCATATTTCATCAGATTCTTTACTTTCTTATAGGCATGTATAGGAAGGTATACATAAATATATAGATGTAAAATACTTAATTATATTTATATGTAGATACATACGTACATACATGTAAGACGTAACAAATAGCCCCATAGAAAAGTTAAGTGTTAAATCTCACTTAAGAGGAAGGCTAGAAGCAGTAGTGGATCTGGTGGGGGGGGGGGCTACAGGGGATTAAGCCCCCACCCAGTCTTCCTCAGCCCCTTTATTACCCCCCCCCCCCACAGTCAACAATACAATAAAATTGGACACACATTACATAAAACAAAGAAAGCAATCAAACATTTTGTTTTAATTTCAGATTACTTTTTTTTTCGTTCAAAGATATTTTGAATTCCATAGGCTACTTTTAAAAATAATTCTTAATTGTTAATTATTCTTTTCAGTCATTCTAATTGTACTTAATATTTGTGTCCCTATTAATTTATTTCCAGTTGCAAATGAAATTTAAAATGCTGTACTTTTAATTACGGGTAGCTTTTTTTCCAAAAGATTTTGGCAGAAAACTGAAAATTTGTAGGACATTTAAAGTTACTAAACAGAACTATTTATTAACTTTGTTAAAGTGAAAAGAAGTCTTCCCTATCAATCCGTTTCATTTAGAGAAAATGCAGAATTGTGAATAAAACATACTCCAGCAGCATTGTGAAATGGAATTACATATTTAAAAGTTATACAAACCTCTGAGTTTGATTCCACTTTGTTCGACAAAACATGAGTTAGACACAATCATTGAAGCTGCCCAAACATATGATATCGATCTTAATGGTTGCACTAAAAGTGAGCTTAGACAAGAAATAATTATGTGGCAAAAGTATTGCAGGAAAAATGAGTTAGAAAAAGCCGAAACTGCAATGCAGATCATCTAATCTAAAGGCAAATTTTTTTCTTTCCAAATATTGCAACACTTTTTCAAATTTTGGCAACAATACCTGTCATGTCTGTAACAGTTGAGCGCACTTTCTCTCATCTAAAAAGGTTGAAAACCTATTCACTCGTTAATATATCTGAACCAAGACTCAATGGTTTAGCATTGGGCAAAGTTCATAGAGAGATTGAAGTTTCAGAAGATGAAGTAGTAAAAACTTTTTGCAAGTTGACACCTCGTTGACTTGAAACATTGAACTGGGCAGAAGAGGATTCTTAAGATTCAATTCATATGTTTTTGTTTTATTCCGAGGAGTTCCTCTCAGTTATAGTTTCAACCTGTTTTGTATAAATCTATTAATGGAAAGACATTACAAATTTATTATTTAAAAATTTGTATATGCATATTTTGGAAATGTTTGAATTTTTTTTAGGTATTTCCCTAAAAAGTGATCAAGGTTCTTAAAACAAATATTGTGTAAAAATTTATTTAAATTTGACTTAACATTAACACGTGTCACCAAGCACTTAAAAATTTTCATATATATGTCTAATTAAACCCGTTAAAAATAATAATATTTACACAAAAACAACAGTATTTATTTCATCAATGTACCTATGTATGTATAATATATAGTTCAAGTTTGTTTCTTTTTGTAATTAAGAAAAATAATTAATAAAAATACGCATTGGAATGGAAAAAATAATTTTTTATTTATGTATCTAAGTGATTTCATTTATTTTGTAATTTTACAAATATTTTATCAAAAATCGATGTGATTGAAGCATTATTAATATTTAGAAAAAAAAACAATGAATTTAAGCACAAAAGTATTTATTCATTTAAAATGTGTGCCTCAAACTTCGTCACCTCCAAAGGAAAACGGCTAATGTATGTATGTCATTTATAAATAAGATGGCTTTCCCTAAAATCACCAAAAAACAACATTGCCGTCTTAGTGACTTTGAGCGACATTTTCACTTAGAAAGCGACAAAAAATATTTTGAGGTCGCTAGATTATTTCTAGAGACTTTTGAATCTGTGAGTTACGACATGCAAATAATACTCAAATTTCAAATCACGTCCCTGTTGGTTGGAATAGTAATTTGAGATTTGACCACATTGCAAACTGTATCCGAATATGTGTGCGAGTGAGCGCGGTAGTCTGAATTAGTGTTGGATAAACATCGATAGTTTTTTACCATCGATACTATCGCCGATAGTTAAAAATTTCGATACTATCGAAAAATATGCCAGTTAAATTTATCCTTTCCGAGGAAAGTTCTGAAAAAAACTCGAACGTCAGCCCAAGGGGTCGGCCTCTGGACGGTTCGACTTACTATTCAAATTCAAAAATTAAATATTACTACTGGCCTTTTCGATTGGAGTCAGAATGACAGTTCTAAAGACATAAAGGGTGTTTTTTTAGGCGTGTGGTTTTCAATCTGGCAATACTTTTTTCGGAGTTGGTCTTTTAGACAGCTGTCACTTGATTTTAAGCTCAATTTGATTTGCCATTTCATAATTAATAGACTAACTCCTAAACAACTTTAAAATCGTAAATCGTGTAAATTTACTACCAAAATTTTCCGAAGTGCAATCAGATTCACAATTACAAATTCTAAAATTTTAAAGCGTTTACACATTTTCAACATTAGTAGTTTAAGACTTTGAACTTTTAATCGGTATAGTTTCAAAAACATACTTCTTTTTTAATAATATTTGAGTGAATTTAGAATTCACAAATTCGGTTGAAAGACAATGGCCGAGTTCAACGCACATCTGAATATTCAGAATTCTGAATTTTTGAAGCTCTTGATTGGCCAGCTGTCAGAAGTCATCTGAATTTTCAAAACTTTTTCTGACAGCTGGCCAATCAAGAGCTTCAAAAATTCAGAATTCTGAATATTCAGATGTGTGTTGAACTCGGCCAATGTTCACATCGGAGATCGAAATACACCACCACATCAAAGAGTTTGTTTACCCTCAGAAAATTGCTGTCAAACTTTGCTATACTTTTTTGGTTGTTTGACCTGACATCTAGGGGAACTTCCGAAGTTTTGGTGATATTTACAACGCATTCACAAGTCTGTAGCAGTGCGAAATGTCAAAACCTCACTTTCTCCACTGTCAGTTGTTCACTTCACGAGGAAGTCACAAGGATTTGACGCCCCCCCCCCCGGCCCATGCACATTATGCAAGTGTGCACACAGTTGTCATACACGCACACGGTGCAAATCGAGGAACCGGCATAAAACTCTAAATATTTTGATTTTTTCTATACCGTGTGCTACTAGACACACAGCGGTCAAAGAGTGCAACAAGGATCTGTTTCCTAACATCCACAAGCTTCTAAAAATTCTGGTGACATTACCGGTTTCAACATGCGCACCGGAAAGAACATTTTCGACAATGAAATGTCTAAAAACTTATTTAAAAAATTCTACCGGTGAAGAAAGACTAATAGGATTGGAGTTAATGTCAGTTAATGGACAAATTGAGATTGACACTGAGGAAGCTATCGATGTATTTGCAGCTAAGGCCAGAAGACTGAATATCAACCCTGTCACCGTATCCGTTCGGAGAATTCTCCGATTGGAGAAAATTTCCGTTCTGGGGATTTATTTGCTTTATGCGGTAACCGAATCGTAAACGAAATATAGACGCGTGCGGACGCATGTATTTGACTTTTGTCAAACTAAAATATTTTTGAATAAGTCGTGACTCGTGAACTTTCGCACAATGTCTGCCTTTGAGGTCATAAATTCAACCAGCCGGTCGTATTGCACCTGGTTCGTTTTTTTTTTTTTTTCTAAAAGTAAGGCACATTCATGTTTACCAAATAAAAAAACATTTACATTACGAATCTTTTTGTTGCTGAGCGTCCATTTCAGTCTTTAATTTTGTTACGGAAAAATTTCCATTTCTAATTTTCTGTCGGGGAAATCAGAAAGCAAATATCTTCATACATCGCATGAATGTTGACATTTCATAGGCATGCAACGCACGAACTTGATATTTTCAACGCACATTAAATTTCTTTTCGAAGATCTGTCCGATTGGCCTTTCGGAACGGCTACAATGATACAAAATTTGTTAATTTCTTAGAAATCCGAGAAAATTTTCTTCCGATCGGATACGATGAAAAGGCTGATAGTTTTGTTAAAATATGTAATACTTTTGTAGTGATACTATTTGATGATACTATATTTGATTGATGTTATGTTCCTACATTATAAATAATAACTAAATCACTGAACATTAATAACTAAAGCACTGTTTGGTGCGGTTTATGGGCCGGCGGCATTATTGGGCCTATTTCTTCAAAGATGATGCGAATCGCAGCGTTACTGTCAATGGTGAACGCTACCGAGCGATGATAACAAACTTTTTTTTGCCCGAAATGGAAGTTCTTGACTTGCATGATATGTGGTTTCAACAAGACGGTGCCACATGCCACACAGCACGCGAAACAATGGCGCAATTGCGAGGCGAGTTTGGTGAACAGTTAATTTCACGTTTCGGGCCGGTCAATTGGCCGCCTAGATCGTGCGATTTGACACCATTAGATTATTTTTTGTGGGGGTATGTCAAGGCTAATGTCTATAGGGACAAGCCCGCTTCGATTGACGCACTGGAAGCCAACATCCATGCATTCATTCGTGAGATACCGGCCGATATGTGTGAAAGAGTATTCCAAAATTGGACTCAGCGGATGGGCTACCTGAGACGCAGCCGCGGTCAACATTTGCATGAAATTATCTTTAAACATTAAATTGCAAGGTTCAAAATATCGATTCAAATAAATATTTCATTCATTTTTTCGAATTTTTTGTGTTTTTTTTTTTTAAAAAAGTTCTAAACCTCTTAAAAAATCACTATATATGTGCATTAACCTACATGCCCAAATGTTCAAAACAAAATTGTGTATGATATGGTTGAATTTCGACTAATTTTTTTTTCCGAAAAATTATATGTTTGTTTGTAATTGCTCCGCGAAGGTTTGTACAGGTGGAGCTGTACGTGCAAATTTCGTTTTTCAGTTCAATTCAATTACAGTTCAACAGGTGACGTAATAGAAGGTTGTTAAATGGCTTTGGGATATTTTGTTTTAACTTTTTTATTTGTTGGGTGAAATGGGATCAAAATAGAACAATTGTCCGATTTAAGAAATTCTTTTTTTTTTAAAGGTTTTTCTTAGGAAATGGCTTTAAGGATATTCTTATTTCAAATTTTGTTATTTGTAGGGTGAATTGGGGCAAAAATAAAAAAGTTCAAATTTCGTTATTTGTTGGCAGAAATGGGCCAAACGTAAAAAACTGTAAGATTTGAAAAATTCTTTTTTTTTAAAGGGTTTGCTTAGGAAATGGCCTTAGGGATATTCATTTCTAAATTTCGTTATTTGAAAGGTGAAATGGGGCAAAATTGAAAAATGTTCGGTTTAGGAAATTCTTTTTTGTTTAAAAGGTTTTTCTTAGGAAAAAGCTTTAGGGATATTATTTAAAAAAATTTTTTTTTTAAATTTGTTTACTTCACTTTAAAACCTACACAAGGCTTCATTCACATGGGGATGGAAATTGAATTGCAGAGATAGATTGCAATAAAACTGTTAGATTTTATTTTTAGTTTAGCAGATAAGTGCTAATTACATGCATGTAGATCTGTTTTTTTTGAATATTTAAACCTCGCTTAATTGATTTTCTCCCAAAATTGATCTTAAAAAACTGGAGCTACAAACTTAAATCATTTAAATTTTTCGGTAACTTGATCGAAAGATCAGACAAAATGGCCAGTGCAATTACATATTCTTTAACCGTATATTCCTCAGTGAGTGAAGCGAATTTTGAAGGTTGGTCTAGCGAAATTTATTTTCAGGTTGTGGCAACACTGCCAAAAAACTAAAAAATTTATGTCAAAACATCCAAACATAGATTTTGCTTAATTTTGTACTTTAGTCCTTTTTTGAAACTTGACCATAATTTTCGTATTGTTTAAAAAAATTTTGCATTCATTCGGATATATTTTTTTAATAACTTACATGTTAGTTTTTTTGTTTTAATTAAAATTCAGATGGCATTTAAACGTTTTCAAGTTGTATTTGTTTATCAAGGTGCATTTTATTTTTACATGCTGCTGTCAACTAAGCACTAAACCCATAACTAAGCGTTTTTTTTGTTTCTGTTGAACTCAAAATTATTTAATTTGTTCTTCCTAAAATGAAGTTGGATTTCAACACTTTCAAGGTTTTGAAAATTTAAATTATATGAAACTTTTTTACCGTTTTTGTTGGAGATCGAATGATTGAAATGATGCTGTTTGCAAGTTAAAAGTAGCTATTTATTTAGGTTATTTTATTTGACCTGCAAACCAAATTTTATAACTTTCACATTATTCTATTTTCTTTTTACTTTTGCCCCCTTCCCCCCTTTTTAACCAAAGCAAGAGCAATACATTTTCGATTTGCAGACATAAGAATGTGTCACGTTTATTGCATAAAAACGCTCCAGCGATATTGTTCAATTTTTTCTGTCTTCGCTGCGTATTGCAAGGTAAAATTTAAGGTGAAAAAGATACAATAGGAAAAAGACGAAATAAGATTCCAATAATCAAATCAGTTCGCTTACTCACACGAAAGAGACACAGCAAAAAAAAAAAAAAAAAAAAAAACAAAGTTACATCGCAATATAGAGAAAGTTTTCACGATGACTTGAATTAAGTTTAATCACTTGGAAGGTTTTCAAAAGGCGAGGCCATCCATTCCTGAAGAGAAGTTTATTATTGATGCCATGATAGAAATGGTTTCTGGCAGATAGGACAAAAAGAAATTTGAAAATGAAACAAAGCGGAAGATGGAGAGCAAAAAAGTGAAAAGAAGCGGATCCGGAAATTGAAAGTTTCTATTTTCCGTCCGGCCAATCGAAGTGGAAAGCTGAAATGAAAATTGTAGTTCTCACTGTTAAAATTGCAATAGGCGAAGGTCAAGGTTGGGAACATTGAATCCACTGCTTTCACCCACTCGTAGAATTTTGTATGGATATCTACATATATGTAGGTATTTATGTCTAGAGTTAAAAAACGCCGTTTAAATGGAGAGTTAAAGCGAGACTTTTAATAACTGCTTCCTGCTTAAGTAACTGTTGAAATGGGTTTCGTTCTTCTCGATTAGACTCGGGGAGTTGAGTTGAAATATTGCAACTTGCATTGTATTGCCCTCTCTCCAAATAATACCAACGCAACTCCAAACTCAAGCGCATATAAACAGGGCAAATGTTCACTAAAGTCTGAAATGGTAAAACATAAACTAAACTGTTAAGTCACACGGATTTGATTTTGCCGTTACAAATTATTACTTAAAGTATTTAAGATTTCATATATAAAAACATGTAAAATATACCTAGGTACATAATTTACACACATTTTTAATACTATCAGAGCCATGCTCGCGTTACTTGGCATGGCTTATAATATATTATTTTAGTTATACTATTAATTTGAAAAATATTTAAACAAGGTATTTAAAAGAAGACATGCCATCTCTTTTTACGCAACTTCATGGGCAACCAACTCGTTTATATGCAGGGTCGAAAGATCTAGTTGGATCAGAAGGGTCCTTCAATTAGAGGAAAAACAATATTTCGACTCAAGTCCCCTGTCGCGGAAACTAAATCCTGACTGATTTCTGTAAAGCCTCTTGATTTAACCCACACAAGGGGACCAATTTTGTTCACTAATTTTAATTCGTGTCGTTCTCTCTTATACAAAACTGAAAGTTGCTAAAAACTCATGGCGAATTCCTTTCAACAAAGAAATCGAATTTTTTCTAAACAGAATTGAATTTTTTCAGTCAATTGAAAGAATTCATATTTCGTAAAAGAATCGATTTTTTTTGTGTGATTGTGTTTGTGTTACTTGACAGCTGCAATTGACGTAAGACGTCAAGAAATTTTTTCACAAAACTTGTGAACTTGTGAAAAAAAGTTTTACCAATAGAATTAAATTAATAACTATGATAATTCTATTTTAATAACAAAAGATATTCGCAATTTTATTTTCAATTTCTACTTGCACATATATTTTCAAAAAAATTGTTATTGAAAAGTTTTCACTTGTACTGAAAGTCTTTATCACGTCTTTCACTCGCGAAAGGTATTTTTTTTTGTCATATTTTTGTTTGATAATGAACAACGCACAATAAATTATTTGTATAGCGTAGCTACGTAATTTATCTATCGCTGAGACGAATAGTCCAAATCTTATCCAATATCCAAGCAGTTAAAAAATGTATTTAATTGGTCAGTTTCTATTTCTCACAAATTTAGCTATATGTGAAAAGACAATTTGGTGAGGAATCGCGTTTATATTTGTGAGATTACTGAGATCTCCGAGAAACGAAATGTCTCAAATATAAACTGAACAAATACATTTTGTAAATATTTAAAATCGAAACAAATTGAATGAAAATTTCAAGTAGAGATACTTAGGGTTTATTTCACAATGTCTCAGTAAAGTTCCAATTACTTACTCGACATTTAAATTATTCGAAAATTAAATCTTTCCAGTAAAAAACTTTTCGTTTCACAATTTATCTTAAAATTCAATATATGTGTAAATTAGTTTTAAAGTTTTCCACACAAAATTGTTTTTATTGATGAAAAATTCAAAAAAAATAATAAATATTTTCGTTGCCATTTAAATTTGATAATCAATACTTCATCTGGCCATTAAAATACTTACATCTTTACTACTTATAAGGTTGACTATTTAGATATTGTGAAACGCAAATGAGGTTGTTAATTGAAAAGTAAGTTCCATGTAGCCTAATTGAAACTTTAATCAGACATGGCCAAACAAGCCCTTAGTACGTTAAATATGGAGAATTGAATCCGAATTGAATCAGGATTTACGATGAAAATTGAAACAAATCATATGAGTTTTGTTCCATTTCCCATCGTTTCTCTACTGATTTTATCGATGCGAGAGTTACAGAACATGGGTTTTGGATCGAATTGAATTCGGATTACTCGAGCCATTCGAATTCGAATATAAGAATTAAAAGATGGAGTTTTCAGCTGCATGTTGGTGTGTGTGTGCTATTGTGTATTTTGTTTCCAGGCTGTTTGCGGTAGGTATATTTATTTGGCTTGTTTCTGTTGCGTGTTGGACATTTTTTATTTATTTTGCATGCACTCAATAAAATCAAGACTGTCACTTCAATTCCAATTGAATTCTATCTTTCAATCTGGAATCGTCATATACCTGGATCGAAATTTCGATTCGACTATTTAAAAAAAAATCAAAAATTTGTTTTCAGAATATTTTTCAAAAATCCAAATATGTATGTGTCGTAGCGGCATCCACTGTAAATCATATACCTACATACATCATACATCAGAATGCGGTAATGTCCGAAAGTGATAAATGATTATGAGTGTGGATATGATTTATAACTTTAAAATCTAGCTCTACTTAAAATACTGAGTAGTTTTCCCGTTTTTTTTTTTATATTAATGTCAATCAATTATTATTATTATTCATTAAATGAAACTGATAATTTTCTTTTCTTTTATCACAGGATTTTGATGAACTCCTTAAGAACACAAAAGGTAAATGGGTAAAAATGCTTTTACTGTCCATATTTTTTCTCTGCTATAGCTGAACTATCGACAATGTACATACATATGTAAATGTTTTTTTTTTTTAATTTTATTATTCAAATTTCTAGGCACGTTTGTTAGAACAAAGCTTTATAAAATGTTTGTAAATGTAAACATGTTGGCAAACCGATGTCATCAAGATAAGCAGCCACAAAACACATCAAGGCTTCAGGGGCCCAGGTCTATACGTCATCCTTGCAGTTCAGCTTCTACACGGTCTGCAACTCTGTCTACTACCATAAAATGGATAACAAAGGATTTTTTGAGCCTGCTCTTATTTCCTCATAGCAGGTATGTAACCAACCAACCGGTGTTTACCGAGCATTATTTATCATGTCACTATATCTGCTTAGAAGAATATCGCGGCGGTAGGTACAGTTCGTGGGGTAAGTGACTCCGAAAACGGGCCAAACAATATCTCTCGAACACGGGTAAGACGTTGCAGTGTCTTTTACAAAGCGTCCAAGTCTGAAATCCGCATATTATTTGAGTAATGGTAAGACCATATAGACTTTAACAGCAATTATTTAGAAGTTATAGTTTTGGACTTACAGAGACTCGATAGATTATAAGTAGGATTTTAGTAACCGTGTCCAGGTTTGTCTTCTTCCACGTTGTTATCAGCTTCAATAACGTATGAAGAAGCTTAAAGATTTCACTTCTTGATATTCAGGCTCCATACCCTGATTGTTTGATAATGACTTCTTCTCGCAGACGATGCCACCATATGTATACTATAAAATACAAAACAGCTATAGAAACCCGAAAAATCCAAGAAATTTCTTTATTATATTCGATAGTTCTTCTTAAATTTATACAACCGGAAATAAAAACAGAAACAAAAATAATCTGCAGAACCACATAAAATGCAAATGTCACATATGTCAGAACATTCACAAAGGAGATAAAGTGCCAGTTATAGCTATCATTGAAAAACATCATTGAAAATTTTAATGATTGGTTTTGAGGCACTTAAAAGGCAAAATTAGTAATTATTTTGATGCCAATATGTAGGTAGTGACTTAATTATTAATATGTGCCGAAAAAAATTTTCATTTTGGACCAGCCGTCCACATAAAATGACTTTTATTATTTCAATGAATGAACTACCTTATCAATGATCATTGAAAAATTAAACGTCATTTTATGGCGAAGTGTGGACCCCATTAAATTTTTTTTTTCACAAATATTATAATTTAAGCCATCAGCTTTATTTTTGCATCAAAATAATTACTGATTTCACTTTCTAATGGTACCAAAATTAGTCATTAAAGTTTTCAATTATGAGTTTCAATGATAGCTATAACTGGGGCCTAAGTGCTTTCGAAACTGCAGCTGTCATTGCATTGGAAAGTTGGAAGCTGTCATTTGGTAAACGTTCAGCAGACACATGGTACTACACAATATAGTCAAGTGCCTTCATTGAACGCAAATTTTACAAAGGAAACTAGTTATTTTTGAGATGTCATTAATGCCAAAATTGGAACTTTACTTCCAACCTTTAAATTCCGTTGATAGTGCAGATAGCTAGTATTCATAATAATATTTTTATCTGAAAAACACATCACAAAAATCAATTACGAATTATAAATTATAATTTTTCAATACTTTTATTTCTAATGATGCATTTTTTAATTAAATCTTTTCTATAATTTTGATAAAGAAATTCTCTACCCAAAACAATAAAACAAACGTGGAAAAAAGGAGTCACTGAAAAATGAAGTTCAACTTGCTGTTTAATGACAAAATATAATCAGCTGATATTTTGACATAAATGCACTTTACTTGAAATGACCGAGTTCAACGCACATCTGAATATTCAGAATTCTGAATTTTTGAAGCTCTTGATTGGCCAGCTGTCAGAAGTCATCTGAATTTTCAGAGCTTTTTCTGACAGCTGGCCAATCAAGAGCTTCAAAAATTCAGAATTCTGAATATTCAGATGTGCGTTGAACTCGGCCAATGAAGGGAGATATTTCTTGACTAGCTTTCCAGTCATTCCAATAAAAGTTGCCTTAATTGGAAGGCAATTTTGCGACAGCTGGCCAATCAGAGACGAGAAACTTGCCTCACCTTCAAGTCCCTAAGTCTTCTGAACGTACCCATTAAGTGTGAAAACATTTGCAACCTCTCTTCGTTTACTTCCCAAAACAACCAATTTGTACCAAAGCTCTGTCAAAGTTAATAAAAAAGGACTAAAATTAGAAAAATTGGAAGTTGGGCGGGAATCAAATGAACAAACCCATTACATACAATCTAGATCTGGCTATATTTGGTAACGATTGTGTCTCTTGTTGATTGTGTCAGTCAAGGCTTTGCAGCCCTATTTCACTTTAGGACAGCTCTGTAGGCTTAAGTTGCATTTATGAAATTTGTCACAAAATACATCGCAGTAGAGCAGATCCACTGGAACACATCGTAAATGAATGGTATCAGAATTCAAAGAGATTGAGATTTAAATATAGCTACTTTAATTACAGTATTATAAAAATAAACACACTCCCTAGAGAGAGAGTTCGTATTAATTATTATAAATATTATTTATAAAACGCGCACCGGATCCCATCACCATGCTGCTTCTGCCGCTGACTATGGCCTGAGTTTTGGTTTATAAAATGATGAACATAAAGAGCAGATGTCAGGCAAAGTTATAAATTAAACCGCAGAGCTTGACTGGCAGGAATTCAACACTACCCTGCAGTTTTGTCCTTCAGCATCAGCCATTGTGATTCTTAATTGGTTTAATTTAATTTTTATTCAAAAATTAAGAGATATGTACATGTATATGTTTATATGTATATGTTTATTTAAGATTCATGGAATAAGGAACATTATAGCAGAATTTCATGTTTTTACTGAAAAAAACTAATCAACTAAAAATCGCGGAATTAAAGACCAATTTGCAGTGTGGAAATTACAAATTTTAAAAATCGATTTCCCGGCGATCAATAAATTGTTTATAATAATTTGAAATCACATTTATTTCGTTACTGCTTCGTTTTGTTGAAAGCCTTTTAATTAAATTTTAAAATAATGGTTCATATAATTTTTCCCAAAACACTACTATTTGTAACGCCACAATATTTTTCATAGCATAGCATTACGGCCACTTTTGTTGGATGAAAGCTAAGGCATACTTGAAGGTAGTATTTTTCGCCAAATCTCTCTTTACCTACTTTTATTTATTAAAGTACCATTCTTACGAAATAACTCAACAACAATAATGGAAAAGACAAATTAATCAGTTCTTTGCGTTTAACATGCTTAAAACTACTTTAAATGAAATAAAAGTGGAAAAGGCCGCTTAATAAGCTTTTGGATATGGTTTTGAAAAGTTTTTCACGTCTACAACGTTGTTTTGTAACGACGTGCAAATCACGCTATCGGAAACGCACTCGCTCTCGGGGCCCTCCCTCCTCCTCACCAACTATACGGGGTGAAAACGGAACAGTTACTCATATCAAGAGTATTTTTATATTCGGGTGTTATGACATTTAATATTTAACTTTATTGTGCTCTTGAGGGTTCGAGAAGCCCTACAAAGAACCAAAAACCCGGCAGTTACAACGCCACTACTGAAAGTTTTAAAAAATCCAATTTTTGGCGAAACTAACTAACTCCCACGTTTACCCAATTTGTTACCTGACTGAAAAATAAAAATGAATTCACTTCACCATTTGTCTGATTGGGAATTTATGATTTAATGAACGCCCAAAATAAAAATTTTAAAAATAAAGTGGGCCCTAAACTTGAAATATCACCCAAAAAAATCCAGAAAAATGAAATAACGCCCAAATCAAATCTTGCCAATAATTGTACTGAAAAAACTCTGTTTTAAATCAAATAAACTTTCTTTCACTTTAGTAAAATAAACAGTGAGGTATGTATGGGGGGGGGACATGTTGCCTCCCTGCAACCCCCCTTCTTGGGCACACTATAGGATTTGGGTTAGGTTCGAGGCTGGGTGTATGCAAACTTTCATTAAATCCATATTCTTTAAATGCAAAAGAGACTTTGCACCTACCCCAAATCGTAAAATGTGCCTTAGCAGGGAGGTTGCAGGGGGGGCAGCATGCTCCCTCATACATACCTCACTGTTTATGCGCCGCAAGTTTCATTGAACTTTCACTTTGGAAATTTCGCCTAAAATTTAGGAAAGAACGCCCATATTAAACAAAATATTTGGAAATGTCGCCCAAAATTGAGGAAATAACGCCCAAATTTTACAAGAAAAATTTTTGTACATTGAAATCATTTGGGAGATATTTCCAATTTTTTTTTTTTTTAGGCGATACAAAAAATTTAGGTGATATTTCCAAATCGATTTGGGAGTTTTTGCCTAACTACTATTTAAAGACGTTTCAGACATAAATTTGATGATCCATGTCCCTTACTTTGGCGGACACTTTTTGGCGGAATCGAAAAATTTTGATGTCAGAATTTGTAGCTAATTTGTTGTGCAAACCAAAAATTTGTAGCTCGCATAGTTTCTTAGTTTCCGCTAAAATACGTCTGAACTTCGAAAGTAATAATTTTCTTGATGCCCATAATTGTAGATTTTTTAATGCTAATTTGTCGCGTAATAATAATTTTATAGCTTTTATGGATCATTTTCTATGTGCATTTTAAGTTTAAAATGCACAAAATGGACAAAATCAAAATCTAAAATAAATGATATTTTTAAATACTTGTTTTGCAAGGAAATTTTTAAAATCTAATTTTTTAGATTTGTCCGCTAACTACAGACTTATTTTAACTTCAATAACTAAAAAAAACTGTGTGAGCAAAAAAATTTTCGTTGGTGCAACAAATTGCATTTAATTAGCTACAAATTTAGACATCAAAATTTGTTGATTCCGCCAAAAAATGTCCGCCAAAGTAAGGGACGTTGATGATCTTAATTTTTAATTTTAAATTTCGTACCATATTCTGCTTAAATGAATATTTTGAATAGGTCAAAATAGGCTTTGACCCCGGGTTTTAGCGTTCTAAATTATAAAGTGTACCAAAATTAATTAATTTTCACTAAGAATTGGTATGCGAACCAAAGGGATCACTACGCGCCACCACCGTCAGTTTTCCTAAAAACATATACATATGTATCAGTGGAATCGATAGAGCGGTTTTGGCAATAGTAGTCAAAATTGTCTTATAAATTTTTAAGAGAGCTTAGTGTAAATAGGCATGCATTGAAAGATTCGATATACATACCTACATATTTATTTATAGTTTTCCATTTTTAAAATGGGTATTTTCTAGTATTTTAACTGTTTCTACCCATCCTAAAAATACATTAAATATTTAGTATATATTAGTCGCAAAGTAAATGCAGTAGGTACATTTAATATATGTGTGGACTAATTGAATACCTCTAATGTTTTTACCGATTTTCAGCTGTTTTTATAGGTATAAATTATTTGATTATGAAACCAACCAACATGACATATTTTGTACAATTTATTTTGTAGAAAAAATACAGTTTTTGATTAGGGCAACTAAATATAATTCGGTGTATAGGATTTAAATCCTGTGGACATTAAATACACGAAACAAGTCCGTTTCCAGCAAAGTAAGTGTACCGAAAACAGAATATTGCATACATACATATATTTATCTTCTACAATTGTGTATTTTTCTTCTTGTTATTTTAAATTGGTGCATTTTTTTTTTCAAAGTCAGAAATATGTGTATATTTTGGACGACGCGGCAGCCATGTTAAGAATGAAGACAATGATTAAGGGCTACTTGCACGAAACCAAAGGATAAATTATTATGATTGGAAATAGCTATCCTTGGATACAAAAATAAGCTTGTTATTTTTGTTTTGACGTTGCATGAATGAAAGAACAAACTTGGATAAGTAACTATAGGATACTTATTTAATTACAGACAGAGCAACATTAGAACAAATAAACAAACAAAATTAAATCAAAAATGTCATTTTTTGTTCGGATTATTTTAAATTTTTTCTCTATCGGTTTTGCATATTTATAAATGATGTCTAATTCACCAAAGAAGCGTTCAAGAGCTCCAAATTTTCACTTCGGAGATACTACTCATCCTTTCACTGGTCAAAAAATATAAAAATATCACTCAAAATAAAAGAACAGACGGATCTTACGTGAAAAATCGCAGACCTGGGAAAATTTGACTAACGAGTTTAACGCCAACACGAGTAGCTACAACAGAACTCCAGAGAGTATCCAAGCCTGTTATGGCTCACAAATATTTAAAAACAAAAACAAAAAAGCATCTTCGAATGCAGAAATGCAAATTGCAGGTAACCTCTTTTGCTCATTTTTTTAAACTCAATTAAATTTTAAGTGAATTTCTAGTTCCAAAAGTTGCTACACCAGTACTTCTCGCGGCAGTAGAAGAGTATGGAAAAGAAAACTGGGCAAGAAGTTTCAATTCGAGTAGAGCGTTCACCAGAACATTGTGAAGAGGCTTTTAGCGAGCTTGTAGCTGAAACTAAGAAACAAGAAGATTCTATCAAAAAATAGATTTTTCAAACTGGTAATTTATCTGATTATAAACAATTGTTACAGATCTAGGTACCCATTTTTTTTTGTTTTAAGGAGGGGGTGGTCAACAAAACCACCAGATGAAATATATATGCTTAAGTTAAATCTCTCAAAGGTGAATCGGTTGATGGGTCTTACACCATATATGACAGCGACAGTGACTTCATCAGTTAACAACAACAGCCACTTCCAGATGTTGAACAACAAATCCCTTTGGGCAAGGAGAATATTGACATAACATTGTCCTCAACGTCAGCGCTGAAACTTCCGAAATGGTCTCGAAAAGCACTAAAGTGTAAAAAAGATAATCGCAAAATCGCATAAATTCGAGCAGCCATGGATCGGTTTCGCACCACGTTTACTCTAGTATCTTTATAATAAAGCTAAATTCTTGGCCATAACATTAAATTATATGCGTTTTATTTCTTCTTGAAAAAAACACCTAATAATGTTTTCTCGCTTCTTCATAATCAGTTTTTAAAGTTTTCACTTACATATTTTCAAATTAATGTTGACACTTTGACAGTTAATAAAAGTTATCCAGAGAAATGAGACTGGATAACTATTTTTTAATGTTTTTCTATGGATAGGTTGATATTTGTAATGGTGCAACAAGTTATTTTTTAAATTAGATAAATTAGCTTATCTCAGGATAAATCTGTAGTTACTGCTGTCAGATAACTTTGGTGCAAGTGGCCCTAACTGTTTTATTATAAATATCGAAAAAAATAAAGAACAAACAACCACAAAACCATACATTTCGAAAAATGAAACTTCATACATCGACTTTGAATTTCGAAATTTTTAATTCATTTAACTTTTCGAGGCGCTAAATTTTTAGACGGGGTAGGTCCGAAAATCAATCGACAGAGTTTGCTTTGTTTTTAAATTAGACACTCACATTCATACTTATTCATGATTTTCATGGCGTCCATATTATGAAAGTGAATCATAGAAAGAATTCAAAATTTTTGCAGATACGTTTTCGATCAGGAAATAAACAACGGTGTTAATTTACTTTATCATCTACATTGAATCGAAATTAAATTTCCAAAAATTGCACTGAAAAGTGGCGTATTTTGTATATTCAAAATGTATATCACGTAGATGCAAATAATGCCCAAAATATTTTGGTGTATCTTTGACGTTTGTGCTACTTGAGATCTCAGATGTTTTCAGGTTACTATTTAGCTTCTTTATTTCCCATACAAATTTTTTTTCATTTAAGAACAATTTTTTCGTAGAATTATTCTATCTGAATATGTACCTGCTACATCTAAAGGACTAAAACTTTTTTGAGATTTAGCATTAATAAATATTTAAAAAATTTAAATCCTCACAATAACAGTTCGTGCATCCCCCATCATCTAAACACCCACGTCCCACAAACCCTAAATACTGCTTTGATTCTTCATTCATATTAAATGTTTTCGGAACGTTACGAATTTTTCTAATATAATGTTCTTTGTATCATGACAGTTATCATATTATCAATTTATTTAGGTTAGTGTGAATGAAACCAACCAACCGACGTATGAAAGCTGGATTTCAGCTTTCGGTGGGTGCTAAGCTATTAAACGATACTTTTATGTGTTATTTCATATCGGACTAACTAACTGCTTCGTCATTTCAGATTTAGAAATGTATTTTATTGTTTTACATATTTAGGTAGGTATTTAAATTGTGGCTTGTGAGTATGTTTGAATTAAGTTTTTATAACCAGCAATCATGCAATGATAATTTTTATATGTTTTATGAGTTTATGATGCAAATAAAAGCTGAAAGCACGTACAGTCGTATATAAGTTGCTAATAGAGTTTACTCGCAGAGAAACGAATGCGAGTACTTTTATATTTTTCATATATTTATATGTATATATAGGTACTTAACGAGAAAACTGGAAATGCCGTTTTCATTCTGATTTTGATTTGTTTTAAATGATTCCTAATTCTCACAATTCTACCAGAACTCTTATTCAATAATGGAGTTTCTTATGCATACGATGCGATACATATTAGATTGTCGTTGGCGAACTGATGGCAATTAAGATTATTATGATTTAATGTGAACTCAAAATAGAATTTATCTTTTTATCTATTTATATACATATACAAATATTCACGACTGGGTTGTACGAACTTGGTCTTATGTGCGATCTCATTGTGGTTCTATAACATAAATAAATTAGGTACGGGAGTCTATATTTTATCCATTTGCCAAAATTTAGTTTAGTTGCAGGTGGTATTATGTGAGTATACAAAAATTAAGAATATAGCCTAGTGTTGCACATATGCAGGGCCGGAGCAACCATATGTGCAAGATGAGCAAATGCACAGGGCGCAAAATTCTGGGGGCGCATTACCAGAAGCTAAAAAATGTAATCTGATCTTGCGCAAACAGATATGTACTGTCGTTTGCATTTTAACCACAAAACCTGTTCAAATAATCCCAAAATAACATCCATCACAACCTTACTAAGTTCTTGCACACTAACTAACTTCACTTTCATTGTTGCATTCAAGGAGAATTTAACTCAAAATATCGTAAAAGATCTACGCATTGAAAGTCTACCTCCTGGGTAATGTGGAAAAGTCTAATGCATGTGTATCAGTGTATGTATGGTATGTATGCAAATATAAAAGGGGGCATTTTTTATAAATCTTGCACAGGGCGCAAGTTTGGCTGGGGCCGGCCCTGCACATATGCAATATCCATGAAAGGAAATTATATTGTTTAAACTAGTAAATTGTTCTAAGTCAACAAATTTAGAAAGAAATTGATTAAAATACTTTGAATCTGTTTTAACCCAACGCGATGTACACCATCTGATTTTTTACATAAATTTTAATTTATGAGAAAAAAATTTTGAAAATCGTTGGAGCGGTTTTAAAAATAATTAATTTTTTACATATAAAATTTCGTTAACATTTTTGAGAAAAAAAATTGGTATGCCAATTTTAAGCTTTTATTAATGTTGAATTAAAAATTGAACAACCCGTTTTCGAAATATCGAATTTTCAAAAAATAATTTAGATTTTTTTTTTAAATCGAAAAATCATTTTTTAGAAAATTTTAATACGCACTTTTATTACTGTTAATAAACGTAAAATATAAAATCTAAAAATTTTAAATGGTAGATCGTACTAATTTCAACACACGGAAAATTTTTTATCAAAATCGTAGGAATCGTTTTTAAGAAAAAAAATATTTTTCTTAACGGTTTTTAAACATTTGTATGTGAGGCACCGTTATTTTTGGGTATTAGAATAATTTTTGTCAAAAATCTTTTAGATAAAGTTGAAAAACTGCTATTTACCAAGCTTAATAAAAATCGACAGGGTCGTTTTTGAAATATTGAGTTTTCAAAAAAAAAATTTAAAACTTTTTTAAAAATCCAAAAAATATTTTTTTTTTAAATTTTGGTACACAATATTATTTAGAATGTGCCAATATTTCTTTATAAAAAAATTGATCAGAATCAGTTGAACTGTTTTCGAGAAAAGCGAAAATAAAAAAAATGGTTCTTTGAGAGGTACCTTTAATAACCATTTTTTTTTATTAAACGACAACTTATAACTATTTAAATTTATGGAGTTCTTAAAAAAAAATTCTGTGCAGCCGATTTTGAGAAAACTAATTTTTTCCTTTTTTGTCAAGAAATTTTGCATGTCAGCTACTGTTAGTTTTGGTCCTAAAAAAAAGAGAAAAAAACGGGTGGGAGAAATGTCCAAAAAAAACTAGGTACCAAGTTTAAAGAAAATCGACCCATCAGTTTAAGCTGTAGTCGAACAGACATACAGACGTTTTTGCGAGACCCACTTTTTTCGTCTTCGCTATCATCGTAATGTCAAGTTTGATCAAAATCTCGAGTTCGATTTTTTCATTCTTAACTTCATAACTTGCCATAATCGCAAGTAAAAATGAATCATGATGTTTTCGGATGCTTAAAACTTGAAAACGATTGGACCAAATTGGATACTTCCTTCTGCGGGTTTGTTCGTTATTGCAACGTGAAGGTTTAAGAAAAAAAGAAAAGTCAGAAAATTCTCAACAGGTTGCGCTGTTTCATTTCATTTCTCAGTTGAATTCAATTACCGTTATAGGTGTAGGCGGCTAGGAAATGGCTTTTGTTATATTGTATTGTAGGGTGAAATGGGGTTAAAATAAAATAATTGTCCGATTTAGGAATTTCTTTTTTTGTTTGAAAGGTTTTTCTTAGGAAATCGCTTTTGGGTTTTTTGTAGGGTGAAATGGGGTAGGTGCACTAGTCCCTCGATAATGTGAACTATTTTAAACAAAGCGTTTTCAGATGTTAGAGCGATTCACATCACTGGAACTTTTTCAGTTCTTATAAACTGATTTAAACAACTTTCGTATTCATTTAAAACAACACAAAATAATTTCCTAAAGCACAATTTCAACATTTATTAAGTTTAAAAAAATAAAAAAAAAAAACAATTAATGATGATAAAACATCATAACATAAGAGTCATAATGACATATCGTCATGTGAGTTCTTATTTGTTCTATACGCCAAAAATATAACTTTTCAGGAGAGCATTTTTAAACTTTGAAACCATGGTTTACTTATTTTTGTGTGCGTTATTACAGAGATTTTTTTATTTTTTGAAAGTCTGGGTGCTTGGCCATCATTACATTAAGCATTTTGCATTTTATGTTTTTGGAACATTGATTAGATATAGTTTAAAAAAAAAGGACACGTGCCCATACATTTGCAAGCACATTAAAAAAGTAAAGTTTAACATTTTGGCCCATCTCCAACGCAATTTGAATTGGATACAGAATATTAATTGCTTAGTTTTGGTATGAACTTTTAGAATTAGTACATCATCAAATTTAGAAAAATTTCAATAACTTTTTTTCTAATTTTTTTTTCTTAACCAAATTTTGACCGTATAAGACTAATTTAAACATTTGTGCCACATTTCATACAAATCCGTTGAATAGTTCAGATTTAACAGACTTTTTTGAAATTTCAGTACAATATCAAAACCTTAAAATTTTAGAAAAATGCCAATAACTGTTTTTCTAATCACTTATTTTCATCTAAATTTTGAACAAATATGTACAAAAAAATATCTAAACATGTGTGCTAAATTTTACTAAAATCCGTAAAATAGTTTAGATTTAACGGGCTATTTTCCGCTCTTCCATACAAACCAAACCACTGTCCGTCTTCAGTTATTTTTTATGACAAATCTACTTCAGCCCTTTGTTAGATATAGGATATTGAAGCACAAGTTATACATAATTCCAATGCCAGTATAAAATTTGTGCTACTGTATACAAAAACAAATAATCATAAAATTCATGGAAAAAAAGTGATCTGTAGAACAAAATAACATTCTTATATCTCGAAAACCAAAAGAGATAAGGCAATTCTGACTTCACGAAACTAAAAAGCGTGGCCGGAAATATTAGATGGCTTTCATAACACATTTTCGGCCAAAATGGTCTGCAGGACAAATAAGAACTCACGTGACGATATGTCTAGACAAATAACATTTAATCCCTATAAATATATACACTTTTACAAAAGAAATTCACATCTTTTTCAAATTTTATTATTTGTATGTTGAACTGGGGTAAAAATAAAAAAAACTATCCGATTGAAGAAATTCATTTGGTGTTTGAAAGATTGTTAAATAAAAATTGCCCTTTATAGAGTGAAATGGGATAAAAACAAACAAGTGGTTATTAATTACAAAAATTCTTTCTGTGTTGGGAAAGTATTAAAAGTTGAACTTAGAGGATCATGTTTTTTCATATTTAGCCATTCATAACTTGAAGTAGGTTTAACCCCATAAAGTTGAGTACCTATTATCGATTACAAAAACTTTCAATTATTGAATGTTATTTAGTTTAAATGTTTTTTTTTTTACCAGTTCTAACTCCAAAAACTTATTTTTTTATTTGTCAAACCATTCGTCCCCTGATTGAATGACCTGAATGTTTGGAAAAGATGTGATTTCATAAAAACAAAATAATCAACTTACTGAAGTAAACATTCGATGAATGCAAACAAAATGTGTATGTTTGTGTGTGCTGTTCCAAATAACAATGACGTAAATGGATTTAGGTGTATCCAGCCTCTACACAATCCGATCAAAAGAAATCGAAATAAATCGCACGAACTTGCTCTTGTGGTAATAGTTGCTTACAATCACCCCAAAGCTCTCTCCAGTTTCACAAGCCATCAAGTTGGTTGAGGTGCTCTTCCACTTGCGTGCACCACAGTAGTCGTGACTTTTCGGGCTGGAACTAAGGTGTCTATTCGCTTTAAATGACCCAGCCATTTCAGTCGCTGTCTTTTTACTACTTTAGCTAGGTCAGTATCTCTGTACAGTTTTTTGTTGTACCTTCTCCTCTATTCCCCGGTTATGCAGACGGAACCAAAAATCACCCGGAGAATCTTCTTCTCAAAACACCCTAAGGCATTCTCATCCATACATTCGATAAGGCCCGTGCCTCTGTGCCATATAGCAGGACCGGGATGATCAGTGTATTATACAGGGACGCTGGTAGTTGTTCAAGAGAGGGCTCGAAGAAGCAGCGATTGGCAAGAGTTATTTTTCGTTTGATCTCAGTGCTGGTATCGTTGTAGCGAAAGTCCCTAACTACCTCGAAGTTTATGTCCAAGACGTTGGTGTTGGGTGTCATTTCTTGATGAGAGCATATGCTTGGTCTTGCCCTCGATGGCTGCTAAACGAAAACCTTTTAATAATGGAAGTGACTCTAGAGACTCTTAGACATGCCAATTTTACAGTTTTGGTTTATAAAAGTACTTTTTATGCGGCCAGGGCCCTCCGCCGATGGGCATACTTCAGGCAGTTAGATTTTTTTTTCAAGTGGCGCGAAGGGTGTTAACGCACGCTCACTTTTAATGGCGTCCTATAATAATAGGAGTGATTTTGTATTTTATTTAATTAAAAAAAAAAGTTATGCTATTTTTAAGTATTTTATAATAAGCACCTAAAAACGTAATCTAAAAAAATTCATTAAGCCCAATTTTTTTTCAATGCATTTAATATAAATTTAATAGCGGAATGTTCTGCAATCTTCGCCGTTCAGCATTCTAAAAAAAATATTCCCGTCCAGGTTCCCAGCTCTGAACATGTATCTATAGTAGGTATAGGAACCATAACCTCACTCTCATCTTGGCAGGCTTATGATGTTCTGGCCTCGCATTCCTTGGATAGATCGTTTCACCCTCTGATAGAAATTTCGGACAAGGACAACCCTCAATAGACTCAACCGCCCCCTTCTCTTGCTCTCTCTTATTCCTACTGCGAAGTATTCCTTTTCGCCTAGTGAAACTGAGCACATCAGTAGCGTCACTTAATCTGATGGTTATTCTGATCACTGATGGTTCTCTGCACTTAGTGCTGGTGGGGGACTTTCCAAAAGGTTAAGGGTGACGTGATCAGTAAAAGTCCTGACGATCTCTTGTGATTTTAACTTCGCGGCGTCAAATCTGTTTTCAGCTTTTCTCGACGCGGCCTGTGGCGTCATTGATATCCGCGCTCGAAGTTATTGTTGGCTCCTCGTAACGTTCGGACATTCAGGTAACTGGAAGCATTCCAGGTCCCCTATATTGTGCCCATATATTGAGGTGTTGGAATCGAGTCCGTTACCGGAAGTAAAGGGTCCGCCAAATAACTTCTTTTTTTTTTTGAAAATGGCGCAAAACAACGAGTGTAGCTTCGGCTGTGTGGCACGTAGCGCCGTCCTGTTCAAACCAAATGTTGCCAATACCCTCCTCTTCAATTTTTGTGAACAAAAATTCATTCAACATGTAGCGATAATGATCGAGATTGACTATAACGGCCACTCCTTGCTTATTTTCGAAAAATGGCCCAATTATGCCTCCGGACCAAAATCCGCACCAAACAGTGGCTCGTTTTGGTTGTTTTGGCTTTTCAATGTATGCGTGCGGGTTTTCTGTGCCCCAAATGCGACAATTTTGCTTGTTTACTACCCGCCAAGATCAAAATGAACTTCATCTGAAAAGATGACTTTTTGGCAAAATCGGCATCTTCTCTAAGCCGATCGCAGGCCCACTTAGCGAAGCGTATACACAACCATATTCGTTCAGCGGAAGAACAAAACTAATTATCTGTCAAATCAGACATGAGCTAAGTGTTACCATTCACGAAATAAGCACTAGTTGAAAAAAAACGTTAGATGGCGGACCCTTTATAATACTTGTTCTTTAGAAGGTCGTGTAATGCTTCCTTGGTTGCGTCTTCATTTTCTTCCGTGGGACGGAGCGTGTGCGGAGATCAGCGTTATGTTTTCTAAAAGCAGTTTTTGGTAATTTTCCTGTTTTTGCCATTTTTTCCAAAAATAACGGTACCTTTCATATAACCATTATGAAAGTGGTTCAAATAAACTTCATAATATCGCTCCCAGTTGTATAGCCTGCAGGTCGAGGAACAGACAAACAGAGAAAATTGTGGGATCACTTTTTTCGTATTCTCTATCATCGTAATGTGAGATTTGATTAAAATCCCACGCTCGATTTTGTTTACGAATCCTTAACTTGTCCTATACCTACAAACATAGTACCTACCTTCCTATAATGCAAGTAAAAGTACATTGTGGTTTGTTACATTTGCAATGAGCAATGTGATGCGATGTCCGCGCCTGAAACAAAGATTTGCAGTGGTTCTTCCTCCCCCAAAAAAGATACACACGAACTTCGATACAGCTTGTCACTTAAATTTGGTGAAATACATAATGCATGAAATTACGTTAACATAAGCAGAAAAAAGCAAAAGTAGATTTTATCAACATTTGGAATATAAAATGTCCAAAAAGTTTTCAATTTTTGTTAATTGACTTATCCAATTAATGTGATTTTATTAAACAAAGACAAAATATACCTACTCTAGGGTAGGTTTCAGTCAATTAGATCACAAAGAACATTTCTTTTGTTGAACACCTGAAGGTTTTCATTTGTGTAAATAGGCTTTTCTTATCGGTATCGACACTCATGTGTGCATGGTTTAAAGTCACTTAATCCGAAAAGTACTTAATTGTAAATGAAATTAATTGCTGGGATTTGGTGAGCTTAGTTCGCATGAGTTGGTTGTATTTTTAAACGTCAACAGATAAAAGTTAGTTATGTACTCACATTGTGTCATCCACTTCATCAGTTTTGTAAAGAGGGTAATATCAAGCAAACAAAAACGGATAAATATTTCTAGGAAATTGTAACGAAAACTTAAGACTGCATAAGTTCATAGTCAGTACTGTCACAGTCAGTTGATTTAATTATATGAATAGTAATAATTAAAACTTTAAAATTTAGTCAGCAGTCTTTTCAATCTTTCTGACTTTGCAGTATAATAAGACATTCACCGTCAATTGATTAATCGATTAATCCCTGCAATTTAGGCCCTCAAAAATCAACTTTAAATCTTAGTCAATTTGGACAGTCAGTAAAACGAAGTTAAAGTGCAGGACCTCGTACGTCGAAAACACACAAAAATACTATACATACATGGGGAAAATTAGAATAATCAGATTCACCTTTTGGCATTTCAGAGCCATCTTTTGGCATTTTCAGCGTAACAATATTGTTCAGATTAATAGATAGCTCAGATCAATTTATTTGTTATTTTTTTATTTTTAATAATTAATTTGAAAGTTGTTTTTTTATTTCTGAAAAACAACTTCCTAGGTTCTGCACTTTAACCGTCGATAAGTAGTTTGACTGTCAAATTTTTGCTTTCTCTCCAATACTCAGCAGTGCTGGTAATATAACGGTTTTGAAGACCGTCCCCTTTTTTCTTATGAAGAGTGAAGAGTTTGAAACCCATTTGGTTCGCCAAACCGAAATTGCACAAGTTTACTATGGTAATTCATGGAGTTAATGCTTACTCCGAGGAAGATGAGCTCCTTAACAAAATTGATGTTTCTGCTATCAATGGTTACGTTTTGTCCTAGGTGGTGGCTAGCTTATTTGTTTTTTGATAACAAGTACTTTGGTCTTGTTCTCGTTTAATTCAAGACCAAAAAGTTTCACCTGTTTATCTTCTGTCGTTAAGGACTGTAAATAAAACGCCACGACCGACGGGTCCATATCGTCCGCATACCCAAGTATATATAGTTGAACGGACCTGTTGAATTTAATGCCTTCAGTATTAACGCTTGTCATTCCAGAGCGATATTAATCAAATCTTATATGATAGCGAATATTCTTGCCGAAACCCTGTACATGTTTGGAATATTTCGGAAGAGCTATTTCCTAATTTTGTATTGTTCGGAATGTTTACTTTAGGTATATGTACAACTGTATTATTTTCACGGGATTACCAGTCTGGCCATCGCCATCGTAAGCGGATTTGACTTGAAATTTGAATAACATTTAGTTAGGTAAGTGATGCAGAATCCGAGTATTCCTAAATGAATAATAAATAGATTTTCCCTATAAATTTGTATGCATTCATGTATTTAACTGTAAAACAAACAAAACACCAACCCCAATTATATGTAAGTTTGTTAACCTTTTTTTTGTCGATCAATAAATCAAATTTTAGATTTTTTCGAGTATTGGGAGCAATTCAATAGATATTATTGAACAATTATAAACTTTTAAATTTCGATATAAACAAGGCTGAACACAGCACTATTAGATTGTAAGATATTAGAGTTGCTGTTGCTGAGGACCTTTCACCAAAGTAGTTTACATAAATTCCAAATTGTATCAAGTCATCTCTTGGTGTTAAAAGTTCGAATCGTGCCATATTTTTAGTACTGAAAAAAAAAACAAAGTAGGTATTCTTTGAGTTGTTTTGTAGGTAATTAAAATGAAAGTGACTCTAGACATGCCAATTAATAACAGTTTTGTATATAAAAGTACTACTTGATGGGCATTCTTCGGGCACCCAGAGTTTTTTTTTAAGTCTCGTTGATTCACACCTACTTTTAATGGCGAAATCTGTTATAACTGTTATAAATTGCATTTCTCTAGTCTCGTCTAGTAAAAAAATAACTAAGCTTACCCAACATCCGTTATGTTAAATTTAAAACTGTCTACCGTCAAAGGCATAAGACTGTCATCTACGCTATTTGGCATCAGTAAATTATTTTCAGTTTTGGTGAAATTGGCTTCAATCAAAATGTGATCGAACCTTAGTTGTGGAATCACTATTTCAGTTTCATTGAAAGCCACACCACATCCTTGCAAATTATTGCTGATGCAAGCCATAATTGAGCAAACTGACCAACCCAAAGGATCTATTCCTGGAAAAATTCGATCTCCATCAAACACTGCTAAGCGATATTGGTACGACCAGGAGTTTGCAGGTGGTGTCAATAGTGTTATCTTATAATGGAAGTGACAGCATAAATCTTTGTGACAGAGATGAGCATGATCTGCAGAAGTATTTAATGGAGTAGTAGTAAAGCCGTCGATTCTTGCATCTCGTTTCACGAGTATGTTGTTGAATAAGCTTGTTGAAGAACGTTTATTTCGGAGTTGAAGCTGTTGCACTGGCATTGAGGGTGAACCTGTAAACCCCTTCTTAGGTACCCTTGCAACATAGAGTTTCCGTTCTGGAGAGCTTTTCATTACAGAAATAAGAGCACCTTTTTGGCCAACATAAATCCCAGAACCTGTACTGCCAGTAGAAGGATTACTAGAACCCGCAGCAAGCAGATTCACATCATAAGAGTATGCCCATGATTGCTGATATTGAACAGCTGGAAAAATATTTTTTTTTTAACTGTTGACTATTTGATGAAATGGGTGACATTATTTTAACTAAAGCTAAATTCATACCTGTCAAAAAAGGAAGTTCCGAAAACCACATAGTTGGAAAAATAAAGTCAGTTATGTTTGATTTCACAAGCTCTGTAGATGGAGTATAGAACAACATGTCAAAGCATATAAAGTGACCGAATTTGACACCAAAATCCGTGCTGAATTGTCCATACTCTGAATCTAAGGTAACATTCCAAGGTTCGTAATATAAATTAAATTTTCGATAACGAGATATTATAACTCCATTTCTATCAAATACTACATTAGTATTGAATTCATTTAGTCCATAACTCGAGCACGGTCTGGGATCCTTCTTTGCTGCCTGAGTTTCAGCAGTGCAGTTTTCTTTTTCAATTAAATTGACGACAATGTATTTTTGTGAGATTTTAGCTTGACATGAAAGCTTTTGCAAAAAATGAGCATATTGAGACTGGTTACAGGGAGCAATGTTGGATTTTGGATCAGGTACAAACGTGGATTGCAGTTGGCTGTTCAAAGTTCCTTCAGGAAAGACTATTATATCAGTTTCAGCTGCCTCTTGTGATGCTATTATCTCAAGGTATGCAGCCAAATTGTTGTTGACTTGTTCCAAATCATCTAAATTACTTGAAGCTCGCTTAAATTCAACTACACCAGCTGTGTAGAAGGGTGATGCCGGAGTTGAAGTCTGCAAAATTTAAAAATATTGAATAAAATTGGTAAAATATAAATCGAATATAATTATTTTAACTTATACACGGTGTCCCGTAAATAATGGATAACCTTGGAACTGGATAAAGCTGGCCCTAAGCCTTTTCAGAAAAAAAAATATTTAAAAAAAATATTGCCAATGTGGCCTCTGTTATGGCATTTTTTCAATTTGTTTTTAAAAAATTAACACTAATCAAATATTCGAACATTGCTACCACGGGTGAATGATTTTCATTGTTTTTTTTTTTATTTATATAATATTTTAGAATATTTGTATAAATAGATAGGCTGTCAAATTTCTCAAAATGATCAAATAATTTATTCTCACCAAAGTTTGACCATCCTCTTAAAAAAATAAAAATGTATGAGAGCATAAGTAGCCAATTATTTTAAAAGGATTTCTATTTAATGTTCCATCTTAAATGGTATGCAACAAATGCATGTGTTCTTAATAATAACAAACAAAATAAGCTTTTAACCTACTGAAGGAGCTTTTTAAAATTTAAATGAAAATCAAGTTACAGTGAATAGTCAATTATTAGACATATATGGTATAGTATGTTACTTGATGTTAGCCAACCTCAATCCGAATACCAAGGCTACTACCATAATGTTTAAACATCAACGTTTGACAAGCGCATTTAAGATTGTGTCATATGTAATTGTTTCATTCTTAGAACTAATGTTTGTTTTTTGTCTTTGAATTTAGAATGGTGGGCATCAATTTAGGACCGAGCATCTAAGAATAAACAAGATTAAAATAAACTTTATTGTACCGGATTGTAGTTTGCAATTTTTCTCTGAGTGTACTTATTCATTTTTTAGATTTTTGACATTCTCATTACCGACTTAACCCATTTAAATTAAATTGTATTTATACAGATGCTTCCGTAAAGCTTACATCATATTGTATATTATTATAAAATTTTCGAACGAACCTGTTTTGAATTTGAAAAAAAATTAAAATTACTAGATTTATTATTAATTATTTATTACGGGCTTATAATTGTTTAAAATATAATTTTTAACTGCACATTAATTAATGATTCAAATTAGCATACCAAAAATTAAAAAAAAATATTTTTTTAAATTGATTTTAATAAAGAAAGATTTATTTAAAAAGTCATATGGTGTGTGTGAAATGAGCATTTCTAGGTGTGTTAAAACTTTAAAAATGTATGGATAAGTTAAGTGTTTCACTTAAGCGGAATTGTTTCAGAACAAAATAATTAGTTGAGAGAAAGGAAATTGTTTCAATTAAAGGGAGTTTTCAAATATGCGGAATGTAGCTATCCGTGATAAATTTCTTGTTGCATATAACCGAAAGTTTCATTTAAGCGGAGTGCATATAGGCGGAGTCGACTGTACCTTGATGCCGTCTGTATTCACATTCCAAAAATGGATACACTAGCACTAGGCATTTCACTCAGAAAGTTCTCGAGAAGAGAGCAGTGCACTCTCTTCTGACACCTCTGACGTAAGGTCGTCAAGATTTAAATTAAAGAAACGTTATTTAAAGTGATATTCAGCTAAATAAAAGCTTTAATTAAAAATCACATCTTAGTATTTGAAGAAAGGAGGGAATGATGAAGTGAATTGGTTTTGAAATGCATTCAAGGTTTGTTTAGGTTATTTAATTATATATTTTAGTTCAGTATTAATATATTTTTTATGTAACGTTAACTTGATCAAGTGAAATCAACTTAAAGTGATTATTATTTAATAAATGTAATTACTTTCGAGTTAAAATTAAAAAAAAAAATAGACGAAACTAATAGATATTTACCACAGAGCATGCCTGTTCAAATAAAAATTGAACGTTTTAAACAATTATTTAAAATACAAAATCAAGCTTCAATTTTTCAATACCTATGGAAGATTTTTTAAACTGAAAATAATGCATTGTGGGTTTTACTGTTTTTAGTGTTTATTCGAAATCTATGCCTGGGGGTTGGGGAATTTGGGCCCAGGGCGGCAAAATAACTTAATCCGCCCCTGATAGTACCTATTAAGAGCAACTGTCGTGCACTTTATTTCTACAACTTTTTGTAATTTTATTAATTGAAGGAATTTAATGACAGATTCCACGTCGTGGAAATAGGATCTTAAGAGCATAACTTTAGCAACGGATTGGAGTCAAATTAAGAGAATTTTATTTCTGTTTTTTTCAATTATCTAAAGAACTAAAAGATATTTTTACATCTGGTTTTTGGTTTTTGACTAAAAATTAATAAGAGCATTGAATATTTAAATTAAAATTCAAAGTAAAATTTTGAACAAAATCAGTTTGAGGAAATTTTTTTTATTGTTTTTGTTTTTCAAAATTTTGAGTTTAAAAATTAATTTTCAAAAACTATTCTATAAAACAGCATAAAATATTAAAATCAAAAATATTACTTAATAACGTAAAATTCTGAACAAAATTAGTTTGAACAATATTTTTTTTTCCAAATTTTCAGTCTGATAGTTAATTTTTCAAAAGCTATTGCCTAAAACAGCTTTATTTAAAATCAGAATAAAAGAATAATCCTGGCTTTACAAAACGGTATTTCATTGTGTTGTGAATGTAACAGTTGTTTTTTAATTAATTTTTTTCAGTTTTAAGCCAATTTTTTTGAAAATTGCCCCTCCTGGATAAACGGGGAAGAATAGACCCCCCTCACATACGATTTTTTTCTTATTTTGACCCAACCTACACGCTCTAGCTTTTTGTCACACCTTATTCGAATCAGCCTGTATAATGGAAATCGAATCAATTTAAAAAAAAAAATTGAAAATGATATTGAAAAAGAATGAAAGGAGGATGGTGAGATGAGAAGAGAAGAAGCCTAGTTAAGGGATTGCTTTGGTGAGAACGGCAACCAGTAGGGAGGGAAGTGCTAGAATATCACGTGCATCTTAACTCTGCGATTGAAGACTATCACAAGAAATTTTTTTTCCAGCGACACACGGGTTTAAATTTGGCCCGTGAGAATATGGACCGAACGGCAAATAGGCCTGCTACCAAATGGCTACAAAAAAAATCCAGGTAATACCTATGTATGTACCTCCCTATAACGACTTTTACTTCTGCAAACATTTTCAAAAATTGATCTAACAATTTTGGATATTCTTCGTATCTATTTAATATTCACTTGTATGTAAGTAAGAATACTGCTGTTCAGGTTTTTACTTAAAATTCACAGATGGAGTCAAAAATGGCGACACACATCTGTCGGTTACGATACACAAGCGGTTATATGACTCGATATATTGGCAATCCCTTTTCAATTCTAAACAACGGCCTTGAACTGTATATGAGCAGCTAGGTGCTAACTTTTTTTTTTAAGTTCACTTTGTCACGTTTTCGATTTTTGTTCTTCAAAAAAATTGAAAATTTTAATTTCAATAACATTTTAAACAAACCTGGCTCGTATAAACAGCAAAGCCCACTGACAAAATCACTATAAGTTCATTCACTATCATGTTCACTGATTGAGCAAGCAACTACAACTGGAAATATTGTCACTTAAGTTGTCGAAGTTAATAATCCAATAAAATACTGCGAGGGATATCTTTACTATTATAATATCGGCAAGTACATATAAGTTAATTATTATCAAAAACAAAAACAAAATGCAATAAAAGAACTGTAACTGTTAATAAATACCTACTTGGAAATGATTAATTTTAGGATGTAGGTTCTGGTGTACAGTGTACTGACAGACGATCGCTGGTTTTCGCAATTGAACTCATATCTACACTCCCACTCAAACCAATAGATTCAATTTCCATAGGTTCAATATTTAATTTTGATGAATTGTATTGTTATTTATTGCAAAAAATAATTGAAACGAATTTTAATGCACTAAGTAATAATTACACAAACAAAATACTAACGAATATATTGTACAGAGTCATTCATTTCGTGGTTTCAAGTTGTTAGCGCTGGCATTTGACAGCTGCCAAACTCAGCTGTTTGAAGTGTCATAATATTAGTTGAATGTTTGCCTTAACAATCGAACAATGCGTTAATATTATTAAAACTAACTACAAAAGTGGTGATTCAAACGTAGCACATTTTATCGCATTACGCGATGATTATGGTCGCAAACAATCGGTAAAATTGTGAAGAGAGTGGAAGCGGTATTGATGTCGTAAGGCCTGTGCATCATCGTAATGCACGTTTAGTCGAAAACATTGCTGCTACAAGTGCAAGTGTTGCTGATGATGCGAATATACGGTTACAGTCAATTCGGAGCGATATAGTCGAATGATTTGAATGATTTTTTTTGGTTGGCCCCAAAATTCTCAAAAGGTGGCGCTGTAGGCAAATATTTAGATTTTCTATTCAATTCAATTACCGTTCAACAGGAGGCGCTGTAGGTGGTTATGAAATGGCTTTTGGGGTATTCTTCTTCAATTTTTGTAATTTTTAGGGTGAAACGGGTTAAAAATAAAAAAAACTTTCCGATTTAAGAAATTCTTTTGGCTTTTGAAAGGTTGTTTTTTAGTGGATGGTGTTAGGGATTTTTAAAACTTAAAACCTAGAGTGAAATGGGATAAAAACAATAAACCCAAGACAGAAAGAATTTTTGTAATCAAAAACAACTTTTCTGTGTTTATCCCACTTCACTCTATAAATATAAAATTTTTCAAAATAACGTTTACAACACAAACAGAATTTTTAAAATTAGATATTTCTTTTTCGTGTTTACCCCACTTTGCCCTATAAATATCAAATTTTGAAAAAAAAACAATTTAAAGCAATAGCATAAAACCATTGAAATACAAAAAGAATTTTTGAAATCAAATACAACTTTTTATTTTTACCCCATTTCCCCCTATAAGTACCAAACTTTTGAAACAAAATAACCCTAAAGCCACTCAAAATGACCTTTCAAACACCACAAAAATTTCTAAAATCAGACATTTTTACCCTATTTCACCCTACAAATAACAAAACTTTAAAAAAATAACCCTGAAGCAAAAGAATTTTTTAAATCAGACAACTTTTACTTATTTGTAACCCTGAAAATATTAAAATTTTGAAAAAGAATATCCCTAAGGCCATTTCGAAAGAAACACCTTTTAAATAAAGAATATCTTAAATAGGACAATTTTTTATACTGAAAACCTGTTCAGAACACGCAGAAGGAAGAACCTACCCAATTTGGTCCAGTCGTTTCAAGTTTTATGCATCCGAACAAACCACGAACCATTTTTATATATACAGATTAAAGATCGGTGGTTTTCTGAAAAAGAATGATTTGTACATATTCATTTTTGTACATATATTTAAAAAAAAAACTAAATTCGTCAATTTTATACACCAAAAACCCTAATTTCAAAAAATCATCATCCCGTCATTTTAATTCCAAAAAAATATTTTTTTCGATTATTCTGTGAATCCAAAACTTGTTCCATAGTAGGACCTTTATCGCCAGTATAGAAAAGATCAGACGCATTCAGGCTACAATTATTTCTTGCAACCCAATCTGCATGCCTACACCTGTATTAAAAGAAATAGATCAAAAAACGAAAATTTTATAATTCTTTCACCTTTAGCCAATATTGGACAATGATAAATTCATCATCAACTTTTTAGATGTCAAAAGTTTATCATCAAGATTGATTGATTATTTTGTATAAACTTTCTCCTAAATTAATCAGCCCTATATCGGCAATTCCGGGGGAGATTGCTCTCCCTCGGATTTAATTTTTTCCCGAAGTTAAATACTCGTATCGTCAATCTCCCCCGAACAGAATCTCCTCCGGAAAATACTTCGTATCAGTTTCGAAGTACTTTTGAAAGAAATACAGCCCTATTCTGCTAAACGATTCGATCGAATCTTTCGATTCACGTGAATGTTTTATTCAATTTTCTTCAAATCATTTATTTAAAACTTATGTCTTTCGAATGCAAATCTTAACCAGTTCTTTATTTTTGAAATTCTAAAGAGAATTTCATTGCATTCATTTTATTTTTCTCGCAATTAATAGGCATTATAGAACAATCATTTCCTTCCCGCTGATAGCAGAATGCCAATGTTCACGCGAACGTTTAGCAGAATAGGGCTGATAATTTCGTAAAATGATTTAACTGTCAATGCTTGTGAATATTAAAATAACTTTTTGAAATGCATGCTATAGCCTTCAGATTAACCGCTGAAGAACGAGATCAGAAATATCAACAAAGATCCATCAGAAGATATATATGGGATTGTTCAAATCCATTAGAATTACTACAAACATTGTGAGTTCATTTGCAAATTTTAATTTTGTTTAAACTGAAAATATATATGTATGTATGTATGTACATATGTATGTACATTTACCTACAGATTCAAGCAACATTACGGCGTTAACAAATCAGCATTCATCAACTTACTAGATACGCTAAATACTTCACCACGCAAAAAAGCGTTCAGCATACCAACAGTTGTCAAACTGAGTGCATGTTACGTTTTTTTGCGGAAGGTGGCCATCAAAAACGTGTTGCAAGAGATAGCGAAGTTGGAGTAGCACAATCAAGCTTTAGTGAAGTCTTGTTAATTTTTAAGAGAGAACACTGTCCGAAATGGATATCTTTTAACATGGAAGTGGAACAAAAAAGTGAAGTTGCGTTATCGTTTTTCGAAAGACATAGACTACCGGTTGTCATCGGATGCATTGACGGGACACATGTCAGAATATTTAATGGTAACCTCTAGCTACATATATACGGATTCCTTTTCATTGTTTCAACGATGGCATTTGATTATAGGAAATTGTAAACAAACATAAAAGAAAAATAATATAAATTCAAAAAATTTACGAAAAAGCAAAAATTACATGTTTTATTTTTAAAATTCTTTAACTAAACTTTAGAGATTTTTTTCCAGGCCAATATCATTATTTTTCGTTCGGAAAAAATTTCCGATGCCTACTATTGTCCTTGGAATTTTTTCCTTTTTTCGAAAATTGTTTATGATTGGAGAGTAACATACGGAGGAAAAAATCCGTGGAAGATTTTGTTACCGATAAGTCTGATTATTGAAAATAATTAACATAAAATTGCGTTTCACGTTTCTAGTGAAACAAAAACCCTAACACAAAATATATCGAAAATGTATTCAACGATTTAGATTAAGCTTCGTATCTGTAATGTGCAAATTGATTTGTACCACTGCAATTCAGGTTTTCGACAAAAAATTCACAACACATAACGATAATAAATATGTTAATGAAGTGTTTTGCTAAAATTGTATTTTTTTACTTTGTCCAAAAACAAAGAAATAAATTGTTTTTTTTTTTTTTTGTGTTTATAGAATCTTAATTTTGTTTGTTTATATCACACTTCGTTTTGGGGTGTGCCTTTATTTAAATTATTTGCTTACATTTTCAATGCTTAGCCAATTTATAGCCTTGAATAACAACCAGCACAAGTTATTGCGATGTACTGACTATTCGTGCATTTTATAAAGGACGAGTCTCAAGAGGTGCAGCCGTGCAGGGCCAAAAAACCACAGGCCCTTACAGACCACAATAATTTTTTTAAGTTAGTTTGAATACTTCAAACTTCGTTTTTGTATGTATGTATGTATGTGGTTCTTATTTGCTTTTTTTTGAAAATTAAGTGCGACCGACGGCGACGCGACGCCCGCTAAATTGGCTCCAAATAAATAAAAAAAAATGATCTAATTTGTTATCTCTACCCCTTACTCCCCCTGTTTCAAGGAGAAATTCTTATACCTTGGGTGAACCCTTTTCTGGTCCTCGTCCCACTCATGGAACTCCGTTGATCCGCTTAGGATATGCTCAGTCGCAAGACAGGCTCCACCCAAGGTCTTTTTTCAAAGTATACTCGTCAGACTCATAGCAACCTAGAGCGGTTGTATGGGATTTAAACTAAAAACAAACAAAACATTCCCTAATGAACGCTTTAAATACATCTTATTCTTAAAAATGTTTCTTTTTTCCACTTTAACTGAGTTAAGGCTTAACTACATAAGCCAAAAAGTACTTTTGTACAAAAGTAAAAATATTTTTTTTCCCGCTAGCGCAGTTGTTTTGTGAAAAAGAATATACAAATTTTTTTTTAAACCAAAAATTAATCTTTCTAAATCATTTTTAAAAGTTTTCCAGTCAGAAAAACTATTCCAAAATGAGTTTGAAAATGTTCACTTTTGTAAAGGGTTTTCCAATAAGAGGTGTTATTTTAAATAGCCCGCTATTTCGGTAGCTGTCACTTTTGAAGCTGTCATTTTTTGACATTTGACAAGTAGAAACTACACCATTAATAAAAATGGAACGATACACGCTTCAACAACGCATTGAAATTATTAAAATTCACTATAAAAATGGTGAAAACTTGGCAGAGACGGTCCGTAAAACTAAAACATTTTTGGGTCGTCGTGAAGCACCTTGTCGGACCGAAATACAGAAATTGGTGGACAAATTCGAGCTGTTGGTTGTGAAGAATAAAACCCGTGCACGTCGCTCAAGAACAACTGAGAATATTGCTGTTGTAGCCCAAAGTGTTGAAGAAAACCCAGGTTTGTCCATTCCTCGTCGTTCTTTGGAATTAGGCATTCCACAAACGTCATTACACCGTATTTTGCATAAAGACTTGGGTCTTAAGTGTTATAAAGTTCAGTTAACACAAGAACTCAAGCAGGCTGATCATCAACAACGTCGTGTCTTTGCTGATTGGGTCCTTGAAATGCATGAAAATGATCCGGAATTTCATCGAAAAATCATCTTGACTGATGAGGCCCATTTCCACCTCGGAGGCTACGTCAGCAAGCAAAACTGTCGCATCTGGGGCTCGGAAAACCCAAGAGTTATTGTTGAAAAGCCTCTCCATCCTCAACGCGTGACTGTTTGGTGCGGTTTATGGTCCGGCGGGGTCATTGGACCTTACTTTTTCGAAAATGAGGCTGGAGCAACAGTTACGGTCAATGGATTGCGCTATCGATGATTAATGATTTTTTATGGCCGGAATTGGATGGTATTGATCTGGACAACGTTTACTTTCAACAAGACGGCGCTACGTGTCACACAAGCAATGAAACCATCGATCTTTTACGGGAAAAGTTTCCGGACCGTGTTATCTCTCGAAGAGGTGATCACAATTGACCACCGAGATCTTGTGATTTAACACCTTGCGACTTCTTCCTTTGAGGCTACGTGAAAGATAAGGTCTACGCCAACAGCCCAGCGTCGATTCAAGACCTCAAAGATGGAATTTGTGAGGCTATCGAGGACATAGGGCAGCCACTTTGCGATTTGGTTATGGAAAATTTCATGAAAAGGATATGGTACTGTAAGCGTGGTCGTGGCGGCCATTTGGCTGATGTTGTATTTCATTATTAACGGCATACCTTCCTCTTTATAATGAAATAAACATCCGATCATTTATCTCAAAAAATGCCATTTTTCTTTGAATATCAAAATAACACCTCTTATTAGAAAACCCTTTACTTTTTCACTTTTTATGCTTATGTAGTTAAGACTTTAGAAGTCCGCAGTAGATATGTCAGAAGTCCACATGAACTTCATTTGTCCCATTAAAATCGTTAAATGTTTATATTCAAGTTAATAATAAATTCTGTGTAAGATCCTAGGAGAAAAATCTTTGCCTTGGTGTAAGCAACCCATAGAGATAGAGTGCTTTGTTTACTCTTATTTAATAAATTCAAGGGCTTTAAATGAAAAACAATTCTTTTTAGATACAATAACTATATCATTTGCATTAAATTTTTCTTGTGAGGTGATTTGTAGCCCGACAGCGCAAAATTACTGAATTTTTGGATTCAAGAGAATATTATTTTTTTTTTTATTGATAATGGCAGTGAAAGTGAATTATGTTATATTCTTAATGACATTTAATGACGGCAATATTTTTTGCATGAAATACTCATGCAAAACATTATTTTTGTATTTAACTAAGAAATTTTGACATGCAAAAATCATGACTATGTAACAAGTTAACGGCCGTAATATTCACGCCGCCGTTTAAAATCTGTTTAAATTCAGTAGTCGGTTTAAAATTTTTAAACCGACTAATCGGTAATATTCACTCACTTAAACTGACGCTATCCAAAATTTTAAACCGAATGATCGGTTTAACTAAGATAAACCGACTCCAACTTAAACGAGACATTTTCATGTCGTTTAGGTACGGTTTAAATAGTTTTAGCTAATATTCAACATTTAATTGTTTGTTCAGTCAGTGCAAATATTCAGTCTAGCAGTGTATCCATTTTCTGTTGCCATTTTAGAATTTTATTTTACATGCAAAAATATTCTATATTCCAAGATGGAAAATGCCATTCTTGGCATGGATGCGGTTTTATTGTCATCATCATCCTCGTCGTCAAGCGACAAAGATGAAGAGGTAGGCCTGAGAGAAGTGCGAATTTGTCGTCCATATCGAACAATGCAACGTGCGAAGATCGAGTGACATCCAAGTGCAACTAGTGGCAGTCAAAAAAAAAATTATCGCAGTGTTTGCCGTCTTGCATAGTATATAAATAGATATGGGAGACTAAGGCGTTAACGATATACCATTGCCGAATTTACTACCGGGCGCTGCAACCAGATCAAGAAGAATTCAATTCGCAACAAATCCTGCAAGGAATGTCTGGAAGACCCTATGCTGTGGACGTTTGATATTTTTGCCCAGCATCAACAACGATAAGGACTAATAAAAGACATTTCTAATGTGTATTTTTGTGTGTGACACGAATGAATTAATTTTATTTAAATATAAAATGACAATTCGAAAATAAATGCATTTTTATCTTTCGTTAGTTATACAGTAGACGCTCGATATAGTGAAGTAATTAAAACCATAGGCATGTTCACTATATCGAGATTGTTCACTATTTCGAGGGAGAAGCTAAAAAGGTTTTCCAAAGTAGAATTTGATCCAACAAGCCTACTTTTGTGACTGGATGTACAATGTACTTGCATAAATAAACGGTAAAATTTCTTAAAACTCAGTCGACAAACAGTACACAAATTGCAAATGGAATATTCTTGATGAGTTCTGAAAAAAATGTGTGTATAAAATTTTGTGTGTTCACTATATTGGATAGTTCACTCTACCGAGATTCACTTTATCGAGCGTCTACTGTATTAGCGTTCACCACATGAACAAATGTTCGATTCAAGACAAGAGGGAAAGAATACAACTTACTGGTCACTGCCAAGGCATTGAAAATTCGGGCGATTTCCTCCCACCAGCGTATGTGACCGTACGGTGTTATAGTTTTGACGTCGCTGGCCAACATTAAGGTCACACAACAAATCAGTTTCCCTTTCCAATTGAGTAAAGCGCTTGGCCTGAGTTGAATTCTCTTTTTATTTTTATTGGTGGCACTTTCTGTATTTGCGCAATTTTAGATTTTTTGTTCATTTTTATTCAATACTGAAACTTGAAAAGATTAAACAAAAAACCTTTTTTATTTTTTTTTTATACTTGCGATGCTATCCGACGTTCGGTTTAAATCACAAATTTAAACCGACGCAAACCGAAAGTCATTTTTTGCTTAAACGGTGTGAATATTACCAATTTAAACGAGATTTTGTCGTTTAAGTTCTACCGGTTTACTTCGGTTAAATGTAGTCGGTTAAAGGACTTTGAAACCGAGTTTTAAACGGCGTGAATATTACGGCGGTAAGGATTCAAAAGCAATATCAAACTCGAGATTTCAGTCAAACATGACATTACGATAATGAAGAATATGAAAAAAGTGGGTCTCGCACTTCCGACTGCCTGTCAGTCTGTCTGTACCTCGACCTACAGCCTAAACCACTAGAAGTTTTTTCTTCAAACTTGGTGCCTATTGTATACATGGTATGTATACTACTAAAAAAAAATTCAAAAGCTGTTATTAAGGGTACCTGTCATTTTTTTTTTTTATTTTCGATGTTCTAGTTAAGGACGAGACCGATTTCGATCAATTTATTTTGTATACAGGAAGTCTCTTCAAATTGAAATAATGTTGCTACAAAAAATTAAAAAAAATATATGTTGGAAAAAAAATTTTCTTTTTCTTAAATTTTGAATGTCAAAAAGTTATTTTTGTAAACATTCATTTTTCCTTCAACGACGTTTATCATTTAAAGAACGAGTTAGACTCTAACTAGACTAAAACGAAAAGAGCAAAAGAGTCCGATCTAGTCGTCCATTATATTTGTACTCCATACCGAATTTGAGGAGATTTATTAATGCGGTATAGCTGTGTTTCTTTAAGAAATAAAAACAAAATAATCGAACAAAAACAGCAGATTCAATGGATTAGCGACATGAATTTTGGTATTTTACCATTAAGAGCCGTTTCCTGTACAATACTTAAATATTTATGTTCAACTCGAGCGCTTATGATGAACTTTTCCTCAGCGTACACTGTCACATAAGCTCTGATGTTGAACTTAAACATTTAAGTTTCTTTTCAGCAAATGGGCCTTAGTATAGTAATTATACGTAAATATTGATTCCGTAAATTGAAGGTTTTCTATTTTTTTTATTTTCAAAAATAACAGATTAGAGTTGAAACAGTTTTTTGTTTTAACAGAAAAATCTTCAATTGGAGGCGTAATTGAAAGCCAGCTCGCGTCTATCGGCTCTCCGGTCCGCGGTAGTGCAACAACTACAATAAATGGGATGGAAATTAGCTACACATGCCGTTAAAGTTTTAACTAACCTAAGTATTAATTATTGGTTAAATACGCACACGCTATCGTCAACCTTAGACGGATACTATGAACAATGTATGTACGTATCTGCGACAAAATCAATATCTCGGTTCAGAGGATGCTCAAAGCATACTTGATTTACTTCAGTATACATATCTGAACAATATAAGGAAAACGTCTAATAAATAATACCTTAAGATACGAGTATAAGCTAATTATATTCTATAATCTAAAAATACCACTGGAATAATACTGTCGATCAATCAAAATATGATAACAGTATGAATCAACTCTTACGGGTATTGCTATTCCCCTCTAGGGTTGAATGAATATTATACATAATAGCTTTCAGAATTTAAAGTATATCTCTGTTACAAATATATCTCTGTTAAGGTTTAGATAAAGAATCATACGATTCTGATGGAATGATTTAATTTATAAACATTTGGAAAATAATTTGAATGGTATGATAAGAGAAAGCTATGGTAACTTAGTAACTACCGAAAACTACTTTTATAGAACCTCATACCTATAAGTTCCTATTTTTACTTTCTCATAAAGGCATGTACTGGTTTCGTGTGAAAAAATAATTCGAGGTTGTAATCAAAACGAACACTACTATGATCGATAAGTCCGAAAAAGTGGGTTTCATCATGCCGTCGCGTCGGTCGGTCGGTCTGTGCGTCACGTCGGTGTCGGTTCGTTTGTGCGTCCACTATGTAATTAGGCTGGACCCTAAACGGGTGTCCTGATTTGCATGAATTTTGGTACAGATCATTTTTATGTGATTACCTAAAATTCAAATTTATGTCTTAGCTCACTTAGGCCCAGTTTTTCAGGGGTGAGCTAAATCAGAGTTAGCTAACTCAAGATTAACCAGCAGTCAACTGATGAAGCTGTTTTTAGGTGGAGAATGCATGCAGAACGACTAAACAAACTCTCATATCTGTTTAGTTAATCCTGAGTTAAATCACTTAATTTGATGAGCTAACACGGGTTTAACTTTAATCTCGATCTGAAAAACATGGCCTTAGAGCCATTTGCTGATACGAAACTTAAATATTTATGTTCAACTTAAAATGATATGTTCGATTAAAATAAAAGTTCACCAAACAGGCGCTTTGTATATCAGTTATAATACGTATTATTTTCTTTTATATGCTCTTAGTTCATAAGAAGAGTGGTTTAACGCATTAACTAAGTGGAATTGTTGTTGTATTTACTACGGAACTTATTTTTGAAACGGGTATGCACTAACAAACACACCTATTATTGAACCATTAAGATTTATCTTAACAAAATGTTTGCATTACAATTAATGTTACCCACAACAGCAAGTTCGTGCGATCTAGTCGTGCATTATTTTTAACATGTTCATGAAAAACACAATGAACTCACGATGTGTTTTAAGATTTCCATATTGATAAACGAACATCAATCAACTCTGTGTAAAATTTATTTATCAAAGAAATCAAAGATAAGAATTTGATAAGAAAATTATGAATGAATACTGTGTGATAAAATGTATCTTATTAATGAATAGCTAAATTACTTGAAGTTGATTAGAATTGGTGTCAATGAGATTCTTAACATCACTTTCTATACTTATTAAAGCGCCAGTTTTAGCTATCATTGGAAACCATAATTGAACATTTTTAATTGTTAATTTAGAAAATCTGTTATTTTGATAAAAAATAAATCTGATGGCTTGAATTATTATTTAAGTGAAATAAAAACATCGCCATTGGTAAGATAGTTCAATCAATGAGATAATAAAAGTCTTTTATGTGGACGGTTGGCAAAAATGAACATTTTGGAAATTTTAAAAAATAATTCACCTTAGTTAAATGAACAACAGAATTGCATAAAATTTACGCATGAAAAAAAAGTGAATAATAAAATAGCATTTTTAGATCTTATGCTTTGCAATAACAAAGGGAAAATTGATATTGCAATCCGATACATTGCAAATACTTCGCACACCCCGATTCAACATAAGCAAGCAGCCTTCCATTCTATGGTACATCGCCTCGTTAGACTCCCTCTTTCAATCACAGATTACATGACTGAATATGAAAGGATAAAACATGTTGCTTTATGCAATGGCTATGACGTTTCAATGGTTGATAAGATGATACAAAACCATTCGAAGAAAATTTTGAGATCCAGTTTATCAACTCTGCATGCACAAAACAAATCATTACAACTTGAAAACAATGAATCAAAACGTGTTTGTTTATCATTTGTACCGGAGATAACAAATCGTCTTAAAGATGTCTTCAAAAAGAATGGTATGAAAATTGTTTACTCCAGCCAAAACAAATGGAGACAACTATTGGGATCATTGAAGACATTGACAAAACTGGTATTTATCAATTGACCTGTGCAAATTGCAATAAAAAATATTACGCCCAGACCAGAAGGACCCTTTTAAAACGTTTCAAAGAACATAGCGAATCGATAAGACTAAACCAACCTAAAAAATTCGCTTTTGCCAATCATGTTTTAGTTAACAGCCATTTCGACTTTTCTTTAAACAACCTTAAACTTTTAAAAGAAGTTAACGACCCGAATAAACTAGATGCCTATGAGACGTATTACATTCAACGAGACGTAAATCATATTAACCTCGACAGCGGTAACATCGAAACCGATCTCTTCAAACATCTGAAATGAGGTCCACACACATCATCTACTTGCAATCAGCTTTTAGTTATCCATTGTCACACCTTGACCATTGACAAATAATTTTGTTGAAATGCATACAATTTAATAAAATTTCTTTTTATTTTGTGAACTCAAACTAAGGTTTATTATTTTTTTAAATTTCTAATTTATCGGAGTTTCACGTTAAAATTTATTCTTTCTAAAACCCTCGATGAACATTTTGTTTGGCAGAAAGTAATAATTAAGTCGCCATTTTTATATTGGCATCAAAATAATTACTGAATTTACTCTCTAATCGTCTCAAATTAAAAAAATTCAATGAACGTTTTCAATAAAAGCTAAAACTGGCGCCTTAAGCGGGGAACTTTTTAAAAGAAATTCATGCATATTTTTTTTTTATTTATTTATATTGGTTTAGATACTATAAAATCCATTTTTATTTAATATTGTGTGATATGCCTAAAACATACTGATATATAGTAAAGGCTCTTACCAGAGAATTTATTTTTAAGTTTGAACTATTTATGATATGCATAAAAATGCAGTAAATTCTAAAAATTAATTTTTAACTTTATTCCGTATGCATAAAAACTAGTATGTACTTTTTTTCTGTAGTAGTTACTTCATTTTTCAATGTTTCAAAGTAACAACTTGACAATTTTTTAGCACATACATACTAAACCATTAATTAAGTAATCGTGAAACCAAAGAAAAATAGTTTTGAGTCTTAATTCGAAGCAATCAGGTCACTGTTTTTATTTAAATTGGGTTGCTGTTAATTCTGGTTGGAATGTCGGAATTTGCACATTTTAATAATATTTGATGAAAATGCATTTAAATAACTACAGGGATTTTTTTTCAACAACGCAATGAAGCAAGTTGAACATGATGAAAAAAAAGAAGAATTTTGTATCGAGTCGACTTAAAAGGTTATTGCTTGTAGCCACAATATTCTCAAAGTTAAATTTTAAATAATTTTATCGTTTTGAGAGGTTAAGTGAATACTTCATTGGTAAACCTTTAAGGGGCGGTTTTTCAGTGCTTAAATTAACTCCGAGCTTAGCCACAGTTAGTTAATCCTGCAAATAAACTAAACCCGAGTTGGCTCAGAAGAAGTATTAACTTTAATTCGTATAGAAATCAACGTTTCGCTATCGAAATCAAGATGGCGGCCAAATGTGTAGGTCACCCTTTTCATAGCGTCGTACTTTGATTTGGATAGACTTTTTAAATACATTTGTCATACCTATATGTATTCAGTTAATTCAAAGATAATTCACCAAATTTGTTGAGTTAACTCGGGATTAAAAATTGAATGGAAAAATGTGTCAGGAGTTAACTAGGATAACCTCGCACTGAAAAACTGCGCCTAGGTGTTAGTCAAAAATATTGTAATAGTTTTTAAAATTACGGTAGAAAGACACCGTCGTATTAGATAAAATTTGAATCGAATTATGAAGAACAACTGAGACTGTCTTATCCAATACAGCTTCCCATCACGCATAGGACAGAAGGACCTTGAACCATCACAAAATTTGATATATTTAACACCTATCGGTGTTGTAAAAGTTTATGGACCAGTATGGATTCAAGTAAATTCAAATTGCAAGTGTAGTTTAAGGGCTACATGAAATTTTGCCCTAATGAAAAAAAAACCAAAAAAAAAAATCAAGGAAAATTGGCCCAAAAATTGGGTTTTTTTTTTTCATAATTAAAAATTGCCCCAAAATATTGAAAAAAAGTACCAAATTAAATTATTAAATCAAAACAGAAATGAAAAATGGCCCCAAAATATGTAAATGACAAGCAACACCAACACAAAATTGATCAATTTTGTAATTTTTCATATTTTAGGGCCTTTTCCATTTTTCAATTTAATCAATTTTTTTTCAAAATATAAAAAGAGCATTCTAGTTTTTTTATACAAATTTTATTAAAGAATCGTACACTAAAATCCCATGATTTTTGTGTTCGCTTATTTAATTTAAACTTTCAATTTTTACAATATATATCTGAGATATTAGAAAAAGATATAAGGCAGTAGTTGCTCCCTTTGCCTTGTTTCAGAATAACCGTGAATTATTTTGTATTTTTACTTTTTCCAGTTTTTCTAAGTAAATTGATCAATAAACATTAAATTTGTTAGGTAATTTTCGATTTTTTATATTTTTTGACACTTCTTGACCCCGCTCCTCCCTTAATATCGCTTTTAGTGAAAAAATGATTAAATCATTTCTGTAGATAATTTAATTTACTTTCATTTTGTAGTGTAAATTTTTCCACTAACACGCATGGTTTTCAAAATATTCGCGAAATACTACAAAAGGGGACCTTTAACCCCCACTCTTGACTAAAGCTCGCGGGCTTGGGCTGGGGACTCTTGGTATGTTGCACCTGGGGGTTACCCCTACTCTTTAAAATAATAACCCAGACTTCATGGTTTTTCGCATTTATTTTTCCTTTGTTGACTGGACTAATGGGGCCATTTTTCATAATGAAATTTTACCCCAAAATTAAAAACGAAAAATCAACCCAAAAACATGAAGAATCAACCCAATTTACAAAATTTAATCTTCTTTTTGTTGTTTTTGCTTTTCATATAAATATTTGGGGCTATTTTTCATTTTTTGTGTTGGGGCCATTTTTCATTGGGGCCAAATTTCATGTAGCCTAGTTTAAAATATTTTTGTATTTTACTATCTTTCTCCTGAATTTAACGAAGAAATTGACCGGTAATCTAGCAAAATGAGTATTTAGCTCATCGTGAAAATAAAATATTTCAACGTTTCCAGATGAAATACATTTTAAGGATATTTGGCCCTATGTGCGTGGAGGCCGAATGGTGAAGAATACACAGCAGCTTACTCTATGATGATGTCTAAAAAGAGAAAACACGTCGACTGCACTGGCCTGGCAACATTGAACGAATTGACAACAGTGCAAATGCAAACAATGCCAAGAATTTTTGTAGAGCTGTAAAATGCAAGCTTTTTTTACTATGGGAGGAGGGGGTCGATCTTGCCCCATTTAGACGGCAAGGGCAGTCTAAAAAAAAGATTTCGAATAAAAAAAAAATTAAACAGCGGCAATGATTACAATAAAGTATTAAATAAACGGATGTTTTGCAAAAGATGCGAAAAAACTCTAATGGGTGTAGGTTTGAGTAAGAAAAAATCATATGGTAGGCGGGAGTCTAAAAATTGACTCGAAATAGAAAACAATTATTGAAAATCAAAGGTAACACCTACATCATATATATCTTTTTTCGTAATTCTGTTTTTAAATAAAATTGTTTCAATATACATATAGTTCAAATTCTAAATTTAAAAAAAAAATTTAAATATTTGTTCAAACTAATTTTGTTTAAAATTTTACTTTTTAAGCAAAAGTGTTGTTTTTATATTCAATGCTCTTATCAATTTCAAGTCAAGCACTAAAAACCAGATGCTTAAATATCTTATAGTTTTTGAGAAAATTCCTCTAAAGATCATTATTTCAATTTGTGAATAAAAATTTACTTAGGCAGGTGGGTCTGGTGGAAAAGAAGATGTTGACCTTTATCCCTTTCCAGCTTTAGGAACGCTTGCCATCGCACAGACATTAAGCACACTTACAATTCATGCCTCTATGATTATATGGACGGACTTCTAACCAACTTGAGTGCTGAGATTGAAAAAGGCACGCTTAAACCGTGATAGGTTAGAGTTCAGATGCAGAGTTCGAAGATAGCTTGCAATTTGGTTCTGTCTGATTACACGAGCTGTCGTATTTCGGAATTGTTAATATTTTTAGATGTTGTTTTGCTTATAGGTGTAGTAAAGAAGACCTTTCAAAACATCTGGGCATATATCCCAATCACAGAATCAGTTAGTCTCAATTTTGACATTTCGCATATAGTAAAAATATCAAAATTGAGTTTGATTCCCTCCCCAGCTCATTCATACGATTCTGCAATCGGTATGATTGCCGTTGTTTTAATTTTTTTTTTTTATTTTAAGATATAAAATTGTCCCTTATGGCTAAACGGAGTGAGTAAGACTCCCTCTACGACTACTCGTGCCATTTGATAAAATCTTCAAATTTTCAATTTATTTGACTAAATAGCGGCCTTAGTGTAAAATGTAATGTTTTTCACCCCTGCAGTTCTATAAAAATCACGAGTAGTTCAATAAAATACCGCTCCTTGTTAAATCCTCTCTTTCTCAAATCATAACTTACCTTTTATATTCCAAGCTTGTTGGTCCCACATCATCCATAAGATTCACTTTCTCTCTTCTCTCTATATTTACCTGTTTTCATATTTTCTTAAAAAAAAAAAAAAAAAAAAAAAACAAATAAATACCTCCCAAAGGAATAGAGCATGGAAATTTTCATCTGTTGCTCGGATTGTTTTGCTTTCTTAAATAAACAAAATCTCTCCCATTCATGGTTCAACAATTGTACCTTATATCTCTCTCACAGTCACGAGTAAGAACTCACAGTCACAATCCATGCTTATTTCGCTCATTCCTTTATTCTCATGGAAATTCCAGTATTGAGCACGCGTCCGCGCAAAACTATTTCAATTCCCATTTTCCCCACATTCAGATAAAAAAATATCTTATTAAAAATTCTGTGGGAAATTTACCTGCTCCCCAATCGACCCGATGTATCTACATTTCTGGGCCTAGGCCTCATACCCTGTATGCCGATAAATCCAAGGGAATAGAAGTTCCTCAAATTTAGTAGGCTCTCAGCCTCCGAGCGGATAACAAAAAGTTTTCTTCCATTAAAAATCTTGCGAATTTTTTTTTTGCGAATACAATTTTTTCTTTCATAAAAAAATTAAATTTTGTGAAATTATCATTACTTTCTTAATTCCAAAATTAAGTTAAAAAAAAAAAACTTAATTAGAATTCTATTCTCGTGCCAAAATTGTAGTCAATATTCTTGAATGCAGCAATTAGTTATTAAATATTCACAAAATGGAATTAATCTGGATATAAAAAAGAATCGATTCGTGGGCTTTAAAGGTTTTAGGTTACCTCGGGCTTGAAAAAAGTGCGAAATTTCGTCTTGACGATACAGTGTTTGTTTATTGAAAATTAAAAAAAAAAAAAAAAAAATATATAAATATTTAATGTTTTCAATTTTTTTGCAAAATTAATTATTCCACGTTCAACAGAATGAAAATTGTAAATAATGGTGGCGGCGGGGAAAATTTAAATAACTTCATCAAAAACCGTTAAATCTAAAAACAAATTTATAAAGATACAATACAATTAAAATTAAATAAATAAAAAAAAACTAGCTTAGCCTTCTGGGTTCTGGCATCTTTACTTTGCAGCCTGGATAATTTCTCTTTTTTTTTTATATAAAAGTTGAGATATAAAAAAAACTTGCATAGATTTCACTTGTGCAAATTTTAATTAGTGCTCCCCTTAGTTCCAGCTACGGCTACGCTACGGATGGATGCGAGATTCATGTTTTGTGTTCGGTTCGTGTTGTTTTTAATTTTCAAGGATTTATCCTTTTTTGAGTGGAAAGTCAAAAAGTTTTCAACTAGATGTGTAGACATGTAGCTACATAGTTAACTTTTGTAGTAGAAAAGCAAAAAAATGCAGTTAATTGTTTTTACTTTTCAAAAATGCAACAGTATCTAAATAAAAATCTCAATGCATAGTGCAGAACAGAAAAGTGTAGAAAATAACACAAACAAAAAAGAATATCTCTTGAAATCGTTTTCTGTGCGCTTCATCGGAAAATTTGCGTTTTTCGTGCATTTTTGTTTTAATACGCCGCTGTTTGGAATAAATATTTAGATTCTTTTTTATTATAGATATATGTATAATTTGCATTTGTGTTTATTTGAGAGAAATCTAAAAAGAGCTAATTTTCCGCTCGAGTTTGTATCTATTGGTGAATGTTTTTATATTTCAAGTACATAATACAAAAAAAATATTTGATCATGCTATAGTGTTAAGAAAATTCTTAAAACAAAAACTATATATGTAGCTATATACCAACCAGTGTATAAAAGTGTTGTTTATGGTCTTTTTTCTTGAAATCTATAGACATTATGTGTTTGTTAATAATTGTATAGTGTTGTACCAATACCAAAATTCAATATTAAGATATCCGTATAAATATGTATAGCTAATAAATGGTTGTGAATGGTGCGGATATTTTTGGAAGCATATTACATTTTAGTTGTGGAAGCAATAAGAGAAAATGTGAAAAAGCTTGAGAAAAAAGGTAAATTAGTAATTAGAGGAATTCATTTTGTATTTTTATGAATGCATTGCGACCATGTTGCTTATTATTTGACATGCATTTGAAGACCTTAAATTTACAAATTTGACATTTAAAACTCAAAATTTAAGTTGCTGACAGGAATCCTATCGATCTCATTTGCAAGTTTTATAGCATTTTTGTTTTAATCAAATAAATTATTTTTGTAAAAAATATTAAAATATGCAATTGTGACTTTGAGCATTAAGGGAAACTTAACGTGGCCTACAACAATATTGCAAGATATTTTTGGTCTCAAAAGTTATGAACACGTCTCTTCTTTCTCCAATTCTATTTTTGGTATCAATCTTGAAGATCTTTTTAGGATGAGAATATTGACCCTACTTCTCGTTTAACTCGTTCAATTAGAACTGTGAAATTCACTACCCCAGCCAAAATGGTCAAACTGTTCGATGGTGATGATGGTTAGCTATTTTAAATTATTTATTACTTACTTATATTGTTTTTTTTATCAAAAAATGAATTTCTCAATTTGTAATGATATTCTATTAAGACCATTTTTGAATATTTTTCTTGAATTTGTAAAATTCGGTTGTAACATTCATTGCACTCAATAGATATTGTTAATATGTTATTATTATATAAAGATTTGAAAGATATGTCTCACTTCCTGTCCTGTTATATTTATTGTGACATAATTGAAACAATTTTTGAAGAAAAGCGTTATTGCAAGAACTTTTTGAAATAATTATAAGTTTTCAAAATGCAAAAGTTGTTGAAAAACTGCAGGAAAGTGAAAATCAAAATGATTTTTCCCTCAAAACCTCTTTAGTATAATTAATTTTTTTAAGAACTGAAACTAGATCTTTCGAAAAGGGTCAAGAAAAGATTCGAGAAATATGTCACTGATGAAGGCAGCGATCTGCAAACAAACAAACACAGTAATTCATTTGTTTCAATTTGGATTGATTTTCCTGATTTTTATTTGTATGTTGTTTGAGTTGGTCTTAATTGAAAAAATTTAGTTTTGAAGCTTGTGTAGCATAGTATGTTTTATATTCCAAAAGAATTGCATTTTAATTTACCTAATAATAAAAGAAAAAAAGTAATCGATCCAGCCATTAAATAGTAATTTGTTGATGTGCGAGACAACTGATATGATATAATTTAAATTTTGTACCCACATATAATAAACATTACTAATCTGTATATAGATTAGTAATGTTTATAACCAACTAAAAAGTTAAAAAATAAAAACCCCTAAAAATTGACCTACAAATTTACATAACAATTGAAAAATAAAACATTGTCATCGTTAAAATATCGATAATAAATGTTACTTTGAATTTTCGACTTGTACACGTTCAAATCTCGGTTTGTAAGCCACGACTATTTTTATAACTGAGAAGTATATCGATTACAAAAAAATCAACTCCACACGGCCTTTTTTTGATACAAATGAATGATGAATGGTACTAATGAACCCTATACTTAAACAAAAAAAAAATAATTTTAAAAATGGAATTACTGATAGAATTGGGAAATAATGATGATTGGGAATAATTACAATTACTTGTAATTGAAATCTCCAAACACTTTTTCAATTACTTTTAAATGTAATTGAATAATTTCAATTACTAATTACATGTAATTGAAGAATTTCAATTACTAATTACATGTAATTGAAAATCGTCAAAAAAGCATTAATGTAAATACTTTATTGTTTTTGTCAATTACATTGTGCATGATATTGCACAAATGGTTTTTTGATATCAACGGCACCCATTGAAAGTCTTTTGTCCTTTGCGGGAATTGTAGCTCCTCCTCGCCGACAAAACCTCAACGCCACTATCTCTGACATGTTAGTGGTGTTGTAGGTTAACCAACTGTTCTACTGTTCTACTATTAGTAGTCAAATTATGTTTTTATCTAACAAAAATCATTAACAAGGTTTACTTTCCATTTATGAAGAAGTGTACAATGAACATTGATTTAGTTTTTAGTTAAAACGCCTTTTATTTACCTTCATTGTTATTTTTTAATTATTTTAATTAATACAAACATGTATTGAATTACAATCCAAAAAATTAAATACTTTAAATGTAATTAACACAGTGCTTTCCTTCAATTACTTGCAAACACCCATTACTATTTTCAATTACATGTAATTTGAAAGTGAAATTTTTCAATTACGCAGCTTGATAAAACAAATCGATCCTCTGCTTTCTCCCAAATAAAAATCCTCTTATTTCCTTTAGGAAACAATTGCTTGATTTTATTTTCTAAATTATAAATAATAAGAAGATATAATTTTACGAAATAAATAACTTACAAAGGTGAAGCAATTTAATCTGCGGACAACGTCGTGGGAGAATTTGTCCCTCCTTCTTCAAGTGCAATTTTAAAAAGAAAGCTTAAAAGACTATTCATAATTTACTAGAACCATTTGACATTTTACTTCAACACAAATTCCCACGACGTTGCCAGAATAAAATAAAATTTTCGTTGCTAACTATTCACACTTTTCTTTTGATGACGTCGTTGGCTCGGTGACAACGTGTTATTGTAATTGAAAAAATTCAATTACTAATTACTTGTATTTGAAATCAAAGTTGAAATAAATTACAAGAAGTAAGTTTCCCAACACTGATTACTGAACATATGTACTTAATTTTTTTTAATGAGGGATGAAATAAAACAAAAAAATAGAAGTTGTTTTTTTTTGTGTGAGATGTGATAAGACACTTGCAGTTAGGCTGCAAAGCTTACGCACCATTTATTCATATTGCAGTTTTGAATGAAACAACAACCACTTGAGTGAGCTACCACCAAGTCGCTATAGGCTAGATTTATCGCTATTTCACGGCTTCCAGGCCGATCATCAGACTCCTTCTAGTGGTGCTTAGTCTATATTATGTTCAATTTTAATTTGGAAAACTTTTTGCCCAGCTATAGGAGTTAAACAATGACCAACCGTCTTCAGAGCTAATTGCACTACGCATTGCGCTACCGAATCTGGTGATCAGGTCCAACCCAACCATAAAGTAGGTTTTATTGATTGACCATTGCATCTGAATCAAATAGCATTTTTCTTTCTTTTTTCTCCGTATTCGATTAATAAGCCAACAATTCATTTGAATTTATAAAGAGGGAGATTATATAAAAAATTTGACGCGGGTCAAGAATTGATTTGATATTGAATGAAAGTTTGTATATAACAAACAAAGTAATCTGATGCTAGCGCTCTAAGGAAACTGTTAATAATAGATTTAAATTTATTCTTAACGTTTATAAAATAATCAAATGAATAAATAATTAAATACATAAAAACAAATCAATATGTTAATCACTATATTATTAGGTTAAATTAATAGGTAAATAAATAATTAAATATATAAATACGTAAGATATTAAATAAAAACAAAAGATATTGGCACAAAATTTTAAACACTTAAAACCTATTCTAAATCATTTTTAAATTCGACGCCTACTCTAAAAATGAGTTGTAGAATGAGAGTCGACGCTTTGATAATTTTAAACGATATAAAGTATACTTTAACGCTAAAGCACTCGTCTAACTTTAAAAGCAGCAAATTTTTTCTCTATCTTTTTTTAAAGTATACTTTATCCATTCAACGTTTGTAATTTCATAACAAAAATTTAAAGAAAAATGTTTGATGCAGATTTTAAGGATATAAATCAACAATCACGAAAACTGTCTTAGCTTTAATTTGTGGTGCATGCACCCAGTAAACATTACCACGACAAATCAACACCATCTCCACCCCCCGATTCAATAGACTACGACACCAAACAATACAAACTTGTATTCGGTCGACCGCCCCAATAAAAACAAAAAAAATATGCACGACTGGGTCGCACGAACTTGCTCTTATGCGCGATCACATTGTGGTTCTATAGTCTGAAATAAATTAGCTATAAGAGTATATATTTTATCCATTTGCCTAATCTTAGTTTAGTTTCAGGTGGTATTATGTGAGTATACAAAAATTAACAATATAGGCTAGTGTTGCACATATGCAATATGCATAAAAGGAAATTATACTATTTAAACTGGTAAATTGTTTTAAATCAACAAAATTAGAAAGAAATTGATTAAAATACTTTGAATCCATTTTAACCCAACGCGATGTACACCATCTGATTTCTTATATAAATTTTTATTTATGAGAAAAAAAAATTGAAAATCGTAGGAGCGGTTTTAAAAATAATTAATTTTTTATATATAAAATTTCGTTAACATTTTGAGAAAAATAATTGGTACGCCAATTTAAAGCATTTATTAATGTTGCGTTAAAAATTGAACTTCACAAAAAAATCTGCTACCAGTTTTCGAAATATCGAATTTTCAAAAAATAATTTTGATTTTTTTTTAACAAATCCAAAAATAATTTTTTAGAAAATTTTGATACGCACTTTTATTTATATTTGTTACAAGCTTCTGTATAAAAAATCTAATTTTATTCGGTTGATCAGATGTTGAGATAGTACAAAATCAAAGAAACCGTTCTGTGAGAGGTACTGTTAATAAAGGTAAAATAAAAACTTTAAAAATTTTAAATGGTAGATCGTACTAATTTTAACACACAAAAAAACTGTTCTGAAAATCGTAGGAGTCGTTTTTGAGAAACAAAATATTTTTCTTAACGGTTTTTTAACATTTGTATGGGAGGCACCGTTATTTTTGGGTATTAGAATAATTTTTGTCAAAAATCTTCTAGATAAAGTTAAAAAACTGCTATTTACCAAGTTTAATAAAAATCGACCAAGTCGTTTTTGAAATATTGAGTTTTCAAAAAAAAATATTAAAACTTTTTTAAAAATCTAAAAAATATTTTTTTTGATGATTTTGGTACACAATATTATTTAGAATGTGTCAATACTTCTTTATAAAAAAATTGATCAGAATCTGTTTAACCGTTTTCGAGAAAAACGAAAATCAAAAAAATGGTTCTTTGGGAGGTACCATTAATAACCATTTTTCGGAACCATTTTTTTATTAAACGGCAACTTATAACTATTTAAATTTATTGAGTTCTTAAAAACAAATTCGGTAGCGCTGGATTTGAGCAAATAAGTTTTTCCTTTTTGGCCAAGAAATTTTGTATGACAGCTACTGTTAATTTTGGTCCTAAAAAAAAGAGAAAAAAACGGGTGGGGGAATGTCCAAAAAACGCTAGGTACCAAGTTTAAATAAAATCGACCAATCCGCTTAGGCTGTAGTCGAACCGACAGACAGACAGACGGACGTTTTTGCGAGACCCACTTTTTTTGACTTCTCTATCATCGTAATGTAAAGTTTGATCAAAATCTCGAGTTCGATTTTTTGTACGAATCCATAACTTCCCATATAGTACCTATATCGCAAGTAAAAATCATTCCACAATCGGCATTCGGTATGATTCTTGGAGTTTAGTGGAGAATGATAATGTCGAAATGTTCAGAGGATTAAGCAAATCTTAAGTGGGTTGCAATAATTAATAATTAAGTTATCATCAGAATGATTTACAGTAGTGCCTCATGAATTGTTGGATGGATAATTCCAAGATTATCCTGCTTCAAATCAAAAAGGTTTAAAGATGAAAAGGTAGGTAGAATAAGCTTTTGTTTCTAGCGTGGATTTCAAAACGAAACCCGGTGTTTTGCACTTATAACCCCATAATGGGGTAACTACCTAGATTGTGAACCAGTACGTTACTTATTATTTATAATTATTATGTACTTATGTAGGTACATTGGTATACAGATACATTGTATGTACATGTATATGTAGGTATGTACTTACATACATATGTTTGTAATTACGTATATTTGAAGTTAGATCGTGGATTTTATTTATGATGTTATTTGGAATGTTTTGTACTTAATAGGTATACTACATATTATGTACCTAAGTAAATATCTACCTACCTAAAGTTTCAATTTTTCAAGTAGGTAATGGTTAGCTATGCTTCAAGCAGATAGCACTTACCTTCCAATATCAATAATATTGTTACCCATAGAGGTTGGTATACCAACCTGATCTGATTCTAAATTAAATACATAAGTTAGTTACCTATATGTGGCCCTATATTAGTAATGCCCCTTGCCACACCTAGATTTGTTTAAGGAATTATTATGTTAGTTACAATACAATAATTATAAATATAGCACCATGTTGCACATAGTCAAAGAAAATTATGTTATTTAAACTTTAAAATGGTTTAAAAAAAAATAAAAAGAAATTGATTAAAATACTTTTAAAACTGTTATGAACCCAACGCGATGTACAACATCTAAATAGTTATGTTAATCTCAATTTATGAGAAAAAAATTTTCAAAATCGTAGGAGCGGTTTCAAAAATAATTAATTTTTTATTTATAAAATTTTGTAAACATGTATGAAAAAAAAAATTGGTACGCAAATTTTAAGTATTTATTAATGTGGAGTTAAGAATTGAATTAAAAAAAAAAATCATTCACCCGTTTTTGAAATATCGAATTTTCAAAAAATAATATTGAATTCTTTTTTAAAAATCCAAAAATATGTTATTTTAAAATTTTGATATACAATATTATTTTTACTGATTATAAGCTTCTATATACAAAAATTTATTTTAATCGGTGAACCCGATAGTGAGATAGTCGAAAATCAAAAATACCGTTCTATGAGAGGTACTGTTAATAAAACTCAAATGTTAAATTTCATATTTTAAAAAAGTAGTTCGTACTAATATCAATACACAAAAGAAATTTTATCAAAATCGTAGGAGTCGTTTTTGAGAAAAAAAAAGATTTTCCTGAACTGTTTTTGAACATTTGTATGGGAGGTACCATTGTTTTTGGATATAAGCACAATTTTCGCTAATAATATGTTAGACAATATTAAAAAACTTTTTTTTCCCAAGTTTCATAAAAATCGACTTGGTCATTTTTGAAATATTGAGTTTTCAAAAAAAAAATTTCAAACTTTTTTCAAAAATCGAAAAATATTTTTTTTGAAAATTTTGGTACACCATACTATTAAGATTACAACAATCCTTTTTCACAAAAAAAATTGTCTAAATCAGTTGAATAGTTTTAGAGAAAATCGAAATTCAAAAAAATGGTTCCTTAGGAGGTACCATTAATAACCATTTTTCAGAACCTTTTTTTTCATTTATTTTATTTCTATTTATTTATTTTCTATTTAAATTTTTTTGCGTTTTTAAAAAAGAAATATGTAGAGCCGATTCTGAGAAAAAAAATATTTTCTTTTTTGGCCAAAAAATATTGTATGACAGGTACCGTTATTTTTGGTCTTAAAAAAAAAAAGAAAAAAACGGGTCGGGGGAATGACCAAAAAACGTTAAGTACTGAGTTTAAAGAAAATCGACCCATCCGTTTAGGCTGTAGTCGAACAGACAGACAGACAGACAGACGGACGTTTTTGCGAGACCCACTTTTTTTGACTTCTCTATCATCGTAATGTAAAGTTGGATCAAAATCTCGAGTTCGATTTTTTGTACGAATCCATAACTTCCCATATAGTACCTATATCGCAAGTAAAAACATGTGGTATACATAGTGTTGGACTACCATATCGTTGCAAATCATTTTCTGCTCACAAAATCGCCCGTCATCTTAGCTGGAAATGTGAAATAGCTATAGGGGAGTTAAAAAAAGAAAAAAAAAATTACAAACAAATTTAATTTTCAAAGGGGACACCCGGATTTGAACCGGGGACCTCTCGATCTGCAGTCGAATGCTCTACCAAAAATCATAACAAAACCTTACAAATGCGCTTAAAACCCTACAAATGCGCTTAAAACCCTACAAATGCGCTTAAAACACTTCATTAGTTAGAAGAGTTGTATAAAGTGTTTAAAATTAAGAAAAGGTTAGACAAGGGCTCGCAACGTCGCAACTAAACGACTGCTTTAACTAGAGGTGGTTTCATTCCTTAAACGAGGACTTTTTAAAAATTTGCGCCATTATCTTTAAAACAACAAACAAACACTAATAAATTCAAGAATTACTTCAAAGGAGGACAATTTCGAGAGAAAATAAGCAAAATATTACTTACAATTGAAAACAGCTTTAGGACTTTATCTTACTGAAAGTAAGGCTCTAGTTTTTTTAAAATCCGATTTGTCCTGCAATTTAATACCATTCTGAGCCGGAGCAAGCATATGTTTTCATTTTTTTTATCGATTTCTACCAAAACAAGTCTCCTAACATATGTAAACGTTACATCCACACAAATAATTTATACATATTTAGTTCACTTATTAAAGAATACATTTTTCTCTTAAGGTTCCAGCTGATTTTTAAAATGCAATAAGGTAAAGTTGTTTTATTAAAATGGCATATTACGGGAAAAATGTATTTACTATTAATAGTTTACTGAAATGAAAAGAGTGGTACACAAAATTAGCATTTTTTTCTTTTTCCTGAAACTAAACTATTTGTTTGGTCTATCAGCTCAGGTTTTGCGATGTTCTAACCAAAAAGTGCAAAAATACAGTTTTTTTTGTAGCAATTGAGCAATTCTTAAGTTGGAATCGAATTCTAGCCATCAAAAACAATGAAGAAGCTTTTTTAGAAAACAATTTTATAGCATAAGAAGTTTATTTAATAATAACGGTATCTATGTATGGTGCTTCATAATAGTTAAAGAAAGAAGTTTAAAATGCGTTATAACTACATTACTAGCTTTATTCTTCCATTTTTTTTAAGCAAAAGAGCTGATGAAAAACTGATAGTAGATTAATCTTAAATTTAAATTTCAATTAAAGATTTCAATAACGTTTACAAATTTGTCCGCTTCTTTATACGAGAAACTGGCCACAGGCAATTACTTACTGAAAAATACTTAAATCGGCCACCTTGTTTTTATTTGAAAATTAATGATTTCTAAAGAACTATCGCATGCAAAATCGTTAGACACTTTGCTATCATTAAACTTAATGGGCCTTACTAATAATCAAGTACTAATGTCGACTTTCAACTATCTGTAAGGTTAAAATAAAATCCCAAATCACAGAATCCTACCAATAAAAAAATTAGCCTTTTCGATAAGAAAATCCCCAGAATCTACTACAATTTTCGTCAAAGCAGCTGTAGCTGCCAGCCAGCCCTCTAGCTCCAGTAAGAAACCCGAAAATTTGCACTGTCCAGAATTTTAGTACGGCGGGTCGAAAAACGGAGCAAGCCAATCGATTTAGGAGGTGGAAATTACCTAATATCAAGTCCAGCTCTCTAGGTCCAACAGAACACTTTTAATTTGACAGGTGTCAAAATGTCAAATCATTTCCGAAAATACGCGCTACGTAACGTGGTACATCGTAAAGTCGCACAGAGGAAAGTCCACGTTTATATTTCACTCTACCGCCGGCATAGATGTTTACATATCAAAATCGAATCGCAACAGTTTGAAATAATGAATTGAGTGAATGAAAATGTTCGAATGATCGATTGATTGAAATGATTGAATCATTATGGTAATCGATCCTTGAACAATTCGATCATTTGAAATGAAAGTAACCACATGCATTTTTGCTAAATCTCATTTATAATTATTTGTTTGCATGTAACATAAATAATGGAAAAAATTGACTTGTCAATGTAGTATATGTTAGCAAACAATTTGTAAGCTTCTTCCCAAAATTTTGGTCAGAAAAAGTAAGTTGGTATTTTTCAATTTGAATTTCCGATTTAAATGTTGAAAATGACGGGAAATTAATAGCTGGATCGAATAAGCTTTTGTCAGAATCAAATTTTTCAGGTGTCAGATAAATGTTCACTCATTTCGAAGTTTGCATTTATTATTTGTAGTATTATTATGCTTTTCAAGAGACGTTTGTAAAAGGAACTTTTAAAAAAAAACTTATTTATTTCGATGTGTGGAAAGTAATATGATTATGTACATGTGTAAATAGTTTGTGATGTAGTATGGATACTAAAAATAAAAATATATTGCTTTCGTTTTAACACAAATTAGATGTAATGAAAACCAGCAATCGAAATCGAAACAGTAGTAAAAAAGTACATTTAAAGGTACTTAATACATATTTACGTACCATGAAATACTACTACAGGCAACACTTTCCTTAAAATGCACTTAAAAAGGAAAATTAGAGTATATTTTGATGCCAATGTGAAGGCGGTGACTTAAATATTAATTCTCGCCGAATAAAAATTTCGTTTTGGTCCAACCAGCTTTATTTTTGCATCAAAATAATTACTGATTTCAATATGTCTAAACGTGTCAAAATTAGTCTTTAGAATTTTTCATTGATGGTTTTCAATGAAAGCTATAACTGGCACCTTAAACATGGATTTACGTGAATTAAATTTTAACGTCTTGCTAGTGAATAATCTGCCAACTAAATTTGTTATTGGTGATTGATTTTTTTTGAAGTGTGGAGATCCCCGTTTAACCAATTATTAAATTTGATTATTGGGAAGGCCCAATATGTAAACTCCTATTACGACCGAATTCATGCTTGGACACAGCTTATGAGATCTTTCACTGTCACTACAGTTCAATTTTACGGGATATATCTGTCCGCTCAAGTGATGATGACTTTGAAATCTAAACGATTTGCTAGTATCTACATAACCTACATTAACTATGTATTTGCGTATGTATCTATGTAATATATGTAGCTCTCTATTTAAATTAGATGCGCAGGACAAGACCAATAGATATTTTCATTTAAACAAAAAAACAATTCAATATCTAATTAAAGCAACTACAACTTTGGAAATAATAATAACAAAGAAACTTGAAATCTATTTTGCCCTCTGTGATCTAAAGACTAACGTTAAAGCATTGTGTGGGGAACACATGAATTTCCCTATAATTGTATACTCGAATCTCTAACCCAGAAGTTATCTTTGGATTTTGTTTTTTGTTATTGTTATTGGATTTTGGATAATATAGTATTATTATGTATACTGTACATACCTTGAGGAGGGTATTTCTAAATTTCTTTCTCTTAAGTGTATTAATTTGTAATTTGGTGAAACTTGTCAAGCGTAAATAAACTTGGAAAAGGAAATAAATACAGGCAAAAATCGAGTTCCTTATTGGAAAATAGCCGGAAACAATTATTTTCTCTTACAGAAAACTTTCTTTTGTTATAAAGTGCAAAAAGTCTTATTATGAACGATATCATACTGGACTGGTGTTTCTGGAAGTTTTCGAGCGTAACTTGGTTATAAATTTGAGTTCTTGGTTGGGTTAGAAAGAATACCTAATCAGAAATTCACCAACAATGGAACAATAGATTCAGAACTTTGATGAAAGTGTCATTTCATTTATTTGCAATGGTACAATTGCTTTGTTTACGTTATTATACTTTTGTTTGTTAAATATAAAGGATTTTTTTTTGTAGTATATAGAAATACTTTTATAAGCTGGTCTCATTCATAAATTGCTTATGTTTTTGCACAAGTTCAGAGAATCATTGGATAGTCAAGTATGAACATCTGTCTTACAGAGGGCTTATAAAGTCTAAAGAAGAATTTGGTTATAAGACATATATTTTTGCATTTCAATGAATAAGTTTGCAAAATTCGGTAAAAAATATAACCTAACAGTATGTAATTTTTGTATCTTACTTTACGTCTAAATGTAATATCTCTAATCGTCTTTAACTTGAACTGAAATGATTTAAAAAAAAGAAGGGTTCGAATTGGTTAAGGTCTTCCGTTGGCGCTCTCAAAATAACCGACTTCTCGGTTCTCGCGCCTGTCTAAAATCGCTCGGTTCAGCTACGCCACTGTTCTATTTATTGAAGGGCATTTCATAGGTATGTGAATTTTGCGAGGACCTCGACCAACTTTAGAGCATATGCGCGATCGGGAGGTAGGTATTAGGGACATTATTTCTATTTTAACCCTTTTTGGTTTCCCTAATTTCTATAACGATTTAAAAAAAAAAGGTTTTTTCGGCCCATGCTAGTATATTCTATCGTCAGTCGGGATATCGAACATAAAAGTCCGGTAGATTTAATTGTCACCCTTTGTTGGAGGGTTAAAAATGAAAAATGTTTCATTTTCCCCAATCTTTTCCCCAAGACTTAAATCTTAACGATCCGATAAAGTTGGCACAACCTAATTGCCAGGGGCGAGTTCTGGTCTTGAGTTCTGGTCTTGAGTTCTGGGTTGGCTACAAAATACATGAGATATACCTATATTAGCTGATGCACAGCACTTAAAGCCGCTCCATTTTATTAGTATACTCCAAAACGACCCAGGAAAAAAGCGTCCGAGTCCAGGAGTAGGTATATATTCTCAAATGATAATAAATAACATCTCTTTCTATCGAGTATTTTTCAGTTAAAATGCTATTTATTGGATATTTGAAGCATAAATTAGGATTCATAACTTTGTATTATAGATACCTTTTACTTCTTAATATTCAAGTTTTTATTGATTTTCTAGGCTCGAAAGTAGCAATTTTTTTTTACTCTAAACCAATTTGCATACCCGCAACTTTAACTCAAATTGTTTTTAGATTTTTTTCAAAGTTTCAATGTAAAAGCTGGTAATTTTTTTCACAAATCGAACAAATGCCTCAATGATAGTATTTTAAGATCTTAATCATAAAGATTAACGCAGAACTTTGTGAGTAATCAATTTATTAATGAAAAACAAAAATATTTAAAATAATTCTAGCACCTTTCGTGTGGGCTTGATGGTAAAACATTTCAAATTTTGAATTTATTCATCAACTTTTGAATTTAGAATACTGCTAATCGAATTGAGGGGATTTTTTTACCTTTTTAGTATAAAAATGCCTTCATCTCTTCAATGATTTTTGTACATAATGTAGAGTGGTATGTTGGCTTTACTAAGATGCCTTAACATTGAAGATCCAATTAGTAGAACGAGAGTTATGATTTCATTTCAAATTCGAATTATAACATTCGATTCAGATAACGGGGTTCTCCACTGGTGGGTACTATTCGGCAATGTTCCAACCAGGTATTTTCATTGCAATTTTTTTTTTGATGATTATATTCCAAGTAGGATAATAAGTGAGATATCGAAATAACCGTAATTTTATTTATATGCAAAGTTAATAAAAACCAAATATATCCATTTATGCACTCAAGAGATATGAGTTCATATGTGAAAGTGCTCAAAAATTGCCGTTATCACCGTTCAAGGGTATTCTAGGGTAATAATTTTTTGTATTCATATTTAGATCAGTAATTTCTACCATCTGCCAAAATTTCAGCCTCATAGCACTACCCCTTAAAAAGATAAAAATCAAATACCTACTACATTTTTGTCTTGCATTTCTCTACCCAGTTTGGCTCTTTTATTAGAGCCAACCTTTGTGAATATTTTTTCGGTCTGTTCTTAAAGAAAGAATGAGACAGCACATCGGGAATAATAGTGTAGTTTATATGAGATTTGATGTCTCAAATTTTGTAGCCAACTCAACACCGAAGTTGAAAGCAAAATATAAATCACTCTGTATGACGTGACGGTGTCCATATTGGACTATGGGATTAATATAGCACGTAGGGGTTGTAGTGATTTGAATAGGTTTTGCTGGTTTATAATGATTTAAACGCATAGGGATGTTATGTTTTCTGTATTTAAAAGAATGTTCTGTATCTAAGTTTTAATACAAATAATTTGTTTGTAGTATGTACATTTAAGTTGAAATTTTAGGTTTGGTGCCGCCATAGTAGCCAACTGAGAGGAATCACAACTGATAATTGGGAGTAAGGTGTTTAATATCTCATTTAGTCCTATATACGGGTGGCGATCCCATGACATACAGTTGAAGGGGTATATATATTATATAGAAACGAATAACACTGCCTAGATATTGGCTAGAACTTACATCCCTAATTTAGCAACCAAGCACTTCATGCAAAGAACCAAAGCTTTGGCATAAATGATTTTTCAATGTTTTTGTTTTTCGCGCCTTGAAATATGGTGAATAATTTTGAAAACTTTGATTTCGTAATGAAAAAAAAAAACGGAGGAAAATAAATCGCCAAGAAGACATATGGACAACATAAGCTCGATTTATTGTAAGGAGTGAATTTTATTATTTTAAAGTTTTATAATTTACATTTTTAGGCATTACTCAGAAATCGAAAAAAAAGAAACCCGAAATTATGAATTTAATTATACGATTTTTTTGGAATTCAATATTTCTAAGGTGCGTCAAGATGGCGCCGTCACAAACGAAATTCAGAAATCTAATGATGCTGGAATTATGACCTAATTTAGTGCTGCAATATGAATTTTTTATAATAAAATGAAATTTTATTTTTTATATGAAACAATCTCTCATTTAAATTATGTTTGTGAATTTAAATCAAATACACAAACCAATAATGAGTAAGGGTTCTTTATTATTTGCATGTGTATAATCTACATATAAATGTCTTAAGTGAATTCGGTCCCCTACTTAGTAGACTAATGGCATTAGCATATCAATACAATGTCACATTAAAAATGATCTACCAGGAGCGCCATTCTTAAGCACATAGTTCCGTTTGAATTAGCATTTTACCTTATATGGGGAAATCATTTCAACCATATCTACTGCGTGTAGTCACAATGGGTTTTATTATCTTCTTTTCGATTAAGCTAAGTAGGTGGAAATGTAATCCAAAGAGGAATGGGATTTGTATGCAATATGCAAAATATTATATAACAGGTAGGCTTTTCTTTTTCCAAAATCGCTAAGAATATATTTGACAACACGTGAGTATAAACCAAAAAAGAATTACAATTCCTTCTAAAAAAAATGCTACTTGAATAAATTTAAGTTTAAAAAAGAAACAAAAAAACAGGATAATATGTTCTTCTTTTTTATATGTATTCTATACATACAATTTCAGCCTCTATGTATACATATCCGAAAAACTTAAGTCCAGTTTTTCGGGAGGCAATATACCTGGAGTAATCTGCAATTTTGTAAAATGAGAATTGATCTATATCTTAGTGTTGCCAGATGATAATAAAAATCTCCCCCCCCCGAAAAATTTAGAAACTCCCCAGATTAACACATTTTAACACATATTTTTGTTTAACTTTTTATTTTTATTCACAGCTCATAAATTTATGATTTTAATATTAAATTTATTTAATTCACAGTAGTTGAGAAACTACAATCAAAATTTGTAAAGAAGGTAGGTACATACTAAGAAAAAAAAAGAAAATTTGTTTAGGGTTTCTTCAATGTCTGAGTTAAGTTCTGATTACTTATTTGACATTTAAATTATCCGCAAATTTGATCCTCCCAGTAAAAAACTTAGCGTTTCCCAATTTTTTGAAATAATAAATGTATGTGTCAATTGGACGTTCCAGTTTCCCACACAAAATAGTTTTGACTGATGAAAAATTGAAAAAATTAATTAATATTTAAATTACCATGTAAATTTGCTTATCGACACTTCATCTGGCCATTAAAATACTTTGAACTTTAAATATAAGTGGCGTTTAAATATTGGTTCAGCGCGCATTTGAATTTTTGGAGCTCCTGATTGGCCAGCTGTCTTAAAAAAATTCTGAAAATTCAGAAGTCATCTAACTTCTTAAGACACGTGGCCAGATATTCGTTGAACACGCAGTAGTGAGATTCCAAGTTACTTATTTAAAGCTTTAATAAGATATTGTGAAACAAGCCCTTAATGTAATAAATATACGAATTATAAATAAATATGTAAATTAAAATATAAAGGAATTACAAACAAATTGTTTGCACTTTATCAAAAAAGTTCTAATACATGATTGTCATCTCGTTTGGGCTGTCGCGTTGGTTAGATACATCTTCTCTCTAGTGAAAGTTTTTAGTATTTCTTCGGTGTAAAATTGTGGCATCCAGAATGTAAGGAATATCTAACTCGTAGCATACTGTCAGCTGTTTCAATGAATGAATACCCATACGATTCCTCAACCTTTTAGCTCTAAATGAATCCCCCCAGATTTCCCCCCCAAAAATCTCATCCCCTCAGATTACCCCAAACCACAAAAAAATCCCCTAAATCTAGGGGGAAAACCCCTAAACTGGCAACCCTGTCGATACTATTGCTTTAACCTGGTTCGAGTTGTTAGGACCAAAGCTGTTGAAAATGAAACCATATTTTATTTTATTTTTACTTGCGATATAGGTACTATATGGGAAGTTATGGATTCGTACAAAAAATCGAGCTCGAGATTTTGATCAAACTTTACATTACGATGATAGAGAAGTCAAAAAAAGTGGGTCTGGCAAAAACGTCCGTCTGTCTGTCTGTCGGTTCGACTACAGCCTAAGCGGATTGGTCGATTTTATTTAAACTTGGTACCTAGCGTTTTTTGGACATTCCCCCCACCCGTTTTTTTCTTTTTTTTTTTAGGATCAAAATTAAACGTAGCTGTCATACAAAATTTCTTGGCCAAAAAGGAAAAACTTATTTTTCTCAAATCCAGCACTACCGAATTTGTTTTTAAGAACTCAATAAATTTAAATAGTTTGAGGTTGCCGTTTAATAAAAAAAATAGTTCCGAAAAATGGTTATTAATGCTACCTCCCAAAGAACCATTTTTTTGATTTTCGCTTTTCTCGAAAACGGTTAAACTGATTCTGACCAATTTTTTTATGAAGAATAATTGACATATTTTAAATAATATTGTGTACCAAAATGTTCAAAAAAATATTTTGTAGGTTTTTAAAAAAAGTTTCAACATTTTTTTTCGAAAACTCAATATTTCAAAAACGATTGGGTCGATTTTTATTAAACTTGGTTAATAGCAGTTTTTTTACTTTATCTAGAAGATTTTTGACAAATATTATGCTAATACCCAAAAATAACGGTACCTCCCATACAAATGTTAAAAAAATTTTCAAGAAAAATATTTTGTTTCTCAAAAACGACTCCTACGATTTTCATAAAAGTTTTTTTGTGTGTTAAAATAAGTACGATCTACCATTTAAAATTTTTAAAATTTATATTTTACGTTTATTAACAGTACCTCTCATAGAACGGTTTCTTTGATTTTTGACTATCTCAACATCTGATCAACCGAATAAAATTAGATTTTGTATAGAGAAGCTTGTAACAAATATAAATAAAAGTGCGTATCAAAATTATCTAAAAAATGATTTTTGGATTTTTTAAAAAAAAATCAAAATTATTTTTTGAAAATTCGATATTTCGAAAACTGGTAGCTGATTTTTTTGTGAAGTTCAATTTTTAACGCAACATTAATAAATGCTTTAAATTGGCGTACCAATTACTTTTCTCGAAATTTTATATATAAAAAATTAATTATTTTTAAAACCGCTCCTACGATTTTCAAAATTTTGTTCTCATAAATTAAGATTTATATAAGAAATCAGATGGTGTACATCGCGTTGGGTTAAAACGGATTTAAAGTATTTTAATCAATTTCTTTCTCATTTTGTTGATTTAAAACAATTTACCAGTTTAAATAGTATAATTTCCTTTTATGCATATTACATATGTGCAACACTAGGCTATATTGTTAATTTTTGTATACTCACATAATACCACCTGAAACTAAACTAAGATTTGGCAAATGGATAAAATATATACTCCTATAGCTAATTTATTTCAGACTATAGAACCACAATGTGATCGCGCATAAGAGCAAGTTCGTGCGACCCAGTCGTGCATATTTTTTTTTTTAGCTTCACGATTAGTTGGCTATTTCTATTCATGCATTGCTAAAAAAAGCTTTAAGTGTATTTTAAAAGATGAAATTAAATTGAAATATGTATTTGTTTTCAGCGCGGGCAGTATCTTAGGGGTTATATCGTATTGTTTTTTCTTTTTCCCATTTTTCTCATTTCCCAAGAAAGCTACATAAATTGTTTTCATACCTCAAATTGTAGAGCGCAAAACGTTCAACATTTTTATATATTTTTAAAAATGAAGATATGGCTCTTTAGAGTATTTAGAATTTCTGAGTGATATCCTGAGTGATGTCCGTACCCTGCGTCAAAACAATTTGAAATGCTTGCGAGCTAATGCCATTTTTAACCCTCGATAGCTCAATATCACTTACAAGTTTCACAGAAATAGCCAAAAAAGTAATTTTTGCAACCTAAATTTATTGGACATGCTGACCTGCGAAGTGGCATGTTGTCACGCCAAGTCTTTAAAATTTATTTCAAAATCTGTACGTTGGAAAATTCACATACATACATATGTATACTTCGTATTAACTATATATGAATTTTTTCCCAAATCATTTAAGTGTTAAATAGGAGTCAACTTTGTTTTATTTTTGTAAGATATATACCTAAATGTTCAAAACTAATTAATAACACCCATAACCCCTCCTATCACTTCATAGCACAAAACAATATTTGTCTGTGGTTTGGGGCGTAGAGTGTGAGTGTGACGCACGTTTCCCAGGAAAAGGCAATTCGATGACATTCACACTTTGCCCCAGCGACATTTTCAGTTGGCTTTTATTTTCTTCCTTATTTCAATCAATAAATAAGCTTTTAGCACCCGCGCTCACCTATCACTCCCCTGTCGTTTGTTCTAAATATGATTATTTTTATCAAAATTAATTTCGGCATATTTTATAAATTGAGTGGGTGAGATATAACGAAAAAAAGATAGCCGCAGGAGATTTGACGCTTGGTTTGTTTGTCCTGTTTTGTTCGAGGTATTTAATTTCAGTTCGATCAACTTTTTTTTTTGGGGTGGAATTCTGTAAAGGGCTGCTTGGGTGAAGGCATATTTATATATTTTATGATGAAACAAGGGTTGGCATTGACGAAAGATAAAAGCAACATAGCAACTAATTGGATACTGATGAGATATTATGAACAGGCACAGTAGGTATATTATGGGGTATGGTTTTCTGCCGATGGCACCAGGAAAATGTGAAGAAGATTATCCTTACGCGGACGGAGTTGATTTTTGTTTTGTTCAATAAAGCCATTATCCTTATCTTGGATTCCAAAATGTGTGCTTATGATTTATGCTATTTATTGATTTTATATCAACATGCAATGGCAGTGGATTAAGTTATAGTCTTTGGTATTTACTTACACATGATTAATTAATATTGTTTCTGTAGTTTGAGAATGGTTGTTGGGTGAAAAAGTTTTATATAAATTATTATAATTTTGCTTTTATCTCACATAACAAGTTGGGTAGTTTTGTAGGATTAAATTTTGAAACGCCCATTCGATGAATGCTGAAAAGTGTTGATAGGTACATCAATTTGGATAGTGTTGTGTTCGAATTATATTAATATAAGCTCAGTGACGGTATATATATACTAAACACCAATAGAGTAAACAAGAGAATTTGAAACTTGAAGTTTTGAAATGTTCAAATTAATAAAAAATTTATAAACAAACATAATTTTATAAAGATAATTAAAATTAGGAGAATCAGGTCACGTTTACACCTCACTATTTTCTCGTCTGGTTTAAGGCTATATTATGTTTAAACACTGAATTATCGCAATCCAATAGTTTGGTTTAAGGCTTGTATGCAGATATAATGTAGGTATGTTAATTTTATTAAATTTTAATTTTGTAATTATTTGAAGGATTAAAAATAGCTGACTTTATTACGTATCTACATATTATTATGTATTGATTAAATAACATACATTTATTGCTTTGTTTGCATGTTAAGTTATTTATAGAGTGCCTGTTCTTTTTAAAATTTTGTAAAAAAAAAATCATTAAATAAGCTGTGCATAATACAATAATTGAATTAAACAAATGCCTATAAAAATAATTATTTTGTCTTCAAAAGTATTCACATTGTATATGAATGTATGTGTTGCGCATAGGCCTGGGTAATAAACAATTATATATGTAGGTAAAACAAAACATTTCTCTTAAATTTTGTATGCAATATTGCTTGGGCTACTTGCTCAGACTTTTATAAAAATGATGCTACTAAGATAGACCGAGAGGTGCAGGGAAATAAGTCCCCAGGAACTAAGTCAACTGAGGGACTGAGTTCTCACTTGTGCAGGGAAATAAGTCCCCAGGAACTAAGTCCACTGAGGGAATAAGTTCTCACTTAATGGGAGCGAAATCCACTTTACTAAAGTGGTCTTTGTTCCCATGCAAGGTGGGGAATTTTTTACAAAAAACTCTGGGTTTTAGTTCCCTTTGAATGTCAAATAAATTCCCATTTTAAGCCAGGAAAAAAAAATAATTCTTCAAGTATTTTTAAGTTTTATTAATATGAAAAAAAAATACATTTCTGTTCAAAAAATTATTCTACTTCTATTGAGATACCAAATTTAATTAACAAAATTGTTAAAAGTTCGAATTAAAGGTAAAACATTTTATAGATGATAACACAACAAAACACAATAATCCTTTCAATTTAACATCGGGTGGAAAAACAAATATAATAATATAATAATTTAAATAAATGTTCGTAAATACTTGTTTATTTATTTGTTGTTAAAACATAAAATTATTTAAAAAAATTTCAACTCTTGAAATAGGTATCTACTCTATTCAGTTTATTTCAAAATTCAGTTTCCGTAAATAATAAAAAAAAAAATCGTGCGATTTTTATTTGATTATTTTCGAAAACTCGAAAATTGAATCAAAAACCGTCATTTTATCTCGAAATTCAGTTTTCGAGTTTTCAAAAATAAGAAAGTGGAGTTGGTTCTCACTTAATGGAAACAAAAACAAAAAGTGGATTTTGCTCCCATTAAGTGCGAACTTAGTCACTCAGTGGACTGGGGACTTATTTCCCTGCACCAGACCGAGAGCCGTCAGCTAATTTTTGGTTCGGAGGTATAAGTATCCAAAATTCAAAAAAACATGTACCAATGTTGAGGTATAAAATGGGTGTTGATTTCAAATTCAATCGTCTGGCAGGATTCTTTTGTCGCCGGGACTAGGGAAGGTGGTCGAAAACGGGGACATTACCACTTCCTTTTGTATATTCACTAAAATAACCTACGCAAGATTTTTGGGATATAAAGATGAGAATTATAATTTTAAAAATAATTTATAAAAAAGTAAGAGGGTTTATTTATTTGAATGTGTTAAACGCTATTACACGTTATACTCATTTATACATAAAAATAAATAATGTAAATTCGCAATCTCCGTCTTAATTCAGTCCAATTCTCATTGAAATACAATGAGTAAGGATATGATAAGGACCCTCTTATTATCCTACTTATTAAACATTATATAGTTGCAAGTATTCCTTTCGAAAATGCAAACAACTGTAAAAATGACGATAGAACAAGAGCATGTACTGTACACGGAGCAACGTAAGGATTTTAATTAAACAGTTCTGTTTACATTCAAAGCTTATTTTGGAAACGCACGCCATATACCCATGTACAATTGTATACATATTATATTTTTCTGCTTTATATTTATTTTATTTTGTATCCACTGAGTCAGTCAAAATACAAATATTCAACAAAAAAATTGTCTTATTCACGCTCTAGCATCGAGGTGATGACAAAGCGTGATATTATTAAAAAAAAAATAACCAAATCAGGGATGAAAATGCCTGCTCCAAGAATGAATAAAGTTGACTGAACATCATACGAAATGATAAGATTCTATTAAAAAATGTCTACAACTACTATTGCAATATTATTTCACGAATTATAAAGCAGATAAGGATGATTATGATTACGTATAAATGAAAGATCGCGAACGTAACTCAGAATTATACGAATCCGATTTTTATAAAACTAAAGACAAACAAAACAAAAACGAGAGTTTAGAGCGTTACCACTGCCGGAAAAAATGTCGAAGTAGATTTGAAGAAAAAGTGAAGTAGGTTGAAGAAAATCAAAGTAGATTTTTTTTATATAAATTCATATATTAATAAATATTTATTAATTTTCCTGATTAAAATTCTCTACAGAAAACGAATTTGCATCAGGAAAAATAGTAAATCCTCTTTTTAGAATAAATATTTCCCCCAAAGAAATTTTTTTTTAGCGAAAAAATTATTTAAGTGATTTCTCATACATTCGTATCCTTTTTATTTTTCATATTGTAAGTTAAAATATTATATTATGATGCGTTTTCCTGATCACTATAACTAGGCCCTTAGCCAAGTAGGCAGTCTTAAAACCAACAAATTAAAAAAAAAATGTTTCTTTACAAGTGAGAATTTTGAGAAGCAGAATTTTGACCCCCACCCATATTATTGTGTACTGTTTAATAACGTTTTTACACACTAGAATGGAATAGAGCATTCCAATATTTGCGCAGAAGGAAGTAGATTTTCAAATTTTTTGAAAGGAAAGAAGTTGATCTAATTCAATTTGAGTATAGTCGTATCACTGTAGGAGAGAAGACACAAGTTTGTTTAACAGTACTTAGCAAATTGAGATTGGGATAAAAAAGTGTATGCATTCTTTTCCAAAAAAACACTTTAAAATGAACAGATACGATTTAATAGTTTCTTAACTTTTTCCACAAATTAAAAAAAAATATGAGCATCCGTCGAGCCGTTCCGTTCATGAATGTTTTTTCGACTTAGAAAAAAAAACAAGTCTCATAGCAAGTTTAATGCAGATGATATATTTGGTGTGATAGATAATCTAGAAGTTGAGGATTTATTACTGATATTAAACCGATTGCACCCAACAATTTACTGTTAAAAGAGAAATTTACTATTCTTGGGATTTCCTAGATGTTAAAATCTACAGTGAAACAGAGGATCTCTCGTTCGATTGGTATACAAAAAAGCAGCTTCCGGAAGATTTATCAACTTCCGGTCCAACCAGGCCAAAGCCATTGTTATGGACACGGCATTGTTTGTATTGTAACAACGGCTAGTGCTATCCTACTGCGGCTATGGGAAGTTTAATTTCACTGTGTTACAATATTTAAAAAAATGTATTACTTTTGAAGTTACCTAGTAGAGGTTGTAATTGTAGGTATGACTAAGTACATCACATTATGGGACTTGAAAACTATCATAGACCCTCCAAATTTGTATTTATTGTCAAAAAACCGCTTTCTAATGTTTTCTGGCTTCAATGATTTTTAATCAGTAATTTTTCGATTTTTTACAGTTTTGAAAAGAGGAGTGTCCGTCCTTTTTAAAAATATAAACTTTCATGTTCATACTGACAAGTTATGTGTAGATTTTTCGGATTGAATCTAAAAATTGAACATTTTTCACTGTTTTTTTAGAATTTGAAGACCGTTTTAAGCTAAATTTTGAATTTTGAAAAACTTGTTTGATTTTCAATTTTAATTTTTTTTGTCAGCTGAATCGAATTAGCTTTTATTTATCAAAATCGGTAAGAAATTATGGAAGCTATGAATTTTTTTGCTCGAAAAAAAAAAGTTCTCTTATTGGGACCGCTGAAGAAATGAAAATAGAAAAAATATTTTTATTTCGAATGGATTTTTCATTTCTATCATATTCACCCTTATTCTGAGTTACAATCGACTGTAAAAAACTTTTGTCTTAAAACTCTATGGGGCATATTCATAGTCACTTTTAAACTCCAGTTTATCTTAGACTGGGGTTTATTCTATGTTATTTAGATAGGATAAACCCAGGTCTAAGATAAACTGGAGTTTAAAAGTGACTATGAATATGCCCCCATGTGTTTTGAAATAGTTTTTCGTTTTCAATACGTACGGTTTGATTTTCGATCAGAGTGAAAATACTTGACAACTCAAATTCATTTGATTTTATGTCAGAATTGGAATTGACAAAATTTTTAAATGTAAGTACATATGTATTTTTTAATTTATGGAATAAAAACTAATTTGGTCGATGAACATGTTTGTATAAATAGGGGCAAACCCACAACAAATTCGCATTCCTCAATTTAAATGATGTTGGAATGGTCTCTCAATTTCCTACGGTATGTTCTTGTCGATAGAAGCTGAATATGGCGATTGCTGGCCTCTTCGTCTACTTGAATTGAGTAAAGCACCATGGTTAAGTCCATCTTCTTTATCGCTATAACTGTAGGGACATGTATAGTACATATCAATTGATTTTGTCAACCTTACTTTCATCGTTAAGATCTGATTCAAATAATGAGTTTGAATATTGTGCGACTGCATAAAGCTTGGTGTGTATGTATTCTACAAATTAACTACAGTGTCATCCCTGGTTAAAAGCGTTTCATTTGTTCGTATCTATGAATTTTTTGTTTATATTTATGTGTTGTTCCGACAGTAATAATTTGTTTCTTATTGTCAAACACCGAGTCATCTTTGATGATCAACTATAACGTGTTATGTGACATCTTCATTTTGGAATTATTATTGTTCATAAACAAGACAGATTAATGTACATTTTTTATTTTCATGAATTTGATTAATATTATGAATTGAAAAAATACGAAAGGAGACACGCGAGCAATTATTCTCAGACAAAATAATATTCGGATTGTGGGGAAATAGTGTTGAATGACTATATGATGATCACAACTTGTCTATCAATCATTTTGCGATGGTAATAAATCATTTTATAATCTCAATTGATGCTGTATAAATATGTGTGAATGTGGTGGCGCCTCAATGTTGGTGGCATCAATTTATAGCTTGTGTAATATAAAAATGAAACTAGCTACCACAAAGGAAATGGATTTGTGGTTGAAGTTGAAGTCTTGAAGTGAAGGCAAACAACATCAACGTTCGTCTCAATCGGTTTGAAAATTTAAGACCATCTTTTTTTTAATAGCAGGCTCCCTGACTGGTAGTTGTTTTTGTGTTTGGTCTGTAAGTCGAGTAGTCTCAATAGCAAGGATATAATGTCAAGAGCAGATAGTGAAATTTGTTGTTGCCCACAACTCTTACTGGATAATATAGTTTTATACGATTCTAATGGCTTCATTATGGCATCTCTTCACAGTAAACAGCATTTACAGCTATTATTATTTAATCTTCAAGCAAGAATAAGGTCTAGCTTTAGTATTTTGAGATTTAAATGAAAGTTTTCAGGAACGGTTTTCAGGAATAGTATCCGTGCGTCGATCTCTCATTCATATTCTGCAGCCCTAACGTATTCACTTCTTATTTGGTAGCTAATATATACAACATTTGCATTTTCAGTTCTAGAGATATTTGATATATCTGTTACTTCCCTTATTACGATTTTGATTTTATTTTCAAAAGTTTCTTGAAATGCTATCAACAGTTTAATTAATTTTTTTTAATTAGATTTAGATTAGATAGATTCATTCTACACAGTGATTCGCATAAGGTGTGAAAAAAAAAGCTAGAGCATGTGGTTTGCATTGAAACGATCCAAAAATCGAATAGGAGGAAGTCTATTACTGTCCGTTTAGTCGGGAGGGGCAATTTTCTAAAAAAAAATTGACTTGAAACTGAAAAAAAATTATTAATAAACAACGGTTACACTCAAAATACAATGATATCTATACATTTTTGTAAAGCCAGAAATCTTTTCTTTTATTTAAAAATGAAGCTGTTTTAGAGATCAGTTTTTGAAAAATTAATTTTCAAACTCAATATTTTCGAAAATAAAATAAGTTTTAAATTTTGTTTTCTTTTATTAGTTTTTAATCAAAAACAGAAAACCGGATGCTTAAATGGCCTGTATTTTTTGAGAAAATTGAAAATAACTAAATTTTCGTTACTACCTATGTAGTGGAAATATGATCTTTAGAGCAACTTAAGCACCGGGTTGGAGTCAAATTAGGGGGGCCTTGTATGTAACTATATCTGTTATTTTCAGGTTTCTAATGAACTAGAAGAGAGCATCTGGTTTTTAGTGTTTGACTTAAAATTGAAAAGAGCAATGAATATTAAAAACAAAAATACTACCTAACAACGTTAAATTTTGAACAAAATCGGTATGCAAAATTTTTTAATTTTTTTCTTCAAAAAGTTGAGCTTAAAAGTAATTTTTCAAAAACTAACGTTATTTTAAAATAAAATTGAAAAAAGTGATTTCTGACTTTACAAAAAGGTATATTATAGCATTTTGGGTGTAAAGGTTGTTTTTTAATATTTTTTTTTCTGTTTTAAAACAATTTTTTTTTTTCAGTGTCATTCACTTTGCCCTTTTTCTTGAGAACCTTTTGTGAAGCTTTAAAGTTCTACAAATATACAAAAATCAAATTGAATGCTGCTTTACACACATATGTACCATATACCTCTTTTTAGTATACATTTCACTAAAGAGTTATTAAGTGATTCGTAAAACAAAAGGAACATTTTAAAAACTCAAAATTTCCACATTTTTTTTTTTTTTTTTAATTTTCTCGAAAACTGCTCTAACGATTTTGATTAAACTCCGTACCTGTTTATTACAGATTTTAATTTTAAGAAAACTGATTTTCAAGTTTTCGTAAAAAAATCCACATAACGGAATTGGGTATATTCCACTACTCAGTTAAAAGTTTAAACGGAAATGTGAAACTGAATTAATTTCCTATCTGAATTTTAAACCAAAAGTGGGGTTTAAACTTCCACTGTGAAGCTGGGTTGAAAAGTCGAATTTAAAAAAATCCCGTCTTAGTGGACGTCTACATAATTCAATTACCACCTAAACGACGGATAATAGAACCTACCTCCCATACAATTTTTTTCTTATCTAGCTCAAAAATACAAGCCTAAGCTTTTGTTCACATTTTATAAGAACCAGCCTTTTATAGAATGAATAATGGCATATTAAATTACTTGCTTACAGGGACTATAGTGGGTGAAATAAAAATCTAAGAAAAAAGATTTTTTTCTTTATTCGGAGTTCCACCCTTGTATAGGTATGCATGTTTGTAAAAAAATATGCACGACTGGGTCGCACGAACTTGCTCTTATGCGCGACCACATTGTGGTTCTATAGTCTGAAATAAATTAGCTATAGGAGCATATATTTTATCCATTTACTATTTAAACTGGTAAATTGCTTAAATCAACAAAATTAGAAAGAAATTGATTAAAATACTTTGAATCCGTTTTAACCCAACGCGATGTACACCATCTGAATTCTTATATAAATCTTTATTTATGAGAAAAAAATTTTGAAAATCGTAGGAGCGGTTTTAAAAATAATTAATTTTTTATACACAAAATTTTGTTAACATTTTTGAGAAAAATAATTGGTACGCCAATTTAAAGCATTTATTAATGTTGCGTTAAAAATTTAACTTTACAAAAAAATCTGCTACCAGTTTTCAAAATATCGAATTTTCAAAAAATAATTTTGATTTTTTTTTAAAAAATCCAAAAATCATTTTTTAGAAAATTTTGATACGCACTTTTATTTATATTTGTTACAAGCTTCTGTATAAAAAATCTAATTTTATTCGGTTGATCAAATGTTGAGATAGTCGAAAATCAAAGAAACCGTTCTATGAGAGGTACTGTTAATAAACCTAAAATATAAACTTTAAAAATTTTAAATGATAGATCGTACTAATTTTGACACACAAAAAAACTTTTATGAAAATCGTAGGAGTCGTTTTTGAGAAACAAAATATTTTTCTTAACGGTTTTTTAACATTTGTATGGGAGGCACCGTTATTTTTGGTTATTAGAATAATTTTTGTCAAAAATCTTCTAGATAAAGTTAAAAAACTGCTATTTACCAAGTTTAATAAAAATCGACCAGGTCGTTTTTGAAATATTGAGTTTTCAAAAAAAAATATTAAAACTTTTTTTAAAAATCTAAAAACTATTTTTTTGAATATTTTGGTACACAATATTATTTAGAATGTGTCAATACTTCTTCATAAAAAAATTGATCAGAATCAGTTTAGCCGTTTTCGAGAAAAGCGAAAATCAAAAAAATGGTTCTTTGGGAGGTACCATTAATAACCATTTTTCGGAACCATTTTTTTTATTAAACGGCAACTTATAACTATTCAAATTTATTGAGTTCTTAAAAATAAATTCGGTAGCGCTGGATTTGGGAAAAATAAGTTTTTCCTTTTTGGCCAAGAAATTTTGTATGACTGCTACTGTTAATTTTGGTCCTAAAAAAAAAGAGAAAAAAACGGGTGGGGGGAATGTCCAAAAAACGCTAGGTACCAAGTTTAAAGAAAATCGACCCATCCGTTTAGGCTGTAGTCGAACCGACAGACAGACAGACAGACAGACAGACGGACGTTTTTGCGAGACCCACTTTTTTGACTTCTCCATCATCGTAATGTAAAGTTTGATCAAAATCTCGAGTTCGATTTTTTGTACGAATCCATAACTTCCCATATAGTTCCTATATCGCAAGTAAAAATAATTTAACATTCATCACCCTTGATAAATTAAATCTTTTAAAATAATTTTTCAGGAAGCTTAATAGTCACAAAATTCTGTTAAATATTAAATGTATTTTATTTCTTTCTTTACAGGTAATTATCAAAAAAAAAAATTTATAACGACACAATATTAAATACGTAAGTTTTATAAAAAAAAAAGTCTGTAACAAACGAACTTATTATTAACTTAAAACTAAGTTCCTTTCGTACACCCCACTTAAGATGCTCAGTCACAAGGAATATAAGGCTATTGCTTAGAAACGACGGTTATTACTCTCAAAAAATCTGTAGCCAGCACTGCAGAAAACATCCAAACCATAACTCCGAATACCTAATCAAACTCTCATTCCAACAAAAGCCATTTGGGAAAAGGATCCCACTCAACAATTTCCTAAGCAACAACAAGTTCGAGGAGTTGGGTATTGCTGTTTAATCCTATCCAAATTGAGAGCGTCTTCCATTATAGTTGGGAAAGGGCTGGTGCTGTATACTCGTGCTTACGCGAGTTTCTTTTATTAAGCTTTTAAGATATGGTGTCCGTGGTGCGGGATTTTCTTCTATCTGTAATTCTTTTTTTTTTAAATAAATATTAATGAGGTTGCTTGGATCCTACCGCTTCTTTATTCTATGTATATATATGTATACCTACTGGACTTTTGTTTTCGTCCCCCGCAGCCAATGAGGATTTTTGTATTTGTCGGATTTTCGCAGATTGAAGTGATTTGTTTCAATATGTTCCCTCTTGCTTATCAATTCAATACTAAAGCATTTACTGTTTTATTCGAATGTCTGTGTTGTAATGATGAAGTTTCGCCTTAAAGCAGATACTTGCAAGCTATTAAAAGAAAATGGACTTCTAATTGACACAGAGAATGCCAACAGAATGCTATTAAGGGCCGTCCAAAAATAACTTCACAAGAATTTCTAGATCATATTCGCATTCTATTATATTTCATTTATATTGATCTACCCGCACCGTGACTTCACACTTTAATTAAGTAATTTTTTTTATAAATTAAATTTAACTTATAAGCGAATTAAAATTCTTCAAGATAAACTTTACTTTTATTAATATCATTTAACACTGTAGATGTAGAAGGTTCTGTAACTTTTGACCGTAAAATCGCATCGCATTATTTTCAGAAATATTTTAAAATGTTTGCAATAATATGCTTTACAATTTTTGTATAGCAGACGAATTTAACGTTAGCTTCAAATACAAGTTAAAACGACATAATCATGAAAATATTACTAGCACTCGCAATAAAGGGTAATTTGATTACGTTCAGTAGGTATTTATCTTGTCAACTTTACCGCTTGGAAAGATAAACATAAGTGGGTTTGAATTTTTCAAAATTGGGGATTTACCGTGTCATGACGTATCGAAAGCCTGGAAACTAGACGTCTTCTCTGATAAGCCTTTTTCCACATATAAAAAATTCAGACTTCCTTTAATTCATTCCAGAAAAAGTCTAACTTTCCTGTCAAATTATTATTATTATCTTCATCTTAAAAACTATGTGCTATGTACTCGTACTCGCTTCCAATTAAATATTGCGAAAGTGTATTGTTGGTTACAACCTGAAAGTTTGAATAGTGTTGAACCCGGTAGGAGGCGCTATTGTCGAGACCCATTTTTTTTTTTAATTTTTTGAAGGATTTATTTTCCATATAGTTTCATCCTCTAGATATTCTATTGTTCCTTTACCGTACAGGTTCATTAACAGCAATGTAACCAATTACCCAATTGGGCACCATTCATTATCATCCATCCCCCAGACTGACTTTCGAACTGAAGCCAGAAATCGTTATCGCGCAATCAAAGAAGACTCCTATGTCCTATGTACAAATGTACATGTATTGTATAGGGTCAGTAATTTTTCAGTTTCGAAAGTAAAGCTAAATAAAATACACACAGCGATAAATTTTTGATGAAAATTTTATTTCATTGTAAAGTTTGGACTTTGTCGTTAAGTGTGAAAAACAATGTCATTCAAATGGCCAACTCGGGTAGATTCCCAGCATCCGATTCTTTTATGGTCATTTTTAGCACTTTTTCGCACATTTCGGGCAGTATCTCGGCCATAACTTAAGTAATGTTGGTTTTTAATAAGTCTAGAGTTCGGGGATCATTCGAGTAAGCCCGGTCTTTTGCGTAGCCCCACAGAAAAAAAATCTAACGGTGTCAAATCGCATGATTTCGGTGGCAAATTGACGTCGCCAAAACGTGAAATTACGCGATCAGGAAAAGTCTTACGCAATAAAGCTGTTTTGTGTGGTTTGTTGCCAGGTCTTGGTGGAACCACATATTGTCCAAGTCATGATCTTAAATTGCCGGCCAAAAAAAAATCGGTTATCATTCGACCAATTGCTGCGGACGACATGAAATCGATAAATTCTGATCATCAGCAACATATGCACTTGCTGCAGCAGTATTTTCGACATAACGATGATGCACAGGCCTAACGACATCAAACCCGCTTCTACTCTCTTCAAATTTCCTCACAATTTTACCGATGACTTGCGTAGTTGGTCGATTATGACGACCATAATCATCGCGTAATGCGCGAAAAGTGGGCTACGTTTGAATCACCACTTTTGTATACTAAGTTTTAATAAATTTACCACGTTGTTCGATTGTTAAGATATCCATTATCGTAAATGACAAACATTCAACTAATGTAATGACACTTCAAATGATAGCTGAGTTTAACAGGTATCAAATGCCAGCAATACCAATTTGAAACCACTAAATGAATGACCCGATATTATGGAGAAACATATAGCACATTCACTGTTCAACAAGATTTTCCTTATAAACACCGCAGATTTCTCTATAATATAATCCATCGAAGATGAAAATGATCAAAATCTGCTTTAATTATCGTTATCAATAATGAAACATAGCGTTAACAACCGAGCACGTGGCTTGCGCATGTATGCTCTGTCAAATGCATTAAATATCCGACAACAGCTTCAACATAAAATTCGGTCAAAATAAAATGCGGTCTACATTGAAGGCGGTCTGTTAACTTAGAAACTAACTTTAAAAACAAAAGAAGTAAATAAAATAAGAACTTTTATAGTCGAGTCAATAAAGCAGAAAAAAAGTTGAAACCTCAAAATTCTAGAGTACCTACAACTCATATTTTAATAATTTTCTTGGCAAATATTTGTAAAAGGCTCGCAACTTTGATTTTGATTGTTAAAAATACAATTAAAACATTTATGGCGTAAATAATTTCTATAATATACTTCCTTTTTCGTGACCTTTTAAATTATTAAATTTTGACTTTTTAGTGAGCTTTAGTTCTTATTAGTTGCTTAATATACTCCTATTTGAAGACGTTTCGAACGTCGCATCGTCGATGAGTTCTATAAAAGATTTTCTATCCTCTGTCATTTGTTTTGTACTTACCTACGTTTTTTATTCATGTATCAAAAAAAAAATTACAATAATTACTTTTAGCTATCGAACTTAAAAAATCAAAAATAAATTAGTGACATTTTTTATTTAAAAAAGAAAACTGATTTAAATGACACATCGATAAGAATTATTTATAAATTCAATGAAATATAATTATTGAGCGTTAAGTGGGCTAACTCAAACATTTTTTAATGATTTGCATTTAATATTTCTTGTTTGTTTTATACACTTCAAAGGAAATACATACATACATGTACATACATATGTACATATTTCATTACATTTATTAAAAATTCAAGAAAGGGAAAATATAATGTCCTTAAGACCAATCAAAAACCTGGATATAAAAAAGAAAACAAAATCATTAATGGTGTATTCTAAGTAAGTATAGTTACAGAAATTATAGAATTGTTATTAAACAAAAGCAGCAACTTCTTTATTTGCTTCTAATTGAATTTAGGCAACGATCTACAATTATTATTTTATTTTGAATGCAAAACAAATAAAAGAAGATACAAAACCACTGATTTTTAAAATATTTTGTAATGTGTCAAAATTGAAAAAAAATTCTCTCACAACAAACTTTAAAATAATATGCGACAAAAATCTAGAGCATGTTTGTTGATTTTGAGTCCCTTCTAGTTGACGTATATTTCAAATGAAAGACATACGGTTACATAAATTTACAATTTTGCTTACTTTACACCACACTTGCGAATACCTGGCAGAATGCGTCACCAAATGATATAATGTAACTATATATATATGTAACTATATATATATATAATGATATAATGTAACTATCGTCCAATTGCACTTACGTCCCTTCTTTCCAACGTCATGGAAACGCTAATTAATCATCAGCTTAAGAAATATCCTGAAGAACGAAAGCTTCTAAATGACCGGCAGTATGGCTTTCGTAGCAATAGGTCCACTGGTGATCTGATGGTATATCTCACCGAACAGTGGAACAAATCTTTACATCGTTTTGGCGTAAGTAAGATTATTGCACTTGATATTTCAAAAGCGTTTGATAGAGTTTGGCATCAAGCTCTCTTATCGAAAATGCGTACATTTGGTATCGATGAATCTCTTCTTCGTTGGATTCGAAATTACAAGTCGTATTGGATTGTTTTAAGTCTGATATTCATAACATAAATGCTGGTCTGCTCCAGGGCTCCGTTTTGGCTCCGACTCTCTTTCTCATTTTTATCAATGATATTTTTTCTGAAACTTCTGATCCATTAAATTGTTTTGCTGATGACAGTACCCTTAGCTTTTCATATTCGTTACTAGATTCACATCCTTGTTCTTCGGATGTGGAACTAGAGCGGCAGCGTATGATAAGCTCATTAAAATCTGATCTTGATAGCATTGTCCAATGGGGAATCAAAAACCGCGTAGAATTTTATGCTTCAAAAACTCAATGCTGTGTCCTGTCGTTGAAGCGAAACCCACCCTCCATACCGCTGTACATGAGCGGTACTTGTATTGAAGAAACTAAACAGCTTTCAGTTCTAAGAATGTACATCACAAACCACCTTTTGTGGAATGACCACGTACTTAAGGTTACCAAAAACGCTGCTAAATGTTTAGGTTCTTCTGATCTGGCTATAATCTACAAAGCCTTTATACAACCTAAGCTTGAGTATAACTCCCACATCTGGGCAGGTGCTCCTGCAACTCACTTGCATCTCTTGGACAGAATTCAAAATAGAGCTTTTAAAATGATAGGTGATAGAAATATAACAGATACAATTACTACTCTCGAACACCGCGGTAGTGTTTCATGTTTTTCTTTATTCTATCGCTTTTTTTACAAACAGTGTTCTAGCGAAATAGCCCGTTATATTCCTCCCCTAAAACAATTCCACCGTAATACTCGCGCTTCTAGGAATGCACATCAGCTTACCCTTGAGTCCAATTTCGGACGAACAGTCAAGTACAGAGATTCTTTCTTTAGCCGCACAACTCGAATGTGGAATGCTTTGCCTAGCTCTATTTTTCCCTCCCATTGTAATATCCAGAAATTCAAAACCAATGTGCATCGGTATCTCCTATTAAACCCTTCCCTATTTTCCTAACGCTCGCACTATGTTTATCAGTATAAGGGTAGTCATAACACCTTGAGTGCTCGCATAAAAAAAAAAAAAAACTTACTCACAAAGAACGATCATCACAAAACTGGCTAAGCTAAATTAACGGGTTAAACTAAATACAATGGAATGTAGCTGCAGTAGAAGGCTAAACTTCTACCACACCGTAAATTATTTCTTGCTACAGCTTCACGTTTCACACATTTATTCTCACCTAAATACGCCTAACATCGCCTATCACATATAATATATATATATGTTACATACGTATGATCTCTAGATTAATTATCTTATAACTAGCCGATTTGCCCGTGTCTATCGCTTCGCAGACTTAATTCTACATGAAGCTTGATATTTTACCTTTATTTTAAGATGCCAGCTTTATAGATCGGACTTCTAAAACAGAAGTTTTGGGTTTCTAAAGACAACCACCATCGACTACTATCAAATTGCACAACCGTCTTCATAATAAGACTAACAAGAATCGTTACTCCACCATCCACCATTGTTTAAGTTTTTTTTCCAAATTCTGAATTGGAAAATTGGACAAACTAATTTATTATAAAAAAAAAATCAATAATGGATTTTAAGTACGTATTTTGTTTTTAAAATATTCCTCTTTCTACCTAAATGAGGGGAAAAAGACGCCTCGTCCCAATGGAATTTTTTTGTATAGATCCAACCCAACCTGCACGCTCTAGCCTTCTGTCACATCTTATTTGCAAAGCACCCTGTATATCGCAAATAAAGACACAACTTCTTTCTTCTCTGATCATGCTTTTCCATACCGTCAAATATGTGTAATGTAATTATTTAATTTTGAATATTCTTTCACGTTGAAATCTCTTTATCTACGAGTATGAAACCAAATTATGATCCAATTATAAATAAGAATTCTGATGTGAAAATGTCTTGCATTCATTGAATTTTTGTCAGAATATTAATTCTCCGCGTAATTTTCATATTTCCAGAAGAGAGATTCAAGATTTTTTTGCTTAACTTAACGCACTTGGACTCTAAAAAAATTCTCTATGTTCCTTTCAATTCATAATAATTTCCATAGAAATCAAAAATGTAAAAACTCCGCTGTGGCGTAGCTAAGCAAAAGGTCAAGCAAATCTAAAAATATAAAATGAAATCCGAAGCAAAAAACTAAAAAAAAAAGAACCAAAAGAATTTAACGGGAAAATTCATTTAAATTTTACAGAGCTCTGAACTATGAAATTCTTTTATAACATCAAAAGAATTTTATATTCATTTATTTACAAAAAAATATCATGACTTTAGCTTTCATCTTTGAAAATAAAAACAAGACATATATCATGGAGGTAAGTGAAAAAAAGCTGTCATCTCGTTTGTGTTATCTCTGGAGGTTTTGTATCTTTTTGTTTAAAATTGCAAACTACAAAAAAATACTTCGAAACATTTTTTTTGAAATATGTTACTGGTATTGTTCAAATGGTTGTTTAAGCAGCTTACCCTGGTACACATAAGCTCTGTTGTTTCATCAACGTATTTTGCGGCTTGTGGTTTTAATTGAGGAGTCTGTTCGATGCTTTAGGATTGGTAGATTATAATTAAAACACTACTGAAGAAAACTATAAAAAAGGGACAAGGTTTCAATGAACTTATAATTATTGAAGTTGTATTTTACAGTTTTTAATCTTTTTATTCCATATGATCCTATCTATACATTAGGGTGGTCTTTGTTTAAATTGGTTGCTTCACTGCAAATTTTTAGCTCTCTATATTAATCTTACCTCCATATTTTGAATTTTTTTAACTTTCGTAATATTCAGCTGGTGTTGTCGATTTTTGTTAAACTTAACGCATAATGTTTTTGGGGGAATTCTTCCAGATATTTCTTATCCAAATTTTCAAAACACTTATTTTTTCTGAATTTGATATCTGAACGTTATGTTTTTAACAATTTATTATTCAATACATATACAGTTATACAGGGTGATTAATTTCGTGGTTTCGAATTGGTAGCGCTGGCATTTCACACCTGTCAAACTCAGCTGTCATTTGAAAGCTGTCATTTGAAGTATCATAATATTAGTTTAATGTTTGCCATTTACGATAATGGATCGCTTAACAATAGAACAACGCGTTAAAATTATTAAGACTTACTACAAAAGTGGTGATTCAAACGCTTTTCGCGCATTACGCGATGATTATGGTCATCATAATTAACCGATTGCGCAAGCAATCGGTAAAATTGTCAAAACGCGATGGCAATTGGCCACCAAGATCAAGCGATTTAACACCGTTAGATTCTTTTCTGTGGGGATGCGCAAAAGACCGTGTTTACGCGAATAATCCCCGAACTGTAGAAGCATTAAAAACTAACATTTAACAAGTAAAAGCCGAGATACCACCCGAAATGTGCGAAAAAGTGGTTAAAAATTACATCGAAAGAATCGCATGCTGCGAGTCTTCTCGAGGCGGCCATTTCAATGATGTTGTTTTTCACACTTAACGGCAAAGTACAAAATTTATAATGAAATAAAATTTTCATAAAAAATGTAGCGCTGTGTGTGTTTTATTTAGCTTTACTTTCTAAACCGAAAAATTAATGACCCTTTACTTAAAATAAGAGTTACGATTTTTCAAAATGTTCCTTTAAATTAATATTTATATACGAAATCACATGGTGTACCATAGTCTTGCCGTTAGAACGATTTAAGAGAGTACAGAAATGCGCATACTGCATTTATGCACAACTGAATGAGCTCATATAACACGCTTTTGCTCAGGAGATATTACGTGTGCGTAAGTGCATTTTGCGTTTGCTCATGCCTACTAGTGCTCGATTTAAAAAAAGCTCACTCTATGAGCGCTCCCATTATATCCAATTATTGAATCAAGAGCATCAGCTACCATGTAAGAATGATAACACGTTGGAATAACTAAGCACTTTGTTTCTAAGCTTCTTTTTCATATTTAACATATTCGCCTCGATAAAATAATCCAATGAAGGAGCTGCAAAGGGAGTCAGACTCAATTTTGACAATTCTATTCTAAGCAAAATGGCAAAATTGAGCCTGAATCCCACCGCATTTCGAATTTGTTGAGCACAATGGCTAAAGTAGGTACGTGCTGTATTAAAAATTCATTATGTAAATTGTACACCCTCGCGATTGCACGCATTCAACTTATAGTACAGCATACACTGCTTATAAGAATATAAGAAGATTAATTTTTTGATTTCCTAATATGAGTTTTTTGTATGAAAGTTTTCCTTATAAACGAAATCTACTGTCCTCATGTCATTCAAAAAAAAGGGTGCATATTCTAATTCCAAAAAATAAAATAAAAACTATCTACCTTGCTTTCCTTAATGGTATTACGTGAATGCACTCATAAAATGTAATATTAATCAAAGCATGAGCGTGTTCATTAAAAGCGCAATCCTCTACTCATGACACAAATGGCGCGACAAGGAGACCAAGTCATAAATTGGTTTTTTTATTGGAAAAAACCTTTTACGTTTACCATTGTTCATGAGTTGATAAGAATTGCGCATGTTAGTGAGTGAGACATGAGCTACAAGCATGTGCTCATTTTAAATTTGTACATCAGTGAGCATTTCCTTATTCTACGTTTGCTCACACTCTTGATTTTTCGAAAACTGCACTCGCCCGTGACCAAAATTATGAACTATCAGTTATTTAATGATCGGTCATGAGAGTGCATTCCTATACCGTGAATATCATTTTTATTTCTATTTTTTTATTTTATTTTTAATAAACTACAAAAACTGCATAAGAGTAAGCGGGCATATAATGGGTGATTTTTTAAGAGGTTTAGAACTTTTTTTTTAAAAAAAACACAAAAAATTCGAAAAAATGAATGAAATATTTATTCGAATCAATAGTTTGAACCTTGCAATTTAATGTTTAAAGATAATTTCATGCAAATGTTGACCGCGGCTGCGTCTCAGGTAGCCCATCCGCTGAGTCCAATTTTGGCATACTCTTTCACACATATCGGCCGGTATCTCACGAATGAATGCATGGATGTTGGCTTCCAGTGCGTCAATCGAAGCGGGCTTGTCCCTATAGACATTAGCCTTGACATACCCCCACAAAAAATAATCTAATGGTGTCAAATCGCACGATCTAGGCGGCCAATTGACCGGCCCGAAACGTGAAATTAACTGTTCACCAAACTCGCCTCGCAATTGCGCCATTGTTTCGCGTGCTGTGTGGCATGTGGCACCGTCTTGTTGAAACCACATATCATGCAAGTCAAGAACTTCCATTTCGGGCAAAAAAAAGTTTGTTATCATCGCTCGGTAGCGTTCACCACTGACAGTAACGCTGCGATTCGCATCATCTTTGAAGAAATATGGCCCAATAATGCCGCCGGCCCATAAACCGCACCAAACAGTGGCTTTTTCGGGATGCATTGGTAGCTGTTGCAATGCTTCTGGCTGATCTTCACTCCAAATGCGGCAATTTTGCTTATTTACGTACCCATTCAACCAAAAATGAGCCTCATCGCTGAACACAAGCAGTGCGCGATGAACATTTCGAACCGAGCACGAATTTTGATAGTAAAATTCAATAATTTGCAAGCGTTGTTCATTTGTAAGACGATCCATGGTTAAATTTGACAGTGACACAAGGTACTAAACACACGTCAGCTGTCAAAACCAGTGTTGCCAAAACCAAACCAGCTAAAAAATCACCCGTTACAAGGTACGTGCGGCTCTATCAGGCACTTTATATTCTCAATTCAAGTGCTCTTTTGTTTAATTTAAACCTTAATTTTACTTTTAATTTCGTATTTTGGGAAATAGCTATAGCGTTATGACACTTTTGTAAAGCCACGTTAAATCATTTCCGAACGTATGTATGCATATCTTCAAAAATGGCATTTTTTCACCAATTTTAGACAATACTTCAAAATATGCATGACCTATCACAGCATTTTATATACGTCACCCAAATTAAATTGATTGAAAGCAATCAGCATTTCAAAATAAAATCATGAGCATATGTATGTACATATATGCTATACAAACTTAAAAATAAAAAAATTGTATATACTCGTATCATTAAAATACCGTTTAACATTAGCATTGAGTTAAGAGGAGGCAGCAGAAGAAGAAGTACGTACACCTATTTTCTAAAGCAACAAAAATATTCTCAATATTATAAAAAATAAAGCAAGATCCATAATATCATGTATGTATGTACATAATCTGCTCTGTTTTCCTTTTCAAATGGGATTTCAATTTGTGCTAGAAATTCCATCGTGTATATTATACAGATGCGCCATGTGTTTCGCAGAGTGTACCATCATGACAAAATGTTTGTTTTGGCTGCCGTACCAAAAGCTTTATGACACTCATCCATGGCGCCTCTGTGTCGTCGTCGTTTCAATAGGGAAATGAACAAACCACCCGCTACCGTCCCGTGATATGGTGATCCAAGGAAGTCAAAAGTCGAAGAAGAAATATTAAAACAAAAATTATCGAACTGTAATAAAAAAAAAAAAAAACTTAAGAAAGTCCTTGTTTGTTGAACATTAAACCCACTATGCTGCATTCCATACCCTGGGCTGTGTAGCTATGTAACATTGATTTTCAGTCTCATCTTTGAACTTTTGAATTCAACTCAGGCTGATGTAAGTCCAAGCTTCAAGTGGAAGGACTCCATCGTAACCAAAGATCATTTGTCAAGAAAACAAAAGACATCCTATAACTGAATGGGAAAAATAGAGTTCCTTGAACTTGAAACATTTTGTAAAGACATAAAAACATGTTACGTTAATACAATAGAAATGAAATACCTCAAACAAAAAAAAAAAAAAAAAAAAAAAAAGAATCACTGCCTCCCCTAATCCAAATCTTGCGAAGGTTGAAATATAGAACGAGCCATTAAAGGGGATTGGCATACAAATTTAAAGACACAGCAGTGGAAGAAGATGGATGCAAAGTTAACTAGGTGGGTTTGGGTTGGTATGTCATGTTGAATAACGTTATGGAAAATTTCAATGCAATTCACCGGAAGCAAGGCGACTATGGTGACGACGCTTTGCGACAAGGTTGACACAGGGGAAGACACTTTTTTTTCTTTTTTTTTTTAATAAAAAATGGATTTTTATTTCAGCTTGATTCCTGCTTGTCATGAATGAGATTTTATTTTCGAATTTAAATGCCATGCGCTATCAATGGAAAACGAATGAAAAGTGCACACATTTCTGGAAGACTTTGATATGATCATATTTAAATATATGAGTTAAAAATAGAGGATTTAAGGAAGAGCATATACAAAATTAATAATAAACAACTATTTTGCATATAAGTGTTAAGATATAAGCCTTGAGCATTATATATATTCGTAGGTAATTTCAAATTAACATACATATTCTCATTTTATATTATAGAGGGTTTTCCAATAAGAGGTGTTATTTTGATATTCAAAGAAAAATGGCATTTTTTGAGATACATGATCGGATGTTTATTTCATTATAAAGAAGAAGGTATGCCGTTAATAATGGAACACAACATCAGCCAAATGGCCGCCACGACCACGCTTACAGGACCATATCCTTTTCATGAAATTTTCCATAACCAAATCGCAAAGTGGCTGCCCTATGTCCTCGATAGCCTCACGAATTCCATCTTTGAGGTCTTGAATCGACGCTGGGCTATTGGCGTAGACCTTATCTTTCACGTGGCCCCAAAGGAAGAAGTCGCAAGGTGTTAAATCACAAGATCTCGGTGGCCAATTGTGATCACCTCTTCGAGAGATAACACGGTCCGGAAACTTTTCCCGTAAAAGATCGATGGTTTAATTGCTTGTGTGGCACGTAGCGCCGTCTTGTTGAAAGTAAACGTTGTCCAGATCAATACCATCCAATTCCAGCCATAAAAAATCATTAATCATCTCTCGATAGGGCAATCCATTGACCGTAACTGTTGCTCCAGCCTCATTTTCGAAAAAGTAAGGTCCAATGACCCCGCCGGACCATAAACCGCACCAAACAGTCACGCGTTGAGGATGGAGAGGCTTTTCAACAATAACTCTTGGTTTTCCGAGCCCCAGATGCGACAGTTTTGCTTGTTGACGTTGCCCCCGAGGTGGAAATGGGCCTCATCAGTCAAGATGATTTTTCCATGAAATTCCGGATCATTTTCATGCATTTCAAGGACCCAATCAGCAAAGACACGACGTTGTTGATGATCAGCCGGCTTGAGTTCTTGTGTTAACTGAACTTTATAAGCCTTAAGACCGACCCAAGTCTTTATGCAAAATACGGTTTAATGACGTTTGTGGAATGCCTAATTCCAAAGAACGACGAGGAATGGACAAACCTGGGTTTTCTTCAACACTTTGGGCTACAACAGCAATATTCTCAGTTGTTCTTGAGCGACGTGCACGGGTTTTATTCTTCACAACCAACAGCTCGATTTTGTCCACCAATTTCTGTATTGCGGTCCGACAAGGTGCTTCACGACGACCCAAAAATGTTTTAGTTTTACTCACCGTCTCTGCCAAATTTTCACCATTTTTATAGTGAATTTTAATAATTTCAATGCGTTGTTGAAGCGTGTATCGTTTGATTTTTATTAATGGCGTAGTTTTTACTTGTCAAATATCAAAAAATGACAGCTTCAAAAGTGACAGCTACCGAAATAGCGGGCAATTCAAAATAACACCTCTTATTGGAATTGGAAAACCCTTGCTGCTGTGCTTCCAAGAGCCCATTTCTTTAAGTCGAAGTGCACTTTACCTTTTAAAGAAACTGCAAAACTTGTGTTTGGTTTTAAATGAAATAATTTTGTATTGAATATCTACTACAATTTCTTACAGGGAGCTGTTCCGCATGTTAATCAAAAATATGAGATGTTACCAATATTTCGAATTTTCCATTTATTTCAATCAAAATATATTTCATCGAATAGAATACCTACGTCTAAGTGTTAAATAAATAATATTAACACAAAAACTTGTATGAAATAAAAAATCTATTTTGGACAGGGTGACCAAATAATCACATGACTGGGATTGCTGTTTTTCGTTTGACTAATTAATAAACTCAACAAATTAAAAAAAATTGCACGACTTGATCGCACAGGCTCTTGCGATTAACAACTGTGTGTCACCACAAATTGAAGATGCATGATATATAATATTTAACGAGAAAATATCAAAAGACTAAAAAAATGATTTCTTGTTAGATTTGTTTTTGTTTATAGAAAAATGTTTTTTTTTTTAATTTTTAAATGCAATATTGCTTAAACTATTAAAAATAATCAGATTTCAAAATTATAACAAAATTGGTTTAACCATTGCAAAGATATACGCTAATAACCCAAAAATAAGATAATTTTCTCAAAAAACGTAGAATACCTATAATTCCGTTATGTGAATTTTTTGAGAAAAAATGAATCGCAGTTTTCTTACCATTAGCTTGATTATTACAGGTACGAAGTTTGATCGAAATCGTTACAGCCGTTTTCGAGAAAATTTGAAGAAACCAAGATATTTGTATGGCAGGTAGCTGTTTTAGATGAGCTAAAACAAAAATTGGAATTTTTCCTCTAGAAAATCACATAAAAATGCTCTGTACCAAATTTGAAGCAAATAGGTTCACCCGTTTAGGCTCTAGCTCAAATTACAGTGGACGCACAGACGCACAGACCGACGGACAGCATGACCAAACCAACTTTTTCAGACTTCTCGATTATCGTAGTGATAGTTTTGATTGCATTCTCAAATTTCTTTTTCCACACGAAACCAATACTAGCCCTATAGAGTAAGTAAAAATTAAAAAGGTATTGAAAATATTTAAAATCCTTATTGTAGTTAGGAATCATAGAGAAATCACATTCAAAAATAGTCAAAATCCGAAATAGTTTTAAAGATACGGATACATAAATCTTTAAACTCGTTTTCGAAAACATTTAAAAAGAAGAAAAAAAAATCGTTCAAAATAAGTCCAAGGAAAAATTTGGACTTATCCTCTAGAGAATCATATAAAAGAGTTCTTTACCAAATTATCAGCAAAACCTTACCTCATCTTAATGACACAAGTAATGTAAGCACTGTTAATTGTGAAATATTAAATTGTCTCTAGCAAGCAATTTGCTGCAATTGTTTTCCAAAATTGACTAAATAATGGTACACTCGGTCGTATGCGTACTTTTTTTTAATTATATACTTGCTCCATAAGGCAAGTATACCTATTGGTTTCGTGTTCAAAAAAATGAGGGTTTAATAAATACTACCACTATGGTAATCGAGATCTTCGAAAAAAAAGTTTCGTCATACCGTCTGTGGTTCCACTGAAATTTGAGCTAAATTTTTAACTTTTGGATTTCTTAAAGGGAAAATTAAAATCATCAAATTAAAGTCATCAAATTTTCTCGATAACGACTAAAATGATTCAAATTAAACTTCGTCCTTGTAATGACCAAAGTGATGGTAAGAAAAAGCGTTACACGATTTTTACAAAAAAATCACCAAACGTTTTTTGAGAAAATGGTCATATTTCTGGGTAATTCGCGTATAACTTTTCAATATGGTTACACCAATTTCGTAATGATTTCGCAATCTTCTAAATACAGTCTAGTCCCTCTAAAAAGAACTTCTTCTTTGTCGAATTTTCCTACTGTAACTGGAATTTTGTCGCATATTTTGGCATTCTCTTCAACTTTCCATAAAAAAACCATCCTCTAAATCGAAATTCCCTCTAACTTGAACAGGTAGGTTCATTCTTTCTAGTCTGGGAATATTTTCAATCTTTTTAAGTCAATGTTTTTTACTCTTTTGCGGAAAACTAAATCAAAAATCACCCTTTCGCAACTCGTATTATCATATAAACACCAAGCTCACACTTCTATACTCCAACTCGCTCACTTCACATCGCACGCACGAAACGGGGGAACACTGCGGCTGCTATGATGACTCAACCAAAAACTACCAATCTTTTTAAGTAATTTCGTTTAAAAAAAAAACTAAAAAATCCATGTATTGTAACAGTTTCCCGTTAAAGGTGACAAAATTATTGAACAACTAACATGTATCTTCAAAATGTGGCTTCATTACAGTTGTTAACAACAAGAGCGATCCAGTCTTGATTATTTTTGGGATTGAATTGAAATTCAGTCAACCCGTACAATCGCTTTGGATGCAAATATTTCGAGAACCAGATCTTCCGCAAGCTTTTGGTTCACATGTGCGGATAGAGTTTAAAAAAACCTCTTGATGGAGGTATGTTTCGACGGGTCTCAGAAAAATTCATGAAGAATCCTTTTTTTGAACCAAAGGGGCGGTAGGTCGAAAATGTTTGTTAATATTTTTTTCATTAGAAACCGCAACCTCTTACAAAGCTTGGTTGCGAAAGTATCGCCATCCAAAGCCTTCTTTATGGTTGGATCAACGTACAGTGATATTACTTTGGATTCGAATATTTCAAGAACCAAACCGAATATTTTCGATTTCAGTTTAAGAAAGATCTTGCAACTTTCACACACACTTTTGGAAACCGCAACTTCTCACCAGGCTTTGTTGTTGAAAGCCACACTGTTTTTACTAGCTCTGTAAGGCAAATAGGTGTTGGTTTTGTGCATCGGTGCGCCACTCTAATTTGAATCCAGAGCTCCCTAGTGCATAATAAATGTTTTTAATGGTTTCTTTTCAAATAATTCAATAGCCAAACCTAACATGAGAATTTCGATTCATTTTGAATTGATACACATCAATTTGTTAATGTTATTTATGAACAATGACTAAAGATTCTTAAATTAGTTTTTTTTCCAAAAGAAAAAAATGTATGGGTCTCCAGAGGACTTTTATTGAAAACATATAACATGTTATAGATTTGTTTAAAAATAGATGGGCAATATTAATGTTCCCCAGACACACTTTATGCCCTATCAGTGTCGGAAATTACATAATATTTTATGTCTTACCTATCGTTATTCTTGCAAAAGCAGGAGTGAGATCTGGTTTTTGCATTTCCAAAATGTTATGTTTCATTTCTCAAAGTTATATCTGGCTCATCTTTGAAGACATCATTCAAACGTTTTTTTTTTCAATTTTACCCTGTTACTAACGCCTTCCAAGTGTGAAAACAGAATACAAATCACCTTAGATTTCTTACGATAACCTTTTTTCCTGCTTCAAAATCCCATAAATTATCCCCATCAACCTTTATTCTAATACACAACAAAAAATGAAATGCCAAGAACGCCTTCAATAAAGCAAACCTACAAGAACTCCACTACCATCACCTTACGAAACAATTTTTTTCAATTTCCTTAGTTTTTCGCCGCCCTATGGTCCTTTAAGACGAGCAGCACGAAACAAACGTGCGTCCGTTTTGTTCGAGCGGATTTTCATACACAGATATTTGTATGCTCTACGTATATGTTTTTTGAAACATGCCGATATTGAAAACGAAAAAAAAAAATCAATTTACACTTTTACTACACCCTGGTTAGGTTAGGTTAGGATGGGGATGGAATGGGATGATTTTGGTCGGATTATATGCTGGATCGTATGTGTGCGTATATGTGAATACGTGTGAATGGGATATCTGTTGATTTTATTCAAGATGCCTACACAAGTTTTCTAGGGTCTATTTTGTTAAGGACTTTATGACTTCGTAATGGTCCTAGATGTAAAAGACAGTGTGGAGTGGCGGCGATTCCTATAGAGATTTGCAGCAGCTGTATAAGAATCAATTCGAGTGTTCTATATAGCTTGATTTGGTTCACTGATATAAGCAGTAGTTAAATAAACGTGTGAAGGATACAATAATAATCTCCTATTAAGTTGTTCTTTTGTCGAAAACGTTTTCCAATTGGAAAGCAGTTATATAAATTCAGACTATATAAATTGGTTAAGAAATATTTCCAACTGGCCTTTTTATATTATAAAGAAATTTGTTGGTAGTAAAAAACATTGGAATTGAAGACAGATGTTACATCGAAGAACTCTCCTTAGTAACATTTGTATACAAACAAAATCTAAAAGATAAGATATGTTACGTTTAAAGATTCGTTCTTGAATGTGTTGGGTCTGCCAACTTCTACATATATGCCAATTAAAAAACAAGATATATTTGAGGCTGAGTGACGTAACCAAAATTTAGCGTTTGATTATATTTATTTGGTTTTAATTAAATCAGAAACATACTTCATATAAGATAAAGTGTTTTTCAATTGTCGCGGGTTAATTTTGGTGGCCTGTGGTAGCCATGTTGTTTTCGTGACATCTGTCAAATATATTGTTTTGTTCAGTTACTGATGACCAAACACCATTTCAAGTTACACGATTGAACACCACGTCTAAATGATAAAAAATTATTATCAAAATCTCTTGTGGCAACGATTTGTGTGTTGCGAACATTTTACGGTTTATATGGTTGGCCTTCTCAGTCGACTATCCAATGTTTGGTGGCCAAAATTGATTTCAATGAACAATCAGCCATCGCCCGTATGTTAACAAAACGCAACATCTACCGAAAACATCGCCGATAATCGTGAGACTCCGGATTTCTTCCAAAACGACCAAGGCATTTCCTTCGCCATCAATGGAGAACGCTAACAATCGATGATAAACAATTTACATTAGCCCAAATCAGATGACGTGCATGTCAACGGTGCTACGTGCCACACAGCAAACGCCACAATCGACATTCTGCATAAACGACTTGTATGGGTAAGGGTATCTCTCACGGAGATGACGTGAATTGGCCACCGTTAGACTTTTTCTTGTGGAGTTTCCTGAAGTCGCAGGCTTATGCGAATAAATTACAATCGACCGATGCCCTTAAGTTGAACATAGCACAGGCCCTCCCTTAAATTCAGCCGGATCTATGCAGAAGAGTCATTGAAAATTGGACCAATCCATGCCGAGGCGGGCAGTTGAACGATGTCATATTCCATACATAATCGGATACATGGGCCTTTCAAATAAAAAAAGAATTTTGTTAATACCTCGCACACAGATTGTTTAATTCCATCTTCCCGCCTTTATTGAAAAATCTTTTATAAAATGTGATGAGCGGAATGACAAACAACTATATTGCTTGATGGGATTTACCAACTTTTCATATTTAGTTCTAAAATACATCAAATTCTTAATAATTTTTGGCCAATTTACTTTGCACTTCAAATATTTCAAATATTATATTCAGGTTACAAAGAGAATAAAATAGGAAAGGAATGCTCCTGCATCGACGAGTGTTGATGAACTTGATTTCCGTGGGAAGTGAAGTAAATTTAAATAGAAAATAAAAAAACCGCTTTCCATTAACAAATGTTAATGAACTTTATTTGTATGGGAAATGGAATAAGTTAAAATGGAAAATATAAATTGGGTATTGGTTGGATGAACGAGATATGTAACCTACAAAATATGTTGTCAAAATGGTTATGTTATATTATTTTATTTTATTTTATTTTATTTTATTTTATTTTATTTTATTTTATTTTATTTTATTTTATTTTATTTGTGCCTACATTTTTTGTTTTCTGTTAATAATACCCTAGGAAAATTCGGGGTTAGGGGCTGAGAATGCTGAATCCAGCACTTTAAATGATGATAAATCAGCCATGCAGCCTCCCTATTATACTGGGTGATTGGCATAAGGTGGAACAAAAAGGGTGTTGGTTGGGTTGAGACAAAAAAAAATCGTGCGAGAGGAAGGTCTATCCGCCATATAGCTTAGCCGGGAGGGTTAATTTTCTAAAAATTGGCCTAAAACGGCAAACAAATTAATAAAAAACAAAACCGGAAAACTTAAAATGCCATGCTATTCCTTTTTGTAAAGGCAGAAATCCTTTCTTTTATTTTATTTTTAAATAAACTTAAAATAAATAAACTTAAAATAATTTTAATCTAAAAATTAAAAAACTAAAAAAAATTGTTCATACTAATTTTGTTAAAAAATTTACGTTATTAAGAAGTATTTTTGTTTATAATATTCAATGCTCTTTTTTTACTTTTAGACAAACACCAACAACCAGTTCTAGAAAATACAAAATAACTTTCTTTAGAAAATTGAATATAATGGGTGATTTTTTAAGAGGCTTAGAACTTTTTTTAAAAACAAAACACAAAAAATTCGAAAAAATGAATGAAATATTTATTTGAATCGATAGTTTGAACCTTGCAATTTAATGTTTAAAGATAATTTCATGCAAATGTTGCCCGCGGCTGCGTCTCAGGTAGCCCATCCGCTGAGTCCAATTTTGGCATACTCTTTCACACATATCGGCCGGTATCTCACGAATGAATGCATGGATGTTGGCTTCCAGTGCGTCAATCGAAGCCAGCTTGTCCCTATAGACATTAGCTTTGACATACCCCCACAAAAAATAATCTAATGGTGTCAAATCGCACGATCTTGGCGGCCAATTGACCGGCCCGAAACGTGAAATTAACTGTTCACCAATTGCGCCATTGTTTCGCGTGCTGTGTGGCATGTGGCACCGTCTTGTTGAAACCACATATCATGCAAGTCAAGAACTTCCATTTCGGGCAAAAAAAAGTTTGTTATCATCGCTCTGTAGCGTTCACCATTGACAGTAACGCTGCGATTCGCATCATCTTTGAAGAAATAGGCCCAATAATGCCGTCGGCCCATAAACCGCACCAAACAGTGGCTTTTTCGGGATGCATTGGTAGCTGTTGCAATGCTTCTGGCTGATCTTCACTCCAAATGCGGCAATTTTGCTTATTTACGTACCCATTCAACCAAAAATGAGCCTCATCGCTGAACACAATTTTTCGATAAAAAAGCGGATCCTCGGCCAGCTTTCCAAGAGCCCATTCACCAAAATTTCGGCGTTGTGGTAGGTCGGCTGGCTTTAGTTCTTGCACCAGCTGTATCTTAAAAGGCTTTACGCCCAAATCCTTCCGCAAAATTTTCCACGTAGTGCTGTAACAAAGGCCTAACTGCTGGGAACGCCGCCGCAATATTTTCTTCACTACGCACAGTACGTAAACGTGTTGGTGGTTTAATGTCCAACAAAGTAAATTTGGTGCGAAATTTGGTCACAATCTTCCGAATAGACTGCTCAGAAGGTCGAGAATGCCGATCATAAAATGGAAGCAGCGCGCGATGTACATTTCGAACCGAGCACGAATTTTGATAGTAAAATTCAATAATTTGCAAGCGTTGTTCATTTGTAAGACGATCCATGGTTAAATTGCAAACCAAACTGAAGCTGTTTGACAGTGACACAAGGTACTAAACACACGTCAGCTGTCAAAACCAGTGTTGCCAAAACCAAACCAGCTAAAAAATCACCCTTTATTAGAAATATAATCGCCAATTTGACGCCAATTCGTTGCTTAAGTTGCTCTAAAGATCCTATTTCGGTAATTTCAAAATTGATAAGAGCATTGAGTTTTGAAAACACAATATTTACATACATAATGTATAAATTGCCTTAGAAAAACTAAAATAATAAATAATAAATTACATTACATTTGTATTTAAATAAATTCATCTTCTAATTGTCATAAACATAAAATGACAATGACAAAGAAATAGCACACATCCTAGCTTAAAGCAAGCTTAGCTTTTCGCAAAAAAACATATTCTACTCATGTCCTTTTTTAAACTGTCTAAAACAATTTTGCTAGTATAGTAACCTTGATCCCCCTTCCAATTATGACCAAAGAAAAATCTTTCTTCTTCCCATGAGACCTGACATTTGACAGAATTTATCTTCTTCCACGCAACAATTGCCCGCCTCCATATCTGCAGCGTATATACACCACGTACAAATGACTATGGGTTTGCAAACAAAGAAACAACAACGAAAAGTGCACAGCAACTAATATGATGATGTTAAGGTGACCATTTGACATTTTTTGAAAAAAGAATATGCTTATAAGATTTATATAAAAATAATATAAATCTGACTCCACCATCACCTATTTATTTATTAAAATTGTACCTCAAAAAAATAAAAATTACTTAAATGCTCAAGTTCATCTAACACTCTTATTGACAGTTGTTTTAGCTCAACATAAATAATGGGTATTCTTCTAAGTGCTAACTTCAGACTGTCAGTGTCATTTTTATCCAGCAGTCTTTGCAATTTTATTGAGATGACTTAGCTAAACGCTACAGGATTCAATTTTAGAAATTTGATTCCAAAATGATGGGTTTGTGCGCAAAAGTTAAAGAGCACTTTCCCCTATGATCACTTGAGACCGTTATTTGCCATATGGTTGCCATTTTCTTTGCAAGTTGATACTAGACAAACAAGAAAAGTGCATACTGACTGGAATATTGCATCGGTTGATGAGGGCATTGCAGAAGAACCAAATTTATCGACATCGTTCACTACAGCTTGGTCTTTGTCCATGGTGAGGATATGTCCGAAGTTGTGTTGAAAAAATACATTAGTCCTGAGTTTAGTTTGTTGTAAAAAGATGCAAATCTTAAAATAAAGCTCTTAACAAATAAATAGGTACTACTTTCGTACACTTCTAACCTATTAATCAGACACTACATGCTGGCAGACAAAAGTTTGCATGTTCAACTTGACAAAGACTACCTGTTACATTGCGATATATTTTGGTTTCCTTTTAAACTAAAAGCTGTTGTAAGTTCTAACAGGCTAAAAACAATGGTGTATAGCTGAAGCGGAATACGATTGTATTTCTTAATACCAGCTACAGCTTTACATTGTACCCATTTATACTCCTTTCATACATAACTTTGACACTACTACAAGCTACAGCTACAATTACACCATCATCAGCTAGTTAGACTATACACTACTGCCGACGTGCGGTACAGGCAAACCATGGGATTTATTTTGGAATTTTGGGATGTACGAGAAACTCTCCATGATATTTACTTACAACTTTAACTCTGTGTAAGTTACATCCCAAACGGAACGTGTTTTCCTAAAATTTCACGTCCTTGGTTATGAGTGGAATAAATATTTTCCACCCTAACAGTACTTGTGGCCTCACACATATCCCCAATATCCGATTTGAATTTCATTTATTTTTATATAAAAGTCTGTTTTTTTATGTATTTAATTGAGTTCTAACTTCTAAGTCCCCTGACCCTCAAATTTTGAGTTAATTTTTTGAAAATTCAACACCAATGAATATCGGCAGTAAAAGTTGTTTGTCTGTTATTTTACTTTACAAAACATGGTAACCACCGTAGGTATAGTTGTAACGTGTCACACAACAGTTGGCTTTAATGGCTTTGTGTTATGATAGTGCTGGAAAAATTTGCACAAAGGGATGATATAAGTTGGATGTGACAAGGTATACCACCCATGTCAAGTCATAGAAACAATATGCAGCTTGAGGGTCGTTTGTTCAACGTTGCAGATCTCAACCTGCTCCATTGCTCGGGGCTGACAGAGAATAAGTTTCATGGATCATTTTCTATGTAAGAAAAATATGTCAGTTGCTGCGGTTTATGACCCTTTATCTGTTACTCGAATGTATGTATGGATGTATGAATTGTTGGTATAGGTTGAAACATCTAAATTGATGTCGTCAGAAGTGGGGTTTATTGTTCTAATCTAGCCCGGGTCTAAATACTTCACCATTGACCATTGTAACATTTTTTATTATAGATGTAGCTATTTTATGTATTTTATGAAATATGGTAACTGATTATGAGCTAGCATTTAATTTTTTTCGATAAGTTGCCGGCGGGCGGTTTGAAGTGTCATTTAGTAATATTTTACAGTTCAAAATTTTTGTGAATAAAGATATGACACAAAATTGTTTGTATTTTTAAAACAATGACATTTTTGAAAAACTCGTTATCAATTCATTAACAGCTTTCACCACTTGAACGCACATTTTTAATTAAAAAAATTTGCCCAGCTGTCATGTTCGATGAAATTATTTGTGCAGTGATAAGAGGATTCAAAGCTTAAAACGTCTGTTATTCAGTTTTTTATGTTTAAATAGGAATTTATGTTAAAGAGGAAACAAATTGATCTTTCATCATTCGATCTGCTTTATCATAACTGGACTAGAAAAGAAAGATGAACTGGAAAAAAATTCCTGATTCATCGACCTGAGGCTTTGCTGTTAACAAACGAAAAAAGAATTTTACAGGATAGTTTTGGTGACAAAAACAATTTTTAAATTTATTGGAGCAAAATTTTAAACAGCCTGATGTTAAGATATTAGTATGATACTACTTAAAAAGTATTAACTTTCAAACTCTGTACTAAAATGTTCTTAGCTTTAAATAATTTTTTAACTAGTATGATACTAAACTTAATAAAATCAACTTGAACATTCCTAAAACTGCGGCATTTCGTACAAAAAAGTGAGTAAACATACCTTTTTCACATTTTTGATTGTCAATGTCACAAAATGGAGTTAAGTACGATGCTAAGAAGATAATTTGGTAGAACTTAAATCTTAAATAAAATATAGTATCTACGATGCTTACTCGTTTAAAATTTTTAACCTAGCACCATACTAAAATTACTTATTGTTGCCAAAGCTGGCAGCACTTAAGTAAGAAGTGGCGAAACTTAAAACATAGGTGACATGAGACCACCTATGTGTGAATTCATAATCGAAACCGGAAATCGACCATATTTAATTAGGTATACAAAATGGACAATCTTCAACATTCCCCTTTGATAAAGTAAAGTTTTTTGCGTTCGCACCACGGATAGCCATCAGAGCAAAAAAATTATATTTATAATAAGAAAGAAAAATAGAAAAATAAAGAAAAAAAAAAAAAACTTTAAGAAAGATATTGTAAAACTTAAGAATAACTAATAAAATTACTAATTTAGGAATTAAAGTCCTCTGAAGTCAAATCATACTCTTTTATTGAAACGACACAAAGAGGGCTCATTAAGAGTTGACACTTATACTAATAGTTCCTGATAGTTTTCTAAACTATTTCTGTTTTATATAACACAATAAGAAAATGGATTTAGAAAACTGAGATGCTTAAGCATACCAATGAAGGGTGTCCGCAGAGGGGGGGGGGAGGCCAGGGAAAACACTAGATTTTTAATCCGTTGACGATGCTCTTTGAAGATTGCGATGATTTTGTATTTGTCAGACCATCGAGTTGCGCAAGAGCTACTCATATCCTCAAAATAAAACTGTGGATTGAAAAAAAACAGCTGAATTTCACAGATTAACGAAGTTGCATTTCCTTCAGTTTATAGCACTATTTTAAATAGAATTGTGATTTATTTTTTAAATAAGTAGATTTAATTTTCACGATTTTCGTCAACAAAATCGACATGCTATCAGTTTTTAACGAGTTCCGGCTATCATTTATCGATTTTAACACATAGACTTAATGGTGCAATCCAAATTAGGTGAGTTAAATCGGGATTAACTGAAAAGATGCTTTATCCAGCGAGTTTTTTTAGTCGTTCCGCATGCATTCTCCACCAAAAAAACTGCTTCCTCAGTTAACTGTAGGTTAATTTACTTCTAATATTAATTAACTCTGGTTTAACTCACCACTGAAAAACTGGGCCTTAGAAACAAACACTGAAAATCATTTTATCCCTTTAAAACGAATCGAATACTTAAACTGTTTGATTTTTCTCCTAAGCTTGAGTGCTTAAATCAAATGGAACAAGTACAACCCGTTGTATGTAAACACACCGCATTCGATGAGTACACCCAAGTACGCTCCTGATGCTAAATTAAATTTTTCGGTGTCTCCAACACGACAGAGAAATGCTTACGGAAACCACAGCGTTAAAATGACAGTTGAAAGAACCTCACCAATTGCAAAAAAAAACAACACGCATAAAATCATAGAAAGCCAAGCTGTAATGAAAGATACAACAAATACAAGCACGAACAAAACTTAAAAGTCACTTTTTCGCACACAATTAATGGTCCGGACTATTTATTCAGTGCGAGTTACAATTATTATCAATTTCGCTCACCGAACAGGATGTTTAGTAAATAAAGGTACTTACGGCTGATATTTTCGCGTAGAAAATTAAATTTCCCACAGTGACAATTTTTTGTTTCATTTTCTTTCAAATTTGTCTAAGAGCATACATATTTAGCTGGAAATGCTTCAAAAACATATGAGAAACAAAGAAATCTCAGGTCAGCGGAAAACAACCGAATCACTTCTTCCTCTTATGCTAGCTCCCCTACAACAATTAACAAAAATATCGACCAAGAGCCGATACCCCGCTAAGAAATTTAACTTTTTGAAAAAAAAGAAAAATATTTGTTGAAGTTTTTTTTAACAAAAACGTTGCTGAGTTTTTAAGCTGACAAGAATCTCGTTGTATTGTATTACAGTGTCTGAGATTTTGCAAATAAATTCATTTGAATATTTTAACTTTACAGGACACATGACACCAGACCTATTAGATCACACAAAATCCTTGCCAAGATTAAGTATCAAATCTCAACGTCCTGTAACTTAATCATATCCTTGATTTAATAAATCATAAAAGACATATCCAAGAAAAGACAGAGAAGCACATTTTGATGAGGTGGCTTCTCAATCACTTACCAATGTCGTTCTATAAATATGTTAATTGCAGGACTAAATTCAGAAAGAAGAAGAAACCACCTAGAGATCAAAATCCTAACAAAGTCAAGAAGTTCTCTGTTTGTTTATTTATTTTCTTCTTTTTTTTTGCAAAACTCAAAAACAAAATGCCAGTCAAGGACTTCGAGAATTGTGCTTCACAAGGATTGTCATCTAAATTTTAAATGTAGGCTTCTGATGCCATTTTATCCTATCCTTTAGTTTTTCTTATATTTTAAATTCTACGAGTTATCTGTGTATATGTAGGCCCTGGTCCCATGGTCTATGCAGGCCAGACCCTCAAGGCAGGCTAGGAGTAGATAATACTAAATGAGAATTGAGTCCTGACGTGTTGTTGACTTGCCAGTCAACAGCGAATGGACGGACGAGTTTGTTTGTTGCTACTTTTAGTCGCCCATGGAAGTGTATAGCTCTTGTTAAACTTGTGAAGGGAAGTGTTTCATCAAAATAGTGTTTATATTATCTTAGTTACATATATGTATGTACGTGTGTGTATTTGAGTTATAACTTTGTGAAACTTGTCATGTTATTTTTTTTGTTTTCTCTTACAGAGATTGAATTGGAAGAAATAAAAAGTACATGATGCAGAGGTTATCACCTTTAACATCTCCAGAATGTGACAACATAATTTTGATAAAGGTTTATTTGTTTGTAGGTGTCAGAAAAGTTTGTTGGACTTAACTAGTTTCAATAATAAATAAAATATCAAGATACCTATCTAAATTTTATACATAAATAACCAAATACATATTCGGTGGCGCGACAGTTTGACAGATCCTAAGGAATAAGAACTCTCTTAGTGTTTATTATTAGACTCCGCAGGCTATCGTTTAATAGTGGGTTTAAATTGTCTATGATTAACAAAAGCTGGAGTTTAGTTTAGCAAAGACAAAATTAGAACTTATCGAAGAACTAAATCTAAATGGGTGCAAAATTTTACTAAATACAAATTAAACAAGATCTAAAGCCCATCAAAATTCAATAATTTTAAGGGTGACTAAAACAGACACATGATTAAAGAGGCATTATTTAAATTTCTTTTTATAGTTTTTTTTTTTTTTCTTAATTTTGTCTTTAGTTTGTGGTTTGTGGTGCTGATTTTACTTTATTTTTTTGGGGTCATCCAAATTTAAGGATTACCCCACTAAATTTTGTGTGTTTACTCAACTTTAACACGAAAACTTAGATGTGCTCGCCCTGAAAAACTAACTGTTAGTCTTGAAGCAGGAAGTTTTGAAAAATAATTAAAGATTTACCGTTTCTTCAAAAACACATTAGTTTTGATATAATATGTTTTCCTTTTAAGAATTACAAAAAAACAATTCCACTAGTTTTCTGGTAATAAAGGGTTTTTCAACAAGGATGCTACAAAAGTAGAGCAACAGGGACAGCAAACGACGCCATATTTCTTGCCGCTCTTTTGAAATTTCTCTTAAATACGACCCAACAACAAGTCGAAATTATTAAAATTTACTACCGAAATTCGGAGTCAGTGGCCTCAACGTTAAGAGCGCTACGTCCAATTTATGGTCGTCATAATCATCCTAGCAGATCAACAATTGAGCGTCTAGTGGAAAGATTTGAATTCACAGGCACAGTACAAAATGTCCCCGTGCCAGTGAGACAAAGAAGTGCCCGTAGTGTCGAGAATATTGCTGCCGCTGAGGCTTCAGTTGCAGAAAGCCCAAATGTGTCTCTCACACGTCGTTCTCAAGCGTTGGGCATCTCTGTGACGTCACTGTGGCGAATTTTTGCGAAAAGATCTTGGCCTACATCCTTACAAGATTAAATTGAATCAAGAACTGAAGCCGCTTGACCACCAGGAGCGTCGTATGTTCGTGAATTGGGCTGAGCAACAACTTGAAAATGATTCGGATTTTCATCGAAAAATCATCTTCAGCGATGAGGCTCATTTCTGGCTGAATGGCTTCATCAATAAACAAAATATGCGGTATTGGTCAGGCAGCAATCCACACGTACTCCATGAGTCATCATTGCATCCCGAAAAAATTACGGTTTGGTGTGTGTATCGGCAGCTCTATATTTTGGTGTAGGATAAATGAAACACGGGTAATTATAGTGGAAAATAGATAATGAAAAAACCACTGTTGTATTCTTTATTCTTTCGATTATCAACCTTCTCCGTTGGAGTCTTTCTTAGAACTAACTCACCTTTCGTTATACATTTTATATTAAGCATTCTTTCGATTAGTTTCTTTCGTTAAAAACATATGGAATATTGCATATGAAATGTATATAAAACTCAATACATCGAACGTCAAGACTTACAGAGACTCAAAGCTCTTGCCGTTCGATACAGTGTGGTTTATGGGCCGGCGGCGTCATTGGGCCGTACTTCTTCCGTGATGATCAAGACCGGCACGTTACTGGGAATGGGGATAGCTACCGTTCAATGATAACCGAATATTTTTGGCCCAATTGGATGATATGGACTTGGAGGACATGTGGTTCCAACAGGACGGCGCCACAAGCCACACAGCGAATATCACAATCAATTTATTGGAAAACAAGTTTGGAGAACCTGTTATCTCACGAAATGGTCCAGTCGCTCGGCCGCCTCGGTAGTGCGAATTGACGCCGTTAGACTATTTCCTGTGGGGCTACGTCAAGTCTTTGGTCTATTCCAACAAGCCAGCGACGATTGATGAACTTCGTCCGAATATCGAACGTGAAATTGCAGCAGTATCGGCCGATTTATGCTTGAAAACTGTCGAAAATTGGGGTCAGCGTCTGGACTTCTGCAAGCGATCCCGTGGTGGCATGCAAAAGAAGTCGAGTTCCATTTTTTTTGTTTTATTTAAAAAAAACTTTCGTAGCGCTCTTATTGAAAAACCCGATATATTAAGGTTATAGTGAAATAATATTAAAATTGTACTAAAAAAGTATTCAAATAGCTACAAGATTAAAACCAAATGTACTGGAAATCGGGATTCAGATTATGCATATGCCTTTTTAGATTCGGAAATTTTGGGATTCGATATTATGGGCCTAATCTCAAGGAGAAAACTTATTTTTTTAATGCAAGTTTCAACTGCAACTGGAGCCCCCACAACTAAATTCTAAATCCATTGCTGACCATGATCGACTTATTGGGAACTCAGATTTAAATTTTTAACTCTTACTAAATTCTATACTTTGATTGGTTGCTCCGCTTGGAGTATGTTAAGTCATCTGGCATTTTAACTCTCTCTCCGTAGTCAAAAATTACAAACTCAAGCCTGATTCACAATGCGACGAGGAAACGAGACCTGAGTGTTGTAGTTGTCAAACCAATTTCAAGCAATGAGAGTACTTATACACAATAAATTGTTTCTCGTCGTCACGTCACGCCCGCCGGGGCTCGCACTGTGGTCCAAAATGACTTTTCTCGTTGCAAAAATCAAACTTTTGAACGCATGAAGATATCAATATTTTTTTTTTTCTTTTTTAAGTAAATTTCATGAGAGGGTGTTTCTTAATCATTGGCTGAAGTGAGAATTTCCTAGAAAGAGAAGATAAAAAAAGAAAGGAATGAAAGCGAAACTTTAAAAACATTTAAACTTCTGCGAATTTTGTAGAAACAAGTCTGCGGCTATTTAATTGTTAACAGGGTGTTCTAAAGTAAAACTATTCACACATTGTATATATAAAGTTCACAAACCAATTTTTGATGTGTTTGGCAAGTATTAAAACTGTAGGTTTGTCATTTTGTGGCTCATGGATATATGTATCTTATAAAATGTTTCAGTGACCAATTTTATGTGAAAGAGTCTAGGGAAAAAGTAAACGAGTCAAAATTTTAATAAATATTTTTTTTTATAAAATAAAATAGAATAGGTACGTCTTTTAAAATTAATTATAAATTTAAATCTTCAGAAAAAAATCAATCGTTGGCATTATGATTATTTTCAACATTTAATAGACTTATGGCCAATTTCACAAGGCCCTTTTAACTATTTTAAAGGCTTTTAAATCTTAAAATGACGTTTGTTCCATACAAAGTACGTCATTTAAAAAATTAAAAGCCAGCTAAATATCTGTGAAACGGAACATTATTAGTTCTGGGAAATAACTCTAACCTATTTAATTGGACCATAAAATAATAATCCATATATCTAAATATTTCTTTCAACTTTTATGGAGCACTTACTTTCGCCTTTTTTTATATTGATTAGGCAATAATGAAATTAATGTCCTACTTTACAAGAAACAAAAAGGGGGAAGGATTATAATTTTAATCAGATTACAAAAATTTCGTTTTTCAGTTCAATTCAATTACCGTTCAACAAATTGCGCTGTAGGCGGTTAGGAAATGGCTTTTGGGATATTCTTCTTCAACTTTTCTTATTTGTAGTGTGAAATGGGGTAAAAATAAAATAATTTTCCGATTTATAAAATTCTTTTTTTTGTGTTTGAAAGGTTTTTCTTAGGAAATGGATGAAGGGATATATTTTTTTAATTTTTTTATTTATGGGGAAAATGGGGTAAACATAAAAAGTGTACGATTGAACAATTTCGTTTTTGTTTGAAGAGTTTTTCTTAGGAAAGGGTTTAAGGGATATTTTTGATTACAAAAATTTTTTCTGCGTTGGGAAAGTAATAAAGGTTGGACGAAGATGATCATATTTTAACGAATTTCGCCATTCATAACATGAAGTGGGCCAAAACTCAGTAAGTAGTATTCAATTACAAAATTTGTAATTTTATGTGCAGTTGAGGTTTGTCTACCCGTGCGAAGCCGGGCGGGTCAGCTAGTATAATAGACAAAAAATATGTTTTACACATTTGAATTAAAAAAAAAAAACATTTTATCCACTAAAATCAATCTCTTTCTCTGTCGCTGCGCATGAATACCCCTATTATGTGTATTTTTGGTTGTTCCTATCAAAAGTTAATAGATACCATGGATCTGTTTTTGAATTCAAATACATTCATCGACAAAGTTGTTGTAGAAGTAGAATACAATTGAAACGCTTCAAAAGCCAAAGGAATTTCTCACATTAAGAGGTTTTTGGAAAAAAAAAACTCATGCATGTGTCAAAACCTGACAAGGATCCTTTAATTCAATTTATCTCGAACGAAAATATTAAAATGTCAACGACAAAACGATAATTCTATAGAAATTGGTCTCTATGGTGACTGTGTTGCGGTGGGATGCTTATCATTTTTGATATATGTTCCTACGTGGGTTGTTCTAATTTACCCCCCTCCTCCCCATCGATGTCACCCTTTTTTGATGCTGATGATTTTTTTCGGGAGCAGTAAAGAATCCCCTTTGAAATCAAGTGACAGCGAATGATGAGGGGAGTAAAAGTGTAATTTTAAATGGGAGGGTTTTTATTATTTTCATGTTTCGAATGAATGGGAAAACAGTATCAAGAGTAAAACGAGATATCAGATAATATCTCATCTCATTTAACATGAACTCTATTTCAAAGATATATACAAAAACAGAACCCAACCATTAGTGGCACGCCATTTCGAGATGAAAACCCATCATCGTCGTAGTCTTTTTTTTTTATAAAGAAGTGGTTTCCTTAAACGTGGCGAAAAAAGGAGCATTACATGAAAAATGATAGGACCTCTCCCGTTTCCCACTTTCTTTTTCTATAATAGCTCTCCAGTGATGTTTTATTCCGGTATTCTGTTTTTCTCTTACCAGAAAACGTTTTTTAGGAGGAGCTCCTTCCCAGCATCCCTAATGTACAGTTCTTCTTGGTTGAATATTTCTTCACCCTCAAAAGAGATAAGTGGCTTTGTATTCTCTTTTACCTCACACCGCTTGAATTTCCTGATGGTTTTTACCTTGGTATAGGGCTGGTGTTTTTCTTAGTTTCAAGGACTCGAAGAAAGTTCCCGCCAGTCGTTGTCATATGCGACAAAAAGTAATATGGCAATGTGTATGTAGAGTATATTTTCTATGCTTGAAGGTATGTATATGTCACCTACTTAGTAAGTTTTACACATCATGCAAGACTTCCGGCGTGGAATTGGTCTTATGTAGATGCAGGAGACGGTAGCTCTGTAACACACATAGATAAACACACATTGACTTCACTGCAAATTGGTGTTAAAGTGAGCGTGTGTGAGTTTGTTCTATCCTGGCATAGTCAATTTGAAAGTAATAATGCCAAAAGATATCATTTAATTTGAGGGCACATTTTCTTTTTTAATTTAAGATGAAGATTTTTGTTGGTTAGTAAATTAACTGGAAGGGCAACATCATAATAAGTGTTTGCAATTTGCCTGTTCATTATAATGTCAAATTATATACGTTTATACAGGGTTTATACAAATACATGCCCATGTCGTTTGCCAAATGACTGGTTTGATTAAATGGAGGTAAGCTAGAACGCACGCTGTTCAGCCGTAATAACACTCCATAGCGACGTATTTTTCGTGACTAAATTGTTAAGAACCGGCTTTATGATCCGCACTATCCGCGCAACACTGTACGATAGAATAAACATGAACAGTTATAATATTTATAAGCGATAGTTACCCATTTCAATAATAGAGACCAGTGCCAGTTAAGATAGAAGGAATCAACTTCATATTCTGAACTGTAAAAAAAGAAAATTGGAAAAGCTTCCTAGAAAATTTACGTGCGTTATCTCACCGTTAGCCGAAAGGTGGAATATTAATAAATTTGATTTGAATATTTCATTGAAAATCGCCATTTTTAAACTTTTGGATAACTGCAATTTGTCGCATATACAAAAGCCTTCGACTACCTGAGTGCGAATTTATACAAGACAGACGTTTTATAGTGCCTACTTTTTTATAAAACCTTGAACTTCATATGTAACTAAAGGGTGGGTCAAAAGTCCTTTTCCCTGTAAATCAGTAGTAAAGTTATGAACGAAATGAAAAAACTAATGAAACATAATGTAAAAATTTTCCACAAAATAAACTTTTATTTGTAACTAGCTATTACCGACCCACTTCGCTGGGCGTAAATTTTACTTTAGCAATACTTTGTTATGTATCTATGATTTAAAAATTTAGTTTTAAAATTTGTAGTCAATATTTAATTGCGATTTGGAATAATTTCATTTCAGCCTGAACGCATGGGTTGATTGTTTAGTTGGTTCCTAGCATTACCCGGACACGTTTTTTGTATCTATTATAACAATACCTGCCATACAATATTGTTTAGCCGTACTCAGAAAACTCATTGTTTTACGCACAAAAGAGTGCTCTCGAGAGACTTAAAAATTTCCCCTATCTGTGATTTTCGGTTCAAGCAATTTCTGAGGACGGAAATGTCTACACAACTCAAAGGCTAATATTAGCATTCGAAGAAGAGCCATGACATAAAAGTAATCGTTTTTTTTCCATTGGTAAATTCAGATACAATTCTGTGTCAATATTTAAAAAAAAATCTTCATCTCTTGATGCACTTTTAGAAGAGAAAAATGAGCTTGATGAAGTAACCGATTCATTTGAAAACACTTCCCTTTATTATGAATTATTATTTCTAACATATTTTGGACACAATTTTCACATCCGAAATAAATTAACCAAATCAAAAAACGCATTTGAAAACTGAATCCTGTAAATTATGTTGGTATTAGTATTACATAATATTTTTTTTTAATAAATAAAAAAAAAACAATTTATGTTGGCCAAAATCTGAATTTTGAAAGATCCAAATCAAAATAAATTGATTTATTTTACCAATGGAAAACTCCATAAAAATCTTCATTTATAATTTTTGAATTAAATTTGTTTTGAAAGAAAACAATTAAAACAATAAACTGACCAGGCAAATAAATAATTGACGTTTTGCAATCTCCAAGTTGGGGCAATTTAATTTTTCCGGTGGCACAACACATATGTACCTTTTTTTTCTCCATTAAATTTCAGAGCAATTATTCAGCTCAGGAATGTCACGAAATAAAGAAATCAAAATTCAAAAATGAGATTTCAGGTATTTGCTATGTCAGAAAGAGACTAATTATAAATACATTTTTTTTCTTTAGTATTTTGACAGCAAAACTGAGAAATTTATTGGGGAATCCTGTTCCGCTTTTAATTAAGATTTCTGAGATCTCAGTATAGCGTGCTTTGCTTTTACATCTAACAGATGGTGCTGTTTTTAAAACCTATAGAAAAACACGAGCGTATGCGAATGCAACGTTGCGTTGAGTCAAAATTCCAAGGCAATCGATGAAAACTTTCGGAGATCTAGTATTTTGAATGCTAATATGAAACTATACCTCACTTCATACCTCTTTTTTATGGTAATTTTCATTCGGTCCGCAGCAAGATCCAATGTCATGAAGGTTCACATATGAGCGATGCATAGCAAAAAATCAACCACACAAGTCCCAACAAAATCCGGTTAGGTTAGTTGTGTATATTTCCACCCAAAATTTGCTGTTAGCTCTTTTATATTATTTTATTTCCTCAATTTTTGGCAATAAAACTGTGATATTTGTCTATTAAATAAAGTTACTGTATTGCTTATATATCAGTATGGCGGGTGTTTTTTTTATGCACAACATTTCCCGCTGTTTTTTTTTTTTCTAAAAACACGCCACGAATAGGTGGCACTTAAGTTTTTCATATTAGGAGCTAAGGCTTAGTTTCATAGCCAGCGTAAGTGGAACTTAAGTCACCAACATCGGAGACTTAAGTGCCACTTATTCAGGTAAGTGTGCACTGTGATATCGCGCCTTAATCTTTCACATCGCCCATTTAAGTGCAACTTTTCTGACTGTGAAACTGGTGCTAAATTTACTAGACCGAAAAAAATGTGGAAAAAAGCAATAAGTATACATCAACCCTCTTTTTCCTCAAATATAACCCACCGACTTTTGAATGTGAAGACTAGTAGGTATACAAACCCATCTTGTATTTGTACAAAATATGGAACAGGATAAAATGAAAATCAATGAATTCGAGCATTCATGCAAACATTTTAAAAAAAATAAATTTGTAATTAAGGTATTTGTAAAAAGTGTGTTAAATCAAATCAAAAAAAATGTGTACAATTGAAAAAAAAACAATTTTATTTTATAATCTTAAAGCGTGAAAATTGAATAAATTATGCATAATCTGGAAACACCACTAATGACAGCGGAATGATTGTGTTCCTATTTAAGATAGAGTTTAATCAAATTGTGTCAATTCTTATACCTTGAATTAATGTAGGTATACCGTATAATTAATTGCAGTTGATTGATTTGCTTATGGGTGACACTTGGTGTTGTGATGTGCACACATTGGTGGATATTTGCATAATCTTAATTAACTTTCAAGGAGGTTCATATTGAGTGCTCTATTTTGGTTTGTGTTTGGAATATTTGATATACTTATGTTAATTTCAAGGGGGTATAAGATTCGAGCCAATTTATCTGATATGGAATATTTTTGTTTGTGTTATGCGATACAGTCTTTTATTTCACGAAAAATTATAACGAAGTGACTTAATCATGTCCACTCAAAATGGTAATCACAATTCGAATGAGGTAGTAAGACAAAGATTTGTATAATACAACCCCACGAAACACGAACAAATATGTTAAAGATTTATACAATATGGTTTGAATATTGTCTTAACATTAATTTAGTTGGCAGACAGAAATTGGCACATTTTTGTTTACATCTCTTTAAGGTATATTTGATTGTCGACAGTAAAAAGGACATAATCATAATAAATAAAAATAAGACTTTTAAACTTAAAAAAAAATGGTAATTATTTTTAACACATTTATGTATATTGGAGTGCTGGTTATATATAAATATATCTGGCAACTAACAGTTATCTACAACTGTCATTAAAAACTTTAATTGTTATTTTTTTAAACTTGTTGAAGATGATTTTGATGGTAAAATATAGCTTAGGAGTGGAGTAATCATTCTTAAACTAAAACTTCCGCATATAATCATGTGCTTATATACTGATTTTAAATAATATTGCATTTAAAAATTTTACAATCCATTTTTTTTCTATATATCTAATGATACCTACATGATAATTCATATACCTAATGTTATTAAACCACTAATCCAAGTACGCAGCTGGCATACTATTTTTACTTGCGATATAGCGATATAGGTATTGTATGGCAAGTTGTAGATTCGTAAAAAAATTTAATTCGGGATTTTGATCAAACTTGACATTACTATGATAGGGAAGACGAAAGAATTGGTTCTCGCAAAAACGTCCGTCTGTCTGTTCGACCACAGCCTTGGTACCTTGCATTGCTTGGCCACTACCCCGAATTATTTTTTTTATTTCAAAAAACAACGGTACTTGTCATTCAAAATTTTCCTGGCCAAAAAGGGAAATCTTATTTTTCCAAAAAACGGCTCCAAAGAATTTCTCGATAACGGTTCAACTGATTTTGATCAATTTTTTTTATGAAAAATAATTGATACATTTTAAAAAAAAAAATTTTCGGATTTAAAATTTTTTTTTTTTAACTCAATATTTCAAAAACGACTTTGTCGATTTTCATTAAACTCGGCAAAAAGCAGATATTTAACATTTTTGAGAAGATACAAATGTTTAAAAACCGTTAAGCGAAATATCTTTTTGTATCGAAATTAGTACGATCTATACCTACCATGTAAAATTATTAAAGTTTACATTTTATTATTATAAATACGATAAAACAAAAGATTTTACTGAAGAAAAAACCGAAATGCTAAATGTATTTTTCATAGAAAATTATTCATCATTATCATTTTTTGAGACAAGCATTTGGTAGAGTGAAGCATCAACGAGCAATTTTCATATTCATCCACAAAAGACTTATGGAGATCGCAGAAATACAGATTTATAGCACCAAATTGTTTTTGTTAATTTTTTGTCTTTTGTCAATTAAAAAAAAATATACACGACTGTATCGCACGAACTTGCTCTTGTGGCAATCAACAATGCAGCCAAGCCATGAGTTGAAGGTCAATTTTTATGGTTCAATACTGAAATCATATATTTTAAACGAGAAAATATAAAACAAAAGTCAAAAGTACTAAAAAATTGCAGAAATAAGCAAGAGCAGCGATGTGATTGGTTTGGCTGAGTCTTCCTCCAGACGCTAAAGATGATCAGTGCTTCCAAAAACATACATTTTTTAGCGACCACAAAATATAAGAATCTTTCGTTTTTGGTGCGTGTTTCTGCAGACTTCAATGAAAAAAACAATTAATTAACTGTCAATCACATCGAACCGTTATAGATTGCTACTAGCGAAGCCATTTACTCATGAGAACGTTGTCACCTCCAAAGGAAGGCGGTTATTAATGACCCTCGATTGTTAGAAAATTATTTGGAATACATTTTTTTTCGCAAATTGAACAGTCAAAATGTAGAGTTAGTATCGCAAATATGGCCCACCCTTAACTTTTTTGTAAATAAAACAGTCAGTTTTTCGGTAATTGACTTGTTTCTTTTTTTAATACTCAAAGAAATTATTTTATAATCAGCCTTCATAACAAAAAAAAATAAAAAACAACTTAACTAAAATATATAAATAAAAAAATAAAAAACTCATTTTAACATTTTTCAAAAAAGTGCTGCTAATATGGACAGCCTTGTGTTATATGGTAAATGTGATGGTCCATATTACCGACACTTTTTTTTTTCACCCGGTGTTAAATATGGTGTATATGGTGCATGAGGTGGGCCATATTTAATGCATATAGCCTTTTCGTTGTACTTTTAACTTTAAAGAACTTTAAAAAATATATTTTAAATTTTGGTTTCACATAATGAAATATAAATCTAAGCACAACAAAGTCTCAAAAAAATATTGATATATTTGCGCAAAATTTAGTATAAAAACACTTACAAAAATTTACCAAAAAATTATATGGCCAATGTTTTTCAAACTTCAAATTCCGCGCACATTTCCTGCTCCTGAGTCTCCACTTTTTAATATATCAAAACCACTAAGATTCTCTTCGAAATAAATGCATAGCGGGTAACCTATGCTCTTCCAGTAGGGAAATATTACGGTGGGCCATATTACCAACATGGGCCATATTTGCAGCACTTACTCTACTTTTTTGGAACCAACATTTTTCCCATACATATTACCGATAAGCAATACAAAATAAGATGCGTGTTTTTAAAAATTTTAAACTATCCCTGTGTTGGGAAACATACTATAAATCACCTCGTTTATAAAATTAAATCTCATCCATCCTCTCCTTATCCATCGTTAAACTAATTTAAAATCCACAAGTGCCACCTTATCTTGTCTAACCCCTCCCAAAGACTCATTTTATCCACCCAACTACATTTCTCTGCGATAAATTACCTGTCTAACTTTTAATTGAATTTTGGAGGTAGCTACTGATTTCTTCTGCTGCTCTTCGTTTAAAAATATGTCAGCTAATGCAGGCGATATAGGTTTAAGAGCCTGCGAAAGTTTTCCTCTTTCATTTTTCCAACTTTAACAGATTTCCATCATATTCTCAACTTATATAAAATATAGTTTTTATTTATATTCGTTTCTTTAAAAAAAAAAACATAAAAAATCCTTTTCTGGTTTTTAACCACACTAAGCCCAAGGCTAAGTGGGATAATACCCTTTTCGTGCTCTTGTTTGAGGAAAAATATATAAATAATTCTCTTTTTTGTAAGTTTAAAAAAAATGAAGAAAAACGGAATAAATGTTGGCTCATAGCATTATGTGGGATAAACTTCTTTGCTTATATATATTTTTTTTTTGTTAAACTAAGGATTATGTGACATTTCTTGAGGACATGTTTACATGTCTTTTAGAACGAAAGGCACGATGCAACTCCCACAGGGGCATTTACTTTGTGAATGAGAGACTTAGTGCTTCAAGGATTGTTTTCCTGTTAGATTGTTTACAATAAAACCCAACGTAAAGCACATATATACATATATGTGCATATGTATATAAATGTGAAGAATTTCTTCCAGAGAGCTATTCTAAAATTGATTTTTAGTATATTAATTTTTTTGGTTATACTCCAACTTTGTTTTTTTTTTCAACGCCGCGTTGCCACCAGTGTATGGTTTACAATAGCAAAGTTCATGAAAGTAAATGTATGACAAAAAAATACAAAAGTATTAACACCCTCCATTAATTTTTAATTCGTCACTTAATAGGGATCTTTTATTAAATTTTTATAAAATTTCATTAATTTTTTAATGGAGGGTGAATTTACAGTCTTTTTGATGTGGAAACATTTATGCCAGCGGCCGGCGCGCGGTAAGGTAAACTAAAAATTGTGTGAGTGCCGGGACTCACGGTTTATACATATTTGTAAACATCAACGTGAGCGGATCCAAAACGGACTTGTTTTTGCTTGAAGGGGATCTTAAGATTTTTTTCACTGAACGCACCCATCCTAGTATGCAGGACGTAACGTTGCACAGAAACCTTCACGTTTTTTTCACTCTACCGCCAGCATAGATGTTTACACATCAAAAACGTAAGTTTACGTGAAATAAAATCCGTGCAGCATGTTCCGTGTAGCACGTTCGGGTAATACGTTACTTACGATACGGTTTCACTATGTACAAATATATGATATTATATTGGGTACTTGCATTAACAATTTTGATGTTTTGTCGACCCCGTCCCCGCACTCATAAATTTTTTAAGCCAGGTCTAACTTTAATTTTGAACAAAACACATGAAATTTTATTCAATTTCTGTTCAATCTATAGAGATTACAATCTTTGATAGATAATTGTTACTTTTTTATATGTGACCTTTGTTTTCAAACTTATTAGTGTCTAATTTAAGCGGGCTGTAGGTCAATTAAAAGATGTTAAGTTACTGCGACGTTTCGAACATGTATAATATACTGTGTACATGTATTATAGACTGTGACAACTTGAGCAGCGCATACAGTCAGCTGATAAAAAAAAAATTCAACCAATGTTGACTGATTAAATAAGTTTTGATGGTGGATGATGACGATATTGTTTTTATTTTCTCTTCTTTGTGTATTTTCTCCGTTTGATTCTGTTGCAAAAAGTAATTGTATTAGAAGATCTGCATTTGTCAATTTAACTTAATTTGTATTTTTCAGTTGCAATAATTTTAAAATTTTTAAATTCTTCCGGAATGTGATTTTGTTGTAAAACTTAAGTTGTTTCTTTTTTGAATTTGTAAGTTAACTTGACTTTTTCACATTGTTATAGTGAATTAATTTATATATATATTTTCAATATTTTTATATTTTATCAAAAATAAAGGCCTGATGAAGAACATATACATGTTCGAAACGTCGCAGTAACTTAACATCTTTTAATTGACCTACAGCCCGCTTAAATTAGACACTAATCTTTGACAGACACTTTATGCGCAATCGAAAAATTTTGATATTTGAAATTGTAGGTAATTAAATGCTTACATGTTGCGCAAACCAAAAATTTGCAGCTCTCATAGTTGCTTTATTATTGAATTCCATTAAAATAAGCCTGAAGTAAGGGGATGAAATAAATCTATAGTAATAAGAATTTTAAAGTATAGTTGGAATCCAAATTTTTAACTTTTTAAATGCTCTTGGGTTGCAAAAACCTCGATATTTTACTTCAAATAGTTTTGATATGTAAAAATCTATGCTGGCGGTAGAGTGAAAAAAAACGTGAACGTTAGTGTGCAACGTTACGATCTGCATACTAGGATGGGTGCGTTCAGTGAAAAATATCTGAAGATCCCCTTCAAGCAAAAACAAGTCCGTTTTGGATCCGCGCACGTTGATGTCTTATTTTAGCGGAAACTCTTGGAAAAAAAACGATGCAATCTACAAAATTTGGTATTGTGCTTTATTATTTGTTTAGGGTCACAATTCTTGCAAAATAAATTTTGGATTTTCTCATATAAAACATATAATCTTTCTTAAAACTTGAAAGTATTAAAAACGTTTGAAACGTCGTCTATTCGAATAAATTAGTAATAAACAAGACCTAAAGCCCACTTAGGAGAAGTTCAGATTTTCTCATTCTTTTAGATATTCGCAGTTCACTTTTGAGCTAACTTAAAACTTGAATATCAAATAAAACCTTTAGAGCTACAAATTTTGGGTGAGCGCATTTTAGTTAAAGGCTTATTTTAAAAGCTACAATTTCTTGCAAACAAAAATTTTTTGAAAATCTCATTTTTTAGATTTTGTCCGTCAACTTCCCTTTTTATTTAAAATGACCAGAAATGCACTTTTTAAACTTAAAATAAAAATAAAAATGATTCATAAAATCTACAAAACTTATATTTTTGCAACAAATTAACATTTAAAAAGCTACAGTTTTGGGCACAAAGATAATATATGTATTATTTTCGTACTTTTGTCTGCTAACTTCAGACTTATTTTAGCGGAAACTTTAATAAATAAGAAACTCTGCGAGCTAAAATTTTTTAGTTTGCGGAACAAATTAGCAATAAGCTGCACAAATTCAGATATACAAATTTTTGATTCTGCCAAAAAGTGTCCGCCCAAGGAAGGGGGGTTATTAGTTTTTTTTTAACTAAGCACAACTTCCGGCATATGCCCTCCATGACTGCATCTGATGGATGTCATCTGAGAGTCTATTTATAGGTTAAACATACAAAAAAATACTCTTATGTGTGATCACACTGTGGTTCTAAAGTCCGAAATAAATTAGTTATGATAGCCAATATTTTATCTATTAGCCAAATCTTAGTTCAATTGCAGGCAGGTAGTATTAAAAGAGTGTACAACAACAATAACAATATATCTCCGATTTGCACATATGCAATATGCATACAAGGAAATTATATTATTTAAACTGGAAAATTGTTTTAAATCAACAAAATTAGAAAAAAATTGTTTAAAATACTTCTGGAACTGTTATAAATCCAAAGTGATGTGAGCCGTCTGATTTCTTTTATAAATCTTAATTTATGAGAAAAAAATTTAAAAATCGTAGAAGCAGTTTTAAAAATAATACATTTTTATGATATTAAATTTTGTTAACATTAAAAAAAAAATGGTACGTTAAAATTTAAATTTAAAAAAAAATCTTCCACCCGTTTTGGAAATATCGAATTTTCAAAAAATAATCAAGAAATATTTTTTAAAAATCTAAAAATAGATTTTTTGAAATTTTTGATATGCAATATTATTTAAACTTATTATCAGCTTCTATATACAAAAATTAGGTCTAATCGGTAATTCAAATATTGAGAAACCGTTCTATGATAGGTACTTTTAATAATTGTAATGTAAGTAAAATTTAATTATTTTTAAATGCTAGACCTTAATAAATTCAATACACAAACAAAATTTTATCAAAATTGTTGGAGTTTAATTGAGAAAAAAAAATATTTTCTTTAACCGTTTTTCAATATTTGTATTGGAGGTACCGTAAGTTTTGGTTACAAGAATAATTTTTGTCTAAGATCTTCTAGATAATGTTAAAAAATTGCTTTTTACCAAGTTTGATAAAAATCGACCAAGTCGTTTTTGACTATCTATATAAAAAAAAAAAAATTCAAACCATTTTAAGAGAGAGTTGAACTATTTTCGTGAAAAGCGAAAATCAAATAATGGTTCTTCGCGAACTGGCATTAATAACAATTTTTCGCAACCATTTTTTTATTGAAAGGCAGCTTATACCGATTAAAATCTATTGATTTTTTTTTTAAATCTGCTTAGCCGATTTTAGGTGAAATAAGATTTTCCCTTTTGACCAAAAATTTTTTTATGATAGGTAGGTACATACCGTTTTGTTTGGTCTTAGAAAAAATTTAAAAAAAAATGTCGGGGAATGTAAAAAAACGCTAGGTACCAAGTTTAAAGAAAATCGACCCATCCGTTCAGGCTGCAGTCGAACTGACAGACAGACGAACGTTTTCGTGAGGCCCACTTTTTTGTCTTCCCTATCATAGTAATGAAGTTTGATCAAGAGAGGAAATCCTGATTTTGTATGGTGTTTATGGAAAAATGGACTCTAACGGACAACGGCAATATTTTCGGCAGATCTTCGCTGACATATAGTACGGGTGTTGGCTGAATGTTCACCGGTTGACTCAAATTTGGCCACCAAACATTAAAAAGTTGAATGGGAGAGATAATTTTATCCAAATCGTAAAACATGCGCGCCACAAGCGAATTTTATAATAAAGTTTTATTATTTGCACGGAATCATCTTTCCTTATATTCTGTACATTGATACCAAGATAACTTCGAAGGGCGATGCATAAGTCTGGCCAGGTACGTTCAAGAAAAATAAACAATCGTCAGTAAGCAAAAAATTAATTTTAACAAAATTTGTAATAGGTAATATGAATGATTGGCGGTTTAATACTCACACGGCTGATAAGGAGTTGATTTGACCATACAATACATGAACAAATATTATATATTATTTTACATAAATTTCGAATCATATGTATATGTACGGCCTTATTATTGTATTGTTTTTGTTGTTGTATTGCCTCTTTTTGGGCTAAAACGAGAACCCTGGTAGAATCTACTTGTATCTCCCATCATTTTATTATCCAATGGTACATTTTGATGTTGAAAGGTTAAAACGATAAAAGTTTCAACCAAGTACATTTAAAATATAGATAGAAACAGTTTCCTTGGTGAGGAGACACAAAGCCTCTATTGTTGAATTATTTATGAGAGGAGTCCGTCTTATGGTCCACAGCAAAAAACTTTTCACAAATATTTATTCGTTTTACTCTGCACTTCAATTTCAGTCCCCCAAGAAATATAGAAACTCCTCCTCATGAAGTATTCAATTTATAAACAATTTTCAAATTGAAAAAAAAAAAGATTATCAAGTTCATCCATTATAGACGATTTTTCATGAAGTATACAGAAAGAGAAAGACAAACTATAACCCCAGGAATGAAAAAAAAAATATTTTCCAAAATACTTCTTGTCTTCATTTCTATAGAGAGATGTTCTGACAGGTCGTTGTTTTTTGAATTTTAAAACATATTCCACACAAAGCAAAAAAAATCTATATAGAATTGAGTGGCAGACTCACTGGTCCGTCGATGCACACAGTGGGCAGTTTCTTTGAAATTATATACAAAATATTGTTCTATCAGAGTTATTGAGTTAAAAATGGTAGCCGTGTTCCTTTGGAGGTTGCGAACTACTCATGAATAGATGCAAACAATAATCTAGTACTACCAACTACTCGTGCTCTCATGGCGAGTAGATAAAGTTTGTAAGAAAACCAATTTTGTGTGTTCCATTCAAAATGGCAAGCAAAGTACTCATGAGTACTTCGCAACCTCCAAAAGAACACGGCTAATAACATTAAACAAAATAAAAATTTACTTAGTATATAAATGAAAACAGACACTGAGTGGTCGAACGGACCAAATGCTATAACCAAAGACTCCATATTAGCCGTGTTTTTTTTGCAAGTCCATATGGATTTGTCGAAAAAAACGACATCGGGACTAATAGTTTTACACGTAAATACAACAACAACTTAAATCCATATAGACTTAGCTAAGTCCAGATAATTATCGGGACTTACGTACTATAAGTAAGAAGTTCCTAAGTCCCGATGTCGTTTTTTTCGACAAATCCATAGGGACTTGCAAAAAAAAACGCCTATTATAATTTTAAGAAAGCCAGAGATAAATTTCCGAGTATTATTTTTATATAAGGAGAAATTGTTGATACCGTTTTTAAAAAATATTTTATCAAATCAAAATGGATTTGTCATTTTTTGTCATGAAGCTAAGGAAAAAAAACGTAAGGGAAATAATATGCACGACTACTTTAAAATTACTTTAAAAAATTGTATGATAATATATCAAAAGTTTCATGAGAAGGTGTAAAAAAAAGTCATACGTTAGGGTAGTTGTACTTTAAGAGCTAAAATCACTGGGCCATATTGCTTATTTAAAAAAAATATTATTATTTCTCTTTAATTGTAACTGGTTTTATTCCAATTTTAGAATTTCTTTGTTCCATCGTATATTGCACACAAAGCTTTTGTTAGCCAATAAAATGTTTGAAAATACTTTATGGTTAACACTTTCGTGGCGTTCATATAAAAAAAAAAGAAAAGTTTTTGTGTTTTTAGAAAAAGTTTTTGAACGTTTATAGATGAAAGAACGATATAGAATTGCAGGTACGTATAGTTTGATTTCAATTTGGAAAATAAAGAGAAGAACGAAAATTGAAATAACTGAAAAATTTAGGTCATCTGTCATATTTAAATAAATTTTGTAAAATACACAATTGGGTCGCAGGAACTTGGTTTTTTATATAAATGTGAGATCACACTGTGTGGTTTTAAAGTCTGAATATTGTAAACTTATTTTTCTGATTTTAAAGGAAATACATTAGTTATAAGAGCCTATATTTCAATGCTACCTGTTAAAAACATAATTGAGAACACAAAAAAGAGAAATGTGGCACCGTGTTGCACATATGCATGGCAAAGATATTATAACATTTAAACTGTAAGATCGTTTTAAATCGACAAAAATTGAAATATACCTCTAAATCTGGTTTGCCACCAGCACAGTGAGAAGAACATTTTAAAAATCGTTTTAAATTTAAATTTAAATCGGGTCATTTTTATACCTATCTCAAATTTTGTAAACATTTTTGAGAACAAATTTGATACTCTAGCTTTAAGTGTTTATCAATGTGTAGTTAAAAATTGAATTTCGAAAAAAATCTTCAACCCCTTTTCCAATTTTTTGATGTATCAAATTTTAAAAACACATTATTTTTATTATTTTTTTTAATCCAAAATTATTCTTTTTGATTACAATATTATAATTTTATATACAAATTTTATTTTAATCGGTTAAACAGATACCCAATGAGATAGTAAAAAATCAAAAAAAAAATTGTGAGTTCCGGGACTCACGGTAATATGTGTAAACATCAATGTTTGTCCAAGAGCCTAATTTTTGTCACCGAAAGTACTCAAAAGAAAAGTGGACATGCTGAATAATTAACACTGCATTAAACATCTATAGAAAGTGCTTAAAAGTCTAGTGTTGAAAGAACGGCAGCGAAATACCACGGTATCGAAATTTCCAAGTACTAAAAGGCTGGTGGTGAAGTCTCCAACGAACGGTGAAAGTTCGGTACTGAAAGGTACTGCTTCGTAATTCATTCTTAATTTTAAGGTGTCTACACATAACACATGCTTATTGCTTATGAGTTATGATCATGACCAAAAACACTCTATATGAAGATACCAATCTTTCGTACGTATCACCCTCCAAAACCCATTTGTTTACATTGTTGTTTTTGTAATTTCGTTTTGTGTCCATGAATAGATGTGAATTGCAACAACAATTTAAAGGGGTGGGATTGTTCTGTTTTCCCAGAACAACCATTTTGTATGTGCAAATAACGCAGCCATCTTTAAAAAAAACTCAACTCACCAGCTTTTCACCATGAAAATGGCGGATGTTAGGTGGGATATCGGGATGTGTTGAAAAAAACACCAATTTAATGGTGCTAAGTCTGCTATTACACTACGAATTTCGCGTGATGAAACTTCTTTAAATTTTTCTTTGAAAATTCATCCTGTGAGTAGTTCGCTGTTACACAATGATTTTTAAATCTTTGGCATTTAACAGAAAAGTCTGTAATAAAATAAATAACGTGATAAGTTAGAATTTATACATTGAAATTTCGGTCATCGATAGTTTTCTATTGGTTTCGCATATACATAGCATAAAGGCTGTCCCAAACCAACGCGAAATATTCGAGCGAATATGCGACGACTGAATAATGTTCGAAGATTCGCATCGCGCCAGTGTGGGTGCTCCCATTAATCTCCATTTAAATAAATTAAGACAGGCGAAAGTTTCGTCGTCGTTCTGCAGTATTCGCTTTGGTTTTGGAGAGCCTTATAATGCTCTTAAAAGCCATGTTTTTTTTTGCAAGCCCGGAGGGATTTGGTTAAAAAGAAATGATATTGGGGATTATCTATTGATTTATTGATTAGAAGTACATATGCAATTCACGCCGTTAAAACAGTTTAGCCCCGAAAATTATGTGCTCTTAGCTATGGCTGGAGAGGATTAGTTGTTGTTGCATTTAACATGTAAATTCCTTAGCCCCGACGCGACATAGTTTTATTCGATCAATTTCCTCCAGGCTTGCAACGAGACAAGAGACATGCCAATTTATAACAGTTATAACAATTTTTGGCCAATAAAAGCGGGCGTACGTTTACGCGCTTCGCACTACTTAAAAAAAAATTTTAGGTGCTTGAATTATGCCCACCGGCGCAGGACCCTGGCGCTGCAGGGCCGCATAAACAGTAATCTTATAAACAAAAACTGTTATAATTGGCATGTCTAGTCACTTCCTGCAAAAAAACACGCCTAAAGTTGTCTTACAACAGTTGCGTTGATTCTCTGATTTCTCATTGGTTTTTTTTTGTGTCATGTTCACAGTCTGTTTCAATAATTCGAGAGCGAAATACAATACCAAACAATCGTAGAAACAAAACAAATAATGACAAAAGACAATCGAATATACTTAAATTGATTATAAATTTTCACGTTCAATTTGTTTCCACAAACTTATCCTTATAAGGTTGGGTTAGCACTTGATAACTCGTTGCTCCTTTTATTATACTTTTTGAACATACCCATTGAAACTCGTAAATAAACGACATTTTGGTGGTGAATGTACGCTTACTGCATGTGTGTGCAAATAAAGCGTGGTGGATGTACGCTTACTGCATATGTGTGCGTGTTTCTCCTGAATTTCCCCTATATGAGCTTGTAGGCAAACTCGGATGACAGCCGAGATTGGTATCTTCATATAGAGTGTTTTTGATCATGACTCAACACCAACAACACAAATGGACCGAACTCTGAACATCGACAAAACCAAACAACTGTTAGCACAAAGCACTAAAATCGTGGTTTCAATCAAATAACACCGTAGCCAAAAATGTTGGATTCTATAGAATAAATATAAATATAAAAAAAATCCACTGATTTAAAAAAAAAAAAATAAAAAATCCTCCCTTTCCTGGCCATTCTCTTTCTCACCATTTAGTGCTTGAGCAAATAACACAGAGACGTCAAAAAAATCGTATAAGAGAGTCCAATTTTAACGAATTATTGTTTTGTTTTAACGACTGCTAAACGTCAAAGTGAGTCGAATTTGTTCACATTAATTTGTTTCCTAACAAAACAAGTTGGATACACGTTAAAAAAAATCGAAGGAGTCAGTCCAATGTGAACTACGTAATTGACACCGCAGTCAGACTCCAATGGAATTTGACGCTGTGATTTTTAATGAATGTTAACTTTGTGCCGTGTGTTTTTGCAAGCCCGGAGAGATTTGGTTAAAACAAAGACGGAGTTACAAACTATCGATAACAAGTATGCAATTCACGCCGGTGACACAGTTTTTCTCCATGTTTAATTTAAGCCCCGAGAATTCTCCACGCTTAGTTAAGCCCGAAGGGGATTAGTTGTTGTTGCATTTAACATGTAAATTGCTTAGCCCCAACGTCATTTTTTTCATCCAATTTCCTCGAGGTTTGCAAAAAAAACACGGCTAGTATCATCTCTCTGCACTCTTTGCTCCATTTTATTAAGAGAAGTTATCTGAGTGGGTGACGAATGAAAATAAAACACACTCAAACAATAAGGAAAAGCCGAAAGAAGAGCGAAAACTCTGTAATTTGTTCAACCTCAGCTAATTTTATGTACCCCAGCCACCACATACGCCCCTCGCCCACGTGCTTACAAATCGCAAGAAGAAATTGCATCGTTTAAAAGCAGTATATGTCAACGAAGAATAAAGTTCCAGGTATTCATTCAGATTTGTATCTTTGAACGTACCCAATAATCTACCATACCTACAGCTGACTATTATTATCTTTGTTTTCTTTTTAGTCTCTAGTGTTGCGTCCCATTTTGTTCAGGCAAATATTAAAAATTAAAGAATAAAATATAGAAATAAATGTTTAAATGAATCGGGAAATATTAACCCTTATTAATAAAGGGTCCGCCATCTAACTTTTTTTTTCAACTAGTGCTTATCTCGTGAATGGTAACACTTAGCTCATGTCTGATATGACAGATAATTAATTTTATCCTTCCGCTGAACGAATATGGTTGTGTATACGCTTCGCTAAGTGGGCCTGCGATCGACTCAGAGAAGATGCCGATTTTGCCAAAAAAAATCATCTTTTCAGATGAAGCTCATTTTGATCTTGGCGGGTAGTAAACAAGCAAAATTGTCGCATTTGGGGCACAGAAAACCCGCACGCATACATTGAAAAGCCGATACACTCAAAACGAGTCACTTTTTGGTGCGGATTTTGGTCCAGAGGCATAATCGGGCCATTTTTCGAAAATGAGCAAGGAGTGGCCGTTACAGTCAATGGCGATCGTCATCGGGCCATGTTGAACGAATTTTTGTTCACAAAAATTAAAGAGGAGGATATTGGCAACATTTGGTTTCAACAGGACGGCGCTACGTTCCACACAGCCGAAGCTACACTCGATGTTTTGCTCCATTTTCAAAAAAAAAAGAAGTTATTTGGCGGACCACCCTTTATTAAATAAGTATATCTACCTAATAATAAAAAATAATAATCGTCGCGTTGAAAACAATTTGATTTCGGTCGCTGACAAAAAAAAACAAATTAGCAGCCGAACGGGGGATTTTCGTAACGTAATGTGCTGCATTGTAATGCTGCCTCGTAACGTCGCACAGAGGAAAGTCCACGTTTCCATTTCACTCTACCGCCGGCATAGATGTTTACAAATCAAAAAACAGTTCTACAGGAGGTACCTACTCCTAATAATGGTAAAATGGAAAAGTTTTTATTGTTAAACGGTAGATCGTACCTGCTATTATTGACACACAAAAACACTTTTAAAACATTTGGTTGTATGAAAGGTACCGTCATTTTTATTTTTAAAAAACGGCTTTTTGCAAAGTTTAATAAAAATCATCTGAAAATGAGTAATGTTTGAAATACTGAGTACACAAAAATTTAAACTTATTCTAAATTTTGATACACTATATTATTTAAATCGTCGTTTTTATTCAAAATTTGATAAAAGCCAGTTTCACAGTTGCATTGGAAAAAAGAAGCTTAAGTCAAAAAAATAATAATTTTATGGGAGGTGCCGTTTATAACCATTTTTTAAAACCATATTTTTTACTAGAAGACTGCCATTACCTCTTTATACTAACTGAATCTGTGGAGCTGATTTTGGAAAAAAAATAAGTTTTCCTTTATAGCTCAAAAAAATTGGTATGACAGGTATATGTAGTTATATTTAGTTAAATACCATGGCGCAAAATTTTAAACATTTAAAACCTACTGTAAATCATTTTTAAATTCGACGCCTACTTTAAAAATGAGTTTTAGAATGAGAATCGACTCTTTGATAATTTTAAACGATATAAAGTATACTTTAACGCTAAAGCAGCAAAATGCTTCTCTTTTTTAAAATATACTTTATCCATTCAACGTTTGTAATTTCATAACAAAAATTTAAAGAAAAATGTTTGATGAAGATTTTAAGCATGTAAATCAACAATCACGAAAACTGTCTTAGCTTTAATTTGTGGTGCATGCACCCAGTAACCATTATCACGACAAAACAAAACCATCTCCACCCCCCGATTCAACAGACTACGACACCAAACAATATACAATACAAACTTGTATTCGGTCGACCTCCCCAACAAAAACAAAAAAAAAAAATGTTGTACATAGTGTTGGACTACCATATCGCGGGAAATCATTTTCTGCTCACAAAATCGCCCGTCACCTTAGCTGGAAAGGTGAAATAGCTATAGGGAAGTTAAAAAAAGAAAAAAAAAATACAAACAAATTTAATTTTCAAAGCGGACACCCGACCCGGATTTGAAACGGGAACCTCTCGATCTGCAGTCGAATGCTCTACCACAAATCATAAAAAAAACCTTTCAAATGCGCTTCAAACCTTACAAATGCGCTTAAAACCTTCATTAGTTAGAAGAGTTGTTTAAAGTGTTTAAAATTAGAAAAGGTTAGACAAGGGCTCGCAACCAAACGACTGCGTTAACTAGAGTTTGTTTCATTCCTTAAACGAGGACTGTTTAAAAATTTGCGCCCATGAGTTTAAAAAAAAACTACCGATACGTTAAGATTGTAGCCGAACAGACAGATGGACAGAATTGCGAGACCCACTTTGTTCGGCTGTACTATCATCGCATCGTAATGTTTCTGTAAGAGATGTTTAAAATTTGTACGCCTCTGTATTTGGTGCAGAGTAAACGATACCATATTTTTAAGCGATGAGTTGGAGTATGGCACTCCAGCGTTCATAAATTCCATCAGCGTCAGCTGATGGTTTTCAAAACATTTCAAAAATAAGTGGCACACTAATATAGAGTTACCTTTGTCGTGTAGCTATGTAGTACAAACTTTTAGATATGTCTCCTGCAAGACCTTTAATTTGTGACCCATACAAAATTTGTAAAGAATTCCCACTGTCTCCTTAGTTGTGTGTTGATGAACATTTCTCCCTTCTCCAAATTTCTATATTGACTTTAAGGATAAATCCAATATCAAATAGTCAAATAGTAATCACAGATTGTTTTTTTCCCACCTCATACTGTTTTCATTCATCAAAAATCTTAAACCAATATCAATATTATATCTGAAACATACCAGAAACAACAATCACAAATAGACATTCATTTATGTACCTATACCTTCATTTTCAACGGTTTACTCGAATATAATATGTATATTGTATATTACTGTCTAACGGGTATGGCCATCGTGATGGTATTAAATCGAAATAAAACCTTCGCTGACAAAGAGGGATAACAAATAAATGTAGAGCAAGCATTCAATTAATTTGCATGGCTACGGAAACGCTGACAGGTGGTGGTGTCGTTTACGAGACAACGACACCTTTTCTATTCAACCGCATTCTTTCCGCAGGATAAAAAACACACTCTGACATTATTATATAGGCATATAAAACCCTCTACTTGTTCATGCACACATCCTTTTGATGGTAAAAATATTCATGTGCGAAGTTAATACTCTCTATTTATAGATCAATGAAATATTGCATAATGTATAGTAATGTAAATCTGAACTAGAATGAGGTATTGTGTTTTAAAGGCACGTACAAACACAGTGTTGTCCATGTCCATGTCCAGTCCATGCGTTTTCTCGGTACAATAAAAATGTACATACCTTTATTAGTATTGATTATTTATCATTTACTTGAAACTTGGTCACATAATTTCAAATGAGCTTTGCTTATGATATTTGTCACATATGTATGTAAAGAGTTTTTCAACAGGGACGTTACAAAAGTAGAGCAACAGGGACAGCAAACGACGCCATATTTCTTGCCGCTCTTTTAACATTTCTCTTCAGTAAGGTTTGCCATTTCATGATGGATAGAGCCAACAGCGAGTCGAAATTATTAAAATTTACTACCGATGTTCGGAGCGGAGAGCGCTACGTCCAATTTATGGTCGTCATAATCGTCCTAGCAGATCAACAATTGAGCGTCTAGTGGAAAAATTTGAATCCACAGGCACAGTACAAATTGTTCTCGTGCCAGTGAGACAAAGAAGTGCCCGCAGTGTCGAGCATATTGCTGCCGCTGAGGCTTCAGTTGCAGAAAGCCCAAATGTGTCTCTCACACGTCGTTCTCAAGCGTTGGGCATCTCTGTGGCGAATTTTGCAAAAGGATCTTGCCCTACATCCTTACAAAATTAAATTGACGCAAGAACTGAAGCCGCTTGACCACCAGAAACGTCGTATGTTCGTGAATTGGGCTGAGCAACAACTTGGAAAAGATTCGGATTTTCATCGAAAAATCATCTTCAGCGATGAGGCTCATTTCTGGCTGAATGGCTTCGTCAATAAACAAAATATGCGGTATTGGTCAGGCAGCAATCCACACGTACTCCATGAGTCATCATTGCATCCTGAAAAAAATTACGGTTTGGTGTGGTTTATGGGCGGCCGGCGGTGTCGTTGGGCCGTACTTCTTCCGTGATGATCAAGACCGGCACGTTACTGTGAATGGGGATCGCTACCGTTCAATGATAACCGAATATTTTTGGCCCCAATTGGATGATATGGACTTGGAGGACATGTGGTTCCAACAGGACGGCGCCACAAGCCACACAGCCAATGTCACAATCAATTTATTGGAAACCAAGTTTGGAGAACGTGTTATCTCACGAAATGGTACAGCCGCTTGGTCGCCTCGTTCGTGCGATTTGACGCCTTTAGACTATTTCCTGTGGGGCTACGTCAAGTCTATGGTCTATGCCAACAAGCCAGCGACGATTGATGGACTTCGTACGAATATCGAAAGTGAAATTGCAGCAGTATCGGCCGATTTCTGCTTGAAAACCGTCGAAAATTGGGTTCAGCGTCTGGACTTCTGCAAGCGTGCCCGTGGTGGTCATGCAAAAGAAATCGAGTTCCATACATAATGGCATCAAACGTACTTTTACACGAAAAAAGAATTTTATTGATATCCACAACAGTACTTTTGTAGCGTTCTTATTGAAAAACCCGATATATTGTCAACAGTAATCATTATTAGGGGCTAATTTGTTCACTCTCCATTAAATTTAAATTCAGCATTTAAAAAGGGAAATTAAAGATTTAAAAAGAAAATGATTTATTCAGCGTCTATTAGGGACTTTAATGAATGCGGCCTTCATCAAATAATCAAGCATTTAATTTAAACTCACGTTTAGTTAAAACGACAAAATCCTCAATTTAAAGAAGATTTTTCGCACTAATTGAGATTTTGTGTATAGTGTTTCTGTTTATTCATTCTCCAATAGCGTTAGCTGTCAGTTTTGTTTTCAGTGTTTACCATTTACCTTTTATTTTAATGTCTCTGGGAAAATATATATACTGTATTATTGGAAAATAATTGTATTGCAATAATTTTGAATATTTGTTGGATTTGAGTGATGAGGACAACGAAAGTTTGCTTGTTCCCGAACGAAGGCAGTATAGAATGACGGAAAGAATATATAAGTTAACACCCTGTAACTATTTTGCGAAACTCCCACAAAAAATTGTTTTTGCAGAAGTTCACAATTTGGTAAACAACGTACCGTTGTCAAAATGTACCAAAAGTGAAAAACAAAATACCGTTGACTACAAGAGAGAACAGTAGTTCTCTTGTATTCTTTTGCTGGCTGGTAAGCTGTCTACACTCTACACCGGTTAAGACTCACTGCTGATGGGAAGAGTCTTCGACGATCAACTTCGATTGAAAAAAAATTATTTAGTTTCCTAATGTTAAAAAATAGATATGTTAAAATAAAAACTATAAAAAGATATCTATTACATTTACTTATATGGAAAAATGGGATGATGAAGATTTCTTCCAACGATTTCGCCTGACCAAACAAAAAGTGGTAAAAGTGCTTGCAATTATTCGATCAGATTTGGAGTACTCTCTTCAAAGGTACAAACCCAAAACTAGCATTTTAATCGATTTTTTTTTCATGTTTTTAGGTCACGGTACATTCGTCAAATCGCTCAATTGCAAATAACATTACGTTTTTATGCACTTGGATCAATACAAATCTCTAGTGCTGATTTTGCTGATGTAAGTATTTCCTCTGTATGCAGTTTATTGCCAAAAGTTACGCGTGCTATCGCTTAAAATCATTCGAGATTCATCAGGATGTCAAAAACTATTTTTGAAATGAGTGCAGCTAGTGAAGAGTTCTATAAATTTGCTCGATTTCCGCGAACAATTGATGCTATTGACTGCACTCATGTCAAGATTCCATCTCCTGGTGGGGAAAATGCAGGAAATTATCGCAATAGAAAGGGTTGGTACTCTTTTAACGTGCAGGCAGCGTGTTCAGCCAATATGAAAATTATAAATATTGTCTCACACTGGCCTGGTGCATCGCATGACCAAACTATTTTCAATAACTCGAAACTCAAAATAAAATTAGAAGGGGGTGATTTTAATAATTTTTTAATCATTGGTGATTCGGGTTATCGAAACACACGCTATTTGGCGACTCCCTTTGTCAATCGTGACAGTGATTTGAAAAATGTGTACACTGAAAGTCAGATTCGTACGCGGAATGTAATAGAGCGGACATTTGGAGTTATAAACGAAGATTTCCAGTGCTATCTATGGGCATGCGACTTAAGCAGACAACAATCAAGTTAATCATCACTGCCCGCGCTGTGCTGCATAATATTGATATTGAATAATATTTTGAATTTTTTAAATCCAAAAAAATGTATACATAATAAAAGAATGGTTTTTTATTGGATAATTTAAATATACATATGTACATACAAAATCTGTTGCAGTTTTATCCTTTTTATGTTATTTAAACTTTGAATTTTTAATTTGGAGCAAAGCAATGATTCAGGTTTTAGATTAAGAATAGACTTTATTTGTAATAGACTGTATTTACAATAATGATTACGTCATTTATGCCCTGGTTTAAAAACCGTCGGTCAGATTGACAGAATAAATCCCATTTAAACAAAAAAGAAAAAAAAAGTGAATTTAAATATAAAACAATAGAAATTAAATATTGTTTTTGGAAATTACAAGGAAATGAAATTAATAGCAATATTTAAAACAATATAAAAGTAGGTTAAAAGCTTCCAGTAAGAATTCTATTTCTGTACGGCATTGCAGTTTGAAGAAATTTGTAAAGCTTTTGCCAACCTTTCGCTCCGTTCAAAATTTGAATTACCTTTTCTAGATCAAAAAGGTTCTTCCCAAAAATGTCTCGACGATTTTTCTGAAGAATTGGGCATGTTCCTAGAAGGTGCGCAATATTTTCTCTTTCATGGGTATTGCAGATTTTACATCTGATAGGTAAATCTGTTCTGTGAGGTATGAAGTTCAACGAAAGTATTTCCCCTCTAGCTTGTGGAATTGAAGATATCATGTTGGTGGAATTCTTATCGTTAAAATAGTTTAATTCTCCTAAGTTAAACTCCAATTTGTTGCAGTATTCTCTATATTGCGATGATTTGGCCTGGTTGATATACGTATGTCGATATTTTTCATCCAATTTGGAAACGATGGAGTAAAGACTTCTTTTAAATTCGGTTGGATTGTCCATATCAAATTCGATGGATTCATCAAGCGAATTAAAATAAACTGATCCAAGATTGAACAAAATTAAGCTGGTTTGCGATGAGGAATTTTAACACTCTGTTGATCAGTCTAGAGGAGTCCATTTGAAATATTTTGATCATGTAGTCGAAATGTATTTTGAGTGAATGAGCAGATAATTCGGTGTTGTGGAAGGAAGAGCAAAAACTCGCTTCATAAAGAAACGAAGTAATTTTTCAACATCTTCATATTCTTTGTAGCCCCACACTTGCGAGCGGTAAAACATTATAAATTTTGCAACAGCTTGAAACAGTCTGTATTTCAATGAATGATGAATTGATTTGTTTGAAATGCAGATTTTTCATACAGAGGTTACTTGTTATGATCACTCCCAGGTACTTAAATTCTTTAACCACTTTTACTTCCTGTCCCTGGTACTTCCATTTTTCAAAACTGGGCGTATCTTCCGTGTCCCTTTCTTAAGATAATTATATTTGAGGTTAACTGAAAAATTCCAGGTCTCGCAGTATTTTTCTAATTTATTAAAAATAAATAAAAGAACGATGTCATCTGCGTACAGTAAACCGGGAATATTTTCCTTAGCAATGGACACCCCTCCTCCTACGTTCTCCACTAAATCCTCGATAAATAAATAAAAGAGTACGCAGTGCACATCCTTGCTTCAGACCCATTGAAGAGCTGAAATCATTAGAGAGGCTTACTCCATCCCAAACAGCTATAGAATCTTTTGAATAAAGAGCTCTTAGAATATTGACAATTTTGGAAGATATGCCAATATTTAACAATTTAAGAAATAGTGCTTCTCTATCTATGCTGTCAAATGATGCCTCAGGCCAGGCGCGCACAAGGTACGTCTCAACAATATTTGTTAGTAGAAACACCTGATCCATTGTTGAGTAACCTGGTCGGAATCCAGCTTGAAGATCACTGAGTTTTGAGTTTTCGCTCACCCTAGTTGTAAGTCTACCGAAAATCATACTTGCAAACAACTTCATAGAAGCATTCAAAAACGAAATTCCATGGTAATTCTCTGCGACAGGTACATCTCCTATCTATAGAGCAAGTGTGTGGATCAGAAACAAAAGCTATTATATCCACTTTTGAAAAAAAAAATTACCTAAGTATGAGGTTTTTTTCGTATCGTACAAACACATACGTTTAGCCCTAGTTTGAATCTCAAATCGCTTTTAATACCATAGAAACGAGACCTCAAAATCTGTAGCTAATTTCAAAACCCATTTTATCCACTCAAAGTCCATTATATCCACAAGTTTTTGTTAGTACCAAAACCCATTATATCCATTCGAAAAATATTTTTAATTTTAAACTTTTAGAACTTAGCAGATAAAAGTTTTTCTCGATTTACTCGAAACTTATAAAAGTGTATAAAATGGGTTTGTTTCTGAACCACACAAGTATTTTTCGTGTTATTCACTTTCTTTATCTGCACTGTACCTATATACATACATTTAAAGCCTGAACGGGAGACAAATTTTCTTCAAATTTGGTATATAGGTAGATACGTCATTTTCATACCATTTTATGTCTTTTGAAAACCAAAACAAACTATGGAAGGCATATTCACTAATTTTACTATAATACTTTGATTATCTTACGAGTATAAACTCTACCATATCTGCACTATAACTAACACGAATTCTTTAAATAAGAACTAGTCAAACCTTTCTTAACAGAGGGAAGAAAAGTTCTTTTGTATCTTTTACTCACATAATATTCTAGTGGAAACAGTTTTTCGTCACACAAATTGAAGCTGACACTAGAAAAACAAGGTAAATCTACTAGTTACTTAGTCATCTATGTTGGCTATTTTAGAATGGCTGTTACTGTTAGAAGATATCTTTACTTTTCTGTTTTTCAAACGGTCTGACAGAGCAGAAGCCACCTCTAAATGGTTTTGGACCGAAAAATCTATGATCAGAGGAGTATATCCTAGGAAGAGGTGAAGACGAATTTCAGTTCATAAAATTATCCCCAAAGTGCGAATAAAGACTGCAAGACCTTGATCGACGCATAGGATTATTTGTTGGTTTACTTTCAGACCCAAAAAATTTGCTGTGAGCTCTTTGTCTAAAAGGTGGAGTCAATCTATTTGGCCAAATCCATTTATTCTTGCTCACGTCAAACTCAACGATGGCTCGCTTATCGTTGTATTTTACAACCTATACAAGATATAGCAGACCTAGTGGCCATCTTCATTGAACGTTAACCCCATCAGGACGAAAAAATTAAAAACAAAAAAAGGTTATGAGCTATAAAAGATGGGGTAATTGATACGACCGGAAGAATGTGAATGAAGAGGTTTTAATGATGAAATTTTGTATATTGCCAAGACATTTAAACTTTGGCGAGGGATTATATTCTGTGTTTTTTAAGAAAACTTTATTCATTCTATCTTTTGTAGCTTCCAAAATAAGCATTTCATACCCCGCCCAGGATGTATAGTCATTTTCCTCTTTGTTTGCTAAAGAGACCTTTATAATCAGTTTAATATTCAAATTCAACTGCTAAAAAAAACCATTTAAATGCCAACCCATTAAAATACCATATAAAGCATTATTTCTCGGCTATCATTAAATAAATACTTTGAATTTCTATTTGGTTTCCTATCGTAACTTTATAAGTGTAGGGTAGCTATCCCCATTCGGCCTATCCCATATTAATTCCCATAATAATAAAAAAACGATATAAACTGTCCCAATTGCAAAGCCTTTCCACTCCTGCCATAGAAAAGCATTTAATTTCAATTTAAATTCAACAGCCTATACCCTTTTTGGTTTTCGTTTTAATCATTAACAGCTAGTAAATCAACCCCTTCACAACATTAAACTCTAATGAGCAATATAGCTTCAAAAAAAAAAAAAGAAAATGTGAAAATGCAAATACAAATACAAAGTACGTATAATATCCAATTTTTTTTTATTAAATTTCCAGTGTTTTAAACTCGACCTCAAAGACAGACAGTGGCCAGGCCATCAAGTACTTGGCCAATTTAACTGCTTTCATCGTTGTTGGCAGGGTTCCAAGTCATTTGCCTTGCCGGAAAAGAGCAACGAAAATCAAACAAATTATTTCGGACCAAATCAAAAAAGGTACCTTCTCTGTGGGCAATGTGTATAGGACCATTCGACCATTATTTAAATTTGTGCTTAAAAGCCCTGCGGTGTGAAAATGATTTTTATTTCAAATTAAAGGGATGCCGGTCATCTTCGTCCCTATCATCATTCAAACAAATCGAAACTGTTAGAAGTTGAATTTTTGTTTTCACTACGTATGTACCAGGGTTTAGGCTTTAGCTGAATGTATTTCCACTATCATGTTTGTCTTTAATTTAAACATGTATTGTAAATATATATGGATACCATTTTTTTTTATTTATTAAATGGGTTAATACTAAAGGGTCTGCCAAATAACTTTTCTTTTTTTTTGAAAATGGCGCAAAATATCGAGTGTAGCTTCGGCTGTGTGGCATGGCACGTAGCGCCGTCCTGTTGAAGCCAAATGTTGCCGATATCAAAAATGAACAAAAATTCCTTCAACATGGCCCGATAACGATCGCCGTTGACTGTAACGTCCACTCCTTGCTCATTTTCGAAAAATGGCCCAATTATGCCTGTGGACCAAAATCCGCACCAAACAGTGACTCGTTTTGGGTGTATCGGCTTTTCAATGTATGCGTGCGGGTTTTCTGTGCCCCAAATGCGACAATTTTGCTTGTTTACTACCCGCCAAGATCAAAATGAGCTTCATCTGAAAAGATGATTTTTTTGGAAAAATCGGCATCTTCTCTAAGTCGATCGCAGGCCCACTTAGCGAAGCGTATACACCATATTCGTTCAGCGGAAGGATAAAACTAATTATCTGTCAAATCAGACATGAGCTAAGTGTTACGATTCACGAAATAAGCACGGGTTGAAAAAAAAAACCTTAGATGGCGGACCTTATACTACAATGCAGAATATCAGGCTTAACTCTTAACAGAATCAAGATTGTATTCTTTGTTTGTACAGTTAGCCTTTCGTAATTTGCGCAATTCTGATTTACTCAAGATTTTTACCTGCAGATCAAAAAACTGATAATAAAGCCCTGAGACTGCCAAAGTCTTTTTTGAAAATAAGTATTGGTTATTTAGAAATTTTTTATATTTAACTTCTAAGTTGTAATTAATTTTTTTTTTAATTTATTGAAGAATAACATCAAATAGTCAAATAATTGAATTAAATTCAAAACTCTTTTGTAACATTTTGCTTAGGACTGACTTATAAGATATTGTATCTTACAGTTTTAAGCGTTCTAGTGGAAATAAGTAAATCTAAATCTAAAATGTGGGCTCTTTTCAAAGTTCTGCCTTACGACCAGCGATGCCAACTGAGGCTTTTTCAAGTCTTTTTTCACAGCCTGAGGCTTTGAGACTATTTTTTCCAAAAAGGCTTTTTTTTCATTTATTTGGAATTTCTGTCGTATATCTTACCATCATTTATTTCAATAAATACAGAGATACAAATTGAGGATACAAAAATTCATGTTATCCAAAAAAAAAAGTGGCCATTTTTTATAAAAAGATTTTTGAAAATTATATGGATTTTCAGTGTGCGGGAAAATTATGTAGTTACTTTAAAATAGATAGTAAAGAAAATTTCATGCCGTTAGAGGAGATATACTTGGGAGGAAAAGTAGCTGCAAACATTGCTGTTACCTCTTCAACATTAAATGCATGCGATTTAAAGTTATTTCGCGAAAACTGTCTTAATCGAAAAAAAATGTTTTAATCCAAAGAGCAAGACAAATTTTATTGGGATTTCATTTTAAATTACTTTTGATACTGAAGGAAATGGCGATCTTATAGAGCCTTCAGAACTCGTTAAGAATAAGTCGATAATACCACTTAAGCAGCATTTTCTGCATGTTATTATTGAAAATAACTTTAACGATATTGATATTGAATTCAGATCTTTGAGAACTTTAAATCTTACTACCGACTTGGCAAATATTTTCCAGTTTTGGAGAAAGACACTTCAATATGTTTCCTTTTCTTGAAAAATTAATAAACCATATTCTATGCTTGCCGAATTCCTCGGTGACGGTTGAAAGGATTGTTTCATGCATTAATTTAAATAAAACAGAGCTGAGAAATAGGCTTAAGACAGAAACTTTGAGTGGTAATCTTCACGCAAAGACGCTTTTCAAAAATAAAAATTTCTATGATCTTGAATTTAAGCAAATCCACATATCTTTGTTTCAAAAAATAAGTATGATTTTAAGGAAGAGGACGATCTCTTTTAAAAATGTGTATCCATTCCAAAAGTACCTTTGTAACTTAAATGACTGAATTAATTAATGTGCATTTTTAAATGTTTATTGTTTATTGAGGATTATTTTTTTATTAAAATCATATTTGTGTTTTATTTAAAATAAAAATTAGGTGAGGCTATTTTTTGGAAAAGGCATTTTTTTTTCTCAAGTGAGGCAACGCTGTTGGCAACGCTGCTTACGAAATTCTGTCAAGAAATTTTTTTTATTATTTGCAGCATCACGAATAAAAGTTATTTCTGATGTTTGGCGATGTGATGTCATACTTCATCCAATTCATATTCGAATTGGACCTTTTGAATAGTGCTTGGTTGGAATAATGTCGTGATCACCATTTACTCTTCTCCAAAGGCTGCACAACTGTTCTAAAACGTTAGAATGTGATGTATACTTTCTCGTTTTCGGGAGAGGATGCTTTGGAAAAAATGTTCTCCAATAACTATGTTTATTGGCCAATCCAGTTAAGGGGGGGGGGGGGGGTCCAACTGCACTCCACTTTTCTTTTGACCAGTAAATAAAAGGAAAACAAAATATATTTTTTGGAATGTTGTTCAACGCTGCATCACTGCACCAAAACCATTATTAAAAGTTTAATATATTTTTCGATCAGAATTTATTACAAATTTTATCGGCCATTGCTATACAAATCACATAATAATCCGATCACAAAAACAGACGGCCATGCCAATTGATAGTGAAACATTTGGAACGCTTCTTTAAACCTTTATTAGGACTATAAAATCTTTCTTAAAAGAAATATTTTTCGGTTAACTTAAAAAGAGAAAAAAGGCAATTTTCTCAAAACCCTAGGTATTTACATAATATATTTTTGCAAAAACCTGAAACACAGTTCTCTCACAACTATTTGATAATTAGAGCGGTTTTCGAAAAAAAGTTAAAAAAAAACTGAAATCGTTGTCGGAATGGCAGCTACCCGTTTTTAATAAGTTATACAAAAATTCCAATTTATCCTCTAGAGAATCACATAAAAATGGTCTCTATAGCTCTATAACTCAAATCACAGTGATTGCAGTGAGAGACCCTTTTCGGGGCCGAGTAAGAATTTCAAACTGATTAATTTTTTATTGCAATTTTATACGGAATCTTCAGTTGAGGTTTTCATGATAGTGATGTTATTGGAAGTTTATTTAATTTAAGTTAGCAGTTAAGATAAATTGGGTCAGGTGAAAGCAACAGCTTAACACACATAACTCGAGAAGTGACAAAATTTTTCTATTGTAGCGAACCTGGGCAAAACAAAATAGGATGAAAAATATGGCAGAGATCAGAGATCCGGACCCGACACTGACTACGTTAAATCCTTTTTCAATGGTTGTCATTGTGCAGTGTGATTTTGGAAGAATATTTTTGATGACTTGAACCTGTAAACTTGCTGGAAAGCAGCTCAAACGTGTCTGTGTGTTTCCACCTTGTTTAAGATTGGCAGTTCAAAAAACATTGAATATTTTTGTTCATGGTTCATTCCCTTCTGTTATTTGTCCGAACAACATTATCTCCCCGCGCCGTTTTTGTTGTCTCCCAATTCTTCGTGTTGCTTCTCTGGGAATCCAATGCATAGATTTTATGGTCTATCGGTAGTCAGTAATTCGAGATACATCATACTACATGACCAACCCAGTTCCAATTTTATCACTTCGCAATCTTGACCACATTTTTGTTACCTGTCATAGCTCTTTTTATTTCATTTCTCAGTCGTTGACTTTTTTTATTTATTTAATATGGATCTTTTTATGGCTCTTTGCGTCGTTTCTAGTTTGTGTGTCGATTTATCCAATGTTTTGAGCGATAGTGACTTCGAAAAGATATTTTCTTGATTTGTTCATAATTATTGAATTAAAAATCCTTTTGTTCGTTTCCAAAACTGTTTTCATCTATTTGTTTTTCTCCTATCTATTTTTCTTCTGTGTTTGAAGACGATATCAGCTGGCCCAAGTGCAGGTACGAATGTAGTCTTTGGTACATATCTTTTTGATTTGTTTTATTTCGGTGAAAATGTCTATTTGCTCTCCTTTAAATAAGTTATTAACTTTGTTTTCCATCATTTATTTTGAACCTTACTCCCTCACAATATTCCTTTAATTCTTTTATCATATTTTTTTTATGTCATTGTTCTCATTACTTGAAGTAGGCAATAAGATTATATCATATGCAAATCGTAAGTTGTTGAGAAATAGTTTAACTTCTATATACTCGTAGATTACCAATCCATTGAAAAATATGTTCAATGCAAAAAAGGAGGTTGGTGAAAGTGGATCTCCTTGCTTAACACCTCTGCTAAGTTTGAATTTTTTTTCTTTTGATTCCTAGATATTCTTGCTTGTTCGTTTGAGTATAAAACTTTTATTGCTCATATAATTATGTTGGTGATACCCTGTTTTTTTTTAAGAACTCCCAAATTACCATATTTTCAACCGTGTCTAATTCCTCAGTGAATTCTTTTAATGCCATGTGTGTATAGGCCAAGCTAGTATTCTTACATTTTCTATTACATTGTAAATCTGTGGTGCTAAAGCCTTTGCGAAAAACAGCTTGATTTCTAGGATGTTGTTCGTCCAAATCTCTACGAATCCTTCTTAATTGGCATTTCGCATTTCCAATTTAACTATCCAGTTAAAGTGATTGTAATGCTTTTAATTAATTTCTCCAATACAAATACAAAAGCATATAGAAACAGCACTTCATTGTGTTTTTAATACAATTGAAAAAACCCTCAAAGACAAGGAATACACTCTCGCTGCCTTTCTGGATATTGAGAGACATTCCATAATGTTGAAAGTGATGCAGTTAAGAGAACCCTTGTAGAGCTAAATAAAGAAAGTTCAATTATAAATTGGACTATATGTACATGTTAAGAAACACAGAACTTGGAGAATCACGTCTAAAAGTATCCACATCTAGAAGAACACCCCAGGGAGGGGTGCTCTCTCCACTTCTTTGGATTACTAGTTATGAACGAAATTTTTGTAAAATTAAAATATAGCGGAGTCAAAGTAGTAGCCTATGCAGACGACCTAGCACTACTTGCGACAGGAAAATTCACATCCACTATTAGTGACCAAATGGAGTATGCCCTGTCAAAGGTCAACAACTGAACAAATAACTGTGGTCTAATGGTTAACCCAATGAAATTGGTTCTCTTCACTAACAGAAGGAAAATAACAATGTTAAGACTACCATCAATAGAAGGGACACCACTGAAAATTTCAGAGCAGGCCAGATACCTTATTGTGATCCTAGATAAGAAACTGAACTGGTGTCTCAACACCAAAGAAAGAGCAAAGAAAGCTATGGTCGCATTCTATTCCTGCAACAGGATTTTCGGAAAATCCTGGGGACGAAACCCAAAAATTATCAGGTGGATGTACACGGCAATAGTTAGACCGATACTAACCTAAGGTAATGTAGTTTGGTGGAATGCGAATGAGAAAACAACGAACCTGAAAACCTTAACAAATGTTCAAAGATATGCATGCGTAGGTATTAAAGGGGCGTTGAAAACCACCCCCACAGCGGGACTGGAAGCGATACTCAACTTGAAACCACTAGATCTATTCGTGCAAGAATCAGCAGCATACAGTGCCTTGCGACTAAGCCAGACTAACTGCTGGAAGCAAAGTACAACGGGCCATACTCAGATTCTTCAGAGATATGTGGGAAATAATGTTTGCACAGACTACACAACACACCATTTAAACTTCAATAGCCCATTCACTACCTCTTTTCCTAATAGAGAGGAGTGGAAAAACAACCAACCTCTCAGTAACGAATCTACGATAACTGTCTTCACTGATGGTTCTAAGATGGACACTGCAGTTGGTGCAGGAATTTTCTCGGAAACTCTGGGACTAGCTAGCTCCTTGAGACTTCCGGACTTTTACAGGGTCTTTCAACCTAAGGTTTGGCAGAGACCAAAGCAACTGTACAAATATCAATGATGGCGATACCACGAGCTGACATCACCCTCTTTATTGATAGCCAACAAAGCAATTTATGCCACCGAGACACATCCAAAGCTTGTAAAATGCTGTCGGGAAGAGCTTAGGGTTCTTGGCATGCAGCATAACATTAGAATTTGCTGGGTTCCTGGTCACAGTAATGTACAGGGAAACGAAAGAGCTAATGAACTGGCGAGAACGGGATCGTCACTTGATTCAAGTTAAGCCAAACGACATAATTATATTAAAGTACCAAACTGTAACATCAAATAGGATATTGGTAACAAAATATCAGAATAAACCAATGAAAGATGGAACCTGCTTGAAATATGCGCTACAACTTTAAAATTATGGCCAAATTTCAATAAGCAGAGGACAGACAAAATTATACAAATGAACAAAAAACATCCCTCGTCAGCATAATCACCGGACACAATCTACTGGGATACCTTTGCAAAGGCTGCAGCGATTAAGAATCACATGAGGATGCATTACACTTCCTTTGTCACTGTCCAGCACTCTGTCACTTAAGAAAGAAACACTTAGGAAATCATTTCTTTCATGACTAAGAGGATCTTTCTAGAACTTCGGCGAACAAACTTCTGAACTTCGTCAACGCCTCTAAATGGTTTGACTGCTAACAGAACACATACGTATTTACATTAAGTGGGATACAACTTCCTAGGGTATCACAACGGATCTACGTAGATCTAAGTGTGACGGTAACAAGATTAAATGTCAGCCCTTCTACCTAACCTAACTCAAACAATTTTTTTTACCAATTTTTAAAATCTCTCCTATTGCCCGCAATATTTTCCGTTAAGAAGTTCTTTTATTGAATCTTCAATATCTGAAGAAAGTACTTAGGGCGAATAGTCATAAAAGAGCTATGGACAGACGCATCCACTTGGTCCAATCCTTCTAAGTTATGAATTGGAGGCGGTAGATGACTTTTTTGTTTTGTGACACTAGTTGAATATAAGTGGAACTGAGGGTGGACAAACGACTATTTTTGGTGGACAATCATGATCAAACTGTGTCCAAAAGCTTCTTTTTATTTATTTTTTGGAGGCAATTTTGAAAGCTTTTTTAAATGATATTTAATCAAAATCAATTGAGCAGTTAAGTACATGCCTATTTAAATAAACCGAACATAGAAAAAAATCGACCAATCCGTTAGGGGCGAAAGAAGACAGAATAACGAAACCCACTTTTTTCGTGTTATTTAATAACGTAATATTAAATTTAATCAAAATCTAGTTTTAAATTATGTTTTACGCATCCATAACTAAATACCTGGTAGATAACTAATTATAAACATGAATTATATCAATAATAATAATCTTTCCATGATAGTTTTGATATTTTTTGTCCAAAGTCTTCTAAACATGATCACATTGCAAGAAATTGGAAAAGTTTAAAATATAATTTTAATGGACAAAGTTTTAAGTTTGTCATCACATAACTTATATCTGTAGCTATAGGTACCTATAGTCTCAGTAATTGACTTTCAACAGAATTATTTTTTGTTTATCTTACTTGATTTAACTACAAAAGTTTAATTTGCATTAATTTAAAATGTGAAATTGTATTTTACCTACCACTGAACTTTTATGATTTGATGCCTTTTGGTTTACAACAAGTTATGGTATCATTATTAGATCAAAGAAACTAAACTACATACATAAGTAACCTTGATTTTTATTTTAGTAAATCTTTAAATAATTGTACTTCAAGACTTAATATATTTTCCTCCTCCTCATCCTCCCCACCCTGTCAATTTTGTTGTTGTATGTTTGATTTCTTTGATGACACTGATGATATGATCTCCATTAGCTCCTGTTTTGTACCAAGAGATTGCATAGGCTTGCATCGAGAGAGGTATCACCTCTGCCATAATCTTCTGCTATAGTATAGCCGCACCCTTAACTTCATCTTTGAAGAAAAGCAATGGCAGTGATATTCACAAAACTGCTATTTAAATTATAGTTAGTATAATTTATTTCAAGAGTTTTCGAGGTAAATGACTTGGCTCATCTCGTAAAACATTATAATACATAGGGATTTATTTCATGAGTTATATTTAGAGTCCCAAAGAGGCCGAGTTTATTTAATAATACCATGAAATGAACTTGCCTTGCCTTTGAAACAGTTATTCCCAGAGAACCAGACGTGCTATTTAATGCAGAAATTGGTAGCCTTATAATGTAAACGTACAATAAATAGAAGACTCCTTGTTTTTTTTTCTTTTTATTTGTAGTTTTATTTTTGTGGTTTACTTTTGAAGGTAGATTGGGCATACCTACTTGTATACCTATATACCTAAAGAATTGGTGTTCCTTTTTCAGGAATCCGAATCTCATTCTTGTTTGCATTTTTTTGTTGCTGTACTCTTCTGCAAATGGACTTTTAATTTTGTGATGGCATTTTTCTTTCCTTTCAGTAGTAATATTGAAGAAATATTTTAGTGAATTGAAGCATTAATTTTTCAAGTGGTGTAAATGTACTTCTTAAAATTTCAATGAAAATAAATATGATGAGCATATTTGGGTGGTCCTAAATTCTTAAATTGAAATTATTTGTCTGTAATTTAGTTTTTTATACATAAAGGAAAAATCTTGAAATATTTAAAAGCGGAAAATGATCAAAACCCTGAGGTTTTAAATTATCTCGTTGTTCTCTTGGAACCATTCTTGAAAACCCCAAGTATACTGAATACGTATTTAAAAATTTGGAAGTGCGACAGCACATGGAAATTCAAGGCCTAGCGACTAACAACTCTCAACCAATGTTGTAAGCATGATGGAGACCCCAAATACAAACGACTAAGTTGAGAGGCACGATGCAATTTAAAAATTAAAAAAAATTACAGTATGATCCTTGTGCCAGAATAATCGAACAAAATACAGTAGTCCCTCGATAATATGAACTAATTAAAACAATGCCTTTTCGGATTTTAGAGGGATTCACATTACTGTAACTTTTTTCAGTTCTTCTAAACTTTCGAATTCTTTTATAACAACACAAAATAATTTCCTAAAGCACAGTTTCAATTTTTATTATGTTTAGAAAAAATGAACAGTAAAATTGTATTAATTAATGATGATAAAACATCATAACAAAAAGTATAAAAATGTTAAATGTAAAATGTACCTACACAACTGGCAGGTAGCACTTTCTGGACCTTGAAATATGTGTAGACAAATAACAGTTAATTATTCCTAAAATTTCACGCAAAACTAACTAGAGAAAAAGAGAAATATAAAAACTTTTACAAAAAAAATTCACACTTTAGAGTGCAAAAATTTTGGAAATTCACATTATAGAGATGACAATGTAGAGTTTTGGCGGTTCACATTTTAGAGAAATTCACATTATCGGTAATTTACATTTTCGAGTCTCTCCATCATACATTTCTCAAATTTTTCAATGCCAATTTTAAAAAGAAAACACAAACTAAAATGAAAAATATCATTCATCCTAGTTAAACCATATTACCCTAATTATGAACTACCCTGTAATTGCCTGTAGATAAAATTCAAATTTCTCTTTTAGTTCATCTAAAATGGGTAGCTGTCACACAAAAATTTATTTTTATTTTTCAAATAATCTCGAGAACGAATCTAACGATTTTGATTACTCACTTCTTGGTACGTTGTGAAGACATAAAGGACTACTATATGTTGTTAACTGCATTCATTCAACGCAAAATCTAAAAAATAATATGATATGTCATTAATGCCAAAATTGGAACTTGACTTCCAACCTTTACCTTCTGATAGTGCAGATAGTACTTATAGTAATATTTTTATCTGAGAAACATCTCACACAAATCAATTATAATTTTTTAATACTTCTTATAAATGATGTATTTTTTGATTAAATCTTTTCCATAATGTTGATAAAGAACGGCTTCACCCAAAACACATTCGACCCAGGATACCACCAGTTTAATGCGTAATGAACCTACTCTTGTAAGAGGTACATTGTTTTGTAGTTGTGAACAGGCTCGCCAGATTGGGCTATTTGTCCGAAATTGGGCTTTCTTTTTCCAAAATTGACAGCCCAATCAGAATAGGTCCATAAAAAGCCCCAAACCTAATATTGGGCGATATATTTTTTCGTACAAATAAATCAAATAAATAAAACACTTTCAACACTTTTCTCCCCCTAAACATACCCTTAACTTTTAATAAATATGATTTAAAATCACGAAAACAAATATAAACCAGCATAAAAGTGTTCATATATGCGTTTCGCCCCGATGCAATGGCTGGGCTCATCAGAAGATGACCATTACACCTTGTCTTGACGCATATTTTCCCGAATAATTCGAGATTCCATATAATCCGAGCTACCCTTAACCCTTAACGCAGTCCACGGTTAAAAAAATTTGCTGTAAAAACTTTTCACCCTTATTTGAAATGACTAAGTACCTAAATTTAACCAAACAGTGTACCAATGTGATAACAATGACCACGAGACAATGACGATGATTCTGATGAGTTTATAACAATTATTAGACTGATTTTCAACACAGTTAAAAATGATAATATTGTTAACTCTTCTTTTTTTATGAACAAAAAATGTATTTTATTTTTCGTTGTTTTTTTTTTAAATAAATTGTTATTGAAGTTATGGAAAAACATTTTTTTATTCGCATTGGGCTACTATTTGGGCTACTTTTTCGGCTCCGATTTTGTGCTACAAAAAATTTTAAATTGGGCTATCGAACTAGTTCAATTTAAGATGGAACGCATATGGTTAAGAGCAATTGTATCTTCTACAGGTAAAACAAATGAAATAGCCAATAAAAGCGCACTCGAACTATTAGAATTTATTTTACAGTTTAGACAAAAAGTTAGTTTGTCTAACATAACAATAATGCTTCGCCTCTTCCTTACAATTCCAATAAGTAATGCCGACTGTGAGAGGAGCTTCTCAAATTTGAAATTTGAAACTTATTAAAAATTATTTAAGGTCCATATCTTGGCTATAAAGGAGCAAGAAATTAGAGACACCATTGATACTGAACTAATAATAAGAGATTTTTTCTTTGATGAAAAGTAGGCAAATAAAATTTTAAAGAAGTTTTCTTGTAAAAATATAAATTAAATAAAAATGACTTACATTATGAACTATGCATTATGTACCTACCTTTATAACTTGTTTCTCTTTTACTGGGAACTAAATTAAATACTTTCATCCTTTCACTTAAGACTCATTTTCTTAAACGAATTTTATTTATGTAAATATTTATTTATTTATTAATGAATGTAGAATGTTTTTCATAATAAAATTGGATTAAAGCTCAGCACCACTAATAATGAGGAGACTGATGATAGGAGGCTTGGCACCCCTTGAAACAGCTGTATATCTAGCCAAAATAAACGAATTATAAATTAATTCGTAAACAATTGGTGGTAGCACCTTTAAGTTGTTGTTGTTGTTCAAAAATTCAATGAAATTGACGGAATAAAGAATGTTCAAGTCTAATAAACTGACATTCTAGTACGAATAGTACAATAAATAATAATAAGAATTTAATTTAATTAATTTAAAAAAATAATTTGATATAATTAATTTAAGAAAAAATAATGTATGCCTATATATTCTGATGAAGAATCCATCAGTATAAGAACGCCATATTAATAGTTCCATATATAATTTCAATAATTGATGTTATTTTGAATCTTAATTTATATAGGTTATCAAATGTCGAATTCCTTACAACAAAAAGTCGATTCTGTTTAGAAAAAAAGATTGATTTTTCTAGACAAATGAAATCGTTAAGTTTAAGCAAGATTTACATGTATTTGCACACACACTAAGAAGATTTTACATTTCTAATCAAGTTGAAAGTTTTTTTGGTGGCGTAAGAAGAAAACAAATATTCAAGAGTGTATAATTGCACAAGTAAATAATAGTGCAAATAAATGAACAAAAATGTGCGTCGGTTGGTTAACAAATAATTAGAAATAGCAGAGCTTCGATTCCAAATTTGTAAAGATGATTTATTCTATCAGGCGAACACTGTTACCAGTGTGTTCCTTGCCAGATTATAAGAAGTCCGAATTACTGCTTCTTTTCATTATTGACTTAAAATTTGTTGTTGCTTGTATAAACAAACAATTGTTTTTGTATTGCACCTATTCACTAAAATAAATTTGTTTTTAATCTTATCAAAGGGACGCGATAAATTAAATGCACTTTGAAATAATTGTTGGAAATTTTGCAGGTGCACAACTTTTGTGTTAAAATTCCAGTCAAATAGCACACACACCACCACATAGAAAAAATCTATTTTTATCACAAATTCCTTCCAACCAAAAAAAATAATCAATCTGAAGTGGTTGTAAGGAATTTGACAAAAGTTTAATGCGAATTAACGTTGTTTATTTGATATCCTGAGGTAAGTTATTTTTATCCTCTTGGAGATCGTTAAATCCGAAAGATACTAATGTGTTAAAAGCAGTAGGAACAACAGTAGTTGACAAAATTTTGAAGAGAAATTTTGCCAAGTTTATACAAATGTATCTACATACAAAGGTGCATACATAACTGGTTGAAACCGTAGACAAAGTTCTTATTTTTTAAATCTGAACCGCATTACAACAAAGTAATCTCGTTTTTTTTTTGTTTGGGTGTTTAAAAAAAAATTACTAGGGGCGGCAAAAATTGGATCTGCCGGGGGCGGCCCTTACCCACCCTACGCCACTGAATATTAGGTTCAGCTTGCTGTTTAATGACAGAATATAATCTGCTGATATTTTGACACAAATACACTTGACTTGAAATGAAGGGAGATATTTCTTGACTAGCTTTCCAGTCTCTTTCCAATAAAATTTGCCTTGATTGGAAGGCAATTTTTTGACAGCTGGCCAATCAGAGACGAGAAACTTGCCTTGCATTCAAGTACCTTATGTCTTCTGAACGTAGCCATTGATTCAAATAGATATTACTGTTTCTTCAGACAGGTTCATTTACACGAGCGCTTTCTAGACTGAAGCTTATGGACCCACCAACCACACTGCAGAGAGTCCCACTTTATAGGGAAAAATTGTTGAAAAATCTGAATCTTAAACATTTTTTTAGAATAAATATTACCACACTGCTTTATTAATGAATTAAACAAAGGACAGTCTCAGGTCTTATTACCAGCTTTCATGTAAACAAATTTACATTATTTTTCACAAATTAATAATCTAAAATTAATTACATACAAGCTGGTACGCAAGGGAGGCAGGTAGAAACGCTTGTCCCCATAATCTTACAAAAATCGTAAATGAAAGCTAAATTCACTTCAGTTCAAATGTTTATTTCTTAAACTAGGTGACATTAGAGAACACTTAACCCCACATACTGAAACGAAATTTCAATATAAGTTCAACAGTTTACGCTGAGAAAAAAATAGAATACATTTAAGTTATCAGCAAACGGCTCTTAGGTCTAGTTTTTCAGTGGTGAGTTAAACCAGAGTTACTTAACTCTAGAAGTAAATTAACCCACAGTTAACACAGGAACGACTTAACAAACTCGGTGGATAAAACATAAAAAGCATCTGTTCAGTTAATCCTGAGTTAAATCACCAAATTTGATGAGTTAACTCGGGTTTAAATTTACTCTCACACTAAAAAACTGGACCTTAGTCTACTATGTAATTTCTCGGGGAATTATTTCACTAGATAACAAAATAAATTTGTTATTTATTTTTTATTGCTGAATCACATATACTTCATGACAAACTCAATCTGCCGGAATATCATGAAATTTTGACAAGTCAATTCTTTTGAATATTTGTTGTAACTGAAAATGGAGTTTACCTACTAGCTATTGAAGGCGCCAAACACGAATTAATTCTAGGCCTTTTGCACCGACCGATTGAATATGACCTTATGTACCCATTCCACCCCCACCACCCACCTACGCCTCCCGCCCATGGATATCATCAATTATTAATCAGAGAATAGTCTTTGTTTTAAATAATTAGAATGATGTTTTTGGTATTACCAAGAGAAGTTACTCAATCTACTTCGCGTTTATCAATGTCAAAACTTTCGCTCGTAGATATGCTTGAAATTTAACATTTATTTAAGTGTCATATTTATATAATAACTCACTATTTGAAAGCGGTATTTTCTTAAAATTAGACACTAATTACAAATAGTATGCTAATTGTAACAATGAGGTACAAAAAGTCCTCATGTGTCTTAAGCAAAATCTTAACCCAAAAGTGCGCTGATGACAGCCATCTTATGTATACGTTCTAATAAGAACGGCAAATATTTGCTTGAGAAGATACACAAGCGCCTGTAAAGTAATGTATGTAGATATAGAGAAGAACACTTGATTGTTCCCAGAACAATTACTAAGCCCCTTTTCATCCCTAATGACATTTACCCTAACCTAATACAGTTAGTTCCACAACTTGACAAGCATTCATTTACTCTTGTTGTCATACAAAACTCAGTTCTTGGCTACACCATCACTCATTTACTTCCGGCTCAGGAATATACAACCCTACATATTTGTAAATGGAAGCATCTTACATTCGTTACACTTTTACAGGACCTTCCTGATGGTGCTTTCGGTTGCTTTTGCTTGCAATGGAATTGGAAACGACCCAGCCAACTCGCCTTTCGCCTATGAAACCAAATTGAATAAAGGATAATGGAAGGTTTTTAATGAATTCATCCTTATAGACTGGTTATGGGTTGTTTTCCTGTTTTCCGATGCCGAGACTGCCGGATTCCTTACGTTGCGTATAATATGTGTGTACGTGAGGCGCAGTGGCGGCGGCGGCGGCGGCTGGCGTTGAAGTTGAAGCAAAAGCTGTAAATTAATTCTCTTTGTATGCCATTGGGCGTTTCGAGAACGAGGAAGGAAATGCTATAGCTATTCATTCAACTTTGCCACAAAGTTTCGTTTCGTTAATCCAGGACACCGCAATTTTCGTTTTTGAACGGAAATGTGGTGTCGAAATCAGTTCGATGAGGCGTTTTTTTTTACCCCCACGTTGGTAAGGTAAATTGTATAAAAATATTCAAATTATATGCAAAGTGGTTATGTACGTTCGCGTTATGTTGGGGCTTAATGAAAAGAAACGATGAAGTTATTTTTTTTTTGTTTCGGTTAGTTAAACGAATTAATTAGACCTTCAATATCTCAGTTTAACATTTGTTTTGCGTTATGCTTAAAGGTTTTTTTTTTTTTATTTTAAAAGGAAGAAATAAAATGTTGTTATAATTTCCAACTGTCGGATAAGGAAAGCAAAATCGTTTACCGTTTGGATACAGAGAGTTGGACTAATGACAAGAATTGTTTAAAAATTCAAGCTAAATATTATCTACAAAGGTTTTTTCTCCGACTAAGACGAATTGAAAGATGTAAATCGATTTAAAATATAAAAGGGACAAAAATGAAAAGGCAAATGCTTTTGCATGTTTAAGACTTTAAGGAACAATAAAATTCAAAGTCTAGCCTGTTGCATATTTCTTTGATGTATACCGTTCGTTCGGTGTTTAGTTTGATTGTACTTATGTCAATTAACTGGATCTGCTAATTAGATTTTTTTTTTTCAAAGTTCTCAGGAAGTTGTGCATCATTTTTCTAAAAATTGTATGTCTGTCTTAATGGAAGTATCTAAATCCCATTGCCCATCCAGGACCATTTGCTGAAAAGAAACTTAAATCCGTCCAAATGTAATTTTGGTTTCATGACGTGACAAACGTTCTGTTACTTTGGACTAACTCGTGGTTGGTTGGGTCAATATAGGTGCTATTTCCGAGAACATGGCCAAGGAAATAGCGAAGGAAGTATCTTCGAGATACTTTGGTGGGCCGGCCAGACCTTCTTCATTAACATCAGACGAACGCTTGGAGCTCAGTGTGACGGTATCTGAGGGAGGAGGTGCTTTAGATATAAGTTATAGGGTGATAGGATTTTTTTATAGGAATTTAAGGTAAACTGTTTTATTACTTTTTACTTTTTTTATTTAATTTTTGATGCAGGGTTTGGTGTTGGTTTTTTTTTTGAAGATATATATTAGTTAGGTTATTTTTTTTAATAATTTTTTTTTAGTAATAATTTTTTTTTAATTAATTCGTTAGGCTTCGAACTTAAATTTTTTCTCGGATATCGTCAGAGTCCCTAGATTTTTGACACTTTCAAACCAAGTGTAACCTTAGACACGAAACAAATTAATGTTTAGTCGAGCAGGAGGTACAAAGAAAGGTGGCAAGAACTACCCCAGGAGTTACGAGCAATGACCTTTCAACCTTGAATGATGAGTCGACAAAAACAAGTAACTTCAAAATACTGTCATGAGAATTTGAGTTATTTGTTTTTCATTTAAATTCATGAATGAATATCAATTTTTTGTATTTTCTTTTTTGGCGCTACTCAACTGAGTCAGCATATTTTTATTTTAATCATTTAAAGAAATAAAAGTTAAGTTGCGATTTGACACTGAGAACTAAAGGTTGTTTTATTAACTCTCGCGACGAGCTTAGCTGTGTGACCACAAGCTACCGCAGCCACTTCTCATGTACCGAAGAAATCCTCCGTGGAAACTCCTAAAAATGGAATGGATTGGAAACATAAAAAAAGCTTATTGGAAAGTTCACGCTAAAGAAAAAGAATATAAGCGTTTAAGTTGATCATAAATACTTAAGTTTCGTATCGGCAAAAGTCTCTGAAAAGAAGGAAAAAGCATTTTCCATATTTTAGAAGACAGTGGATAGAAAATGTAAATATTCAATAATTGTTAATGCATTTTATATAGAGATACTTATTGAAGGAGTTCCCGACTCGTGCATTGGGGCTTGGAGCTGAAGACTTTTTTTGGCTGAAGCATTGTTGTCCATTCGCTTGATGTGACCTAACCAATATAATCGACGTATTTCAGCATTATGAACCTTACAGCCACGCATCTTTATTCAACTCATTTAAAGTTAGCGGTTGTATCTTCTCCTCCATTCGTCCTAATAACACACAGGACCAAATATTCGTGAAAGAATTTTTCTTTCGAAAAGGTTCAGGATTAGCTCTCCCTTTCTACTTTTTATTCGAGAGTTTTTTCTTTAATTTATTCGTAATTTGTATATTAAACTAGCTGGCTCGCCCGGCTTCGCACGGGTACAGAAACCTACATACAAATTACAATAGAAAATATAATTAAATATTTAAGCTAAGCTTTGTAATCGAATACTAGCTAATGGATTTTAACCTACTTCACGTTATGAATGGCTAAATATGTAAATACATGATCCTCTTAGCCAAACCTTTATAACTTTCCTAACACAGAAAGAATTTTTGCAATCGAAAACCACTTTTTTGTTTTTATCCCATTGCACTTTACAATGAGAATTTTTTTTTTAAATAACCTCTTAAACACAAAAAGAATTTTTGAAATCAGATGCACCTCTTAATTTTTATCCCATTTCACTCTATAAATGCCAATTTTCTGAAAAAAATCCCTGACGACATCCAAAATGAAAGATTAATTCATTTACTTTTTCCCAACGTTTTGACGGTGGTTGCCATCTTCTTCAGGGGATCTTTATTTAAAAAAAAAGAAGTAATTACATAAAAGTGTAAATGTATGTAGGGTGGACATGATAAACACTTACATAAACTTCAACAATAGTCCAATTAGTACATTCAAATTTTGGATCTACTGTTGGAAAGTAAGTAGCAGTACACCGCTGAGATGTTTTGTATGTCTTGTTTACGGTTCATGTTGTTCTTGTTATTAATTATGTGTAGTGTTTCTAAAGTGTAGCGTTTGGAAGTGTGTTTCTCCATTTCCAAGATCTATACACCATCAAAGTCCAGTTAGTGGCCACTTTCAACGCTGTGGCAAGGCAGTTTCGTCTTTCCAGAATTTTTCGAACGATTGTCCGACTTGTGATCCTACGACCAAAAAAGCCGATGAGAAAAAAAAGGAATTTTTGGAAACGGACAATTATTTATGTTTACCCCCATTTCACTCTAAAAATAACAAAAGTTGAAAAAGAATGTCCCAAAAGCCATATCCTGACCGCCTACAGCGCCATTTGTTGAACGGTAATTGAATTGAACTGAAAAAAACGAAATTTTCGACTAAATCGCCACCTGTTGAGACCTCTCCGACTTTTCTTTTTTCCTAAACCTTCGCGGTACAATTACAAACAAACCCGTAGAAGGAAGTACCCAATTTGGTCCAGTCGTTCTCAAGTTTTAAGCATCCGAACCTGCCACGATCCATTTTTATAATATATATATATAGATATAGATTTATTAAATATGTAGATACATACTGTACAACATACTTGGTTTTTGAACGCAAAACTATGGTCTGAGAAGACTTTTTTGGGATTCCAAAAGTTTCTGGACGTCCAATGGAAAACGACATAAGCTTATCCCAATTTAAAAAAAAAAATATAAGAAAATGGTGGCGTGACAGCTCGTTGAGAGCCAGGACCTATAGTGACTTACAACTCTCAATCATTCCTGTGTGCGTGTTGTTTGTTTGCAGAAATGGAGAGGACCTACAATTTTCTGTCGAACCCGAATGGCTAGGTGAAAGGCACTCATTCATGCCAAGAGATACTGTTGAAGGTTTTGTCACTTCCTCGCCTCGCAAGAGGCAGTATCCGATTTTAGGTTGACGAGGCTGATCGCACACCTTCGGCATGACAGTCTTACGTACTAACCATTACGCCCCCCCCCCCCCCTGACCTCCAATATGACATTGAATGTGGGGTAAGATACCCCTTAAATATGTATTATACTTAAAAATATATTATACTTTTAAAAAACCAAGGCTCCAATAGCGAACCGAACTAAAAAGCAGTGATCAAAAGAAGTACCTACAGCATAGAAAACAAATCCCTACATTTTCCCTTCACCCGCACAAAATGCATAAAATAAATAAAAATAACAATATGAACATATTTTTTTTTGTTTATTTTTCTCATTTTTTATTTTATTTATAGTTTTATATATCGCAAATAAATGAAAATAAAGTCAACAAAATAATAAAAATGCATCGCCCCCAAAGAAAGAGATAAATACATATAAAATATTATTTTGTCATTTTTTCAACAAAATTGAACTTTCTCAACAAATTATACATAGTCCTCCTCAACTACTTTTTCAACACAAAATATTCTCAGGTCTGTTGCCGCCCCCCTGTGGACCACTAGCGCCCACAGGCATTATCTCTCACTTTGAGAATCAATTATTTTTCTGCGCCCTCAAAGATTTTGCCTAAATCCAGCACTGATTACGCCACCGGCTATACTACCGCAAAATATTTATTGTTCGAAATTAAATGTGTGATATGAAATAAAACGGAGAGCGTCCTCAGACCAGCTGCTACGAAAATGCTTATATTCAAGAAATGTAGCTATTTATACCAAATGTAGATCCTGCTGCGAAAAGTGGAGTTTTAAGCAGGTTCTCCGTTTTATTCATAGCACTCAATCAACTCCTAACACTCAGATAAGGAATACAATTTATCGTAGTTTTCCTAATATCTTACAATTATTTTTTTTTAAATAAGATAATATAATTTTTAACTAACAAAAATTTTGTTCTTTGTGTTTCTTTGCAGAATCTTGCATAATTAACTGTCGGAAACCAAAAAAAAAACGCTAAAGTAACTAAGTCAATTCATTGCATAATCGTTATTCCATACAATATTTGAAATCGAGAAACCAAAACCAAAAATATATTTTAATCATAAAAAAACTAATCCGTATACAATGTTATACTCCCCTATGGAGTCAAGAAAACAAAACGTATTTGGAAATAATAAAATCAATTCTAATACCAACAATCACCAGACGATAAATATCAACACCAACCCTTCGGTTATTCTAACAGAAGGTGATTTTCGTGATTCATCAAGTAATGGCAACGCGAAACGATCTCAACCATCAATCGCCTCAGACCCGACAAATATCAACGCGTTTCGATTGCCAAAACCATACAATAACAATTCTCATCGATCAAGGCTAGAAAATCAAGCGTCAAGCATGGAAAGCAATAATAGCAATGGTGGTCCCACAACTACCGCTGCTAAAAGTGGTAGCTTCCGCAGCAAGGAACGACCGAATGTAAAAAGTTTTAGTTCCTCAAGTGCCAGAGAAAGCAGTGGTAGTGGAACAGGGCTTGTGAGTGTGAATGAGCCCAAAAGTGCAAACGAAAAAGGTACAAATAACGCGGGTTGTGTAGTGGATGTAAAAACATCATCTGAGAATCCTATTAATGTTAAGAGCAGTAGCTTAAGAACTAGTAGTAGAATGAAGCGCCAAGCGAGTGAAAGTGTTAGTGAAACGGGTGTAACTGATGCTGGTGTGAGTAGCAGACGTCGACGCAACGGTGCCCCCATAACAACTCAGCCTCAACAAGGGCGGAGTCGTCGAGAAACTTCGACAACACCAACCAAACAGCAACGACCTTCAGATAATTTCTACAGCAGTCAATCGACCATGCATTCTATAGGTGGTGGAAAATCATCTTCTAGAGGTGCATCTTCCGGACACCATCGCCGGAAACACGGCAACCAACGACGAAGAAGTCTTGTGTCTTCGACTGATGGCTCATCGTCGTCTTCATCGTGCAGTGGGTCTTGCAGCAGTGAAGACGGTGATTCGAATTCCACATCATCTGGCGAACCGAACCTACCATATCCGGGATTTCCTGCAGTAGCACTAAAATACTTGACGCAGGACACAAGGCCGAGAAATTGGTGCTTGAGGCTGATAACAAATCCATATCCTTTTTAAATTAACTGTGATGTAATTATTGTTTTTGTTTTACAGCTTTTTGAAAAAGGTAAGTGTTTTTGAGAAGATGTTAACATGTATATTTAAATGGAATAATTGAATTCAATTGAGGTCACTTGAACTTTTAATTGATTTTTTGATTTTTTTTCATAAATGTATACCTATTTGTGTCACACGGCACTCTGTTCTTAGCTCAATTTTAGCAAATTTTCATTTTCCTCAGATAACATCCGTTGAGTAGATACGATTTTGCAAATACAAACCTCGATAAGTATAGATACACTATCAAGCCCAAATTCAAATATAAAAGCGAAATTATAAGAGCAAGTTCGTGGAATCCAGTTGTGCATTTTCTAACTTATATTTTAGTAATTCTATGTTAATTGTAGCGATTATATGCAATGTTTTAAGATTTAAATTTTGAAACCATAAGCTATTTCAGAATTCCTTTGAGAAACATTCCACATTATTTCGTTTGACCGAAGGTATAGTATGTTAACCACTTTTCATCTGTCGTTGCTCGTTGACCATTCCAATTCTCAAGTTTGTTCCCCGTATAAGCAATTTCTATTCTAATTTGAGTTTTCGAACATTAAACGCAACCACCTGCTTGCCTCGAATATCTTACATGGAAATCTACCGAAAAGGACTCGTTTCCATTTGTTGAACGTTTTGGTCTAACATGAATCTGAAACCAACCGTTTCCATCTCCGGGCAGTGTTGGATTAAAAATATCAGTCTGGGCCAACGCGACGATTAAAAAGGGCCCACTTATTTGATTTTATTTATTTTTGGTTTGGTTAACAAGAAATTATGGAGGAGCTTTGAAGTTGTAAATATATACATCCAAGAAAAACTGATGTCCTTCTTTTAAGAATAATTTATTTGAGCCTTGGGAAAACTTTTCAGAAGTTACTAGACAGCTTAACATACTAGCACAATTTCAAAATACACTTTTAAAGCTAAGATATAATAAAATGAGTTGTTAAAGACGAGTATTAAGCTAGGAGCAGACGGCATATAAAAGTCACAAACGTTTGCGATTCTGACGTCATTTTTACGTCATCATTTGCGACTTTGATAGCATATCGTCTGAATACACTTTTGGTACAGTCCGCATATGCTTGCAAACCATTTGCGGAATATGTTCAACACCTAAATTGCATATAAGTTTGCGACTTTCTTGCATATCGTGTGAACACCCTCGCATATAATTTGTGACAGTTTGCGAGCATGTGCGGTCATATGCGACCATCCCAAGCATTTGCGATGACACGAAAACAGAACATTGCACATCTCCACATATGCAGAATATCAGCTGCTGTGATTCTTCATTTTACTAGTGGAGTTGTTGTTGTGTCAAATTCTTGCATGAACCTACAGCATATAAGATTTACATTTAACCGAAATTAAATGGAACTTTAATTATTTATTCGTAAATTTAAAATTAAGCGTGTGTGGTTCTGGGGATGATATTATACATAATGTACAGCAACAGGTTTTGTAAATTTCAATAAAAGCTTTTATAATATTTCTATTTTTTTAAATCTTTTTTGTTTGCCAAAATAAGTACAAAATACAGCAAAACTATCTATGTAAAGTTCAATGATAAAATTATTCCACAATTTTACGATTCTGGCTGCTTTTGATACTTTCCCAATACAATCAATTTCTTATAAATTTTCAGATGAGAATTTTTAAGTTCCAAAAAAATATGAAATGTTCGCAAACCTGCATATGATTGGAATAGTGATATGGATAAGTGATATGCGGACTTTATGGCACATCGTCTGAACACCTCGCATTTGCGAACACATTTGCGGACATATGGTGTGCGAGTGCCTTGGTCGCAAATGCATTTGCGACTTTTGGGACATCTTTTTACATATCGTGTGAACACCCCCATATGCAAGTTTGCGAGCATTGATGTAGATATAGAATTTGCAATAAATTTGCGACTTTTTATGTAACGTCAGTGTCGCAAACGTTAGCGACTTTTTATATGCGGTCTGATCGTCCTGTTCAAAATTTTTGAAAACTTCTCAAAAGAATGCAGATAATTTTAAAATACCGAATGATAGATTTACATGATTTTTGAACACAGAATTATTAGTTTCTAACAAAATGTATTATTATGAATTTGAATTATGGAAAAGTTTTGGATGTCAGAACAATAAAGAACAAAGTTTGAGAAGACACCATTTATAATCAAAGTCGCTGGGTATGTTCTTGCTTCAATCCGACCCTGTCTTTAGTTAAGCCAGAATGAATGTAGGTATGTTTGTATTATTCAGAAGAGAGGATTGTCCTTTGAAATCGGAACCCCCATTTGCCTAGAGTTTTTAAGCATACCGAAACATTTTTGCTTACATCTCATATTGGCTGAACTGCTGAATGAAATATCCTTTGTCGACTTTTGATCAATTTAACATGCTTTTTGAGGACAAATATCACGAATTTGCAAATGGATAAGTACGGGCATCGGAGCATTGCAAACATTTTTTCAATGCTTTTCATATGTGGAGGACTACACCGTTTTATGTGGTTCTTACGTTGAATTTAAGCAATATTTATATATTTATGTTGGCAATTTGTCGGCACATTGATGGTGTTTCTACATATGTATGTTCATCCTCTACATTATCATCAGAACAGGAAATAAAATTAAATTACTTTCGTGTGGTTGTGTGGTATCATATATGGATTATAAATTGAACATGAATTTGCTTAAAACCTTTTTTGAAGAATATACAGAAATATGAATTTATTCAAAATACTATTTTTTCTCCCATATATAATATTGTTAGACTCAAATCCAAATTTAAATTTCAACAATGTACCTTAACACCTCTTACCTTAGTGTACTTCTTTAGATGAAATCGAGATTTTTTAATTCTATAATCCCCAAACAATTGTATTCATATTGACCGAAGGAACACTTATGCGTCATGGTCGAGCCAATAGAGGTTTTTACTACGAACATATAAAGTGCAGTTCCAATTTAGATTTTTTTCACAAATTTGTATATAATACTAGCTGACCCCTCCCCCGGCTTTGTAAGGGTAAACAAACCTAAGCTTGACATAAAAATTACAAATGAAAATATAGATAAATATTTACGCTACTTTTTGTAATTGAATACTACATACTGATTTTTGACATACTTCACGTTATGAATGGCAAAATTCGTCAAAATAAGATCATCTGAGTACAACCTTTATTACTTTTCTAACTCCATAAATATCAATATTTTAAAAATTACCTCTTCAACACAAACAGAATATTTGTACCCCCTTTCACCCTATAAATACCAAAATTTTGAGAAAAATATTCCTAAGGCCATCAACTCAAAATAATAACCTTCCAAACACAAAAAGACTTTCTTTAATCGGACATTTTTTTTTATTTTTAACCCATTTCATCCTTCAAATTGCAATTTAAAAAAAAATAGTACTTGAAGCCATTTTCTAAGAATAATCTTTCAAACGCAGGTAGAGTTTTTTTTTAATCGAATACGTCTTTCCATTTTACCCTAAAATGTGTTTTTTTTTTTTATTTTAGTAGTTATTCTGCTATTCGGGCGGAATAGGATGCCAGACGTCCCGCCAGGGGCGGGACTGTCCCGCAAAACGACATTTGTCGCGCAAGTGTCCCCTCAATATATTCTGTCCCGCAAAGTAATTTACTCCAACTTTTATTGTTTTTCCAACACAGAAACTATTTTTGAATTCGAAAACCACCATTTTATTTTTACCCCATTTCAATAGCATTTTTTTTTAAATAAACTTTCAAACACAGAAAGAATTTCTTAAATCGGAAATTTTTTTATTTTAAACCCATTTTACCCTACAAATACAAAAATTGAAAAAGAATATCCCTAGATACCCTTGAAGCCGTTTTCTTCGAATAACCTTTGAAACGCAAGTTGAGTTTTTTTAATCGCATACGTCTTTTTCATTTTATCCCATTTCACCCTACAAAGTGAATTTTTCAAATATTTGTATACTTATTCTGCTATTCGATGCAAAGACGAAACCAACAAATTAAAGATCAATGAAATCGGTCCACCGGTTCTTGAGTTATAAGTGTTGTGACTAAAACGATTTTGATTTATATATTAAGGCTTACAACTAAATATTTGTACTTTTTAGTAACTGTTTAGGTATTATAAATATTTGTACGATCAAAAATTAGTTTTTGTTCACAACCTTGATTGCAACTTAAAATAATAAGTGTTGCTGTGTGACGTTACGAGGTCACACTTAACCATGTAGAAAATTATGTTACCGAAGTGAACATAGTACGATATCGGGTACGTTCGTTGACAAAAATCTGAAGATTCCCTCCAATCAAACTAGATCGTTTTCGATCCGTACACGTCTGCATGTTTCACTTTTTAACGTATCCGTCGGGATAGAAATGCACCTCATCCGAAAATATGATTTTTTTGACCATTTTGAAATTTGTATGGATTTTGGGCCGATTTTCAATATTGCTCAACAGATGAAACTTACACGTCATATGAAAGCTTATTGAGAGTACTTCATTTCATTATATAGCAGCTAAATTGAAATTAAGCGTGAAAATTGTGTTTTGGCGTATTTTATAAATACATTAGAAAAAAAAATACAAAAATGGCAACATTTACTACAAAGTGTTTAACCTTTTTTGAAAGCCAGAAGTCTGTTCTTTTATTTTATTTTATTTTATTTTATTTTATTTTATTTTATTTTATTTTATTTTATTTTATTTTATTTTATTTTATTTTCTCTTATTTTATTTTATTTTATTTTATTTTATTTTATTTTTTATTTTTAAATCAACTTGGTGAAAACAAATAATTTCGTATTCAATCAAGAATTAATACGCGTAGTGAATAGTAAAACTGAATTTAAAACATATTTTTTAAATCATTTTTTAACCTTTTGTTTTTCACCATTTTTGAGTTTGAAATAAATTAAATTAAATTAAAGAACGAAACCAATAGATGTCCAACACTTGATCTTATAAGAAGCAAATTAGATGGAAGAATCATCTTAGCATGGATACCAGGGCATACCGGAATCAAAGGAAACGAAGCCGCACACCTTGCAGCTAAGGATGCAAGTTGTTACCCACTGATTTTTGAATCACCAAACTTTTACCAGCTGACACGAAGAATTTTCTTAAACAAACAGAAAAAGGAGCTTGCAGATAATTGGGATAATTGCCAAACATTTCTTCAGTCCCATAACATTCAATACTCTCGTACCTCTTACAATGATCTGTTTACAAGAGAAGATTGCATAAGATTACTGCGACTCCGACTTGGAAAAACGGTATTTAAAACTCGACACCTGTACAGCAATGAACCTCCAAAAGTCTGTGAAAATTGTCAAACTATTCTTACCATATGGCACATCTTCGTAGAATGTCCCATATCACGTCAAATCGATGTATATCACCTGATAGCACACCTATACCAAACCAATTAGCTAAAATACGTAGCCCATCAGATTATAACTCTATCCAACGATTAAAAGATGCTACATCTGCCCACAATAAATTTAATGAAATATTAGGTTATTTTCATCCTACCATCTATTTTTTATTTTTTATTTAAAATTTTTTTTTTTTTGATTTAAATTATTGCCTTTCGATCCAAAAGATTGCGTCGTTTATAGTCTTGCGCGCATGCCTTGTATAAAAAATTTGCAAATTTATTTTTTAAATTATTTGATTAAATAAATAAATAAATTATTTCGAAAACTTTTGAAAGAATTAAGTTTATTAAAAAATAAAATAGATAAAAAAGACTTCTGATTTTCAAAAAAAAGGTAAAACACTTTCTATTAAGTGCTGCCATTTTCTTAATTTTTTTTTTTTTTTTTCATTTTCTATAATTTTTTTTAAATTCGCCAAAACACCATTTCCTGCTTTCATAAGACATAAGTTTCATCACTGTTGAGCAATATTGAAATTGGGCCCAAAATGCACACGGTCCTTTATTTTAAAAATTCACACTATTTCGGCAACACAGCATCCACTTTGGAAATTAAGTTTGCAATATTTCTCAAAGTTGTTCAAACGTAAATATAACACTGAGTTTCTGTCAATTTTTTTAATGCAATAGATTGCCCAGTGCCCAGTACGAAGATTCATAATTACAAGGCACAGAATATACTCCTAGGTTTTATAACGGGATTTTGTCTTTTGGTGATCTCAAAATTTGTCGAATTTTCGCTGGTGCCTTAAATATCGATTTTATGCCATTCTTAGACAAAATTCTTCCAATTCCTTCTGAAACCTCATTTCTGTAGGGAAGAAAGGCTCGTTTTTCATTTTGTTGAGTTAAATTTTCTGTAACTCTTTGTTTCTATTTTCACGAGCGTATTTTGTAGCTGTAACCATTTGTCAAAAGATCTGCGTCATAAATGCTTTAACTTCTCTCCAAGGTGATCCCTGTCGCAGATTGCATTTTCTCTGTTTAGCCAGAGTAGATACCACGGAAGTAAAGTTTGGTGGATGGTGATGAGAGGTTGCATTTAAAAATATTTCAGTATGAGTGGTATTTTTATATACAATGTGTCCTAGAGTATCATCTTGTTTTTTCATAAAAACGCCAATGAATTATTTTCTTCAATTTCCATTGCAAGGCACAAGTTACACGGTTCTCCAGGACGAAGTTGATACCACCATACAAAAAATGTTGTCCATCAAAAAATGCAACTTCATTTTCTAATAAATGACTTACTGTACAGTGTACACGTACATATTTATTTGTTTTATTGTTCTTTTTTGTTTTTAATAATTCTTTTGTTCAATTTTTCTTTTTAATACTTATATACTAATTAATGAAATATAATTTTTTTTTTAATTTTTGCAGTTTTTGTGCTGTTATTCTAATTTAGCTTGTCTCCGGTTTCTCCCCTAAAAGCTTATAATATGGTCACCGTACATTTACCTTGTTCTTTTATCGCCACCGCAGCTTTTGGTGCATTTGCTAAACACATAAAATTTGTTTCAGTTTAACAGCAAACATTTTCCTTGTCATTTCAAACGCCATAAAAATTTTACATTTTTGTTACGATGCGATAAATGTGGTACATTTTAGCTTAAAGAAAAAAATGTCAACTTGAAGACAACAATGGTTGACCTGCACTGCGCATTGCATATAATATAATGTTCATAGCAGAAAGTCTGTGGCAATTTAAGCGACCAAAAAAAAAAAGATTATTTCATGGAGGATAAGAGAATTCTTTAAGTCGCATGACATTCTTTTATGAAAGAAATTATTTGTAAAAAAGAATTAAAATAAATCGAACTTTTATTCAATATGTCTTCTGGAATGTTCTTTATTCTGAAATATGTAATTTTTTAAATATTTTATATTCTGTTGAATCCATATACATAATATTTGTTTTAATTTTTTTTTTCTTTTTTGAAGAAATCACGTTCTTCCATATATATTTGCTTTGAAAAATGTTCCAGGGTTTTTTTTTAATAAGGGCGGGTAGATGATGAATTAGAATAAAGCAAGCTGTCTGTGAGGTATTAACAAAATTCTGTTTTTATTTGAAAGGCCCATGTATGTCACATCGTTCAAATGCCCGCCTCGGCTTCTTACGGCGCACGGATACGAGTGATCTTATTTTCAATGAATCTTCCGCATAGATTCGGCTGAATTTGAGCGATAGCAGTGGTAGTGGGTTATGTTAACTTTGAAGGCATCGGTCGATTAAAGCTTATTGATTCATATGACCTGCGAGTTCAGAAAACAAAAGAAAAAGTCTTATCGCATGATCTTGGTGGACAATTCATGTCACCTCTGCGAGAGAAACTCTTCTCTCAAATCTTTCATGCAGAATTTCCATTGTTGCGTTCGCTGTGTGGTACGTAGCACGGTTTTGTTGGACCCACATGTCGTTCACATGTACATGACATGTGGTTCCAACAGAACGGTACTATGGAGTTTCTCTCGCTGAAGTGACATGAATTGGCCACCAATATCGTCCGATTTTACTTAGTTAGACTTTTTCTTGTGGGGTTTCCTAAAGACGCAGGTCTATGCGAATAAACCACAATCGACAGATGTCTTTAAGGTGAACATAATACAGGCCGTCGCTCAAATTCAGACTGATCTATGCTGAAGAGACATTGAAAATTGGACTACTCGGATCCGTGTCACCGTAAGAAGTCGATATGGGCATTTGAACGATGTGACATACATGGGCCTTTCAAATAAAAACAGAATTTTGGTAATACCTCACACAGCTTATTTTATTCCATTTCAACATCTACCCGCTCTTATTGAAAAACCATTATATAGCTTAGGGCCGTTGAATAAATCCCCTAAAGTCCCTAATTTTTGGGACTTCGAGTAAAACGGGGACTTTTATTTAGCTGCTATTGAAAATGTATATAAATGTTTTACTAGTGGAATTTCTTATTATCCAATTAATCCTTATATCCATATCCCACATATACCTACCTACTCACATATTCAATTCCTTGCGTGAATTTATTGGAGCACAACTCTTTTTTTATGAAATGTCAAATAGTGTGACTTTTCTAAAGGGATTCGTGTAGTTCGGTAGAAGCGACACTTCAATTTCTTTTCTGAATAATTCACCAATCAATCATAAAATGCTTTTTCATCGATTTTCTCGCTGCTTTTTGAAACGAACTACGATTTCTCACATGACCTATTTCGATAGCGATCAACTTACCATTAATATGATTGCACGTGTCCTTGAGTGTTGACTAAGAGATAAAAAGTTTAATAGTAAAAAACATACCACAAGTATAATATGTTCAATTCAGATCTAACAATATGTTAAGGAAGTGGTTTTGAATAGAGTGTCAGCGCATGTCAGCGTATTCGAGTGTGATGGAGGTATTCTGAGTTAGTTTTAACTCATATCGTTGGGCAAATGATTTGAGAGGGATTCGAGTTGAATAATAAGTATATTCGATGTGAAACATCAAAAGGAAAATAAGTTCGTCATTATGAATAAATCCTACAGTAGATTATGTATGTGAAATTGACTTGTTGATTTTAAAGAGGAAAGTAAAACTTAATTATTTTCAATATTCAACAATATTTTCAACTTTTTAACAACATTTAATGTGAAGAATATTTTATTAATACAAAAAATTTTTTTCAAAATGAAATACATAATTGTTTAAAATATAATTGTGTTATTGTGTTGAAGGTATTTGCAAAATCATTACAATATTCTTCCTTATTGATTTGAGGTAGGTTCTTTTTTAAGAAGTAAATATGGTATATAAGATAACATTAATTTTGAACAGTTAACACTGCAAAAGTTTAAATTATGCCGCATTTAGGTTTATCAATAACTTCTTGTGAATATCACACCTTTCTGATTTTACACAGGGCATAGTGTTAAATTTGCAATTAACCTACGTATGTAAGTGGCGAAAGAAGAAGACGTTCATGGGAGTCATGACCATCACTTTAGAAGCCGAGAAAATGAAGACACAAACAGTTGTAATTATTAGAATTCTTTTGAACACTCTTAGGCAGTTGTCCAGCTAGCCATTGTCTTGAAAAACATAGCGTTATTTATTGCCTGTAGGTACATACTTTATATATTATTTCAAGATACATTCGGAACTAGAAACTTGCTTTACCTTGTTCATTGAACGTACCCACTTTAGAATAGGTTTGAACAACGAATCGCAGTGTCTTATTTAGATCGATGAAAAACATTAATTTATAAGTATAGGTTTTGGCTTTGGAGTTATCTGACTAAAGTTAAACATACTTTGGAATTAATTTAGAAATTTTTAGTCCAAAGAAATGAGGATAGAAAAAAATAAGTCGTTAAGTTTTGGCATGCTTATATACATTTTTGGGATTCATTCCGTTTTTTTTTTTAAAGACTCGAGTAACAAAAAAAGTGCTCTGTACCAAAATCCGGCCATCTGCTAAGCCTTTAAGACAGTTGACCTCATACAAAATGTGGACAGACAAACGCACGGTATCTAGCGGAACTTGATTACTTTTTTGCTGGAATATATTTCTGAACTGATATTACGTTGTAATTACATAACTATATAATTTGCTAGCTCAGTAACTTCTTTAAATGTCATTAACTCAGAGACTAGTGGATCATTTTTTATCAAAATTTCACACAATCGTTGATTAACAGCCAATTTCTTCACAGATTCCTAATGCTAGTACCGGTACTAGTGCTAAAATTAGTACTCAAATCGGTACCAAATGATTCCTTCACATAAGTACTAAGCCCTAGTTCTGTCAAGTTGGTACCGAGTACTATTTAGTACTCGGTATTAGCTAGAACTTTCCAATCGGCAGTCTAGTGGCACTAATACCTGATTCAGAGAAATGTCATTCATTTTCTTGAATGAATATTCGTTGCTGATTTTCGATGGTAAATATATATTACTGCGTGGACGTTAATGCAGTCGTATTATGGACATTATATCAAAATACAACATCATATCTAAATCGATTAATAGTGTTGTAGACAGTTTCGACAAGCTATTAAAAAGGCCTTCCGTACACATCCCAAAATTTTTAGATATGCATTATTGTTTTTGCATTTATTTTTTCATAAGGGATTAAAACAAACACAAAACCTTTCCTTATGATAGCTCTGGATATTTCCCCGAACGCGACCAATGCATTGCAAGATCCGAATACCGAACATGAAATGCACATAATAAAGGGCATTTCTCCAAGCCTGTCACACATATACCTACACAGAACAATGTCCAAAACTCCACGCAAAAAATGACACACAATCCATTCGAAATAAAAATTAAATAAAAGTCGCTCAGTCAAATAAATATCAAAATTATTTTTTGAAATGCCAAAATAGTGTCAAAATCAGAATTAGACCAGTTTTAGACGTATTAAGTCCTAGTACCGCTTGTTGTATTTAGATCCGGTACTAGTGATGTGAAGAAATGCTCAGGTACTTACTTTTCGTTAGGACCGAGTACCAAAGCTAGTACCTGGTCTAGCTGGACTGGGTACTAGGCTGACTTAGTACTTCTGTGAAGAAATTGGGCATAAGACTCGCTATTTACCTCTTTTGCACCCTTTAAAAACTTCCGATGAAATGTTGATGAAAATAAAAATTTGCTTATAAAGGGTGTCCAGCGGAATATTTTCAACTTTAAAATTCAATATACAAAAAACTATACCGTTTTTATTTATTTTTATTTCAATTAAATGTAAAGTAAAAATGTGGATCTTATTTTTTAAAAACGATATCATCCAAATGATGGCCGTTTTTTTTTCAATGTACTCTTGCAGCCGGACATTTGCGATTATGCGACGGCAAAGCACTGGAGAAATGCTTAGTAATGTTGGTTAACATATCCATCTATATTTAAGTGTGCTTCGTCACTGAATAAAATGTATCCAAGCGTTGATTCTCGCAAAGGATAGTCACTTCCGTTGAGATACTAAACAATTTGCACTTTGTACGGTTGGAGCTTTAATTTATTTTTCAAAATAACATGCACTGCTGATTTGTTTATTCCTGTTGAGGACGCATTCTTCACTATCGATTTACGTGGATTTCGAATAATTTCATTTCGAACTTGAGACACATGTTGTGGCGTTGTTGCTGACGTTGATGGTCCAGGAATAGGTCTATTGACCATTGTGCCTTCTTGCCTGAATCTTTGTACCTACGACCAGATAAGCTGCGTGCTCGGCCGATCACTAAGTCATCGAATTTTAAAATGAGTACAAAAAGCGCGACGTACCAATGATTCACCGTACTTAAAGTATTGCTCCACCGCAATCGCGGGGTGCGCTCCCGACCAGTGACTCATGGCGACTAACAATTTCGCAAATCTTGTACTTTGAATGATACCCCTCCTGCTTACCTCAACCGCTAGTATTTCGATAATTGCAATTTAAAGTTGAAAAATTTCAGCTGGACATAAAAAAAAATGTATGTGTCGAGGACTCCAGATCTTCTGTGCGTTTCACGACGTTTAGATGCGGATATAATTTTAAATTAATCAAACAAACAAAGATTTCTTCCATTTTCCAAGTTTATAAAAAATGCCTAATCTTAACATGCGGGTTAGCACGGCTTATTAGATTACCTTAAAAAATAATGATCATTTTGAATCTTTTTTTTTTCAATTAAAATTTTACATTTAAAATTTTACTGAAAAGTAAATAAAATTTTCATGAACCTTTCGTTGCAGTTCTGTTTATCATGTCACACTAAAATATTTTCATTCAGTCCACTGTTTTATGGAAAATATATCGAAGCAAAGATTGAATCTAGAAGCTGCTAAAATCAATTTCATAATGAAAAACTGCAATGATTTGTTTTTAATCAGTCCGACGAGACTCTTTGGAGGTAGTCTCGTTACAGCGAAGCAATACTTTTCTCATTTTATCGTTTGAATTGCAATAATACTTCTGCCAAAAAATACGATTAACCGAAATAGGGGCTCGTCGTTTTTTGAGAAGATTGGTTACTTAAGCATATCTATGTCTATGGTGGCTCGCCCGATTGAAATTTTGCAGTACGGTACGGTCTCTTTTGCCCATCTGCATTTTATACTCACCTCGATTACCAAATGCGGCCGGAAGAAACCTCATCGGAATTCATTTTCACTAATCCATGGTTTATTTGAGCTGCATTCAAATATTTTACTCTCAATTCTGCGTCAAAAATGTCTGAGGATCAAAAAAAAATACATTAGTTAGGCCTGCAAACGTAAAAGACTAGGTTAAAAGTTCCCGAATTGATGCCGACGGGAGTAAAATGTTGAGGCTATTGAATATAACTACTCCTATGTGCATCAGGGTGGTCTTTATTATTTATAATATTCTCCAAGTTTCAAGTCAATATCTAAATTATATCCCGTGCCGCCAAAATTTGTAGTTAATGCACGGATGCGTATCGCACGAACTTGCTCTTGTGGTTAACAACTTACTGTAATATAGCCCTAAATTGAAGACGTGTGTTGATGGTTCAATAATCTTATAATATTTTTAAAGGGAAAATATTGAAAAACCAAAAGTATTAAAACAAAATTTACAACAATTTAGAAGTATGTAAGATTGCAAAAATTAAAACTTGTTCAACAATTGAAAAGAAATACGCGAATTACTCCAAAAAGAAGACCATTTTCTCAAAAAACCTTGAATGCCTATTTCCGTTATAAGTTAATTTTTGCCAAAAATCTGAAACGCAGTTTTCTTACAATAACTTTAGTTATTAATGATCAAAAGTTTTAACAAAATCATTTATGCTGATTTTAAGAAAATGTGAAAAAAACCAAAATCGTTCCATGGAAGCTACTCGTTCTTAATGATCTAAAACAAAAATTCGAATGTTTCCTCTTAGGAATCACATAAAAATGCTGTGTACCAAATTTGGATAAAATCGGTCTCATCATTTAGACTTTCGCTCAAATTACAGTAGACGCACTCATGACAAAGCCCACGTTTTTAAGAAATAGTTACCAACTGCAAAGATAAAGTGCGTTATTATATTTACAAAAAAATGTTCGCTTCCAACGTCATTTGCTTTAAATATCTCTTTCCAAGCAATTTGACACCCATTTTTTGAGTTTACTTGTCAAGATTACTGTTGAATGCGATGTAGAGATTCTACTACATATGTATTTTCAATATAGTCAAAAGTACTGCTACAGTAATAAAGTACTACTCTCGAAAATTTAGTACTACCATACTCGTGCAACCAGTAAAATTTTATGATACCACAAAATTTAATTTATTGTTTCTAGTCAATGTTCTTCAGTAAACTAAACAGCTCTTAATTAGAATTCTCACTCTGTCCAAACTTTTAAGTTTACTGATCTTATGAATAAGGTAAACGACTCTCTTTTGATTTCTGTATAGATTCTTACATTGTACCCCGCAAGGGTACGGTGCATATTTGCCCTTACAATCGATAGAAGTCATATGAATGGTGAACGCAACTTCTTGCCACCTGGTATATGATTTCAGTTATTTTTAGATGATGACATCGGCCGGCGGCGTGGGTAAAACTGGTGCATGGATTTTAACGTCGAAGCAGACAAAATTGCATGTTCACATTAAGGACATATTTTTGGCTGACATAACTGATATATTGTTAGATTCGACAATCGTTTGTGGATTTAATTTTACTGGCTGAACACAATAGAAGCGCGTCCGAACGCCCGTTCGCACCTGTTAAAATACATAAAATCTCGTTAAAGTGAATACAATAGAAATGAAGCCTCGAACGCGACTCTGGGAATCAAATAAGATTTAATAATCACGCGCGTTGGAACGCTCGTTCGAACGCGCATCTATTGTATTCAGCCAGTTAAACTTGTATCTATTATTCTATTTCCGTAGAAGCAACAGAATTTGAACAATAGTTCGTTTGTTTAATTTCTTTTGAAAAATGGTTTGAAACAACTCCGACTTGACACAAGCAAAACGAGCAACCAATTCTCTTTTATATTTTTGTTTGAATAGCAAAAGTTCACGTCAACCATTCATCTCATCTGACGTATTCACTGAATTTTTCTTCTACATTCGTGTTTTTGTTTTTATGGAAAAATCCTAATTTTCTATATCTTTTCACTTCCTCTAAAGTGGTGTCTGAAGACATAGTATGTATATAGTTTTCTTAAAACAAAGAAAACACAAAAAAAATGATACCTTTTACCATTGTTATTCATGGCCGGTGACTGCAGTATCCTTTAGCATTCTTTTTCTTTGCCTACTTTGGCCCTTTTTTTTGCTGATGATTACTTGATGTTTCCATAGAACTTATGATGCCGGGCGGAAGAAAGAAAAATTTTCTTGCATCACTGTTGCCGAGAGGCTTACATCCGCCTGCTTCTTGACTATGCCAACTGAAGCACTAGCACTCGACCAGAAAAAAGAAAAAAAATTGTATTTCTTTTCATTGTATTCTTCAGTTTTATTTTGAAATGGAAAATGGAAAACAAACTCATTTTTTTGCTCGTTTGTGGTTGGGTGTCCTTCGCGCTTCATGAAGAATTTAAGTGAATATACCATGGGCTTTGCTTGAAGAAAATATATAATAATTATATAAATAAAATACGTACGCATAGGGGAAACAGGGTCAGTATTTTGACAATTGAATTTCTATACAAAATACTGAAAATACAGGCCGCGAATCGATCAATACATATTTTTTCTCATATAAATGGAGAGTCTCACTGGTCTTAATGAGCCGGTTAAAGGATTAGGTAAATGCATCAGGAAAAATTTCTTTTTATAATTTGATGTCTAAAAAGGCATTTATTATTTTGCCTGCGATGCAAATCCGTGCAGAATTTTCATCAGGGAAGTTAATTAATGCTGTTTCAAGAAAATATATTTGCCCAAAAGAAAAATGAATTTTTAAAATTGTAATTGTCCAAAAGAAAAAAATTTGCTTGATGCCTTTTCCTAATTGCTATAACCGGTCCCAAGGTGGATTTATAGTTCGGGTTGGTCCTAGCTCTCAACCAACAAGCTTCTCCAGCCAGCTCGTTCTTTAGCAACTTGAGGTCCCCTTACAACTGCGTGCTCAACCTCAGTGGAAGTCTTCTAGTCCACCCTTTCGGGGATGAGTTCCAATATTTTCCATCCTGGGTATGACCTAGTAAACTCAGTTATTGAACCTTAAGTCGTTTGTATATGTCGATGTTACTTGACAGTCTTATTTTCACACAGAACGGAAAATCACGTAAATAATTTTCCTCACAAAACATCATCCTTATGGTTATGTGCCATATAACAGAACTAACATGATGAGGATTATATAAAGTGCAAGAGAGGGCTTCGCAAATCAACTGAATTCTTTGCCCAAGAAGTATACTATATGATATTATTTTTGTTTGTTCTCAGTGCTGACATTGGTATCGTTCTTTCAGTAAATATTGACAGTTTATCCAGTTGTTTACCAGCTTAAGGAAGTTCAACAACATACTTAAAGAAATATGCTCGAAATGTATAGGGTTTTTGAAAAAGCGCGGGTAGATGTTGAAATGGAACATTGTGTCGTTCGCTGTGTGGCACATAGCGCCGCGCCGCCGCAGTGCCGCCGTTCTATTATCCAATTCAGCAAAAAGGGTTTATCATTGATCGGTAGCGCTATCTGTTGATGCTGATAGGAATGAAATCATCGTTTTCAAGGAACTACGGACTCTCACAGACAGCGATGTTGTTTCGGCTGATCTTGTGATCTTGCGTTTCGTTGAGGCAAGGGCATGGGCTGGTTTTTCAATGAATCGGTTGACTCAAATTTGCCCACCAAACTTTGATAATCTACTTAGACGGACAATCATGTAAATCGTAAAATGGCCGCAACCATAGGCGCCCGCAGGATGTTTCCCAAAACACAATATTTTAATAAAATTTTTAAGGCGATATTATATTTCATTAAAAATTGATTTAATTTTTTTATGGTACTCACCTTTTTTCTTTAAATGTACTGAAAGATCGCTCTTCTGTAAAATATTGTTTCGGGAATGAAAAGTTCTATAGATAGTGCTGCAAAAACCGATAAAATTCTTCCGCATTTTTCAACACATTACATATAGGTATTGGTATATTGACTTAGGTCAAAATTCATCTTATTGTGGTTAAACCACATAACGGAGTTGGAAGAAAAATTATCCACAAAGGATAAATATATATCAGATTTATTTCCTTCTGAAAACCGCTCTTTAAGGCACATTAGAGAATCCAAGCAACGAAAATTAAAGTTTTAAAATAATTTTCGGGTGAAGACGTACATTTTCGGTGAGTTTGTTTCTTTTTGGGCTGCTCAATTCAATACCTGATTCACTCACACATTTTTCAATTGTTTCCCAAACCATCTGAAGAAATTATCAGCATTCTCCAGATCTTCTTCAAAATGCTTGTTCAAGAAAATGATCTGATCTCTTACACTTAATAAATTCTGGTCAACTAGCTGTAAAATATTTGCGACTGGTTCAAGTGTAGACGAGTAATGAGACATTATAAACAAGCAGACTAAAAAAGTCTAATTCGAACACGAGTTAAGTTGAAGGGCTCGTTGTTTTGTAACCTGGTTTCCCTCGTCCCCCAATGTTTGCAGTGCTTCCATTACAGCGACTATGTTTTCCCTGAATACCCGTAGACTTTTTTATTTTGCTGTCAATTTTGTTTCACAGGACATGGGGATGCTGTGAGTATATTTTCTTCGCAAAGAACTGACCCGGAATAAAGTAGTTATTCCTTGGTCGTCCCAACAGCATTTTTTTTATCGCGGACACTTCGTTTACGTCATTTATCACTAAATTTAATTTATATGCTTTTCGACTCAAATGTTGTATTCTTTTCCAATATTTTTTGTGTGACTTATACATTTCGAGTTAAAGAGTTCTGTGAACAATTTTTCAACATGAAATGAAAAATTAAATCCATTTGTATGATCAGCAAACGATTTTCATTGACTACAAGGGGGGAAAAACGATAGAACTTAGGTATTTATTGGACCAAGGTCTAGATTCAGAGGGGGAAATCCAATGGAATTTTACGAAAAAAATGAAAAAATTACCAATAAGTCCAAATTCCCTAATAAGTACCGATTAAATGTTGGTAGACAAAATTTGTAGCTCAGAGCCAGGGGAGGGCAAGTGCCCCCCCCCCGCCCTTGACCCCCTTTTCAACACAAAATATTCTCATGTGTGTTGCCGCCCCCTGTGGAGCACTAGCGCCCACAGGCATCATCGCTCACTTTTAGAATCAATTATTTTTCTGCGCACCCAAAGATTTTGCCGCCCTAGGCCCGGGCCTCACGGGCCAAAGCCTAAATCTAGCACTGGGTAGAACATTAGATACCAAACTGACTTATAACAAACAATAAAGTCAATGAGACCTTTAAGATAATATATTCACTTATAAACAGAAACTCACTTTTAAGTACAGAAAATAAACTCATAATTTTCAAAACTATTTTTCCATTGTTCATGTTTTATGGATATCCCGTTTTGGGAAAGTCTGCTAAGATACATACACAAAAATTACATATAGCACAAAAAAAGCTTCTCAAATTATTGCTTAAGCTGCCTTGCCATTTTTCAACCCCTGATCTCCACGACAGGGCTAGCATCGATACTGTTTCGTTAAGAATTAATTACCTTTATACGAAATATTCTTGTAACTATTCTACGTCAGATAATCCTTTGATTACAAGTCTTGTAAGCTATTTTATAAGTAGTTTTATTAAATTATTATTTATTTATTCATTTATTTATTTATTTATCTATTTATTTATTCATTCATTTATTTATTATTTTTATTTATTTATTTATTTATTAATTCACTTATTTATTTAATTTTTTTTTGGTTATTTTTGTATTAGCGTTTTTCATGTTACATTTTGTTAGTTAATTTCAGTCGCTAGAAAGTTAATTGTCATATTTGTATGTAAGTTGATACTTGTATGGATATTTTAACATTAAAAAAAAAAACACATTTCACAAAACAAATAATTTAAAATAACTGTGATATTAGTTATATCGTTAACATTTATAAAATATACTTGTTTGTACGCATACATATTTTTTTTCTCTAAATGAAAAGTTTTACCAGATTTTCCTTTCAAGCACAAATTTTCTTTATATTATTGTTTTTTAAACATTAAATCATTATTCATTAGCAAGATATTATTATCATAATACTGTGTAAATTCAAAATACTGTGCTATTAATAAGTAAATTAAATTAAATTATTTATGTCTCGTTAAACGGTTATGGGCAAATGCTGCTGCCAGTCGATCCCAATAAAATAATTTTAGACTTGGCTTTTGCTATTTTCTTCAAATCCTTCTCCAAATGTCTTCATGAATTAGAAAATTCTGAACTGCAAATTTCAATCATCATAATTTTCTCTTCGTTTAAGCTTCTATAATCCTGGTTTTCTTTGAATATTTTTTTTCGATTCATTTCCGACTAGTCTGCAGCACAAGTATACATACATAGATGCATCACAAGTCTGGTTTATAACGGCAGTTATTTTATCGTGCGGTCAGAAGCCATATAACAACCATATTCTCAATTGATTAAGAATCAGTAACACTGAATTTCTTTTTATTATAATTAATTCAAGGTCAAATTTGTCCAATTGTTTGTAGGTATATAAATAGTTCTGCGCTATCGATTTTCTAATAATTTGAACAGAATTAAGTAAAATGAAGATTTTTTAAAGTATTTAGTTTAAAGAAACATGGTTTTATGAAATTTCGAATAAATTTGTTACTCCAATTTTATTCATATATTTGAACATAGAAATAATGTCCTTACCAGAGCCACTGACTTACGTTGGCATGCTTGAAAGACTTAGCTCGTCGGTGGGGAGGATTCTTGCAAGTCAGGAGAACTCAAGAATAACAAATTAAATATATGTATCATGCCAGGACTGAATATTCATAGATATTCTTTATATTCTGATGATTCAGATGTTTTCGCGGACGGACATTGTTAGACTTTGGCAATGGGTAAATTGTTGTTCAATACCCCGAGTACATTGATCCCACCCTCATACTCGTATTTTAGTGCTACCCCTGGAAGAACTTTCTTTGTCTCCCTTCACCTGACCTATCGGCACCCCATCGATCCCCAAATCAAATTATTTAAATTTTCATATCAAACGTTTATAATTTATTTAACAACTAAGACATTCTTGGGGATTTTTCCCCTTTTTTTATGATTAACAAACAAAATACACGTAGTTTGTATTGAATACCAGACTAAAGAAAATTACTGAACCAAAGAAAACTATTAGTTGATTGGTAAAAAAAAATTAGAGAACAAGTTATTTTATAATATTGAAATGAAATAAACGAAAATTGAACAAGTGATATGCTAATTAAGGGAAATTATTATTATGTTTAAAATATAAAAAAAAATAATGAAAATATCAGTTGTGAATTTTAAAAGTACAATTAAATGATCAAAAGACACTCACATGGATCCTTGACGATGTGCGCACATATTCTTGGTCCTGTTGGGCTTGATTTAAATAAAATTATGTAGATACACTCACAACAAATACTTTAACACAACAAGATTAAGATCGAAACTAGGATATTTAAGTAGAAATAGTAAAATTTAAATTAAAATAGAGTCAAGCAATTAATTATTTAAATTACTTAATTATACAAACAAAAGAACGTTTAATATTTAACTAAAAAAAAATTGTCTCAAATTGTCCAGGAACACCAATATTATCAAATTCACCCACACTGTACGGCTTGAGATCACCGTTTTTGAAGGAATCATTAAACAAAAGTTCGTTTGATGATTAAATTCCTGTTTGGTTGCGTTTTTTTTTTTTTTTCTTTTTAGCGACGAAATCGATATAGATGAGTTTATGGTTATTGATTTGATATTCTCAGAAGCTCAACAATTGTTGCACTGATTTATATGAGGGATTTTGATTAATGCGTCGTGCATAATCCTTATTTAACGAGTTCGAAGAACTAAATGATAAGACCTGCATGCTCCTTGGAGGCGCTGCTTAAAGTTTCTTGGTTTTTCTCAATTTAGATTTCGATGAATTGTAATCTTCGCAAGTGTTGGACAACTAAGAAAGATATTTAAATGAAGGAACTCAATCTCTATTGGAAATAACGCATAACTTACTTGTATTTTCTTTAACCTATATATGTAAATCCAATTTACTTGAATAAATTTCTTCCCAAAAATTCGATTGTCTTCTACCGCACAGTTTGAAAAGTATTCGAGAATAAAAATTTTCCATATCGAAAATTTTCAGTACGCAACCTACGCCTACTTGATTATTATTTTTTTTTATAATTTTGCATAGTTTTTACATCTTTTGTCAAGTCAAGTATTAACAAGTGTTTTTTTTTTTTGTTTTAAATAAAATCCCATTCACAACAAATTATTATCATTTTTATGCTCAAAAAATTATCTTTTATACAAAAATAAGTTAAATTATAAAGCTGCCATGAGAAAATTAACTAGGTTTAAGAATTGATTGGTGTATAAAAGTTCTATGGCAAACATCAATCAAACAAAATTTAATTAATATCGTCCTTAAATCCGTTTAAGCCCAACAAACTTAATAAATAAGAAAATGACTCTAATGGAAAAACTTTTCGAATATTCGTTCATTCAATGCTTGTTCATGTTTATTCATCCAGTTTGTGCTCAACGCCACTTTTAATTAGATTACAAAAAGGGCTCTATCGCCACAGCAATTCCCAATAACCTAATTGATTTCCACCAGAATTGATGTTCTTAATCCTATTACGGGTGAGCTTCAGCCAAAATCAACATGACATACCTACTTCGTATATCGTATATGTAATCTGAAGGAAGGAGTATAACAGGAACACAGAATAGCAATGAAAGTAGCATTCAAGTGCATAAACTCTGCCAGCAACTAGTGACAAAATAATTGTCAGACACTGCAAGCGACACCATCTTGGTTGGTGGAATTTAATCCTTTGGAAATTTAAATAATTTTTGAATCATCAAAACGACACTCGTACACATGCACGACGACAACGATGGAAGGCAACTTTACTCGAGTAAATGTTCTTTTCGGCAAGTATTCTCACTCGCATAAAAACCAAATGCAATTATCATCGCTAATTGCAATGCAGCAGTGGCTGCGTCGCGTCGCCGAGAATCCTTTGCACTATTCTACACCACCACTATAACACTTCATGAGTCACATTACATGATGGTACAAAGTTATAAATACAATTCCTTTGCACAGTGCGATAATTAAATAGAAAACTAGTACAAGCATACGATGATCTTTTTTGCAGACGAACCATTATCCTTTTGCCTTGTTAGTTGTGTGTGGGTTTCAGATTGAAATGTTAAACTGCAAGCACATAACATGAGAAAACTGTAAAGTTTAGAATGCAATGCCGAATGGTAGGTACCTATAGGTAAGGTACCTATATCTTTAAATGAAATATTTAGTTTCAATTGGAAATACACTTAGGTAATGGTTTTGAAAAAGTAATCCCAGGATTGGGTTTTTATAGTTAAGTTCTTACGACTGAAGTCAAAGCAATCTCACGTACAATCAAACGGTAAACGGAGGCATAAGGAGTGTCAAAAGGTGTAAAATGAAGAGTTTTTATAAATATTTAAAAACTCTGTTCTGTTCGTTTTTGCACTCCGATGATATTTTTCATTGTTTTGTTATTAACAATTTATAGGAATAGAAACAGAGTTCCAAAATAGTGACAAATACATTTACAAAATTATTTCTCTGCTCAGTTGTTTGATTGACAAACTTCACAAAGTTGAACAGATTTAGTCTGGAGTACCTTTTGAAAGTATGGCATATTTCATGAGATTTTTTTTTTATGGAACTTACTTCTGAATTATCTAAATTCATGATTAAAAAAAGTTTATTTTAAGTAACTTAAATAAAAGAATTAATTTTCCATCCAGTTTTTGGCATTTGTATTGAGCAAAATAGCTCCAAGGGCTGAAATTAACAGAATCTTAGACCCTTACTGTTTTGTTCGTCGATCGCACCCCACTTCAAAAATCAAACTTCTATATCTTTTGAAATAAAAGTCGTTATAATTGAGGAGTTCCATGACTTTTATTTATTTCGTTATTACTTTATATCTGAAACATGTTTAGTGCATTTCCTCTCCCTTGACTGCAGATATCGTGGTTCCTGGAGAATTCTGGCATCCCATATGTGTGTAAGTTTAATATTTTGTTTGAAAAACATGTGAATGAAATTTATTTTATTTTTGGAACTCTTACAAGTTAAGTGAATGAATTATTTCAGAATTATATTACAAAACGTTCCTTAATTGCAGAACTGTATACTTTTTCCATTATTTACACAATATGTCTCAAAATAGAGCCATCTACGACGAGGCTCATAATTATTCAGTTGCAAAGAGGACTCGCAGGTGCCCTATGAGATATTTGTATGCTATACTCGATCAGACGGGCATCAATTCAATGGTTCTGTATTCGATCGGAAATCTTTCTGCTTAATTTAGGTTTTTTTTAGGACACATTTGTCCTAGGTGAAATGGTGTGCAGTATTTGCCAAAGGCACATTCTCATACCACCGCTGAAAAGTATGCAATAGCTGTGTTTTTATTTTGAAGAAACAGGATTAAAGATATACCAGTAAACATTTTATAATACATACTTCTGTTGTTGTATATGTCTCCTTTCAGAAACAAGACAAAAATTTTAACTTTTTACCCTAAAAAGCTATATTTTCCTGGATTTTCTGAAACACCATAATGGTCACACCGATTAAATAAACACTTTGTTTATTTTTTGGTATTTACTAAAGCTATGAATGAAATGCCATTTTTTTTTTTGTTAATTTAGTTAATAAATACATTATTTTAAAATAAAATAAATACATTTTATAAGATTGTGTTATCAGTTCCTGGTATTTTCAACCCAAAGTACTAGGGTGCTCAGGAATCCCATATGTGTTAACGTTATTCAAATACCCTTATGCATTCTAGGGTTTAGATTTTAATTTAAAATACGTGATCCCAAATTTAAGGTTTTCGCCATAAAAATAAATTTTACTGTTTGTTTTTTTTTTAGTTATTGCATTTTACAAAAGAACTATAAACGTGGAATTTCGTTTGTTAGATTAAGTAGAATACATTTCGCCATCTCCTCGATTTTTTAAAAATCCACCGCCAAATTAAATTAAATTAAAAGATTTGGACATTCAAATTTTGTAAACAAGCTTCGAATCAAATTAAATTCAATTGAAATTAAATTTATTTTTTCTTCGTCCACCTAAATAAACAAAAATATACCGGCTACTGCCTTTTGCTCGCTTAATTTGGCTCGCACTCCCGAGCGCTCGATTTATAAACGTTCACGATAAGAGTGCTCTCATTATGTTAGCAAAAGCGCACGCTCATGAGCGTGAGACGAGAGCGAGCCGAGTTTTGCTGTCAGTTTTGTTAATATTTGATTTTTAAATGCTATAATTCGGGGCTTAACTATATGACCATGTTCTCTTTAAGCGTATTCTACTACTCAAAAAAGGGTGCGTAATCTAATTTGTATTTTGTTAGTGAGGTTTATCTTTAACCGACTCCACTTCGTAAAAAAAAGAACAAAAAAAGAAAGCCAATTCATAAACGCATGTTGTTGTTGTTGTTGTATTGGAAAAAGGAAAACCCATTATGATCACCACTGCTCATGAGAGCACACAACCACCCAAGCTCGCCCTCGAGCTGTTTTCGCTCTCAACCTTGAGCGGGCTTTTGAGCCCTGCGTACACTAGTGGGCAAAATATGAGCTGAGAGCGTTTTATGAGAGCTCGGGTGCGAGCGTTTCCGTACCCTGGCTTAAACCTTCTTCATAATTATTGAGGGCGTTTGAATGTAAAACATTTGAAATGGTGTACCTCATTTATTCTAAGGAGTCCGCCAAATAACTTCTTTTTTTTTTGAAAATGGCGCAAAACATCGAGTGTAGCTTCGGCTGTGTGGCACGTAGCGCCGTCCTGTTGAAACCAAATGTTGCCAACATCCTCCTCTTCAATTTTTGTGAACAAAAATTCGTTCAACATGACCCGATAACGATCGCCATTGACTGTAACGGCCACTCCTTGCTCATTTTCGAAAAATGGCCCAATTATGCCTCTGGACCAAATTCCGCACCAAACAGTGACTCGTTTTCGGTGTATCGGCTTTTCAATGTATGCGTGCGGGTTTTCTGTGCCCCAAATGCGACAATTTTGCTTGTTTACTACCCGCAAGATCAAAATGAGCTTCATCTGAAAAGATGATTTTTTTGGCAAAATCGGCATCTTCTCTTAGTCGATCGCAGACCCACTTAGCGAAGCGTATACACAACCATATTCGTTCAGCGGAAGGATAAAACTAATTATCTCTCAAATCAGACATGAGCTAAGTGTTACCATTCACGAAATAAGCACTAGTTGAAAAAAAACGTTAGCTGGCGGACCCTTGCCACTGCCTTTCGTTTAATAAACGTAGTACATAAGTACATACTCGTTAACCACTTGACCACGACTACATTTGTACATTTGTACATTCTTCTGGATTCATGTCATGCCAAACATTTGATTTTTGCTCTGAGACTCTTGCTCTTAGTTGTGCGATAAGTGTTTGAGAAATTGTCCGCGATTTTTATGTTCCTATGTATATAAGCAATAGGGTGGATCGTTTTTAGGCAATTTTTTTGAACTCATTTTGATCATTTATTTGGAGTCACCCTTGAGAAGAATGGTCGTTTTTTAACAAAAATTGACATATTTTGAATTCGAGACATAATTACGATAACTTGGGCGGCACAAAATAATAAAAAATAAAATATTCTTACTAAGGAAAATTCTAACGGCCATTTGCTGAAACGACAATTAAGAGTTTATGTTCAACATAAGAGCTTATGTGACAGTTTACGCTGAGAAAGAAGTAGAACATAAGCGTTTAAGTAGAACATAAATATGTATGTTTCGTATCAGCAAACGCCTCTAAGTATGAATAGTGCAATAAATAATAATAATGAAAATAATAAAAGCATTATTTATTGAAAGGCGTCACTGAGTTTTCTTTTAACGTTGTGTATATTGCTCACGTGTAAGATTTTTTTTTTTAAACTGAGGCCACATCATATTTTTTTTTTTTCCTAAACGGCTGCTAATAACTTATACAATTTATTGAATTTTTTTTTAAATCACGTTATCTGTCACAACATTTTGCACATCACACTTGCGGAATCCCAAAATTTGATGTGTACAAACAAACACGATCAAATGAGCTCACTTTAAAGATTACTGGTGTTCTTCTTTAAAATTTTAAGAGGAAGTACGAGAAAGCTATGGTTTTCAAACCGAGTTTCAGGTCCCAAAACCACCGAATTCGAGGGACCAAATTTAGCAAAATTAAATCTCACACTGAGACCTAACCCGAAGTTTAATTTAAAACTCAAACCTAAATAGGAATTCTATACCTTAGTATCATCTAATGAAATTGAGTTATGTAGAACTCATCAATCGTCTGTATTCTTTGCCTGAATTTCACAACGTGATAACTTTAAAAGTTATTTAATGCTTATTGTTCAAGATATTTTCCACCATTCTTTCCCAAGAATGCATCAACTTCTTAAGAAGAAATTCTATCTTCCACACATTCCTTACTCATCTTTAGTTTATTTAAACGTATTGCCTTCCTCTTTTCTACGTCTTTGCATTGTTAATGGGTTTTCTATTGTTCTGACGAAAATTAGCTCGTCGTCGTCTGAGTCGATTGTCGCTTCCTTGGGATGCTATTTTGCTATTTCAACTTTTAGAAAAGAGCAAATTATTTCCAAAAGAATATAATTTTCAGTTCGAATGTAAGAACATTTGTAATTTTCAACAGATTTTAAGGTGAAGAAACGCATTTGTTGTGTATTTTAAATCAAAATGAAATACTGTAATAATGCAACTTTTGTAAAAAAAAAAAGTATTTGTGAGGAAATTTATTCACTTAATACAATATTGTTTCTTTTATATAAAAAATAACGAGTGTACTTAATTTAAACTGAGTTAAAGTGAGTCCTTTCATAGTGTTGTGACATTAAAGTTAGAGACTTAAGAGAAATTCTTCGATATGTTTCGTTATTTTGAACTTAAATTCGTATTTTCTTCAAATTTGAAATACGTACTCAACTCATGTACTCATTTCTTAACACCCAAAGCAAACAATATTTCATAGATTTAAAAAGAAATAGAGTTGATTTTATCTGACCCACCCTGATATTATGTACAAAAAACATAACACAAAAGCATTTCATCCAAGCTATAACCTTGCTGCAAGACATAAATCAATCTGTCGCCATAGAGTCTACTCTTGATCCCCACAAATCACTGCACTTAACCTATCCCACCATCAGCCAACTCTGAAGCAAGAGCTGTTTCCGAGGTTTCTCCGTTCACATTTTCCATTTAACATTTCTCAGCAATGTTGATGACAGCCTTTCAATTAGTGCACTTCCTTATCCTTCACGCCATGATTCAGTGAAAAAATATTCTTGACGTCTCTTTCAAACTCATAATAATGGAGGGTTAAAAAATAAATTGATTAATCACTCAAATTTAGTAAATCCTTTCACAGATTTGTTCACTTCACCATTCTTCTTTAAACGAAGCAGGTATAGCTATAGGTAGGTACTATTCATTTCTATTCAAGGTTATGAGTTGAAAATTTCACGTTAGTGCCATGAACTGACAATCATTAAAAAAGAAAGGACAAACATTTCAGAACAAGAATTAATCGTTTGATTGTTGTTATTTTTAGCTTTCCTATATACAGGGTTTTCCAATAAGAGGTGTTATTTTGAATAGCCCGCTAATCGGTAGTTGTCACTTTTGAAGCTGTTATTTTTTGATATTTGACAAGTAGAAACTACGCCATTAATAAAAATGGAACGATACACGCTTCAACAACGCATTGAAATTATTAAAATTCACTATAAAAATGGTGAAAATTTGGCAGAGACGGTTCGTAAAACTAAAACATTTTTGGGTCGTCGTGAAGCACCTTGTCGGAACACAATACAGAAATTGGTGGACAAATTCGAGCTGTTGGGACAAGTTAGTGATGTGAAGAATAAAACCCGTGCACGTCGCTCAAGAACAACTGTGCGATAAGTGTTTGAGAAATTGTCCGCGATTTTTATGTTCCTATGTATATAAGCAATAGGGTGGATCGTTTTTAGGCAATTTTTTTGAACTCATTTTGATCATTTATTTGGAGTCACCCTTGAGAAGAATGGTCGTTTTTTAACAAAAATTGACATATTTTGAATTCGAGACATAATTACGATAACTTGGGCGGCACAAAATAATAAAAAATAAAATATTCTTACTAAGGAAAATTCTAACGGCCATTTGCTGAAACGACAATTAAGAGTTTATGTTCAACATAAGAGCTTATGTGACAGTTTACGCTGAGAAAGAAGTAGAACATAAGCGTTTAAGTAGAACATAAATATGTATGTTTCGTATCAGCAAACGCCTCTAAGTATGAATAGTGCAATAAATAATAATAATGAAAATAATAAAAGCATTATTTATTGAAAGGCGTCACTGAGTTTTCTTTTAACGTTGTGTATATTGCTCACGTGTAAGATTTTTTTTTTTAAACTGAGGCCACATCATATTTTTTTTTTTTCCTAAACGGCTGCTAATAACTTATACAATTTATTGAATTTTTTTTTAAATCACGTTATCTGTCACAACATTTTGCACATCACACTTGCGGAATCCCAAAATTTGATGTGTACAAACAAACACGATCAAATGAGCTCACTTTAAAGATTACTGGTGTTCTTCTTTAAAATTTTAAGAGGAAGTACGAGAAAGCTATGGTTTTCAAACCGAGTTTCAGGTCCCAAAACCACCGAATTCGAGGGACCAAATTTAGCAAAATTAAATCTCACACTGAGACCTAACCCGAAGTTTAATTTAAAACTCAAACCTAAATAGGAATTCTATACCTTAGTATCATCTAATGAAATTGAGTTATGTAGAACTCATCAATCGTCTGTATTCTTTGCCTGAATTTCACAACGTGATAACTTTAAAAGTTATTTAATGCTTATTGTTCAAGATATTTTCCACCATTCTTTCCCAAGAATGCATCAACTTCTTAAGAAGAAATTCTATCTTCCACACATTCCTTACTCATCTTTAGTTTATTTAAACGTATTGCCTTCCTCTTTTCTACGTCTTTGCATTGTTAATGGGTTTTCTATTGTTCTGACGAAAATTAGCTCGTCGTCGTCTGAGTCGATTGTCGCTTCCTTGGGATGCTATTTTGCTATTTCAACTTTTAGAAAAGAGCAAATTATTTCCAAAAGAATATAATTTTCAGTTCGAATGTAAGAACATTTGTAATTTTCAACAGATTTTAAGGTGAAGAAACGCATTTGTTGTGTATTTTAAATCAAAATGAAATACTGTAATAATGCAACTTTTGTAAAAAAAAAAAGTATTTGTGAGGAAATTTATTCACTTAATACAATATTGTTTCTTTTATATAAAAAATAACGAGTGTACTTAATTTAAACTGAGTTAAAGTGAGTCCTTTCATAGTGTTGTGACATTAAAGTTAGAGACTTAAGAGAAATTCTTCGATATGTTTCGTTATTTTGAACTTAAATTCGTATTTTCTTCAAATTTGAAATACGTACTCAACTCATGTACTCATTTCTTAACACCCAAAGCAAACAATATTTCATAGATTTAAAAAGAAATAGAGTTGATTTTATCTGACCCACCCTGATATTATGTACAAAAAACATAACACAAAAGCATTTCATCCAAGCTATAACCTTGCTGCAAGACATAAATCAATCTGTCGCCATAGAGTCTACTCTTGATCCCCACAAATCACTGCACTTAACCTATCCCACCATCAGCCAACTCTGAAGCAAGAGCTGTTTCCGAGGTTTCTCCGTTCACATTTTCCATTTAACATTTCTCAGCAATGTTGATGACAGCCTTTCAATTAGTGCACTTCCTTATCCTTCACGCCATGATTCAGTGAAAAAATATTCTTGACGTCTCTTTCAAACTCATAATAATGGAGGGTTAAAAAATAAATTGATTAATCACTCAAATTTAGTAAATCCTTTCACAGATTTGTTCACTTCACCATTCTTCTTTAAACGAAGCAGGTATAGCTATAGGTAGGTACTATTCATTTCTATTCAAGGTTATGAGTTGAAAATTTCACGTTAGTGCCATGAACTGACAATCATTAAAAAAGAAAGGACAAAAATTTCAGAACAAGAATTAATCGTTTGATTGTTGTTATTTTTAGCTTTCCTATATACAGGGTTTTCCAATAAGAGGTGTTATTTTGAATAGCCCGCTAATCGGTAGTTGTCACTTTTGAAGCTGTTATTTTTTGATATTTGACAAGTAGAAACTACGCCATTAATAAAAATGGAACGATACACGCTTCAACAACGCATTGAAATTATTAAAATTCACTATAAAAATGGTGAAAATTTGGCAGAGACGGTTCGTAAAACTAAAACATTTTTGGGTCGTCGTGAAGCACCTTGTCGGAACACAATACAGAAATTGGTGGATAAATTCGAGCTGTTGGGACAAGTTAGTGATGTGAAGAATAAAACCCGTGCACGTCGCTCAAGAACAACTGAGAATATTGCTGTTGTAGCCCAAAGTGTTGAAGAAAACCCAGGTTTGTCCATTCCTCGTCGTTCTTTGGAATTAGGCATTCCACAAACGTCATTACACCGTATTTTGCACAAAGACTTGGCTCTTAAGGCTTATAAAGTTCAGTTAACACAAGAACTCAAGCCGGCTGATCATCAACAACGTCGTGTCTTTGCTGATTGGGTCCTTGAAATGCATGAAAATGATCCGGAATTTCATCGAAAAATCATCTTGACTGATGAGGCCCATTTCCACCTCGGAGGCTACGTCAACAAGCAAAACTCTCGCATCTGGGGCTCGGAAAACCCAAGAGTTATTGTTGAAAAGCCTCTCCATCCTCAACGCCTGACTGTTTGGTGCGGTTTATGGTCCGGCGGGGTCATTGGACCTTACTTTTTCGAAAATGAGGCCGGAGCAACAGTTACGGTCAATGGATTGCGCTATCGAGAGATGATTAATGATTTTTTATGGCCGGAATTGGATGGTATTGATCTGGACAACGTTTACTTTCAACAAGACGGCGCTACGTGCCACATAAGCAATGAAACCATCGATCTTTTTCGGGAAAAGTTTCCGGACCGTGTTATCTCTCGAAGAGGTGATCACAATTGGCCACCGAGATCTTGTGATTTAACACCTTGCGACTTCTTCCTTTGGGGCCACGTGAAAGATAAGGTCTACGCCAACAGCCCAGCGTCGATTCAAGACCTCAAAGACGGAATTCGTGAGGCTATCGAGGACATAGGGCAGCCACTTTGCGATTTGGTTATGGAAAATTTCATGAAAAGGATATGGTCCTGTAAGCGTGGTCGTGGCGGCCATTTGGCTGATGTTGTGTTCCATTATTAACGGCATACCTTCCTCTTTATAATGAAATAAACATCCGATCATTTATCTCAAAAAATGCCATTTTTCTTTGAATATCAAAATAACACCTCTTTTTGGAAAACGCTTTACATGCATAGGAATAAAAGCACCAAGTTTTTTGCTATTAGTGCTACTAAACTATGTGTTTTGAAATAAATCGATATTAGTAGAAAAAAATACAAAAATATTTTTAGCAATGAAATCAAAAATATATAAATGTACTGAACATAATGATAAATATTATTTGTTAAGTACAAAGTATTTTTTTTCAAAATTGTTTACCTGATACATACAATAGTTTTACAGTGTGATTCGCCTAAGGTGTGACAAAAATCAAGAGTGTATAGGATAAGAAAAAAGACAAGAAAAAAGTCGTATTGGATGGGATTTACTATCCCCGTTTAGCCAGGAGGAGCAATTTTCTAAAAAAATTACTTAAAACTAAAAAAACTTATTAAAAAACAACGATACCATATGCCATGCCACATCTTTTCGTAAACCCAAAAATCTTTTCTTTTTTTTTTCTTTCTAAATAATGTTGTTTTAGTGAAGAAATCTTGAAAATTAATTTCAAAACTCAAAATTAAAAAAAAAATTAAAACAAATTTCAAGTACGTAATAAAGTAGTATTTTTGTTTTCAAAATTCAATACTCTTCTTAATTTTAATTCAAAAACAGAAAACCGTATGCTTAAATGTGTTGTACTTTTTGAGAAAATTGAAAATAAGTAAATGTACTTTGCTACCAACGTATTGGAAATATTATCCTTAAAGCAACTTAAGCAACAGATTGGAGTCAAAGAAAGGGAATTTTATTTCTGAATATAAAAAAAGGAATAGACCCCCCCCTGCCATACGATTTTTTATTTTTAGTCTGGACCCAACCTATTCGCAAAAGCTTTTGGTCACCCCTTATACAAATAACTCTGTATACAAAACCTGTAAAACTAGATTTTGACTACAAAACAATTTTGACAAATCGATATTGGAGGCGTTTATTTTGATTTAGCCTGTTCGTCATGAAATAATTAATTTTAAATTTTTGCTGTGCTCTTGTTAAGGGTGTTAAATTCTAGTTTTGTACGTTTCTTTTGTGGATTGGGCCGTTCAGGAAATATCTCAACCTAAATCCACTCTAACTCCAGGGCGTGGTTACATTGGTATCAGCAGTATCAATGATCCAGGGCCCCAAGATACAAGGCTACCAAGATATAAAAGCCCCGACGACTGACGTACAGTGGTCGAAAATCCAAAAAAGCTGGTCAAAATATGAAAATGTTCATATTCTGGGATATTTTATATCGATCGCAGATTAGAAAATATGAATTCAGTTTTGGTTTAACTGCTAGATAAAATGTCAAATAGTTCTCATCAATATAGTAGGTATCATAAGAAAGCGAAAACATTAATGTTTTTATAACGTGCATTCTAAAATGAGCTATCCCGAGCATTTGTATGCATTTAATTGAAAATGAAGTCTCAAGGTCAAACGGGCAACTACGGGCAGCTTATTTGTACATATATTTTACACAAACATGTTATTAACCGTCAAAATACTAACACAAGGCTTGACCTCATAGGACTTTTTGTTTAACTCTATTTTTACGAGCCTAAAAATAAGGTAGTTATTAAAAAAAACGCAGTCTTTTCTTTATCAATTCTTTATTTTTACCGTTGTTGTTTTTTTATACATACATAGCTTAATTTGCGTTCTCGGACAAAATCTATTTTGTTTTATTTAAATATTTAATTAAAAACTACAAAGTTATCAAGAATACCTTATTTGCTTATTTCAACCTTTTTGAATGAGAACAGCAAAACTTGCTTCAGCGCGTCACCTGTCACCAACTGGCAATTTTATACGATCTAAGAGCTTTTGCCAGAATCATTTGCATTTGCAAATACCCAACAAAAATTAATTTTTTGATTGCATTGTGGCCAGTTTGTTGGGATCGATCACTGTGGCGTATGTGTATAAAACTCATCTTTGAGATAAATCATGAGTCTCGTTAGGTTTTATTTCCTTTCATACAAACCAACGCCTCCCCATGAAAATTGAAAAATAAATAATAAAAAAGTGGTTTTAGACTTTTTTTATTATTTAATTTTCATATAAACGTATAAGCGTATTTTTCAGACCTGGAATCGTACTTTAAAATGTATGGCGCAGAATTTTAAACAGCCTGATGTTAAGCCATTACATGCTGCTTAAATTTTTTTTATTAATTCTTATTGTTGTTAAAGATTTAGACTTCACTATTAATTTAATCAATTGAAGAGTTATGGCTGCATTATTTCCACTTAGTAGCCTGATTTTTCGTAGGACGCTACTTCACGTCCTCGAATTATTTGCAATTTTCGTCATACAAAACTCTCCTTTAATACTTTAATTATTTTTCAGTTGGTGTAAGGTTTTCTCTGACTGAAATTTTAATGGTTTTTTCGAATCGGGTAGAAAATAATAGAAATGTTTCTATGGTTTTGTTTGTTACAAAATTATATTCAAAAACAGTGTTAGTTAAGGCTAAAATAGTTTATCGAAATCCTGCGTACTCTAGGTATAGTGAACACAGTTATGAGAGTACTTTGAGGAAATAATGCTCTCAAAACTCTACACGTAAAGACGCGATATTAAAATCTGTGACTGTTTAAAATAAAAGCTGCTGTGACCATAAAAGAGTTATTTGTTTATAAATTTGAGTGTCATACAAAAAAATAATAAAATAAAAAAAAAGACGTATAAAAAAGTACACATACGCCACAGTGTACCAATGTTTTTCATGACATAAATGGTTTTCAAAATTTGTGTCAAGAAATTTTTTTTCCAATGCCATTCAAGAGAATATTGAGGAACAAGAACGGTGCAATATTAATCAAAATATTTGATCAATCACAATACATATTTGATATTAATTTCGTCAATTATGTTTCTATAAATGGTTACGTGAATTTTTTGAAATAGAAGTTTAAGCTGTATTTTAATACAAAACAATTATATATGTACAAAGGATGGAATTAAAAATATGCGCTACTGTTCTTTCTAGAATTTTGTGCTTCATTTTTAATAGTTCACTTCAGCTTGGTGAATTAATACCTGAATGGAAAATATCTTCATCACTCCTATTCATAAGAGTGGCAAACACAGCTGCAATACCCGAGCTAATCGAAAAAAAGTATGTGATAAACTTAGATTTGTATTAAAAGAAATTTTTAAAAATGTATTTATTTACAATTTTGCGCAATTCATTAGAAAAGGGTTACCAAGTTGATTGCCAACGCATTTCATAGGGTGCATCATGAAGTCCTAATAAATATTAAAATTAGAAAAAAAGGGTTTCCACTCAAGCATGCTTAAGTCGTTAATGTGTTAATGTCGTATCTTAATGGACGCATTCAGTATGGACGTATAGATTTGATGATCTAAAATCCTATTCAAGCCTCTTTTGGGCTTCCTTAAGGAAGCCATTTAGACCCAATTTCGATTCTTTTATTTATAAATGACTTACCTGATGTGCTCTTAAATTCAATGAGTCTATCTTTTGCTGATGACTTAAATTTTGTTGGATGTGTACAAAGTTTAAACGACTGTACGCTTCTTCAAGACTTCACAACCAACAAAGTCTAAAAATCTCCAAATGTTAGTGTTTTTCTTTTACTCGTCGCTTATTATCTATCAATTATGGTTATAACATTGAAAACAAAATTCTTGAAAAAGTTTTATCAACAAATATCTTGCAGTTATTTTTGATTCCAAACTTAATTTTGTTAAGCATATTGAATTCACTGTGAATAAGGCTAACTCGATGCTAAGTTTTATCTTCCGCAGTCCCTATGGCTTAAAGGATCCTTATACATTAAAATCACTTTACATTTCTTATGTAAGGTCGATTCACGAATATTGCTGCGTTTTATGGAATCAATTTTACATCATTCAATATAGTTGAAAAAGTCTGAAATAAATTAGCTATGGGAGTCTACATTTTATCCATTTGCCAAAACTTAGTTTAGTTGCAGGTGGTATTATGTGAGTATACAAAGATTAACAATATAGCCTTATGTTGCACATATGCAATATGCATAAAAAGAAATTATATTATTTAAACTGGTAAATTGTTTAAATCAACAAAATTAGAAAGAAATTGATTAAAATACTTTTAATCTGTTTTAACCCAACGCGATGTACACCATCTGATTTCTTATATAAATCTTAATTTATGAGCAGAAAAAAATTGAAAATCGTAGGAGTAGTTTTAAAAATAATTAATTTTTTATGTATAAAATTTCGTTAATATTTTTGAGAAAAAAATTGGTTTGCCAATTTTAAGTATTTGTTAATGCTAAGTTAAACATTGAACTTTACAAAAAAATCTGCTACCCTTTTTCGAAATATCGAATTTTCAAAAAATAATTTTTTAGAAAATTTTGCTGCGCACTTTTATTTATATTTGTTACAAGCACCTGTATAAAAATCAAATTTTTTTTTGGTTGATCAAATATTGAGATAGTTTATAATCAAAGAAACCGTTCTATGAGAGGTACTGTTAATAAACGTAAAATATAAAATTTAAAAATTTTAAATGGTAGATCGTACTAATTTTAACACACACAAAAATTTTATCAAAATCGTAGGAGTCGTTTTTGAGAAAAAAATATTTTTCTTAACGGTTTTTAAACATTTGTATGAGAGGCACCGTTATTTTTGGGTATTAGAATAATTTTTGTCAAAAATCTTCTAGATTCTAGATAGTTAAAATACTGATTCGCTTTTGAAATATTGAGTTATTTAAAAAATATTTTTTTTTGAAAGCTTTGGTACACAATATTATTTAGAATGTGTCAATCATTCTTCACAACAAAATTGATCAGAATCAGTTGAGCCGTTTTCGGGAAAAGCGAAAATCAAAAAATGGTTCTTTGGGAGTTAATATTAATAACCATTTTTCGGAACTATTTTTTTATTAAACGGCAACTTATAACTATTTAAATTTATTGATTTCTTAAAAAAAATTTGGAAGCGTTGGTTTTGAGAAAAATAAGTTTTTCCTTTCTGGCCAAGAAATTTTGTATGACAGCTACTGTTAGTTTTAGTCCTAAAAAAAGAGAAAAAAAACGGGTGGGGGAATGTTCAAAAAACGCTAGTTACCAAGTTTAAAGAAAATCGACCCATTCGTTTAGGCTGTAGTCGAACAGACATACAGACAGACAGACAGCTAGACAGACAGACTGACGTTTTTGTGAGACCCACTTTTTTCGTCTTCGCTATCATCGCAATGTCAAGTTTGATCAAAATCTCGAGTTCAATTTTTTGTACGAATTCATAACTTGCCATATAGTACCTATATTCGGAAGTAAAAATTATAAGATAGATTTGTAATAAACAAACATAATGGAATATTTAAATAATTACATCTCATAATTGAAGGCGTTTGGCGTTCAGTCTCTTGAGAACCGCCGCAAGATGTTTGCTCTAATTTTTATGGGATGTCATTCTGTGTCTATAAATTGTACTTATTTACTGTCTTTAGTCTATATCATGCTCCTTCTCGAGAGCTAAGAACTTAAAGCATGTTTCAAGAGAAGATACCCATTGGGTGATTTATGCGTTTAACGAGGATATAACTGGCTATATAAATTTCGTTAGGCCGGCCATTCACGACACAAAAAAAACTGCGCAAATTGGGGTTTGCGCAGTTTACTTGTGATGTGAATGGGGTTGTTTGTGCTTTTTGCGCAGTTAACTGTGTAAAAATCGAAACAATTTTGATTTTTGCTCAATTTTTCAAATTTGTGCAGTTATTTTGTGTCGTTTATGTCAGAAACTGTACAACCGCTCAGCTGAAAAATTTTATTCACACATTGTTTTTTCTATAGAAAAACGAAAAATTCGGAAGCGGATTTCTCGAACAGCCGGCTCTCTGGAAAATTAAGAGCCCGGAATATAGCAACAGAATAATGAAAAACAAAGCATACGAGTTCAAAAATTAAATGAAAAAAACCCATTAGCCGACTGGGACACTGCTGTTAAAAACATTTATAATTTTCGGACAAATTACAGAAAAGAACTTAAAAAAGTTAAATGCAGCGAAAAATTCGGTGCCGGAGCCGATGATATATATGAACCATCTTTATGGTATTATTCACAACTATCTATTCTGGATAAAGGGCGTCAGTTAAGATAGAAGCTCATCAAAAAAATGTTTCTCCTCACTGCAATAGCAAGCAGTATAAAGATAGCGAATTTTGAAGACGTGTTCAGTGAATGAAAACTTTTTAAAACCGAGAAATGTGCAGTTCACTTGTATCGTGTTTTGCACAAACTGACTTGCGTGAAATGTCAATTTGCTCAGTTTTTTTGTATCGTGAATCGCCGGCCTTAGTCTACTTTGAGAAAACTCTTAGCTCTAATTCATGATAAATATAAATAAAACTAAAAATAAGTGGATATTTTCTTAAGAGAACCACTCCACTGATTTTTGGAATTTTTGGTTGCATACATTTTATTTTTTTTAAGCAATTCATACTTTTTAACAGTTTATTTTAGTATTTTAAAGAACGTTTTTCATGCCTTTTTTAACATTTACTCAAATAATTTATTATATACATGTTTATAATATAAATTCATTAAAATTTTAAGCAACTTGAACCACAAGTGCAATCTAGTTGTGAATTTTATTTATTTTTGAAGATATCAAATTTTATTTGAAAAACATTATTACAGGTTACGATCGTGCCACAGTTACAGTTTTTAGGGTAGTGTCCAAAACTTTTTCTGTATGGGTTGCCTATATTTGCCACGCTTTGAAAAGATTTTTGAGTTTATTCAATTATCTGATCTAGCTCCTGTGGTAGGTCTTAAAACAAATATGTCCGCCTGGATCACACGGTCGAACGGTATTTGCAAAGATTTCAATCTAGGCTATTTTTGGCTAGTTGGATCTTTGAATAAATATCTTCAATTTGTAGTGGTTTTAGATTTTTTTTCTTTTTAGCTTCATTTGTGTTTTCATTCAGAACAACAAAAACCTTGCCCACACTTTGTTCCCGAACTTTTAACTTTCGATATTTTGAATTTTCTTAGTGCGTACTTCTTTTTGATTTCGGATGTTTAAATTTTATTTAAAACAAAAAAAAAAACATTATTTATTCAATTTTTCAAATTCCAATCTGGCTAACTTTAATATCAACAAAACAACTGTGGAAGATTCGTGCATCAAGCTGTATATACGTAGATGGGATGCTTGAGGTCATAGCATATTCTACACCCTTAATTCTCTTATGACAGCTATGAAGTTTTTTTTTCAATATCTTTCCCCTAAAAGTTGGATAAATAATTGTTGAAGCAAGGACACAAAAGAATAAAATTTATTATACCTTCTCACCAAAATAAACTTCCACGTCAAAAATAATAAAAAACCAAAAGCGGGTCACCGAATGTAGGTACTCCCATTTTAAAAATGTGTTCATCTGTAAATATATAATATATATATATATATATATACGACTATAGATCTAGAGCACCTGGAAAATTTAAAATCTTCTCTTTATAGTATAGTCAATCTAGAAAACATTTTAAAATGTATGATCCAGATTCCGGACTGACTACCAAAAGGCAGATTAAATAAAGATACAAATACAAACTCGAGAAATTGATGTTTTTTTTTCTTTTAAATTTAATTTTGTTTAAAAATAGTAGGTATACGTAAAAGCTATATATAGTTCTGGTCCTTGGGTTTTTGTGGATTACAAAGAACAAAAATGTTACGTCGCTGGATTTTATTTATGAATGTGCCAGGGGAAAGTTTTTCTGAACTTTTAATTTGAAGGTCTTGTTTTGGATAAGAAGTAGGAACTCACGAAGGAAAAAATTATAAATGAAGCAATAAAACATTGAATGTCTGATATCTATACATACAAAGATACCTGAATATATTGTTAGGAACTTTGAGAGACACAAATACCTACTTTTGATTTTTCTTGTTAGATTTCCCTTAGGGGAAACATTTAAAAACTGAAAATAAACAATTCTCTTTTAGTGTAATTTATGTACAAGTTGGAAAAAGTATGTTTATATAATATTCTTCAAATATTTGTTACTACTGTAAATTTATTTAGACACACAATTTTATGTCTAGTTTTTTCTTTCGAATTATTGGGACAAAATGGTGTGACCACTCCAAGATTATTTATATTTTTTGTCAGATTGAAGACACGACATTAGTCATCATGAAAATAATGTAGGTATGTTCAGAAATATCTTAGCGGAAAAAAATGTGCCTGAAAGTGCCTGAATTAAAATTAAATATTGAATACTTCAGATAAATTTGAAACAACAACAGTTTCAATGTGCTTCCACTAAGATTAAAGGCACACATAAGTGTTACAGATATTATGTTTATTTGAATTGAAAAAAAACTTTTTGATTCGAAAATGTTGCTTCTTCAGAACATTTCGTTTTTCAGTTCAATTCAATTTCCGTTCAAGATGTGGCGCTGTAGGCGGTTATGAAATGGCTTTTCGGATTTTTTTTTTCATTTTTTGTTATTTGTAGGGTGAAATGGGGCAAAAATTGAAAAAAATCGAATTTAAGAAATACTTTTTTTATTCTTTTTCAAAATTTCAATATTTGTAGGGAGAAATGAGGTAAAAATAAAAAAAACTGTCCGATTTGGAAAATTCTTTTTTTGTTTAAAAGGTTTTTCTTAGGAAATAGCTTAAGCGATATTCTTTATCCAATTTTGTTATTTGTAGGGCAAAATGAGGTAAAAATAAAAATAATATCCGCTTTAAAAGGTTGTTATTTAGTGAATGGCCTTATAAGTTTTTACTTGCGATATAGGTACTTTATGGGAAGTTATGGATTCGTACAAAAAATCGAACTCGAGATTTTGATCAAACTTTACATTACGATGATAGAGAAGTCAAAAAAAGTGGGTCTCGCAAAAACGTTCGTCTGTCTGTCTGTCGGTTCGACTACAGCCTAAACGAATGGGTCGATTTTCTTTAAACTTGGCACCAAGCGTTTCTTGGACATTCGCCCCACCCGTTTTTTTCTCTTTTTTTTTAGGATCAAAATTAACAGTAGCTGTCATACAAAATTTCTTGGCCAAAAAGGAAAAACTTATTTTTCTCAAATCCAGCGCTACCAAATTTGTTTTTAAGAACTCAATAAATTTAAATAGTTATAAGTTGCCGTTTAATGAAAAAAATGGTTCCGAAAAATGGTTATTAATGGTACCTCCCAAAGAACCATTTTTTTGATTTTCGCTTTTCTCGAAAACGGTTAAACTGATTCTGATCAATTTTTTTATGAAGAAGTATTGACACATTTTAAATAATATTGTGTACCAAAATTTTCAAAAAAAATATTTTTTAGATTTTTAAAAAAAATTTTAATATTTTTTTTTTGAAAACTCAATATTTCAAAAACGACTTGGTCGATTTTTATTAAACTTGTTAAATAGCAGTTTTTTAACTTTATCTAGAAGATTTTTGACACAAATTATTCTAATACTCAAAAATAACGGTGCCTCCCATACAAATGTTAAAAAACCGTTATGAAAAATATTTTGTTTCTCAAAAACGACTCCTACGATTTTCATAAAAGTTTTTTGGTGTGTTTTAAATTAGTACGATCTACCATTTAAAATTTTTAAAGTTTATATTTTACGTTTATTAACAGTACCTCTCATAGAACGGTTTCTTTGATTTTCGACTATCTCAACATCTGATCAACCGAATAAAATTAGATTTTTTATACAGAAGCTTGTAACAAATATAAATAAAAGTGTGTTTCAAAATTTTCTAAAAAATGATTTTTGGATTTTTAAAAAAAAAATCAAAATTATTTTTTTGAAAATTCGATATTTCGAAAACTGGTAGCAGATTTTTTTGTGAAGTTCAATTTTTAACGCAACATTAATAAATGCTTTAAATTGGCGCACCAATTATTTTTCTCAAAAATGTTAACGAAATTTTATATATAAAAAATTAATTATTTTTAAAACCGCTCCTACGATTTTCAAAATTTTTTCCTCATAAGTAAAGATTTATATAAGAAATCAGATGGTGTACATCGCGTTGGGTTAAAACGGATTCAAAGTATTTTAATCAATTTCTTTCTTATTTTGTTGATTTAAAACAATTTACCAGTTTAAATAGTATAATTTCCTTTTATGCATATTGCATATGTGCAACACTAGGCTATATTGTTAATTTTTGTATACTCACATAATACCACCTGAAACTAAACTAAGATTTGGCAAATAGATAAAACATATACTCCTATAGCTAATTTATTTCAGACTATAGAACCACAATGTGATCGCGCATAAGAGCAAGTTCGTGCGACCCAGTCGTGCATATTTTTTTTTCTGGAAATTGGCATTTACAGGGTGAAATTGGGTCAAATGAAAAGTGGCATCTGATTGTGTTTGAAAGGTTATTTACAAAAATTGCTATTTATAGAGTGGAATGGCATAAAAACAAAGCAGTATAGTTTTTGATTACGAAAAATTTTTCTCTGTTGGGAAAGAAATAAAGGTTGGACTTAGAATATCATTTTTTACACATTAAGCCATTTATAACGGGAAGTATGTTAAAACCCATAAAGTAGTATTCAATTACAAAAATTAGCTATAATATTTATTTATCGTTTGTTTTGTAATTTTTATGCGAAGCTTAGATTTGTCTACCCGTGCGAAGCCGGGCGAGCCAGCTAGTGTGTATAGAAAATGTAGTAATGACTATGTTTCGTAAGTGGTTATACATGTACCTCTTCAGGTTTCTAAAAAACTTTTATTTAATATTTATTTTTATTAAATACATATACATAGATACCTGTATATTTTACTAACATTGGAATAATCCTAAAAACATATTTAAAACTAAAATACCATAAGCAAAGGATTAAATAGAGGATCTTTTTGCTAAAACACCATAGACAAACTAAACAAGAAAACATTATTAACAGTCTACACTTTCCATTTCATTGTTCCTCCAAATCCAATGTCAAGTTGAGTTTGAGTTTGACTGACTAAAAAACTTTTCGTTTAATTTTGTTTCCCATTACCTTGAGAATTTTAAATTATCATTTTAAATAAATCAGACAAGTATTCACATTATTAAAGAAAAATCAATTTATTAATAAACTAAAACCTTATTTATGAGCATATCATTGAGAATAATATTATCACAACTGAAACTCAGTTTGGAGTTAGATTAATATTCAATTCCACAATTCTGCCTTAAATCTCTAATGATTCATGTTTTTTTTTTTGTTCATGATGGAAATTTTTATTTTTTGTAGATAGATATATTTATTTCGTTATAAATTTAACAGATTGTTACCATGGTATTATATTTCCGTTGGTTTGAAGCAGATTAACAAGATCCAAGACCTTTTTCCCGTGAAAAATATGACTTGCATTTTGTGAGTATTCAGCATAACCTTCCATTGTTGTAATATTTTTCTTATATTAAAATTACATTTTTAAATTCGTCTCAATGTTGAGACCAAGTATTATCAGCAAAAATAGCTGATTCACAATGTGGGAGTTTTGGAAAATCTGAGGTTTATACGTTGTATTCGTCTCAATGTTGAGACCAAGTATTATCAGCAAAAATAGCTGATTCACAATGTGGGAGTTTTGGAAAATCTGAGGCTTATACGTTGTACAAGGTAGGCTCAAGAACTGAGCCCTGGGGAAACCAAAACTAAGACCAAATTTGTCGGAAATACCACAGTTGACATGCACTTGAAAACATCTACCAGCAAAAAAAAACATTGGATTATTTAACATAATCAAAGAGGGAACTTGTATTGTATCATTTTGTATTAGTCCATTATGCCAGTCATAATAGAATAAAATAGAGTAGATTTTATTTACATGACTATTTCGGATTACAATTAAAGTGTTTACAAGTCTTTTACGACCTGGTTTTTTGAACCGTCGGTGACGCGTCGTCGGTCCGATTGACAGAATAAAATAATGTAACTATTAATTTACTGTTTAAATTTCGCTTAACAAAATTGAAATTAAAAAAGATAAAAAAAGTGAATTTAAAGCATAAAATAAAAAAAAAAAACTAAGAGAATTCTATCAAAAGCTTTCTGTTAGTATTCTACTTCTATAAGCCATTGCAGTTCGGATAAATCTATAAAGCTTCTCCCATCCCTTTATGCCGTTTAGAATCAATATTACTTCTTCATCATATAATTGTTTTCTTTCTTTTATTTATTTCATCAATTGACTCGAAGATCTGCTGATTACAAAAAAATAATAATAAAGATAATAAGATATATACATACATATTTACAAACAATTATATTGATATTTAATTAAAAAATTTATCTATTACACATTTGAAGAATTTTTTTCTTGAAATAATCTCTATTCATACAAAGGTCAATTTCACTATAAACCATATTAAATAGATTTAGAGAACGGGTTATTGGTTCATTTAGACCATAATTAGTTCTATGAAGAGGAGGATAAAATAACTCATTTCTGTTACGAAAAACTCTTGATGGAACATAGAGAGGAATTAATAAAAGCAGTTCAAGAGAGATTATTCTATTATCGATAATATCTTAAATGAACAAAATACATTGAACTTGCCTGCGACATTTGAGTGTTTTTAAATCAATAAGACAACACCTTGATTTGTAGTCTGGTAAAGACTCAGCCCAGTTAAGTTTGCGTAGTGCGTAAAGAGTGAATCTTTTTTGAACTCTTTCAATTCTCAAAATATTATTTTCATAAAATGGAGACCAGACGACACAACAATATTCTAAAACCGGTAAAACTATAGACATAAATAAGGTCTTCAAAGTATAGGCATCCTTAAAATCTTTGGAGTTCCGTTTCAAAAAACCTAAAAGTTTATTTATATTCAAAATCAATGAGAGATGAAGATTTAGATACACTACATTTTTTACATTTAGAGTAATTTAGCTGAAGATGATTGTAGTCGCACCATTTAAGAAAATTGTTGATATCCAACTGCAGGAACAAGCCATCTTCAAGTGAGGATATTGCTGTAAAAACTTTCACATCATCAGCATACATCAAGCAGTTACAATATTTAAAAATGGAAGGTAAGTCATTTGTGAAGATAATAAAAAGAATTGGTCCCAATGACTCCCTTGTGGAAGACCTGACACCACATCTATAAGATTCGAGACACATTCATCTATCTTAACAGCTTGTTTTCTGTCAGACAGGTATGAATCTAACCAATGTAAAAATGAAACATCCAATCCCAACATCTTAAGCTTTTGTAATAGAAGACTATGATGTACGCGGTCAAAGGCTTTAACAAAATCAACTTGTCTACCCTTCTCCACATGATTATTACAATAATTTGCAAATAGACTTAAATTTGTACAAGTTGATCTACCCTTTACAAAACCATGTTGTTTTTGAGACAACGAATTCTTGACAGCAAAATAGAGTCTTTGGGCAACCATTTTTTCAAACAGTTTTGTATAATTGAAAGTTTTGAGATCGGTCTATAGTTCTTCACTAAATGCTTAAGACCACTCTTATAAACGGGATCTATATATGACATTTTCCATTCTTTAAGAAAAACACCAGTTTGTAGAGATTTATTAAAAATAAGGGTCAAAACATTACAAAGTAATTAGGAACAATTTGACAAAATAATAGGAGGAATCATATCAAAGCCAGATTTTTTTGAAACATCAATATCTTTTAAGCTTTCCAAAACATCCTGTACTGAAAAACTTTATAGTTTAATTATAGTGATATCAGGGTACAAGTCATCAATATTTGTTAAAATATCACAATAATAAGAAGTTTGAAAGAAACGAGCAAAAAGATCACATGAGGACTGAAAATCATTGGATTTAAGATCCTCGTATTCGGCCAAAAACGTAGCGTCGAACTTCTCAAAGAATTGGACATGATCCTAGAAAATGTTCAATATTTTCTCTTTCGTGTGTATTGCATAGTTCACATTCAAGCGGGTAGTCTGGCCTATGAGGAATAAAGTTCAAAGATAGTATTTCACCTCTCGCTCATAGGATCGTAGAAGTCATATCCAGTCATAATCGAAAGCTTTTTCCATATCTATCAATAACATGTCTGTAGACTCTTTTTGTACGTGATATATTGTTCAACATAGTAACAAATTACTTTTATTTTATGAAATTTTCGGTGGAAGCGTCTAAATCGAAATTGAAATTACGCCAAAATATATTCTAAAATAAATAAATACAGTTTGAAAATTATACACCAGAAAATATTTTATTTTCAAACAAGACAGTTTAAGGTTGACAAAGTAAGGACGCACAGAGGGTCTCGCATTTTGTTCCAGAAAATTCAATAACATTCTGGTATTTTTTTCTAGGATTGAAATCGTTATTGGAAATCGTTCCGAAACCGTTTTGCGTACCTACTTAGAACTCATTTTGGAATAGATTTTTAAGTCTCGAGGGATGCTAAAGTGATTTTTTATTGATACCGTCCGCAGTAATTTATTCTTTGATTGCAAAATCGCATCGCAAATGAGAGTGAGAGACAGAAATATTTTTTGTACTTAAACGCAAAGTCTGTTCTGTAACAGGCTGTTAAACTTTTTTTACATTTGTTAGAAATAGAAATCCAAAACATATACGTATTTTCCTTAACCTAAGATATTTTTTATAACACATGGTTCGAGCGGATATCAATTTTGGTTATCATACTGAACTGTGTAACCCTGGGGATGTACCAGCCGTGCGTGGATGATGCTTGTGTAACAAATAGATGTAAGATTTTACAGGTAAGCTTATATAGATACATTTGATATTTTTATGTTATAAGGGTGAGCAAAAATAATATCATTATGTCATATGACAAGATATCTTGCGTCTGTAGAATGGCACATTCTCATAATGATATTAATTTTGCCCCATTTTAAACAATGGAAATAATTACTTCACTGATGGTAGTAAAAACATTTCTATTTTGGTATACCATATTTTATTTTAAACTTTGTGTTTCAAATTTTTGGTATGTCAATTAGGACATTGCCTTTTATCAATTTTCGCCAAAGAAATTTCTTTAAAACTGAAAAATATCAAAAGATAGGCGGCTAAGGCTCTAGAGTCGACACCTACTCAACTTCTTGTTTTCTTAGGTAGGTAATCATAATTTTATTAGTATGCATTTGGAATAGAAGCGATTCATTTTTAATGTTTTTTTTTTTTTTATGTGAATATTCAATTCAAATCAGCTCGTCTACGGTCATGAGAAACCTCTTATATGCAGAAGTTATTCCCTAATCCCTGAAAAATTTGCAGCATTAAGTATATCAATTATTATTATTATACTTCAAATGGGAACGCTACAAAATCCCGAATTTTTCAGCAACCACAGTTACACAATCCCTGGATTGCAGAATCCCGAATTGTAGAATCACAAATAACAAAATCCTAAATAACAGAATCGCGAAAATGAAAAAAATGCCGAATTCAATTGGGATTTATTTCTTGTTGAGAACAAAATTCAATACTTTTCAGTACAATTTTTAGTACCACTAATAGTACGTATACTAGTATTCATTCTTTTTAAGGATTCTATTTAAATATTGACTAGTTTTAGTACATATTTTACTGATATCTCTTATAAAAATCCATCCTTTAATCAGTGAGTTATATCACTTTCAGAAGAAGAATTTTTTGCAAAAGACAATTTGCTCCCAGACAAATCCATATTGGATTCTGTAATTCGGGATTCGGAATTTCGTACCAAACCTGTTCAAATAGATCGCTTCAAATAAAATTATATATTTCTTAATTTTATTTTGTTCTTGTTTGCGAACAAAATCGGATGCAGTCAGGTCAAGAGCCCTTAGGGGTAAGGTTAGGTTAGGTAAGAAGGGGTGATAATACGGCAAGCTGCATCATCTCACTCGGATCTCAATGAATCCAAAGATGTAGGTGAGGTGAAAAAGGAGTAAGTGGAGCTTAGGTGTGGCGTGTGGGTATGAGGTGCCTCCCTGAACCATCCTGAATTCTGAATAAAATTTTAGGATGTTCCTCAGTGGAAATAACCAGATGTTGCTTAGTTCGTGAAATAAGTAGTCTCCGAGGGCTGTTTTTCTGTTCCCTGCTGAGTTAGGGCATTCACAAAGAAAACAAAAAGAGCCCTCCTCCACCTCTGTATAGGTCAGATGAGCTGATGCCCATTCTGCTCAAGGGTTCCCATTGAGTTATTATCCATTAGGATTCCAACCAAAATGGATAGTTGAGGTCTGCTTAGATCGAGAATAGAGTTTGTTTTTTTTTTTCTTAGATGGGTCAGGCCATAGATTCCTCGAGACCCGACAAGTATAGATTGCTGACCATCTATCGTTTGCGGCTTTGATGAAACATACATAGGTGAATTCTACTTTTATCTTGTTAGTGGCAAAAAAAAAATGGAGAATCCAGTTTATTGGCTTATATCAAGAGAAGATCCTAGATAGACTTTAAGGTCGCCTACGATAGCATAGCCAGGGTAGAAAGCCATGATAAAACTCGGCATCCCAAATAAATTGACACGACTATGTAGGTTGACCATGACCAACGTAACAAGCCAAGTAAAAATAGCCGGATTGCTATCCAAACCAATCAACATCTTTAATGGACTCCGACAAGGGGATGGTTTGGCCTGCCTCCTCTTCAACCTGGCGTTGGAGAAAGCAATCCGTGACTCTGGCACGGCAACAAGAGGGACCATCGTCAACAGGTCCAGCCAGATACTGGCTTACGCAGACGACATCGACAATATCGGAAGAACCGAGCAAGCTGTACATGATTCCTTCATCCAGATCGAGCAGGCGGCACAAAATCTGGGGCTGCACATTAGTGAAGGTAAAACAAAGTACATGGTGGCGTCGAATGAGAGAGGAACAGTTGGTCTAACAATCAAGGTAGCGGAGCACGAATTTGAAGTGGTGCAATCCTTTAAATACCTTGGGTCAATAGTAGCAGCCGATAACAATATAGAAGAAGAAATACGCGGGCGGCTTCTCAAATCCAACAGAGCCTACTATAGTCTGTCAAAGCTCTTCAAATCCAGAAATCTCACCATAACTTCAAAACTGCTGCTGTACAGGACCATGGTCCTACCAGTACTCACATATGGATCCGAGACTTGGGTTCTTAGCAAAAGGCACTCCGACCTCTTAGCCGCGTTCGAGAGAAAAGTCTTAAGGAGAATTGTTGGTCTCATTTGTGAGGAAGGACGATTCCGGAGACGGTACAATCATGAATTCTACGCAATCTACCTTGAAGCTGATATCGTGACAAAAATTAAGCTCGGTAGACTTCGGTGGGTAGGGCACCTAGCTCGCATGAGCGAAGAGGAACCTGCTCGGAAAGTTCTTTGTGGTACATTCTATAGTAGACGACAGCCTGGTAGACCATGCTTGCGCTGGAGAGATGGCGTAGACCAGGACGCCCGGAGCCTTGGGGTGCACAACTGGATGGCGGCGGCTCGAGACCGGGATGGGTGGAGAGACTTGTTGAAGGAGGCCAGGACCGGACCCCGGTTGTCGAACCGACGATGATGATGATGAAGAGAAGATCCTACTTTAGCTTATTTATCCGCCATTTCGTTCCATATATGTCACTATGTCCTGGGACCTATCGAAAAGAGTAACTGCATTTGATGCACTAAGTAATATTAGTTCTACCAGTTTAGACTTTGTGAAAATTGAAGCAATGGCTTTAATTGCCGCTTGACTATCAATGAACCATTAACATATATGTTTCTATTTACTAGCTCAAAAGTGCCCAGACATTTTTCCGCCTCGTAAATTGCAAGTACTTCCGATTGAAAAACACTGCAAAAATCTGGAAGTTTTATTGATCTATTTAAAGGTGGGTTGTCTGAGAAGATGCCTGACCCTACCCCTTCAACCATCGTGGAACCATTTGTAAGAACCGAAACATGATCAGTTATTATGACCCGGTTGGTCGCCTAGAGACGTCCCTTGAGGGGATATCTCTTAGGGCGACTGGATTAAAATCAATATGCAGTGCAGTAAGTCTGTTTGAATGTCTGCGTCCATGAAAATCATTATGGTTTTATACCCAAGGTAGCCCCCTGCCCAGTTTTTACATTGGTTTTATTCTTAGAGCACTATTGGCTACCACTTTCTAATAATAAATAGACTGGGGCTATAGTGAACGAAACGTTTCTAGGGCTACGGTTGGAGTAGTTTGCAATGCACAATTAGTTCCAATACATGCCGCTCTTTGAATTTTTGTTAGGGCTGGCCTTTTCTAGGGCTGGCCCAGACGTACAAACATTAATTTATCACAATTGGCCTTATTATGGCTATTTAAATCCAATTAATGGTTCTGGGGCTAGAGACCCCATCTTTTTTTCAAAAAAATTCGACTACCGTAAAACGGGGTTACTTTGCTCCGCTTTTTGGACAGTTTTTATAAAATTGCCTTAAAATGATAAAAAAAAAATGTTAAATCTTATTTTTTCCCATCCCCGTTATGAACAATAAATGAAAGAATATATGTATGATATGATAACTATTTAAGTGACGGTTTTAATATTTTTTTTGTATGTCAAAAAGTGGAGCAAAGTAGGAACGGGGTTACTTTGCTCCATTCGAAACTTTTGCCTATAATGCCTTTATTTGAAGAGCTGGAGCAAAGTTTATACTGTATATAATTAACATTGATCCACTTATCATATCAGTGAAAGAAAATTTCAAAAATACAGAATACTTTTTTTTTTATAAAAAAAACAAATAGTCGCATTTTATTTCATTAAAATCTTATGATATTTAAAGAATTTAAAAAACAAAACATAAAAAGAACATCATTTATTAAAAACAAACAATTAATAAGTAAACATAAATGAGAATTTTTAACAAAACAAAAAATAATTCAATTAAAAATAAATAGAGAATTCAAAAATAATAATTATAAAATTAAAAATGAAAAGTTTCAAGTAAATATTGCACTTAGGTCCTGTACGGAAAAGGTTCCTCTTTTAGAAGAGGTGGTGGAATGGAGCCTAAAACATTGCTCCATGGATAAGTTAGTTTATCTTTTTGGAGAGGGCCACTTCCAGAGTGTCCAGGATATAAAGGGTTTTCCAAAAAGAGGTGTTATTTTGATATTCAAAGAAGAATGGCATTTTTTGAGATAAATGATCAGATATTTATTTTATTATAAAGAGGAAGGTATGCAGTTAATAATGGAACACAACATCAGCCAAATGGCCGCCACGACCACGCTTACAGGACCATATCCTTTTCATGAAATTTTCCATAACCAAATCGCAAAGTGGCTGCCCTATGTCCTCGATAGCCTCACGGATTCCATCTTTGAGGTCTTGAATCGACGCTGGGCTGTTGGCGTAGACCTTATCTTTCACGTGGCCCCAAAGGAAGAAGTCGCAAGGTGTTAAATCACAAGATCTCGGTGGCCAATTGTGATCACCTCTTCGAGAGATAACACGGTCCGGAAACTTTTCCCGTAAAATATCGATGGTTTCATTGCTTGTGTGGCACGTAGCGCCGTCTTGTTGAAAGTAAACGTTGTCCAGATCAATACCATCCAATTCCGGCCATAAAAAATCATTAATCATCTCTCCATAGCGCAATCCATTGACCGTAACTGTTGCTCCAGCCTCATTTTCGAAAAAGTAAGGTCAAATGACCCCGCCGGACCATAAACGCACCAAACAGTCACGCGTTGAGGATGGAGAGGCTTTTCAACAATAACTCTTGGGTTTTCCGAGCCCCAGATGCGACAGTTTTGCTTGTTCACGTAGCCTCCGAGGTGGAAATGGGCCTCATCAGTCAAGATGATTTTTCGATGAAATTCTGGATCATTTTCATGCATTTCAAGGACCCAATCAGCAAAGACACGACGTTGTTGATGATCAGCCAGCTTGAGTTCTTGTGTTAACTGAACTTTATAAGCCTTAAGAGCCAAGTCTTTGTGCAAAATACGGTGTAATGACGTTTGTGGAATGCCTAATTCCAAAGAACGACGAGGAATGGACAAACCTGGGTTTTCTTCAACACTTTGGGCTACAACAGCAATATTCTCAGTTGTTCTTGAGCGACGTGCACGGGTTTTATTCTTCACATCACTAACTTGTCCCAACAGCTCGAATTTGTCCACCAATTTCTGTATTGCGTTCCGACAAGGTGCTTCACGACGACCCAAAAATGTTTTAGTTTTACGAACCGTCTCTGCCAAATAGTGAATTTTAATAATTTCAATGCGTTGTTGAAGCGTGTATCGTTCCATTTTTATTAATGGCGTAGTTTCTACTTGTCAAATGTCAAAAAATGACAGCTTCAAAAGTGACAGCTACCGAAATAGCGGGATATTCAAAATAACACCTCTTATTGGAAAACCCTTTATTTGGTCGTCATATATGTATAAAGGCAACGAATTTGCATACCTCTTGGCTCCGGCGCAAAGTAGCCCCAAAAATATGAAAAAAACCCATGGTCACACAAAAAAAATGTAATAATTATATTTACCATTTGAGCAAATGTATTTCATGCGTAAAGTACTAACAGAGCATTATTTTAACTAGAAAATGTGTACTTACTTAATCAAAGTCCACTAAATTGTTAGGACACACCAAATTTTCCACTTAAGAAAAAACACAAATTTATTAGCCGAACTTCACACCTCATTTGCTTCTTACCAACAACTGGTAAAGGGTCACTTGGAACTTGTAATAGATGTTTATATGTGTGTGTGTGCGTTACGGTAGTTCCGATTTATAGAACTTAACATGTCTGAGTGTGAATCAAGAAACAAACTCTTTTCTACAATGGCGCAAAGTTACCCCTGCAGGGGCAAATTAACCCCGTTTTACGGTACTGGTGTAGAATGCTATTGAGGCTTTCCGGTCTCGTTCTTTATTGTTTTAATTCAAGTTATGCTTACACTCTATTACCAAACCAAGATGTTTTGCCGTACAAGTGATCTGGAGAAGAGTCCCATTAATGGTCGGAGGATCTATATTTTGAATATTATGTTTTCTTGTAAACAAAACTAGCCTGTCTTTAGTGAATTGACATTTAGTCCGCAACTTCTGGTCCAATTATTGAGCTTGTCAAGAGATGTTTGTAAAGCATGACACCACTTAGACTGAGTTTAACTATAGAATCTCATAAACGACTAAAAGCCAAAGTTGGGGGTATAGGACCCCTCCTCTCGGAGTACCTCTGCATGTCCTAACTTTAAGCTTGCTATGACCTTTTTCTGCATTTACAATTTATTTTTTCATGAAACTAATGCAAAAAAAAATGTGAAACTTGATTTCGTAAGAGCAATATATTTTGAGAAAAACCTGCGCAAATGTAAAGATATCAGTTTTTAGTTTTTATGGCACTAGTCCTCTTATACAAATAAAATTCCCATAATCTTTTTTTGTGTACAATTTATTGTATTTATAAGGAAATATTTTTATAATCACATTTTTTCCAAAAAAATAGATTGTTTTCAAGACATTTACATAAAAAAATAAATGTTACCCCTTTTACCCTATAACATAAAACAAATTTGAGGAAAATTCTCAGCACTTTAAAATAAAGTTCTCCACCAAAATTCAGTTTCGTCGGAACTTTTCCGAAGTGAAAGTCTAATCTTCCATTAAATATGAGACTTTTTTCGTAGGGCCATGTGCGATACAACGGCTGGTAAAATATACCTTTACTAACCTTTCAATGAGTCTACATATCCGGATTTAGGGAGGTATCATCTTTTACCATATTCCCCACCTATATATAGCTTAGCTACTCGTTCCTTCAAATACCAAAATATAGTGGTTGTAGACAAAGATCAACCTGTAGAACGTTTAGTTTGAGGCATTTTTCGTCGCAAATATGTATAGTTGTGGAAACGTATACGATATATCCATAAAATGATACCTTCTTGAGTATTCCATTTAAGTAAACCGAACATGCTTCTATGCTTGCTGAGCGTAGTTTATTGTTGAAGAAGGTACTCTAAGGCATAAGCCTGTCGATGTTAATTGACGGCATGGTGTTTAAGTATATGAAACACAAAGTGTCTCTATGTCATGGTTCTTTGTCTTGGAAGAGTTCAACTGAATGGATAATGAGTTTCACCTTCCTTGAAGCAATCATCATAATAATGTGCCTTTGTTCTTAATCGGCATTGGCCATGAGCTTATAATCCAAAGAATGTCCGTATCGAAAGGTTTCTTTGAATGTCCTAATCCAAGGAATCGAGGATTATTCCATTTTATTGATTTATTAAGTTGTGTTTGTATTAGGTTTGCGATAAGCGATTCGAGCAGCAATGTGAACAAAGCTGAGAAATCATTACATTATATATTTTATATAATAATTTTTTTTTGGAGCAGCATTTCGAATAACAACAATCAATTGCTACAATCCCTGCTCGGATCGCTTATCGCAGCTCCAACATAAACACCTCGTTACTGTATAATGATTCCTCTTTTACCTCCAGCAACCGAATCTGAAAACCTTCTAGGCTCGATGAATTTCAAATTATTAATTTATAAATCATTTCTCTGTGTCCCCTGAAAATATTTCATTTTTGACTAACCGGAGTTCTGACAACAAGGTGGCGCACGAAATGATGAATATACAGGTGTGTATAGTTTAATAATTCTAATCTGTTAACTTGGTTTTGGCAAACCTTACCTTGCGGGTCATTAATTTTTCGGTTTTGAAAGTAAAGCTTAATAAAACACACACAGCTATACATTTTTGATGAAAATTTTATTTCATTATAAAGTTTGGATTTTGTGAAAAACAATATCATTCAAATGGCCGCCTCGGCAAGATTCGCAGCATGCCATTCTTTTGAGGTAATTTTTAACCACTTTTTCGCACATTTTGGACGGTATCTCGGCCTTTACTTGAGTAATATCGATTTTTAAAGCGTCTAGAGTTCGGGAATTATACGCGTAAGCACGGTCATTTGCGTAGCCCCAAAAAAAAATCTAACGTTGTCGAATTGAGTGATTTTGGTGGCCAATTGACATCGCCAAAACGAGAAATTACGCGACCAGGAAACTTCTAACGCAATAAAGCCATAATTGGTCGTGTTGTGTGGCTCGTTGCCCCGTCTTGTTGGAACCACATATCGTCCAAGTCATGATCTTCAATCGCTAGCCAAAAAAATCATTCTACCAATTGCTGCAAATGCCGGGAAATCGATAAATTCGGATCATCAGCAACACATGCACTAGCAGCAACAATATTTTCGACTGAGCGTGCATTACGATGATACTCAGGCCTTACGACATCAGTAATGCTTCCATTCTCTTCAAATTTTTTGACAATTTTACCGATTGCTTGCGTAGTCGATCGATTAAACTATATTCATCGTTTGAATCACCACTTTTATAATAGCAAGTTTTAATAATTTTAACGCGTTGTTCGATTGTTAAGCGGTCCACTATCGTAAATGGAAAATATTCAACTAATATTATGACACTTCAAATGACAGGTGTTAAATGCCAGCGCTACCAACTTGAAACCATGAAATGAATGACCCTGTATCTAATATAATTTCTCAGTTGAATCCATTTCTGTATCAGCAAGTTAGTACATTATGGATATACATACTTTATAAGTCCGAAATAACCCTGAAAACTCCCATCACATATTCAATCCATTATGCATTAGCGTTTCAATTATTACGGGATGCATTCACTCTAGTTAATCTTATTTTTGCTAAAAGAAAATCCGAACAGACATTCAAGTGCCAAGCTATACAGACGTTGCAATATGACTCAATTAAAATACTTCACTGCATTATGTACCTACATATACTTGAACCAGAAGGCTTCCACACAATGAATCCGATAAAAGCTTCTATAATTATAATTATTTTGCCTTCACGATGATTCTGATAAATAATTAAGACACGAAATTTGAAAGCTAATTTATCTAAGTTTTTAATTTAAACTCATTTTGAATTATGAAAATTCCTTTGGCAGTAAGTAACGCGAATAGTATTGTAGTAGTATTTAGATCAGTGCCATCAGTGAAATATTGGGTCCATTGTCCAAACACACAATACTATATGGAGAAACTCGAGGCACGGACATTTAATAATTGAATTGTCATGCTTCAGATCATTGAAATGGTTTTATTGGGTTTTATTTGCAGATGTTCGATGATATAATTTTTGCATTTTTCGCGCTGGAGATGAGCATCAAAATGGTCGCCATGGGAATGTATGGCAAGAATACCTATCTGGCGGACTCGTGGAATCGGTTGGACTTTTTCATTGTCCTTGCTGGACTGCTGGAGTATGTGATGCATGTCGAGAATTTAAATTTAACAGCGATACGGACGATACGGGTATTGCGGCCACTACGAGCTATCAATCGAATTCCAAGTGAGTATAATTTTGTTTCGCAAAATATTATCATAAATATTGGATTTATTTTTATTGGGGCTAATGGTTTTATCATTGGGGATACCATAATATGTTTGCTTAAATAATTTAGCTTGTCGTATATACATAACATGTCCACCATATGGACGGATGAAATTACACTTACCTACATATTGAGAAGGGTTCAATGTTACAAATTGGATATGCCAATTTAATGCCATTATGAAACTATAAATATTATAGAGAACACACAGTAAAATCGACGAGACACGTGCTTTTAAATATAAACTTTCCTTCAGGCATAGTATGTTTTTATTTAAGGACAAGAATTGAGAGTTGCTCACCAATATCGATCTGCAACGAGCTATTTATTATGTTGCCCTAGAACTTATAGAATTTTTACTCATATTGATGTCGGGTTCGAGGGCTGGTAATTGTCATCTGTCAAATTGCATATTTTCTCGTTAAATATATATGCATCTTCAATGTGTTGTTAACTACAAGAGCAAGTCGTGCATATTTTTTTTTTTTACTTACTTACTTTTGATGTACTAAATTCAAATTCGAATTGTTCTATTGAAATGATTTTGAGATATTCTTAGTATATCAAAAGTTCAAAAATGTATGGTGTTAGATTACTTCAAAAAATATTGAAAAATGGCTTTTTTAACTTTCAGACATTCTTTTTAACATAGGTTAGGGTGGGGCACTTTCGACGGTGGGCCATATTTGACTTTAACAATTGTAAAAAAACATGGGGCATTTACGACAGGTGATATTCTAACCTTATTTTCTTTTAAGGAATTGACATGAGCCCTAACAACGTGCAATGAATTTTTTTACATCAAATGTTTACCTTAACTAAAAAGTCTGAATACCTACCTTTATTGATCATTAATTTTTCTTTGTGATTATATTTTATATATGTATAGTCGTATTAAAATTGAATGTGAGTTTCTGAAGTTTCTTATTTAATTTTAATATTTTTTTAAATAGTAAAGGGTCCGCCATCTAACGTTTTTTTTTCAACTAGTGCTTATTTCGTGAATGGTAACACTTAGCTCATGTCTGATTTGACAGATAATTAGTTTTATCCTTCCGCTGAACGAAAATGGTTGTGTGTATGCTTCGCTAAGTGGGTCTGCGATCGACTTAGAGAAGATGCCGATTTTGCCAAAAAAATCATCTTTTCAGATGAAGCTCATTTTGATCTTGTCGGGTAGTAAACAAGCAAAATTGTCGCATTTTGGGCAAAGAAAACCCGCACGCATACATTGAAAAGCCGATACACCCAAAACGAGTCACTGTTTGGTGCGGATTTCGGTCCAGAGGCATAATTAAGCCATTTTTCAAAATGAGCAGGGAGTGGCCGTTACAGTCAATGGCGATCGTTATCGGGCCATGTTGAACGAATTTTTGTTCACAAAAATTGAAGAAGAGGACGTGCCACACAGCCGAAGCTACACTCGATGTTTTGCGCCATTTTCAAAAAAAAAAAAAGTTATTTGGCGGACCCTTTAGATTGATTTATTTAAATATAAAAAGCCGTTCGCCACAACAGAGCAAATGAATCTTATTTCTTCTACTTTTTGTGTCATATTGAAAGTACCCCACGAGTACGACGAAAGTGCTCCACTCATGGGGCACTTTCGTCATTTTGAAGTAGTTATTTAAAACATTTTTTTACTATTAGGGTTGAGTAAAGTCTTCAAGTTTGTGAATTCCTTTAGTACAATTAAAGCTTCAAACAAAAAAAAAAACTTGATATAATTTGCATTTTCATAAAAGTTATAGGGAATCTGCAAAAAAAAATGTGTCGAATCTGCCACACCCTACCCTACACAAAATTAAGTGCCAAAAGTGCTAAAATTGCATTTTTCGGGGCAGACTGAATAAAAATTGTATTTATCACAAGTTCGACAAAGAAAACAAAATATTAACTTCAGTCATACATTTTTACTTGCAATAAAAGTAGGTACTGTAGGGGAATTTCGGGATAAGTACAAAATCGACCTCGTTATTTAACATAATGATGATAGAAAACACACAAAAGGTGGGTCCCGTAATTCCGCCTGTTTGTCTGATGTCTATACATCTACATATGTACCTTGACCTAAAGTTTAAACAACTAAAGCAATTTTCTTCAAACTTGGAACTTAAGACTTTTAGCTGATTCCCTAGAAACAAAATTTAATTTTTTTTAGCACCAAACAATAACGATACCTCAAATACAATCGTTATGAAAAAGTGGACTTCAGACTTTTTCCCGCAACTTGGGACAATTTTTCGACAAATATTTTTGTTGAAAGTTTCAAAATCAGTTTAATCATTGGTACAAGAGCTTGAAAACAAGCAATAATAGCAGAACCCGAAAGAAATGTGATTCGGACTCAAAACAGGATTTTTAAATTATAAACAATGAGAACAAAAATTATCATTACAAAATTCATGTCCATAAAAAAAAAAATATCCAAAACACAAAAATATTACATATCCTAACTTAATTTTATGTTTTTTTTTTTTAAAAAGTTAAATAAATAAAATGTAACTAAAACTTTTGGTTTTATCCGATTTTGAAATCATTTAGATACCAGATTTTTGTATCGATAAACAGATCGAAACTTCTTAAAGATTTAATCAACTCCCATAAACTTTAAATATTCAATTGATTGAAATCAAAATTTTGTGACTTGAGCTCGACGATATACGAATTTTCAAAGAATGTTTTTTTTTTATCAAAAATCAATATTTTGAAACCGGGTTACTGATTTTTTTTAGAAAATACGTTTTTAGTTATGTTTCTTATTAAATACCATTTTTGTCTTTTACATTAAAGAAATTTTATATGTGCTATTTTGAAAAAATGTTACAAGACCCATGTGGAAAAATGACAACTTTTTTCGAAGTTTACTCAAGGCCCTGGAAAGTTTTCAGTAGGTAGAAACACTTAAAACAAATGAAGTTGAATTGATAGTTTGGATAATAGAGTGGAACCTGCTATTGCGGACAACTCGCATAAGCGGACAACTAGCATAAGCGGACAACTCGCATAAGCGGACAATCGCCTTAAGCGGACAAATTCTCACGGCCGTGGATCTTGGATTTAAATTCCATATATTTTATGATCTTTTAAGTGGACACTCCCTTACCCAGGCGCGGACAAGAATATCAACCGTGATTTGTGTTAAATTTAATTCTCTTAATCAGACAAGACAACTTTTTTTTTATATTTAAATTTCAACCCTTATTTTCAGCAATACATTTCCATATTTTTTATCATTAAAAACACTCTCACTGGTTCACAGCGACAATAGATTTTGAAATTTGTAACGTTCAATTAATTTAATTTTTGTTATTTTATAAAAGAAGTCTAGTTTTTTTGTTTTTGTTAAATATCTTAAATGCAATTGAAAGAATTTAATTTTTGTGATGTTTCATCAATAAAGATACTATGTATATATTTCCTTATATAACTGTTTTTTTTTTTATTTTTACCTTGGAAGGACAACTCCTTTAGACGGGAAAGAATGAGAGATTTCACTGTATAATTTAAAATAGTGATTAACCTCTTGAATCCTGTCCTAATCGAATCTTGAATCTCTTATGGCCGATTTCATAAAGCGCTTTTAACTGTTTAACAGGCTTTTAAATATTTAAATGACGTTTGTTCCATACAAAATACGTCATTTAAAAATTTAAAAGTCGTTTAAATATTTGTGAAACCGAACATTACAGTTTTTAAATTTTTAAAATAATTCTTGCTTTTTATTCTATTTTGTCTCCTTTCTGTCAGCCAATTTAGTTCAAACCCTATTATTTTGAATAATCTTAATCAAGTAATTTGCTTTGTTGCAAGTATTTCATTCCAAGTTAATCAACATATTCCAAAAATAAAAATTATATTTTTTTGTAGAGAGGAAAATCATGTAACTTATTGTTCTTTTTTATCAAGTTTCTTTTAAGTGAAGTAATGGAGAATTTTCATTTAAAATCAAGCATTTTAATTTAAAATAAAAAAGGTTGAAATTCATTTTCAAAAATTAACATTCACTTACAAAAAAAAACGTCGCAAAGAAAAAGTGAGAAGAAAGACAGTTATTTACGTAGATGGAATAGGAGAATAATTTAATAAAACAAAAATGTACGCCCATTTTTTTTTAAAGCTTGCACTCTAAGCCCTAGAGTACACTTTTATATTATTTGCAAACTAATTTTAAACTTATGTTTTGCTCAATTACCTAAAAGAATGTTGTGATAATTACCACTTTTGTCCGCTACTATAACTACTAATTTTTTACCGTTCCACTATTTGTCGCCTTTATTGATGCGTCGAAGCTTTCCTGATAAATCTAAAATAATTTACATAATAGGCTGAATTAAACAAATTTTAAATTCATATTTTTATAAAAAAAAAGATTTGAGTGCCACCAAAGACAATAAACCTGGAACAAAGTTAACTGCAATTAAAAAAAAAAATATAAGATAACATAATTGTTGAAAATCGGTTATAGTACCGATTGTTTATAAGCTATGCTGGCGTTTTTAACTCATCCATCAGCCTTTAATATTGAAACTGGAAATGCAATTTCCTGCGGTTAGGGCAATCATTTTTAGTACAAAATCATTTTAAGTAGTGCAGGATGTTTTGCAGCTTATTTAAAAAAAAGTCCAAGTTAAGAAATTTATTTTTATAATTACGAAAAATTTATAAACTGCTTAAAAATGATTGTTATGCTTACCATGATACTTAAATGTTTAAAACTTATTCCCAATCGTTTCTTAGTACATAAACCTATACTTTCGAAACCTTTGTAAGTTTTTTTACGATTTGCATAACACGAGTTTTTTTTATATTCAGCAGCATTTTGTGTTTAGAATTTCTAAATTGACATTGTTAAGTCCCATTTATATAATTGCGTCTCGTTTATAAAAGAAAGTACAGATATCTCCATCAGTTTCTCATCCGTATTCGAGAAGTTGCTCTTTACTTTCCTCTCCACAATTTCGCTATAATCGTGATTTTCCAAATGCACGTCTTCACGTCTTCTTCTCTGTACTCTTCATATTGCTATGCTATATAGAGGAATGGTATTTCAAAAATCAGGGTAAGCTAACCAACCCATCTATAAAATCCGTCAACAAAGTTGTAACAAAACCGACAACTCTAAGTGGATTAGGAAAGACGATGCCTTGAGTGGTCTCTATTTCTTCATCCTTGACGTGAAGTACTCGTAGTTCCTACGTGCTATGTGACTCAGTTTAGTTTTCCTATTCTGTTTGTTTTGCCAGTCTGAGTATCACGTCATTTCTTATGCTGGTAATATAATAATAGAGTACAGATACACAGGATTGGATGCATTTACGAGATTATTTGTGAATCCTTAATTTTTTTTTTTCGATATGTATCAAGGTATACATTATGATTGAAGTGCATGGCTCTAGAAAAAGATAAAAGTTTTCATAGTTAAAAAAATATAATAAGAAAAGTGCATTGTTTGAAAATGCTTGAATTCTAAAACATTTAAGTGATTACAGATTCCGACTGAAAATTATAACCTTTTTATTTATTGTGTACATATATCATGCTAAAAAACGTTATAACAAATTGAACAAGGAACAACTACTAACTCAAATAGATTATGACGAATTATTATCAAGTTAAATTCGTCATCTTGTAGTGGGCTATTAAAAAGTGAAGATAAACAACGGTTATAATGACATATGCATATCTGTTTAGGAAAATCATATTTTAATAAAAAACCACACAATAGAGAAAACCCGAGAGCGAGGTCCGCACCAGGCGCGGAAGTTCTACCAATCCGTCCGATACATGACGCAGTACACTCCACGCTGCACATACTGCAAGGACGGAGAGGGAAATCTGATCACCGATCCTCAAAGCATACTGGAGCGATGGGAAGTGTACTTCAATGAATTGCTAAATGGTCAGCTCACTGCGGAAGTGGAGGCTCCACTACTTCAAGAAGAGTAGGTACCCTATGTTGCCGCCACCAAGCATAGAAGAGGTTGAGAAGGCTATAGGCCGGCTAGAGAAAAACAAAGCCCCGGGAGCAGATGGTATACCAGCCGAACTATTTCAACACGGTGGGCCAGCTTTACGTCAAGCAATTCATGAGATTATAGTGCACGTGTGGGAGCATGAAGAAATTCCAGAAGACTGGCGAAAAGGTATAATTAGCCCCATACATAAGAAGGGAGATGTCACAACGTGCAGCAATTATAGAGGTATCACGTTGTTGAGTACCGCCTATAAGATACTCTCCTCTATCCTACAAGACCGGATAACCCCATACGCTAAAACCATCATCGGACAATATCAGTGTGGTTTCGTTCCAGGCAAATCAACAACTGATCAGATCTTTACCCTTAGGCAGGCGATCCAAACCAATCAACATCTTTAATGGACTCCGACAAGGGGATGGTTTGGCCTGCCTCCTTTTCAACCTGGCGTTGGAGAAAGCAATCCGTGACTCTGGCATGGAAACAAGAGGGACCATCGTCAACATGTCCAGCCAGATACTGGCTAACGCAGGCGACATCGACATCATCGGAAGAACCGAGCAAGCTGTACATGATTCCTTCATCCAGATCGAGCAGGCGGCACAAAATTTGGGGCTGCACATTAGTGAAGGTAAAACAAAGTACATGGTGGCGTCGAATGAGAGAGGAACAGTTGGTCTAACAATCAAGGTAGCGGAGCACGAATTTGAAGTGGTGCAATCCTTTAAATACCTTGGGTCAATAGTAGCAGCCGATAACAATATAGAAGAAGAAATACGCGGGCGGCTTCTCAAATCCAACAGAGCCTACTATAGTCTGTCAAAGCTCTTCAAATCCAGAAATCTCACCATAACTTCAAAACTGCTGCTGTACAGGACCATGGTCCTGCCAGTACTCACATATGGATCCGAGACTTGGGTGCTTAGCAAAAGGCACTTTGACCTCTTAGCCGCGTTCGAGAGAAAAGTCTTAAGGAGAATTGTTGGCCCCATATGTGAGGAAGGACGATTCCGGAGACGGTACAATCATGAATTCTACGCAATCTACCTTGAAGCAGATATCGTGACAAAAATTAAGCTCGGTATACTCCGGTGGGCAGGTCACCTAGCTCGCATGAGCGAAGAGGAACCTGCTCGGAAAGTTCTTTGTGGTACATTCTATGGTAGACGACAGCGTGGTAGACCATTCTTGCGCTGGAGAGATGGCGTAGACCAGGACGCCCGGAGCCTTGGGGTGCACAACTGGATGGCGGCGGCTCGAGACCGGGATGGGTGGAGAGACTTGTTGAAGGAGTCCAGGACCGGACCCCGGTTGTCGAGCCGATGATGATGATGATGATACTTTCGGAGACTTTGTCTATCTTTTGGCAAAAATGTCGTTTTTCTAAAAACCGTTTTAAATAAGTACCTATGTTCCGTAGAACCGCATAATAAAGTAAATTAAAACCAAACTTCGACTGTCATTCCGGTTTACCTTTAAGCTGTTTTCTCATAAGTAATGAGACAAAATGTGTAAACACGAACAGATAGATAGTTTTGAGGATTCTATTTCCATGTCAGAAATGTTTGTAGTCAAAAATGTTTTTAGACAAAACATTTAGAAAATATATTTTCCTATAAATTCATATAAACAAATCCATTATGGGATTAATAGGCGCCGATAAAATCGTATAAAAGCCTTTTTTTCAAAATGACGGCCCCTTCCACATGGTTTTCAGTCCCGCAAACTGAGATTTATTTTAGTCTTGATATACCTCAGACCATTAAATTTGAATTACAAATCCTTTCAAAAAATGTACGGATTGGTCATTTTAAACTCCCTATTGCCTGTACTATAGCTATCTCTGTTGAAGAAACTTGATTATACCTTTCTGATATAATGAGAATTAAAAAAATTAATCCAAACAACTTCAATAATTATTAATTTTTTTGTTTGTATCCACAGGTATGAGAATTCTTGTTATGCTACTTCTGGATACTTTGCCAATGCTGGGCAATGTTCTTCTGCTGTGCTTTTTTGTGTTTTTCATTTTCGGAATTATTGGCGTCCAAATGTGGGAAGGAATCCTCAGACAACGCTGCGTGAAAGCTATACCTGACAATGTTATATGGCCAAAGTAAGTTTTTTGCCTATATATTTTCTTTTGCTAAAGTGTTTTACTTCATATTAAAATTATTTTTTCAAGTGACATTTAGCCTAACATTATAATTTTATTCATAAAATTTAATTGAGAAAAATTATGGACATTTCTGGTACCTATAAGCCTGACTAATAAAATGTTTTTGTGAATTAAATTATGAATTTAACAATAATATGCCTGTAAAGTATAAGCGTGTTTACATGGTATAAAATTAATTACTTCATATGTAATTAACAAGAAAGCATTCAGATTAAATGTTAATATCATTAAACAAAAATAAACTACATTTATTTATTATTGAGAATCCATTATAGAATTAAGATAATTGAATAAAATATAATATTTTTCATCGTCTTCATTATAATTACAAAATCATCAAGTTATTTTTTTTTTAATTTTAAGAGACCGTTCCTTTTTCATTAACGTCAATATGTAACAGGTGAACAAATAATGTCCATTTTTAACGCACATCTGAGCTCATCCTTTATGTGTGTTAACAATAAAGATTATATATTGCAGTTAGCTTAGAACAAGCTTCAACCTACCATGTGCATAATAAGTGCATGTGTTTGTGGTTGATTAAAAAAAATGAAAACTAACCACTGCGTACAAATAATCAAATACGAGTATACAAACAGTAGGTAATAAGTATACCAAATAAAACAATATACCTAAACACGTTCAAAGTACATATCAGGTAGGAATTTATTATCAAATAATCACAATTGTTAAGTATCACTTTGTCATTTTACCCATCATGTTGAAATAAACAGAGAAAGCGATTTAATTACGGTTTAAAGGTTCATGCACGCCATAGCTACTTCTTTGAAAAAGAACGTGAAAACCTTAACATCCTTGCAGGTGATGAAATGAGATCCTCTGCGTTGGTAAATATGCGAAGACAGGCGTATCTATTTAACCATCATGTACAAGTCGGGTGAAAATATGTTAAATCATTGTTAGCACGTCTTTGATAGAAAGCTGAATCCTATGTTCATAATATGATGGCAGGTTATACTGATATTATTAGGGAAGACTTTTTTCAATGTAACTTATGTGTTCAGTGAATTATAGATAACAGCCTAATTGAACACCCAAATCCCTAAAGACAGAGTTTGTGCTGCGAAATAAAATAATTAAAAGCATTCGCAAATTGTTTTCTCGGTAGCAATGATTACAAAAATCCATCCCTTTGAAGTGAATTAGTGAATTAAATGTATCTTATATATCTAGGGTTCATTTTGTCCCGTGTTTGACTCAAAGAATTTTCTTCTTCCCTAAAGCCAATTAAAAAGGTTTTAAGGAATTTAGTGAAGATCTTTTAAGAAATTTTATTGTTTTTTTTCCGCTGTTTGTAAAAAGAGAATGCCCATACTGCTATGGAGCGTTGGCCAAGAGTGTACACGAACGAGTTTGGTATCAAATGAAAAGTGACGTTGAGGTTGTTAATGGTTAATGGTTAAGTCGAGATATTTGAGCTATAAGTTGCCGATTGCAAAACAAAGAATTCAGTATTTTTCCAAAAAATTGTTCATAACTTGCGCAATAATTGACGTAGAAAAATGATATTGGCGCAAAATTTTAGACGATTTAGTAAAGTGTTAAATCATTTTTAGTATGATACTAGCTTAAAAAGAGGATTTTAATAATTTTAAAAGAGTTTAACATGACGCTATCTCTTAACATTTTACTAAAGTTAAATTCGCCAGATTGCTGTTTTATCTTTTTAGCATATTACTAAATCCATATGTCACTTTGACATAGAAAAATTTAAAAAAGGTATGTTTGCTTCATTTTTTGCACGAAATGTCACTGTTTTAGGCGTGTTCAGCTTGAGTTTTGTAAGAAAATAGGTTTAGCATGATACTAGTTAAAAAGTGTTTAAAACTAACAACATTTTAGTAAAGAGTTTTAAGGTTAGTAAAGTGTTAATTAGTATCATGCTAACACTTTAACATTAGGCTTTTTAAAATTTTATATTTATGTCTTGAAAAGCAACTTTTTTTGCGTGGTATTCTGTAAACTGGTATATCCAAAAATTCAGTAATGACCTATACTGTACATTTTTTATAACCTTTACTTACACATCGAATTAAGTGTTCTCGTTTAAATAAATACCTAATTATAAACAAAAAATTCCTCAAATTATTCGTTCGTGTACACTCTTGGTCAGAAATGAACAATTCCCTTTGCATAAGGCTTATAGTTCAGGTAAAATAGTAAAAAATATCTCTCAAAAAATCAAGACCCTCCCCCTCCTGAAACTTTGTAAAAACAAGTTCCATTTGCTATGGGAATGAAGAATCAAAATAGTCCATATTAACTCCAACCCATTTCCGGCTTACGTTGCGCAACGAAACTTCTTACGTTTTGGTGACTGGAACTTTCCTGATGAGTATAAATTTTTATGAAGCAAATTAATTTTAATTCAAATATTTTATTTTATTATTCTGATGGACCTGTTTTTGAATTTCGTTCTAAAAAATTTTATTTTCATATTTGTTAAGCTTCCAAAATTTTGAGAATTTTGGGGTAACATTTTTGAACTTTTGAGGAATTTCATTGAAATTATAATTTTCCTAAACAATTTCACTAACGTCATACTTATACAGATATTCGTTCTCAGAGACGAAGAATATACATTTCAAAAGGGCTACCAAGAAGGCGCAGTCAAAACGTCTTTCATGTACATATTCGCACACCGGTAGCCGAAGTCGACAAATTGCAGGAGGTTATCCAAAAACCTATAATTGATTAATATATCATAAAGAAAAATGTCTTATTTCAAGACACCCCTTTGGTTAATATTGTGAATTTTCTGGGAAACTAGAAGCCTTTCCAATTTTATTTTCAGAGTTCCTTAATTGGAGTAAAAATAGACAGAATACGAAATTTTATGTTTCTAGTTCAACTGCAACTGGTAGACACCGCAATTATAGGTTAAGGCGGATATAGAGAGAGGTTTATCAAATTAAAAAAAATTTATAATTATAATAATTTATTTATATTAAATAAATAGGTAACAATATTTTTAACGAAATTTAAAACTATGAAATTGAATATATAACGCAGCTGTGTTAAATTAAGTAGGTAACTTTTTGAGCTTGAAGAACTAAGTGACATAAGTGAATTTATTAACTTTTAAGTTAAAAAATCAGAGAAAAAACATTAAAAATTCCTGCAGGGAAAAACATTGATTTTAAAATCAATAATTTCAAGACTTTTCGTCCAACACTTATAAAAATCACAAATAAAATTTTTTTTTTGTTTCAATATGGTTTTAAGGCGACGAAATGCTTAGTTATTATTGGTATTTGACAGGATGGCTATAGAACCTAGACCCAAATTTTAGTTTCGAGTCCTGGTACCTACTGGTCAAAAAAACATTCTAACCAAAGAAAAATATATAAACTAATAATTCTACGGCTCAATTTTTCAGTAGAGAGTAAAACAAGAGTAAGCTATTTCTGGACATAAATTAACCGACTTTAATTTAATTGAAATTGAACATCAAATCGTCAAATCTCGCAACTGTCTGGTGATCGTTTTGACCTCTGTAACTCTACCCTTTATTTGGTGCAGTCACACTTAAATTTGTGTTTAATTTAAATTTCCAATATTAAATTATTTATTTAATTGATGGTCTTGCAGCATAAATTATAAACTGCACGAATGTAACCATACAAAACCACTTATTAAGGTGGCAAAGGCGCAGTAGAATTGAGTTCAAGTCCCACTCTAGGCAGCATTTTTGTCATAAACTCTCATTTTCAACTGGACGCTCCCCGTGGGATGTCGGATGTAATGAGATAATAAATCCTTCCTCTTATACTTTTCTGATTAAATTTTGAAAATAAGGTCAACAAAAAAAATTTATTTTCTCAATTATTCTTCTTTAATCTCATTGGCTTTTGACGGACGTAAATAATAATTGACGCATTATATTATTATGTACATTCCAAAACGAATATATTTTGTGTTTTCAACTTGCTTCCGATTCAAATATGCCATTTTCATTCCTTCTTTAATATTTTTTTTGTTGACTTTAAAGTTAATAATAAACATTGCATTAAATTCATTGAATTTAAGTTGTAATCTTTGAAAATTTTCCATTGATCTTAAAGTACCTATTGAATTTTAATTGAAAAGGATAACATCATTCAGAACTTTCTAGATTTTTTGTTATTCCTTGAACCAGCATTATCAAACTAAAACTAAGTTTATAACTCATAAAATATAATTTGGCATTTTCTCAAATCATTATTAAAACTTAACCTAGTTTAAAAGTACCTCGTCTTTGGTGTATAGTATCTATGTAGCTATATTGACTCGTGTGTATAAAAAAAGCAAAAATAAAAATCCTTAAAAGAACACATTTCTATCTGCCATTTAAAAAAATATATTAAAAATATATCAAAAAATATTAAAACAGAAAAAGAGTCTCTCTCTTTTATAAAATACCCCCTTACACTATAATACGAAAATATTATTATGATAAATATTTGAACAGACAATAACCAAGAATCACTAACACAGCCATATTCTAGACATTCTGGGGCCACAGGTGGGTTGGACATTTTACAACCCACATGGTGAAGCTCATTTCACAGATAACAATATCCCTTTGCTACCATCATTGTGGGCTGCACACACACATAAAAAAAAAACACTTTTCAAATTATCTTACATTCCCCGAAAATACCGAAGGATATGGGAGTCCTTTTCAGGGCCGATTCGAAATATCGACACACAGTAAAAGTCATGAGGGCGAAGGTTAATTGTTTGCACACTTAAATATTTAACTGTCATACACCTACATATATTTTAACTAAAATAAATATTTGTTTAAATGACCCATATTCAATGGATCTTACCAATAACCAAGCTTAGATGAGACTTAAATATTTAAGCGGTTTCTGAATAATGTACCATTACATTGAATCAATTTAATAGTCAGATGAACAAACTAGTTCACCTTTAAAGTTTAACGTGGTATTTCAAGATTTAATATTCGCAGGGCCCAATGTTTCAATTAACATTGAACTGCAGTTTGATGAAACGTAAGTTTAGCAACCGACTATGAATACGTGCCAATATTTTAATAGTTGTTAACGTGTAAACTTTTATACCGGGGGTAGGGTAAACTTAAAACTTGAGTCTTACACGTGTTACCTTCCGTGTAGCAGGTTACGAGTATAGAACACGTCACGTGAATACGCTACGATGGGTATAATGTTCAATAACAAAAATCCAGCACTCGGAAGAACTGTAGATGGTAGAAGCATATACTTTCTAATTCTAATGTGCACACTAACTTGCAGTGGTTAGCCTTGCGCTTTCTTGATTTCAGGTTGCAGGTATAATCACAAAAACCAAACGAACAGACAATTGAAGACAATAATTCTTGAAAACTTCTACGCATTTGTATTTTACATTCAAAGTCTGGTGCCATTACAAAATCAAGGTTGATTACATTGGAGTCCCAACTTTTAATTGTAGGTTGTGTCGATGACATTTCCGGCAAATAAAGTGAATTTAAAAATGCTGTTTGATAATTTATCACGTCATCTTGTGATTCCTACGACAGTGTGCATTGAAATGCTCACGTTAACTAAGTGTGAGTGTTTTCATATTTCTAAACAAATTTAAAGATTTCAAACACGCGTATAGTTCATCAGCATTCAGCTGCATTGCAGCAGAATAGATTTGGGAATGATACAGGTAGGGGTACTTGCCCCCCTCCCTAATCCATTCGTGAAAGCTAAGCTAAGTTCACTTCATTTCAATTGTTTATTTCCTACTAGGTGAGAATAGAAAACTTTTAGGGGCATTTGTTCGCGGGGACTTATTTTATGAAAGGCCCAATCCATATGTATGTATTTCTTCCAGGAATTTTGGACCGACGGATATTTTGTAAAACTAAAATTTAATGTTAATTTTGAAAACAAAAAAATATAAATATCAAAAAAATAATTTTTGGATTCAAATTCTTTTTATAAAAAATTATATAACTAAGTATGTACTTAAAAATAGCTAAACAATTTTTTTTTTTAAATGCTAAAAAAATTGTATACAAAAAAAAAATTATTTTATAAAAAAAACAATAACCGCTGCAATAATTTTAAAGGAATGCAACTGGTTATTATACTAGAACAATGTTTATAAAAATAGCGATAAAATAATGAAAGACATGAAACATTGCGACGGTGTTCGAGAGTTTCAATTGCTTCCGATATAGTATTATCACCTATCATTTTCAAAGCTCTCTTTTGAATTCTATCTTATAGACTCAAGTGGGTTATGAGAATTTCATTCCATTTTTGGACTAATGAAGGCTTTATAGATTACCAGCCAGACCAGAGGGGGAGAAAAATGTCTTGCATCGACGGAAAAAACCTAAGCACTTAGCAGCTTTTTTGGCGACATCGAATATGTGATCCTTCCAAAAAAGGTGGTCTGTGATGCACACACAAACAACTGAAAGTTTTTCAGTTTGCTCGATGCCAGTGCCGCCCATGATGGATAGCGGCATTGAGGTTGGTGAGGCTTTGACGACAAAAGACAGCATTGTGTTTTTGAAGCATTAAAGTCTACGCGATTTGTATTTCCCCATTGCACAATGCTATCGAGATCAGAATTTAATGAGCTTATCATACGCTGCCGTTGAAGTTCCACATCCGAAGGACAAGGATGTGAGCCTAGAAACGAATATGAAATGCTGAGGGTACTGTCGTCAGCATAACAGTTTAAAGGATTAGAAGTTTCAGATAACAGATGATTAATGAATATTAGGAAGAGAGAATGCACGCATTTTCTATATATTATACCAACTTTCTTTTTTATCTATATCCGTTAAAAATTCGAAATTTGACCATTTAAGCTTTTCAATGAATAACAGTTAATTTACTGCATTTAAAAGACTTACTGACTCGAAGTAAAACCGAAGACTTAAACCAGTTAAAATGGACTACAGTTAATTAACTCAAAGTTGAGCTACACAGTCCGAATATGAGTACCTACTGACTGCCAACTATTTGCTTTCTAGTTAAAGTACTTACTCGCATTATTAACTGCATTGCCAAAGTACTGCTTTCTTTTACAGCTCTGGCGCACACAAACTTAAAGTTGATGAAATCTTACCTAATTTCAGATTTTTGAAGACGTTAGGCGTAGTAATGGGTGGGACAAAATTGATCATGTTATCATGCTTTTATTTTAGCACAGCTTAAGATATCCAACTATCACTTCCATTGTGAATGCCCAAGCCTAGCAAGAACCAGAAAGGCAGACCTCGGCGGTTATTTTTTCGACGAACTGGGCAACGCAAATCTGTCACTAAGAAACATCTTGAAATGCGTTCAGAACTCCAGATAGGCCCAGGAGGCACGCCCTACCTAAGCGTCCACTCACTCCACTTAAGCTTATTTTATTTAAGCTTAATACAAGCCACTTATTCTATTTCTTAAATATAATAATAATAATATTAATAATAATAAATAGAATGACAATTAAAGATCTTAAGTCTAACATTATTAAATTAGTTAATCAAAGGTAATATGCGATGAAAATCAGGAGGGGAAGCTTAGTAGGGCATGTCTCAGTGAGGGTTTAGTAAGGTTTATGTTCTTCTCCTACCCATCCTTACACGTACCTTTCCTTGACCCTAGGGAAACAATGGATTCATTGAGATCCGAATGAGGTAATGCGGCTTCTAACCTAACTGATTTTACTCAGTGTATAGTAAAGGTCAAAAACAAATTAAAAAATGTTCCTGCCAATTGAGGCCCCAAGATACCTGCATAGATAGTCGCATATTACCTATAATCCGGCTATGGACTTTTCATCCATCTGACGACGTAGCAGCTCAGCGCAGACACAACACCAAAGCAGCACAAAGCAATTTGTTTCTCATTTTGTGGAGCAAAATCCGCTTTCTGTTTTGGTCCTGGTTTTTTTTTTTTTTGTTACACTGAGCTCAAAGTTATTGGGGAAAACGGATTGAGTGAATGAATAAAATTGTGAAACTTTAAGTTTTTTTTTTTGTATAAGCTTATTTTTCTGGTGCCGTATAGTTTCTCTTAACAATAAGAAAGGTTTTTTATCCTCGCATCGAAATATACAAGTTCTGGTGTTTTTCATTCAATGTAATCAATACATTGGGAATTCGAGGAAAGTATGTGAAGGTAACTTTGTTGGTTTCTGATTCTGTTGCTCCAGCCTCACGTTCCCCACTTGAGGCTTTGAAACCAATGAGGCTTTTAGTTTGGAGAGGGAAATCACATTCCTACTTATATGGGGCTCTAACAACAAGAACAACAAAATTCTTCGCATAGACAGATAGGTTCGCTGTCTGGATTAAGATGATTTTCCTTTGTTCGTTCGGTAATGCGGTTCCGACCTTTTTTCCTACTTGATATTTTTTTTTTTGAGGGATTATGTATTTACATACAACGGAGGATACATTTTATTTCACGAATAAGAATCTGTGTGTAGATATTGAGGTTATTTTAAAATCAGATTATTATGGTTGATGAAATTTAAGAGATAAAGTTTCAACTTTGCAGATAGTTAACTTCTATCGGCTTTATTTTGGATCCTTTAAAATGGGGGAAATGATTTTTGAGTTATATTGTGGTTAATCTTCTGTGACACAGATTATTAACTTGTTTCTGCTCTCATAATTTTGTTTTTCAAGTTGATTTAGTTTTCGAAAATGCTTTATAAGAATTTAGATAGAAATCTCTTTGAAAATTTGCTGCAAACAATACAAAATATATTAATTAAATCGGTCAAACCTTTAATGCAAAGCATGGTAAATCTTGTGGACTATTTTGACAGAAACGTCAACTCTTAATTTCTGCTATTTTAATATTTAAGTAAAAACCTTTTAAAGCTGTTTTTTTGCAATTATTTTGGAATTTATCTTTCGATCCATTTTCGATTATTAAAAAAAAAAAACACACAAAATTGTTGCTCAGTGTAGTACTTACAAATTATTGACTTTTTCAAAACTAGTTTTATGACACAACTAGTTTTAAAGATGTTTGGAAGTGGACGAATCGGTTTTATTCAAAAATATTTTGACACCTAAAACTCGAAAACCTAAAACTAGCTTTGAATAAATCTCTATATTCATGAAACCGAGCTAAATTTGAGACTAAAAACTTCTATAAAACTAGTTTTGAAACAAGTCAATAATATGGCTGTTAAAGTGGAGGTCTCTAGCGTAGTTATGGACATTTTCTGAGGGGATGCAGCCAACAAAAAATTGTAATTTCAGTTAACCGATTAGAGATTAATTATTTTTAGAATTCGTAAATTATCACAAATAAAAAAAATCCGAACTAAAGGGTCATTAATTTTTAGGTTTCGAAAGTAAAGCTAATTTGCATCTACTCATGAGTAGTGTTCCACCTACATATGTGATTAATTATAAATGGACCTTCGAAAAAGAAGGAAGAGTACCTATTGCACTATTTGTATGACAGCGCATATTGTTATTCAGAAACCTTTTTTTTGACATCAAATGTGTGATGAATCAGTGTTCGGCGTTCCTCCCTCTCCATTGTTATCATGCACCAACGGAGTTCATCAGGGATGCCAAAACTAAAGAAGGTGGTGGGTGTCAATTTGGAGTTCCTCGGTTTTTTCCAAGATCAGCAGTCTTGTGAATATTTGTTCGATGGTAGAATTATTTGGACTAAATGCACACTAATATGCACTTTTCAGGTTATTGACGAGAGGCTTCAGGCGTTCACATGATACCACAGAAAAGATTGTGTAAGCGATGTCAAAGAGAATGATGCCTCTTCAATTGGTGCAGTTAAGAAAGTCTCCTTTTTTTGAGAATCTGGCAAACGATGGTGGAGATTCAATTCATCGGACAAGCTTTCCTCCAACCATATTTTGGAGATGAGCTGGTGCACACTCCTAACCAAGTTATCATCTGCCACTTTGAACGGCTCGGAAGCTAGAGTTTCAGGTCCATAAACTGCGTTATTGCTTTCACTGCGTAGAGGTCGAGTAGATGGTCTGCGTCGGTCGCCTTGGTATACAATAATGGAATTCGGTTTATCATTGGTGTTATATACCTATAGTTTACAGAAATTATATTTCCGTATTCTCCGCATGGGCTGCGGTTCTACTATGATGTTCATATTTGCAGACTTCGGTTCGGACCTTTAACTTTGAGAGATTCCTATAACAATTGGATTTTTTATTTTATTCCTTACAGTCCTTAAAATCAAAAACAATCGTTTTTTTTTTTTCTTCGGTTCCTTTTACCTTTTCGTAAATCTTCCGAACCTCATTCTCGTTATGACAAATTACATTAAATACCAGAAATGTCGAAGTGTTGGTTGTTCCTTCGGTCATGCGCAAGCAGGGCTGTCGTTTCATTTTTTGAGAAAGCAGTACTTCAAGAAAAGAAAGAAAAAAAAGCAGTACACGGCAGTACGACATTAAAATAAAATTTTGTTAATATAATTATTTTTATTTTTATAGTTGATATTGTCTAATAAGTCTATAAAGTTCAAAAGAGCTCTCCTTTCAGATTTCAGATTCTTATGTTCTCCGTAATATTTGGAAATATAGATATGAGTTCTACCAAAAATTCACCCAAATTTCTTAGGTTTAGTTTTCGCATTTGGAATAAAGTTTCATCTTAAAAATCATATCTTTTTCTTTTTGACTGGCAAATAGTTCTATAATACCTTAGCCAAACTGATTTCATTTCGATTACTTGTGTCATAGACATATTTTCTGATTTAATTAACAATTTAGCTTTAGGACTGATTTAGATATCTTCGATACGTAATTGAAGATGGTCGACATTTAGATCGATTTCATAAGCATAAGGCTCCGTAATATTCTTGTTTGATAAAATTTTATAAAGTGTTTAAAATATCCTTTAACTGTGCTCATCAAGGTATGGTATGAATTCTGTGGTTTTAAGCTTGGAACTCTGTATCTTTCTTAATAAGTTTTAAAAAATAGGATAAATAAGTCAAGCTTATTTTAATTTTATAATTTAGTTCAATATTAGCGGTTTTTTTATTATCAGAGATGATCCATATAGATCATCAAAATACATGCATTACAACAACAACACGAGATCCTGCACTCTATCGGGATCACGTTTCATGAACCAAAAGTTGAGTTTATGCTATTGCTTCTCAGCTTTGCAAATGGTTTGGAATTGTGAACTGTATAGTGTAAAGAAAAAAGTAAAACCAATAATTGAAAAATAAATAAAAGTAAGGAAAAAAGAGATAGATATACAACACCGCTGTGACTAAGATCCCTATTGTTTTATTTTAATGAGATGATCTATATAGATCATATAGGTGACAGTAAAATACGGGTATTAAAAGCATCTGCTAGGTCACATTCCGCTTCGAGCGAAAGAAAAAGTGATTTAGAGACACTCATTGCTCTAAAACTCTGTTGACAACTCCTTCAAGAGACAAGGATCTTGTGAAAGATTTTTAAAATTTAATAATTTTTCATATGGAAATACTGTTGAATTTTTTTTAATAAATCTGTTGGCTTTTTTATGAGAGAAGAACTGCTGAAGGAATAAGTTTCTTATGGAAAAGTAACTCAACAAAAAAAGCAGTACTTTGGCCGTGTTTGCAGTACGGCAGTACGGGGTTTCTAAAAGCAGTACAAATACTGCAATTGCAGTACTTCGACAGCCCTGTGCTCAAATCATATAAGGCAATAGTATAAACTTGAATATAGAATCATTTTCGCTTTTGATGCTGACGAGTAAAGTCGATTCGATTTTTTAGCTTGTACGTTCTTCAAGCTTCCCCCCCCCCCCCTTTAGTTCGAAGTTTAGAACTTCCCGATTGCCACCAAGGGCTTTCGTACCTGTTGATCTATTAAGCCTTTACTTAATTTATTTTTGCCACCAGCAGCTTCGGTATCGGTTCCAAAAGCTACTAGGGGCTTTTAAATCCTATTGATCTACCAGTTTCGAAAGCCAGCAGAAGCGTAGTACTTGCCGACATAAAACTGAGAATCTGGGCCTTACACTTCCCCTTAGCCCTTAACCACTAATAACCTTTAGGCACAAGAAAACCAAGAACAAGTTATCCATCAGTTGTGCAATTCATTTCATCAAAAATAACAGGCACTAGAATGTTTTAATTCATTGATAAAACAACATAAATATTGTGTGGGTGAAACTACTGCCAAATCCGAACGGCTAAGGTGAGAGGGAATTAATCAAGACAAGAGAAAGTCAAGGAAAATTTGTCAATTCAAAATATAATAAACTGTATATTATGTACATATGTGGAAATTATTTATGCCAGCTAACAGGAATTTCGTAAAAACAATACACAAACAATAAATATAAATGAATACGAAAGTACCCACCTAAATAATGTTTTATAACTCAAAGTAATCTGATAATCTGTAATAATACCCATCTCTTTGTTATGCTAAATAAAGCATGAATTCTGTTAAAATATTCTGTGAAAATCTTCGAAGAAAAAATACAAGCAAAAAACACTCATATTCCACATTCAACATTATCCTCTTAACTTTTTGAAAGGGAACACGATTAAAAGTATATGTACATTATACATAGGACATAGGTACTAGTATACGAGTTTGAACTTTTGAAAACCCATATCTACGTTAATGCCTTGCTCATTCGCAACACTTATAAAAGACAACGAGACTTCACTTAATACCCATTTCGCTACCAACAAAACTCGTTAAGGACAAATTTTAAACTCATTTTCAAATTCCCAGCACAAGAAGATCCAAAAGGAAATGTCAACAGGATAAAATCGGTGTAAACAAAGTTCACATTTGCTTTATTTTTGGCTTTTTGAAATTATTCCTTGTGGGATTATTTTTGTATACTTTTTTTTTTTTATATATAAAATCCTTATGTTAAGCACTAAGCATTCCATTTTGCCTTCGATATACAAATACATGCATATGTGTAAAGTGCTAGAAGGGCAAGTTATGGACTCATACAAGAAATCAATCAAAATGGTTTTATAAGTATGAAAATGTTGGTCCACCAATTTTGAAAATCTGAGCGTTTTATCATTTGTACCTTCTTCACCTGGACTGGATTTTTAAAAAAAATATTTTCGTGAAAACTGCATCTATGTACTTTGTTACTGTTTTATCATATTTTGTAAATAATAAATATTTTAGAAAATCCCGTAAAAAGGTTTATCTTATAAACGAGTTGACGTTCTTTTTTAACATTTTCATATTTGTGTTGACATTTTTTTCAATTTTAAGTGATTGTTCATAAGAGCAAGTTTGTGGTACCGAGTAATTCATTTTGCGTGGGTTTTTTAGTTCATAAAATTGTTCTTAGAAAGATATGCAGTTCAAATTTTTGCTAGCTGTTACAATTTAATGGATCCTTTCCGGATGTATGTAAGCTTACGAAAAAGGCTTTCCTCAGAGCAATTTGCATATTAAATGCATGTGGCTATCCAAGGGAATGTAGGTACATATTCGTATAGTTATGGCCGAAGATAGAAAATGTTCACGGGATGACAAAAATGCGTGAATGTGGTTTTGCTATAACGAACCTGAATTATTTTTCATGTGTCGTTATAAGAATTAAATAAATTATAAATATATTTAGCACGGAGCTAAATTTCTGATTCTTAATAATTTTAGTATTGTTTTTAGATTAAAAAAAGCGAACATATATCATGCTTTATAATAAAAATCAAAATTCATTTTTAATTGAATTTTTGTATGTAAGTTTAGTTTTCAAGAAAATTAAAAATTATAAAAACTATTTTTGTCTAAGAAAAATAATTTTTTGCTTATTTTTTATTATTTTTTATCAAACAAAATTATATCGAACTGGATAATAATATTACCATATAATTTGTGTGTATATTAATTTTATTCTTTAAAGTATGCATTTTAAAATACTTAATTGGGCGTCCCACCAAAGGGATGAGTGAGCTGAATTGTTGTATTAAAAATAATGAGCCTAGAAAAAAAATTAAAAAAAAAAATTTTAAACATGGAGCTCCATTTACCTTCAACAACGATCAGCAACAAATTGGAAAAAAAGAACTTGGAAAAGTGTGAAAAGTGTAAAAAAAAATAATAAACAATCCGCAATTGACAATTAATTTGGAACAAAAGTTCAAAAATATAAAATTCAAATAGAAGAGCTTACTTCAAACACTCTAATTGCCAACGTATTGTCTTTATTGAAAAGCCATGAGCCTTTTAAAAATGTTTTCGGAAAAAAATTAATGACCAGAAATCATTTGTCAGCTGTTGAATTTACTTAGAAACTGTATTGCCAACTGAGAACCCAAAACTAATAATAAATAATAAAAAACAAATCTTTTATTTTTATTTTATTTTTTACTGAAACATTTAAGTAATTGTCAAGGCACAATATTAGGTAAAATATCCCATTCATTAACGAATTATCAGTTTTTTATTTTTCACCACGGTTGATAATGTTAAATATTTAACAGGATACCAGATTTCGAATCGTTTTAAATTAACACAAATAAAATCTACATTAGACATTGTAAGCTTAATACTTTCCGAAATAAATTATCCTGTTAAATCAACACGAAAACCTGGTTAAATTAGTTTCACCTCCTATTCAACTGCTTAATTTAGAGAACTGAAGAGTAAATAAAACCCGTAGCCGTTTTAAGTTTTTGTTAGAATAAGGATGAATCAACATGGCAATAAGGTATTTTTTTAACAATTCTCACCTGTGTAATTGAATTTTTTGAGTGTACATTTCTAATTTTATACCAAATAAATAATTTAAGTTTCATTCAGTCTGATGATTAATTTTAGAGTTTTTGATAAATAAATATAAATTCAAAGCTTAGTTGATATTCTTGGAAATATCAAAACTAAAAATATAAAGCTTTTCGATCTTTCTATTCAAGCGGTACAGTTCACTTAAAATATTTTTACTCGATATTCTCAGAAACAAAAATCATTAAGATATTGGGGTAGCTTCAATTTTGGTTTTAATTTAAGTTGGGATCTCTTGCTTTAATAAAAACAAAATAAGTCTCGAAGAAGTTTAGTTTAAATAAAGGGTGTTTTTTACGGTTTGCCCAAGAATTTAGCTTTATTATAAAGATAAGGGTTTGCCATTATGTTTTAAAAAAGATTTAGAGCAATTGGCCGCAGCGGCTGGGTCGAATAAATTCCAGCCGAGAGGCCCAATTTTCTACAGCTCCAATTGTTGCGCACGATGGCTGGTGGACTCATTCGGGTCTTCTTCGATACTCTGCTCTACAGCAGCAATAGCGTCTTCAGTGCGCACTGTACGGCCGGCGTCTCTGAGGATGTGCATTATATACTCAGGGTTGCGAATTTGTGAATTAAAAAATCATTGAGTCATAAGTCTGTAGATGACTTATGAATTAAAAAAAAATTAATTCATAAGCTAGTTAGTGACTTATGATTTAAAAAAAAATTCAATTCATAAGCAACTAAGTCACTAACTGACTAGTTTTTGAATTAAAGTCAAGCTTAAGCTAGAAAAAGACTTAAGCTTTTGCAACTCTGATCCACTAGAGTAAACTTGGTGCAAAACCGATCCATGGTTGCTCGAATTTATGCGATTTCGCGACTATTTCGACCGAATATTGGACGCAAAGCGCAATGCGTCGTACGAACCGAACCATTATTTTGGTAATAAATTTGCACAATTTGCAAACGTTGTTCAGGAGTAAATCTATTATAGTTATAAAATGAAAAACCAAACTTCGCACACATCAAGAGACAACTGTCAAAAAGACCAACTCCGAAAAAAAGTATTGCCAGATTGAAAACCACACGTCTAAAAAAACATCCTTTATTTTTATTGTTTATGTGTTCAAAGATTTTTGATAAATTTTACATAGATAGTGATACGAATTCAACTTTTACTGGTATACATATCATACATATCTACAAATGCCAACAAACAACTCTACTAATCTTTAAAAAAAAACTCATCAGTCCTGGTATATGAATAAACATAATCGTGCAACCCTCATTCCAAAACTATATTAGACTGGTTAATGAGAGCTATAAAGAACGAATGCTTTTGTTCAAAACAAATTAATAATTTTCAATTATTTACACATTATTGTAACAAACTAATTTTCTTTTCCAAAACTCATTTTTCAACAACCCGGATAAAAATTATGTGTAAGAGGCGTGCTATGTTAACTATAGTGGTTTCTGTTGTTTCAACTGTTTCACCTTTTATTGCTTAACCCACTCAAAGCTTAGTCAATATTATATTTATCTATATGTGCGCTTCACCTTTGTATAAAGCACCACTGTACAAAATTATTCAAGACAATAAAATGGAACCCCATCACAATATCGCAAAACATAAGTTGTTTTTAAATATAAATACAAAATAATATAGTTATTATACATTTCCTGAAAGAAATTACAATATTACATAACTAAGTGTAGAAATACATTATGTACATTTAAAAAAAATATATCTTTCTTATTTGATGTAGTCAAATAAGTTATGGGTCACTTTACTTTTTTACATAATTTTGTTTCTTTTTTTTTGAATAAATTAAATTTAACTAAATATTTTAAAAACAACTTATAGAACCTCTAATTAAATTTAATTTTGTAAATATGTTAAATTCAACATGATATTATTTGTTCTTAGCAAATTTGTTTTAAATTTATGACAAAAAAACAACAATTTATTATGTATATAAACTGTATTGCTCATATTTTTTATAAATTATGTAAATATACATCAAACGCGTTTAAAACAATTTTACAATTTTTTATTATTTGTAGTGTTAATATTTTATACAACAAACAACATTTAAATTTTAAAAATTTCAAAAAAAAGAAAAACATACAAAACAAATCCAAATCATTCCGGGTTTTTTGTTTACAGGGGACTACATGACGATTACAGAGTTCGAGTCCGTGTTAACTCGTAAGAATTTAAAAATATATGCCTATCACATGTACCTACCTACCTACTCTATCTTTCAAGCAAACTATTACTTTTAACTAAAAATAATTGTACTCGTACTACATTACAAAATATATTTAAAAAAATAAAACATCTCTCTAAAACTGTGCTGTTGCATCACTGTCAAACAAACTACCTATATTCTAAACTATATTTTGTTTGTATTTTATTTATAATAATGTGGTTATAGATTAGACACAACATTTTTCTTTTATATTTAGTACATAATATGAAAAAACAAACAAATAATCATTTCATTTTTCGGTGTTTGATGTGTTCAGTGTTTTTTTTTTTTTTTCAATGTTTAGACAACCAACACTATGTATGTTTTATTTTATTTCACTTCTTAAGATTTAATTAGAAAACACATTTTTACACAAAAATAATTGGGGTGTATAGTTAAATGTTGTGAAATACGTATTAATTTTTTTTTTTCATATAATAAAACTTAAATATTATATTTAGTTTGACAACATTACTGCACATTTATAAACGCACTAACACATGTTTTGAGTAAGTAGTGGTAGACACTTTTTTTTAAATGTATATTTATACTAATTGTTATTTCTCAAAGTATAAGCCTAGTAAACGAATTAGCTTCGCTAATCTTTCAAAAAAATAATTTAAATTTGAAGAAATGAAACACAGAAAATGTTTATTACAGTGGTGGTCCAGTAAAACGAATGATATAATGTCTAGAGTGAATTCGGTATATCGAAAATTTGTTATATCGACTACTTTTGTTTCTAACAAATCTTTAGATAAATAGGAAGGACAAAACTAAACAAACGAAAAAAAAAACATTTAAGGAATGGAAAACTGTGTATGTATCTTCCAATTTTATCATAAAGATACAAAGATAAATTTATTTTTGAATTGAAAAAAAAAAATAAATAAAAAACAGTATGTATAGGGGCATTCGGTGAAACGAAACTTAAGAATTTTACTTCAACATAAAAGCTTAAGTATGAGATAGTTTAAGCTGAGGAAAAAGTAAAACATAAATATTTATATTTTGCATCCGTAAACGGCTCTTAGGTCTAGTTTTTCAGTGCGAGATTAAAGTTAAACCTGAGTTAACTCACCAAATCTGGATTAACTGAACAGATGCTTTAGATGATTTATCTACTGAGATTGTTCAGTCGTTCTGCATGCATTCTCCACCAACTGTGGGTTAATTTCTTATAGAGTTTATAATTCCTCTTAGCTAAGTCACTACTTTTTTTAACTACTCCTGTTTATCCTGTAAATACAGAAGGTTCCAGTATAACGAATGATATACAGTCCAGAGTGCATTCGTAATACCTATTCCATTTCCATTTTATTGAATCCTCTTACCAATATTAGGCAATAAATAAAAATAGTAGCGTTGCTTATTCACACGAGACATTTCGAAAAAGTCTCTTATTTGAGATCAAAATCGAAAACCGAGAGAACGACTAAAACAGTAGCTTACATATCAGATTTCACCTCACGGGTGTCACAATAATTTTTGTTTGCATATAGTATAACTAGCTGGCGTTTCCCGCCTTTGCACGGGTATACAAATAACTGAAAAAATGCAAGTTGTATTTCTTATTAGTTTGACCATAAAACAATATAAAACAACATTTTTATTTTCTTATTATCTCATTTGTATAATAATATGTATTTCATTTGATTTGATTCCATAAAGATTTCTGATTTCTATTTTAGATATAAAGGGTTTTTTCATATGGATGGGTGTGTTGACAGTCTGTGCTGGCCGTGTTGTTTTGGCAGTGTCTGTCAAAACAGTTGTTTAACATTCAATCACTGATGCCAAATAACCATTGCAAGTTAAACGGTTAAGCAGCACTTCCAAATAGTAAAAGTTTAATATGAAAATCTTTTGTGGCAACGATGCACGCAGTGCGCTCATTTAATTGTTTATATATATGGTTGTCTTTCCCAGTCAACTTTTGGTCAACCGATTTACTGAACAATCAGCCAAGACTTTCGGATACGTAAACGAAACTCAAGATCTACCGAAAACATTGCTACTATCCGTGAGAGTACGTACCTACTTTTTCGAAAATGACAATATCATTGCCATCACCATCAATGGAAAGCGCTACCGATCGATGATAACATTGATATGATAACCAATTGCTTTTTGCCCAAATTGGATGAATCGAACAGAACGGCGCGGCGGCGCGGCGCTACGTGCCATACAGCGAACACCACAATGGACATTATGCATACTGCATGAACGATTTTAGGGTATTATTAGAAATGTTTCTCTCTCTCTTGAGCGCTGTCTTTTAATTTGTAAAATGTGGAACAAGATTTGGCAAAAATAGGCAACAAATTGTGACAATTGTGCAATTTTGGTCAAGATCTATGACAAACTTATTATCTTTCGTTAAGGTGACGTAAATTGGACACTAAGATTGTGCGACTTTCTATGCCAATGAGCCGCAATTTACCTACAATGTAATGTATGTATATACATATACATATGTACATATGTATGTATGTATGTATATATATATGTATGTATTCCCACAAAGACAACATATCGTAGGCCATCAATCAAATTAAGTCAGATCTGTGCGCCAGAACCATTAAAAATTAGACCTTACAGATCCATCCCTCTGTGCAAAGCCGCAGCAGAGTTTCGTTAAATGTTTTTTTTTTTCAATATTTCAAATATTTTTCTTAAAATTTGACAGTTTTTATTTAATTCTTGGAAGAGTTTAATTACAATGATTTTTTTATTGATTTTATTCAAAGTAATTGAACATTCATAATTCATTTCTTTAGCCGCACTACAAGAATGTGGAATGCTCTGTGGAATGTGAATCCGTATCCCCTATTAAACCCTTTCCTTTTTTCCTAACGCTCGCACTGTGTTAAAACATTTTAAGGGTAGTCAAAATCCCTTTAGTGTGCGCAGATTAAAAAAAAAAAAACACAGCGCAAGCTTAACTCAAATATAATAAAGCTATGCGCAAACCCAAGCGATGGCGGTGGCGATCCCGATAAAGTTTAACGCGCAGTAAAGATCCGAAAAAAACCTGTTCACATCAATGCGATATTGCGATAAAAAAAAACATAAACAAGCGTTAAACATTGAAGTTTTAGACACAAGAAACCGAATCGTATAAAAAAGGAAAAGCTTCACTTTTAGCTTTGCATCACATACAAAATAAATGAGAGTTTTCACAAAACTTCAATTGAAATATTGGGCGATATGGCGAGCAAATCATGCTTGCTGCGGTTAATAAAAGTCGCGTCTGGACGCAGCAGTGAAACGTGAAGGCAATCCACATATCGCGTAGATGTGTGCCATTCTATTGAATTACATGTGCGGTATCCATATTGTTATCGCAATCGCCACCGCCATCGCCAGGGCCCGATCCAGGGGGGGGCGCCCGAGCATTTGCCAGGGGCGGCAAATTTTGAGGGCGGCAAAATTTGAGAATTGAGGGCGGTTGGTGGCTATTAAAATTAAAACTATGCGTACAATTTTTCGAAGATATTTTTATTTGCTTCCTTCTCATAAACAACATCAGGACGAAAATATTGAAATTTATTAAGTACTAGTATAATCTCAAAAAATTAACTCCTAAAACACCTTCTGGAAATAATATTCTAATCACTACACACGACACTTGTGTGCACACTTGTGTCATACATTCAAGTTCTGAAAGATGCCATAACCTAAGCTGCTCAAATCGACAGTGAAGTGTTGGATTTTGAAAATTTGCGTTAGCATCGCGTTCGCTCCAAAAGGGGGAGTTTGGTTACGAGTGTGATGATTAATCAATCATTGATCCCCGTCAAATATATAAAGTTGAAGTATTTTTCCACATAACAGATAAAGCTCTAGACTCCTTGGAACCTAGGTTTTCAAAAATTATGACCATAATAATAATGAGCATAAATTTAGCTATTTTGTATAACATATATGCACTAGGAGAATAATTGACGAAAGATAAATTGTAAAAAAATTGTAAGAAGCTCGAGACTATTTTAATCCATGAGGACTAGAACTTTCAAAACTGTGTCCTCAAGACATTTTAAAATTTATTACAGAATTAAGATTTTGTCTAAAGACCAATATTATGTTCTTAGAATTCTTTTGACTTTACCAGTTACAGTTGCAAGTGGTGAAAGAAGCATTTCTAAATTAAAAATAATTACAAAATATTTTCGGTCTGCCATGACACTACAAAGATTATCTGGTTTGGCTATATTTTCTATAGAAGGCAAGGTTTGCGACGGTATGAATTTATTGGAAATTACTAAAAAAATTGCAGAACAGAAAGTTCCAAGAAAATCATTTCAGTTAAATATTGTCAAAAAAAATAATTTATCTATTTATTTTTTTTATGTTTTTATTAATTTTGAAAGGCCGAACATTAATATATATATATATATATATATATATACAGCCATGGCCAAAATAATAGCAACACTCCCTAATTTTTAGTAATATTTTATGTAGAACTTATATTAGGCAAATATTCAAAAATGTTTATGTTGTATATTTGTGGTAAGTACTTTGTTAATTTTGTTTATGTAAAATTTTTTGAAAACTTAAAGGGGTTTGCAAAATTTCCAAGTCCGTCTGCAGTAATCTTTCTCACAAGCTGGTCATAAAAATAGCAACACTTGATTTATTTAACAAAAAACAAGAATTTCTGATAACCAATGTCACTTTTCTTTATTTGTTAGTAGAAAAAATTTAATATTTAGTTAAAAAAAACTTTATTTTTTAAAACTGCATGTTTTCGATTCGGCATAGAGCCTACCAACTTCTGGAACTTTTCCTGGGGGATCCAATACCACATTTTTTGGACAATTCTCCATAAATCGGCTTTGTTGGAAGGGGTTTGTTTACTAATAACAATCTTTAGCTCATTTCAGAGGTTGTCAATAGGATTAAGGTCCGAAGATTGCGAAGGCCACTCAATAACGGCCATTTTGTTTCGTTGAAACCAGAGCTTTTTTGACTTTGTCCTGTGCTTGGGGGTTAATGTCCTGTTGGAAACGCGATGTAAGGGGCTTATATTTATTGTCCCACGGCAGCATAACAGTCTGCAGTATGTCCACATACAACACCGTTGTCATTATACCATCTATAACAAATATTGGACCAACGCCCCACCAAGAAAAACAACCCCATAGAATTATGCTGCCACCTCCATGCCTTCGGTTGGTTTTGTGTACCTCGGATTGTAGGTCTCACACTTCGGGCGGTGGGAAAACTCTTTACCATCTATTCCGAATAAATTTATTTAAGTTTCATCACTCCAAGTACGTTCCTCCACTGTTTCTTGGCCTTAAGGGGATCTTTTTTTATATGGTAAATTTTTGAAAAACAAATCCGCTTCTGGGTACGTATTTTTTTTAGCAATGGTAACTTCAATGGTTGTAAGGCGTGAAGATCAACATCCTCTAGGATACGACGAATAGTTCTGGCACTGATTTGCGTTTCTAATTCGCGCTGCAGATCTTTAGAGGACATGAAAGGATTCACCTTAGCTTTTCCTACCAAAGTGACTCTATCTCTTCCAGTCATTTTAGATTAGCGCCCTCTGGTTTCTTTGGTTTTTCTGGAGTTTATAGCATTAAACACTAATCTTGCAAAGCTTCCAATGAATGTTTGCTATTTTTCTAATAGATTCTCCCCTGTTATGCATGGATAAAATGGCTTCACGTTGATCTTCAGTTCATTGTTTCACACTACCCATTGCGAAGTGTAATTTAAAAAAAAAAATTACTAAAAATTTCAAAACTATTCTAGGTCTAAAATCTCACCAAAATTTTGTCTTTTTCAATCAACAAGCTTACTTTTGTAAGCTTTTTTTAATATGTTGCTATTTTTTTGGCCAGCTAATTTTGTAGTTGCAATCAACTTAGGGCAGAATATGACTAATGCCTTTTGTTTACTCGGAAGATTATACGTGGAATAGATTGATGATATAATTACCGTTGGTATAATGCAGACATTTTTTTACTCATCCACCTATCTAAAGTGCAACATACAGTATTACTTAAAAGTAAGAAGTGTTGCTATTATTTTGGAAAAATTTTAATGAAATGAATTAATTAAATAACATATGTTACCAATTCATTTATTTTTTTTAAATGACTAAGTTATGGCTTTACATAAATTTAGTTAGTGTGTATTTTTATTTGAATAAAATAAGAAAAAAATATTATTTCTTGTGTTTTTTTCAATGATTTAAACTAAAGACAAAATAAATGCACGACTTGATCGCTTGTTCTTGTGGTTAAGAACTATGTGTAACCACTCATTGAAGATAATTGATGTATATATTTAACGAGAAAATATTAACAGAGTCAAAAGCACTAAAATATTGATTTTTTGATTCAAATTTTTTTTTTTATAAAAAAATGTTTTTCAAAATTTTTAAATGCATTATTGTTTAAACTGTTGAGAAGCATCAGAATTATAACAAAATCGGTTTAACCATGGCAAAGATATACGGGAATAACTCAAAAATAAGCCCATTTTCTCAAAAAACGTGAAATACTTAATTCCGTTATGTGATTTTTGTAAGAAAACCCTGAAACCCAGTTTTTTTTTTTTAATTGACTTGGTTATTGCAGGCACGAAATTTAATCAAAATTGTTATAGCCATTTTTTTGACAAAATTTCAAAAAGAGCAAAATATTTGTATGGCAGCTTAAACAAAAATTCGAATTTTCCCTCTAGGGAATCACATAAAAATGCTCTGTACAAAATTTGAAGCAAATCGGTCTACCCGTTTAGGCTCTAGCTCAGACTGACGGAAGGTATGAGGAAACCCACTTTTTTGGACTTCTCGCTTATCGTAGTGTTAGTTTTGATTAAAACCTGAACTTTTTTCCTACACGAAACCAATATTTGCCCTATAGAGTAAGTAAAAATAGGTCAAGTAAGTCGATGTAACAAAATATAAATAAATATGAACTTATTTAATAAAACATTTTGGTGTTTATCTTTTAAACTACTGAACCGATTTTGATTAATTTTGTATTTCAATGAAGCCCTATCAGACTAACATATGGATGTGAATATAATACAACTCCAAGAATATTACATACATACGGGTCGAAATGATAACCTCCATTTTTAAAAGTCGGTTAAAAATCGCACTATCTCTGCAAAAACATTTTTATAACTTTAATGTTGTCATTACAAAGGGCGGCAAATTAAATTTTTGCCCACGGCGGCGAAAAAGCTGGATCGGCCCATGGCCATCGCGTCAATTTGTGCATAGCTTAAAAGTGGGCGATACAGTCGGCGGATTTTACTAAGTCTACTTTCTATACCTTCCCCCGCTGTTAAGAACAAACGGTTAAAATTCAGCAGAAATTGTTGAGCATTTTTTGAGTCTATTTAGCAGAAACATAAACTTGCTTGCCTTTTATTATAAATATATGTTTAGATTATAGCCCTATAGTGATCATCAGACTTTGGATAACAAATTGTTGCTTACAAGTCTTGTAAGCTAGCTTGTACGCATTTTGATAATTTTTTTTAATAAGTTAGTTCATAATGTTATGATCTAAGTATTTATTTACTTAATTTTTTATTTAGTTTTTAGTTAGTTTATATATTAATTTATTTATTATTTATTTATTCTCTTCATTTTTTGTTTGCTATTTATTTACAAATTGTCCACTTATTTAATTGATTTACTATTCATATATTTATTTAGTTACTTAATATCTAAATACTTTTTTTCAATTTAGGGAATTTGTTTTTAACTTATTATTACCTATATATATTTTTGTGCATATGTCTGTTAAATTATAGTTAATTTATTGTTTTACCTATAGCAAACCGTTTTTATTTTTCATTTTGTTAATTACTTATATTTCCATTTTTCAAATTTGTCTATGTATGTAAAAAATCAATATTTTATTAGTTTTAAATTTATTTTTAATACAATTTGTATAAAAATATTTTTTTCTTATTTATTCTAATGGGAGGTCTTATCAGATTTTGCTTTCCATTATAATTATAAATTTAGTATTATTATTGCCTTAAACATTGAACACTTTTTGAAGTGACAGGTATGGTGAATTGTGCGGATACAACTTAATTGTATAAAATATACTGTAAATACATTTAATTCCAAAAAATACGAATTTTTGAAAGAGTGAATTAATTTTTCATAATGCATTTTGACAAGAAGAATGAGTTGTACAAATTTGTATATGTCATAATTTTGTCGTATTTTGTGTACCTATGTTTATCAAGTTGTTCCCAACTATTTAAAAAAAATGGTGCTGACATTTTTGTGTAGTCATCTAAAAGTGTTTTGAACAATTTTTTTTACAATTTAACCTTTGTTTCTGAGAAATGTTATACTTACTCACTAGCTATGCACTGAAGGCTTTCCCAAGTTTTTTCTCATTTTTTGCTGCATTTGCATGAATTGAGCTTGAGCAGTGAATTTAGAGCAGGATCTCCATCGCTTGTTAGAGGCACCCAACCAATCGCTAGGACTTTTTGAAGCTATTTTGATAAAACTTTAAACACAATTGGAGCTGGAAATTCTTCATTTGAGAGTGATAAATTCTGTGTTATTCTTTGAAACAAATTAAACTTCACTGTTTTAATTTTTAATAATATTTGATATTTAAGGCACATTTAATAAATGTATATATGTTTTTTTTTTCATAATCATTCATTTAAACAATTTTGTAAAAAACAAAACAACTATAATGCCACTGCAATTGTTTATATTATAAGTGATTTTAGAAGGTACCTACTAAGACCTATACTACAAAGGTTTTCTACATAATATCTCGTGTGTATGCTTTTATTAAATTTAAGTTGAAATTTTCCTATTAAATAATTTTAATTTGGCATTTTATTTATTTTTTTTTCTTAAGTAATCGAAAAACACAAACAAACTCAAAAAATTATGTTTTTTCCAGGTTTAACACTTACAGACTCCAAGAAAGGTATTCATAATGTTTAATTGAGATTTATTGCAATAAATTTTTTCCCACACACACTCAGCCATCAGCACATAAAACACTTAAACACAGTTATTGACATAATTTATATACCTTTGATGAGCATACCCAAACAAATAATTATAATTATTACACGAGTAAATTAACAAAAATATAACTTTAGTCCTCTCATACTCTTAAAAATATTCCCTAAACTTTAAAAAACAAATATTTAAACACACAAAATGTGAAACTTAAAACAAATATTTTTGATGTTTGCTTAGATAATGCCTAAAATGCGAAGCAAAATTTTGTAAAAAAAAAATAAAGTTCTTATAGCTGAAAATTAATCTCGTCGTCTTGTAATAATTGTCATTTGACAATTTTTTTGATTTTTTATTCTTCATAAATAAAATTATTTTTTAAGTCCCACTGGATCGAAAGTTTATGCGAGAAGTATTCCCTGATTTACATATACATTTTTAAGCTAAGAATCTTTCAAATCCGTTAGGTAGTACTGCTTTCAAAAAGTACTCGTGCAAGTTGGCCTTAAGACATGCCAGATTGATACGAATGCCTCATTTAAAAGATACTTAGTCAAAATCTCCACAGAGAAATCATGTGCATTAAAATAATGAATATAAATGGATTAGAAACCCAACATCAACATTATGACTGAGCGATATTAAGGATACAAATATATACACTACGCATCGGTTAGATTGTTACACAATTGCTTATTCAACTTTTTCTTACAGGTGTCTGGGTTATTCAATTGGAAATAATTAATAATTGCTCTTTATTTATAAAAGTGTTTTACCAAAACGAAAGATTTTAAAAAAACTCCAATGCACTGGGCTGTCCCTGTCGTACTTTTTCTGTTGGTCATGTTGCAGAAAAAAAATTTATTTTATTATGAATTTTGAAAATAAAATAATAATTTCATTCCAATTCATGATAAAAAGCTTGTTAATGGCAATAGAAGTTTTTGTATCGAGTTTTTGCAGATTTCACTTGTTTTTAACATTTAAATTACATTAAAGTCTAAAACCTTTTCAAAAATCTAGACTAAAACTCAATGTGAATAGATTATGAAAATTTAAATATGATTAGTATTTCCAATTTTGGTTGCATAAAAATGCCAATTCCATCGAATGATGCAGAGTGTATACCATTTTGTTCACTTAAGTCTTTTCAAATATAGGATTCTTTCTATTACCCATACTTGCGCGTAATTTTTTCGATAGATAAGGGTTTTTTGTTGATTTTAATCTTAAGACTGTTATATCTACATATGTATATATGTACATAAATAAAAAGTGTAAGTTTACTTGCGCAAAGGAGTAGGAACATATCTTGGAGACTTTTGATTTGTTTTTTTACTGCAAAAGCCTAAAGAAATTTTGTATCCGTAATTTTATATAAATAATGAAATTATGCAAAAAAAAAAAAACTTTAAAAGCTGATTTGTCAATGATCAATAACCTAAAAATTCAGTTAACTAACAGAGGAATAAATAGGAACACATTTTTGTCTTTATCTGAAGAATAAGTACTATCTATTTTAGACTATTAAAATAATTCTGTATTATTAAATATTAAATATAATCTTAAATAAACAGGCTTGGAGCTTGTGGCAATTTTTTTAAATCATGAGTGTATAATGTATATGTATGTGCATTTTTTCAAGCCAATATATAATTAGAAAATAATATTTTATATAAGAACTTTAAATATGCTTATTTTTGCATTTTTTTGCTTAGATGCTATAAAATTAAGTTTAAAGCTAATTTTAACAATTTTTATATTTATTTTTTTTTCTGTTCAATTGTGTTCTTTCAGTATTTCATTTTACTATGAATTCTCCAAGGAACAAGATTACATTTGTTCGATACCCGAAGACTCTGGAATGCATCTCTGTGCTGACTTTCCAGCTTATCGGATTGGAGCGCTACTATGCAATGGTAAGTTTTTATTGTTGTTTTCAATAGTTGTGCTTGTCTTCCAGGTAAGGGATTTTGTGCTCTAAAGTTTTTCAAATATGATTTCGCTGATTACAAAATAGAAATAAAACTTGCCGATGAATTTTATTTTGAAAGGAATTTATTTAAGATTAATTTCAAGTTCTAGACTATGTTTCTTCTGACTGTGAACGATAGTAATCACTTAACTTAATAATCAAGCATCATTGATAGTTTTTTTTCTACGCATTTAAAAAACAAAATTTTTGATTTGTTCAAAACGAAAATTTTCATTTCTTAATTGAAATTAAGTTTAGCTCCAAATGTTTCTTTCTCTAAATTTCTCTTAACATGGCTCTAATAATTTAAATAAAAAAATGAATGCCTTTAGTTAGTATCGTTTACTTTATTGTAAAAAAAATTAAACATTTTATTGACGGTTTGCACTTAACAACCATTTTACGTTTTTTTTTATTTTCAACTGTTTCATACGACTTTCATACAAACTTCAATCTAAATTCTGATACAATGGCTGACTTTGTTATAGAAAATGTTGAAGATATTTTATGTGTAATAGTATCAGAGTTTCTACTTATTTAAACATTAAAAAAAAAACTTTTGTACTAATTTTTTAATTTTTATGATTTTTTTAGCTAAAACTATTTGAGGAGTTATTTCAACTATTTCCTTAAATAAATTTAATGCTTTCTTAAGATTTTCATCTGTTTATTAAGGATCAATAAATCCATGTTTTATAATTATCCGTATAAAATCTTTAAAACTCCCTAAAAACGAGTATGGGCTACTCATTGTCGTGCATTTTATTTATTTCGATATTGTTAATTTTGATGCCAATACTTTATGCTCACTTCGCACTAGTTACTTAGCTTTTTTCTCCTTGTTTTTCGTTATCAATAATTTGTTCGGAATATCCTTTAAGTGGATTTTAGTTCATTTTGTCAAAATTAAGAGTTCTTTAATTTTTTTTAAATTTCGTTTTCAATCCCTTTCGAAGTCAATTGTTTTTCTAACGCCCAGGTTCTGCATTTCGAACATAATCAATTTTCAAATTCACAAAATGAAATCTTCATCCATGTTTAATTGTTTTTTTTAAAGTGAAACTACGGAAGAAAATGGCAACATAATAGGTAATTTAAGGGAAAAAAAGGAAGCAGAACTCTAGAAAAAAATTAGATTTGCGAGAAAATTCTAATACATAAATATTATATTAAAGCAGAACTATAATTATTGAAGAATCGGTGCGTACGTAGACTTAAATAACAGAACAAATACGTATTACATAATTTGTATGCTGTAAGATAATTGAATTTTGAAAAGTTTCGTCAAGTTTTTGTTGACTTTGTCCTTCGTAATTAATATGCGCTCCTTGACGTACATTTCTTACGAACACCTTACAGCTATAGTCATTTGTTTGAATTTTGAAATATTTTGTGCGGGCGAAACATTAAATAAATACATTTGGTGGTGCGACAGCTCGTGTAGAACCAGAGCCTAGTGATTTACAACTATCAACTATTCCTGTGGCCCTATCTTGCACTATCTTACAAAATTGTGATTACAAGCATTTTTTTTTAGCAAATTTGCAAAAATTCCTGATTTTGTCTTTAGTAATTTTTTTTTCAAATACAAATTTGTGCATGTGAACAAAATTTGCAACGTTAGCAATTAATGCTTTCTTAATAAATGTGAAATACAAGGAACAAATTTTTTGAAACAGAATTTTTCGTTGAATTAAAGATTTTAAATGTGAATTACTAACAAAAATTTCAAAATCGTACTTTTTTGTAGTTTTCTGTTGCACCATAATAAAAGCGATAAAAAATTTGTATCAGTTTGTGAAAAAAATCTGAAGGTGAAAGATCGCCTGTAAATTCTTCTACATTTTTTTTTCATAAATTTAAAATGTGCAGCAGTGATTCTGAAGCGGTTTTCATCGCTCAAAGAAAATTTTATCGTCCGAAAATTAATTATAATTTGAACAACTTTTTTAGTTCTAATGAACGATTTAGACTCAGTTTTTCTAGGGAAAAAGCACAAATAAGCGTAATTGGACCCCAAGTAGTAGATAAAACCAAATGGAATTACCATAACACTGGCTTAGAAACGTAGGGCAATACTTTTCTCAAACCCTATGTTTTTGCATAATCCGATTTGTTTTTTGCAAAAATCCTGAAACAAAGTTTTCTCAAATCCACTTCGGTCATTACGATACGAAGTTAATCAAAATCGTTAGAGCTATTTTCGAAAAAAAAAATAATTTTTTAAAACTGAAATCGTTGTAGGATTGGCGAATTACATAAGTTAAACGAAAATTCTAATTTATCCTCTACATTACCGTGGACACGGTTGCACAGACTTACACATCGACGGACGGTATGACAAAACCTTTTTTCGGGACCGAGTAAAAATTTCAAATCGATTAATTCTTCATTTTTAATTTCGATTTTATACGGAATCTTCAGTTGAGGTTTTCATGACAGTGAGGTTATCGGAAGTTTATTAAATTCTAATTTGTAATTTAAATACAAAGAGTCAGGTGAAACTAACAACTTAACGACGATTTCTCGAGAAGTTAAATAATATCATATTATTAAATAGCCTGATTAGCAGTAAGCCAATGTAAAAAATTCTGGTTCCATAGAGGGTCTGGACCGAAAAACCACCCCTGTGTATCCGGCACTTATTCAAGGAGTATGTAAGGCTCAACAACGATCAAAAAAATTGTGAATAAAACTTTTAGTTTACAATATGTAAACATAAATGGTTCAACAGCAGATTGTATTTGAACTATACAATCTTGTAGTCTCTTAACAAATTTATAAACACACTCATTTTCGATTGTGCAACAAAAATTCATATACAAGATTTATAATCGTGGATTATAATCACAAATTTGTGGTTTTAAATCTTTAACTGGTTCAATAGGCCACTGGACGTCACCTACAACTTTCTACCGAATCCGAATGGCTAAAGTGAAAGACACTTTTTCATGACAAGAGATACTCTTTTAGGATTTGTCACTTCCTTGCAAGGGGCAGTAGTCCTAAAAAAAAAAATTGTTTGTTTTTAGATTGTGACTTTTCACTACGCAATGACGATGGTTTTGTTGGTGAGATCGGTGAGGGGAACAGTAATTCACAATCTAAAATGGGTCATACAACTCAAACAAAGGGGTTATTTGGCAATAAAATCGTCTGTATTTTATTATCTATATCCGTATGTTCAGTTTCCTATATTTTGTTTTAGTTCTTTTCTTTAAGTTTGAAATTACAATTACAAAAGAGCTTCATTTATATCTAAATTTCGTGCTTTGTACCGCAAATGTAAATTCATACCTTCTTCGTCTTGCACCTTAAATAATAAGTTATCAAAGTATTTTTTGAATTAATTTTTAAAATGTCAACCTTCTATGTATATTGCCTTTTAGGAACAAATACATCACGCCTCACCCGACTGATAAACATTTCCCCATCCAAGTTCTCAGATTAATTTTATTTAAATTAAGACTTTAAAGTACGATTCAATTTTAATATTTTTTTCTTCTTATTTCAGCAACTGCTCTTCCATATTCCTACAATAATCCAACAAACATATCATGTGTAAATTGGAACCAGTATTACACTAATTGCTCAGCTGTGGGTCCGAATCCATTCCAAGGAACAATATCATTCGATAACATTGGAATGGCTTGGGTTGCAATATTTCTGGTAAATATAATTGATGAAATTTTAGCTTTACTATAATTTTAATTCGTCGGGTTTTATGTTTGTTGCTACATTGGTTGGTACTCGTTATAAATATGAAATACATTTAAGAAATAAGTTAAATCTATAAATAGTTATCTAAAAACTTCTAGAACGAAGAAGTTATTTGTTTCTTAGTGGTAAATTTACGAGTAGGAACTTAGCAATCGAGTAAGGCTCTGTTTCACAATATCAAATCAAAGTTCTGTTTAGTTATCCGACACATAAATATTGGAACAAGGTTATAAGTCCACAGGATAAATTACAAAATCGCCTCTTGACCTACCTGATTGGGTTAAAAAGCCATAAATTAGTTTTTGTTGGATTGCGGACTTAGGTATGACCCTGTGGCAATATGTATGAGTCATATAACTAATTAGAACTTTACTCAGGTGTTGTGAAACAGTCCTTAAAAGTAATACAGGGTCATTCATTTCGTGGTTTCAAGTTGGTAGCGCTGGCCTTTGACACCTGCCAAACTCAGCTGTCATTTGAAGTGACATAATATTAGTTGAATGTTTGCCATTTACGATATGGATCGCTTAACAATCGAACAACGCATTAAAATTATTAAAATTTACTACAAAACTGGTGATGCAAACGTGGCCACTTTCCGCGCGATACGCGATGATTATGGTCGTTATAATCGATCGACTACGCAAGCAATCGGTAAAATTGTGAAGAAATCTGATGAGAGTGGAAGCGTTACTGATTTCGTAAGACCTGTGCATCATCGTAATGCACACTCAGTCGAAAATATTGTTGCTGCAAGTGCAAGAGTTGCTGATGATCCGAATTTATCGATTTCCCGTCGATCGCAGCAATTGGTAGAATGATAACCGGTTTTTTTTTGGCCGGCTATTGAAGATCATGACTTGAACGATATGTGGAACAACAAGCCACACAACACTACCAATTATGGCTTTATTGAGTGAGAAGTTTCCTTCACGCTTTGGTGACGTCAATTGGCCACCAAGATCATGCGATTTGATACCGTTAGATTTTTACTTGCGATATAGGTACTATATGGGAAGTTATGGATTCGTACAAAAAATCGAACTCGAGATTTTGATCAGACTTTACATTACGATGATAGAGAAGTCAAAAAAAGTGGGTCTCGCAAAAACGTCCGTCTGTCTGTCTGTCTGTCTGTCTGTCGGTTCGACTACAGCCTAAACGGATGGGTCGATTTTCTTTTAACTTGGTACCTAGCGTTTTTTGGACATTCCCCCCACCCGTTTTTTTCTCTTTTTTTTAGGACCAAAATTAACAGTAGCTGTCATACAAAATTTCTTGGCCAAAAAGGAAAAACTTATTTTTCTCAAATCCAGCGCTACCGAATTTGTTTTTAAGAACTCCATAAATTTAAATAGTTATAAGTTGCTGTTTAATAAAAAAAATGGTACCGAAAAATGGTTATTAATGGTACCTCCCAAAGAACCATTTTTTTGATTTTCGCTTTTCTCGAAAACGGTTGAACAGATTCTGATCAATTTTTTTATGAAGAAGTATTGACACATTCTAAATAATATTGTGTACCAAAATTTTCAAAAAAAATATTTTTTAGATTTTTAAAAAAAGTTTTAATATTTTTTTTTGAAAACTCAATATTTCAAAAACGACTTGGTCGATTTTCATTAAACCTGGTAAATAATAGTTTTTTAACTTTATCTAGAAGATTTTTGACAAAAATTATTGTAATACTCAAAAATAACGGTGCCTCCCATACAAATGTTAAAAAACCGTTATGAAAAATATTTTGTTTCTCAAAAACGACTCCTACGATTTTCATAAAAGTTTTTTTGTGTGTTAAAATTAGTACGATCTGCCATTTAAAATTTTTGAAGTTTATATTTTACGTTTATTAACAGTACCTCTCATAGAACGGTTTCTTTGATTTTCGACTATCTCAACATCTGATCAACCGAATAAAATTAGATTTTTTATACAGAAGCTTGGAACAAATATAAATAAAAGTGCGTATCAAAATTTTCTAAGAAATGATTTTTGGATTTTTTTTTAAAAAATCAAAATTATTTTTTGAAAATTCGATATTTCGAAAACTGGTAGCAGATTTGTTTGTGAAGTTCAATTTTTAACGCAAAATTAATAAATGCTTTAAATTGGCGTACCAATTATTTTTCTCAAAAATGTTAACGAAATTTTATATATAAAAAATTAATTATTTTTAAAACCGCTCCTACGATTTTCAAAATTTTTTTCTCATAAATAAAGATTTATATAAGAAATCAGATGGTGTACATCGCGTTGGGTTAAAACGGATTCAAAGTATTTTAATCAATTTCTTTCTAATTTTGTTGATTTAAAACAATTTACCAGTTTAAATAGTATAATTTCCTTGTATGCATATTGCATATGTGCAACACTAGCCTATATTGTTAATTTTTGTATACTCACATAATACCACCTGAAACTAAACTAAGATTTGGCAAATAGATAACATATATACTCCTATAGCTAATTTATTTCAGACTATAGAACCACAATGTGATCGCGCATAAGAGCAAGTTCGTGCGACCCAGTCGTGCATATTTTTTTCTGTAGGGCTACGAAAAAGACCGTGTTTACGCGAATATAATCCTCGAACTCTAGACACATTAAAAACCAACATTACTCGAGTTTTGACAGAGATACCGCCCGAAATGTGCGAAAAAGTGGTTAAAAATTACCTCAAAAGAATTGCATGCTGCGAATCTTCTCGAGGCGGCCATTTGAATGATATTGTTTTTCACACTTAATGGCAAATCCAAACTTTATAATGAAATCAAATTTCCATCAGACATGTATCGCTGTGTGTTTACTTTCAAAACCGAAAAATTCATGACCCTATATATCTGCTCATGAGGTGAAAACCAATTTCTCGGTGAGCACTTTTCTTTGTTTACTGGTTTTATACCAATGTCTTCGGCCGCATTTGAGTAATTGGACAGTAATTTGAAAGACTGTGCCTCTAGTGTTAGAGCTAGACTACTCTCTCAAGAACTATGTTGAATAATTCACAGCACATCGCCTTGTTTATCCATTTTTTAGCTCAAAGGAATCAGTTAGGTTTTGACGACAGCGTGCGTGATCCTACGTAAACGGACGAGTTTATTAGCAGATTAATACTAAAACAAATACGCTTCCTTCTACAAAAATGATAATAAATGTTAATTAACCCATTCGTCGAATTATTTCTCACATTCTTGCAAATCAAAGTCCAAAAATCTTAATAAATAAACTTCAATTAGTTCTTGTGGAAATTGGCAACAATTTTTGCTAAATAAACAGAAACACCCATTTCCTATTAACTTCCGCCATATACTCTTGCGCTCAGTATACCAAACACACATTCAAATGTTTACGATACGCCCGCCACCTCCGCCCTCGAACAATTTAAGCAGATCCACTAGGCCGAGTCCTATTGCCGTAACCAGACCATTTCTTTACGGACATGCAATTTGCTATTTTGTCCTTCTATTGGAACTAGAATGGTTAATTTACTGACCCAGCTTTACTATCTATACTGCAACGAATGTACATACATGTGTATATACCTACAAGGGATTGTATGACCACGTAGCGTATAGACTCTTGTCCCAGTGTCCATGTGGAACAAATTAAATGTTAATTTTGTAAAATGATCCTCTTTGCTTGGTTCGCAAATAATCCTTACTGTACTGGTCCAGCAGACATCACAGAAAATAATGAAGTCTAGGGACCAGCCGTTTCGCTAGCGCTATTGCCTCATATTGTGTTCGTTGGTAGTCCTGGTTGTGATGACGTTGTTGGTGATAATGATGATGGTACCTTCATATAGCCGGTCATGCGTTCGGGTCGAGTTCAAGCACCTATTTTCAATAGTGCTCCAAGTCCTAGCTTGTATGTATCCTCTATCCAGTGGTTGTGCGATGAGCACAATTAAATTTAATGGCCAATTTGGCAATTTTTTTGTTTGGTATCAAGTTCTGATAGTTAAACATAGCGGGTCGTTGCTATCACTAATTTTAATCAAGGATATTGCTAGGGCCAGTACCTCACACATTTAGGGATGAGGGTGTTTGTAAAACGTTTCAAAAATATGTTTGCTGTGGATGACGGGACTGTGGCTTTTAATTTTGTATATGGTTCGTGTTGATGGTAATTATTGTTTCTGGGAGGATTTATGAATTAAATTAAATAGGGGGGTTTGATGGTTTCGCTGGTGCTAGTGCTGGTGTTCCTTACTATACCTATGCATGTTTATTCTTATACACTTTATATTGCTTGGTTTTGGGTTTCATTAGCCATGGCGCTGTAACATACTTTATGATAATGCATTAATGAGTGCGGGCGTAAATTGTGGTTGCATGAAATGATATAATACCTCGGGGGTGGTGTTTGATTTTATGTAATTTAATTTTAATCGTTCTATTATTTGCAACATTTGCTATAAAATGTGTTTATATCCTATACACGAAATGTGCAAGTTATAATGAAACACAGGAGGAATTTTTTTCTAGTGGATTTTCAAGTGGGTTTTTTATTGACATTACTGTCATGAAAGAAGAATTAATCGATTTCTAAAATACACGAAAGCTTATAGTGACGAACCGAAATTGCATGTTCCTACATTGTTTTATTTTCACAGCTGAAGTGAGAGGCATTATAAGATATAACTGAGGCGGAACACGCGAATATAATAAATTCGTTTTTAAGTAAGAGATTATGATGAAACTATCAAAAATGTTTTTTTTTTTATTTTTGGACTCCACAAACAAAATAATGAATGAAAATTGGTGAAAATCATAGATAATCTAAAGGGGTTTTCAACAAGGACGCTACAAAAGTAGAGCAACAGGGACAGCAAACGACGCCATATTTCTTGCCGCTCTTTTGACATTTCTCTTCAATAAAGTTTGCCATTTTATGATGGATAGATATAAGAGCCAACAACTAGTCGAAATTATTAAAATTTACTACCGAAATTCGGAGTCAGTGGCCTCAACGTTAAGAGCGCTAAGTCCAATTTTTGGTCGTCATAATCATCCTAGCAGATCAGCAATTGAGCGTCTAGTGGAAAAATTTGAATCCACAGGCACAGTACAAATTGTTCTCGTGCCAGTGAGACAAAGAAATACCCGTAGTGTCGAAAATATTGCTGCCGCTGAGGCTTCAGTTGCAGAAAGCCCAAATGTGTCTCTCACAAGTCGTTATCAAGCGTTGGGCATCTCTGTGACGTCGTTGTGGCGAATTTTGCGAAAAGATCTTGGCATACATCCTTACTAGATTAAATTGACGTAAGAACTGAAGCCGCTTGACCACCAGAAGGGTCATATGTTCGTGAATTGGACTGAGCAACTACATTCGGATTTTCATCGAAAAATCATCTTCAGCGATGAGGCTCATTTCTGGCTGAATGGCTTCGTCAATAAACAAAATATGCGGCATTGGTCAGGCAGCAATCCACACGTACTCCATGAGTCATCATTGCATCCCGAAAAAAATTACGGTTTGGTGTGGTTTATAGGCCGGCGGCGTCATTGGGCCGTACTTCTTCAGTGATGATCAAGACCGGCACGTTACTGTGAATGGGGATCGCTACCGTTCAATGATAACCGAATATTTTTGGCCCCAATTGGATGATATGGACTTGAAGGATATGTGGTTCCAACAGGGCGGCGCCACAAGCCACACAGCGAATGTCACAATCAATTTATTGGAAACCAAGTTTGGAGAACGTGTTATCTCACGAAATGGTACAGCTGCTTGGCCGCCTCGGTCGTGCGATTTGACGCCGTTAGACTATTTCCTGTGGGGCTACGTCAAGTCTATGGTCTATGCCAACAAGCCAGCGACGATTGATGAACTTGGTACGAATATCGAACGTGAAATTGCATCAGTATCGGCCGATTTATGCTTAAAAACCGTCAAAAATTGGGTTCAGCGTCTGGACTTCTGCAAGCGTGCCCGTAGTGGCCATGCAAAAGAAATCGAGTTCCATACATAATGGCAATGACGTACTTTCACAAGAATAAAGAATTTCATTAATATCCAAAACCGGTTTTGTTTTATTAAAAAAAAACTTTTGTAGCGCTCTTATTGAAAAACAATACACAATAGGCGTGTTCCATTTTGCCTTGTAAAGTCATTTTTGGTACTTGCCCAGTAGATGATGAATGGAACGCTTCTATTCTGCCAAAACGCTTTAGTGTCAAAACAAATACTTTTTAAAAATTTTACGGTGGCAACTGTTTCTTAAATTCATTTGTGATGATATTTGGGACGATACCTAGTTTCACACTACTCGTTGCGTTTTTTTTCGATCTAAGACGTATCACACTACCTGCTAATGCTCAAGTGTTTTAGAAGATTTAAAGTGCAGCTCCGACTTAGAAAACTTTTCTATGACAAATATTTGATCTACAACTGGCCTTATTCTTGTGATCGTCAACGTTGCATAAGTCTTCATTTTACATTCTACAAGATTCTTACAAGTATTTAAAAATTATAATAAAACTTTTTATGAACAAAAATAGTTTGGTATAATTTTTGATTAATAAATTCAAATTGGGACAAAGCGCTAACGGCAAATCGTATTCTTACACCGGACAATATTGCTGCCCAAATTATTATCCAGAAACATTGCATTATTTGAATAGATTTTTAGTTATGATGTTTTTCATATAGTTCTCAATGAATAAATATTAAGGGTTGATTTAAATAACTTACCTATAATTCGATATGTAACAAAAACTTATTTTTATAAAAGTATAAAAGTATATTCTAAAGTTTCTTTTTGATGTACAAACATCTTTGCGGTTAGATAAACTATAAACTTATGCCTAAGGCTAAATACATACTGGAGCTGCGAGCAGAGCGGTAATGCGGAAGTCGAGGAGAGCTTCAATGAAAGAGGGAGTTGATCAAAGAATAGGTATCACATACTGAAGCTGTGATAGTCGATTATTAGGTTAGGTTAGGTTAGGTGGGGTGAAAATACGGCAAGCCGCATCATCGCACTCGGATCTCAATGGATCCATTGTGGTCCCCAGGAAATAGATGAGGTGAAGGAAGAGGAAGGGTGGGAAGGAGTTAGAGGAGTTTAGGTGTGGGCATGAAGGGCCTCCTTGAACCAACCCGAACATTGAATAAATTTCAGGATGTTTCTTAGTGGCAAAAACGAGATGTCGCTCAGTTCATCAAAGAAGTAATCTCCGAGGGCCTTTTTTCTAGTTCTTACTAAGCTGGGGCATTCACAAAGGAAGTGATAGGAGCCCTCCTCCGCCTCTTCATCTTGACACCCTCTGCACAAGTCGGATGAGCTAATGCCCATTCTGCGCATGTGGGTTCCCATATTGAGTTGTGACCCGTTAGGATTCCAACAAAAAGGGATAGTTGAGGTCTGCTTAGTTTGAGAAGGAAGTCTGTTTTTTTCTTTGAGATGTCTGGCCATAGATTCCTCGAGACCCGACAAGTATCAAGAGCTGACCATCTATCGTTTGCGGCTTCGAGGAAACATTTGCGAATTCTGCCTTTTTCTTGTTCTAGTGGCATAGAAACGGAGGAATCAGTTTGGCTTGGATCAAGAGAAGATCCTATTTTGGCCAGTTTATCCGCCATTTCGTTTCCATATATGTCACGATGTCCTGGGACCCATCGAAGGGTAACTGTATTTGATGCATTGAGTAGTTTTAACTCATTTCGGCAACATTCTACCAGTTTAGACTTTGTGACGATTGAGGCAATTGATTTAATTGCCGCCTGATTATCAATGAAGATGTCGATGTTTCTATTTACAAGTTCAAAAGTGGTTAGACTTCTTGCAGCCTCGTAAATTGCAAGCACTTCCGCTTGGAAGACACTGCAAAAATCTGGAAGTTTTATTGATCTACTTAGGGGTGGGTTATCTGAGTAGATGCCTGACCCTACCCCATCAGCCATCTTGGAACCATCTGTAAAAACCGAAACATGATTAGTGTTTATGACCTGGTTGGCCGCCCAGAGATCCCTTGAGGGTACATCTGTTAAGGCCACTGGGTTGAAATCAATGTGCGGTGCAGTATAGTCCGTTTGAATGTCTTTGTCCATGAAAGTCATTATGGTTTTGTGCCCAAAATGGCCTCCTACCCAGTTATTACATTGGTTTAGTCTTAGAGCACTGATGGCCGCCACTTCCTTCGTAAATAAATCAAGTGGGGCTAGTGAAAGAAACGTTGCGGTAGGAGTAGTTTTCATGGCACTAGTAGTTCCAATATATGCGAGTCTTTGAATTTTTGTTATAGTATTTAGATTGGTTGCCTTTTCTAGGGCTGGCCACCAAACCAGACATGCGTACGTCAAAATTGGCCTTATTATGGCTGTGTACATCCAATGAATGGTTCTGGGGCTGGGACCCCATCTTTTTCCAAAAATTCGACTACAGGTATAGAATGCTACTGAGGCTTTCCTCTTTCGTTCTTTAATATTTTCTTTCCAGTTTAACTTACGGTCTATTACCAAACCAAGATATTTTGCCGTACCAGTGATCTGGAGCGGAGTCCCATTTATGGTGGGAGGATCTATGTTCGGAATAACATGTTTTCTTGTAAACAAAACTAGTTCTGTCTTAAGTGGGTTGACATTTAGTCCGCAATTACTGGCCCAATTACTGAGCTTGTCAAGAGATGTTTGTAAAAGCTCACACAGTGTAGGTATAAATTTACCTGATGCCATTATCACGATGTCGTCGGCGTAAGCAACGACCTCCACACCGCTTAAACTGAGTTTAACTAGAATCTCATTAACAACTAAAAGCCAAAGCAGGGGGGATAACACCCCTCCTTGCGGAGTATCTCTGCATGTCCTAACTTTTAGCTTGCTATGACCCATTTCTGCACTTACAAGTCTCGTTTGAAGCATAGAGTCAATCCAGTTCGAAAGCATCGGATCAATATTAAAGGAGTCTAGGGCTCGTAGGATTGTGCTGTTTTCCACGTTGTTAAAGGCCCCTTCTATGTCCAGGAATGCTCCCAGGGTAAATTCATTGAATTGGATTGATTTTTCAATCGTGCCGACCACTTCATGAAGTGCCGTCTCAACAGATTTGCCCTTCATATACGCATGTTGGGCCTGTGAGAGGACACTGACATTAAGTTTTAGGCGAATGTGCGTTTCTATTAGTCTTTCTAAGGTCTTCAGAAGAAATGAGGAAAGGCTAATCGGCCTGAAGTCTTTCGCTTCAGTATGAGTGGGCTTGCCTGCTTTCGGAATGAAGACAACATTGACTTCTCTCCAACTAGGTGGAATGTAGGTCATGTTCAGACATTGTCTAAAAATTTCCACTAGAATTGGAACAATTATGTCTTTAGAACTTTGAAGCATAATCGGCATTATGCCATCAGGTCCTGCAGACTTGTATGCTGAGAAAGAGTCAATGGCCCAAGCCACCTTCCTACTATCTACGATTTGATTGCTAATATTAGAGATTGCACTAGTGGTCGATTCACTGTCAACAGGAGATGGATCAACCACACATCCTGGGAAGTGAGTGTTCATAAGTGACTCTAAAGTTTCTGAGCAGGTGTCAGTCCAGGTATTATCGGGCCTTTTTAAAAAGCCCGGAGGAGTGTTGACCTTTGACATGACTTTCCTGAGCCTAGCGGCATCATTTGTAGACTCAATGTCTGTACAGAATTTCCGCCAGGCTGCTCTTTTTGCGTAAGTGGTTCGGTTTTTATATAAGTTCTTGCTGATCTTGAAAAGATCCCAGTCAGCTGGTTCATTAGTGTGTTTTGCTCTATTGAAAAGCCTCCTTGAGTTTTTCCTAAGAACTGATAACTCCCATACGGGGTTGAGCTTACCTTTTCCTTTGGTCATGGGACATGAACTTTCATATGCATCGTTTATAGATGCCGTAAGTTTATTTACATGTTTTTCAATATCCGAGCGGTCTAACAAAGGTTGGTTATCATATTGACCTAAAGATGAGGCCAATCTTGTATTGAAGGCTTCCCAGTCTGTTTTCCTGGGGTTTCTATAGGGTTTTTGATTTTCAACTCCATGCTCTATTTGGAATGTTATCATTCTATGGTCTGAGAATGTCACATTGCTTGCGACTTTCCAATTTCTGATTGCTATGGAATCAGAATTAGTGGATAGTGTAACATCGAGCACTTCTCTTCTATTTTTGGTAATGAAGGTAGGTTCATTACCAATATTAAGGATCAACATGTTATTTTTAATAATAAATTCAAATAGTGACTCACCTCTTAAATTTGTGTCAGTGCTTCCCCACTGTAGATTATGGGCATTTGCATCGCAGCCTGCCAGGAGGTCCCAACCGTTCTTACCTGCTGCTGCCACCAGATCCTCAACTGCCGCTGATGGCGGAAGGCCCGGTTCGTCACCTGGCATGTATATGGAGGCTAAGATCAGGGGCGGGCCCCCTTTTCTTTCGCACTTCACAGTTGTCATGTCTCTACTACAATGGGGAGAAAGTATGAAAAGATTTATATGTTTTTTTGCCACTATACATGTCCGATAATTACCTTCTGTAGGCCCTTTGTTGAAGTACAGGATGTAATCTTTGGACTTAAGTCCGCAGATATTGCCACTGTTGACCCATGGCTCCTGTATGAGGGCGATATCGTATTGTTCTTTCGACAAGAAAGAGGTTAAGGTGGCTGAGGCCAACTTACTGTGCTGAAGGTTTTGTTGTAGCACTTTCATCATTATTTTTGTTTTTCTGTTGTGAGTTGGCTGCCGCTAGCGGTCGCACCTTAACCTCATTGATGCCGATGCAAAGTTTGTACCCTCTCGATGGAAGTAGAGCCATTGTCTCATGGTTGAGCATGATAATGGCCTCCTGGCCCGATTTTGTGGGCTCTTCCATCTCCATGACTTGCCAGTCCGCATTCGGAAAGTCGGGATTGAGTCTTCGCAAGAAGTTCTCAAGCCTTTCCTTCGTCATGCGTGGGCCCGGAACATTGATACGGACTTTGGGTCTGGTGGGGAGGTCTTTTTTAAATGCAACTTTCAATGTTGCTCCAGCGAAAAGCTCTTTCATTTCAGCTATTTTCGCTCTAAGCCAGGTAAGGGTGTATTCATCACGACACGTGAGAACTTTGAATCCCTTAAACGTCGACAAAGGCCCGAATTTTGGCAAGGTATCAGTGGAGGAGAGCACTTCGTCGTTAACTCGGTCGAGTAGCTGTCCCTCCACTTGAGCCCACTGCTCTTCGCTTAGCCGTCTTTCGGAGCTCCCTTCATTGATAACGGCCACCTGAAGGCTCTCTTTTACCAAATCAGCCAATGTACCTGTGCTGTTTGTCGTTTTAGGTTTCTTGTTGGCTGTGCTCGGAGAAGTGTCGAGTCGTTATGCCTGTTTCTCTTTCTTTGACTACTTGGACCAGCATCATCGACCCTTAAGTGCTTTGGACCGCTGAAAATTAACCTTTCCGAGATCGGTCTCACTTGTGGGTTACTGTCTTTCGTCATTTTAGAGGAAGAGGCACCCTGCTTCTTAGATGTCTCTGTTTTTTTGTCTGTTTTTTTCGCCTCGTCAATTTTGGGAACTGCTGGGGTCTTGCTTTTGGCCTCAAGCTTGGCAAGTAGCTTTTGGGCCCAGCTCAACCGCTTCCAGTCCCTCAGACACAGCTTTTTTGGGTCAGTTTGGCCATACCTACGAACGGCTCTTCTTGCATTCTCAAACTTCTTTAACTCTGGGTTCTGATTCCCTTCCTTATTCTGCTTATTTGGATCAGCCAATTTGTCCTTGATCGGGTTTGGCCCATGCGGGCATCGATCTTCGGAGATGGAATGCAGCAGGGCGCTGGAACACCCTGCGCGATCCGCGCAGACTTCGGTTGGTTCACTTTTGCCAGGTCTTTTTGGAGTCGAGGTTGCTTTGGCATTTGACATTGTCAGGGTTTTGGCCAAGGATTCGCCTCTCTCTGTCCTCTGTCCTGTGGCGGGGTTTTCGGCCACAGTGACATCTGCGTCCGAACCATCGGGGCTGGCGAAGGAGGGATGGTCATCTTCGAGAAGTAGGTTCTCCTCATCCGACGTCATCACTCCCTCGCCAGTCCCCACAGTACCGTCCTCAGAGTCAAGGAAGTCCATGAGGTTCTCAGAAAGAACTTCATTGACCACTTTGGCACCACCACTACAGACAGGATTGCTGTCTTCAGCTTTTTTAAAAATTGTAATATGGTTCGTCACTGGCGACTTATCCTCTTTCGAGGCCAAGCCATCACCGGCAGCCGTGACTTCTGCCGACTCTTGAGCGTATATCCCCACTCGATTTTTATTCTTTTTTTGACTTTTTTCCATATTTTTTAGATAGACATCTCTGTTTTGTTGTTGGTTTCTTAGTTGCTTGATACTGCAGCTGGATTGCTGGAGCATCAAACGTAAGCCCCCCCACCACGTCAAGGTGAAACCTCGGGGAGGGTCGATTATTACTAGAAGCGAATGCTGAAAACATGTATTGCTGGTAGAAAGTTTTGAGTGGTAGTTCGCGAAAATATCACCGTGCCGAAAACATTTACTGCCCCCGGCTCACAGCGCTCAATAATCATTCGCACACCAGACCACACATAAAATCCACAAAGCAGGGTTTTGCAAACATTATTTTATAACTTTTGCCTCACTGTCATTCAGTTCAGTTTCCAGCCCTCCGATTTTTTTTCGCGCGCCATAGATCTGAAAATGAACTTCGACAACGTCCACATCCAGAAAGATTTTATGGTTGTTTCATAAGGTCTTGAAAAAATGGACAAACTGTAACATAAGCCCAATCAGTCCCGAGGAGCGTCTCTCTGTTTTCTTGAATACTCAAGGACAATCCACCTACAAATTTGAATTATAACGGCCATATTATTCACTCGATTCATCCAGATTAAAAATTTAAATCCAGATGTAAAGCATACAAATATAATGTAAATACATCTGGATTTAAGTTTTAATCTAGATGTATCTAGTGAATAAAATGGCGGTAAGACTTCATCAGGATCGTTTTCCAAGAATAAAAAACGTCTGCCAAAAGGTCTAATATTGAAGATAATACAACATAGGCTCTTGAAAAACTGGGAAAATTTTATCCCAAACGCTATCAATTGATTTTTAAATAGTTATTTAATTCTGTTCGTAAATATTTGTACTAGTTTAAAAAGTGATTTAAATTATTTTCTGTTAAAATATCCCTTTAATTTCTAGGTATATTGATTTTGATCAAGAAACTTTACTTCGATAAGAGCGGACAAAACAAATTTTCTTAAACGCGCTGCTCTGCTCGTTTATAGCAACGATCCTACCTCGTCGCTAGACGCCTCAGTATGACAGCTCTCATAAGAAAATATGTGTTTGTTTTTATCCCTCTGTTCAACTCTCGCATCACCGCTCTGCTCGCATCTCCAGTATGTGTTCAGCCTTACGTGTAATACGATACAGCTCACATGTTCACGTTAGGGTACGGTTGCATTATGTATATCGGGTGTAACAAAAACGGTCTGATGAAATTTTATGTTTACACATCTTAATTTTTTAACCGTGAGTTCTGGCACTCATATTTTTTGTTGATATCGCTGGTATATGCATCGTTCTTGTTTTATTACGAGTGTAAGTTTTGCGCCGGAAGAGCATTTCTGGTGTATAGGTTTTAATACATAACATAAAACGTGAAAGGAGCACACTGGGACCAACCCCTGTCAATATACAGGGTGTGCCATATTCAATCGTCAAAACTAAAACTAGTGATAGACCAGGCCATAAACTCTCAGAATCTAGCAACTTGTCCAAACCGAATCATTACGGCTTCGGATTAATGGCAAATTTCAATAAACCCTCTCTTTAATCAATATTTTGCTCACCCCATCAATAATTTTTTTCGAGAAAATTTTTTTAACGGGAAAATATTAAGGAAGTATACTCACTAAAAAAATGAATTTTTGTTTGATTTTTTTTGTTATTAAATCAATGTTTTTCAAATTTTTTAAATGCAATATTGTTTAAACTATAGAGCACCAGATTGCTAAATTATAACAAAATCGGTCGAACCATCAAAAATGTATACTTCAATAAACCACAAATACGACCATATTCTCAAAAAAAGCAAGGAAAACGTAATTCTGTTATGTGATTTTTTTTAGGAAAAACCTGAAATGCATTTTTCTTACAACTGATTTGATTGTTACAGGTACCAAGTTTAATCGAAATCATTTGGGCCGTTTTCGAGAAAATTTGAAAAAAAAAAAAAACAAAATATTTATGTGGCAGCTACCCGCTCTAGATAAGCTGAATCAAAAATTCCAATTTTGCATCTAGGGAATCATATACAAATGCTCTTTACGAAATTTTATGCAAATTGGATCACTCGTTTAGGCTCTAGCTCAAATTACAGTGGACGCATAGACGCACAGACCAACGGACGACATGACGACTTCTCGATCATCGTAGTGTTAGTTTTGATTACAACCTCGATTTTTATTTTTTACACGACCCCAATACTTGCCCTATAGAGCAAGTAAAAATGATCAATTTTTTTTTATTTTTGAATAACGTTTGATTGTGTTAAAATGGTTATAACTTTAGATCTAAGTTAAGCTTTAGTGAGTTTTAAAATTTTTAAGAAGCTATAAGAACATTATATGCATTTTAAAAAGTATAAACAAGAATTGAATCATACGAATTTTTAATATAGCTTTTAAAGGCCTTTAGTCCATAAAAATTGGCGTTTCGTCCCGGCTATCTCACTGTGACTCATCAGTTGACTAGTGAGGGCCTTGTCAATATGCAATTTTTATTAAGTTCAGTTCAACTTACATGAACTTTTTGACAAAAATCCAATGTGAACTATATCCAACAAGATTAAAATTCTTAATCATTAAGCTGAAAATTTTGCTCAGGGCCAGACTTTGTTTTTATATGAAGGTTTTTATAATACAAGGCCCTCACTAGTCAACTGATGAGTCCAAGTGAGATCCCCGGGACGAAACGCCAATTTTTATGGACTAAAGGCCGTTAAAAGCTATTTTGAATCAATAATTCAACAAGTCCAATTAAATAGTGCTAAGTCTTCTACTTGGCTGATGTATTTCAGTAGTATATAGAATTTGTATTATAAAAACCTCCATACGAATTTTTGTTCAGGATGCTGTTTTATAGATTGTATAAGAAATTAGGATTCATCAAAATGTCATATTCTATGAAATTTTAGCAAAATTGTGCAGGAATCTAAAATATTATTGGTTTAACTATTATAGTACTTTACAAAGTGACAAAACAAAAATCAATCATGGGAGGGGTCGGCAAAAAACTGGTTAAAAGTTGTTGTTTTTTTAAATACAAAAACAGCCGTTAATCGAAAACCATTATGAATCGATATGGACAAGTTACTAAATTCACTAGTTTCAATTTGGACTTCCAAATAAATAAATTAATCAATGAATATCTAATAATTAGCATAATGAAACATTCATCTAGGTTAGATACATGTGTTTGTTATTCAATCATAACTGCAAATAATATATTCCACCTATATTTTCAAAACTACTGCAAAATGAACCAACATAATACAACGGGTGTCTAATATATGACCTTTACTCTGGATGCTGAACAATATTATTTGTGTTCAAACAACTATCCGGCATTGGCTTTGTTGCTCCCACTTCAATGCAAACCCTTAGCTACAACTAATTCAATTATAAGCGGGTTTTAGTTATATTTTAAATGTTTTAATTTACATTCCTTCCCATGAAGTTCACCATTCCCCCTAGTTCAACTAAATAGGACTTTCAACTTTGTTTCGGGATCTCGTAGAAAAGGATCATCCCTATTTACATTTACATAGTTGTTCTGGAATGGCTATAGGAAGTTTCAAAACAGAATAAAATGTAAATGAGACGTTGATTTGAATGAAATTTAATTTAGCAACCAAACAGTTCATCGCATTCAAATATAAAACAAGAACAATCTGGGAAAAAAGATGAGGATAAAGTTTTTCTATCAGTTTTTAAAAGTTTAAAACAAAAGAATAATTTTATGTAAGAGCTACAATTTTTTTAGGTACGTAATTAGTTAGTTGTTTTCTCATTTGAATGCAAAGTAACACGCTTTGAATTTGAAACAGGATATTGGTGTGCATTATACTGTTGCTTGTGATTAGCTTAATTTAGCTAGTCATAAAATAGGTTTTACTTGAGTATATATCAAGTTGATTTGTGTGTAATCAAATTTATTGCGTTTTTTAATTGCGTATTTGTTTCAACGATGCTCGACTGATTGACAAGGTAGATCGTGAAAAACCAAAGCCGTTAGAAATTGAAACTATAAACCAAATTTACAAAAAATATTACTGATAAAATATGTTTTTTTTTTTTAATAAATACAAGGTGATTCGCATAAGGTGTGACAAAAAGCTAGAGCGTATAGGTTGGGTCGAGAATGGAAAAATATCTTATATAGGAGGGGCCAGGAGCAATTTTCTTAAAAACAGAAAACAAATTATTAAAAAACAACATTAACACTTATGTCGTCTTCGTTTGAATGTTCGGAGTACTCCTTTTCACACCTACTACTCCCAAAGCCTTCGATTGGCTGTTCCGAGTAATGTTTTCAGAGTGTTCTTCTGTTCCCAATTTCATAAAGGAGTAGACGAAATACACACACATACATATAAGGTTTTTATTTGGATTAGGTTCTTGTCAAAAGTGATAACTACTTGAAGAAGCCATTTTGTTAAATGGCGGCTTTAAGTAGTGTGTGTGTAAATTTATGAAAGTCGGTGTTTTCATATTTGATTGGAATTAAAATGGAGTAGAATAGACCGTTAATCCAATTGTTAACGACATTACAATGCAACACTGTAAGTTTTTGTAAGGCCAAATATCTCTTCCTTAATTTTCAAACTTCAAATTGTGAAAAAAAATTTAAAACAATTTTTTTTTCAAAAATGTACGTAATTAAGTATCATTTTTGTTTTCAAAATTCAATGCTGTTACAAGTTTTTAGTTAAAAACAGATAACCGAATGCCTTTGTACTTTTTGAGAAAATTGAAAATAACTACAAATCTACTTTACTACCTACGTACTGGAAATAGGATCTTTCGAGCAACTTTATCAACTGATTGGAGTCAAATTAAGAGAATTTTATTTCTGTTTTTTTTCAATTTTCTAAAGAACCAGAAGAGATTTTAGCATCTGGTTTTTGGTGTTTGACTAAAAATTAACAAGAGAATAAAAACAAAATTACTACTTAATAACGTAAAAGTTTGAAAAAATTAGTTTTAATAAAATTTTTAAATTTTTTTTTCAAAATTTCGAGTTTGAAAATTGATTTTTCAAAAACTGTTCACTTTATTTAAAAAGAAAATAAAAGAAGAGTTTTGACTTTATAAAGGTGTAGAATGGCAGTTTTATTATTGTTTTTAATAAAAAATTTTCTGTTCTAAGCCATTTTTTTTTAAGAAAATTGCCCCTCCTTGCTAAACGGGGGGGGATAGACCGCTCTCCCATACGCTTTTTTTCTTGTCACACCTTATGCGAATGACCCTGTATATGGTGTTCCATAGCCATCCACCATCGATGTTTTGATGTTGGTACAGTGATCGAACAAGATTACAGGAGTGCTGCATTCTTATGAAGTATTTTTGTTTTTGGCCAGTATACAACTTCAGTATTTCTACATTATCTACATTATTTTAAAATCTTGAAAAATAAAGAGTCAAGGTGAAAGATTAATTAATAGTTATTATATTCATCCCAAAAAAATTGTTGTTCATTCCACTGAATTAATTGTCATATAATCGACCCATTAATCACTATTTTCACTTTAAGAGAGACATGGTTGTGGATTCCAAAACCAATGTATGAATCTGTTGTAAATTTTACAGTCAAACTGTTAAATTTAATAATCCCCTTCGCTTTTGAGCCACGAAGTCTATAGCTGGATATGCACGATATGTCCATTGACAAGCTTAAAGGATACACAAATTGACGTTTTTGACGCCTTTATCTTCTTGAGCATGAGCTACTACTATAACGTATAAAGGGAGTCATATCTTTGATATGAAATGTTCATAATTTCAAGCTGAATATTTTTCGGCTACACTAAGGAGTCAAAATTGATCTAAGAAATAAAAAAATGTATGACTTTGACAATCAGTACAATGCCAAGTCCAGGCTATTACAAACATGTATGAAGTATCATCATCATCGTCGGCTCGACAACCGGGGTCCGGTCCTGGCCTCCTTCAACAAGTCTCTCCACCCATCCCGGTCTCGAGCCGCCGCCATCCAGTTGCGCACCTCAAGGCTCCGGGCGTCCTGGTCTACGCCATCTCTCCAGCGCAAGCATGGTCTACCACGCTGTCGTCTACCATAGAATGTACCACAAAAAACTTTCCGAGCAGGTTCCTCTTCGCTCATGCGAGCTAGGTGCCCTGCCCACCGGAGTCTACCGAGCTTAATTTTTGTCACGATATCTGCTTCAAGTTAGATTGCGTACAATTCATGATTGTACCGTCTCCGGAATCGTCCTTCCTCACATATGGGGCCAACAATTCTCCTTAAGACTTTTCTCTCGAACGCGGCTAAGAGGTCGGGGTGCCTTTTGCTAAGCACCCAAGTCTCGGATCCATATGTGAGTACTGGCAGGACCATGGTCCTGGATTTGAAGAGCTTTGACAGACTATAGTAGGCTCTGTTGGATTTGAGAAGCCGCCCGCGTATTTCTTCTTCTATATTGTTATCGGCTGCTACTATTGACCCAAGGTATTTAAAGGATTGCACCACTTCAAATTCGTGCTCCGCTACCTTGATTGTTTGACCAACTGTTCCTCTCGCATTCGACGCCACCATGTACTTTGTTTTACCTTCACTAATGTGCAGCCCCAGATTTTGTGTCGCCTGCTCGATCTGGATGAAGGAATCATGTACAGCTTGCTCAGTTCTTCCGATGATGTCGATGTCGTCTGCGTAAGCCAGTATCTGGCTGGACCTGTTGACGATGGTCCCTCTTGTTGCCGTGCCAGAGTCACGGATTGCTTTCTCCAACGCCAGGTTGAAGAGGAGGCAGGCCAAACCATCCCCTTGTTGGAGTCCATTAAAGATGTTGATTGGTTTGGATAGCAATCCGGCTATTTTTACTTGGCTTGTTACGTTGGTCATGGTCAACCTACATAGTCGTGTCAATTTATTTGGGATGCCGAATTCTCTCATGGCTTTGTAAAGTTCTACCCTGGCTATGCTATCGTAGGCGGCCTTAAAGTCTATAAACAGGTGGTATGTTGGGATGTTAAATTCTAGACATTTTTCCATCGCCTGCCTAAGGGTAAAGACCTGATCAGTTGTTGATTTGCCTGGAATGAAACCACACTGATATTGTCCGATGATGGTTTTAGCGTATGGGGTTATCCGGTCTTGTAGGATAGAGGAGAGTATCTTATAGGCGATACTCAACAACGTGATACCTCTATAATTGCTGCACGTTGTGACATCTCCCATGTATGAAGTATGGTATACCTTTATTTTGTGTCTAACTTGACTGTACTATCATATTTTGAGAAAAAAATATCCTAAAGGTTTTATAATGTGAAATTATTTTCCATGGTTCCATTATATTGTTTTTCGAAGCTACTGGTATTCAAATTGTGCTACCTTTTATGGCCAGGTAGTCTACTGCCAAAGACCTCCAATCTTAAATAGGTACAAAATATTCCAGAAAGAATAAAATACCGTAAAAGATCGCATAAGTATATTCAAATATGTTCATTATTTTTAACTTAACTTGTCCATGGATAACATTGTTTTTCGGGGATTACCGATGATAGGTATGTTTAATATTTTGCGTATTTGGTGGCAATATTAAGACATAAAGAACTTTTGTAAGGCTGCCGACTTTATTAAAAATGTCTTTATATGCAAATATATATTTTATAGTTCAATAAATCGCACTTATTTAATTTAAGGGAAATAAACTGAACTTTTTATTTATTTTATTTATATTTATTTTTATTTCAGGTTATTTCTTTAGAAGGTTGGACGGATATAATGTACTATGTTCAGGATGCACACAGCTTTTGGGATTGGATTTATTTTGTGCTTTTGATTGTGGTGAGTAAACTTATATGAACTTACAGATTAAATTTAATATTTGTATAGTTAAATTGCAATTTTAAGTTCAATGTTTCACATTCATATTAAACTACTCAAGATTAAGATAAAGTCGAATATAAAAAAAAAACATTGTTCAAGAAGGTGTCATTAGAAACGGTAATAAAAGATAGCTCATTTATCTTCATTGATGCAAGGAAAACATTTTGCCAACATATTTAAATCCTTTCTTTGAAAATTGGACTGATTTCAAGCATGTTTTTATACGGAGGAGCGTGGAGGTATAGTTTTGGTAATAAGAGGTGTTTTTTTTTAAAGATATTTGGTTTTAAAATTGGAATCAATGCTTCAAGTGACAGTAATTTTGATAATTTATAGATGATTTTGAGCTGAAAATATTTCACCATGAATAGAACTACGCTAGAACAATGCTTGGAAATTGTAATTGACGATATATAGTCCCAGCTGCTTTAAAAAGTTATAAATCATTGATATGTATTTTAGATTGCGCTACATTTGAGTCAGCCGGGGCGTAATAAAGTGTCCGCCATCTAACGTTATTTTTTCAACTAGTGCTTATTTCGTGAATGGTAACACTTAGCTCATGTCTGATTTGACAGATAATTACTTTTATCCTTCCGCTGAACGAATATGGTTGTGTATACGCTTCGCTTAGTGAGCCTGCGATCGACTTAGAGAAGATGCCGATTTTCCCAAAAAAATAAATTGTCGCATTTGGGGCATAGAAAACCCGCACGCATACATTGAAAAGCCGATACACCCAAAACGAGTCACTGTTTGGTGCGGATTTTGGTGCAGAGGCATAATTGGGCCATTTTTTCGAAAATGAGCAAGGAGTGGCCGTTACAGTCAATGGCGATCGTTATCGGGCCATGTTGAACGAATTTTTGTTCACAAAAATTGAAGAGGAGGATATTGGCAACATTTGGTTTCAACAGGACGGCGCTACGTGCCACACAGCCGAAGCTACACTCGATGTTTTGCGCCATTTTCAAAAAAAAAAAATCTTATTTGGCAGACCCTTTAGTTAGTGTGAAGGACTGTCACTGGTAGTCTGGGTTCGATTCCCAGCCATGTCCACCTAAAACAAATCACAATAGTTTTTTTTTAACGGCCTCTTGCTTAAAGTGACAAATCCTCTACATGTATCTCTTGTCTTGAATAAGTGCCTCTCACCGTAGCCGTTTGGCTTTGGCAGACAATTATAGCACAGGGGATTTAGATTTTGTTTAGAAATAATTCCGAGACGCTTTTTGACTTCGATATTCTAAAAAGTATCAGTACACGAGCCGAAAACAATTTTACCAAGTTTAGTTCGAACGCAATTTTGTTTTTTCCTCAAGTAACTTCAGAAGTGCGTTGCCTATCAATCTGTTAATCAATAATAATTTTTAATAAAATCCTTTTACTTAACTGAGTGTACATAGATAAGTACTCTGAAAACACTCGACTCGTACCATTCTCCTTTAACTCAAATTAATGAGAAACTCACAAACAATTTAATAGATGGAAATCAAATTTCAAATGCCCCAGATGGACGAGGAATTGTTCTTGAATCTTAGATCCTCCAATCTAAATTGAATTCTCAGCCCACCTGCTGCAGTAACTTAACTACCAGCCAAAACTAAGAAATTCCAAAAGCGTAGGTTAAAGCCCAACCAACTGGAATAAGTCTCATCGTGATGTATCAACTTTTTTACGCCTGCTTTGGTTTTGGAGCCAAAGCCAGAAAATTGAAAATAGAGTTTCTAGATAGGAGAAGTAGGGGCATAATAAACCGATGCATTTTAAATAGAATAAAATAGATTTAGAAAAAGAAATTTGAGTGTATCATTGTGTACACACGCAAGAAGGGAAACTTCTATGGCTTGAATATTAATGCAAACAAGATTACTGTAGTAGATTAATTAATTAAAGTTAAATAATAATAAGCTTACAATAATATTTTAAGCAAATTTAGAATTCAAAAATCACTTTGTTCACTATTCGAGTCATTGAAAGACGATGTTCACATTGCACTAGAGGTTGTTAAACATCGATGTCTATCGATAGTAAAAAAAAACTATCGAATGTATTGTAGTTTAAAAAAAAAAACCATCGATATTTTTTCACGTCACATGTTTATTAGTGGTGAATTTCATTGAAATGCATTTACACTACATTTCTCGTTTATAACGCAAACTCGTGCCCAGATGTATATAACTTTGTATATCAAACAATATAATCAGTAAATAAATTGGTGACGTGACCAGGCCCGGCAGAACAGCTTCAGCCCGAGTCGGTAGTTGGTGTAAGATGTAAAAGCTTAAATTCACTAATAAAAAAAGGTCATAACATTTTTTCATTTTAAGTTTTTTATTTTGATGAAACACTAGTTTTTTAATGCAAAAACCGCACTTCGTTTGGAGTGTTTTGAAGTTAATTTATTTAATAATTCATCAAAATTTAGATTTTCCGTGTGGTTGGAATAAACATGCAATATAGCAATATTATTAAACCGATCCTGCAGAATTGTTGACCTAAGATAAGATTTTAAACTACGAAGAACGGAGAAACTTCGTTCATTTGAGCTAGATGATCCTAGGATTGTGATTAGCAACCGGACGAATCATACAAACTCGGGAATAATCCCTCGACTCCAAGCGTATTTTTGAAAAAAAAAAATCAACTACTTCTCTTTAATTTTTTCGCTTGATTATTCTGTCTTTAAAAGCTGTAGAAAAACATCCCTATCGCTAATAAGTCTTTGTTTATCAAAGTCATCTTTGTAGAACTTAACTACATCATCGACATCTACTTTTTGGCCTACAGCGAATCGTTCCAGTAGTTTGAAGAAACGAGAAGAATCATTTACGAATCTGTCATTAAGTGATGATAATAATTGGTCAAATATTTCAAAAAAATGATTTTCTGTAAAAATCTTTCGGTGTTTTGAATTTGTAATTTTCTGAGGTACCATCACCGATACGTTTTAGTACTTTTCGCTAACGGGGAATTTGGGGTTCTTCAATTTCAAGATCAATAACTGCTGTTATGGAATTTTTCCAAATTGTCTTAAATTTAGAATCACGAGAAGCTCCCAGCACATCAATAACAGCTTCTTCTTTTTGAAGCGATTCCACAACAATGAGATCTGTCTTCTACAAATCTTTGTTTAAGATTTCAATTCGGTCGAAAATCTCAATAATTAAGGTCAGATAGAAAATGCATTTAAATGACTCCTTGTAATCATAAAAACCTGACGCTTTGGCTGATACCGCACTGTCACTACTGTCAGTTCCCTGATCTACCGAATGATCTTGGAAAAATTGCATCACCTGAGCATAGTTTGCTCTCACTGTCTTGAGGGATTAAATACATACAACCCATCTGTAAAAGAGAAACAGAAATGGCTAGCTCAATAGAAGTTGATGAAGATGAAGATGGAAAAGGACAACATAAATTTTTCCCCTTTTCTATTTTTGATTATTTTAAAATTAGTACGCGAAACACCCTGGTAGTTGAAAAAGAATATATGTATCTTCAAAAATCAATGAGCAAATAAACTTTAAATTTAATACCAGAATAAAAATAGTCAATGGAATGGAATTTTCTCCGAATTTTAAGAAATATGTGTCAGAAATATAAGAAATGAGTATGAGATTGGAAATTTCTAAGCTTTTTTGAAAAGTTATGAAATTTCGAGTGGGTAATTTACCCACTCGAAAAATCTCGAGTGGGTTTTACTACCCACACAACCCATATTACCTGCCGGGCTTGGACGTGACATCTCGTGGAGTACCAGGGCCTAGTGATTTATAACGGTATAACTCTTGTTGTCAGGCGTGGGAATGAATACTTTAGTCAATTCATATTTATAAATCTAACGTTTTATCGAATCTATGTACGTCTCACGTTTCAATGTTACCCATTTATCCCTATAACGCCACAAAATTCCTCACAAAAGCAACCGAAAAACGTTGCTAATAATATTTTCCGGTAATGCGGCGTATGCTATAGGAGATTGCAAATAAAAAAATATTATACGTGGATTGGGGAAGATTAGTATAGGTATATGATGTACATAAATACATATGTATATTTATTTACAAAAAAAAAATATAGAAGCTCGAGCAAATTCTGTTGTACATTATTTTAACGAAAAAATAATGAAAAGTTTTGCAAGAGGGGTAGGTATGTATGTATACATTTTTCAATACAGGACTTTTTTTTCGTCCATTGGAGCCTTCTCACCTGTTGTTGTGGGGTATCCTTCTTTGCTTCATACAAGTATGTACATCGGCCTGTTGCTGAATACCAGCAACAGCTACTATAAACCTGTATTGTACACCATTGGCCAAGCTAAGTGGCTTAGTTATCATGGGGATGGTGTACAGGGTCCAGCTCCTTGTGAAATTTTCGACACAGAATGGTGTTAGCAGGAGCAATCAAAGGTTTCACTATAGGTATTTTTTCTTTCCTTTGTGTTATCAAAGTTGGTGGAAATTTTTGTGTAGCTTGAGGCAAAGAACATGGAGATTTTAAATAGGGGTTTGACTGCTCGTGTTTCCATCCATTTATATTTTTGTTTTGTCTGAAATAAATCTGAATATAGTAAACCGTCTACATGGATATGTGTTGGCCAATATTTTAGAACATTAATTTTTTGCTCCCACAATTGGACCCCTGCCAAAATAAACTTATTTTAGTAATAAATTAAAAGTAAAATAAATTATTTCAGGTTATTTTTAAACAATAACCCTTTTTAGACAAAGGGATGCCGCATTAATCACATCTAACGGTTTTTAAAGGCGTATATGAATGACATTCATGTGGGTATGCTACAATGAAACAAATAATAGTCTATTATATTTAGTCATAACTCGTATGGAAATTTTATATGGAAATGTAGAAGAAATCCTTTAAGTTATGTTAAATCCAAGTGTTCGAGCATCAACCCATTGCAGGAATTCCGCCATATTGATTTAAAGGGTTAAGTTGGTTTTAGCTAATATTTTCCAAACAAAGGGACGTAGAGAAATATTTTTATTTTATAACCGATAGAGACTTGTTAATACATTTATAAAAAATTCTTAAATATACCTAACAAAATATTTGGAAAAAAATCAACTAAAGGAATCGAAATATTAACGAAAACGGGAAAATTAAGGGTTTTTTGTAAGGGATAGGTCGATGTTGACAGTCTGTGGCGGCCATGGCGGTTTCTGTCTAATCTTTCGTTTAGTATTCAGTCACTGATACCAAATCAGCATGGCAGCAGTTACACGATTGAGCAGCACTAAATGTACAATTTTAATCAGCAACACAACTCCCCAAAAAAATCCGATAAGGTTCGCTTAAGAAGCTAATATCTTCAGGTCTATTAATCGGACCGTCAAGATAAATATGTTAACACTTAGGAAAAATGACAGATCATCATTTCCTATCTAAAAAGCGATAGTGCTTCTAAAAAAAAATTGTAAAAATTGCTATTTTCAACACAATTCGGGTATCCATACGTCTAACATTGCGTTGCTAAAGATTTAAAGATTCTCCTTCGCTGCCAATAAAATCTTAAAATGTGCTGCTAAGGTCTTCGCTTCGAGACAAATCTTTACATTTTGGTTTTGACAATCCAACTCTCGTACACTGCTCCAGTATTCCTTAGAGTTCTTACAATCCTGGAGTTTTACTGCATAATTTTTGAGATAAAGTACTTTTTTGCTACACATACCACATTCGATTTCAAACCAATAGATTTAAGGTGAGGACAATAAATTATTGTTTTTAGGAGATAGGTATTGAGGTGAATTTTACCCCTGTGATTTGTTCGACATTGCATGATGACTGAAGCGGGAGTGGACGACAAGGTTGATTGGTATGAGGTTTTGTAACGCACAGCTTTATTTCAAAACCCCTTTAGCTTACGGAAATTATCTGAGCTCCTCTGCGGAATTTCTCAAACAAAGCGTGCTTTGACTAAAATAGGAATGTGCGCTAAAAACTGGCCATGAGCACCTGCAAATCCTGAATTGATTTAAACCATTACCCATCAATTGAACGAATGTCGATAACAATTGACCCTGACCACACATGAATGTAATTTCACCTGTCTTGTCGCTTTTGGCGATACCATGCAGTACAAACACACCGAAGTCTTAAAAAAATGTAATCAATAGTCTACCACTTCTGTTTGTCATTTGCTCTTTAGCAGATCTAATTTTTAATTGCAATAATACTGCGTATCAATTCCCCGCAAAATTATTCTCTTTCTCGGATTTAGAGGTTTGACGTTTTTAGGTTATTTCCGTGTACCTTTTATTTATTGCCTTGATAGATTTTCGTATAACTTTACAGTCCGTTCCTATCCTTAGTATAATTTCAATAAAACTGCATTTAAAATTTAAGAAATAATATTTTGTTTTCATAAACGATAAAATCAAAAGGAAATCCATTTAAGCCGTGTTTCGGGCTTAAGCCAGCTCAACTAAATTTTCTACACCCTAACAATAACAAATCACCTTTTGCTTGTGAACAAACAATAACAGAGTATTTTAATCACTTTTGTTTTTTATTGTTTGCGTGCAAAAAAATTTTGCTCAGGGGGCTAAACACTCTCACGAAACCACGACTAATATCATTACGTTTTTGAGCCATGACCATACATCTTTAATGTCTAGACACATTAAAGCTTTGAACCCCAAGAGAAACTTCGTGCGATACAGTCGTGCATTATAACTTTTACTGCTATATTTGATTAAATTAAATTTTCCTACCAAAATACTTTCTTTACCATCAAATTAAATTTTCCTACAAATTAAATTTTCCTACCAAAATACTTTCTTTACCATCAGGCAAGTATAAATTCATCAGACAGATAATTAGAAGAAGTGATAATTAGATTTGATTGAAAATTCAAAACTTAGGAAAACTTAACTTAGAAAACTTTATAATTAATTGGACATATCCGGGTTGATTTACGATAACACAATTCCTTATACCCACATACATAAACATACCTTTTACAATTTTAAAACATCAGAAAACCGCAAAACTTTCTAAAGAAACTCTTAGTTAAGCAAAGCATTTTCTCAGGTCACATCACGCAACACTTTTCAGCAGCAACACTAGTAAAATAGAATCGAGAAACTGCGAACAATGTAAAGTTAGAAATTTCTTTGAAGCCAAAACTTAATTTCCTTTTGGAAAACCTTTCGTTTCGTTCACCTGATTTAAATATTAAAACCACAAACATTACCTGCTGACTATAAACCAGGTAATTTAAAAATCCTTGGCATTCCTTTGAAGCATTCAAAGAGTAGGTACCTATATATAGTACATCTCGTATTTTTCAATTTTAGTAGTAAAAAATTAGCTTATAAAGGAATATTTCAACGCTCTTGGCCATTGCGTTGGGGTTTTATTTTTTATTTTCTGTGCCACCAAAATAATTTGAGCCTGAAAAATAAATTTGCCCCAAGGGAATGAAGAAAATATCCCACCAACAAATTATTCTTGCAGGAGCGAAAAACACTCCAGGTGGGTTTTCAGACACTTTTCTTTGCCTAGCTATTTGTGACTTGTTGCATGCTTGAAATTTTATTAGGTAGAAAATAAGAAGCAAGAAAAAACAATTTCGATCTCACCTTTAGAATCAGACTCTTTTTTTTCTATTTCAACTGGGTGGTTTGGTTATATTTTTTTCTAACTGAGTGAATAAGTGATAAACGTATTCCATTTATGATAATTTAAGAGCTCTCAAGAAATGAGCTCAATTTTCAGGCGTTTGATTTTGATTTACTAGTGGATGTTGACGTACTTGATTTTTATTTTTAAAGAATGCTTCAACTTGATGTAATAAATGTTAATAAATTTATTGTATGAAAACTGAATGTATGAATGCGCTTAATCTTAAACGTCTCTGTACATCGTTTGAAATAATATCGTTTTTGTTTGAATATCGAATTTTCTTTGTAATGTACATGTCCTTATAAATCCCACAGCAATAAGATAATGTGCAAAATTGTCTTCTGTGACACAAGCAAAATTTTGAAAAATACACAAAAAACAGCCAATCTTCAAAAAAAAATCTGAAAAAAACTATATTTTTGATGGGTTGGGTACAATCCCGCATCAAAAAATCCCGTATCACGAAATCCCGCGTCGCAAAATCTCGCAGCACAAAATCCCGCAGGATCTACTACAATGCGACAGCGCATACAATTTTTCTTTCCCATAGGAATGGTGCCTCGATTGTATAAGGATCACGAAGAAGGAAGTTTCCTACTATTTTTTCTGGGCCGACGACTATGGTCTGGTGTCTGGATCTGGTCGGTCGACGGCAGTGGGTCTGACGGGGGAGGTTCTGGATCTGGGACAAAGCTTCTGGAGGTGGATCTGGACCGGGGCAAAAGTTCTGGAGGTGGCTCTGGAACTTGGACAAAGAGCAAATTTTTTTTGTTTTTGGAAACACCTTGTTTACAATTTAAAAAAAAAGTTCTTGGGTCTGGAACTTGGACAAAGGACATTTTTTTTTTGCTAGAAACAACTTTTTTTTATTAACTTACAAATTTTAAAAAAATTGCTTTTGTTCTGGAGGTGGATCTGGAACCAGGACAAAAGTGCTGGAGGTGGGTCTGGAACTTCGATAAAGGACACAATTTTTTTTGGAAACAACACATTTTATATAAACCTTTAAAAAAAAGAAAAAAATGTTTTTTAACTCCCCTGTTCGGTTCTCTAAACCGCCCGCCGTTCATTCGCCAGGCAGGCGTCTATGTCAACAGTTTTCTTGCCCAATAGTACCTTGGGTGGCGTCGATTAGATAAATATTTTATCGCAACCACTTATTTATTATTATGTTTTTACCGATACACTTTAACACTTTTTTTTATTTTATTCTTTTATTTTTAATATTTGCCCGAGCAAAATGAGACGCGACACTAGAGACTAAAAAGGAAACCAAAATAATAATAGTCAGCTGTAGTTATGGTGGATTAATGGGAAGGTTCAAAGATAAAAATGTGAATGAAGATCTGAACTTTATTCTACGTTTACATATACTGCTTTTAAATGATGCAATTTCTTCTTGTGATTTGTAAGCAAGTAGGCGAGGGATGTACACAAAATTGCTGAGGTTGAACAAAATTATTTCTCTTCTTTCTGATTTTCCTTATTTTTTGAGTGTGTTTTATTTTCATTCGTCGCGCACTAAGACAACTTCTCTTAATCAAATGGAGCAAAGAGTGCAGAGTGATGATACAAGCCGTGTTTTTAGCAAGCCCCGAAGAAATTGGTAGATAAAACGACGTGGGGGCTAGGCAATTTACATGTTAAATGCAACAACAACTAATCCCCTTCGGGCTTAGCTAAGCGCGGAGAAATCTCGGGGCTTAACTTAAGCATGGAGAAAAACTGGGTTACCGGCATGAATTGCATACTTGTTATCGATAGTTGGTATGGAAAATCCATTTGGTTTCTGCAAAGGTGTCGCTAATCCCCGATGTTTTTTTTGCAACCCAATCCGTCCAGCGTTGCAAAAACATTCATTAAAAATCGCAGCGCCAAATTCCATTTGAGGTTGGCTGCTGGCTGCCTGCGGTGTCAATGGATTGAAATCCATAAACGTCAACATATTTAATTCACAGGCTATCTTTCAAAATACAAAGTGACATTCTCGGTTCATTCATTATAAAATTAAGACAGAAATTTGTGTTTTACTCGATGAAAAGATGGAGTAGTATAAGGGGTGGAAGTTTGTTGACAGTTCTAACTGGATATTTTAATTCGTCACATATCTGTTAAACCATTAAGTGTCAAATTCCTTTGGAGTTTGGATACGGTGTCATTTGATTGAAACCACGATTTTAGTGCTTTCCGCTTACAGTTGTTTTGTCGATGTTCAGAGTTCGTTCCGATTGTATTGTTGGTGTTTAGTAATGATCATAGACAATAAGAATGTGTAATGTGTAGACACCTTAAATTTAAGAGTGAATTACGAAGCAGGAACTCTCACCGGTCGTTGGACAATTCACCACCAGCCTTAGGCCCAATTCTAATAGAACTGGCTTGAGGTTTTGGTGTGGTTCTGGCGTGGTGCAAACATATTCCACGTTGTGGAATTTACATTTTCTCTTATGGGATAACACACACACAGATCACCTGCCATCGCCACGCCATATTGAAAACTCTAGTGGCCTACGTTAACATCACGCCAAAATGAAATCTCTCATTCATAGGCTCATATATAAGTTCATCAAGCAATAATAGTAAACATTTATGAGCGCTAATGAAAGTTATGAGTGGTCACGACCACTGTAGGTGAGCGCTCTCATCGAATCTATCGATTTGTCACTTTTGAGTTATCAAAGTTTTTTTAATAATTCAGTTTTTCGTTTGTTGTCGCTTCTGTGTGAATAGAGGTCATCGCATCTACTCAACGCCCGTAGCAGACCAGAACCACACCAACACCATAAGCCACTTCTGTGCGAATTGCGCCTTATAGTGCTAAGAAATATCGTTACAGCGGTTCCACCACCAGTAGGTATTCGCTGCCATTTTTTCAACACTAGACTTTTAAGCACTGCCTATAGATAGGTAATGCAGTGTTAATTATTCAATATGGGCCATGTTTCATTTGAGTACGTTCAGTAACAAAAATTAGGCACTTGGACAAACGTTGATGTTTACACATATTAACCGTGCGTGCCGACACTCACACATTTCTTGTAGACTTTTGTTTTGACGTACGAAGCATATCTCAAAAATGTACCCAAATTTGGACAAAGGCTAAAGTTTTAAGAACAGGTGAAATGAGTTAAATATCACGAAGACCATCAGTCGCTAATTTAAAAGTTGTAGTTTATGCAATTCTACACAAAAAAGATACCAACACTTTTTTCGTAATAGCAATTAATTTGGGGAAAAACAGGCGCAAACATTTCAATATCTGTAACAACTTAACGCCCGAATGAATTGAAACATACATTTGTCATTAAGTGAGAAATTCACATAAATGAAAAGTGTAATTTTTTTCTGATAGATGGCGTTGAACAAAAGCCTAAACATTTGATTGGGCTAAAGAAACTTGTAAAATAGTCATTTCATTTACGAGTTTAGTTATGTCAATTGTAACGGCTAGTAAATATGTAGGTAGGAGGTATGTAGGAGGTACGAGGTAGGTACATATATCCAAAATTTAACTGCATATCTACTTCCCTGTCTTGTATTTTTATCTGTGATGTATGTATTTCCCTTTCATCAAAATAGACAAAACAAAATAGTTGGATTCATGTTTTGCTTTACTGGCAAACGTATATAAGTGTAACAAATTTAAATCAAATTCAAATTCATCTGTACGAAGTTTAAATCACAAAATAAAGTGGACATCGTAGAAACCTATTTCGTTTTAATTCAAATAAATGTTTCTTCATCACATAACATAGACAAATAGACCAGCGGCATATACTCATATAGTCAACGTAAAATATAGAAAACTTACTTTTAGTTCACGTATGTTGCATCTATGTCCCATCATCCTCTCCTTTTGCTCTGCATAAGTACATATAATTCAGGCTGTAGCTTGATGGCAGTCTGTTCAAAATGGAATACTTCAATAAGAGCCCTTAACCCTGGTGCAATAGAGTTTTCCACATACCAGAATGTGCACCGTAATATTCATTTTGTTGTCCTTTTATATAAAATTGTGCAATAATATTTGCATATGAATAGGACAACAGGTCGACTTTGACTGTAGTTATGTTTTTCCGCACTTTATTCTACAAAATGTAGAATAAATCTACATGAAGCTGCAAGTTTGTATTTTGAATACGATTATGTGGGTGTTTTTGATGTTCATAACGTATGCCCACACAATTGTGGTGAGCGAAGACGGAGTATGTAATGCACAGCCGGAGTAATCCACAAAGAGGCCCCCAGACAGTATAGGTACATCCTAGGGCAGTTAAAACTTAAATGTTAATATACTTTGTGAAATGACCTTGGGTGTATTCTTACAAATAATCCCTGCACTTGTGCAAGTGGTGAGATTTTCTAAAAAACTTGACTTCGCGTGATTTGAGAAAAAACTTTCAGTGCCCGAAGTATGTCCACCGGCGCAGGGCCCTCGCCCTTCATACTTTGCACGATGCACGTACAAAGCACCAATACTTAATGAATTACATTAGTGTGATGAATACAAATTATTTGCATGCAAATACATTTTTTAGCCCTTCAGTGTATTCGATTAGGGTAAATAAAGCACTTTAATAGTTGCTTATGCGAAGGCAAATATTTTTGGTCATATTTTCATACACAAAATCTTAAAACAAAGCCAGTTTAGTTACACCATTTATAACTCAAGAACGGCTAGACCGATTTTAATCATCTTTGATTTGTTGGATTCATCACCGACCCGAATAGCAGAATAACTTTTAAAATATCGGGAAAATTCACTTTGTAGGGTCAAATGAAAAAGACTTATCCGATTGAAAAAACTTTACCTGCGTTTAAAAGGTTATTGTTAAGAAATGGGTTTAAGAAAATTTTTAATATTGTTATTTGTAGCGTGAAATGGGGTAAAATTAAAAATAGAATCCAATTTAAAAAATTCTGTTGGTTTGTAAAAGGGCATTTCTACGGAAATTGCATTAGGGGTATTCTTTTGTTTGAAATGTTTTTCTCAGAAAATGGTTTTAGGGATATTCTTTTTCAAAATTTTAATATTTGCAGGTTGAAATGTGTTAGCAAAATTGTGCGATTAAAGAAATTCTTTTTATGTTTGAAAGGTTTTTCTTAGGAAATGACTCTAGTGATATTCTTTTTCAAATTTTGTTATCTGTAGGGTGAAATTTTTTTTTTTCATATATTTAGCGCGCATTGAAGGTGAGCGATTAGGTAGATTGGAGGGGATTGAAAAGGAGATACCGATCACATTGGTTTTAAATGTCTGAAGATCACAATAGGAGGGGAAAATCGGGCTGGTTAGAGCATTCCACATTCGTGTAGTGTGACTAAGGAAATAATCTCTGTACTTAACAGTACCTCCGAAGTTGGGCTCAAGGGTAAACTGATGAGCATTCCTAGAAGCGCGAGTATTACGGTTGAATTGTTCAATAAGGGGAGGAATGCAACTGGCTATTTCACTAGGACACTGTTTATAGAAATAGCGGTAAAATAATGATAGACATGAAACATTGCGACGGTGCTCAAGAGATGTGAATGTTTCCGTTATAGTTCTGTCACCTATCATTTTTAGAGCTCTCTTTTGTATTCTAACCAATAGGCTCAAGTGGGTTTTTGGGGCACCTGTCCGAATATGGGAGTTGTACTCAAGTTTCGGACTAATAAAGGCTTTGTAGATCACAGCCAGATCAGAGGGGGAAACAAATTTCTTGCATCGACGGAGAAAACCTAAACACTTAGCAGCGTTTTTAGCGATGTCAAATATGTGGTCGTTCCACAAGAGGTGGTCTATGACACACATACCGAGTACTGAAAGCTGTTTAGTTTCCTCTATGCAAGTGTCACTCATAGATAGCAGCATTGGGGGTGGGTTCCGGTTTAACGACAGGAGACAGCATTGAGTTTTAGAAGCATTAAATTCTCCACGGTTTCTGATTCCCCATTGGACAATGCTGTCGAGATCAGAATTTAATGAGCTTATCATACGCTGCCGTTGAAGTTCCACATCTGAAGAACATGGATGTGAATCTAGAAACGAATATGAAAAGCTGAGAGTTCTGCCGTCAGCAAAACAGTTTAATGGATTAGAAGTTTCAGAAAGCAGATCATTTATGAATATTAGGAAGAGGGTCGGAGACAAAACGGAGCCCTGGGGCAAACCAGCATTTATTTTGTAGATATCAGACTTGAAACCGTCCAATACAACTTGTATAGGTAATTTCTTATCCAACGAAGAATCTCTTCTCGATACCAAATGCACGCATTTTCGATAAGAGAGCTTGATGCCAAACTCTATCAAATGCTTTTGAAATATCAAGTGCAACAATCTTACTTTTGCCAAAACGATGTAAAGATTTGTTCCACTGTTTGGTGAGATAATCCATCAGTTCACCAGTGGACCTATTGCTACGAAAGCCATACTGCCGGTCATTTAGAAGCTTTTGTTCTTCAAGATATTTCTTAAGCTGATGATTAATCAGCGTTTCCATGAGCTTGGTAAGTGCAATTGGTTGATAGTTAGAGGGGGAAGAAGACACGCCTTTTTTAGGGACAGGCTGGACAAATGCCGGGCCAGCGGATTTGTGAATGTTGAGATCTTTCAGAACTCTAACAAACTGCATGAGTGCGAAAGAAGATTTGTCCCATAAAATTGTTTACGCTCTCAAGTACAGGTGGAGTCATATCTTCATCTGGCAGCGTCGAATTAACAGCAAACTGTGCTGCAAGCAAATTGGCTTTCTCTAACGAGCTAACAAAAGGAGTATCGCTGAAGACGAGCGTTGGAACGAGGACGAGGTAATATTTCGTATGTTTTTTACAAATGACCAACAAATTTCACTACCTTTGGTACATTGTTGTATTTTTTGCCGTAATTTTTGATCATGTAAAAATTTGGTTCGTCGAATGTGAACGTTACAGGTCTTTCTAGCTTGTTGAAACTTTTTCCGGTTTTCGTCAGTAGGGTTGGCTTTATAACAACGGAAGCTTACTTCTCTGACCCTAATAACCTCTTACAGCCCGATTTCAAAAATTCTGTACGATTTTTTTTCGCCTCGAAACTGTACATTAGGATTAAAGCGCAAAATTCCCTATTTGGTGAATACCCGTATTCGATTCCTATTTGTCGGAGAAAATAAAAGTCTAACTGTTCATAGAATTTATTGTGAAAATAAGAGGACACAAAAGTTCCCAAAATCAGTTTGTTTCATGTTTTGAGCTCAATAAAAAATCAGAATAATGAACTTACATATGTATGTCTACAAATTGAAGACCTCAAATTTCAAAAAAGTTGATTGATCATTTTCTCCACCCATACCTACCGTGCTTTGGTGCTTTCTATTTAAGGTAGGGTATGCATTTTGGCACCTGCCACAGAATCGTTTTTGTATTTTTCGATTTTCTCGCTTCACTGATTTAAATCAATTATTTTACATAAAAGGTCCATTTAAGTCTTAATAGTATTGCATATACTAATTAAAAACAAATATTTTTCGGATTTAAAATAAAAATACCCAATTTTTTTTTCGAAAAATCAATATTTTTAAAAAGGTTAGTGAATTTTTTTTTTGAAATTACGTTTTAAATGTGCCAAATATTGTATACAAGATGACGCAAGATTGAACATAACCGACGAAATATTCCGCAATAACTCGAAACGCGTTTTTTAGATACAAAATACACGTCAACAAGACATTAATCACGACTAGGTACTAGGTACACGACTAGGATGCTTCGATTTTTTTGGGGAATTATTCGTCGGTGGTCTTCAAGTGTTGCGCCGGTTGACAACTTAAGCGCCACCTTGTAAATATACAGAATTACTTTTTTAAGAAAACCGCTCCAATGATTTTTGTAATTTGATTTTTTATAAATTAATTTTTGCTTAATAGTTCAGACGTGTTTTATGCTTCTTTACCATTTTCTCTAATTTATTATATCCATTTATTCATGTTTTATACTATAAAATCCTTAAACTTCTTAGCAACGTGCACCACAAGAGCCAATTCATGCGATCCAGTTGTGCATTTAATTTCTCAAAACATGTCGAAAATCAATTTTCATTTCAACAATTGATTAATATATGTATTGCACAAAAGAAACACAAATTATTATTTATTTTAGAATTTTCGACTTTTTTCACATTTTGATTTTAACAACATTGTAGATTGTACCTAAAAACTTTTCATTTGATTAACTTTCAAACCCTTGGAATATAAATTTTCTCATGGTATTGGTAAACCAAACGTTCTCACCAACGTTCATTCAATTTTTTTGAAGGAATTTATATTTAATCTTTAATTTTGTTGTACGTAAAATTATTGAATATACAATAGCGCAGTTACCAACAAACAATTCAGATTTCAGAATGAAATTCAAAATTTCCCATCCTCTAGGACCTAGATAACACAGTCCGATGCGGCAGTAGCGCCCATTGTTTGCATTATCAATTAGTCCAGTACTGAGTATTAATACTATTTTCGATATTCGTACAAACAAGTTGTCACAACAACAGCAATCCAACTTGTGGCATAATTTGCTTTCATTTCAGCTTTCTGAGACCCATTTTATAGATTGAAAAAGGGTAAGGTCGGTTGATTTAATGGAATCCTGCACAGGACTCAAGTGAAAAAATAAAGTCAAATCATCTCAGTAGGAATATTGTATTTCTCTCCGAGCGATTTATTTCAGCTCTTCTGGAAGAAATACTCGTACACCAATCATTGCTCTGCATAATAAGAATATAATATTTTTTGTGATTATGAAATTACTTGCTTATTGACCTGCTGTAAGAGTTTTTGAATTTTGTTGCAAAAACCTTTTTCAGACGATGTGAATAACACAACGGTCTTAAGTTTTTTATATATTTATTGAAATGAGAGTTTTTCGACGACCTTTTAATTTTTATTGAGATTAAGGGCCAGTTTCACAGTCGACACTTACCGGAATAAGTGGCACTTAAGTATCCCATATGAGGAATTTAAGCTAAATTTCATAGCCAGCGTAAGTGGAACTTAAGTCACCAACATCGGAGATTTAAGTGCCACTTATTCAGGTAACAGTGCGCTGTGATATTTGGAATTAATCTTTCACATTCCGTACTTAAGTGTCACTTTTCTGACTGTGAAACTGGCCCTTATACTTTCGATACCATGTCGCTTCAGATCAAAGAAAATAGATTGTTGCCAAATACTATATTTAAACTTTGAAATAACTCTTAGGAATACATACAACACATAATACGTATATAATATAATTTATTTTTTAAGAGGTTTAGAATTAAAAAAAAAAAAACACAAAAAATTCGAAAAAATGAATGAAATATTTATTTGAATCGATAGTTTGAACCTTGCAATTTAATGTTTAAAGATAATTTCATGCAAATGTTGACCGCGGCTGCGTCTCAGGTAGCCCATCCGCTGAGTCCAATTTTGGCATACTCTTTCACACATATCGGCCGGTATCTCACGAATGAATGCATGGATGTTGGCTTCCAGTGCGTCAATCGAAGCGGGCTTGTCCCTATAGACATTAGCCTTGACATACCCCCACAAAAAATAATCTAATGGTGTCAAATCGCACGATCTAGGCGGCCAATTGACCGGCATGAAACGTGAAATTAACTGTTCACCAAACTCGCCTCGCAATTGCGCCATTGTTTCGCGTGCTGTGTGGCATGTGGCACCGTCTTGTTGAAACCACAAACATATCATGCAAGTCAAGAACTTCCATTTCGGGCAAAAAAAAGTTTGTTATCATCGCTCGGTAGCGTTCACCATTGACAGTAACGCTGCGATTCGCATCATCTTTGAAGAAATATGGCCCAATAATGCCACCGGCCCATAAACCGCACCAAACAGTGGCTTTTTCGGGATGCATTGGAAGCTGTTGCAATGCTTCTGGCTGATCTTCACTCCAAATGCGGCAATTTTGCTTATTTACGTATCCATTCAACCAAAAATGAGCCTCATCGCTGAACACAATTTTTCGATAAAAAAGCGGATCCTCGGCCAGCTTTCCAAGAGCCCATTCACCAAAAATTCGGCGTTGTGGTAGGTCGGCTGGCTTTAGTTCTTGCACCAGTTGTATCTTAAAAGGCTTTACGCCCAAATCCTTCCGCAAAATTTTCCACGTAGTGCTGTAACAAAGGCCTAACTGCTGGGAACGGCGCCGAATCGACATTTCGCGGTCTTCTGTCACACTAGCTGATACGGCCGCAATATTTTCTTCACTACGCACAGTACGTAAACGTGTTGGTGATTTAATGTCCAACAAAGTAAATTTGGTGCGAAATTTGGTCACAATCTTCCGAATAGACTGCTCACTCTGGCAACATTGCAATGATCAAATCAGTAGGTACTAATTGATAATTTACCATCACAACTTAAAGGCACACAAATATGCATAGTAAACAACGTTTAACGAAATCTTACCCCTGTTTAAGACTTTCCTCATAACTCAGAAAATACCTAAGGAAAACTTTTTTGATGTGATATTAAAAATTAAAATTGACATATTGAACGTTTTAAGCATTTGACTTACTTAGTTCTTTATGAACGTTACGGTGTTAGTCCTATATGGCAAGTTATTCATTCGTACCCAAAAGAACTCAGCTGAGAGGGAACACGCAATCTGTCTATCTGTCTATTTGTTTCGCTGAAGCCTATTTTGAATGGATTGTCTTTAAGGCCAAAGCGAAAAATTTTGAATGACAATGAAACTTTCATCTCTGAAAATTAATTTGAATGATGGTTAATGAGAGTACCCACACCCAAACAAAATTTTTGCTGTAATTTTTACAAAATGATTCAAGTAATACAATTATGTACTTCCAAATTTGTGTATTTAACAGCAAATGCGCTCACATTGACAATTGATTGCAAGTCTAACAGCGTTTGCTTTCATTTTCATAATAAAATTGTTAAAATGAATATAAATTTGTAAAATTGACAGCGTGAAATTATTAAATCTATAGTAATTTGTTGTAATAATTACAACAGATTGTAGAAACTACAGAAAGTTTACACCAGTCAATCTATGTGCAACATTTTTTAAAAAATACAACAAAAGTGTGGATTTTACTGATGTACATTTAACAATAAACGATGTTCTATCGACACATTTACTGACTGTAAAACTTACAACAGATGCTGTTATTTTCATAATTTGGTTGTGGAATCCACAAACAGGACTCTGTTATATTAAAAGGAGTGGTTGCCGGGTCGATTATGACAATTAATTCCCATACATTGACGGGATGATGAGTTGCAGCGAATCTTTGAACATTCGCTGTTGACGAAGTTTTTACCGTCGGATTTCACGCTTTTGCTCCAGTTTGAAAGAGCCTTTAAACTTATAGCACCTAGCTTTTTTATTTTTCTAAGGACCTGATTAACCTAAGGTAACTGATGTTTCACCCCATTTTGCAACCGTTGGAAGAGCTTTTTTTCAAAACTGTTCCGAAGACTTTAGTAAAAAAAAAGTTGTTTGTGTTATTATATCTGTATGCTCTACTATTTGAATAGTGGTTGATAATGATAGGTATCCATGGTAGTAGCCCGTGGCGTAAAGGTCATGCCGGAGGTTTAGGTTCTACTCCACCTAAAAACTTTTTTCACGGCGAGGAAGTGATAAATCCTCTAAGAGTATCTCCTTTGTGCCTCTCACCTAAGCCGTTCGCACTCGACAGAAAATTGTAAGTTTCCCTCCATTCCTACCGATAACACCCACACAGGAATAGTGGAGAGTTGTAAGTCATGAAGCCCTGGTTCTACACAAGCTGTCGCGCCTCGCACCACCAAATTTATTTTTAATTTTTATGTCCAGTAGCACCGTCTCCAACTTTCTCACAATCGGCTTAACCGATAGTGATGTAAAATGTCGTTACTTTTAAGTAATCGTTACATTCGTTACTTTTTCCAAAGTAATCGTTACTTTTGAGTGATTACTTTGATTACTTTTTTCATATAAAAATTACAAATACTTTTGTCGCACTTTTAGCTTTGCACAAACAAAATAAATATGAAAAGAACTTTGCAAACCAGATTTCCGTTTCCTATTTCAGAAGGAGAGACAGAGTTTTCACAAAACAGTCTGCCAGGTTCAACTTCAATCCAAATTTCGTACGATATGGCCACAAACCGTTGCTTGTTGCGTTCAATAAAAGAAGCGTAACTGAACGCATCAGTGGAACGTGAAGCCAATCCACATATCGAGTAGATGTGTGCTATTCGATCGATTCATATTTGACTTAATACATGACTTAAAATTGATTTTTAAATCCCCCCCCCCCCACCCTTCCTTTAAAAAATCCATTTAAGAAAAAAAAAACTCCATAAGAAGCCTATTATTTCTCGTTTATTTAAATACCTCAACATTGAAGATCGGACAACTAAAACCAAAGTTATAGGCTTCCAACGACAACAACTATATCTTTAATAAATTATCCATACCGAGCATTTTATACTCGAATCTCGGACCCGGTACCCGGACTCGGTCTGCCAAACGATTACTTTGATTACTTTGATTACTTTTGATTACTTTGATTACTTTGATTACTTTTATTACTTTGAGTACTTTGATTACTTTGATTACTTCGATTACTTTTCGTTTCTATTGGATTCGATTACTTTTGATTACTTTGGGATTTGATCACCCTTGGGTTTTGGATCAGGATTGGATTGCAGGAGGGAACAAAATATTCTCAGCACAGGGTGGTCCCAAAAAATTTCACTTTCTTATTCTTTGACCGATTTCGATGCAATTGACACAGGTAATGGCTGAATCAGAATTCCGAAGGAACAAAATATTTTGAACACAGGGTGATTCCAAAAATTGTCACGTTCGTTGTTCTTTGAGCTATTTCAATGAAATTGACACAGGTTATAGTTCGCGAAAATTTTGTTTAAAAAAACTGATATTATAAAGGTGAAGCGGGATAAAATCAATCAATTAAAAGGTCATTTCTCGGGGATGGCTTAAAAGATATTTTTTCTTCAAGAAGTTGCTATTTATAGGGTGAATTGGGATAAAATCAAAAAAATGATATTCGATTTAAAATTTTTTTTTTGTGATTGAAAAGGTATTTATCGGGGATTGCCTTACAACAATTTTATTTAAAAAATTTATATTTATAGGGTGCAGTGGAGAAAGACGTTAAGTGGTAGGCGATGTTAAAAATTTGAGGTCTGTTTGAAAGGGCATTTTTTAGAAGTGAACTGATGGATATTTTTTCAAAAATATTTCCATTTATACGGTGAAATTACATTTCAATCACAAAAATAATTTTTTAAATCGAATATCATTTTTTTGCTTTTACCCCAATTCACCCTATAAATAGCAAATTCTTGAAGAAAAAATATCTTTTAAGCCATCCCCGAGAAATAACCTTTTAATCACAAAAAGAATTGTTTGATTTTATCCCGATTCACTTTTATAATATAAGTTTTTTTAAACAGAATTTTCGGAAACTATAACCTGTGTCAATTTCATTGAAATAGCTCAAAGAACAACGAAAGTGACATTTTTTGCAATCACCCTGTGTTGAAAATATTTTTTTCATTCATAATTCTGCCTCAGATATTACCTGTGTCAATTTCATTGAAATCGCTCAAAAAACAAGAAAGTGACTTTTTTTGAGACCACCCTGTGTTGAAAAATATTTTTTTCATTCATAATTCTGCCTCAGATATTACCTGTGTCAATTTCATTGAAATCGCTCAAAAAACAAGAAAGTGACTTTTTTTGGGACCATCCTGTGTTGAAAAATATTTTTTTCATTCATAATTCTGCCTCAGATATTACCTGTGTCAAATTCATCGAAATCGCTCAAAGAATAAGAAAGTGACATTTTTTTTGACCACTCTGTGCTGAAAACATTTTTTTCGTTCATAATTCTGCCTCAACTAAATATAAACTGTGTCCATTTCATCAAAATCGCTCAAAGAATAAGAAAGTGACATTTTTTGAGACCACCCTGTGCTGAAAATGTTTTGTTAGTTCATAATTCTGCCTCAGCTATAACCTGTGTCAATTTCATCGAAATCGGTCAAAGAATAAGAAAGTGACATTTTTTGGGACCACCCTGTGCTGAAAATGTTTTGTTAGTTCATAATTCTGCCTCAGCTATAACCTGTGTCAATTTCATCGAAATCGGTCAAAGAATTATAAATTGACATTTTTTGGGACCACCCTGTGTTGAAAATATTTTGTTCGTTCATAATTCTGCCTCAGCTATTACCTGTGTCAATTTCATCGAAATCGCTCAAAGAATAAGAAAGTGACATTTTTTGGGACCACCCTGTGTTGAAAATATTTTGTTCGTTCATAATTCTGCCTCAGCTATTACCTGTGTCAATTTCATCGAAATCGCTCAGAGAATAAGAAAGTGACATTTTTTGGGACCACCCTGTGCTGAGAATATTTTGTTCCCTCCTGCAATCCAATCCTGATCCAAAACCCAAGGGTGATCAAATCCCAAAGTAATCAAAAGTAATCGAATCCAATAGAAACGAAAAGTAATCGAAGTAATCAAAGTAATCAAGTAATCAAAGTACTCAAAGTAATCAAAGTAATCAAAGTAATCAAAGTAATCAAAGTAATCAAAGTAATCAAAGTAATCAAAGTAATCAAAGTACTCAAAGTAATCGTTCCTGGTAATCGTTAGTAATCGTTACTGGTAATCGGTACAAAAACTGGTAATCGTTACTCAGAAATGTACTCGATTACTTTGATTACTTCAAGTAATCGTTACAAAGTAACGATTACTAACGATTCCTTCCACCACTATTAACCGATTTAAAGACTACAATTGTTCGAAATTTCAAGCTGAATAATTTTCGTAAGCGGAAGCGCTGGAATAGGTTTCCGCTTTCTAGTATTTGTGGAACAATAAAGTCTGAAGTCAGCCTGTTACAAATTATTTTGATTTCTCCTCCAATTTCTGTCTATTGACCGTAGGTATACTAAATACTATATACCTACCTAGACCTAGACCTAGACCTTATGTATAGATTTCGAGTGGTTTTTTTTCTATTCAAACCTTCAATATTATTACACATTTTTGCCACCCTATATTCACTGCCATTATGTTATCATACAAAATTTATTTAAATGTAACTTGTTATTTTGTATAAAAAGATACTAAATAACAGATTTTTAATTTACATTTTAGATTGGATCCTTTTTCATGATAAACTTGTGCCTCGTTGTCATTGCCACACAATTCGCCGAAACGAAAAAGCGCGAAATGGAACGAATGCGCCAAGAACGTGCTCGCTACACATCTACATCGACATTAGCCTCAAGTACCAATAACTCAGAGCCTGCCACTTGCTATGCGGAAATAGTCAAATACATCGCCCACCTATGGAGACGCTCCAAAAGACGACTACTTAAGAAGTACAGATTATATAAGTATGATGGTGTTATTTCAGTTTTCCTTTCGGTTTTTTCTACTATATTATATTATATTTTTTTATAAAAACTTTAAGTTTTCAATTTTTTGGGTTCCCTCTACGTTTTTATTTTTGTGCAACCCCAAGAAAGAACGCAACATTTTTTTATAACAAAACTTCCCCAAAAATGCAACTGCAAAAATACCAATACCAAACGTTTGTAAATAAAACTCTCAAGGACGAAATTAATTATTTTTTTTTTAAATAATATAAAATTGTTTTTATATAGCAAACAATAGTAAATATTTATACTTTATTATTATTATTAAAAAAAAAAAAATATTTTATATGCATTTCAACCAACTACCATCACAACCACCTACCCCGAGGAGGCCGACATTGTTGTATATACAAATTTAAAAAAATAAACCGCAATGAAAATACCTATAAAGCTAAAGATAAAAACAGAACATTTAGGCCATAATATTGTTCTAGTGAACATAGAGCTAGTACATGTTTCATTTAAGATAAATAGCATCAAAAAAGATTTTGATCTCATTCCTCATAAAACTGCCTTGCTTTCTTGAATTAAAAAAAAAAAAAAAAAAAAGATCAGTCCTTAAGTTAGCTCTGTGAGCTCAAAATAATTTATTTTATTTTTAGTTGAACTTCATACGTTTTACTTGGTTCCCGTTTCATATCCATTGTTTTCAATTGTGTTAAATCTTGAGTTTCGTTTGCATTATTTTACTCTTGTTATATATCTGTCCCTGTGTGCATGTCAGAAGAATTATGTGTTATAATATAAACTATATTATTTAATTTTATAACAGTGATACTTACGGAAACAGCATATGTACATAAATAGTGCTATACATTGTATGTATTGTTTATACTCATTTTTTGTGAAATCATGCATAAGTAAATAAATAAAATATAATTTATAATTCTCAATCGCAAGTTTCTCTGTACATATCAATGTATTTCGTAAAATCTTTAGAAAGTGCCCCAAAATATTAAATAGCTTAAATTTTGTGAAAAATTTGGTGACATTTTGAACAGATACTATTTCTAAACTCATTTTGATACTTAGATGCAAATTAATGTTTATCAGGAGATTCTTGACATCCATATAACTTTTATTTTCAGATTTCAGAAATCAGATTCTGAAAATCTGATTCTGAATCCGAACTTTTATTACAGGATTATATTCAAAGCGATCTGGATGGCTTTGTGATGTTGTTGTAATCCCTTGTGAAAAAAACAGCTGTTGCAACAACAACACAATGTATATGAACATTTTTAGATAGGTTGGCACCGTCTCGGATAGATTCTTTATTCAGGACATGGTTACCATTATTGGTTAAATTAAAACAAAATAAAATAAAATACGATTAAATGTTTGCTTTCAATTTTAATGTAATTCAAATATCCTTCAAAACTTTTAATATTTATTAATAGTCTTGTTTTTGAAAAAGTGAATAGCCAGATCAGCAAACAACAACAAATCCAAGAATGAATAAGGTCAGTAAGCAGAGTGAACATAGAGTGGATATAAATTGTTGAAATGTTAAGATGGCGCTTGATTCGGTTGCACAAAAATATTCGTTTCTGAATGGTTGGTAGCCATAGATTTTTTAACTTGCAACGAGATGTGTTCGTGAATGTATCCCGCGTACAAAAGTCGGCTGTTTACCTATACTTTTTTCATACATGCGTATTATGTTAATGCATTTCATTTCGAAATAAAAATTCTCTTTTGTAAGAAATTTGACATTGCTTAACAGGTAGGGCACAAACTTTATTCTGACGAACATTTCGTTAAAAAGTTACCAGAAAGAAAGTTTTATAGGTTTTTTAATCTATTGACATCCTAGCTATCCTACAATGGAATTTGACAGTTGATGGCTCGACAGATAGGGGACAAATTATATTTGATCGTATCGAGAATATTTTATTCCAAATGTTAATTGATTGCCCTGAAAATGCATTTTTCCGCAGCACAAAATAAAATTTCGAATTTTTCAGAGGTTTTTTAATCCATCGTCATCGTAGCCGTTCTTCAATGAAGTTTGACAGTTGATGGCTTGACAGATAGGGGACAGATCATATTTGATCGTATCGAGAATATTTTGTTCCAAATGTCAACTAACTAATAAGTTAGGTTGTCACTGATTATTGTTGGTGAAAGATAAGAAATTTAGTTTGACATCGAATGTCACTTAATTTGGCACGATTTCCAACTTTAAAATTATAAAAGAAAATTAAAATATAAAAGCGACTATTAGCGTTTTATTCATAAATCATATTATTGCAATGGCTATAACTTTCACCAAAACACGACTATATAATAAATAAATTTCAGCGACGAGTTTCAGAGTGTACTACCAGCTTCGGACGAATTACTCAATTTTAATTGAGTTACAAATTTTGTATGGCTCTCAAAAAGTAAGGCTTAGGTATCTAATATTCAAGATTTTTTACAACAACATCTAGGGGATCATAAGTCTCCTAATCTGTTTCACACTATTGATCTGCCTGTGGGTGCTCAAATGGTTGACCTCAGAAAGCAGCGAGCGGCAAAGCCTCTCGGTTTTGGTTTGTTAAATGTGTGAGGCAAACTAAACGCTGTCGTTTCTCAATCGAATCAGAGCGTTCGCAATTGAATCGGAATGTTATATGATATTGCCTGTGATGGTTAAACGGGCTGCACAAACATTTAGTCTTCAGCACCCATATGTCAAGTGTCCATTGCTGGGATGTAGGATCCTCGCTTACAATAGCTCAATTCTCAGCTAAGAATAATTGACGTAATTTGGGGTTCGTTTATTTATCTTCTAGCAGTTGTTCAAGGATTGCATTAAAGAGTGAAGGCCACCTTCCTTGCTTTTCAACTACTTTTATTTGGAATTTTACATAGACTTCTGAAACTCCTCGTTTCCTGTCAGCTTTGGTGGTTGTTTACCGAATTCCTTTTCAAAAACAACCAACACGATGAGAAAATCGTCTAAAAAAATCACGATTTTTGTCCATAGTGATCCTTATATATTGTGGTTGACTTAGCCGCGATAAACCAACACTTGTCATAATTTTCCGCAGTCGGCTACCTTGGCGAGAATCATGAGCCAACTGAACCTTATGTCTCCCATCTTGGCGTGTATCTCGCCTGTCCCAACCGCATAGCCTTTTATGGCGTTTTTATCTTCTTCGACTGTGGCCTCGGATACTTTTATGAAGTTGGGTAGGTACTACACATGCACATAAGTCTGCTTATGCCCATTCTTAAGCAGAATTTTAATAATGATTATAGTCAAGGATACGATAAAGAAATAATATCAAACGCTAAGAAGCTATTGATTACACGTTAACGCACCAAGAAACTCTTGCGCTCCGCATTTATCTTTCTATTACACTCAAGCAAATACTCTAAACCAACTTGTTAAATTGACGAAGTAATGCATATTTGACAAATGAAAGCTAAATTTTAAAATGTATAAGAAATGTTATGCAATTTTCTTTTAAGTATCACTGTCCTAAAGCTTAACTATCATAAACTATACCTATATTTAGTTTATAGACTCATGCATTTGCAAATGCTCATACTGAATCATTTCATTTAGTTTAAATAATCTTTAAATAAATGTGAAAACAATATTTTAAATGACATTTTATTAACAGACAATATATTTTCTTCAAAATCAATTCCAAATTAATAAACACAGACATCAGCGTCAGCAAAAGAAAGAAGGTCTTTTGCCAAATGCCGACAATTTAACATTCTCGCCCAGTCGGATCAAGTGTCATCACCCCAAATGCCCCAAATATATCAATCGCAAACCGTCCAACATCCAAGATCAAATGATAACTGTAATGGTGCCATTAAACTCGAATAATAATGTCAACACTACAATTGTTGCGGCGGCGACGGTGGCAGCGACGTCAACAGCCACAACAAATAGTAGCAATGGTGGCAATACAATGTCAACAACGGCCCATGCTACCATATTACCAATGCATGCAACAACAACCGTTAGTGGTGGTGGTGGTGGTGGTGTTGCAAGCAGTGGCGGTGGTGGTGGTGTCATAGCTGCAGGAGGGCCAATAACACTTAATCAGAATCTATCTTACTCTTCGATAAATTCCATCCTCCATCATCATCACACTATGCCAATGGGCAATGTTGGAAACAATAGTTCTGGCACTGGGACTACAATCAACAACAGTTTGGTACAGAATGCACTTAACCACAATCACCACCAACAGAGTAACCCAGTTATGGTGGCAAACAATGGGACGCATAATTCGTCATCGGAGAATTCCGAGCTATCGGCGGAGGTTTCTGCGTATGGGCAACGAGCGTCGAATCTAAAGAAGGCCAAACCAAATCACTTGAAGGATGACAACACAAGCTGCAGCAGCGGACAAAAAACCATATTGTTGAAGATACCAACAGGCATCGACTCTGAACAGTTAATCGTAAGTAATTTTTAAGTGCCTATTAAAATGTTTGTGGCTAAATTAAGAACTTTTTTAATTGCGATATCGAGCCGAAACCACCACTTTTTCGTTAGCGACGAATTGCTTATTAAAACCAATAAAGCCGAATGTTTGGGCTCCGGGATCTAAGCAGCTCATTGCGGGATATTAGCAATAAAATTATGACATTCGAAAGGTCGGTAATTGATTAAAAAAGGGCAACTAGTTTGAGAAATTGAACGGCTATAGAAAATTTTTAATCAATGGTTGAAACTTTTTAAGGTCATCAGCAATTTTTAGCACCCCATATGTGGGATATTCGCAAAATAATTATACCATTTGAAAGGTCTTAGCGACCTCTGGAGTTGTTAAGGTAAATTAATTTTATGATTTTTTATTATAATTATCAAATTATGGATTCGTAAAAAAATCGAACTCAAGATTTTGATCAAACTTGACAAAACGTCCGTCTGTCTGTCTTTTCGACTGCAGCCTAAACGGATGGGTCGATTTTCATTAAATTTGGTACAAAGCGTTTTTTGAACATTCCCCCGGCATTTTTTTTTTATTTTCTTTAGGACCAAAAATAACGGTACCTGTCAACCTGTCATACAAAATTTTGTGGCTAAAAAGGAAAATCTTATTTTTCTTTAAATCATATCCACTGATTTGAAAAAAAATTTAAATAAATTTTAATAGGTACAAGCTGCCTTTCAAAAAAATAAATGGTTCCGAAAAATGGTTGTTAATGGCATCTCCCAAAGAACTATTTTTTTTATTTTCGCTTTTCTCGAAAAGCCGATTTTCCCAAAAAAATCTTCTTTTCAGATGAAGCTCATTTTGATCTTGGCGGGTAGTAAACAAGCAAATTTGTAGCATTTGGGGCACAGAAAACCCGCACGCATACATTGAAAAGCCGATACACCCAAAACGAGTAACTGTTTGGTGCGGATTTTGGTCCAGAGGCATAATTGGGCCATTTTTCGAAAATGAGCAAGGAGTGGCCGTTACAGTCAATGACGATCGTTATCGGGCCATGTTGAACGAATTTTTGTTCACAAAAATTGAAGAGGAGGATATTGGCAACATTTGGTTTCAACAAGACGGCGCTACGTGCCACACAGCCGAAGCTACACTCGATGTTTTGCGCCATTTTCAAAAAAAAAAAGTTATTTGGCGGACCTTTTATAAAAGGTGTTTGATACATTCTAAATAATATTGTGTATAAAAACACTCGACATGGAATGGCTTTGATTGTGTACCAACATTTTTAAAAATTTATTAATGCATATATCTACCTATCAAAAACGATTCTGTCGATTTTTTTTCAAACTTGAAAATGACTGGAAGATTTTTTTGTGAAATTCAATTTTTTACTTTACATTAACCAATAATAGTTGGCCCGCCCGGCTTCGTACGGCTAGGCAAACCTAAGCTTCGCATACAAATTACAAAATAAAATATTATTTTTTGACTTTTTGTAATTGAATACTACAGCTGTATCTCTAGCCAAAATAAACGAATTATAAATTAATTCGTAAACAATTGGTGGTAGCACCTTTAAGTTGTTGTTGTTGTTCGAAAATTCAATGAAATTGATGGAATAAAGAATGGTCAAGTCTAATAAACTGACATTCTAGTATGAATAGTACAATAAATAATAATAACTACTTTATGGGTTTTAACCCACTTCACGCTAAATTTATAAAAAAACTATACTCTTAGTCCAACCCGCTTTCTCTACACTGAAAGAATTTTTGTATTCGAAAACCACTGTTTTATTTTTATCCCATTTCACTCTATAAATAGATTTTTTTTTTTTAAATAACCTTTCAAGCACGAACAGAATTTTTTGAAATCAGATACCATTTTTCGTTTTTACCCCCATTCACCCTATAAATACCAGATAAATATTTCTTAAAAATAAATATTCCTGAAAATGAATATTCCTAAGGCCATCCACTCAAAATAACCTTTCAAACACAAAAAGAATTTCTTAAATAGGACATTTTTATTTTTACCCCATTTCACCCCAAAAATAGAAAAATTAAAAAAAAATCCTTGAAGCCAATTCCCAAAAATAACGTTTTAAGCGCAGGAAGAGTTTTTTTCAATCGGATACATCTTTTTCATTTTTCCCCATTTCACCATACAAAGTGAATTTTTCGATATTTTTAAAGTTATTTTGCTACTCGGGGCGGAGACGAATCCAACAAATCAGAGATCATTAAGATTTCAAATTGGCCTACTAATTTTTTTTTCTTAAACATGTTTACAAAATGTTATATGTAAACGGTGCATGTAACATTCAAGGACAAAATTTTGAAACTAAAATGCTGCTCTGCGCGATTTCATTTTTGCACATCTTGTAGCGGGTTCTTCTTCAATGCGATTAAGCATGTCTTTTTCAATTGAAATAGTTTGAAGATCGGTTAATCGCTCTTGGGTCATTGTTGAGCGAAGATAGGTTTTTATAAGCTAAAGTTTCGAGAAGCTAGCTACACCTGATGCAACACTTACAGGAAACTTTAATAGTATCTTAATGCCTTTGATAAATTTGGATTCAATTCAAGTAAGAAATGTCAAGCTCAATAGTTTAAAATTGAAAAAAGTTTGAAATTAACAGCAGAAGAAGTTCGTTTAAATATATTAATTTCATTCAAGAGATCTTTAGCTATAATATCCTTTTGAACTTTGTTGTTAAATGTTGCCGTTAATATTGCGTCAAGTCCCACGTGGAAAAATGCCAAGATTTTGCCAAATTAAGGCAAGGCGCTGGCAAGTTTTCGGTAAGGAAATCCAGAAGCGAAAAACATGACAGATTCCTGCCTACTAAATAAAATACTCGTGAGGCGCTTGCTAGTAACTCACTAATAAAATAATTTTATATAAATTAATTAAAGCAGGAATCTGTGTCTTGATGCTTTATTGACAAACTAAATGTCATTGTTGACACATTTGTAAATGAACCATTGAATCGGTCAGTGGAATCATATAATAAAACGCTTATGTTTTATGTACATAAATGCTTATTTTCTCCTTTTTCCTCAGTGTAAACTGTCACATAAGCTCTTATTTTGAACTTATAACTTTAAGTTTCGTTTTAGCAAACGGGTTTAAATGTCATTTATAAACAACTCTTAGTTGTTAAGAAATTTGTAATTGAGTTTATATTAATGAAACACTTGTATGCATTTAATGATTTAATGAAAATTGTTAAAAACGTTTTATTATCAAAGGTCTAATCAAATACAGTTATCTAAAGCAAAAAAAATATGAAATAAATCTAGCTAAGGCAGCGCTAAGTAAGATCGTCTTACCTAGGCAAAAAGGTTCATAACTGGCGAGGGCCTAGAGCATGCGAATAGTTACCCTTGTTCACCCCTTTATAGAATGGACAACAAAGAAGAAATAAAAAATTATACGGAATTAGTTATTGAAGTAGACGGATGTGTAACTTTTTTTCGTTTTGAAATTATTGAACTGATTTTGCCGCCCTAATCGAGTGCTGTCCTAGGCAATTGCCTATTTTGCCTATATACCAGGTTCGGCACCATATGTAAGGGTTTTTAAACAGGGACGCTACAAAAGTAGAGCAACAGGGACAGCAAACGACGCCATATTTCTTGCCGCTCTTTTGACATTTCTCTTCAATAAGCAACAACTTGAAAATGATTCGGATGAAACTCATTTCTGGCTGAATGGCTTCGTCAATAAACAAAATATGCGGTATTGGTCAGGCAGCAATCCACACGTACTCCATGAGTCTTCATTGCATCCCGAAAAAAATACGGTTTGGTGTGGTTTATGGGCCGGCGGCGTCATTGGGCCGTACTTCTTCCGTGATGATCAAGACCGGCACGTTACTGTGAATGGGTATCGCTACCGTGTAATGATAACCGAATATTTGTGGCACCAATTGGATGATATGGACTTGGAGGACATTAGGTTCCAACAGGACGGCGCCACAAGGCACACAGCGAATGTCACAATCAATTTATTGGAAACCATGTTTGGAGAAAGTGTTATCTCACGAAATGGTCCAGTCGCTTGGCCACCTCGGTCGTACGATTTGACGCCGTTAGACTATTTCCTGTGGGGCTACGTCAAGTCTCTGGTCTATGCCAACAAGTCAGCGACGGTTGATGAACTTAGTACGAATATCGAACGTGAAATTGCAGCAGTATCGGCCGATTTATGCTTGAAAACCGTCGAAAATTGGGTTCAGCGTTTGGACTTCAGCAAGATTGCCCGTCGAAAGAAATTGAGTTCCATACATAATTTCATCAAACGTACTATTACAGGAATTAAAAAATTTCATTGATATCGAAAACCGTTTTTGTTTTATTTAAAAAAACTTTTGTAGCGCTCTTATTGAAAAACCCGACACATATATGTATACAAAATTAATTAAATTTAAACCCAGTGCAATGATTTTTAAATTTTTTTTCTTACAATACATTTCTAATTTGGTTGATGCAAAACAATCTTCCCACTTAAATAATATAATTCCCATGCATGCCTGCATGCATGACTATGTCCAAAACAGCGCTATATTGTTAATTTTTGTACACTAACATAATTCTACCTTTAACTACACTATGTTTTTGGCAAATGGATACAATATAGCCTCCCATAACAAGTTCAAGTAAACTGTTGACACCACATAGGTGCACTTGCCTGACGACTGAACATATATTAAGGTGAGCAACGGAAAGACCCTCAGTACTTGATAGTACCCCCGAAGCAGAACCGCGGGTATTACAGTTGAATTATTTTAGGGGAGGAACTTAACTGGCTATTGCTATGGGTCACAGCTAAAACAAAGAAGACATTGAACACTATAACACGGTGCTCAAGCAACGCAAAAGTTAACACGATTGTGCTATTACCTATAATCATTTTTAACGCTCCTTTATGAATTCTGTCCAAAAGGCTAACGTATGTTGAAGGAGAACCTCCCCAGATTTCAAACGGGTTCGGTTACTGTCGTTACAACTTATTGGAGTAGTCATTACTAACTATGAGAAATAAAGTTGGAGACAAAACGGAACCCTGGGGTGCATCATCATTTATTTTGTGGATTTCAGACAGCGTTGCAACTCTCCGGTTATATGAAATTTTATAAAAATTAGTCACAAAATGGAATTGCAATAATGATTTGAGACACGATCCGGGATTCTTTAAACCGGGCCACCCTATTAACTGGAATTTTATCTTGACAAAATTATTTCATATAAAAATGGCACAAATAAAAAGTCTACGAAAAAATGGAATAGGTTTTTTTTTAAGAAAAATAAAGTCTATTTACCGGGATTTTCGATTATCCGTAATGAGCTCGGTCCCAGCCATCTCAACTAATTGTAATTATATTGCATCTGAACCACGCGGAATAACAGCTCCTTTGCTTCTTACTTCGTTGTAGTTAATACGACTTCATGCAAAAAGTATTTTGCCCCCTCGTGCAGTTCGTCAAAATGAGGTCATACCTTAAAATTCACAAATCAGAAAAAGAGTGTCATTCTTATTTGTTGTCATTTTCGTATACCTATACTAACGGTGAACTTTTTCCTATTTCATAAATGAGAATATAGGGACATGACATACCCGCTGTCTTCAGATTAACAAAATATTTACGATTATATTTTTTAAATTCCTCCATTCCAGAATCACCCATGTACATCGGGCTTCCTAAGTCCACCGTCATCAGCTAGGCGACGTTCCTCAGTGATGTTCAACGAGTTTGTAATATTGCACACTCCACCATCTATCCCGGAACCAACTCAGGATAAAAATGTCTGTTCATCGGAGAAAATGACACAAACCGGCGATGGTACTATCTGGCAGGTAAGTCATTAAATCATAATCCAATATTCCAGCCACGTAAACCGGCTTCCAATATATGCTTATACTTCATTCTCATCGACAGGTTAATCTTCCACAAACAATAGCTAGTCATGCTCTGGCCAATCCTTATAGTGATTGTTCAGAATTGGGTCTGCATGACGCGATGACGTGTCAAGAGCTGTTGGCTTTCTCTGTTGCCTTCTCTGCAGCCCTTCCAACAGGACATAGTACACTAGAGTCGTTTTATACTTCATTAGCACGTTTCGATCCACACACAGCTGAAGCACTCAAAAACCATCAGAATCTAGAGAACTCCAATGCGAATAATATCTTAAGGGGGACTAATGCCACCATAACCCATGCCAGCGGTAGTGGGAATGGAAACGGGAGTGGTGGCAACTACATTGAAGACTACTCTTGCTGCTATGACTTATACCAGAACGCCTTATCTCCACTGGAGGAGAAAAACAAGCACAGATCGAAATTAATGTCTGGAATCATCACGGTCTACCATTCTTTCACTAGAATACTTCATTTTGCACGTCGCCACATCAAACGTCTGGTGGAGCATAAATATTTCCAACAGAGCATCTTGCTGGCTATACTCATCAATACGCTCAGCATGGGAATTGAATACCACAAGCAACCGGAGGAACTGACCGCGATTGTGGAAACAAGCAATGTTGTCTTTTCGGCCATATTTGCGGTGGAAATGTTATTGAAAGTAGTTGCTGAGGGTCCATTTCGTTATATTGCCAATGGGTTTAATGTGTTCGATGGCATAATCGTGATATTAAGGTGGGTTTCTTTTAACTGCTTTTTATAGAGATGCAGGCTAATCCAAAATGTTAAGCCGGGGTGCACGTTAATGTATTTTAAGAATTTAAATTTGCAGTCATTTCAAATAAAATTTTTATTGGCTAAGAGCAATGGGCTTATTAAAGTTGGCTTCACAAAAAGGTACAATAAAATTATAGTCATGATGCAGCGAAGATTCTTCTTAACTTACCTTTGTGTACGAACACGTGCAGCTTCGTATGGAAGGAAGCCTCAACAACGAATTTGCCTTAGTATCAAAATATAATAAGTTCGAAGAAATGGACTGGTTTAGATCGTAAAATAATCGAGAGATCATTATTTCACTAAGATATAGGTAGATATACACTGCGCTTCGCTTGTGTCGGGCCACTCGTTTCACAATCTTTTTTTTTCGTGATGTTTACCCTGTGGAACTTTTTTTTTTCGCCGGAAAAGTTAAAGTGTGTTTATTTTGTAAGGGAAATAAGTGGAAGTTATTATTAATTAAATGAAATAAGTTTTATTAACGAACCTTGGTAGACTATTACAATATTTTATATTTTGTACAGTGACTGATTTACTATAGTTTACTGGCTGAATACAATGGAGACGGAGCTGCAACTGGAGCTGCAGCCGGACTCTCTGTCAAAATATTGAATACACATAATTTCAATGTTGCGAATACAATGCGACGTAGCTGCGAACGGAGCCGCAGCCGCAGCTGCAAGAGTTCACCAACTTTTAACTTTTGCGTGCAGCATTTTTGACATTTCAAAATTGATAGAGGTGAACAAGCCCATTTCAAGTCGGTTATTGTTAACATGGGGTTGAAATAAGTTTCAAGCTGTATTCAATAATTCATGTTAGAGATATCAGTGCTTCTGCTGACAGAATGTCAGAAAACTGCATTGTGGGCACGTACAATACAATACAAATACGTACAACACTTTTTGAAAATTATTGCAGCTCCAGTTCCAGTTGCAGCATTCTATTGTGTTCAAGCAGTTAACACGAATAAGGTAGTCATACACAACTATTTCTGAGTACTTACATATTTTCTAAAAAAATAACTAAACTTTCAAAGGAGAATCTAAGAAAATCCGTCGAAAATTCCCGAATTCTATTAATAAAGTAAGCAGGGTTCCCAGGTTCCCAAAACATTTTTCCCCTTTATTTTGCACCAATATGTTTTTTTTTCCCTAGTTTAAAAAAAAAAATCCCTCTTTTGTTCCCTATGTAAGCTACGTATAAATTTGTTAAGAAAAATGTATCCATTACATAACATAACTGATTGAAAATAAACAAAAAAACCGTTGATAAAGAATTTTAAAAGCCTGTTTCACAATGTGACGACGAAACGAGACGTCCGTCAGAGTGACGAGAAACGCTGCTAACTTTTTCTCGTTATAAAATTTTTCTCCAATTCACAAAGCGGCGAGTTTCTTTACAACGAGTTTCTTGACGAATAATAATAATAAAAATATTAATATAATAATAACATGTTTGTTTTACTGTGAAGCGAAACAATAAAGGATCTTTTTTTTTGTTAAAGTATATATTTAAATCTTCAAATGGTATGTTAATGAAAACGAAATTAAAGAGTGGCAAATTAAAAATTGTCAATTAGTTTTAAAAATGAAAATCGTCGTCTAGTCGCGTCGCGTCTTTTTTTCAATTTTCGAACTCATGGCGTGACGACGAGAAAAGCTTTATTATGTATACTCTGGTATACTTTAATTGCTTGAAATTGGTTTGACAACTACAACGAGTTCTCGTCACGCTCACGTCTCGTTTCCTTGTAGCATTGTGAATCAGGCTTCAAGCTTCCAAGAATTCCGATAAATGTGAAAAGAATAAAACCATTCAGATACTCAAAAATTATAAGTGACGTGTTGCATTGGCGTTTTTTATAACGTGATTTACATACTTGTATTTCCTAAAAGGCTGTTCACCTGTTTTTGTTTCTTAAACATAGTACAGCTGATTCTTGAAAGAACAGAACTTGTATTTTTCCTGTTTTTGGATTTGTTTCTCCTTTTTTTCGGCTTGTCCCTTTTTATTCCCTTTTGCTTTGTAAAATCGGCAAAAATAGTGCTGTTCTTATTATTGTATGGTATTTTCAAAGAAATACTGATGAGCAGTCAAGAGGATATTATTCTATTCTGACTTATATTGAAAATTAACTTAGTATCTATTGCTTAGTATCTATTGCGATAAACTAGTCGTGTATTTACAACAACGATTTCAATGTGAAAGCGAAGAACTTTTGCCTGCTATTGAGGCATAGATTAATTGCAGCAGATGTAAATCAGCAGCGCTTTATCTCCAGTATAATGATTTTTGCCAGAACAAAATCGTGGCCAAATTGAATCTCAAAAAAATTGTTCAATATCTGACTGAACCTGAACGAAATTGTCATTTTAACGAGTTGACAACAATATTAGCACGTTTGCTTCGCCTCATTCTGCGTATGTTAAAAAATGCATAAAGTGCTAATAATCTCTTGAAAACAAACATAATACCAAATTTGTGAAGCGAGACTGAGAACAAGTATTTATATATCTATTTCAATTTACCGCACCTGAACGATAATTCATCAAGAAATGACTGTCAATGTTGCGTCAAAATAATTCAATCGATACAGAGACAAGAACCACAAAAACAACCGCATTTCAAGGGAATATTCAGTTATTATGAAGACGATGAAGATGAGTACGACAGCGACATCGAAATAAAGTTCGATCTATTCCAATGAATTTAAAATATTTTCTTAATTTTTCTTGAACAAAATATTAAAACATAACATAAATGGCAGAAAACTACACTTTGTCTTTAATTTTAAATACAAAGGGGGGTCGGGAAATACGTGAGAGGTAGCAGAAAAAGCAAAAGCAGATGCGTTTAAAAAAACTGTGGCACTTAGAGCAGAGCGAAATAAATCAAGGAAACAGTTGAAAACAACTGTGTTTAAATTCTTTTCAGTCATATCTTATCTTGTGCCATTGGCACAATGGCGACTAGATTGGGTGTATTAACACCCGATTTCTGTAGGTGCTGTCAGGATGTCGAAGAAATTGAAACCATTAAACACCTGCTCTGTGATTGTCCAAACCTTCAAACAAATCGCCTCCGATATTTTGGAAACTTATTTGTTGGAGAACTGAGCGATCTAGCGCAGGTCTCAATGGCAAACATGAGAGAATATATAGAGAGCACAGGCTGGTTCGCAAATGAACCAGTCTATGCCAATCATTAGTTTAGGAGCATCTCTGCTTTTTATATTACGGGAATCACAATGCACCACTAGGCCCCCGTGTACGCAACAGCCTACGGGCTGTGCATGCCCCTCCTAACCTAACCTAACATATCTTACAGTATGTAAAATGCAAAACACATAAAGCCGAAGGAGCCAGATCTACAAAAGCCTATAAAATTCGAATCTATGTATTAGTCCCTAAAATTACGTCAAAAAGTTGGATCCTAGTCAGTTTTACTTCTGGAGTGATAATTAAAAACAGTTTGAACATGTAGCATAGCAGTGGTTCCCATCTGAACTTTCTGGTTGGGAATCAATGATTTAAACCCTATTTTGGCAGCTCATTAACACAATTCGGGAAATTTCGTTTCATTTTCCTTCACATAGTTACTCTTGTAAGTGAAAGTTTTTTGTTGGAAATCATGTGCTTACGCAGACGTATTAAACTTTTCCGGGTAAAAAGAGTGGCCTCAAACAAGTGACACGCAGTGTGTATAATGTGTTTTTGAAAATGGGATTGGTAAGCTTATTAACATTCCTCCTTTTTCTTCTTTTTTTCGTTGACTCTTCTTTGACCCTGAATCGAACAAACAAAAGATGCGAAACGGGATAGGGAAGCATTGGGAAGGGGAATCCGCCAAGTTTTTTTTTTTGTATGCTTAAGAATTTGAGGAACAATAAAATGCAAAAGATCAGCATTTAAGAAATTTGTATGCCTAGTTGGACTGTACTAGATTTCCATGTAGAGTACCTACTACTGTCCTTATTCCAGGGGTAATATATTATTATTATTATTATTATTTTTATGATTCCATAAACCCCCAATTCGGTCATAAACTTTATCGTTGATTTATACCCACTGAACAAGTGAACAACCTGTTTCACTTAAAACATAATGCGAATGTTTCATTTTCTATCACGAAAATATTTGGACAGCATAATCAGTGATGATGTACAAACTCCATCAGGTATCAAATAAGCACAGGTCGTCTGTTCAGACATCCATTAAATATTTTTATTATTTTGTTTTATATTATTTATTTCCCTAGGTTCTTTCGATTCTTGGAAATGGTTCTGACTTGTTTTCGTAATTTCCCACGACAGAATAAATCCAAGGAGTCAAGATTGACTGGTTCATTAGTTTTATATTCTATTTACTGTTTTTGGCATTGTGAATTTTTAGTTGGTTTTTTGGTGATACCAATAGAACTTCCTGAGCTATACTGATTGAACGTGATTAAAACTTTTTGAAATAAATCGTCCGAATTTCCAATGTTTCATGTTTGTTACATTCAAATGAATCAAAACGTTTATTTGCGCAACTGAGAATGATGGTGTGAAGAGGTGCCGTATAGCAGCTTAAGATTCACAAAATATTCCAAATGAATTATTAACAATTTCTTTTTTTAACCTCGTTATAAACCACACAAAGTTATGTATTGTTTAGAAAGTATGAGTTCCATCACATCTTAATTTCCAGACAAAGAATATTTCAAAAATCACTGTTTTTTCCCATGCGAGAATTAGTTTAGGATATGTGATGAAATGTTGATATGGCAAGCCGCATCACCTCACTATCGGATTTATTAAAATGTTACAAAATTTTGACCGAACCTTGCAGAAGGCATCAATGTGAGTACACACAACGATTTTTCGGGGCTGACCCCCCCCCCCCCCCACTGTCATTTGACCACCATCTTTTAAAAGGGGGTGAAAAAGGTAATTCACGATATCTTGGGAACCACAAATTCACAAAAAAAAATTTTATCAATATTTTTGTAGAGAATTGAAATCCCAAGTCTCACAAACAGAATGTCAGCAAGTTTTTGTAGATAATAGAGTTTTTAAAAATTTTGGTTGTGATCTTTTTTACCATGAAATTGAAAATAAAAAAGTTATAACTAAAAATTGACGGACAAAGTAAAACACCATTAAATGATTTTTGCCTTAAAAATTTGCGTCGATTTTTATTATATTTTTTATTTTCAATTTCTCTGTAAAAATTATCACAACCAAAATTTTTGAGAACTCCATTGTCTACAAAAATTTGCTTAAAATTTGTTCGTGAAACTTATGGTTCTCAAGATATGACCAAGAATTTTTGTGTATACTCACACTGACCGAAATAGTATATTCCCGGAGGGCTTTTTCTAAAATCTTGACTATGCTGGGGCATTCACAATAACGGAAGTTAGATAGGCCATTTTCCTCCTCTTCACGCTGACATTCCCTGCATAATTAATATGTGTTGATGTCCATTCTGCTCATTTCTGTAGCCATTGAGTTGCGAACTATTAGGATTTTAAAAAAGAAGTTGAGATGAAAACTGCTTGGCTAAATTAAGCTGTCTTTTTTTTCTAAGAAAGGCCAATAGCTTCAAGCTTCCTCGTATTTTAGGGCTAGTCTGAGAAATCATAGGTCCAATTCAAAGAACCATGTATACACAATGTGTCCCGTAAATAATGGATAACCTTGCAACTGGGTGCAGCTGGCCTTAAGACCTTTCAGAAATAATAAAACAAAAAAATATTACCCATGTGAAATCCATGTTATGACGTTTTTTAAAAAATAAAAAAAAATTATGACTTTGCTCAAATAACTGAAAACTGCGACCACGAATGCCAGCTTTAACCAGTTGCAAGGTTATCCATTATTTACGGGACACCCTGTATATATGTAGTAAAGTTTTTGTTCACAAAGCTCAAATTTGTATGAAACCTTTGGTGTATCTGTGAATTTCGGTCAATAGCGTTCCAGCTATTTACCAATAACCGTATTTTGAGTGAGACAATATGAAATCGTTTTGATAGGAATAGCAACACACCACCGGGCACCCCGCTATATCATCTTTAGGTTCAGGAACTACTTACTTTCATATTTTTATCCCATTAACAACGGGAAGGTAATTTAGTAAAACCCATCCAAATCCACACCCACATTTCTTATAATTGATTTTTTTCCGTATTCAGCGGTTGTTAAGCAAACATTTTTTAACTTATGTACATACTTCTCTATAAGGCATGACATTAGTGTTGAGCAAGTGCCATTATATTGAAACAAAAATTTATTCAGGTTTGAGTCTCACATACGTTGAGCCAAAGCTTGAATCCGAAATTCCATTTCATCCCATCGAAATTAGACCCCAAAATACGTTCTTGAATTCAATAAGTTTTTATAAGACCCCTCAAACCCCTTAAAATGGACTTTCTGACAATTAATTTCAAGTTTTCAAGCGTATACATGATTGCCAGATTTCTTACAATTAATTGTCTGACAAATTTTGTGACAATTAATTGTAAAACTACTCGGTTGTTAGACATTGTAAGCATGTTTTTCACTGACAGATCTGACAATATTGTAATATTTACCAATCGTGTACACTTATAGCTTAAAGCTAAGTTTACATCAGGATTGGAAGATCGTCCAATATTGGCAGTTTTGTCAGAAGTCTTCAGCAGTGAAGAGACGTCACGAAGTATGGAAGAAAGCTTGGATATCGCGTCGTAAGCAGAAGGGGTTATACACAAAATTCCTTATCGAATTGCGAAGTGGGGAAGGGGTGATCAAAAAAAAAAAAAGAGCTTTCAAAGTAGTTATTTATTTATAAGCTTAATACAAGCAGAACTTAAAACTAAACATAATATTTCTTAAATATAAACTTAAACATATAAAGGTAGAAATTTTCAGTATGGGAGAGTTAGAATAAGTAAAAAAGGAGTAAGAGAAGGATGAGTTAAGAAAAGCTTGTTTTAAAGCAGGCTTACTTATGTTGGGGTTGAAGGTATTTATGTCGTTGGCTTTGCGTAGCATTCGAGTCAAAGGTTCGTTGAGGCCATAATCGGTACGGTGGTAGGCATTGACGGGTGTTTGGATTCAGACAGATCTTTTGGAGAAGAGTAGGGCAGTAGTATCATGGCGTAATTTGAGCGGTTGAAGGTTTAGAAGTTTAAGACGGTCTGCATAAGAAGGCAGGTTATAGGGATCATTCCAGCCAACACCCCGCAAAGCGAAGCGTAAAAATCTGGGCTGGACGGCTTCGATCTATGTGAACTTGATGTGACTTGTTAGGAGAGCTCTAACAAAAGTCATATAAAGGGATTTGGTTACATATGGACAAGAAAATTCTTTTGACCAGCGTTTTACGAACCCGAGTGTTGAGTTGGCTTGGCTTATAACGCTGTCGTAGTGGGAGCGAAAAATGAGTTGAGTGTCACAAATAACTCCCAAGTCGCGAATGGAGGTTACAATAAGAAGAGGCACTCCATTAATCGAGTATTGTCTTTGGGACAAGGGAGGGCGCTTTCGAGTGAAGGTTATGGTTTGACATTTCTTAATGTTTAGCTCAAGAAAGTTCTTTTGGCACCAAGTAAAAAAGCTATTTAAGTCTGTTTGCAGCATAAGTGCGTCGTCAGGTTTAAAAATTTGTTTCGATATTCTCATATCGTCAGCGTAAATTTCTAAATCAGATTGAGGTAAAATCAGCTCAACGTCATTTATAGTCAAAACAAAAATAAGTGGTCCCAAATGGCTTCCCTGGGGTACTCCAGATAATGCATGAATAGGTTTGGAGATACTCCCTCTGAAGAGCACTCGATACTGACGGAAAAATGGAAACAATTTGCAAATTAAATTTCTGTATACTTAAATTTTGGACAAAATAGAATCAATAATGTGTACATTATTGTTTCATTCATTATGGGCGCAATGCACAAATTTCGTAATAAAAAATTTACCAAATCGAAAGAATAAAATGTCGACAAAAAAGGAAAATTAATCAGATAATAATAGAAAACAATTCCCAAAATCGAAATCGCCAAAAAAAATTAGTTAAATTGCAAACACATTTACAAAAATGAATGTAATTTTAGATCAAAACAACGAAAAGTAAACAAAAGATAACCACAAAATAAAAACATTGCAGTTTCAGCTGTGTTTGACAGATTAACCATTTCAACTCATATCAATGAGATGAGTTGGAAAAAGTTACTAAAAGTAACTTTCTGACCCATGGCCCATTACAAACCAAACTGAAAAAAGTGTTGTGAACTCGTAAATAGCTCACTGTATACCTACTTCTTCTGTGGTATTTTAAGACAAGGAGAGTCTCTTTGTTCCTCAGAACTAACTAAGAAAGTTTACTTGTTCTTCAACATAGCATCACTGACAATATCAATTTTCTTAGAATGAATTCAAATTTTTAATATTTGGGTCAATGCATTCCTATTTCTAGCAAACAAATTTAGTTAATTTACCAAAGGTTAAAACAATTCTTGAACAATCCAAAGTACAGAAAGTATAACCCTTATATCGCTTCCGGACAACTTTGAAAAAACATAATGTCTTCCTCAGCTAAATTCAATTCAAAAAACGTATAGGTATCCTTAACCCACTCAACTTGTTATTCACTTCGAAATTGAAAAATTCAAACTTTGAAGGTCTATTCCCATGCCATACCAATTTACGTCCTTTCTATGAACCCTTGCGTGTGCTAGAAAACTTCTGAAACTCCTCCATATACATAATACCAAACCTGCCAACAAGTGTCTCCTTCATTAAACCACTTCGTTTTTGCCACAGCGGCACGTTGGCGGCGACGCCGACAGCACCACCATAAACTTTATTTTCTCTGGCAACCATTCCACTGCATTGCTCTGAACTCTTTTGGATGGAGTATGGAGCGCCTGGGATATATTTAAACATGGTGGCAAAAGATTTAAAACTCTTGTCGCCAGGTTTTATGTTAGAAAAAAAAAATACCCTAAGATTCGATGTTCTACGTGATTTTCGTCGAATATATACTTTGTTTTATCTCATTCACAGGAATCTAACCTTTGTCCTTTTCTCCCATTTATTTTTTTTTTCTACAGTGCCATTGAAATTTGTCAGACATTCAGCGGTAATGGTGGTGGCGGTGGTTCCGGTCTAAGTGTACTTAGAACTTTTCGCCTGTTGCGTATACTTAAGCTGGTGAGATTTATGCCAAATCTTCGACGACAGTTATTTGTGATGCTCCGAACAATGGACAATGTAGCAGTATTTTTCTCACTGCTGGTATTATTCATCTTCATATTTAGGTAAGTTGATGTTCAAGTTCTCAAAAAAAACAATTTGTTAAAGTATTTTGGTTTAGCAATGAAAATCTTTAGATATTTGACTAATATAGAAAAACGTATTTATTTTTTTTTTTTGTTAAATTATTTTTATGTTTGAATTTTTTTTTTATTTTGGAGGTATATTAACTATACCTCAATAAAAAAGGGTCAAACGACAAGAAAGTGATATACCTGTAGATATTTGAAAAATCTAAACGCTTTACACATACTTATTAAGGTTGAATTATACTATAAGTATTTTTTAATAATTCTTGGAGTACTATAAACATGTTTGCGACGAACGCAAAGTAGACTGACAATTCAAAAATCGCTATATTTCCTTCCATTTTGCATTTTTTTATTTTATAATTTTTGATTACAGAAATAAATTAAGTGTGGTGGTGCTTTTAGCAAAACTATTTACTCCCGCAGATTCATTGAAATAACTTCAACTCAAGAAGACGACTTAAATCGAAACAGGGTAATAACGAACCTGAAAATATTTTTTTACCAGGAACAAAAATTTAAAAAAAATATCAATCAAAATCTGTATCTAGCTACTTCAACATTTTTGTGAAGGGTTTGAATTCGCAAAAATAATAAAAATGTATTCCCTAATAAAATAAATAATAAAACTTTTGAGTGCAACGCCGTATATGAACCAAAAGCCGACAGCAAGTTTTAGAGTGGATGTATGTATAACTAATAAATCATCACCTTGATATAGAGGTATGCGCGTCGTGATAGCGAATTGCGAAATCATAAGTCCGACAGGTTTTTACTGTCATAATAGCCTTTGGTGGAGTTAGGGGACTTAACATTATCAGATTTGTATATCAACGGTATATAATATATACCATCCATCAGTGAATTTATTTCTCATTCATTACTCTGTCATTTGTCCTGGGTCCAGAGACTTTAAATCGAATCCGACTTGAAACTTTCTTAAGGTATGACTCAAAACAAATGTTTCAGTGTGGGGAGTCTAGCACTCACGCTTAAGGTTTGTAAATATCAACGCTAGTTTGAGTACCGGATTTTTGTTTTTGAGCGTACCCAATAAACATAATGCAACCGTTTCTTAACTATAGTAAGAGTTTCAACGTATTACACGTAACATGCTACATGTAAGGCCACGTTTAAGTGTACCATACTGCCAGCATAGATGTTTGCTTACGCCTGAAAAAAACTTCACAACAAGTACCACTTAAAAACAAAAACGATCTCATGTCAGTATTCACATAATTCAGAGAATTTTGTATAAGAATTTAATTGACTCGATAGCACTTAGAAACTAAAAAAATTCTATACAAATTATCGATAACAAATTGGTTCCTAGGCTATGATAGCATCATCTCTAAAGCTAACCGCAGCTCAAGGAATTTTCATGGCTTATTTTGTATTCCGGAAAAAACTGTCTACCTCCGAGTTTCTTAGCGCGAATAAAAACTGTATTACCGACTTGAAATGTCACTTTGTTTTTGATGTTCATATGGAAACCTCAAAATAGTTTTGAACTATCGATCCAAAACACTTTTGTTTGGATGTGAAACAAAAATATTAGTTTGAAGCATGGAAGTTTAAAGGTTTTGCTTATCGTGACTTGTGACAAAAGTAAGTCCCAACACATAAAATAGAAAATTGGAGCTTTTGTCATTTCGTTTTATGGAAAAAAAGAGTGTGAGCAATATTTGAGTATAGTTCTATTCTAACTAAATAAGTGCGCCCTTATTAAACTACTATCGAAACAATTTTTTTGTCAAATAAAGATTAAGACTCTTTACATCCACTACCAGCACCACATTTTGTTTATTGGAGTTTTTATCTTTATCAACGATTTGTATTCTTCTTTTTCTCATGTCGTTTTCAGTTGGATTTCCGGACAGTTTTGATATCAATCGAATTTGAATAAAATGTCTTTCCAATTTTACCAACAAACTACCAAATTTCGACATTTCAGAAAATAGCTTCTTCAAAAATGTATCACTTCTGAGAGCAGTATCCAACGAAAAACTTTTTACTAGCTGTGTTTTTTTCCAATCCAACAAGGAACTGAACGAACAAAAAAAAACATGTCAAAAACGTGTTAAATGCAACAACATCAATCCCCTACGGGCGCATAGCTTAGCTCAGATAATTTTCGGGGCTCAGCTTTAGCGCGGAGAAAAACTCTATTACCAGCGTGATTTACATACTTGCTATCGATAGTTTGGATGGCATCGCTCCGATATAGTTTTATTCCACCCAGTTAGCTCCGTTTTCTTCTTCTACTACTCTAAAAGCCTTCGATTGGCTGCCCGAGTAATGTTTTCGGAGACTTTTTCATTTTCCCCTACTAGGGAATCAACTGAAAACTTTCAGTAGCATGTTCGAAGAAAATCCCTTTAGTGGTTTTAGATGTGCGCGGTGTTACAAACAGACACTTTCAACACGTTAAAACCTCAAACGTTGATGATCACACGACTTTAAAACATCCGATGTTTGAAAAGAGCTAATTTCGTCAATATTTGTTGACAACAAAATTAATGTGAACTGACTTTAGCAATTTATGCAGTTTTCGATTGGTAATCCCGAAGAACTCTGTCAAGTTAACAAAGTATCAAATTACATACAAGGATCGCCACAATGTGAATGGATTAAACACACCTGAAAATCTCAATAAGTGACATTTTATTTTTCGCCCAGGAAGATCACTTTTCTACATACGTCTTTTATATTTCTCGCCTCTATAATATGTTCACTAATAAACTAATCACAGGGTTTGAAAAGGCCATAGATGGGCTATTTACAAACATCCAGTAAACTTTCCACATTACGTCAACCAACAAGAAGGTCAACGAAGCGTACGTTGAGGTGACAGAAAATTCAGCTGTGTCATCGTTGAAATACAGTAAACGCACTAGCAAGCAGTTATTAACATTTCCTAACTGCACTAACAGGGTGATTACACGGTTAAAAAAAATAATTAGGACGAGACTAGAGACATGCCAATTTATAACAGTTATAACAGTTTGTCGCCATGAAAAGTGGCCCTGGATTGACGCGCTTCGCGCGACTTGAAAAAAAAACTCTGGGTGCCTGAATTATGCCCACCGGCGGTGGGTCCTGGCCTTGCGGGGCCGCAAAAACAGTACTTTTATAAACCAAAACTGTAATAATTGGCATGCCTAGAGTCACTTCCAAATAATTAACCCACTGTCTCCAATAGTAGCGTGAACGTGAAAGTCAAACCATCACCCTGTCATCGCAGTTATGATATGTTGACGTTATTTTGAGAATCAACGAGTTGACTATTTTGCTTGGTAGTCTAACATATTGAACAAATTTTCCACATACGCCACCTCACACGGCCACGTCAAGAAGCGTCATACAAACTATAGCTATATGATAATTGTTTTTAACAAAAAAAAATAAAAATAGGATGCCTTGCTTGGCCTTGATAGGATGGACAGACAAGGTTTTTAAGTAAAACTAAAAGTGCGAAAATTTCTTTGTTTTCACGGAAAAAACGTGGCATAATTAACCAGTTTCTGTGATAGTCAATAATTATGTTTTTTTTAAAACTTCTCATTTTGACTGAGCAATAATTACAAATCCTCATAATTTATACGAAACCCATTGTTTAACACGACTACAGCAATAAATGTCTACAAAAAATGGCATTCACAGTGGTTTAAGGAAAATAGCAATACTAAGGGCCAATTTGTTCACACTCCATTAAAAATTATATTTTAGATTAGTTTATCAAAAATATTCGTAAAAGCATATTCTGTTGATTAAATCAAATTTTAATATCCAATTTTGATAAGCAAACAAAAACCTGATTTTCAAAACTAATTAAAGAGAAACCTCCTCTACGGCTGAAAGTCAGTCTTAAAACGAATATTTTGTCTTTTGAGCTAAAATAGATTTTAAATTTAATGAACAGTTAGTTAATGGGGACAGTTAAAATTAGTAAATGCGACCAAATACCTAAATGAAATTTCGTAAACTCAAATTTAAAATTAATGGAAAGTGAAGAAAGTGTGCCTTAGTGAGATAACAGTTATACATAATATATAAGAATTGGTATTCTTAAAAATGGTATATTCAATTTCTTGTCGTTTTACTTTTTGTTCATAGTTTGTTAACCCATTTAAAGAAAATCTAAGAACCAAAATTTTGTTTTATTTTATTTTATACCTATTATTATAAAGTTACCAATATGTAATTTGAAATTAATGTCATTAAGAATCTACTCTAATATGATCAACTTCTTTCAATTCTCTGTTTCCTAGCCTTCTCTAAGAACTATACCTTCCATATTTGTCTTTATAGCTAAGTCCAATTTTCAATTTTCAAAACCAAACTCCAATAAACTTTCATTCCTTTCCTTCATTTCCCAACCAATGAAGACTTCTGTGCGTGTGAATCCATCACAATCATCGTTTTAAATGGGAACGTTATTTTTTTTAGAAAATTCAATTTCAATTATTAAAAATTGACTTTTTATTTATTTCAATATACACAAAGATTTTTCTGTCATAATCTTACTCTTTTTTTTAATCTTAAAAAATACTTTTAAGTTTCATACTTTTACTCTCACTTTTTCAATGATTAAACCTATTATCACTACTTGCTTCCAAAATTCACTAAACACACAATTTTTCAAGACTTTTTAATGTTACCTTATCGAAAATGTATTCCTTTACACTCACAAAATAATATAAGCAAACAATTTCGCAAATTGTTGATTTGCTCCTTAAACTATTTAAAATTAAAAGCAAACATTTCTTAACACAATTTAAAATAAAAAAATGTCTATCTTTCAAAATAATTGTTCCGTTTAATTTTAATCATTCACATAACACATAACGTATACATCTCTTTATATGTGTTAGCTTTATTAAATTATATACAAATAGATAAGTAATTTATTTATTTGAATTTTCTTTTGTGTAGCAAATTATTTGATTAGATATAATTGTTACTAGATTTAGAAGAAAAGCTAAATATATGAAAATAAACAAAATACAAAGTAACCTTGATGCAAAATAATATTAAAATTTCTGGACACTCAGAACTATTATGTTTGCGTAGAAAATTTAAATTAAAGCTATTTACAAATTTATTTAATTTTTTTTTCACTATAAGAAGCTTAAACTTTCTTCTTCAGAGTTTACTATGTTTCCATTTTCAGTTTTTGTATTTTTGTTTGTATTTAATTTTTTTTTTTTTAATTAGGAAGAGGTGCCAATGCGCATCACTGTCGACATACTTACACTTAATGGCAAAATGACATTGAAAATGGAGTGAAAAAAACTGGCCTTAGCCCTACTCTCATTTTTTGACATATTGCACCGCGTTTACCCAACTTAGAACGTGTAATCAGAGAGTTTGTGGAAGGCACAAAAGGCTGAAAGGCCCTGGATGAGATAAAACGTTTTTGTTTCATAAGACAAGAAAACTCGTTTTGTTTCAACACACATTAACTGAGAAACAATAAAGCAAACATAATATTTCCACTTTTCTGTTTCGTTGCGTGTATATTTCGTCTTGTATTGCATATCGTGTATTTTCGACCAAACAAAATTTTCAACGAGAACTTCCAAATAATTTAATCGGCAGTGGGAAACAAACAACTACCACTTAATTTTGTTTCTGAAAAACAAAGTTCCAGCCATCGATAACGAAACATGTTTTTCTGTTTCGCCTTTGATTTTGTTTGGGTTGCACCATAAGGACGTGTGTTATTATCGACATCGACGCTTACTTAAAGCAAAATGTTTTAATTTGGTGTGCCCTGGCCGTGTACAATAGCCATGTATACCAGTCATAAAAACATACAAAACAAAAACATATGGTTGTTGTGTTTTGGTTCATATAAGAATCAATGGATTCTTGTTTCATAAAACAGAAAATTATGTTTTGACTAATGATGTGTATGTTGAGCCTAAGAAAGAGATTACTTGTTGAAAGTTCCTATACATGTTGTCTACACAGACAAATTTGTATTTGTCCTATCAAAATTAAAACACAAATCGATTTTGCTTGGATACAAATTATTCAAAAGAATTTCATTCTGTACAATCTCTCTTAAAAGTTTTAAACAATCAACAATAGGAATTTAAATAAATTAAATTTTGTATTAAAAGTTGTTTATTTATTTCTACTATACTTATTTTTAAAATTACTATTTTTGTTTAAACTTTATTACCTACACAATTTAATTTTTTTATTTTGTTTCTTTTTAATTATTCTCTTTCTATCTTTCCTCTTCTACAAATCTGCTGTAATTATTATCAATAATTAATCTAAACAAATATAAACCTTTAAATTTAAAAATTCAATTAAAATAAAAAAAAAACAAACAAAAAAACTATGTTTGTAACTCATAAAAACAATTCGCAAAAAATAAAAACCAAAATTTAGTATCCTCGGCATGAATCTGTTTGGATGTAAATTCTGCGAAGAAGTTAAAGGAGAGATGGTATGCGATCGCAAGAATTTCGACACCCTTTTGTGGGCGCTCGTCACAGTGTTTCAGGTAGAATACAGATTGAAATTTATAAAATTAAAATTTTTTCTAATCAAAATTGCTGTTTTTTGAATATTTCTGTTTAAATAATTTGTTTTGTCTGGAATAATTTTTTTTCTTTGAGTTATATTTTTTTTTTCGTAAAGTTAACGTGTAAATGGACTTGTATTTATTGTGGCAACCGAATCAGCTGTACATACAAAGTTTATTAGGTGTTAATACTAAAAAAAAAACATTAACCATAAACAAGCATACATTTTAATTTGAAATCTATTTTATTAGTAAGAATGCTTTTTAGATTAAATTATTATTTTTGTAAAAAAATTCTTTCCGACATTTCTCGGAGCATATTAATAGGGTACCTCTTGTAAAGTAGATTTGTAAAAAGTAAAACATAAATATTTGTCTTATTAAAATAGATTTGCCTGAGGTAAAAGTTTTTAAACTTAATCAATTAACATGTTGAAGAGTTGAAAAAAGGCTAAAAATATATTTTATGTATTTAAATATTAAATACATATGTATGTATGTATGTCTATTTGTAGATATGTGTATAAAGTTTAACAACCATAATCAAATAAATAATAAAGCTTTAGGTTTTTTTTACGTAAATAGATTTCATGTGCACGTTCATTGTTATTTAACATTATTATATTAGTTTAAAAAAAAAAAAAAACAGTCATTGAACTATCATGTGGCCATCTTTTAAATCAGGTAAGGATACATGCTTGACAATTTCGCTATACAAAATAGAGATTTGAAAAGTTTAATGTTGCTTATTTGTTTAAAAATTTAGTGCAAGTGCGTTAAAAATTGTTGCAATGTTTGATGTTACAGGAAAATTATGAAAACTGATAAATATATAAATTATATTTGTGAAAAGTGGTAATTATATTTTATTGTATCTTATATAAATGTTATTTTCCTGGTTATGACTCTTCAGACATAAAGTTCAATTAATAAATGATGAAAAAAATTCTAAAAATCTTGATATCGTATAATAAAAAAAAATCATACTCCATCGCTTACTACTTAGAGTGAAGTTAACAAGGAAGTGTGAATTATTTTTTTTTTAATTGTGACTTCACAATTTGAGCAGAGACTTTTCTTGAAATGCAAATTTTGACCCTTTTTATAAATATAAAAAAACAGCACTTCAAAGTTCACAGTAAAGTAAGTAAGTACTTGGTATAGTACAATCGATTACCCCCACTATTTGATGAAACTAAAAATCCGAAATAGAAACGCAAAATTAGAAAAAAAAAACCCTAATTTCTGTCGTGGACCTATTGGTTTAGGTGAATATTATTGCTTACTTTTACTTCACAGACGTGTCCACTGACGTTCTGATGGTAGGTACCTATATCTCAACGAGCACTGAAATCAATCTTAACCCTACACCTCCACACGCACAAATTTCATGAAAGAAATTATTTTATGAAATCAATTTCAGATTTTTTTTTCTTACCATCTCTGTGTCAATAAATGAAGAAATAATTTGAAGTCTCATGTCAGTTCAAATGACTGTCGACCAATTTTCACCTTTACATGTAGGGTTAGGAGTTTGAATTGGAGTTCCAGGCAACTGTATATACAATAGGTGTTGTTTGCTCGCCAACCTGAATAAAAAAAGATTCCATGCCATAATTTGGCCACTGAACGCAACAATAAAAATGTCTGCAATCATTGCTGAAATAAAGATAGAAATAAAAATTGCTAGTGGAGGCGCAGAGTAACATATCGTTTTGGAGAAAGTAAGATTATTGAACTTGATATTTCAAAAGTGTTTAATGGAGTTTGGCATCAAGATCAGTTATTGAAATTATGTACGTTCGGTAACTTCTAAGCTGGATTAAAAATAACCTTTCAGACCGATCAATACAAGATCAATGGAACTGATTCAGGGCTCCGTTTTATCTCCAACTCTTGTCCTTATATTCGCAAATGATCTTTTTGGAGAAACTTCAAATCCATTAAAGATTGAACTAAATATTACGCAGGCGGCATAGTTTTCTCAGTTTTTCGCTTTGGAGAAGGTAAGATTCTTGAACTTGATATTTCAAAAGCGTTTAATGGAGTTTGGCATCAAGATCAGTTATTGAAATTATGTACGTTCGGTAACTTCTAAGCTGGATTAAAAATAACCTTTCAGACCGATCAATACAAAATGAATGGAACTTATTCAAGGCTCCGTTTTATCTCCAAATCTTGTCCTTATATTCGCAAATGATCTTTTGTTTGAAAGTTCAAATCCATTAAAGATTAAACTATTACGCATGCGGCATAGTTTTCTCAGCTTTTCATATTCGTTTTAAGTTTCACATCTTTTTCCTTCAAATATAAAACAACAACGTTTTTAATTGCATTGATATTGCAATATTTGAAAGAAACTATAATTTCTACTAAAATTTGAAATCATTTTGGCCATTCAACAAGTGAAGGGTGCTGGAAAACTCGACTATTCTAATTTTTGTTTACATAATTTTATTCAGCAACTTTTTATATAACTCTAGAAATGGTGCGATACCGAATGTATTTCCTTACAGATTTATAACAAAATCCTACACTTTTATAGTCAAAGATCTCCGACAAATCATAATTCTGTTTTGTTGCTTAGTTTTAATTCACAAAATTCTACACAAAATGGAAACACATATTTGTTAATAGATATTTCTACTTGAAGTGAACTAAATCTGTGACACTCATTATTTTGATAAAAAGTGTGCTATTAAAATAGCCAGTTGCATTCCCGCCCATAAACAGTTCCACTGTAATAATCGTACTTCTAGATATACACATCAGTTACGAAAGAGACTGAATTTATGTTGTTGAAAGCACAAAAAATCTGAATTTGCAGTCGAAAGTTGTTATGTCAAAGGCTATCTTTTACCTAAAGGATTTACATCAAAACGAACTTTAATTTAATAGAACTTAAAATTAAGTGTCAGTAGCTCTGGTGATGATATATGTAACTAAATCAGCAATAAAATACAGCAACACTATGCAAAGTTCAATATTGCGATGGAGAATTCTTGGAACATTTTTCTAAGTCAAACTTTTGATTTAAAAACTCACTTATCAATAAACAATTATTAGTTCTTCTATGTAATGAAGTGCGAAAATCATAAAGTTCAACTTCTATGTATAGTACTTCAACATTTCCCTCACCACTATCAATTTATTCTGAATTTGCAAATGAGGATTTTGGGCTGAAAATTCAGATGTAACGTAACTTACTTTTTATGGCAGCTAGCCAATCAGAAGTTCCAAAAATTCAGAAATCTGAAAATTCAGACCTAATGCGTTGAACGCTCCCATCTTTTTAAACCACACTACTAGAATATGGAATTCTTTAAGCTGGCTACACACCACACGATGTTTGAGCTTGTGTTAGCGCATTTACCATGAACATCGAAGATTAGTGTGACAAGTCAGTCCTATTTTAATCAACGCGAACTAAATCTATAGCTCTTTGATTCTCTTGTTCGCGGCAGCAGGGACTATGAACGTATCTTTAGTTTTGATGCAAAATATACTTTTACAGCGGTTTAATTATAAGTGTTGGATGCTATTGTCATCATCGTTCATGTTGAGAGGATTAAACACTAGTGAAAAATTATTGTATAATTTCTCACGTTCTGCCAATGTTCACCCGAGTAAGAACAACCTCTGTTCACATGAGGGTTGCAAAAGCTTAATTCACTTCTTGGCTTAAGATTGGCTTTAATTCACAAGCTAGTGGCTCACTTATGAATTGAAAAAAAAATAATTCATAAGCTAGTTAGTGAGTTGTGAATTTAAAAATAATTAATTCATAAGCTAGTAGCAGATTTGAAAATTTGTAAACTTGTTTTTAGTGCATAATTATAAAAGAAAGTGGTTTTGAAGCTTTTGAAGAATTTTTGAAGAATTCTGAGTGAATTGCCGTTTATAACCAATTTAAATAAAAACCAATATTAATAATTTTTTTATGTAGAGCACCCATTAACTTATGAATGAAATTGTTTTTAATTCCTAAGTCACCAACTAGCTTATGGATTAATTTTTGTTTAGTTCATAAGTCACTAACTAGCTTATGAATTAAATTTTGTATGAATTAAATATCTTTTAATGCATAAGTCATCTACTTGCTTATGACTGGATGTTTTTTTTAATTCAAAAATTCGCAACCATGGTTCACATCAATCCTTGCGATTCTGCAAGAGTGAGGTGCAAAGTGGAAGTGGCGTAGTGTTGTGGGGGGCAAACAATTTTTTGTTTACATGATGGAAAGAAATATAAAACAAAACGTTATACAGTGTGATTGGCATAAGATGTGACAAAAAGCTAGAGAGTTTAGGTTGAGCCGAGTCGAGAAAAAAATCATATGGGAGGATGTCTATTCTCCCCTTCTATAAGCCGGGAGGGCTAAAACTTAAAACAGAAATAAATTATTAAAAAACAAAGGTAACCCCAACTAACAATATAACTTGTGTGAGGGTTTATCGAAGCTATTTTCAGTTTAGCAAAATTGCTTGTATAAGGCCTTACAGAAATGCATTTGGCCCACCTGAAAAGCTCAAAAGGCTTTTAAACAATCATGTACAGGTTGATCAGAGATACTAAATGTCTTTCCTAAAAGCCTTATAGAAACAAACAATAATCAGTTATCAATATAACAAAAATGTGGCAGGTTGTTACTTTTTCTAGGCAAACAATTAACAAGTCTTTGCTGCAGGCTACGGTTTGTGTCAGAAAGTACTGGGAAAGTTTAAAAAAAACTGAGATAATTTCCTGAAATTGAATGTATAATTATTATTAATAATAGAAAAACATTTAACTTACTTGATGATTTTTTTGGGATTTGAACCAGGGATATGCTGGTTGAGAGTCAGGTGTCTTACACATTACGCCAATCTGCTATATGCCAACCGAGTACCAAATTGGAACCAGTTGAACCCGAAAATATCTTCCCAAGAACTTCGTTGAGGCTTCCTAGATAAAATTAACTACATAGTTCAAAAATACGGTGACCATCGGCCTTTTATTTGCAAGTGATTGTCTTTTGTAAGTTTTGTTAATCACCCATTCTTTTACATAATTCGATGAATAAGTTGCAGTGATCAGGCTGCGGGTCCGGGAATCAGACTAACTTTGGTCATATTTAATATTTATATATTTAATATTACAATGTGCGATACACACAAAATAAAAACAACATTAGTTGACATAACTTCCCTGAGACAAACTTATCGAAAAAAATGCATTTCGCGCATTTCTGCCTGACAGTTCAAAAATTATGCTTGTGTCGGGCTTGTGCTCATTAAACTAATACAAACAAATTTGCTGTTTTAACTTTGCTGAGATAAACTTATTGAAGTAAATGCTTCTCGTGCATGTGCTTGAAATTATGCTTCTATCAGGTTTTCCTACACAAAACCTTTCGAATCTGTGGGTTTTCGGATTTAATTCCAAACAATTAATAGCTTCTTTAAAGCTTTTCTTAGCAGGCTTCACATAAATTCTTGGAAAGGGCTTTTTAATCGAAGCTTCTACTTATCTTTTATTTCCTGTGCTTCTATATGCGAATTTCAGGAGGCCTTATCGAAAAATTAAAGAAACTGTTCACATTATGCTTGCATTAAATTTCAAATTCCACTTCTAATAGGTTTAAAAGAAGCTGTGTACGAAACCATAGTTTCGAAAATGCACAACTTCGATACAAAAACTGAATACAAGTTCTATAGAAATAATAACTTCAAGAAATTGAAAAATTGGACCTTATAGAGGAAAAATTGTTAGTTGGGACACTTACAATGCCGTGCTATACTTTTTAGTAAAGCTCGAAATCTCTTCTTTTATTTTATTTTTAAATATAAGTTTTTTTAGTGAACAGTCATCGAAAAATTAATTTTCAAAATCGAAATTTTAAATCATGACGGTTTTGGAACATAGAGTGCGATTAGGAAAGAAAATATGGAAAACAAACTGCCCTGTGAGTCTTAGGCCAAATTTCGTCAACTCATTTTTGACTTTATTCTATTCCATGTTTGTTATTTCAGCAAGAATTTCAATGCTTAAAACAAAATCGTTTCGTTTCAAATTTAGAACTGTAAACATGGTTGCTAAAATATAGACCATGGAGAATTTACATACTCAAATAAAAGAAGAGTCATGACCCAAAAATCGTCGTGTTTTAGCAATTTGCTAAGGCTACTTCATCAACCTGAAGAATATATTCAGTCAAATGCCTTGATATAAAATGTATTCAATCAGTTTTCATAGTTTACCTAATATGTTTCGATTTTCAACTTAGCATGGTTTCATTCCTCTTAAATATCTATATTTTCCATTGAAAATTCGCTTGAATTCAAACATTTTCTTATTTTTAAATACTTTTATTGCATTTGTACTTTTTCCTTTTTAATTTCCTCACTTAATTTTAAATTTAAATATAAAAATTCTATTTGATTAACTATTGAAATCTCCCTTGCCAGTTTAAATAAAACACTCAGATAACCAAACACACCTAAAAAAAAAAACAATTTCATCATCCCAACCACAACTACTTTATACTACTTTATCACTACCCACTGTTATTTCTTCTAGCATATAAAAAACAATTAATTTATTCAAAAACCTTGGCCGTCTTTCGGTAAAAAATTAAATATACAATTTTTAAGTTAAGTCAACAAAATCATTATTTTTAAACAGAAGAAAACAAATAACTATTATTACTCATTGCCTATATAAAATTTATATTACCTAATACATAACAAATAGAAAACATTAATAAATTATTTTATAAAACCAATTTAAAAAAAAAATCAAGAACAAAAATAATCGCTTTGAAAAAAAAAATAGAAAAAGAAACATAATATACATAAATATATACTATACATACAGCATACTTGGCATGTATCTATTTGGCGGTAAGTTTTGTAAATTTATGGACGAGTCTGGACAAGAAAGGGAATGTACTTGTCCTGAAATAATCAACAAGCATCCACTTTGTGAATGTGATCGCAAACATTTCAACAACATTTTATGGGCCACAGTTACAGTTTTTCAAGTAAGCTCTACATCAAAACAAAAAATTTCTTTTTTTATTTATTTATGTTTCATGTCATTTATTTTGAGAATAAAACTAAATCAAAATATTTTTTAGGATTTTTTTTAAACATTATTTTTCATAATTCTTTAAAACAATTACAATTTGACTGATTAGTTTTAACATTATGTACATAAATACGTTCATTCTGTTTATAGATTTTTTGTTTGTGTTAAATAAATATTCTACAACAAAACATTACCCAAACAAGCAACTATAAAACAAGTAGGTACTCTGGTTATACAACTATACACTAAAATCCGATTGTTAATATAAGACGGTTTGTACTTTTTTCGATATAAAGTAAAATTGCTTGTATGTGAAAAAAAAAACGTCTTGAAGATAAATTAAATAAAATCTGATGTTCGACGCGGAATACTGACACTCTGAAGGGCCTCTCCAGTTAGCTCGATGATAAGCTAACTGCCTCCAGTTACGCTCTCCTAGTTGTTGGACTCGAAGACACTACGAGTCATATTTCTAAATCCATTCTAAAGTATGTATGGCTCAGTTTAGACAGCTCTCTGTGCAACTTTAAAACCTTATTTATGAACATTTTCTATCGATTGTTTAACTTATAAAGACTGCAATTGGTTTCCCACCTGGTTGAGATGACAGATGAGGGCTTTCAAGTTAACGTAGATACTTATACTTATATGCTTATAACAACACGAAATGACTAGGCGTGTACAAAGCGTTGATTTGCATACACACACACGTCCATTATATGTCAATTAAACTTCTCAGACCAGGTTTCATAACGATAATAATCATACATTTTTGTGCGATTAACCCTGGCACCCTTTTTCTGTCTGTGTCTTTATTTTTCCTTTCCATATACAATATATATTTTCTGACTCACATCTTTTAAAGTGTGGCTATCGCGTTCTTTATAAAAATCTACAACTTGAAATTGCCCGTCGCTTCCTCTTATGGCTCGCTTTAATTACCCGCTTCCAGTTTGAATGGCAAGATTTCATTTTACACAACACAAAGAACGCAATAGAATTGTTAAACCAGGCTTTTAAGCTTCAATACCTCATATAAGCAGGGTAATTGACAGCATATTTGTTATTTTGCCCTCGTGCAACCTCACCGATGACAGATCGTCGCTCGTTGAGTTCTGCCAATGATTAAATAGATGTACCATTCGATGATTCGTGTAGATGTACCATTACACAGACTTAGTTTATCCTGCAAATAAATTGAATCCGAGTTAACACAGAAACAATTCTTCAGTGAAGGATTAACATTAACTTTTAATTGTTAAACATCTATCGAAATCGAAGTTCAACACACCCGTTACTATCGACCCGTTACTATCGACATCGAGATGGCGTCACTATATTAATCACCCTTAGAACTTCGATTGATTTTTGACACGAATCTATCAGACTGTTCAGATATTCTAAAGATAACCGACATAAAAACATGGAGTCATATCGGATTTAACTCCGAAAGTAGATATACTTATATCGCACTGAAATACTTGGCTGTTAAAGTACTGCAATTGCAATACCTATTTGTACTGCTTTTAGAAACCCCGTATTGCCGTACTGCCAACATGGCCAAAGTACTGCTTTTTGTTCCGGAACTACTTTTCCATACAAAATCTTCAAAACGATCATTTTCATTATTCCTAATGCTCTCTTAACGCTGTTCTTCTCTCATAGCGCAAAAAAGCCAACAGATTTAAAAAAAAAAATGGGAGTATTTCTATGTGAAAAATAATAAAATTTTTAAAACTATCTTTCACAAGATGGCTGTCTCTTGACAGCGTTGTCAACAGAGTTTTAGAGCAATGAGTGCCTCGAAAACACTTTTTTCTTCTTACTGGGTTCAAAGCAGATTGTGACCTAGCAGATGCTATTAACATTAAACTAAATTCTTGAATTTTGTATCCCATATTTTAAAATTTACTAATAAAGATACAGTTTCAAGGTGAACACTCCAGAATCCATACGTTGATGACCACAGTTAAAGGATTTTTTAAAAACATTTCATCAAATTTTATCAAACAGCAATATTTAAAAATTGTATTTTACTGGCATACTACCGTGTACTGCTTTTTTTTTCTTGAAGAACTGCTTTCTCAAAAAATGCAACGACAGCCCTGGTTAGAAGACTAGTTCCTTTAAAGTTGGCGCTGTTGAAGAGGTCACCTCAAGACTAGAACGCTACTGATGGGAAACGAAATTTGTATATGTCTGTGGTCTCCAACACGACAGCAAAATGCTTACGAAAATCACAGCGAAAAAATAACCAGTATGGAAGGGTAATCGATTGCAAAAGAAACAAAAACAAACGCATAACGCGTTTTTAATAAAATAAACAACAAATACAAACACGAATAACTGTCTGGAAATAATATATTGCTACAACTGGAGCTGAAACAGTTGCAAAAGTATCCACATTTTCTATTTTTGAGATTTTGTATTTTAATTTTTTACGTTTTTTTCGCAAGACAAATCGATAAATGTTCGCAATATTGAATTTATCTGTATGCAATATTTTGACAGCTATTCCGGCTCGAGTTCCAGTTGCAGCTCCGTCCACATTGAGTTGAGGCGGTAAAACTCAAATGGCACTTTTCCGCACACAATTGATGGTTCGGGCAATAAATTTTGTCCGAAAAAAGAGCTGAAACTTTTCAAAAAAAATTCGCAAGTATTGTCAATATTGTTGATCGTTTATGATGTCATTGGCTTGAACATATCAACAAAGTAAGAAGTGCGGAGGTGTAAAATCTTTCTTACGGCGAGGAGGCTATTTGGCGTGTTACACAAACTTCCAATGGATTGCAGATATGAACAAAATATCACCACATGCTTAAAAACGCTCTCTGTTTGACTGAGCTTTTATACTCAAACCAAATTCCGGACAGGTTCAATTCTTCCAATTGATACCACCAATGTCCACTCAAATTATCATATATGTAAGTGATTTTAGTCAACCACGAAGTGAACATTTCCGTTGAAAACAATCGTCAAGCTGAAGCTTGGTGTATTTAACACGGCCAAGGTTGAAATGTACGAAAATAGCATACAGCGCTAAAATATCGATACGTTCCCGTAGGTTAGGTTAGGTTAGGTAGTAAGGGGTGTGCACAGCATGAAGCTGTTGCGTACACGGGGGCCTGCTGGTCCATTGTGATCCCCTGTAAAAGTAAAAATTTAGCATCGATGCTCCTCAATTCTGTCGATTAGCGTAGACTGGCTCGTTAACGAACCAGCCTGTGCTATCTATAAATTTCCTCATGCTTGCCATTGAGACCTGTGCTAGATCATCCAGTTCTCCAACAAACCTGTTTCCGAAATGACGGAGTCGGCTGGTTTGGAGGTTCGGACAGTCGCAGAGCAGGTGTTTGATGGTCTCCATTTCCTCCTCATCCTGACAGCTCCTACAAAAATCGGGTGCAAATGCCCCTATTCTGTTAGCCATTGTGCCAATGGCGCAATGACCTGTTAGTACGTTCCCGTAAGAATGTAATGAGCAACATTTCTAAAATTGTTCAGGACGGTGTTCACATTGGACTGACTCATCCGATTTTTTTTTGACGTGAATCCAACTTGGTTTGTTCAGACACAAACTAATGTGAACACATCGGACTAACTTTGACGTTTAGCAGTCGTTAAAACAAAGCAGAAATCTGTGCAGTTTGAAAGATTAATTACAATTTTTTCACTTGCACAATGTAAATCTTCTTTAATAAATATGTTTCCAATTGAAAAAAATTATATTCTGTAAGATTTAAGTGCCAAAGATAAATCACAGACAGAGAAAACAGGTGTCACAAAAGAAGACGTCAAAAAAAATCCACTGATTTTTAAATAATTTAAAAAATCCTGCCTTTCCTGGCCATCTCTTTCTCACAATGAAGTGGAAGTGAGCAAAAGCACAGAGAAGTCAAAAAAAATCGGAGGAGTCAGTCTAATGTGAACACCGTCCAGGAAACGAAAAAAACGTCTTATTCATTTATTTATTTGTGTATTTTATTGGAAGAAACAGATCTCGAAATTGATTTTCAGCCTACAAAACTTGATATCATTGCAAAACAAAAAATTTAATCAGATAAGAAGTTTTTGTGGCTTAGCACATTTTTGCGGTCAAGACATTGTCGCTTGATACAACAGTAAATCGCACTTAAACCATTGACATGGTCACAAAAAACACAAGATTGAAACAAATAGTGTCGTTTAATTCTTTATTTATTTTTTGGACAAACAATAAAGCTAACAAAATTTAATAAACTGAAATAAATACGCTGAAAACTGATGAGACAAAAAACAACAAACAAATCAGAGCACAACAGTAGTCTATTTCATATGCAAATATTTCAAATCAAAGACAATCATGTCTGGAAGGGAATATCTTAAGTGACAAAAAAGGGCCAAATTCTAGTTCCAAAAGTGTTCTAAGCAACAATTTCGATTAAACTAAGCGCCATGTAACAAAATTTTTGTACGTAGATTTTGTTGCATACGACAATGAGCTTTACTCAACTGTATAACTATTTCGGCGGGTAGTACAAATTTCATAAATCATCCAGTGAGCACTCTTGGCGGTTACTACAATTTTATTTTCTCTCTGGTTTCCTTTGTATACATGATAGGGTAGCCGAACCCAGACCAAAACGTGGCGCTTAGCACAAAGTATAATTTTACGTCAAAAAGTCATTTCCGAAAAAAGTGGAGCTTAATACATTCTTATGGGAAGGTATTGATTGATATTGAGCCTGAAGTAAGAAATGTATATGGGGTAATTTAAATTAAGCCTAATTCTACTAAATGTATTGGCTGGAAAAATTCTATACTCCAGTTTAATATTTGGAACTAAAAGACCTCTTGTTTGATGGTTATCATAAAACAGATCCATATAAAGCCAAAGTTTTATTTAATTTTGCCATTACCTTTGACTCGAATTTGTTTTTCTCTGAACAAATTGCAGCCGAAATGGTTCCGAGATGAAATCAATATTCTCCAGTATCCAGTTGTATAAAAAACAATATCACTAGAAAATAACAAACCAATTTATATCAAACAACAGAACTACACATTTTCATTTTTTTAGTTGCATTGCTTTATAATAATTTAAACAAAAATAGCTTACTAACACACAAGGCCATAAAAAAAAAAACATTTTGTAAATACAATATAATTTTAATTTTTGTTTATTTATCAAGCTTTGGTTAGCTTTGTATACTTTTAATAGAGTTACAGATTAAATCCTTTGCTAGTTTTATTTAACTTTGATTAAATTTTAGTCAGCAGTTACTGAAAAAAAAAAAATAATGAAAAATTATTTCCTTTTACTATATTTTCGTGTATTTGCACTTAAGCGTTCACTTTTTTCCATCAAACTGTACAAAAGCTTTAAACCTACATACTTTGCTAAATAAATAAGCTGCGCATGCTGTTTTATTATTGAGATTTTATATCTAAACTTAACTTCATTCCAAAACATGTAAAACCTGATTAGATAACATTCATTGGTAAACAAAAATGCAGTAGCGTACACATTATAATAAATTATTTTGTTTTATAATTCGCTGGTAGAACTTAAATCCGAATTTACTTTATTTCTTTGGACACCAATCGTTTTTATCTTAAAAGCAATACCTATTGAATGAGAAATATATAGACACAAACACAGATATAGACATAGATGAGAAAAAACATGTTATTTGACCAAGTTTGCAATGAATTAAGATACATATGTATATAAATTCATGAACATAGAATTTAGCTTAAGATTGTCCGTAGATGTTTTATTTGAAAAGGAATTAGAGTTTTAACTTAAAAACAGCATTTGACATTTTTATTTTGGAATTTTGTTAGTTTTTTTGAGAATTATTGGGAGACGGGTTTTATGTCTAAGAATAGTTAAGAAAGAAATCCTAATCAAATAAATCTACTTTTGTAAAATGAAACTTGAGTTTTCCATTATTTGTATGGTTTGATGTCTTTGGAGATGATGAGGAAAGGGAAAAGTAGATATCAGTGGCTTGGCGTCCATATTAAACGATTCCTGCCATCTTCCCTTTTAAAATTTCAAGCTGCTTACTCGAACCATATTACCTTTTTTCCGAAATTTCGAACAAAATAACTACATTGATATGAGTAAGGCGTTCTCTTCCGGGGAAACATACAATACAAAGGAAAAGAGGGATGCAAACAAAGTAAAGGTGTTTTTTTAGAGGTATATAACTTTGAAATGGAACAAAACAAAGATGATTCTTTTTAAATTGACATGAAATTTACTTTATTCGAAAGATAATCTTCCGGCATTATAATTTAAATATGATTACTGTCATATGACCGCCACGGCTGGCTCGGACGTAGTCTAATCTGGGGGTCCAATTTTCGATGACTTTTTCCAACAGTTGTGGCCATATATCGGCATTAACACGGCGAAGGTTGTCCTCCAAGTGGTCAATCGTTTCAGGCTTATCGATGTAGACTAGCAACTTCACATATCCCCACAGAAAATAGTCAAGTAGTGTTAAATCGCACGATTTTGGAGGCCAACTCACAGGTCCAAAACGCGAAATGATGCGTTCACCAAACGCTTCCTTCAACAAATCAATTGTCGCACGCGCTGTGTAACATATTGCGCCGTTGAAACCACAGCTCCCCAACATCAAGGCGATTCAATTCAGGATCGAAAAATTCATTAATCATGGCTCTATAACGGTCTCCATTAAATGTAACCCTCTGGCCGGCATAGTTTTTAAAGAACTTAGGACCAAGGATCCCACCAGCCCATAAAGCACACCAAACTGTCAGTTTTTCTGGATGTAACGGCTCGGCTGGCGTCTCAACAATGGCTTGCGGATTATCTACAGTCCAATCGTGGTAGTTTTGCTTATTGACGTAGCCATTCAACCAAAAATGAGCTTCATTGCTGAAAATCGGGATCAACAACGATCTCGTTTCGAGCCCATTTTGAACAAGCGTTGAAATGCCAAACCAAACTAAAAATAAATCACTTGACAGCTGACAAAATGGCCGCCAGTTAAAATAGTGTTGCCAACTTTAAGTTTTATACCTCTCAAAAAAACACCCGTATATGCTTGTAGAAAGCGTGTTATTTCATCACCACAGAGCTGTTGATGAATAAAGAGACGTTTGAGGAGAGTATTTTATTTAGTTGTAGCTTGTAGGACAATAGACTATGAAGATGGATACACACATTTATTGTCTCCGAATATCTGAATATCTCACATATGGAATGCTTAGATCCCGGAGCCTTATTTATTTGATAACTATAGCCGAGTTTTTTTGCTAGCCCCGAGGAAATCGATAAAAAAAAACGACGTTCTGCCCTGCAATTTAAACATATTAAATGCAACAACAATTAATAACCCTCGGGCTTAGCTAAGCGCGGAGAATTATCGGGGCTTAACTTAAGCACGGGGAAACACTGTGTTACCGGCGTGAATTGCATACTTTTTATCGATAGTTTGTAGCGAAACTCTATTTTGTTTCTGTAATGGCGTCGCTAATCCCCGATGTCGTTATTTTTCTACCAAAACTCCTCGTGCTTATATAACCTACGATTGCGTTACGCTTTTCCACATCTTATTTATAGTTAAAGCCTAGTACGCTGCTGATGCGAAACGAAAAATCCCATACAAAAATGACACAATGAAATCATAAACGAAAAATTTCGTCCTCCTTTTCGTTTTGCAATACGCTGTTCGATGAGCGAAATTGATAATTGTAGCAGATTATTTGGAGAGGTCTCGGCTCTTTTTTCGCACTCAATTAATTGGCCGGACCATTAATTGTGTGCGGAAAAGTGACATTTGAGGTTTATTCGTGTTTGTATTTGATGTTTCCTTCAATATAACATGGCTTTCGGTGATTTTTTTGCGCTTGTGTTTGTTTTTGTTTTTGCAAATGGTGACGCGTTCAATTGTCATTTTTTCGCTGTGGTCTTCGTAAGCATTTCGCTGTCGTGTTGGAGACCACCGATAAATTTCGTACTAGGCTTAATCTGTTAATTTAACATGGTTGCAGTTAGAAGCCTATAACTTTTAACATTCCAAATTATTTTAGCTTATATTATTATTATTCATTTTATCCAGTTATTTATGCATGACTAATAGCCTTCAGAAAACCTTACCTTGCGTCGTTGTGGATTGAAAGTTTCTCCGGATTTGTAGCACTAAAGCCTAGTACGCTGCTGATGTGAAACAAATTTTTCGGTGGTCTCCAACATGACGGCGAAATGCTTGCGGAAACCACAACGAAAAAATGACAACTGAAAGCGTCACACCAATAACAAAAAAAAACACAAACGCAAACGCATACAAAAACAACACAAAGCCATGCTGCAATGAAAGAAACCAACAAATACAAACACAAAAAAACCTCAAATGTCACTTTTCCGCACACATAATGGTCCGGCCAATTAATTGAGTGCGAAAAAAGAGCGAAGACCTCTCCGAATAATATGCTACAATTATCAATTTCGCTCATCGAACAGCGTACTGCAAAACGAAAAGGAGGACGAAATTTTTCGTTTATGATTTCGTTGTGTCATTTATGTATGGGATTTTTCGTTTCGCATCAGCAGCGTACTAGGCTTAAACACGGAGAACAACGGCGCAGTCCTTAGCAAAAAAAAGCAGTCAACAGGTGTTGCCAGTACTTGTGGTAATCACGAGGGCCAGTAACTTGTTGAAAAAAATGCTGATTAATTGCTCGTAGAGGTATACCGATTCTTTTATGTTTAATGTTATGTTAAATCCTCTTCCAGCAATCCAGAACCTTTCGGACCTCGGGCGTTTTCAAGATGAAAGGTTATCCATAAAACAAATTTAAAGAATGTTGCGCGAAGTAAAATTCCAAATTAAATTATTCAATTTATTCAGTAAGAATTATAAAAAGCTTTAAATTTCTGAAGTAAATATGTTAAATATACATTTTATACAAAAGAAATAAATTTAGGTAGTTAGGTACGTTTTAGTTTTATTATTTAAAGCACAACTTCTCAATATCAAAAGAAATGGTTTCTAGGTTAGCCCTTCTTTTATAATAAAATACTTATTCTATTATAACATATATTTTACTCTTTCTAATGCAGCTTTAGAAATTAAGTTAGGGAATTGCCAGGTGTGGTTACAACTTGAGTTCTGATGGTCGGATATTTAAGAATGAGATCTGAAAATCACAGAAAAAAAAATGCTAAAATTTGGGATAAGTAAAAAATTAGTGATTTTTCAAAAAAAAAAACGTGTCAATTTCAATAATTTTCAATTATAACATTACTTCAAATTTTCCTTAAAAAAGATATTGCATAGTTTGGCTTTTAGGAAAGACTTTATTGGGCAGTTACTATACTTCAAGTTAACTGTTAATTTGAATCCGTATTTATGACTTGAACTAAAAATGAAAAAAGATTTTTCTTTCTTAATGTGGAAAATAGACGTACCAGACAGACGTACTTCCAATTTCAAATTATTCTCGCCACGCCACTGGTATATATCAATTTTTATCTATACCAATTTTTATCTATGTATGACATTTGTCATATTTTTTTCTATATTATATAATCTAACTCTACATATGTGAGTACATTAAACAGTGTTTTAAGCAGAGATTATCAACATGAAGATGAGAATCCTCGACAGCCATTTTAATTTGCCTACAAGCTTGAAATGTCAATTTGCAGATACAAAATGAGAAAGTATGCGTAAAAATCTCACACATAGACAGTACACCAAAACGTTAAAGTATTGCTGCAATTCACATCTATTCATCGACACGAGATGAAATTACAAAATCAACCATATTAACAAATGCGTTTTGGAGAGTAAAACGTACGAAAGATTCTCATCTTCATTATTGAATATCTTTGGTTTTTAGTTTAGGAACATTTAGACCAACTATTCATTCAATTAAACAAATTGTTAATTACTGTCTTAAAATATTACAATTTTAACCAAACTCACGCGTTCTAGCCATTTGTAAAAAATCGCCCTGTGATAAATATAAGCTTAACAAGCTTAGACCTAAAAAGTCTTTAAAATGCAACCTGAATTGTAATTGTAAGGCACTAGTTAGAAAGAATAGAAGGATAGGGAAGAGTTTTTTGTTGACGCAATGGACTAAGAAATAGAAGTTAGTAAAAAATGGTTATTTTTACCAGCAAATTAAAAATTACAATTTTATTTAAATGACCTTGTCCCAGTTCACGTAGATTATTTAGATTTATTACCAATTTTTAAATCATAATTTGTCTTAAAACAAAGATTTATTAATACAAGTAAAATTAAAATTCAGATATTTTGAAAATTTTGAAAATTTTGAGTAGCTGAGCTTGGACTGGCGCACTACGGAATTTCTTTTTAAAATTAAAAAAATCGAAAAAATTACTATTTTGAATTGGGCTTAATAACTATGCCAGTGCACGCTTAAAGCGGGTTTACTTTTTGCCTTGTATGTATTATAATTATATTTAATTTGAATGCTGTACACCCAAAACCAAAAACGGCTATGAATTTAATTTTTGGAGAATGTTTATTCTAAAAAAAAATAATTTTTTTAATTTAGATTTAGTTAAAAAAATAAAGCTTTGACAACTTAGAACCTTTAAGGACCCCCCCAAAAAAAAAAAAAATACACATAGATATATTAAACGAACGTTTATTAGAAACCTCCTGCATACCAAAATATAACCGCCCATTTGTATGACTTCTTTTTTAATGTATAATATTATTGTAATGCTGGTATGAAGTAAATTTTTTAAATTTAACTTAACACACGTCGGTTTGCTGCTACTAAAATAAATCAAAAAGACAAAAAAATGAATAATTTCAAAAGTATTTTTTTTTTTTTCAAAATTTCTAGCTTTTAAATTTGTTTAATTTGTTTTATTGTTTTTAATTCAAAATTTAATTATTATAATGTTCTATTATGTATGTTAATGGTGATAAAATTGTAGATCCTTACACAAGAGGATTGGAACGTAGTTCTGTTTAATGGCATGGAAAAGACTAGCCATTGGGCAGCATTGTACTTCGTCGCATTGATGACTTTTGGCAATTATGTACTATTTAATTTGCTTGTTGCTATTCTGGTCGAAGGATTTAGTTCAGAGGTAGGTAGAAACTTTAAAGTATCTCTGAGATTTTTCGGTGCAGTATGTGAGTTTTGTAACAGAAATTCGTCTATTAAACTGTAAGCTTTTGAGGAATTAAATTGTATAGAACACAGAATATAAATTCTATCGGAGTCACACGCCGAATTCTTCAAAAATTTATCACAGAATCAACTCATAAATCAATAAAAGAATAATCAGTATTATTTTTTTATTATATTATTTTTTTCACTTCGAACAAAAAAGCATTTCCTATAAAAATACTTAAAATTTGGAATTTTGATTTTGTGAGGTGGAAAATCTATCAATTTCTTGGAAGAAATTTCAAGGCAATTATATAGCTTATAACTCTATATAACAAATATTAGAAGACACTTTTTCTTAAGAGCAACAGATTAGGAGAAAATATGCTCAACCGCCGTCAGAACTTTACACCGTGGTGATGTGGAACAAAGTGTTGCCTTGACATTTTTCCAAATAACTGATAGTTTTCTAAATTGAACTAATTTACAATATTTTGGTATTTATTTATTTATCCATTTTGTTTGCCCGTTTCACCAAAAAAAAAAAAAAGATGCACTAGGCAAATTAAGAGTTCTTTTGTATGATGTAAAGAGTGATTAAATTTTAAGGGCCGATGTTGATTTTGAATAAAACACAAATTTATGACGAAATTATTGTCATTTCTTTTTATTATGATAATATTGGTATGGTTCAATTATGTATATGGAACAAAATATCGGCCAAATGGCCACACCTCCATCCGATGGTCCAAATTTTCGATGACGCTGAGGCATAATTGAGGTTCTATGCCGTTAATGTGCCGAATTATCTCATCCTTTAGCTCTTGAATTGTTGCTGGCTTATCGACGTACACCTTTTCTTTCAAATAACCCCAAAGAAAGAAGTCCAACGGTGTCAGATCACATGATCTTGGCGACCAATTGACATCGCCACCACGTGAGATAACACGGCCATTGAATTTGTCGCGCAAAAGAGCCACTGTTTCGTTAGCTGTGTGGCAAGTGGCACCGTCCCGTTAAAACCACATATCGTCCACATCCATATCTTCCAGTTCGGGCCATAAAAAGTTCATTATCATCTCACGATAGCGAACACCATTCACAGTAACTGCCTGACCGGCCTCATTTTGGAAAAAATACGGCCCGATGATGCCGCCAGCCCATAAACCGCACCAAACAGTCACTTTTTGTGGGTGCATTGGTTTTTCGACAATCACTCTTGGATTATCATTCTCCCAACTGCGACAATTCTGCTTATTGACGAATCCACTAAGCTGAAAATTGATCATCCATACTGTTGCCATTTCTTGCCACCATTCTGACCATTGAGGACGCGTTGCTCGATTGTGTATCTTTCCATGGTTCAAATTGAGTTAGTCTGAAATTGAAAAAGGTCAAAAGAAATGCAGAAAAAAACTTGACGTTTAGGTGTGGTTCACATTCAACATCGGCCTTTAAAATTTAACCACCATTTACTTAAGGCGTCAAAACAAAGTTCTGCACTTAAATTCAGCTTTGTCCGATTTTTTTTATTTAAGTTTGTCATATCTTCTAATTTTCCTAAGCTAATATTAAATTCAGTAATTTCAATATATTAAAACCTGATTTGCAGGTTTAAAATTGCTTGAGTTTTATTTTTGAATGTACATAATCGTAAATTAATAAATAAATAAATAAATAAAGATTAACTCAATGATTACTGTTTTTCTTACGTTTTGGTATTTTCAGTTGCAAAACAAATAGGTACATACATTTGTTACACACAACATAACCCTACATGAAATAAAAGACATTTAAATCAGATATGAATAACAGATTAGGATTAGACATGGATTTATTCTACCATCAAATACAATTTTATTATTAAATGATAATCTAAAAAATATCCTAACGAAATCGGACTTGATAGACAAAAATGAAGAAACAATGTGTAAAAATGATAAATTGGTGATAAATTCCATGATTGGTATTAAATAAATATGAACCGAGAAAACAGAAAAAATAAATTATACCGTACCGATAACTCAGAGAACAGCTTAGCCGGAAAATATTTGTTTTATCATATTAATATTCTGAAATTTTCCTCAGCGAAACGAACGTCGGGAACGGGAGCAAAGAGAGTTAGTGAAAAAGCTCCGTGAAGAGACTTTGGCTGAGAACTATAGTGATATAATGTACGATGAATCGCGAAGTACTTCGGATTCGTCGTCAACAAATGAAAGCTACTATGAGATTCGCAATAAGTGGCATAGTGCTGAGGATGTAAGAAAGGTTAGTTTCAAATAATTGTTATTTTATATAAATAGTAATTGTTGTTCGAAAGTTCATGTTTAAAATATGTTAAGAAATATAATATTGCTATCATTATATTTGTGTATTTTCAGCTGAATGATGCGACTGAAATAACAATCGATCCAAAGTGCAATATACAAAAGCAACGCATGCTTCAGCCAAGTCTCGACTATCAAGTCAACGAATCCGGTTCAGCTGTTAAGAAATCATCGGAAAAGGACATAAGTAGGCTACTGGAGGATGATAGAAAAATTTTGAAAAAGGTATGACTATAATCTATCTTTAAAATGTTTAAGTTGTAAATGACTTTTGATCCAAAAGTTGATTTTTAGAACTTTATAATGAACTAAAAAACATACAAAAATGTTTAATTATAAAGATAATTTTCTGCTCTATAAAAAAAATGCGCCTTTTATAAATAAAACCTTAACCAAACTAATTTTAACAACTTTTAAGCCCATACAAAATGTTCATGGTGTTTTGAATAACTTTGATTTAGATGAACGGATAATCTTCAATTCAATCTTCTTCAGTTAGACAAAACGCTTATAAAGGGTGGCGGTGGGCCGTCTGTTGGTTTCTTTTTTAAAAATGCTAGAAAAAAACGCTTCTCATAATTTGTCAACTATTGTTGCTTTATTGAAAACCTTCTGTGTGTCACAAAATTTAAAAAAAAATTATTACTTTTTAGAAGACCTAGTAGAGCTTGTAGATATGACTAAATACATCATATTTATTATGGTACTATAATAAGATAGATTAGATATGACTAAATACATCATATTTATTATGGTATACTTGAAAAAAATCATAGACCCTCAAAATTTAAATTTAATATCTAAAAACCTTTTTTTAATATTTTCAGGCTTCAACGGTTTTTACTCAGTCATTTTCGACCAATTTTAGATTTTTCTACAATTTCGAAAAGAAGAGTTTTCGTCCTTTTTAATTAAATATAATATTTTATGTTCATACAACTAAATTGTGTAATGATTTTCTGGGTTGAATCTAAAAATTACACATTTTTAAGACTTTGAACACCGTTTAAAGCTAAATTTTGGAGCTTCAATTTTAAAGTTCTTTTTATGCTGAATCTATAGATAATTTATTAAAATCGGTCAGAAATTGTAGACGCTATGAATTTTTTAAGATCTTCTCGAGCGTAACTCTTGGAACATAATTACCTATACATAGTGAAGGGTGTTTCAATAAGGGCGGGTAGATGTTGAAATGGAATAAAACAAGCTGTGTGGGTATTAACAAAATTCATTTTTTATTTGAAAGGCCCCTATATGCACTTATGTATGAAATATGAAATGGTTCGAATGCCCGCCTCGGCTTGTTACGGTGGCACGGATCCGAGTGCTCCAATTTTGAATGATTCTTCCGCAAAAATCCGGCCGAATTTGAGCGATGGGCTGTGTTTTTTCACCTTAAGGGTATCGGTCGATTGTGGTTTATTCGCATAGACCTAGAACTTTAGGAAACCCCACAAGAAAAAGTCTAACGGGGTCAAGTCGCACAATCTTGGTGGCCAATTTTGATGATAAAGTTTTATCATTTGGACGCTCAAGTAACATCTTTCCCCTCATAAGATGCTCCGAAAGCGCTACAAGACTTATTTTAGGAAGCTTAATGCACTCTTGAGGAGTTTTTCTAGATTCGTATAAGATTGTTAAAAGCCTTAAATGGCCTAGTTATGGGAGCCTCTTGATCCTATAGAAAGAGTTTTATTCTTCTTATGCGATTATAGACGCCGCTTTGTAAATCTAGTAAAGCTTTCTGAACTCTTCCTATGGGAGTGCGTCTCTTCCTACAGAAGTTGTTAAAAAGAGAAGGAGTGTGTTCTTAATTTCTTTTAGAAGAAGGCAGGCGAATAGTTTTTATGTGTGTTCGTCATTCTCTCATGTCAAAAAATATTGTGTTTTTTGGTGCGAGTATTTATCTCACAAAGTTAAATGACATATTATATTTGTGAGAATCGTGGCATATGTAGGCTAAATTCTTATTGCAATTAAAATTGCATATACTAATTTCCACATTTTCCTTCGAAAAATAACAACGCGCTTCCAAAATAATGCACTTTTAAAATATTTTGTTTTTAATTACAATAAGAAAAAGGGTTACCATTTATTTTTTTGGATGAAAAAATCACTAAGCCCGTTCTCATAAAATTCACAGAATGCGATTATTCATACCGTATTTGTTTCCAATTATTGTCATTATCGTGTTTTTATGACAAAAATTGGATCTTAAGTGGCACAAAATATGACGCGTTGTCAGTCGCTTTTTCATTATTATTTTCTGAAATCTTCGAATATTTGTGTCATTAAAAATTGAAAAAAAACAACTGATTTTTAAAGATGCAATTTTACTTGTGTCGTGTTAATATTCTGCTGCCACAATTTTTTAAATAATGACATAACACAAAAAAGAATGTCCCCGCTCATTCTTCTCTGGTATAGTAGCTGTATACTAAGTTATACAAATCTATTTTTTATACAACTAATATACACAGCAAATAAGAGAAAACAAAATGAATATGACCTATAAAACTTTTTACAAGTTTTGGTCAGAATGGAAAACCAAATAAGATAATTTATTTAGAATATTTTTTTTTTAAGCTAAGGTCACCCTCAAAGTATAATTTAAACATTTTGTTCATATTGGAACATGGCTGCTGTTGATTTATACTTTAATTCTTGTTTTAACATCTCTATTAAATCTTTGGATGATGATGAAAAGGAAAGCAACACTGATAAATGTGTTTCGTTTGAAAGTAAAACGTCAAATTATAGTCCCATAAAAACGTTTGAGCTCCCGTAAGAAGTGTCGCTCTCAGTAAATATAAATTTTCTCTGAGAGACAGTACTTCTTATGGGAACTAAAATGCTCTTATGGGACCTAAATTTGACATTTAACTTTCAAACGAAACACATTTGTATGTGGGGCGTTCCTTTTTATTGCAATTGCCAACTATTATTAAGAAGTTTAAATGTGAAAGCAAAAAATCGATAGTTAACACATTAACATTTTAAAACAATGGAACAAAATTATAACCTAATAATTTTTCGAATAAATTAACAATCAAAGCTAACTGGATATAGCTTGTTGTTATTTTAATCACTCCAAAGCTGATGACAGCCGATGTAGCAACAGTATAAGATATACCATAAACATTATTGGATACTCATGGTGATTTCCATAAGTACAATTTATTCATAAGGTTGTTTCGATCAATTCTATCAAAATAATGCTTTTGAAATGTATATACAATTATACATTTGTTTCTAATAAAAAATCAATTTTACAGAGATCGATTTTTCGGCAGATTGTTTCCTCTTTTTAATAAAACTAATAATAATATCTAAGTACCTTAAGTTTGAAATGTGAGCTTTTTATTTAGTACATTTCGGTGCTGAAAATTGTTGTTATAATATTTATGACCAAATTCACTACTACTAGTTCTACAGTCCCGAAATTAGGTTAACAAAGAGAACAAAAAATCGACCGAAGAAACTTGCTCGCATCGAAAACAATCTAATTTTTCTTTGAAATCTAAAATTACAACTGTCACCACCAATCAAAGAGCCAGTCTGATAGACACATGAACAGAAGCAAGTTTTGTGAACAAAAAGAACGCACTGTACAATTCAACTAAAACATCTGTTCGTTTGATATTCAAAGCTGGCGTCGTAGCTACTGTTAGAATCTTGAAAAAAAAACTTATTTATGAATAGTCTCATTGAAGTATTATTATGGGATTATAAAGACTAAAAATGACATTAAGAGTCTAAATTTCATTACGAGTTACTAATGAGACTTAAATAGATTTAGATATAGGAATTAAGTACTTTCAAATTTAAAAAATGCTTAGCTCTTACAATCAAAATGCTGTGAGACGAATTCGAGTTTCATAACAAGAGAATAATTCTTTAGTATAGCAATAGGATATAAAAGAATCTTATGGGAGTTTTTTCAGATTTGAAGAGCTTAACTCCGGGAGTTTGTTAGTTGGGCGTGCTGTTCAATCGTGTTACTTGCCATAGTGATTTGGCATAAGTAACTGAATAATAAGCAGAGTTGACAGATGTCGTCAAAACAACATGGCCGTTATAGGTCGCCGAAATCTACTCGCTCTAATTAAATAACCTTTCTTTTTTTTCTCGATTACAAAATGTATAGTTTCCACAATTTCTGACCGATTTATGATAGAGATAGCAATACTGGAAACGATATCGTCCGATCGTTTTAGTTTTACGTGATGCGGCCCCTGTTCAGACAGGAAGACAATTTTCTTAGTAATCTTTGTTTTTTTGCGCTTCAGGTATCAACGAAACAAACAACATATGAAATTGACAATAGAAGTCACAGAAACCTAAAAATGTATACACTGCAGGTCGTGCAAAAGTCTTCGGGTACTTGATCAAACGGATGTAAAAATCATAAAAGCTGCGAGTTTTTAAAAATCAATCAAATAAATATATATAATTTTAAAATAAATGTTTTAAAGTATGAATTATGAATACATTTTGTCAATCATCTTAGTTAGAATAAGAATAAAGTAGCGAATACAATTATTGTGGAATGGTTGAAGGCTGACTTAATCGCTTGATCCTCAATCCAGTCGTCCTTCTTCGACACGAATTCAATCCTCATATCAATTGGGATTATGTTTGGATGGAAGTAGCTTGGACTAGTGAAATAATATTCAATAATTTAAGCAAAAGTGTTGAAATCTTAAGTTGATTTTCTGTATGTGATAAAACACGTAGCCAATATTTTTGTGTCTAAAAACGTTATCTGCTATCCTTCAAGCATTAAAAAAATTGTATTTACATAAAATGATTTTCCTTTCATCTTGTCATAGCTGAAAGTTTTTTTTTAAAAATTTCCTATTTTAAGATTAAAGAAACTAGTTTCCGGAAACTTTTACACGGCAGAGTGTCTACAGTCTTTGACCTTGAATAGCTTTTCTTTAAGTTTTCTTTAAAATTTCTTCAATATTTTCCTTTGTAGACATATTCCATAAAAGAACGTCGCAGCGAGAGTGCAAAACTTAGCAAACTTCGTCCAGTTAGAGACCCACCCATAATAATGACAACAGCAGCAACACCACAAGACTCGCCCAACACAACTCTCGAGTCAGGGACGACTTTTAAAAATTGGAATCAGCAAGAATTCGAGGCAGCTACAGCTAGATTAGAAAGTGTCTTAAAGGTAAGCCTCTTAAGATCATAATTTGTGTATGCTCATAAAAAGAAATATTATAACTTCTACAGCAGAGTCACAGTTCGCCTTCACTTCTTAAACCACCGACTCTACTCAACGCTCAATGTTCATTAGATGAAGGTATTCCTTCAATTGAATTCATTCCACCGTCACCAGTGATGCCACATAAGGCACCTGTTAACATACTGAGTGTTAGTAACTTAGGAAGCAATACTAGTATTAATCAATTAGGTAGTAATCGAAATCTAACAGATGACACAACAAAGAATTTCACTTGTCCGTCATCTGGTGACGATGGTCAACTTCAAGTCAAATCCACACCCATTTCAACAAACTCAAATAGCAGTGGAATCACAATTAATCCTCAAGTTCAACGAACACCGAGCTTAAATCGTTTTCGACGGTCGAGTTCGAAAAAGAAAAAGGCTCAAATTGTTGGTTCGGCTGAAGTTGACGAAGAGAATATTATATTAAATAATGGAAGAGATTCCTCCCAGTTGCTTGGGAAGGGTAATCAACGAATCGATCCATTCTTACGATCAGCAGACCGTATCCAAAATAACACCAAAGACACCAACAAAAACAGTCCCCAAAACTCGATTCGCCGCCTGTCGGTGGCGAGTAGTACTGGAGGGATTGAAAGTGGTAGTGGCGCTGGCAGACGCGCTTCCTGTGTCTATAACAATTCTCAGTTTTACCAGAATATCAACCGTCATAACTCCATAAAGAACTACTCCGGAAGGAGAATGTCATCTATAGAAATTGCCTTCGGCAAAGCATCGAATTTGAATCTTTACAACTTGGAAGCCAACCGGAAATCGTTGTCGTATACGAACTCTAAAATTGATTTAGATAAATGGCAAAAATCACTGTCGAATCTCAATGAGCCCGAAATGCTGCAACAAGCCAAAGATGAAAAGGCAGCAAAAAAGAAGGAAAAATACCTACAAAATCAGCGGCAATCGCATTCCATTTTGACAAACTCTGAAAGAGTTTCAAAAATAAAAATTCTTATAGAACGCCTTAAACCAACAAATTTCACGGAGGAACGTGACTCGTATTCCATGTACATTTTTCCCGAGGACAATAGGTAAGGGTTTGCAACTTGGGAGTATGAATTTATGTAACTATATGTTTGTATATGATGGGTGGTGAATTTAGGTCAAAAAAGTTTTATTGACGGATTCCAAAGGAATAATAACTCAATAAATAAAGTCTTTCAATTGAATTTCTTTCTATTCCACAGGTGTGAGGTCGTATAAAATCCTTCAAATGGATTTATGAAGTTTTTCTGTTTGGTCTTTTATGTTATATTTTTGATTCGATTTGGTAAACAAATGCTTTAAATGAAGGCAAAATGTAAGGGGATTTAGTTGAAACGTGTTTTGCTTATTGATTTGCACGATGGTTGAGATTTGTAAGCATTAAAGCATGTGCCTGCGCAAACTTCGTTTACGCTAGATGTGTAAGTGCAACGTGCAACTAATACGCTATTGAACAAAACAAAGTCTTCGGAAAGTTTTTTAGTATTGCGGCTAAAAAAAGGGAAGCGACACCTCTGCTAACTATGTTATTCTGTAAGACTATAAACAAAATATTTCGGAATTTTACCAATTTAGCTGGAAAATTCTAAGTTTTATCGGTAAATTCTAGAATTTCCCAATTTCGGGGTTTTAAAGTGACGTATGTATGCACATATAAAGGGTATTTTTTAGAGGTATACAACTTTGAAATGGAATAAAACAAAGATAATTTTTTTTAATTGAAATGAAATTTAATTTTTTCGAAAGATAATCTTGTGGCATTATAATTTAAATATGACCGCCATGGCTGGCTTGGAAGTAGTCTAATCTGGAGGTCCAATTTTCGATGACTCTTTCCAACGTTTGTGGCAATAACGCGGCGAATGTTATCCTCAAAGTAGTCAATCGTTTCGGGCTTATCGGCGTAGACTAGCGACTTCATATATCCCCACAGAAAATAGTCAAGCGGCGTTAAATCGCACGATCTTGGTGGCCAATTCACGGGTCCGTAACGTGAAACTATGCGGTTACCAAACGTTTCCTTCAATAAATCAATTGCGGCATGAGCTGTGTAATCAGTGTCAGTAATCATGGCTCTATATAGCGGTCCCCATTGACTGTAACGTTCTAGCCAGCATCGTTTTTAAAGAAGTACGGACCAATCATTCCACCAAACCATAAAGCACACCAAGCAGTCAGTTTTTGTGGATGTAAAGGTGGCTCAACATACACTCGAGGATTATCATCACTCCAAATACGGCAGTTTTGTTTATTGACGTATCCACCAAAAGTGAGCTTCATCGCTATTGTTTAGCTTATGAAAATTGGGATCAATGGCAATCTTGCTTTGGGCACAATTTGGAAGCGTTGTTCAGGCGTCAGTTTATTCATATTGAAATGCCAAACCAAATTAAAAATTAATCACTTGACAGCTGTTAAAATGGCTACCAGTGGAAATAGTGTTTCCAACTTAAAGTGTTATACCTCTTAAAAACAAACACCCTTAATAAGTTACAAACTTTTTAGTCCCACTAAATAATATTCAGAAACTGAATTAATTTAGTTCCGTATCGACCCGAAATTAAACTTAATAGTCAGTGGTTGAGTGTTTTATTACGGACCGCCTCGACCCGAAACTAAGTACTTAGCTAATTGTTTTGTGTCCATCACGAAACTAAACTATTTAAAATACCAACTGAGTTAAGTTTCGGGCCGGTCCGGAACTAATCTCATTTTAATAGTTTAGTTTTGAACCGAGCTTCTGACCAATTTTAATTTAATTTCAGTTCGTACCGTCGTTTTTGGATTTAAATACAAAGTAAACAAAATACAATGACCACTTAAGTACCACTTACTTTGATTTTGAAGTAAGCCTTAACCGTATGAGTTAAGGGTTCTTGCAGGTTTGGGCCAAATGATTGCGGACCGAAGTTAAGTGACGGAAATTGCATTAGCTTCGTACCGATTTTAGGTATGTTTAGTGCCAGTTTTGGGTCAGATAATATCGGACCAATTAAGTGCTTTGATTTCGCACCAGTTTCGGGTCAACCCGAAACAGTTTTAAAATTACCAAACAGCTCCATTTAATTTCTGGTCACATCTCTGTATAAAAGTTGTGGTATCCTAGACTAGAAGTAACCAGGGGCCCAACTATGTAACTCGATTCTACTTTTGATTCTATTCGAAAGTTAAATCCGATTCTACATTCAAATGGTACTATGTATGAAAATATTATTATTTCCCACAAAATATCCGAATTTGGACCGAGTCTCGCATAGTTTTTGACATAAGAAAAAGTAAAAAAAAAACAATAAGCAATAGAATTTAATGTGAAACTTTTTATTAAAATAAGAATATTCTTAATACAAGAAACGTGGAAAGCGTCGCAATTTGGATTAATTTCGATACAAATTCAACGCACGCGCTTTAGAGACAAATCCATTGTGTTTCTTTTGTTTAACTTTTTCCATCGGATTACGTACATGGATCTTAAACATCACTATTACACTGGACCTTCAGCGTTTAAATCATTTAACATATTCTTCCGTTTCGATTTGTGTCTGAGGTTCGATTGTTTTGAAAAATACTATAACTGAGGCACCTTCATTTTAGCGGTTTTTGGCGATTTCCCGTACAAAAAACATTGTATTAATAGTTTAATGGAAATATTGAATAAAAGATTAACAATTTTAAATTTCCTTTTACTTAAATTTAAAAAGAAAAGTTCCTTAACTCAATCTACTCGCAAACACATTTGATATAGAATAAAAATTTGCGAATTCGAATGACTTTGACGTTTACTTTCGAATTATATAGTAGAAATGACGGTGTTCACATTGGACTCACTCCGCGCGACTCATTTTGACATCTTTTTGTTTTATCTTACTCCACCTCATGATGAAAAAGAGATGGTCTAGTGAGGCAGGATATTTTCAAAAAAATAAAAAAATTCTGCCTCACTTTCTCATATAGTGAGGCGGAGTGAGATAAAAGAAAGAGATGTCAAAATGAGTCGCGCGGAGTGAGTCCAATGTGAACACCGTCAATAAGTTTGCGAATTTAACAAAAAATAGCTGGCATTACTAGAGTTGTTCGATTTTCGTATATTAGAATTTGTTATAGAGTTACAGAGTTCCGATTTTGCGAATCCGATCATTTTAACTGTAGAATCGAATTACATATAGTAGGGCCCCAGTACCCACTCAAAATAAATCTCAATTAAAAGGTCCTGGCTACCTTAAAATCAAAATGTAAGATTTTATTTAAGTAACGCCAAACTCTTGTCTGACACGATATAAAAAGTTTCCAGTTGTTTTGTTGAATCCAGTATACCAGGGCAAGGCCTATAGATATTTTTCCACTCACCACAGTCGATATATTCGTTAATTTAAAAGTTCGAGAATTAAATTTATTATTTCTAATACATAATTTTTTGTTCCATTCCACAGGTTTCGGCAGGTATGTTCCTGGTTTGTGAATCAAAAATGGTTTGACAATGTTGTTTTGCTGTTTATCGCCCTCAATTGTATAACACTGGCAATGGAAAGGCCAAATATACCACCTAATAGTCCAGAAAGATTATTCCTGGGCACAGCCAATTACGTGTTCACAGTAGTATTTACGGTGGAAATGTTCGTTAAGGTAAAACCTCCTCAAATCCCTGTTTGTTAAGTGTATGTAATAGGTGCTCCAGTGTGTATTGTGTTTATTGTCGACCAACAAAGGACCCAAGTATATATTTCGAATCAACAGCATTCATTCCATACCACAATAACACAACCTGATCCTTTAATACCAAACTCCAGCTGTGGCGGCTGCCGTTCTCTCAGTTGGATATCCCGTTGATTGGATTTTTATGTTCCTTAAAGCTTAGAGACTGCTTGAAACTCCAGACATATACAATGACACAGACAACACATGCGGCTACATACATATATGTTCATTATTTCAATACCTATATGCCATCGTACAAAGACATCCTCCAGCTAAGGTTTTTTCCTTTTCTATAATTTTGTTAACAGGTGGTCGCCACTGGAATGTTCTATGGACCGGATGCCTACTTCACATCTGGATGGAACATTATGGATGGATCTCTTGTAACAATATCAATAATTGATTTGCTAATGTCATTGATAAGTGAATCGAGTCCAAGGATATTTGGGATTTTAAGGGTAAGCTAAGGGATAGTGATGGTGATGGTGAAACCTGAAGCGATGGACAATCATCGTGGGTGGGTATTGGTTAGTGGAATGGTGAGCCAATGCGATGTAAAAAATATTCTATTCATGACAAATTCTTCTTCTAGTCAATAACATGGGTATCAAATAATGACCTTATAATGATCTAATAATAACCTAATTTACGGAAAATTATCTATTGCTATATATTTCAAATATTTCATTACATAATTGGTTTAAGGACAAAGTCGAATTAGTACTTTTTTTGTAATAGTTACCTGCTATCTTTGGAGCTATTAATTTAAGAGGATATATAATATATATATTGGAATACTTATTTTATATTTTCGAGCTTGCAAACAATCTTTTACCTTCTTTACAAATGTTCAAATACTAGAACGGAGTCAATAAAATTGTTAATGTCATATTTTATGACAGTTGTCCAGTTAGCCATTGTCTAACTAGTTTGACATCTCCTTATTTGCAAACGCATTCTAACAGGTATAGATAAACATGTCCTCATACATATATTCACTGACATCACTGCAATCTGGCAATTTAGTGAACTTTTGGATACGTTCAATGAACATTTCATTCAATGTTTATTGAACGAACACACTTTAAAATAGGTTTGGACAACCCATTGCAGTGTCTAGTTAGGCAATCAATGGAAAATGTTTATAAATATGTTTTTATGTTTAATTTGGACAGCTGTCTAAACTTAGACATATTTGCAATGGATTTATAAATAAGATTGCTTGTTTTTATCATTCCAACTAAGTAAATAGTAGCTTGTAGGTACTTTGTAACGTACAATTATAAAAAAAAAATGGTTAAAAAATTAAAAACATTTTTGTTTTATTTCACTAAATTAAATACCTAATGTATTTCTGACTTTAAAAATTAAAAAAAAAAACCATGGCATTATGTTGTAGGTGTTCCCATTGTCCTTTTAAGAATAAGTTTTCTATTTTTTTTGTTAAAAACTGCCCTTACCGCCTGAAAAGGGCTAAATAGACCCCTGCTTTTATAATATTTGTCCTTGTTTTGATCCAAGCTACACATGCTCAAGCGTTTCGATCCATCATATATATGGAAAATACACTGCATAATACGTAGACATAAACTGTATGAATTTAAGGCCCAGTTACACAGCCAGGAGATACCGAAGCAATATCACAGTGCACACTTACTTGAATAAGTGGCACTTAAGACTCCGATATTGGTCACTTAAGTGAAACTTACTCAGGCTATGAAACTGAGCCTTAAGTCCCAATATATGGGAAACATTAGTTCAATCTAATTCATGTATATGTACACTGTTAAACGTGCCCTAAGGAAGGAAACAAATTTCAAAAATCGAGAGACCTGTTTATTTAAATTTTGTATTTTGCATGCCAGTCTAAAACTTTTTTAAACCATATTTTAAAAATGTTTGGTTTGCCATTTTTATTGATTTACATTTAAAAACATAATTTTAAAGATAATTACAAACAAAAATTGAAAAATTGTTATTTAGAAAACTTTAATAAGTAAAGGGTGTTTTTTTAAGGCATTACTAACTTTGATTTTGATCAAAACCACATGCAATTAACCCAAAAATTAAAAAAATGTAAAATTGACCAAAAGAAATAATTGGCGATATGACATAAGTTTCTAAAATTTACCATTTTATGTATTTGGCAATTACAAAACTCCTAAAAAACCGTTAATTTTTTAAATTTTGAAATTTATCAATCCCGCCTCAACGGGAAAAAAACAGACCCCTTTTTATACAATTTTGTCTCCAGCCAACCTACACACTCTAACTTTTTGTCGCATTTTATGCGAATCACCTTATAGAAGGTGCGTTTATGTTGGACCTACAGTAAGCGATTCGAGGAGAGATACGACCAACGATGATACTGGAACTGTTTTTCTGGGGAGCACTATGATATCCCGCAAATCAAAATATCGATTTTTGTCATTGAAAATCTCTAAAAACGAAATCTCGCCAGTTAATAGTCCCCCTTTTCATAATCTAGCAATAACAAAATTATCAATCTCCCATTTGATTTACATCTCGCATCCAAAAATCTTTTCAATAGCTTCTTAACCAAAATCTTGCAAATTAGTATCTGCTTTACGACTGAACATACCCTTAGCGGAGCAACGGAGTTGTGTAAGCTGAGGACTCGAAAAAGGATTTAAAATCCTTGGAAGCTGCGCAGAGGGAAACCCGAGGACTGGTGTCCAAGAAAATTGTTGACATAATAACAGAATTATTACTGTTAAACATGTGCTAAGCGGGGATTGCGTTTTTAGTGCACTTTTTTTAAACGATGAAGTGCTCAGTTTTTCAGTGCGAGATCATTCGAGTTTGGAAGTTAGCTTAGTAAATTTGGTGCTTTAACTCAAGTTAAACTAAACTGGACCCTTAATTCGAAAGCCAAATCCAAATTCACATCATTTATTATTTTGCCTTAAACTATAATTCTGTATAATATGTAGGTACACTTTTTAATAGTTTATTTTTCTTTTGAATTTCTAGGTGTTTCGACTACTTCGGTCCCTTCGGCCCTTGCGTGTTATTAATCGGGCCCCGGGCTTGAAATTAGTCGTGCAAACGCTCTTATCGTCCCTGCGTCCTATTGGAAACATCGTCCTTATCTGTTGTACATTCTTTATTATATTTGGGATCCTTGGTGTCCAGCTTTTCAAAGGAACATTCTACTACTGTGAGGGTGAAAATATAAAAAACGTTCGCAACATGACCGACTGTCTGAAAATCGAAGGTAACGCATGGATCAATAGGAAATACAACTTCGACGATTTGGGAAAAGCTCTTATGTCCCTTTTTGTCCTATCTTCACGTGACGGTTGGGTAAATATAATGTACACCGGTCTGGATGCGGTCGGTGTTGATCAGCAGCCAATTGTAAATTATAACGAATGGCGGCTGCTGTACTTCATTGCGTTTATTCTGCTCGTCGGATTTTTTGTCCTAAACATGTTCGTCGGAGTGGTAGTTGAGAATTTTCATCGCTGTCGCGAGGAACAGGAAAAGGAGGAAAAAATCCGACGCGCTGCAAAGCGTGCACTACAGATGGAGAAAAAACGCCGACGCATGCATGAACCACCATACTATTCCAAATACTCACCGACTCGATTATTTGTGCACAATGTGGTGACCTCAAAGTACTTTGACCTGGCAATTGCCGCCGTTATCGGCCTAAATGTGGTTACAATGGCAATGGAATATTACAAGATGCCCGAGTTCCTGGGATATGTGTTAAAGATTTTCAACTATTTTTTTACCGCAGTCTTTATACTGGAAGCCGTCATGAAAGTGGTCGCCCTGGGAGTTCGTCTCTACATGAAAGACAAATGGAATCAACTGGACGTTGGCATTGTTATACTTTCCATCGTCGGAATTGTCCTGGAAGAACTAGAGACCAATATTATACCGATAAATCCGACAATTATCCGGGTAATGCGGGTGTTACGTATAGCTCGTGTATTGAAGCTCCTTAAAATGGCCAAAGGAATTCGGGCCCTCCTCGATACGGTGATGCAGGCACTGCCACAAGTCGGCAATTTGGGTCTCCTCTTCTTCCTGCTGTTCTTCATATTTGCCGCCCTGGGCGTTGAACTCTTTGGCCGACTGGAGTGCTCTGATGAGATACCTTGTCAGGGCCTAGGAGAACATGCTCATTTCGCCAATTTCGGTATGGCTTTCCTTACATTGTTTCGCGTAGCGACTGGCGATAACTGGAACGGCATCATGAAAGATACCCTGCGAGATAACTGTGATGACGCAGCCGATTGCGTGCGCAATTGCTGCGTCAGCTCAGTGATAGCTCCGATATTTTTTGTGATATTCGTTTTAATGGCACAATTTGTGCTAGTGAATGTCGTCGTGGCTGTACTGATGAAACACCTCGAGGAGAGCCACAAACAGATGGAAGACGAAATGGACATGGATGTTGAGCTTGAGCGGGAACTAGTACGCGAGCAGGAGTTCGAGGAGGAGCAAGCGCTTTGTTTGCAATTGCAATCGCAAAAAGAAGCCGCAAAAAAACCGCTTGAAAAGGTATCTTCGCTGCCCTCAAATTTCACATATAGTACTCCGTCGTTGGACAAGAAATTCACCAACACAGGACGGCGACAAACTGTGCAATATTTTAACCAATCGGGCATGGCATTGACAGATCTAGGTAATTCGACAGTGCAATCATTGGCAATGCTTGGTGAAAAGAATAGCATTTCTGAAGAAATTGCTGAAGGAAATGACTTCAACGAATCAGAGGAAGCTAGGAAAGCGGTGGCTGTTAGTTTGCAAGTACCACTCGTATCAGGACGCAGATTGGGACGTCGAAGTAGCATGGCATTCCAACGAAAGCGAGGGGTATTAACAAAGGAACGATCGCTGGATGAACAGGTAAGATTTTTGGATTCATAATATTAACAAGGTTTATTTACTATTTTGTAATTGTAAAACTTTCAGCATAAACCCATGCGTTTTTAGGGCTTTAGGTAAATATTAATTACATAGGATTTTTTCATAAACTTCTGATTGCAATCCATTATTAATTTTATATCCCCTCAAACATATGTAAAAATTGTTCGTAAAATGTTCCCGTGTATTAAATATCCATTTATGTATGTTCAATTTGTTCCCTCATTGTTGCAGTTTATATCTAAAATTCCTCACTAAAAAATAGAGGAAGCTTATACAAAATTTTTTATTCAGTAATTGACAGTAAAACTGAGAATTTTTATTGAAGCCTCTGAACTCTGAGATTTCAGAAATATAAATTAACCAATTATAAAAAAATTTCTTTCGATCGTCAAGAAAGGTAAGTCTTTCATAAATTTAAACCTCTATTGTGTTCTGAAGGATTTCTTTTTAATATCACTGATTTCCGCATTAAACATGTGTAGGTACTTACAGTATTTTACGGATTTAAGAAAAACTTGTTTATATAAGAATCGCAGTCCAAAACAGGTAGGCGGTCATTCCGTAATTCTAGAAATGATAATCTTCAAAACGATAACCGTGCACGTTATCAATTAGATTCACGGAACACAACCACTATCGTTCCGTTAATCGTTTATTTTACATCACACCTATAGGTAGGTGGAGAATCTTTTGACAATTATGCATTTTTTTTGTATTGTTTTCTGGTTTGGTGCCCATGAGAAAAACAAAAATTGTAAAATGTAAGTTATTTATCTTTTATTTAGGAATGTATGTATTTTTTAAATATTAAAATGCATTAAACATTTGTTCTATACGTCAGTAACGGCGAAACAAATGTCTATTTTATTTTTTTATATGTAGGACCATGAAGATTTGACCAAGGGCTATAAGCCAAATACAGACCAAGGCAAATAATTTATCAACAAAATGTGGGTTGCTTTAGCTGTGGAATTAAATGCCCAAGGGTCACCTATAAAAACTAAACCCAAATTCAAATTAGAGTAGGAATTTATATTATACTGTGAACAGTGGCTTACAAACTTTCAATTTTTATGGCATTTGATTAGTCGTGGAAATGGGTACGTTCAGCAGACACAAGGGACTACATATGTAGTCAAGTGCATTCATTGAACGCAAATTTTACAAAGGAAACTAGTTATTTTTTTGAGATGTCATAAATGCCAAAATTGGAACTTTACTTCCAACCTTTACCTTCCATTGATAGTGCAGATAGTATTTATAATAATATTTTTTTTTGAAAAACACCTTACACAAGTCAATTACGAAATGTAATTGATATTTTTTTAATACTTCTTACTTATGATGCATTTTTTAATTAAATCTTTTCTATTATTTTGATAAAGAACTCCTCCACCCAAAACAATAAAACAAACGTTGAAAAAAGAAGTCACTGAACAATGAAATTCAGCTTCCTGTTTAATGACAAAATATAATCAGCTGATATTTTGACATAAATGCACTTGACTTGAAATGAAGGGAGATATTTCTTGACTAGCTTTCCAGTCACTTTCCAATAAAAGTTGCCTTAATTGGAAGGAAATTTTGCGACAGCTGGCCAATTAGAGACGAGAAACTTGCCTTGCCTTCAAGTCCCTTCGTCATCTGAACGTACCCAATGTTGCGGCACTAATTTCTTTACTTCGGGTGTTTTTTGTTTTCATCTGTCATTACAAACGGACACAATCTTCGTTTGCTTTTTTATACGCAACGCATCTCTAGCGCAATTTTTTGTTCTTCACTTTTTGCAAAAAGTCTTCAATGTACATGTATAGGTAAGCCTTAAAGTTATCAGAAATACAAAAATGATTTAAAAAATAAATCAAATATCTATCTATCCTTAAGGCTATCAGTAATTATTTGATTGCTTCATAAAATGAAATACATTTGTTTCCAAAATCAAACAAAACCATGAAAGACGATAGCTCAATAGGAATCGTTCAAACGCTATCGATTTAACGATAACGTTTTGGCGATTTTTGAGTTACTAGAGCAAATATTCGATAAGTCAAAATAAAACTTGTATAAGAAAATCGCATACCTATATGAAAAACACGGTTATATGGAGGAGGCTTAAGACTAAAAATATAAGCATTTAAGAAAATATAAGCATTTGGTAATTGACCTTTGTAAATACTTCTTTGTATCCATAAATGTGTTTCCACCTTAAATAACAGCTTTTAACTTTCCCATGGGATAACAGTTAACCACTCTGTCAATATTATGACCTTTGTATTTGGAGTGTTATTGCTTGAGAGTGTTTCTGTTTTTTTTTTATAAATATAAGAAATTTAATTTTTTATATCCGTGTATCGTATATAAGAAATTTTCCTTCATAGTATAAGAAATTCTTGGATTTTCAAAGTTTTTATATCGGTGTTGTACTGTGTTTGATTTTAATTTTAATTGAAAAATTATTTTTTTTAAAAAAAAAAGGAATATAAACATTTTTCATTTTTGTATTTTCATGATCAATTTAAGGACTTTTAAATTGAGTGTTCTCTAAAACAAAACTTTACCTAAAATCATAATGTGGCTCAAAATTTGCAATAGACTGACCTTAAGATCATGATACATAACTTAACAATTTTCTAAAAGCTCTACCTAAATGTACAAAGGTACTAAAATGTTCTTAATTTTAATCAAATTTAATTAGTAATAAACCTATTCACGCCCAAAACAATGAAAGTTCGTTCAAAAAAGTAAGCAAACGTACCTTTTTCACATGTTTAATTATAGAAATGACATATAAATGGAGATAGTATGATAGTAAAAAGATAAAAAAGGCATTTGGTGATTTTAACTTCAATAAAATGTTAAAAAGATAGTAAAATTGCTCGTTTTTCCAATTTTCTGAGAAATTGTAAAAGACTTAGTTTTTCAATTAACAAAAAGTTATACAGAAATTCCCTTAGAATTAAAGTAAATCAAAAAGAAAAATAAGTGCTTGGTCAGTTTATGATAACAAAAAATTATAGAAGGAATTCATTTATCTAGCTTTAGAATTTAGGTTTTGTTCACATTTTGATAATCAGTTCTGTAAAGCAATGTGCATCGGTTTCTCTTCTTAAATCTTTCTCCTTTTACACTCCAACTAATCCAAAAGCCTTCGATTGGCTCTTTCGAGTAATGTTTTCGGAGTGTTTTTTTGTTCCCAATTTCATAAAGGAGTATATACGGGACACACACATACATATGAAGTTTTTCGCCATTTAAAAGGCAATATTTGGTAGTGTGTGTGTTAATTTAGGAAGTAGTTGTTTTTATATTCGATTGGAATCAAAAAGGAGTATAGAACTGTTCGAAAATCCAATCGTAAACGACATAACCATTAGATAGCCAAAACACCTTAAGTTCGGCAAACTTATATTCAAAACTTCGGATACCTGCCTACTGGCCCTTCCCAATCGTAGATTTAATAAATAATTTATAGAAGAATATTATGAGCCACCCTAAAACTATGTGTTTTTCAGAACTACTCGTTAAAAACTTCAAAGAATAATTTAAACTTTGAACCTTTGGTCAATTACTTCGTAACCATTATCTGTTTCTGCAGAGGATATACAAATTATTCTCTTTGTAAATTTGTGTCCCTTGCTTGAAACTTTCACCTAATAATTATTTTTGCAAAATTACATTCATATTTACAATTATTGTTTTCTTTTATTAATGTAGGCTATTCGTCGGCGAAATTTCGAATCGAAACAAATGAGTTGTGACAGCCTTCCGTGGGGTGGTGTTGCAGCTGATAGTCGAACAATATTTGAAAGCCTCGAGAGTGATACAAGCCCTCCACCAACAATACAGCAACCCTACGACATGCGAAGTAACCGTAGCGAGGATTGCACTGCCAAACTTCTAGACTTAAGCCCAAATATTCGCACAACAACAATACCAGCTGATAAGTGTTCACCTCCATTAATCGTACCACAGCCAATAACCAAAGATATCCTTCCACCAAAAACCGAACGAAGAACACCATCGACATTTGGTCGCTCGGTTTCCTCGGATCAAGGATGCTTGGGGCGTGGCAGTGGAAGTGGTGTACTACTCTCTGTGCCAAGATCAATGCCACCTCGCAGCCGTTCCGGTAGTACAAAGCAACTTTTTAAACAACAAGCTCTCGACGAAGATCCTGACATAGACGAGAGCTCACTTCTTCTACCCGCCACAGCTAGAACGCTGCACGAACGTTCAGCAACAATTGACATCGCCGAGGGTCTAAGCAAGTCTGACTCTGCCGAAATTTTACGTATTATATCCGAAAGAAGGCGTATGGATAAAAATGACAACAGTGGCAATGAAGATTCAGACTACAATGAATTGTTACTCGTCAAAACCCCTATGTCATCAGTGGACGCCTAAGGTGACGTTTATAAATGTATAATATAATTTTTAAGTCCTTAAAAATACTATTATCTTACTTAATAATGCAAAAAAAAGGAAAAAGGTTTTCATTGCAAATGTTATATTGTTGGTATTTAAACATATTTAAATAACACAAACAAACTCTGTGATTAGGTATAAAGTTTGTATAGAAATCAATTATTCTTCGCTTTCATCTATAAAATTTGGTAATTTTACTTTCTCTTATAAAAAAAGAAATCCTTAAAATCACAACACTCTTAAAGTTCAAAAAGTTAGAAAAAAAAGAAAATAATAAATTTAAAATAGGTTAGCTCTTAACTAGACAAACAAAGGAATTTAAAAAAGGATCAACAAAATATATTATCTATAAAAAGAAATATGTATACATTTATATATATATATATCTATAAATTTATACTGAAATTTATAAAAAATATAAATAATGATTTTTTTAATTTAATATTATGTATTTATAACGTTTTATAAAAATGACAATCTTATAAAAGCCTTTTTCTAAGTAGTGTAGTAAAACTTTAATTCCTTGAGATTACTATATTTTATTATTTAGTCTTTTATGTGAAAAAAAATATAATAAATTATCTTAAATCAACTAAATTTCTTCCAACACTTTTGGTATTCACCTTATTTATGATTGGTAGCTTTTTCCGTTATTTTTTGTTCATGCCCCGAGCATTACCATTTAATAAACCGAATATACTTTACTTTAATTTTGAATTTATTAGAAAACCTTTCCCTGTGTAGGCTTGAATTTGAGACATGTCACTTTTGCGTTTTTGGTTAATATGGCGAGAAAATCAACCGCTGGAATTTTCGCAACAGTATCTTTGTATTTGGCGGAATCTTCTTTATAACTTTTAGCAAAAATGTCTTAAAATAATAAAAACCATTCAAGTAAAAAATTTATAAAAAAATATATTATGAAACTTATTAAAGAAGTTCTTGGCCAATATTTGGCTCTGGAGATGCCATCTTAAGCTCTGGTAAAACACAGTAAAACTTAGGTTCATACATATATGCACATAAGACAGACGACAGAGGGAAAAAATTGTTTTGTGTTTGTGGCGTACGTGCATACATTCTACTATCATAACATTATTTTATGACACACGTAAAAATACAATTCATAAAAAATATTGTCTTAAATTGTATTACATATGTAAATATGTGCTAAAATTTGGACTTCATGTCAAAACTCAAAAAATAGTTCTTGAACTATATGACATTCATCAAAACCCTTCTGATTATCTCGTCAATGGAAAGGAGGGATTTTAACGTGTACGAGAAAACAATACTAGGGTGAGGAATTCTGTTTTTTTGTTTATCTTCGAGGTACATATTTAATTTGGAAGTGACTCTAGACATGCCAATTATTACAGTTTCCGTTTATAAAAGTACTGTTTATGCGGCCCCGCAGGGCCAGGGTCCTCCGCCGGTGGGTATACTTCAGGCACACAAAGTTTTTTTTCAAGTCGCGCAAAGCGCGTTAACGTACGCCCACTTTTAATGCCGAAAAACTGTTATAACTGTTATAAAATGGCATGTCTCTAGTCTCGTCCATTTAATTTACCCAGTAGCAAACCAAACTCTTCTATTGTAAACATTAAATCCAAAAATTATAAATAAATTATTATATACCTACCTACAACACTAGTTTTACCGTTCGGTTTCGATGCATTGACACGTCACACGACTTGAACACATTCGAAAACGTTGATCATTAACGCTACGTTGACAAGATCAAAAATTCGTCTTTTTTTCGTTATAAAGTCTAGTACGCACCTCGGGCTAAGTCTTAGCTCCCAATTTTCTCTAGAATTCTTAATTTCTTTGTTTTTAATGAAACTGAAAAGCGAAATATTCGTTCAATAATTATTTTATCAATAAAATTGAACCACAAAAACCTTTCAATAAAAAGGGAAAGAGAGCATATTTGTGGAAGAAAAGGGAATTTTCGGACTGGCTGCAGGGATTTCTTTTTAAAAATACCCCCGGGCACTGAACTGGAGAACTTCTGATGGTTTCCTAGCATTTTCATTAATTATATTTTTTCTATATTGATGGTTATTAAATTCGGAAATTAAAAAGACAATTATACAGACAGCAAAGCACCAAATTCCTTGACATGGTAACATAAGCTTCATTTAACATTACATACTATTTCTTTTTGTTCATATTTTATTTTATAACACGTAAAAAATACTTTTTATGTTCGAATAATGTACCTTAAGATATTTGTATGTGTATATTAATACTATAATTAAAAAGGAGTAAATGCCAAAATGTAGTTATTATTTAAATTACATGGAAAAACTGGGTACATATACTTAAATGTAAAAATAAAACTATTAAACCAAACAACAACTACTTGAAGCAATTACAACTAAATAATAGGATTAAATAGTAAAACTCTTATATCGTGTTGTTGTCATTAAATCTATAGAAAACTAAGGTTCTAGTACATATTTTTGTATTGAATAAAAAATAAAACTATTGTACAAAACAACTATTAAAAATGTATTGAAGTAGTCGAAAAAGTTCTTGGGTGATTCTATTTAAAAGAAAAAAAATCATATGTAGATAATTAAGTATGGTTAATAATAAAGAAAAATATATAGGCACTAAATTATATAACAACAAAATGAACTCTTTAACATTCGAGTAATAGGTATCTATTATAAATTTTGTAACTGTATAAATAATGAGCTAGAAGTACACATTTTAAAACCTAAAAGTTATCATTCTTTTCATATGTCGAGATATGGGAAAGATTTAAAAATTAAAAACAAAAGATAAAACTATAAGATTAATCTGGTTTAAATATCAACGAATTTTGTTTGTTATATACCTACCTATGTACGTCCTATATACCTACATATACTCAAAATGAGTAGGCGGAGTGAGTCTAATGTATACACGGTCTTTGATTTAAAAAAATAAAGAAAAGATATTTTAAATTCAATCTAGTCTTCCCTATCACACGAACTTAAAACCTATATTTCTCTCACTCACACCCTTCTCTTTTATACGCATATAAATTCTACCTATATCTTTTTCACAATATCTACATGCACAAGTTTATTTTCGTTTTGCAAATTTTGCATCTGTCAGTTGCCACCAAACGATGGCTGTCACTTTTGACAGATTCGGAAATGTTCCTATTGCGGCTTTCATAAAAATCTTGTGTATTTTCTTGATCCCGAGGTATTAAATTCGTGTCTGCTAGGCCAAGTGTGAGTGCTGACCCTTTATTTGGCATATCTATGTATTGTATACGTAAGTAGGTTCATATAATCACCCTTGTTCAACGAATGTCTCATCTCACCTATCTGCTAGGCTATCTACCTATCCAAAAATTTTCAGATAGCTTTGATTTGTTGATCAATCAGCTCTCATCAGCTTTTTTTTAACAATTGGCGTTTTTCTTTTTTGGCTCTGAGCAAAGCTCTGAGCAGAGGCTCAGCGATCAGAGCAGAGCCATGAGCAGATATGATCAGAGTCCTCAGATATAATTATGAAACACACTTGAGCACTGAACTGTCATTTCATAAGGAATCCATTTTTAATTTTTAGTTATGTGTGAAGTTGGGGATCGTTAGGAAATCCCGCAGCATGTTGATGGTGATTTCGAATATAATATTTTTCTGGATTTCTGGACCTGGACAAAGGTGGTTTTGGAACTGGACAGAGATGGAAATTTTTTTTTGGAAAAAATATTGAAATAAAAATTAACTTTTAGAGTTTTATTTCCCAAAAAAAATTTTTCCTTTGTCCAAGTTCCAGACCCACCTCCAGATTTTTTTTTTAAATTGCAAAAAAGTTGATTCCAAAAACAAAAAAAAATTGTCATTTGTCCAAGTTCTAGAGTCACCTCCAGAACTTTTGTCCCGGTTCCAGATCCACCTTCAGAACCTTGTTTCAAAAAAAAATGTGTCCTTTGTCCAAGTTCCAAACCCACCTCCAGAACTTTTGTCCTGGTTCCAGATTCATCTCCAGAAATTTGTTTAAAAAAAAAATTTCTCCTTTGTCCAAGTTCCAGATGCGGGATTTCGTGATAAGGGATTTAGTGATGCGGGATTTCGTACCCAACCCGTGAAGTCGGCTTCGCTCAGCGTTTCGCTCGATTTGCTCGGTCATTTTATTCTGAGCTAATTGAACAAGCCCTGAGCTAACTCCGATGGAAAAAAGAAACACACTTTTTATGCTCTGATATGTCTGAGCAAAAAAAAACATAGATTTTTTCTTTGACAGTTCCGTGATCTGCTCAGAGTTAAAAAAGAAAAACGCCAAATGGATCACATCAACGCAAGGATGACCGGATACCTTTAGATAGTTGCCCGAACGCGGTCAATCTTTCTATACAGATTTGACGATATCGTTCGATTGATCGTAATGTTTTCAGTGGCTTGACTTTAAATCCTCAGCTATTGGTGCAACTGTTGAGTTTTTTTTGGAATACACTACCCTGATGTGGCTAATCCTATAGCTATAATCAGGATGACTTTCGCACCGCTTCGGCTTAGTCCCACTAATATCTAGCTTACGACCAAATTTAAATAAAGCAGATGAGATATAAGACCTCTCCTTTGAATTGCCTCTATTCGTCCAAACCTGCCAACTAAACAACCTCTTTTGGTTAGGCGTACCTATTGCCTTTTGTGAGAAAGTGTCTATGTTTCAGATAAATAAATAAGTACATAGATTTCGTGGAGTAGCAGATGGGGTGGAAAACCAAGGCCTATAGTGACTTATAACCCTCAACCATTCCCGTTACAGGCCTACAATTTTCTGACAAATCCGAAGAGTGTTGGATCGATGTCAATAGAGTCAACCGCACCGTTTTCAACAATTTTGAAAGCCACGTATATAGGTATACCTATGTCAAGAAATGCGAGAATTCCTTCACATCTATCTAACTGGATTGAATATGGGTGATGTTCATGAATTTCTTTAATACGAGGGTCATTAGACCCCCTTTTCTGCTAAACGCCTATTTGATTTCCAACATTAAAAACAACACTTAGATTTATGATGTTTCACACAGACATCATGGAAAATAAGTACTCATAAGTAAGGGGTATCAGAGAAGGAGTTATTCCAGATCTTACCTCGTCTGTTAAGGAAGCTTGGAGGATTATTGACTTTCAACATAACTTTCAAGTTTGTAGCTCTATTTGGAAAGGTGTATTACCTTTGGTTTTTCTATTCAATGTAACCCCTTTCAATATAGACGTTAGCTTTGGTTGACAAATATGCTGAGCATTTCTCATTATTCAATACACAAGTTATTGAACCTCGTTTAATCTGTTTTGTTAAAGTTTTTTAGATAGCCTGGTTTGTTGTGGCATTTGGCAACCGGGATAGACCGACCTTTTATACTCTTAACCCAATAAATATCATTTGTCGGAACTGCTACTGCTTGATGCTACACATAAATACGTCCGGCCTCCGAAGCTATAAGTTACCCATTTTGGAAGTCCAGATGATGCAAAAGAAATATTCAGTTTTCCTTAACTTTAATCAGACTATGCCTTTGAAACAAATGTTTAGTACAGGTCACTTTTGTAATTTAGATTCTAAATTGCATTTAAAGTTTAAATTTATGACGTAAAGATAGGCAAATCATATCGTTTAAAAATTTTACAAAAAGTTAACAAAACCACAAGCAATTGCTAAACTGTGTTTAATTCATTCCCAAGGATCTTGAAGAAAATTCTATTTTACACAAAAAAAAAAATACAGCAATCCTTTCGTGCCTTTTTCAAACTTACTCAAACAAAAATCTTTTAATTCCTTAGTTCTTTTGTATGTCTCTAGTGTGAAATATTATTTTCTTCTCTATTTGGTGAATTAAGAAAATTTATTAATTTCTTGTTGATTATTGTATAAGTATTTAATCACGAAATTAACAAAAATAAATGCCTAAATTAAAAATTGAATAAGAAAACGAATTAGTTTATTTGTAACAATAATGCGAAAGTATTATTTATAAATATATGCATACGCAATAAATTTTAATTTAGGGAAAAAGTTCAGACATAAATATGTGGAATTATTATAACAACAACAAAAAATAATAATATAATAAAACGAAATTCAGAAACGTTTATAATTGTTAAATTTTTAACAATTCTATATTATATTTGATTAATATTAAATTAATAATTATATTACATTATAGAGTTTCGTGTTAGCATAATAATTGATAAAGATGAAAAAAAAAATAAACAGTTTATTTGAAAATAAAAATACTATTTGTTTTAATCAAAGTAATTTTTAATGCCTACAGGTACAGGTCCGTATTAAATAAAATTGAAAATTATAAAAAAAAAGAAAACATTAATTTTGCTAAGAAGCTTTTGTAATTTAACGTAACGTTCGAATACAAATTGGTAAAAGCATCGAATATAAAAAGTGAAATTAGTTCATAATAACTTAAAACTAAAAAGATACAACACAAAAAAGAAATATTTAAAATTGCTTGTTTCGAAAACCGTTGCATCCAGAAACATGATTTGAAAGTCAAATACAAGAGTACTTATGGGCTTAAAAAAAAGTTAAAATTTTTTTTCCATTTGAATTCCACTTTTTAGAAAATTACTCCTACCGCCTTACTTTGTCTTGGCCCTACCAGTCGGGCAGTCGCATCCTATGCGAATCGCGAATCATTCTGTATATCTAACAAAATATTGAAGAAAATTAACCGTCCTTACTCGATGCAATATTAGCTGTGTTTTTTTGATGTGTAAACAAAAAGTGAACGTTCGTGTGCAACGTTACGTCGTGCAAAGTTACGGTGTGCAACGTTACGATCTGCATAATAGGATGGGTGCGTACAGTGAAAAAATCTTAAGATCCCCTTCAAGCAAAAACAAGTCCGTTTTGGATCCGCGCACGTTGATGTTGATGAGTCCCGGCACTCACACAATTTTTTTTTTGCAAGCCCGGACGAATTTGGTTGAAAAAAACCATATCGGGGATTAGGGACGCCACTACAGAAACAAAATTGAGTTTCCATTCAAACTATCGATAACAAGTAATGCAATTCACGAGCGCCGGTAACAGTTTTTCTCCGTACTTAAAGCTCAGAGAATTCTCCGCGCTTAGATAAGTCCGAAGGGGATTAGTTGTTGTTGCATTTAACATGTAAATTGGTTATAAATGGCTGGTCGGAAGATGCGTAGTTACTGGGTTGAAGGTGGATTTATTCCAGTTGAAAAAATTAGTTTATTGTTTCAAATATAACATCGCGTTAAACTTTAATCTAAATACTTTCGGGAATATTCATAGACATTGTTTAAGCCGTTGCTAAGAAAAACCTGGGTTTATCCTATCTAAATAACATTGAATAAACCCCAAGTGACTTTGACTTTGTTCTTAGTATCCTATAAATGGTTAATTCACAAAAAAAATTAATTTACATTGTTTTCAATAACAAAAATAACAAATCGTGTTCTTTCTCAGCTTATGTAATCATTTGCATTTTGTTAAGGAAATAGTGAAAATCATTTTAAAACACTGGCGCAAAATTTTAGGCGATTTAGTACTATGTTAAAGCATTTTTAGTATGATGCTAGGGTAAAAAGAGGATTATCCAACATTTAAACGAGTTACCATCGTAATATCTTTTTTACATTTTACTAAAGTTAAAATCACCAAATGGCAATTTTAGTTTTTTAGTATCATACTAGCTCCAAATGTCACTTTGATATAGACGAATTTTAAAAAGGTATGTTTGTCTACATTTTTGCACGAAATGTCACTGTTTTAGGCGCCTTCAGCTTGAGTTTCGTAAGAAAATAGGCGTGTTAAATCAATTTTGATATGATACTAGGTTAAAAAGTGGATTTGAATATTTAATCTGGATGAATCGAGTGAATAATATGGCCGTTAACATTTTACTAAAGTTAAAATCACCAGATTGCTATTTTATCTTTTTAACATATTACTAAATTAATATGTCACTTTGACATAGAAAAACTTTAAAAACGTATGTTTGCTTACTTTTTTGCCAATATAATTTGCGTCAAAAATTTAAACATATACAGAAATTTGCTTATTTAGCAAGATTTAACTTTACATTGTAATGAATAGTGTTCTAAATTTATAACAAATAATTTCAAAAAACACAAAAGTATTCTTTTATAACACTGAATTATTATTTTTAACAACAAAAAAACCAAACGAAAAGTTTGCCAAAATAACACTTTTATTACTGGATTGGCAAAAAATCTGTATTCTATTGTATTCGCAGTGTTCAGATATTTGAGTAAAGTCGTAATTCTTTTAAAAAAAATTGAAAAAAAAATATTTTAACATAGAGGCCACACGGGCAATGTTTAATTTTTGAAAGGTCTTAATAAGGCCAGACCCAGTTGCAAGGTTATCCATTATTTCTGTAGGTATTTCAAATGTTTGTGTGTTTCCTTTCGCATTTCGAAATGTGATTTTCAGCGAAACTAGGAACCAACCTCATTTTTTTGCTGACGAAAAACATAGAAGTACTTCACAGTACAAAAATCTAAGGTAATGATTGAGCAGGTTTTCAAAATTGAAAGTGTCAGAAATTAAACATGGCGGCTCGAGTGCTCACGAAAACTGCACATGGCATTACTAGAAACTACAACAAATATAAGCATTTTGACAAGTAAAGAGACACTGGATCCACCATTTTCACAGCTGCGCAGAACTGAACAAAAATGAAAACGCTAATAGCCGTGTTGCTTTGGGGGTGGCGAAGCACTCACGAGTACCTTGCTAGCCATTTTCAATGGAACGCACATAAATAATTTCCCTACAAATCTCATCTACTCGACATGAAAGCACGCGAAGTTGGTATTGGTAGTACTAGATTATCGTTTGGATCTACTCATGAGTAGTTCGCCACCTCCAAAAGAACACGACTTAAGCCTGATTCACAATGCGGCGAGGAAACGAGACGTGAGCGTGACGAGAACTCGTTGTAGTTGTCAAACCAATTTCAAACAATGAATGGATTTACACAATGCGGCGTTTCTCGTCGTCACGTCACGCCAAGAATTCGAAAAATTGAAAAAAAGACACGACGTGACGACGATTTTCATTTTTCCCAAGTAATTTACGAATTTTCACAAGAGATGTAATCAAATTTTGTCTAACAAATAAAGTTATTGATAAATCTATTGTTTTGTAAGTTATTTTGTTTATATTTTATTGATTTTTTTTTGTTCCAAAAATGAATTTTTGTCGTAAAAACGCTCGCTGCATGAATTGGGCGACGATTTTGTAACTAGAAAAAGATGACAGCGGTTCTCGTCACGCTTACATTAGAATGACAGCGACACACTACTCCACAACACACCACACGAGAGTAGTGTAGTTCGGGCTTAATGATGACCTTCATTTATATGTGTACTGTGGTAGCAAGGTACATTTATTAAAGGTAATATCATTAGTGTTTCAATTTTTGTTCAGTTCTGCGCATCTGTGAAAATAGTGGATCCAGTGTCTCTTTACTTGTCAAAATGCTTATATTTGTTGTTGTTTCTAGTAATGCCATGTGCAGTTTTCGTGAGCACTCGAGCCGCCATGTTTAATTTTTGACTAACAACCTGCACAATATATTACCTTAGATTTGTGTACTGTGCTGTGGTAGTACATACTATTACATCTCATGTCCCCATTTGACGTACTTATTTATGTATTTATTATGTTCTGTTTAATCGGAGTATACTATCACTACCAACAAAAATCATCCCTTAGACTTTGTGACAATCATGACAAACTAAAACTAATCAACACAAATTCTACATTAAAATAAAAATCGCATATGAAATATTACTCCGCGTAATAATTGCAAATAAAAACAATTAAATAAAACATCAAATTCAATGCTTTCTACCTATAGATCATCTGATGAAAATAAAACTATACGAATCTTAGTGACAACTGACAACTGTGTTTTATACCTATCTCTTTTTACCTTACGTTTGTTAATATTTCATGTATTCATTGTATTTTTACTTGTGAATATAGGTACTATATGGCAAGTTATGAATTCGTACAAAAAATCGAACTCGAGATTTTGATCAAACTTGACATTACGATGATAGCGAAGACGAAAAAAGTGGGTCTCGCAAAAACGTCCGTCTTTCTGTCGGTTCAACTACAGCCTAAACGGATGGGTCGATTTTCTTTAAACTTGGTACATAGCGTTTTTTGGACATTCCCCCCACCCATAACAGTAGCTGTCATACAAAATTTCTTGGCCAAAAAGGAAAAACTTATTCTTCTCAAAACCAGCGCTACCGAATTTTTTTTTAAGAACTCAATAAATTTAAATAGTTATAAGTTGCCGTTTAATAAAAAAATGGTTCCGAAAAATGGTTATCAATGGTACCTCCCAAAGAACCATTTTTTTGATTTTCGCTTTTCTCTAAAACGGTTCAACTGATTCTGATCAATTTTTTTACTAAAAATTATTTACACATTCTAAATAATATTGTGTACCAAAATTTTCAAAAAAAATATTTTTTGGATTTTTAAAAAAAGTTTTAGATTTTTTTTTGAAAACTCAATATTTCAAAAACGACTCCTTCGATTTTTATTAAACTTGGTAAGTAGCAGTTTTTTAACTTTATCTAGAAAATTTTTGACAAAAATTATTCTACTACCCAAAAATAACGGTGCCTCCCATACAAATGTTTAAAAACCGTTACAAAAAATATTTTTTTTTCTCAAAAACAACTGCTATGATAAAAGTTTTGTTGTGTGTTAAAATTAGTACGATCTACCATAAATAATAATAAATAAATAAATTTTATATTTTACGTTTATTAACAGTACCTCTCGTTAAACGGTTTCTTTGATTTTCGACTATCTCAATATCTGATCAACCGAATAAAATTAGATTTTGTATTGTAACAATTACAAATAAAAGTGCGTAGAAAAATTTTCTAAAAAAATAATTTTTGGATTTAAAAAAAAAAAATCAAAATTATTTTTTGAAAATTCGGTATTTCGAAAACGGGTAGCAGATTTTTTTGTGAAATTCAATTTTTAACTTAACGCTAAGAAATACTTAAAATTGGCGTACCAACTTTTTTTCTCAAAAATGGTAAAGAAATTTTATATATAAAAATTAATTATTTTTAAAACCGCTCCTAAGATTTTCAAATTTTGTTTCTCATAAATTAAGATTTATATAAGAAATCAGATGGTGTACATCGCGTTGGATTAAAACAGATTTAAAGTATTTTAATCAATTTCTTTCTCATTTTGTTGATTTAAAACCATTTTCCAGTTTAAATAATATAATTTCATTGCATGCATATTGCCTATGTGCAACAATGGGCTATATTGTTAGTTTTTTAATACTCACATAATACCACCTGCAACTAAACTAAGTTTTGGCAAATGAATAAAATATAGCCTCACATAGCTTATTTATTTCAGCTATTGAACCACAATGTGATCACACATAAGAGCAAATTCGTGTGACCAAGTCGTGCATATTTTTTCTTTACACTACAGTTGACACTACCTAACCATGGATCGGTTTCGCACCACGTTTACTCTAGTGGATAATGCGAAACCTCATCAGAGACGCCGTACAGTGCGCACCATCCGCCATCGCGCGCAACAATTAGAGCTGTCGAAAATTGGCCTTCTCGGCTGCAATTTATTCGAGCCGGCCGCGGCGGCCATCATTTTTCAAACATAATGGCAAACCCTTATCTTTATAATAAAGCTAAATTCTTGGCAATAACATTAAATTATATGCGTTTTATTTCTTCTTGAAAACCGCACGTCTAAAAAAATACCCTTTAGATCAAATTAACTTTGGTACTTTTTTGAAGACAAGCAAAATACCTTTCATTTGTTATCAGTATCATATTTTTACTTCAATTATTTCGCCCGTTATGGACAATTGTTTGGAACAAAATCCGAAATCTGAAATCCTTATTTTGCAATCGGCAACTTCAAGACCAAATATCTCTACTTTCCCATGAACGATTTTGAAAATATTTTACTTATGTATGTATCGGGCTTCTCGTCACCTTTCATTTGATACCAAACTCCTTCGTGTTCACTCTACTCTGGGACAGAAATGGGAAATTCCCTTGCCTTATTTCGAAACGCAGAATGGCGAAAATAATTTGCGCGGCGTTAATTAGGAATGGAATTCTCCAAGAAGAAGAAAAAAAAGGAAGAAATGGATTTAGGACCAGATGGAAATATACTAATACCAGCCCTGTTACTTTGGAGGTGGCGAAGCACTTATGAGTACTTTGCTCGCCATTTTGAATGGAACGCACAAAATTGCATTTCCTACAAACCTATTCTACTCGCCATGAGAGTACAAGTAGCTGGTAGTACCGACTATATTATTGTTGTATTTGTAATTTTTTAAACAACCAGGTGTGTGAAGATCCCTACTGTCTATGCGTGAGATTTTTATACACACATTCTCATTTTTTATCTGATAACTTTAAATATTTTTGTAATCAATCGTATTGTGGATCAGTGGGATGCACTTCAATCATATTTAATTTCTCGTTACTGAAAATCAACGGAATAAAATCATGATTTTGCAAACGTAATGGAAAATCATTAAGCGAAAGTTAATTTTTGATTTTCATCATAGATTTTAAAAATAATTTATAATTTGAATAAGGAATTATTTCAATCTGAAAAGGTGAGTTTAGCATACGTATGAATGGCCGCAGATATAGACCACAGTAAACCATTATTAGCAAATTTGTAAATAATAACTATACCTTTACAGAAACTAACTTGGAGAACACAGAAAATTATTTACCCATTGCAGATGTTTTTATTAGAAACAAAGCTGAGGAATTTCTCAAAAAATCAAATTTCACAAGTAATAAAAATTAAAACAAGAAACACTTTAAATTTCTATTAAGAACTTTAAAAACAAATGGTAGATACTAATATTTGATCTCAGTAACATTATTTAAGAAATTTGTCAATGATAACTGCCAAAAGTAAGTACCTACATATGGTTTGTCAGCATTGAATAAACATTCCAAAGTTTCAATTTCAACTTTGATCGATAGTTTTTCAAACATGGTTGAGGGCGATCCTGGAAAGGTTGTACCCGAATAGAAAATAGTTAGTCGGCATTTACATTCCCCGATTTTTCTGAGAGAGAATGGAAAAATGGTGCGGAGCATGTCGGCTGTACCTCGAAATCTCACACGATTACAACAACAAAGAAAAAAAAAATACCAGATTCTTAGAAAAGGGCTTTAGGGATATATTCTTTTTCAAAATTTTAACATTTTTAGGGTGAAATGGGGTAAACGTCGATATGAGATAAAAAAGAAAAGTGGCATCTGATTTCAAAAATTCTTTCGGTGTTTGAAAGGTTATTTTTTTTTTAATGCTTTATGTAGTGAAATGGTATAAAAACAAAAAAGTGGTTTTGATCAGAAAAATTCTTTCTGTGTTTTGAAAGTAATAAAGGTTGGCCGGTTCGGCTTCGCATGGGTAGACAAACTTAAGTTATCGAAAACTACTTTATGGGTCTTAACCTACTTCACGCTATGAATGGCTAAATATGTAAAAACATGATTCTCTAAGTCCAACCTTTATTACTTTCCCAAGACAGAAACAATTTTTGTAATCAAAAACCACTTTTATGTCCCATTTCACTCTATAAATAGCATTTGTTTTAAATGACCTTTCAAACACCAAAAATATTTTTTTTAAAAGGGTATTTTTTAGTTTTACCCCATTTCACCCTACATATTACAAAATATGAAAAAGTATATCACAAATATGAAGATTTTGAAAAAGAATATCCCCAAAGGCATTTCCTAAGAAAAACCTTTGAAACCAAAAAACCATTTTTTTAAATCGGACATTTTTTATTTTTACCCCATTTTACAATAGCTACTTATAAAAAATAAATTTAAAAAATAATATCCCTTAACTCATTTCCTAAGAAAAATTTTGAAAAAAAAGAGAATTTCTTAAATCAAACATTTTTTTATGTTTGCCCATTTCACCCTACAAATATCAACATTTGAAAAAGAATATCCCTATAGCCATTTCCTAAGAAAAACCTTTCAAACAAAAAAAGAATTTCTTTAGGAACAATTATTATATTTTGACCCCATTTCACCCTACGAAGATTCAAAGTTGAAAAAGAATATTGCAAAAGCCATTTCCTAAACCACCTAAAACGCCAACTGCTCAACGGTAATTAAAGCCGTGTTTTTTTGCAAGCCCCGAGGAAATCGATCGAAAAAAACGACGTCCTGTCCTGCAATTTACATGTTAAATGCAACAACAACTAATCCCCTTCGGGCTTAGCTAAGCGCGGAGAATTCTCGGGGCTTAACTTAAGCACGGAGAAAAACTGTGTTACCGGCGTGAATTGCATACTTGTTATCGATAGTTTGTATGGAAACTCCATTTTGTTTCTGTAATGGCGTCGCTAATCCCCGATGTCGTTTTTTTTCAACCAAATCTCCCCGGGCTTGCAAAAAAACACGGCTTAAATTGAATTGAAAAATTAAATGTGCACCTGCAGCGCCACCTGTTGAGAATTTTCCGACTTTTCTTTTTTCCTACTCCTTCGCGTAGCAATTACGAACAAACCCGCAGAAGGAAGTATACGATTTGGTCCAGTCGTTTTCAAGTTTTAAGCATCCAAATACACCGCGATCCATTTATATATATATAGATTTATAAAAATTTATAAAAATCTTCTGGAATTATCCTAAGTTTTACGAATAAACATGAATTATGAACAATGAAAAGTATCAACTTAATTACTCGTTAATACACCTATTTCGATGAGTTAGTTAATTTAAAGTTATTCAACGCCAAATAGCTTCAACTTTGTTTTATGCATTTAATTCTACACTTCTCACTGAAAAAATATGATTCACGTTTGATATGCGTTTATTGATACGGGTGTATGTATGTTAACTTTGACAGTAAGGACGCGCGCTATGACGCGCGTCTATTGTGTTCAGCCAGTTAGTAACTGTACCTTGTAAACCCACATTGGCATTGACTTTTGGCATTGACTTTTCAGTTTTCACTTTGACAGTTGGTATTACAAATTGCAACATTGTTCAAAAGCAAATGCACTTCTTTTGCTGCTGCAAGGCTAAATAGTAAAAATAAACAAAAGCTAGTAAAACAAAGAGTATATACTTTTTCACTTGGATTTCGTAATATTTTGTGTGCAACCGAGTCCATCAATACGCAACTATGTCAAATTTGGAAGTTTTCAAATCACCAGCCCCGAAAAGCAATGAAAAGCCGTCCTTCTCCGACAGTCCCTTGCCATTACGAACACCAAATTGCGGCCGCTGCAGAAACCATGGACTTGAAGTGGTTTTAAAAGGGCACAAACGCTATTGTGAGTATAAAAACTGCAAGTGCGAAAAATGTGGATTAAATGCAGAGCGCCAAAGATTAATGAGTATGCAAACTGCTCTGCGCCGCGCCGAGTTTCAAGATGAAGGAAGATCAAGTGCGTTACCAGAACCAATGCCAGTCCAACCAACGATGCCCATACCAAAGCCTGTTGCTAATCAGCCTTCTTTATCATCTCCTTATGATTACTTAATTCAAACACCGACTCCGAATGACCACATTTTCAAGCGTCCGTCTGTTCTTCCACCGGATCCGAGACTATCCGAATATCTAGCCAACTCTTATTACTTTCCACTGGCTCGTCCAATTCCAGCACCAGATGTTCCAACTGGGATATTCCCCCCACCTCTTCGTTCGTTTGAGCCGAATATACCCTTTGCTCAACACCGTCGTCCCGAAATAATGTTAGACTCCTGTCGGAAGCTGCTGGACAAATTCCAATATCCTTGGGAGATGATGCCGTTGATTTATGTGATATTAGAGGATGCCAACGTTAATATTGAGGAAGCATCTCGACGAATTGAAGAAGGACAGGTCGTTGTGAGCAATTTTTGCCGTAAAAATAATTTAAGTTATTATGATGCTGGAGTATTACGAGGCTAATTACTTAAAAAAATTATACCTAATTATAAATAAAAAGAACTTTGTAATACCTACAATTTTGTTGTGAAATGCTTTGAGTACATTTTATTAGCTAAAATAAATATTTCTTATTCATCATAAACAAAGTATTTTTTTGTTGTTCTGAAGTTGATGTCGAAAAGTGGGAGATAAATTTTTATGTTGAAGGACATTTGGTATCTTTATAATATTTTTTTCTGAACATTATTATGTTTGGATTCAAAAATCAAAGCAGTGTCATTTATGAAGAACCTATGGTTTTTAATTTCGCTTTGTCAAGGTCTACTTTTCCTTCTTTGGCTTGGACTCATATGGTACCTTCCTATTTGCTCATGAAAAAAGTGAGTTATTGATTGATTTTGAAGGCCAAAACTTTCGGCCAGGGATGTTTTTATAAAATTATTTTATGCTTCACCATACGTTCAAAGAAACGTGAAGAAGCGATCTGTTTGGAATGAATGTCAATTGAGTGTTGCAAGGTGTCACGTCAATAATTATTTTAGAACTCTTAAGAACAATTCAAAATTTTGAGTGGAAGATATTTTATAATTATAACATAAACAATTTACGCAGATTGAATGTCCAAGTTTTTCAATTCTTTAACTTTTTGTACTTCTAGACTTACATGTGTATGTATGTACCTACAAGTAGTAATGTATATTGGGTTTAAGAACTATATTTTTTATTCGATGCACTTTTATTCTACCCATTAATATTTCTTTGTAGGTACTCGAAATAATTAGTTGTACGTACTAAAGGGGTAGTTTGGGATTCATAGAAAAATCGATTTTTTTTTTCAATAAAACGTTACCATGATATATCATAATTGTTTTGATTTGAGAAAATTTGGAACGCATTTTTTGTTTAATTCTTTAATAATTTTAGTATCTACGTAAATACATGTATAGATGAATATAAAAATTTCTTTTAAACCTTAATCATCAATCAAATTTTTGTTAGCACAGTGGTATGAGAATAAGGTGGGTATTATCTCATTTTATTTTATAAATATTAATAAAAAAAAAAACTAATTTGTTTAAATTGCAGTTTAATGACCAAACTTTTCAAAAAAAAAATCACTAAATTTCAATGAAAGTTTTCTTTTTAAATATATTTTTCAAATACATACTTTTAAAGTTATTGCTTCACCTGTTTTTTTATAGTTATAATTAGGTTCTATCAAAATTTCATCTAGAAAAAAAAAACATTAAAACATCATTTTCTTGAAATTATTTTAAACAATTATTTAGAAATACAATGCGATTTTAAATAATTATAGTCTATATTGTTATTAATCTTTCAAAATTACAATAATTTATTTTAATTACGTTGATTAACACGAAAAAGTTTTGTTCTTTTCATTCAATCTAACCCAGACTTATGATCGATACGTCATATGTTTTTAAACCAATGTTACATTTTTGAAATTTCAGGCCACTCAAAATATTAGAGCAAGAACGTGCAACCACGCTTAGTTATTAGTATTTCTAAAACTTCCTTATAATTTTCTGACCTAAATTTGTTTTATTTAACTCAATTATTTTTGCTTTAAGGTAATACTTTCGTCCCCGGTTTCCAAACATATTTGTATAAAAATATCAAACTATGTAGATAGGTTAGTGTCGATATTATACACTCATCAAAACTATCTCTGTGACGGCTTATACTAACGGCACGTGTAAGAAAGCTTTTGTTGATATTACATTTGATTGCTATAACGATATGAAAGTACATATGTATATAAATGTATATGTCCTATACACCGGAAAAAGCTTTTGCAATTAGAATATTAAAACACAATATTGAATAAAGAACGATGGATTTCTAAGGCAACTATGTAAGTATTTTATTGTTTACTTAAGGGAAAGTTTAATTTTTTTTTTGTTGAGAACATTCGAGTGATTATGGCATTAATTGTGCTTTTAATAATCATGATGTAACTTTTAAATATTTATAATACAGTGAATGTTTAATTCCAATTTTAATTGTCACTAAGCATTTTGAAATGTTTGTCAAAAAATAAATTAAAGATAGACGTGGTGCAATTAAAGCAGATATATATATATATATGTATATATGTATGTACATATGCACCTTCATATGTGGTATATTTTCGTTGATTAGTACATTATAAACCACCACATTCGAACAATTTTTGGTTGTTAATGAATTTCTTAATCCAATTGAATAGATTTAGTGCTTAGAGCCTTTAATCTTCATAAACTATCAAACATTTATAAGAATCTAGACTCAATTTAAATTATTTAGGGAAATGTACCTATTCCGAATTCCGATGACAGTTTTTGGGACAGGAAATCAAACTGTGTTGACCTAGGCTAATTAAATAAGAAATGTGTTAATTTACATCAATAACAATTTTAATTGTATTTAATTGTCGACAATATTCTAAAAGCCTATAGGTGTTTTTGTATTTACTGGCCGACCTTAACAGAAACCGTTAATAAATATAACATTTTGTTTTTTATTTAAAATTATAATGTAGATCTAACTGCAAAAGAGAGAAACCATTTGGGTAATTAATTAATATTTATATATTATATATATAAATATAATATAATTATAATATTTATTAATATTAATCACCCTATATTATTATTATTATTATTTAAAGCTTTATTTGCCACAAAATTTACAATTTAAATAATGAAAAACATAGATATACATAATATATATCTTTATAACTTATTGAATTAAATTTAACAATTAATAGTTGTGATTTCTTAATTAATACATTGTATGATCAAATTAATTTCAATCCGGCATAAACCTCCCCCATTCTTGTCCATATAGTTCTATTTTTGGCGTCATTATACCAGTTATGGTTGAACTGGTTAAGATCCTCAACCCATCTCTTTTTTTGACGTCCTCTTGCTCTCCTCTCGTCATCAAAAGTCCATTTAGTTGATATTTTGGTCCATCTCTGGTAGTCAATTCTTGATATTACCCTATATAAACTGCATTAAATAAAATCAAATACTTTATCTTATCGTTCAAGGTTATGTAGTGGCCAAGGTTTTGTATAATAAATACATTCATTAACATCAAACATTTGCTTTTTTGCAATGCTAATGGGCAACGCAGCTGATAGGCATCAGCAACAATCCATCAACAATGGCCACGTTCGAGGTCAATCCAAAGCTATCCGGTCATCCGGATAGGTTTGTGTTGTTGTAATCCCATAGGAAAAAATAGCTGATGCAACAACAACTCAAGGTATCCGAACATTTTAGTATAGGTTGGCAACGCCTCGGAAAGATTCTTGAACGCAAGGAATTTCTTTTGATTCTGCTTTGCTGGAATTAAGCGCTAGGCTTGTCAAATTGTGAGATTTATCGCTAAACAGGCGATTTGAAATTTCATTTTGCGACATGCAAATCGGTTTAGCGATGTACCACAAAAAGGACGATATTTTTAGTTTTTGGCGATTTAAATTTTTTGATTTTTTTTCCCATCCCAAGTGAATAGTTTTGACCCATGTGCTGAAATGCTTTCGGCATTTAATGCTTCAATCTATGACAAAGATCCAATTGATGAAACAATTGATACCTACATACATATCTAAATACATACATTGAATTTATTGAAGAAGACAAGGTTAACAAATGAGTAGGAATTCTTTTTTATTCAATTTTTAAGTTTTTGTTTAAATTGTTAAAAGTTCCTTATATAAATATATGTACATATATATATTCGTATGTAATATATGATTTGTTTTTGACTTGGTTTTTTTCAAATAAAGGTTTTTTTGATGTAAAAACTAAAGGGTGTTTTTTTTAGACGTGTGGTTTTCAAGATGAAATAAAAGGGATATAATTAAATGTTATGGCCAAGAGTTAGGCTTTATCACAGATTAGCCATATGAAGATGAGAATGTTTCGTACGTTTCACCCTCTAAAACCCATTTGTTTACATTGTTGTATTTGTAATTTTTTCCCGCTTCGATGAATAGATGTGGATTGCAACAACAATTTAACCAGGTGAGTGAAGATCCCTACTGTCTATGTGTGAGATTTTTATACACACATTCTCATTTTTTATCTGATAACTGCCAGTTCAAGCTTGTAGGCAAATTAAAATGGCTGCCGGGGATTCTCATCTTCATGTGGCTAATCTGTGGGCTTTATTATAAAGATGAGGGTTTGCCCTTAGGTATGTTTTAAAAATTATTTCGGGCAAGTGGCCGTGGCCGCCGCGGCTGGCTCGAATAAATTCCAGCCGAGAGGGCCAATTTTCGACAATTCCAATTGTTGCGCGCGATGGCGGATGGACTCATTCGGGTCTTCTTTGATACTCTGCTCCACAGCAGCAATAGCGTCTCTGGTGCGCACTGTACGGCGTCTCTGAGGATGCGCATTATCCACTAGAGTAAACGTAGTGTGAAACCGATCCATGGTTGCTCTAACTTATGCGATTTTGCGAATATTGGACTCAGCGCACGATGCGTCGCGTGAACCGAACCATTGTTTTGGTAATAAATTTGCACGATTTGCAAACGTTGTTCAAGAGTCCCAATTCATTGCACGGCACTGAAGAAGAACGTTCGCTTAAATAATTTTCGCATTTACACCTTAGAGGATATATCGTTTCTATCCCTAATGCATTGTAATGCCTGAAGCCTTGATAGGGGGCACTGTTTCACTTTCAGTATAGGTAAAGTCTTACAGCTGCTATCAATGGTAAGTCATAATTTGCCTATTTTCTCTCTTAATTTTTCTACTTTGAAATAGTTCTTGAAATGTATTAGTGTTTTTTTTTTAATTTTTTCTCCATTGTGCAGAAAACTGAGTGCCTTTGAATTCACTGAAACTTGAATAGCGACCCCTATGAAAGCTTCGCATTCAAATAAAAACAAGCACTCCATATTAGGCTTGCTTTTTTGCAAGTCCGTATGGATTTGTCGAAAAAAACGACATCGGGACTTAGGAACTTCATACTTACAGTGCGTAAGTCCCGATAATTATCTGGACTTAGCTAAGTCTATATGGATTTAAGTTGTTGTTGTATTTACGTGTAAAACTATTAGTCCCGATGTCGTTTTTTCGACAAATCCATATGGACTTGCAAAAAAAACACGGCTATTATATATGCTCCAAAGCCGCGTCCAGATCAAACAAAAATGTACTTTGTGCGCCGTTCGTCTTGAATTTTTTATTCGCCCAAATATCGACTAAGATTTCGGAATATCGGAATTAATTTTTGCTTAAAAGTGCTATGCGTCACCGATCAGTTTGAGCGGAGAATAATTTTAATATACTAATGAATCAATTTGTCCACATCAAAACACCTTTGCGCAGCAAATATTTTCGTGTGCTCCGAAAAATTATCGGAATCGGATAACGTGCGTTGAATTTGACACACAAATTTGTGTTCGCCCGGACGTCCACATTTACGCATGTTACACGCCTCAATCGATTTACCATGTCGACGAAGTATTTCGTTCTAGTATGGGCATTCACACGCCAATGCGTCGACGTATAATTATATGCCAAAACCAGCTGTCAAATCGAAAAGTTGTCAATTTTAAATTATTTATAGTAAGATTACTATTTCGGAATGAACCCACACTTGCTTTTGTGGTCTATTTTATATTTGTATTTTAGTATTTTGTTTCCTTCAATAAACTACCACACGAATTTAAAAATAACGAGATGAAAAACACAAGTTGACAACAAAAAACAATAACAACATACAAAACTGAATCGGTGAACTAGTTCGTTCCTTTTTACACGCTACGTCGGCATACTACTTCGATCTCCAGAGTTCGAACGACAGTGTCGACACACTTTCGTTTCACATGACCAAAAAAACTTGCCGACACTATAAATCGATGCAGTCGATCGAGGCGTGTGATAGGGGTAATTGACGTAGTATTCCGTCTACACAATTACTTGCGCCGAACACGGCGCACAACGCACATTTTTATTGATCTGGACGCGGCTTAAGATTTACACTCACGCTGTTCGTTGATCGGGTTACATCGAACACCAAAAATTCAAAGACACTTTGAATTAATTCCTTCATTCGGTGTTCATTCGTTGTTCGATGTTAGCATTTAGACCTTTATTGTCCCGCGTACGACCAACAACGAGCAACGTACACGGCCGATAAAACCGAAGGTCTAAATCTAGCTTAGGTGCCAGTTATAGCTTTCATTGAAAACCGTCATTGACAATTTTAATGACTCATTTTGAGACGTTTAATTTAGTGAATTAAGAAATTATTTTGATGCAAAAATAAGGCTAATGGCCACAGATTAGCCACATGAAGATGAAAATCCCTGGCAGCCATTTTAATTTGCCTACAAGCTTGAACTGTCAGATATCATATAAAACATCAGAATGTGTGTAAAAAAACCTCACACATAGACAGTAGGGATCTTCACACACCTGGTTAAATTGTTGTTGCAATTCACATCTATTCATCGACGCGGGATGAAATTACAAATACAATATTAGGTTTGTTCGGGTACTTTCCGGACCAAAAATGGCAATGTGTCAAATTTTCAGGAGTGGGGATGAAATTCTCAGACACTGTCCAAAAGTACGCGAACCATTTGAACCAAAAATGTGGCCCACTTTTTAAACGTTAACAAAAAGTAAACAAAAAAAGAGCCCCATAGCAAACAAAAAAGTAAACAAAGCGACAAAATTGGAATTAGTTTTGTAATTATACTTTCTTTATTGAATTTTATAACGAAGAAAAGAACAGAAGTGAAAGCCATTCAAAGTAATTTTTGATCGTAATTTAAACACAATGGGGCATATTCATAGTCACTTTTATCTTAGACGGGGGTTTATTCAATGTTATTTAGATAGGATAAACCCAGGTCTAAGATAAACTGGAGTTTAAAAGTGACTATGAATTTGGCCCGATTAAATTAAACAGCACTTATTTAAAATACACCAAAGCAAAATTTCTTTAACTAAATATTTTAATTTCAATTGTTTTTTTTTAAACACAAAAGCACTGCACATTACACAGTATAGCTATATCAGGTTTGAAACAGATATTCTTTATTAAATAAATTTTTTGGGGAATTATTTCACTAATTTTAAACAAAATTTACTTCAACACTTGAAAATAAAACTTAAAGCAAAAGTAAACAACAGCCATTTTGTATTTTTTTGTTGTTCTTTAACTGGCTTTTGACAGAAAACAGAACTAACCAGATTCTGACCGAAGAAATTTCTCGGGTAAAAATTGGCAAGAAGGGGAAATAGTTTTCTTTCTCGCGAGCACTCTCTTCTGACCAAAATGACACGAAATGGAAGTACGCGAACAGGATTGGACCAAATCTGGTAAAATCAAGTAGTTTTGGGTGGTTTCGGACTAGTACGCGAACAGACTAAAACAAATGGGATTTGGAGTGTGAAACGTACGAAACATTCCCATCTTCATGTGGCTAATCTGTGAACAGGACCCATGTTCTGTAACTCAGGCGATAACTTATCGCATCGTTAAAAATTGAAGCGATTCATTCCACACTTATCGCCTCTGGAAAAATCGGGTTTCTGTATCTCGATGCGATAAGTTGAATTTTCGATTTATTTTCATTGGAAAATCCATTGGAAGGCGATAAGTTTCTTAGGCTGTTTGACATTTAAAAAAAAAAAAAAAGTTAAAATTGAAATCAAATTTGACTTTGTTTTAATTTAGCTATGTACATATGTATATTTTTTATTAAAAAAGTTTAGAGAGTTAAGTGCTCGATATTGTACATTTTACGCTGCTTTATTTCAGAAAGCTAACCAAGGCTGGAATATAATGCGTATATTGAACGCTGAGCGCGGCCAGTGCCGGCCGGCCGTAGGTTTCGGTATACAATTAATCTATTTGAAATGCCCGAGGAACGATTAAATGAGGTATTCTCAGATTTTGGCACAGGAAATGCGTCCATATTTTCCTCAGGGACAGAATAAACTTCATCGTTTGCCACTTGTGAATTCCTTGTTTCCGGACAAATATTTTACAAAGGAATATTTTGGGCTCTTGTTACTCTGAAAATTAAAATTGAGTAATAAAAATTAAAAAATATAAGTGAACATTCAATTTTATTCACCTTCTGTTCTTAGTCATTCATTATGAACATTATTTATTTTGTTTTCTTTTTTAAGTTTGTTTTTCGCTTGCAATAATTTAAATGTTTCATCTATTACCGCCTGCCTTTGGGTAGGTGATACATTTTGACGTTGAAAATGAAAAAATTAACGATTCTCAAAGATACAGGATTTCTATTCCGCATGTTCCGGTCGATAAAGTTATCGACTGTCAAAGTTATAGAAACCCGATAATGCGATAAAGTGAGTTTTGTTCCATTTTTCATCGTTTCTCGACTGATTTTATCGATGCGAAAGTTACAGACCATGGGTCCAGGAGTAGCTATGAACATTCACTGGAAAACGACATTAGCAACACTTTTTACGATATTCACAAATGTAAACCCAGACCGAAATGTCTATCTTTGATCACAGATTAGCCATATGAAGATGAGAATGTTTCGTACGTTTCACCCTCCAAAACCCATTTATTTACATTGTTGTATTTGTAATTTCATCCCGCGTCGATGAATAGATGTGAATTGCAACAACAATTAAACCAGGTGTGTGATGATCCCTACTGTCTATGTGTGAGGTTTTTTTACACACATTCTCATTTTTTATCTAATAACTGCCAGTTCAAGCTTGTAGGCAAATTAAAATGGCTGCCGGGGATTCTCATCTTCAATCTTCATGTGGCTAATCTGTGTCTTTGATAGTCGGCGTTTTATGTCAAAAAAATTTTCAATGTTGATTATGTGGTAAATAAAAGTATTCCATAATTTTAACAAGTTGGTTTTCTGATAAGTTTTTAAAAATATAACATGCCATGGCGGAAATAACATCTATTAGATACAGAGGAAAAAATAACATTATCGAACTTGCAAAAAATCTTGATGCTTTCAAAAAAGTACCTGAGAAGTACACTGAAACTACAGAAATAGGTGGAACATGTAAGTTTTTGGCATAGAATTCTTAGCATAGGAACTTACCATTTCCTAATATATATAACTATATAAATGTTTTTAGTATCTCTATTAAGTCGATTGTTAGTTGTTTATCTTATTTACAAAGAAGTCTCATACTACTACGATGCAAATCCAGTTTTTAAGTTCAAACCAGATCTCGATATGGACGATAAGGTCCAATTCCATGTTGACATCACAGTAGCGATGCCATGCACTTGTAAGTTTTCAATAAATCAAAATTTCATTGCTGCAAAATAAATTTGTTTCCTTTCAAAATCCCAGCACTATCGGGCGTTGATTTAATGGACGAAACGCAGCAGGATGTGTTTTCTTATGGGACTTTACAAAGGGAAGACACTTGGTGGGAGATGAGTGACGAAGAAAAAAGCAACTTCGAATTGGTTCAGCACATGAATATATTTTTACGAGAAGAATATCATTCTGTTGCTGATATTCTGTTTAAGGATATTCTCAAAAGTACTGATGTTAGCGATGTTCCAGTGACACCTAGAAAAGTTAAGGAAAATGAACAGCATGATGCTTGCCGTTTGCATGGGACACTGGGAATTAATAAGGTGTGTTGTGGGGAGAAGGCAGCAACTGAAAACTACATACATATACTTATTCCGCTATTCTCTTCTTTTGCAAAGGTTGCCGGTGTATTGAATATAATCGGAGGGAGTACTCCTATTGTAGAGCTTGTTGAAGACCATTGGATGATTGATTTCAAAAGAACTCCACTCAATTTCACGCACCGAATCAATCGTCTTAGTTTTGGTAGCTTCTCACGGCGAATTGTCCAACCATTGGAAGGAGATGAGCGAATAATTGACGAGGAATCTACTACTGTGCAATATTTTATTAAAATTGTACCAACGGAGATTCAGAACGCGTTTTCAACATTTAATACATATCAGTATTCAGTTACTGAAAATATCCGTAAACTAGGTATACAATACATACGTCAAAATTGTTTGTTCTTGCACTAACGAATGCCTACCCTTACAATTATGTTTCTAGATTCTTCAAAGAACTCGTATGGCTCACCGGGAATCTATTTCAAATATGATTGGTCTGCTTTAAAAGTTATTGTGCAGAGTGACAGAGACAATATTGTGCAATTTGTAGTCCGACTTAGTTCAATCATCGCGGGAATTGTTATTGTTTCTGGTATGAAGACATTAAAATACATTACTATTCATCTATCATTTTGGGAAGGCGATATATTCCCGAATAGCTACATAGAATCCCGAATACAAACAAATCCGAATCATTCAAATTTTAACTTTTTCAGGGATCATCAATTCTCTGCTAGTTGGTGTTCAAAAAACTATTTTACGTGTTATGGCTCCTCAAGTCTTCAAAAAAGAATTCCGTCCTTCTTTTCTGACGGACATCCCCCAGCAAGTTGCTGTTGAAAATAACTTAATCATCAATGCAAATCGAATGGCATCAAATGTGATGCCAGTACTTGCAGTTTCGCAGCAGCATTTTACCCCACATACTAATAAACTTTAGTTAGCAAATAAAATATTAAATTTGTATTTAAATAAATAAAAACAAATATTTTCTGATCAAAGGTGGTTTTATGAAGTGGATTTATCTTGTTCATAATCAGTTCAAGTGGACATTGTTATCATGGCTCATTTCGGCAAATAATCGAAATCCTTCTGCCTTTTTTAATTGGACTGCTTTTGAATATTGAATTTTCATTGGAGAGAATTTCATGAGTGAAATTATATCTAGCGGAGTGACTGGAAAAGGAAACTTCACTAAAAACACTCATTTGGATAGATGAAAGAAAACACAATCACCTCATTATATACAAGGAACGTTGATGAAGAAGAACATCAGCATAGAAATTTCCATCTAGTTCTGTAACAGGTTGATTTCTATAAACGTCATCGTTACTATTGCCTTCGTTTGAACTACCCTGTTGGTACTTTTTCTCATCGGTTCGAACAAGTCTCATCACAGCATCTGATAACATACTTATCCCAGATATTGTTGTTCCGCAATACTATTAATCAGACTTTAACTAATCGAAAGGACAAAATGCATATATGTATTTTTGAACGCCTCACCCTAGTGCTGTCTACGTGCGGTTTTATAACACCCTTTTCAGCCAAATCTAATACATGAACATACTGCATTATCTCGCCAACAAAAGCTGTAGATCGTACTCTTTCGATTATTTCTCTGTTATGTGGATACCAGTTTTTACGTTCTGTTTCACGGAAGCCGTGGATGGCCTTCGAAGTCGATATTTTCTAATTTAAAGTTTGAATAAAAAACCGTAGGTACTTACATCATCCCAGTGGTCGAATTCGTATCGTAATCGTTTCATGTATGGTTCTATTTCTTCGAAAAGTTTTGTTTCTTCTTCGGTGCTGATGAAATCTGGAATTATTTTCATGTCCTTAAGGAAATTGGCTTGCTCCTTTTCCGGCCAGGTCCCGTGGAATTCTATACAATGATAACCTGAAAGGGCATTAGCAAAACCTTAAAATAAATAGACCTAACTATATTCTACAATACCGATCTCCGGATTTGTGCCTAGGGCTGTTGACAAACGTTTTGTACCATTTACATTTAATTGGTTTTTCTGTAGGAGATGATTACTTGATAAAATAAAACTTTTTAATAAATGTTTGTTTCTAAAATTTAATAATGCAGTCATATTTGACGTCTGAAAATATATTTCGCGGTTTCACTTCACCAACTTTTGATATTTGATAACAAAAAAAGAAAAACTGAAACAGCTGATTTTTTGTTGACATCGGAGCCACAGATAAGCCATATGAAGATGAGAATGTTTCGTACGTTTCACCCTCCAAACCAGTGTTTATATTGTTGTATTTGTAATTTTTTCCCGCGGCGATGAATAGATGTGAATTGCAACAACAATTTAAACAGGTGTGTGAAGATCCCTACTGTCTATGGGTGAGATTTGTATACACACATTCTCATTTTTTATCTGATAACTGCTTGTAGGCAAATTAAAATGGCTGCCGGGGATTCTCATCTTCATGTGGCTAATCTGCGATCGGAGCGTTCAACAAAATTCTGATAAATTTACTGGTTGAACACAACAGACGCGTATAAAAGCCGTGTTTTTCTGCAATCCCCCAGGAAATTGGTCGAAAAAACGACGTTAGATTTAAGAAATTTACATGTTAAATGCAATAACAACTAATCCCCTTTGGGTTAAGCTAGGCGCGGAGAATTCTCGGGGCTTAACTTATTATTACGGGCGTGCATTGCATACTAGTCATCGATAGTTTGTACGAAAACTTTATTTTGTTTCTGTAATGGCGTCCCTAATCCCCGATGTCGTTTTTTTCAACCAAATCCCTCCGGTCTTGCAAAAAAACACAGCTAATGACGCGAGTGATTATTTGAAACGGGATTCACAAGAGTGTCGAATTCATAACGACTTATGTCGAATTCATTTCAACAAAAGAATCGATTCTGTTCAGAATTCTTTTTTGTCAAAACAAATCTTGCGTTTTTAGCAAGATTTCACATTGATTTGCACACACCCTATGAAGACTTGACATTTCTTATACGCCAAATTGAAAGTCGCAGAATTTTTTTAAGACGAGTTCTTCATTTTTTGTTTGCAACGAATTCTACATAATTTAACAAAATATTCAACAATATATTCAGTCAATATAGCTATAAAAACAATATAATTACATATGTAGCTATGTATAAAATAATAGTTCGTTGCTCAGTGAAAGACGTGATAATAACTTTCAGTGCAAGTGAAAACTTTTTAATAACAATTTTCTTTAAAAATATATGTAAAAGTAGAAGTTCAAACAATTAAAATGCAGCAGCAAATTGTCCCCGTATAAGCTGGCTAATTTCTCTTGTTATTAAAAGCCGTGTTCCTTTGGAGGTGGTGAACTACTCATGAGTAGATGAATGATGGATTTACATTTATCTTCATCAGCAAATTTGAAGAAAAGTAGAGGGGGATGGATTTATGCCAAAAAACGAATCGCTAGCAGGCCGCTTTCCCGAGCTAGACATTCCGTTTCCTTCCATTTCCGTTCCTCATTTTACTTTATCCTGGTTTCCTACCAATCCACCTTACCGACTCCTCCTCGCTTCCTCTTGCCTCGCAACAAATGGCTCCCAAAGTATCGTATAGGTTTGTGTAGTCCTTGTTTTTGTTAACCTCTTTTGTGATTGTGCCTAACCAAACTTGTTATGAATTTTCAAGGATCGTAAGTCTGCATCAGGAAGGTCTCTGACGCACCTAGATGTATTTCGACGATTCCTTTGGAAGTACATAACGACTGCGGTTAATGCGTGTTTGCTGGAATTGCTGCAAGTTTTGGTATCCATAAGTCTTCACCAAGAAAGCCACTGACGGGCTTAGGTGAATTGCGAGGGATCACCAAAAATTTGCAGCGACAACACTTCCTTACCTAGTATTGTTTTTTATTTTTCCTATCCTTAACTTTATTTTACTTTTCTTTCTAAATTTTCATTTTGTAATCCTCTTCGTCCAGTTCTTGTTATGTTTCTACTTGGAATCATGTCCGTGTCTGGCGATTAGTCGGACATTGCTGCAATGCTTTCCAAACTTTAATTGAGGTTTCGAAACTCACTGGTTTTTGTAAGTTATTTCTTCAATACCATATGTCTTCAAAGAAAGTCCTAGGGACAGACTTGAATTGCGGGTTTGAAGAAGATAACAGTGTAAAGTACTTTTGTCTAATGTTTTTAGTTTCCCCCCTTGTTTCACCACACCAAGGAATTATAAATCAAGTCCGTCTGAAGTTTTTTAGTTTTTCGAATATACATTAGTAAGGTCACTCGTCAAAAAATTATTCACCGAACAGCTACCTGAAGCACCCCGTATGCTTACGACAAAACCATAACAAAAATAATACTCTTACGCCCAATTTCTTCACAGAAGTACTAAGCCAGCCTAGTACCCAGTCCAGCTAGACCAGGTACTAGCTCTGGTACTCGGTCCTAACGAAAAGTTAGTACCTATACATTTCTTCACATCACTAGTACCGGATCTAAATACAACAAGCGGTACAAGGACTTAATACGTCTAAGCTGGTCTAATTCTGATTATGACAATATTTTGGCATTTCAAATATTATTTGGATGTTTATTTTGACTAAAAGATTTTTATTTTAAATTATTTTCGAATGAATTGTGTCAATTTTATAGTAGTATAGACAGTGGAAAAATGCAGAATTGCGATGAAATCCTGCCGACATTTACAGGAGTGATCAGTGGTGAATCAGCTTCCAGATGAAGCACTTGATATCGGTAAAAGATTGTGTGTTAGTTTTTGCGTTGAGTTTTTGATAATTTTCTGTGTACGTATGTGTGTGACAGGCTTGGAGTAATGTCCTTTATTGTGTAAGGCCATTACAAAAAACACATTATATATGTACCTAGGTACCATACAAAAAAGAAAATGAAAAATCCACAAAACCAATAAAGCCGAATTTATTGCCTATTTAATAAACAACAACCAAAAAAACTATCGAAAATCAGCAACGAATTCATTGAAAAAATGAAAGAAATTACTCTGATTCAGGTATTAGCGCCACTAGACTGCCGATTTTAAAGTCCCAACTAATACCGAGTCTTAAGTAGTACTCGGTACCAACTTGACAGAACTAGGGCTTAGTACTTATGTGAAGAAATCATTTGGTACCGATTTGAGTACTAACGACTGGTATAATAACCAGGTACTAGCTGATTTTGAGGAGTCAGCTAGTACCGAGACCTAACTAATACTCGGTACCAAATTGAAAGGACTAGGGACTAGAACTTGTGTGAAGAAATGAGTTGATACCGATTTGAGTACTAATTTTAGGACTAGTATTGGTACTAGCGTTAGGACTCTGTGAAGAAATTGGCCGTTAAAGGCTTAACTACATAAGCCAAAAAGTACTTTTGTACAAAAGTAAAAATATTTATTTCCCGCTAGCGCAGTTGTTTTGTGAAAAAGAATATACAAATTTTTTTTCAGACCAAAATTTAATCTTTCTGCATCATTTTTATAAGTTTTCCAGTCAGAAAAACTATTCCAAAATGATTTTGAAAATTTTCACTTTTGTACTTTTTCACTTTTTGGGCTTATGTAGTTAAGCCTTAAAATTTTGCTAAAACTTCACAATTTGTAGGAAAAGGTTGAAAGGTTAAGTTCAAAAATTATATACCAAACTTTATACATTTACATTTTATACAATTTTCAGTTGATATCGTCTGGTTTTTCCAAATTCAATCTTTCTTTGTTTCGACTCTTTGATTCGTTTAGATCATTTATTTGTTTTATTGTTAATTTTTTTTTGTAAATGTTAATTTTTCGAAATTAATTTTTTGGCTTTGATTGTTTTTTTCACATTTTCTTAGTTTTACATTCTTTAGGTAAAATTAATTTAAGTGTTAGATAATTTTTTTGAAAAGAAGAATCTTACTTACGGCACTAAGAACTCATATCTGTCCTAGGTTCGATAAGTCAATGATTTCTTCCTTTCTGTTCGATCTACGTATAATTGGTTTCTGTTCAATCCTCGAAAGTAAGGGATTTACATACATATTTTCATCTCTTAAAACTTTTTTTTTTGAGCTGAAGTGAATTTTCTTAAGTTCAATATTTTTTGAAAACTTACTATTTGGTAAAGTTTTTACAATTTTGTTTGAACATTTCAAACGTGTTTTTTAAATTATTGTTTTTCTAATTTAACATTTTTGTCAAACCTTCCAACGTTTTCTTAAAGTTATTCATTTTTAATTTGCAATTTTTTTTGCGTTTCTCTTAAAATTATTATTGTTTTTCAAGTTCATCTTGAATAAGCATCCTTTTTTGATTTGTTCTTGTTTTTGTTTGTATTCTTATAGAGAAATACATATAATTACGTACCAGAACACACTACTTTCAAAAAGTGCTTATAAAATTTACGAAATTTTGATTGTTACTTTTTTCTTCTAATATAGACTTAAGGCTTAACTACATAATCCAAAAAGTACTTTTGTACAAAAGTAAAAATATTTTCAGAAAATAAGAACGAGAAGTGAAGAAAAAGAAACTGAATTTAGCCGAGGATTTATTTATTTGATTGAGGAATACTTAACCTTCCCTAGTTACGTCGAAAGAAGTGTTTTTCTGTGTATGTGAAGTCCAAAAGTCAATTTGTTTGGCGTTGAAGTTTTTTTGGATAATTCTTTTTAAATTAAATTTTTTTTAAAATTGTAAATTGCTGTAAGTGGTAGGGTCTTGTTTTCCCAGGCTGTTGCTAGCGGTTTCAGCTAGTTTCTTTTTGATCTCTTTGGATCTCAAATCCACCTCCATTGAGCTCATTGCAGGTAGGGCCTAAATAATACTTGAATAATCCATGCCAAGAAAGTGGTACTACTGTCGGAATCCTGAGCTGGTCCTGCTGGGAAACAGTTCAACATCACCTTTGTTTTGGTTGTATTTTTGTAAAGTTTTCTTTGTATCGTAAATTTCGGATGTCTATATATATAAAGGTAATTTGAAATTAAAGATACATAGATAAAAGGAACAAAAAGAAATATAATATTTATTTCTTAATCTAGCTGACCCACCCGGCTTCGCACTGGTAGACAAACCTAAGCTTCGCACAAAATTACAAATTTTGTAACTGAATACTACCTACTGAGTTTTGACCCACTTCACAACATGAATGGCGGAAATTCGTTAAAATATGATCATCTATGTCCAACCTTTATTTACTTTATTACTTTCCCAACGCAGAAAGAATTTTTGTAATCAAAAACCTTTTTTTTGTGTTTATTCCATTTCACTCTATAAATATAAAATGTTTTAAAATAACCTTTCCAACACAAAAAGAATTTTGAAATTAGATGCAACTTTTCATTTTCACCATCCTCTAATAAACAACCTTCCAATTACAAAAAGAATTTCTTAAACCCGATTTTATTTTATTTTTACTCCCTAAACAAAATTTAAAAAAGAATATCCCTAAAGCTATTTCCTTAGAAAACCCTTTTACAAAAAAGAATTTCCTAAATCGGACATTTTTTTATTTTTACCCCATTTCACCATACAATTGTCAATTATTAACATTTTGAAAAAGAATATCCCGAAAGCCTTTTCCTAAGAAAATACTTTCAAACAAAAAAGAATTTATTTTTTTAATATTTTTTAGTGAAAAAGTTCAATGGAAGATATATCAGAGAATAGCTAAAGATGATTCTCATCGGCTTTGTTGGTCGTTATAATGATAAAATGAAAGATTAGCCGTGTTTTTTTGCAATCCCCGAGGAAATTGGTCGAAAAAACGACGTTAGGGCTAAGAAATTTACATGTTAAATGCAATAACAACTAATCCCCTTTGGGTTTAGCTAAGCGCGGAGAATTCTCGGGGCTTAACTTAAGCACGGAGAAAAACTGTATTACCGGCGTGCATTGCATACTTGTCATCGATAGTTTGTACGAAAACTATATTTTGTTTCTGTAATGGCGTCCCTAATCCCCGATGTCGTTTTTTTCAACCAAATCCCTCCGGTCTTGCAAAAAAACACAGCTATTAATTCATTCACTTTTTCCCAACGTTTCGACTGTGGTTGCCGTCCTCTTCAGTGGATTTTTATTTATTAAAAAAGAAGCAATTACATAAAAAAGTAAATGTATATAGGGCGGACATGATATACACTTACATAAACTTGAACAATAGTCCAATAAGTACATTCAAGTTTTGGATCTACTGTTGGAAACTAAAGAGCAGTACACCGCTGAGATGTTTTTTATCTCTTGTTTACGGTTCATGTTGTTCTTGTTATTGGTTATGTGTAGTGTTTCTAACGTATAGCATTTGCAAGTGTGTTTCTCCATTGCCAAGATCTCCACACCATCAAACTCCAGTTAGTGGCCACTTTCAACGCTGTGGCAAGCCGAATTCGAACGAATGTCCGATTTGTGATCCGACCAACAAAGCCAATGCGAATCATCTTTAATTATTCTCAGATACACATCAAAAAAGAATTTCTCGAAACAGACAATTTTTTATTTTTACCCCATTTCATCCCACAAATAATAAAATTTTAAAAAATATCCCTCAAACCATTTCCTAAGAAAAACTCTTCAACAAAAACGAATTTGTTCAATCGGACACTTTTTATGTTTACCCCATCTCACCCTATAGATAAAAAAAAATTTTAAAAAAATATCCTTTAAGCCATTTCTTAAGAAAAAACTTTCAAACACAAAAAAGAATTTCTTAAATCGGACAATTATTTTATTTTTACCCCATTTCACCCTACAAATAAGAAAAGTTGAAGAAGAATATCCAAAAAGCCATTTCCTAACCACCTACAGCGCCATTTGTGGAACGGTTATTGAATTGAACTGAAAAACGATGTTTTTGCCTACAGCGCCACATGTTGAGACTTTTTCGAATTTTATTTTTTCCTTAACCTTCGCGGTACAATTACGAACAAAACCATAGAAAGAAGTACCCAATTTAGTGCAGTCATTCTCAAGTTTTAAGCATCCGAACCCACCACGATTCATTTTTATATATATAGATTTGATTTTGTTTAAAGATAATTTAAAGTATGAAGTAATAAAACTTCAAACGCCCTTTTTATGAAATTTTTGTCGTTGTTATTATGTTTCGTTTAAACGAAACATGATGGTTTGATGATATTTTTTTCAGGGGTGCGGAAAAGGATAGCTAAGTAAGCCGGTGCAATAGAGTGACCTGAACGGTATATCACAATGGTTATTGGGGAAGTTCAAACTTAGCCGACGAACTTCTAGGTTGGTTGGTATATGGCTACGCTGCATCGACACCAGCAGCGCCGGTGTGGTGAAAAGTTTGTCTGAGCATCACTAGCAGGCCGCGTTCCCGAGCATTCCTACCTTATCCTGTTTCCTACCCATCATCCTTACCGACTCCATTCCTCGCTTCCTCTTGCTTCTTCATATCTGCATTATGGCACTTCCTATAATCTTCATCTATGAAGATCTCGGCATTTTGGTATTATCTCTCTTTTCAACAAATGTAACTTTTATATCTCACATCCCTGTTTTTTTGCAGAGCTCGCATGAAGATCAATGTAAATCCAACAAAAAACTTACATCTAGTACTCTCATCTACTCCAGCTCTCATGCGCGAGTAGATGAGCAGAGTAGTTTCGCACCTAAAACCCCCCAGAGGGCATCCGGTTAAGTTAAGGACTTTTCATGTGGCTGAGATTTTCTTTCAATTTGTGAATTTGTTTACAAATGATAAAAAAAAAACACTTTTAAGGAAACCACTTTAATTATTCGGATTGATTGATGAAGATGATTAATTTGGTAAGGAATTTTTCCATAATTAATGCCAAAAATATATGAGTATACATGTGCTCCAATTTTGTTTTTTAGCTTGAATATTTGGAAGAAAGCAGCGACAACAGCGATGTAAATGATTTGGCTGAAGCGTCCTTCTCTTCTACAGATTCTGAAGACTATGGGGCATATCACTTTTAAACTCCAGTTTATTTTAGATCTAGGTTTATTATACCTAAATAACATTGAATAAACCCGTGTCTAAGATAATCTGGAGTTTAAAAGTGACTATGAATATGCCCCTATGTAGTCAACTCGAAAAAAAACCGCATCGACGACTTCTTTGAAGTTGTAAATAAATACACTTATTTTTAGGTGTAAGTGAGAATAATTCAAGATTATGAATGACTTCGTTTTCAATTGGTAGTCAAAAATCCACATGTCCAGAAGCCTTCTGGTTTCGATTCTGAAATGAAATCAAGGATCATTTGCTATCTTTAAGAAAAGCTCGCATTTCTGAACAACAGTGGAAAACACCATTAATAGCCATGTTTTTTGCAAGCCCCGAGGAAATCGATCGAAAAAATGACGTCCTGTCATGCAATTTACATGTTAAATGCAATAACAACTAATCCCATTCGGGCTTAGCTAAGCGCGGAGAATTCTCGGGGCTTAACTTAAGCACGGAGAAAAACTGTGTTACCGGCGTGAATTGCATACTTGTTATCGATAGTTTGTATGGAAACTCCATTTTGTTTATGTAATGGCGTCGCTAATCCCCGATGTCATTTTTTTCAACCAAATCTCCCCGGGCTTGCAAAAAAATACGGCTAATCTAAGCCAGTCTACGCATCAAGTCTGAGAACTATCAAAGATTACAGCCAACAGGATAGACAGCAAGATAGAGATAGATAGAAGATAGTAGGCTCACATACAAAAGTAGGTGAATACGTTCAGTATATTGATGTGGTTGATAGTTGATAGTTGGTGGCACAGATGAGCCATATGAAGATGAGAGTGTTTCGTACGTTTCACCCTCCAAAACCCATTTGTTTACATTGTTGTATTTGTAATTTTTCCCCGCGTCGATGAATAGATGTGAATTGCAACAACAATTTAACCAGGTCTATGAAGATCCCTACTGTATGTGTGCTTGTAGGCAAATTAAAATGGCTGTCGGGGATTCTCATCTTCATGTGGCTAATCTGTGGTTGGTGGTTTACACAATAGAGTCTAGTTTTATTTCAACACCTCCACTAAAATCAGACCTAAGATCAGTAAGCCCCGTCATCTCTAAACATTTGTGATGCTTCTGGCTTGAAACAGCTTTGGTTAATGAATCTGCAGTCATATCTTCACTTCTTACGTACTCAAGTTGAAAATTTCCTAATATCAATTTGTCACGTACATAATGATGGCGCACATCTATGTGCTTCGATCGTGCGTGACATACCTATTTTTGCTAAACTGATGGCACTTTTGCTGTCACAATAGCCGTGTTTTTTTTGCAAGTCCATATAGATTTGTCGAAAAAAACGACATCGGGACTAATAGTTTTACACGAAAATACAACAACAACTTAAATCCATACAGACTTAGCTGAAGTCCAGATAATTATTGGGACTTACGTACTGTAAGTAAGAAGTTCCTTAGTCCCGATGTCATTTTTTTCGACAAATCCATATGGACTTGCAAGAAAACACGCCTAATATATCTTTTTTTTCCGCTTCTTGTTTGTTCAACTCGTTCTCTAGCTGTCGTTACCATTCCGCTTCTTGAAATGCAGCTGACATGGCCATATATTCCACCTCGGTTGTGGAAAGGGCTACAGTTGCTTGCCGCTTACTATTCCAACTGATAGCACCTCCTTGTTGAACAAAAAACATACCCCGTACAAGACCTTCTGTCATCTTCATCGCCGGCAAAATCTGCATCGCAAAATTAAACGCAGCCAATTTAAGAAAATTTAATTTTTGCGTTAATGGTTCCCTTCAAGTAGCGAAACACTCGCTTTACAGCTTTCCAGTGCGAAGAATCGAAATTGTTATTAAATTTGCTCAAGTAGTTAATTGCACACGCAATATCCGGTCAGGTACCTTGAACCAAATATAACAAACTCTTCGTGATAGGTAATTTTCTCGTGATCAATTGATGAGTCATGTTTTTGAGGTTTTTTTAATCTTTGATTTGCATCGAACAGTGTGGAAACTGCATTCCAATCACTTATGTTGAACCGCTTGAGTATTTCTGCTGTATACTGCCTTTGATCGATGTTTATTTCTTGTTTTGTTTTATTCCGTGTAATTCTTAGGCCAACACAATTTCTCTCCTCCCGTAAGTCCTTCATAGTTAATGTTGTTTTATGTGGTTTTCCAAACAACCAAAAAAATTGATTTTTATGGGGGTCAACTTGATCTTTTTCAGATTTTACGTTCCTAACAACCAAAAAAATTGATTTTTTTCGTGGTCTGTTTTTTTTCTCGATTGATCTTTCAAATCTCGATTTATTGGCAGATTTACACATACTTTCACACACACTTGCACACGAACCAAATTGACATTTCTAAACGTCGTCCTCTCCTCGTCAGTTTAAATTCGTTTTGGCCTTTCGCTAGCATTGTTTACTTTTGATAAGGCATTTGTTTAATAAAATAAATATTTTCATATGGAATGAAAGGCATTGTGGAAACATGTGGGTTAGTCCATTGTGTTTTGTGAAAATAGAATTATTTTTATTAAAATTCCATAGTAATCCTTATGTAGTGACCTTGTTTCATGTTCATTGTCTTCTTCCTCACCATCGACCGATAGCTTCTCCTTTGATTTGTATTTTGGATGGACGGGATTCCTGTGGATATATGGATCCGACCGATGGCCGAATCACGTTATAAAGCAGTGATAGTATACCAACAAAATAAAATTCCTACTAGGGAACAAAAAATTCCCTAATTTGTATTATATTTTTTGATTTCAATTTGATTGAACAAAATAATGTACAATATCACATTCATTTAAATGAAGTCAAGAAAAGAATGCGTAAATCTTTTCTTTCTTATATTTTGTCATAATTTCAAAATGGCCTCAGGATATTAATAATTTCAAGATTAAAAGTCAGTCCCACTTTTGAGTTTTTTCTTATGAAACAAATCAATAAAGGCTCCCAGACCGGCGCGAAACCTTCGTGCGAATATGCGACGACTGAAGAATGTTCAAAGATTTGCAAAGCGCCAGTGTGGGTTCTCTCATTAATCTCCATTTCAATAAATTAAGACAGGTGAAAGTATTCGCGTAGTTGAAATTAATTACAATTTAAACACAAAAATGTTCTTTTATAATTTGAAAAAAAAAACGTTTTGTAAGAATTTTTTCACCAGTTTCATCAAGAAAATAAAGCCAAATATATAATATTTTTGTATTAAAGAAAAAACTATCACTACTTACATCAGTAAACACAGACAAATCACCTACACCTTTACAAAAAAAGGATCAATCGCGATTCGTTCTAGTTACCACGATTGATCTGGAATCTGACCCCCAAATCTGAAATGGTTGACTGGAAAACCACATTAATTTATCCTTGACTTTTCCTTTAAAATTTTCATTATTACTGACACACATTTGTTGTCAATTTGTTGTCTGAAAATTTGTAGTAAATACACGGGTCTACCTTTGATTGTGTCAGATTCAAGTTCTTCAATACCATGTCGAGTTTCTTGTTCCATTCACGTCTCGCTTGCTTCAAGCCATAAATGGCTTTATTGAGTTTACAGACTTGTCCTTTCGTTTCACCAAATCACCTGGGTAAGTTCACCTTGTAAAAACGCACTTACAGCATCCATTTGCTCAATAACAAGGTTATACTTTGCAGCAATTGATATCAAGAATCTTATTGAAGTGTATCTTACAACAGGCGAATACGTTTCCTGGTAATCTATCCCTAGCTTCTGGGAGCATCGCTTGATGATTAATCGTGGTTTATGTCTGAGAACACTACCCCCTTCACCTCGCTTAGTCTTGAAGATCCATTTACAATTGATTGGCTTTGTATTCTTCGGTAAATCTTCTAAAGTCCATGTGTTGTTGTCATTCAAGGACTTATGTATTCTTCCATCATCGCATGTTTCCATTGAATCTTATTTGGTCCGTTCAACTCTTCTTGTACTGATTGTGGGTCATCATCAAACATAGTTTCTGCTGAGTACAAATAATAATCCTCCATATTTACAGGTCTCGGAATTCGTGAACTTCGTCGAACTGGATTATCATCGGCCGGTGTACTTGAAACAGGTGATTGCGGATGTTCAATTGATGTATCGTTTAGGAGTGTTGAATCGGGGTCCAAATATTGGGATGACTAGTATCTGAATCTGATGAAATTTCAATTGGATTTGACAAAATATCATCTTCGTCCTCCACTACAGATGAATTTGCATCAAGGCGAATAAGTAGCTTAAGTTCCATAATGCCTATTAATTGCGATAAAAATAAAATGAATGCAATGAAATTCTCTTTAGAATTTCAAAAATAAAGAACTCGTTAAGATTTGCATTCGAAAGACATAAGTTTTAAATAAATGATTTGAAGAAAATTGAATAAAACATTCACGTGAATCGAAAGATTCGATCGAATCGTTTAGCAGAATAGGGCTGATTGCTTTGAAGACGAGCGCTAGCAATAATTTGTGCATTTGTCCTTATAAAAATGAACTGTATGCAGGGTTGCCATTTTAGCGACTTTGTCGCTATATCTAGCGACATTTCCACTTAGAAAGCGACAAAATTTATTTTGATGTCGCTAGATTATTTCTAGCGATTTTTCTAGCGACTTCTGAATTTGTGAATTACGATACGACATGCAAATAATACTTTTGATTTCAAATCATGTCCCTGTTGGTTGAAATAATAACTTTAGATTTGACCACATTGCAAACTCTATTCTAAATGTGAGTGCGAGTGAGCGCGGTAGTCTGAATAAGTGTTGGATAAACTATCCCCGATAGTTTAAAAATATCGATAGTTGATAAATATCGAAAACAAATAAGTCTCATTTTCTTTTACCTCTTCTTGAAAATCAAAATACATGCGTAGATTTTTAAAATTTTTACTTTTTTCACGAAAAAATTATTATGTATAGTTTTGAAGACGTTTCTTTGTTTTTAATTTTTTGTTTTGATTGATTTATTTAGCTTTTAAAATAGGATCTGTTCAAGGTGTTCAAGTGTTCAACTTTAAATTTGTTTACTTCACTTTAAAAACTTACACTAGGCTTCATTCACATGAAGATTGAAATTGAATTGCAGAGAGAGATTACAATAGAACTGTTTATTAAATTTTTAAACCTCGCTTAATTGATTTTCCCGCTTAATTGATCTTAAAAAACAGCAGCTGAAAAACTTAAAACATTTAAATGTTTCGGTTACTTCACCAAATCATTAGACAAAATGACCATTGCAAGTAAGCGGGAAACCTGTATACTATATTTATGATATATTAATTTTTATGTGTGCTATGCATGCTATAATAGACTTCTGTTAACAATGGGACTGAATTGTTTTATTTTTTTGTTTTCAATAATTTTATTCTTTGATCGTATACTCCTAAGTTTTTTTTTACCTACTTTAAAAAAATAAATAGGTTGTTCAAAAAAATGTTAATTTTTTTTTTCTGGCGACTTCTAGCGACTTTTTGTTTTCGAAATTTCAGCGAATCTAGCGACTTTTGGAGGTTGGTCTAGCGACTTTTATTTTCAGGTTGCGGCAATACTGACTGTATGTCCCTTGCTGATTATCTGGCTCACAGAAATCAAATTTGTAGTAAGGTTGGGAACATAAAGTACGTCAGAAACTGCAAGGTGTTTTATTTCATAGTTTTCTTCAAATATATCAATACTAACGTTGCCTACGCCTTCAACAACATACTTTTGCTTGTTGGCCACGAAAATTTCTTTGATTGGTGATTCTCGGATTTCATGGAATAATTCTTTCCGCATACTCATGTGCATGCTTGCACCTAATGGCGAATTCCTTTCAAAAAAGAAATCGAATTTTTTCTAAACAGAATCGATGTTTTTCTGTCAATTGAAAGGAATTCGTATATCGTAAAAGAATCGATTTTTTTGGTGTGATTGTAACGGGTGATTTTTTAAGAGGTTTAGAACTTTTTTTAAAAAAAAAACACAAAAAATTCGAAAAAATGAATGAAATATTTACTTGAATCGATAGTTTGAACCTTGCAATTTAATGTTTGAAGATAATTTCATGCAAATGTTGACCGCGGCTGCGTCTCAGGTAGCCCATCCGCTGAGTCCAATTTTGGCATACTCTTTCACACATATCGGCCGGTATCTCACGAATGAATGCATGGTTGTTGGCTTCCAGTGCGTCAATCGAAGCGGGCTTGTCCCTATAGACATTAGCCTTGACATACCCCCACAAAAAATAATCTAATGGTGTCAAATCGCACGATCTAGGCGGCCAATTGACCGGCCCGAAACGTGAAATTAACTGTTCACCAAACTCGCCTCGCAATTGCGCCATTGTTTCGCGTGCTGTGTGGCATGTGGCACCGTCTTGTTGAAACCACATATCATGCAAGTCAAGAACTTCCATTTCGGGCAAAAAAAAGTTTGTTATCATCGCTCGGTAGCGTTCACCATTGACAGTAACGCTGCGATTCGCATCATCTTTGAAGAAATAGGCCCAATAATGCCGCCGGCCCATAAACCGCACCAAACAGTGGCTTTTTCGGGATGCATTGGTAGCTGTTGCAATGCTTCTGGCTGATCTTCACTCCAAATGCGGCAATTTGGCTTATTTACGTACCCATTCAACCGAAAATGAGCCTCATCGCTGAACACAAGCAGCGCGCGATGAACATTTCGAACCTAGCACGAATTTTGATAGTAAAATTCAATAACTGGCAAGCGTTGTTCATTTGTAAGACGATCCATGGTTAAATTGCAAACCAAACTGAAGCTGTTTGACAGTGACACAAGGTACTAAACACACGTCAGCTGTCAAAACCAGTGTTGCCAAAACCAAACCAGCTTAAAAATCACCCTTTATTTGTGTTACTTTATAGCTGCAATTGACGCAAAACGTCAAGAAATTATTCACAAAACTATTACGCCCAATTTCTTCACAGAAGTACTAGGCCAGCCTAGTACCCAGTCCAGCTAGACCAGGTACTATCTCTGGTACTCGGTCCTAACGAAAAGTTAGTACCTATACATTTCTTCACATCACTAGTACCGGATCTAAATTCACCAAGCGGTACTAGGACTTAATACGTCTAAAACTGGTCTAATTCTGATTTTGACAATATTTTGGCATTTCAAATATTATTTTGATGTTTATTTTGACTGAGCGATTTTTATTTTAAATTATTTTCGAATGAATTGTGTCAATTTAATAGTAGTAAAGAGAGTGGGAAAATGCAGAATTGCAATGAAATCCTGCCGACATTTACAGGAGTGATCAGTGGTGAATCAGCTTCCAGATGAAGCACTTGATATCGGTAGAAGATTGTGTGTTAGTTTTTGCGGCTTCAAAACGTGTGCGGACATTTGAATGCCGGAAAATTGTTTGGTCGTGTACAGATCCCGCCCAACGAGCAACAACGTTCAACATTTTTAAATCTGCGGACGATATTGTTTGCACGTTAAGTGAAAACCATCCTTTCCGATTCCGAAAACCTTCGCTCTATAAACAAAACCATTCTAGAAAAACATTGAATGTTGTATTTATAACATCACACTTACCAATTGCCCACCAGGTGATTGCAATCTAATATGGGTGCAATCAATGGCACCGATTGTTCGTGGGAACTGAGCAAATCGGTAAAATGCAGCAGCGGCCGCCTCACATTCTGCAACATTTGCTGGCATTTGGATAAATTGATCCAAATGTCGTATCAATGCCATGCAGACTTTTGGCAATATGCGACACACGCTAGCAGCCGATACTTTCATAAAATCGGCAACCGTTATCTGCATCGAACCACTTGGCATAAATCGCAAAGTAATAAGCAATTGCTGCTCGGGTGAAATGTAACGGGCACTGGTAATAGAAAAGGGAATAATAGCAAATACTTATAACTAAAATGTTTTTGTAAAGTGGCTGTGGATGCTGTATTTCTTCTACAACCAATTCTAGAACGAATTGAAAGGTTCTTTTTGATAGCCGAAAACGTTGAAAGAAGTCAACATAATCCCAATTACACAATGTATTTCGTTGTGGCATATGGTATATGCGCCGAACAAATCGACGAACTTCCTCTCCTTCTTCATTGTTTTCGAAGTTTTCAAAATCTCGAAAAAAAATTGTCACCACCAAAAACTAAATCCATTTTCTACATTAAAGACAATCCAGAATCCACAAAAAATAGAATAAAATAAATTAAAAAAAAACAAAAACGCACTTATTACCTATTTTTAAAAAAACAACAGCCAAGAAATTATCAAATGAAATGAATGAAATTTCTCTGATTCAGGTATTAACGCCACTAGACTGCCGATTTGAAAGTTCTAGCTAATACCGAGTCCTTAGTAGTACTCGGTACCAATTTGACAAGGCTAGGGCTTAGTGCTCATGTGAAGAAATCATTTGGTACCGATTTGAGTACTAACAAGTGGTATAATGACCAGGTACTAGCTGATTTTGGGGAGTCAGCTAGTACCGAGTCCTAACTAATACTCGGTACCAAATTGACAGGACTAGGGACTAGAACTTGTGTGAAGAAATGAGTTGATACCGATTTGAGTACTAATTTTAGGACTAATACTGGTACTAGCGTTAGGACTCTGTGAAGAAATTGGCCGTTAAGGTTGTTTGATTTTGTTGTGAGAAAAATGTTTTGCCAATAGAATTAAATTAATAAATAAAAGATATTAGCCAATTTGTTGGTGCATTTTATTTGTTTGAACTTCTATTTGCACATATGTTTTTAAAGAAAATTGTTATTGAAAAGTTTTCACTTGCACTGAAAGTTTTTAACACGTTTTTCACTAGCGAAAGCTATTTTTTTTGTCAAATTTGTGTTTGATAATGAACAACGCACAATAAATTATTTTTATAGCTGTATTGATATATATATTGCTGAATATTTTGTTAAATTATGTAGAATTCGTTGCAACCAAAAAATAAACAACTCGTCTTAAAAAATTCCGCGACTTTCAATTTGACGTATTAGAAATGTCAAGTCTTCATAGTGTGTGTGCAAATCAGTGTGAAATCGTGCTAAAAACGCAAGATTTGTTTTGACAGAAGAGAATCGATTTTGTTTAGAAAAAATTCGATTCTGTTTAGAAAAAATTCGAATTCTTTGTTGAAAGGAATTCGCCATAAATCAACAAACCAGTCAATTTCATTGAAAGTAGTCGCCACGAATCCAGTACACAAACCCACTTGATTTTGTTTCGGTTTCGTTTCTTTTTTAACTTTGCTCGATGACCAAAACGATTGCAATTAAAGCATCTAAATCCTTTTCGAAAAAGACTTCTTATGATGTTTTGCATCGGAAAAAAGTGCACCCTGCACATCGGTTTTCCTAACATCCTGTAAGAGCTTGGTCTTAATTGCATCGCAGGAGATTTTTGTGTCAGAACTTTCGATGCCCATAATCATCGGGGGCAGTGTTCTTGACAATTCTCATCGGAAAGATGAGTATCCAGTGCCTACGTACTGTAACTCTCGCATGGTTAAAATTGGTCGAGAAACGATGAAAAATGGAACAAAACTCATACGAATTGTTTCAATTTTCATCGTTTCTCAACTGATTTTATCGATGCGAGAGTTATAAAACGTAGGCACTGGACCCATGTTCTGTAACTCTCGCATGGTTAAAAGCAGTCGAGAAACGACGTTCGGAGCTACTCCTTTTTCACTCTTTTTACTCCAAATTTCCCATTTTCTATAGGAATGGAACAATGGATTTCGGAACTGTTCAATTCCTATTGAAAATGGAAAATTAGAAGTAAAAGGAGTTAAAAAGAAGCAGCTAAAAAGTCCCCTCGAAAACGACATTAGAGTTTCATCTGCGCCTACAGTTCCATGACTCTGTTGAGATTAATGTCGTTTTCGAGTTGATGTTAGGAGCTACTCCTTTTACTTCAAATTTCCTATTAAAAATAGGAATGAAACAGTTCCAAAATCCAAACGAAAACAACATTACAGAACGTAGGCACTGGCTTTTTTTTGTTGTTTTCAAGGAATTCCATATTCTATTTAATTGGGTGTGTTCACGTAATTTCCTACCGAATTTCGTGCAAATTTGGGTGAAATTACCTCATTTCGAAATGTGAATTTGTACATAATGTGAAACGAGGTAATTTTGAATCGAATTTAGACATTTACTACGTTTACATGGAGAATTCAATTCGAATCGAATCAGGATTTAGGTATTTGTAAACCTGGATCGAATCGAATCGGGATTACTAGCTCGGCGAGCTGGATCGAATCGAAAATATAAATGTATACCTAGATCGAAGAATTAGAATGGAGTTTTAAGCTGATTGTTGGTGTGTGTGTGTGCTATTGTATAATTATTTTATTGCACACAATAAAAACAAGACAGTCACTTCGATTTTATTTGAATTCTATCATTCGATCTGGCATCTTCATATAGGATCGGAATTTCGATTCAGATTGAATCCGATCCGTGAATCCGCTCATGTAAACGTAGTAATTTTCAACGAAATTTCCTCATGAAGACGTAGTATAACTGTAATTTGTTCAACCTCACCAACTATCTCTCAGGTACTCTATGATCTAAATTGGGTGTATGGGCACAAATTTGTTTTTAAGAAATCCACCAAATCGAAAGATCACAAAAATACGTGTACCAACTACCAAATTTTAATCAAATTGGCTCGATGTACAAGGGACGTAATTTTTGTTGGAATTACCATGTTTCTACCAAACATTACAGATGTAACAATAATGTCGGACTACATAATACATAAATATACACTTACAAAAAAAGAAAAAGCAAAATACATTGATTTTACAAAGTCAGGGAAAAGATCTTCCTTCGGTAAAAAAAAATTATTTTAATTGAACAAGCATTAGAATACACCAGCCTTTGAACCAAATATTAAGTAGATCAAATTATGGGGCACGCGTAGTCAATTAATGTTTGTCTTAAATAAATTTTATTTTCTTATCTCATCTATAAATAAAAAATCTATATACCTACATATAAAAATGAAGACGATTTCAAATGTATTAAATTCAAAAGAATGTTTTTTTAGCGCAGTAGAATGTGTAATTAAAATTATTTCGGATTTTGAAATAAATTTACATAATTATAAATAACAGTGATTTGTAGTTCAGAGAAATAAACAAAAATCCGTAAATGATCATTTTTGTTTGAAAGTAAATTTATTTCTTTATTTTTTATCGCTTAGAATATGCCTTAATTGAAAATTCTTACTACTCTACAGATGAACTTATAACACTAGGAAACTGGCTTTTTACTTTATGCCTGTTTGGTAACTTAAGGTAACTTAAACTTTAACCAAGTTTCTCAAAACAGTTTTTTTTCCTATATATGTGTTTTGACAGCATATATAATGAAATTTGTGAAAAATAGCGAAAATTTGTGAAAAATATCATGTACCAAACAGACCCTTTACTTAGCTTAATGGTGTTTCTTAATAAAGTTTAAGACAATGTAAAACACGCGCTGGGGTTAAATTTGGAACTATAATAGACGGATGCTGAGCTAAGCTAATAAATGTCTTAAACCAACAAAAAGTAGCTTTCCGAATCTTCAGAAGTAATAGTCACCCATAATGCACGCAAACGTAAGGGCTCGTCTTTCTATCATCCCTTTTTATTTCTGTTTCACCAAAAAATATCAGTTTCATTTCAAAAGTGAACGAAATTATACGAAGGTAACAAAAAAATTATTTACATGGAGATTAATGAGAGTACCCATGCTGGCGCTATTCGAATCTTTATACATTCTTTTGTCGTCCCATACTCGCTGTAAATGTTTCGCGCCGGTTTGGGAGAGCCTTTAACTGTTTTTATACAAACATTACACTGTATTTTGTTGTTCCTAAAATTCTAAAACATTAAATACCCAATTGCTTTATTTCCTTCTCCCCAGGGATTCCCCCAATTTCGGTTCCAATTGTTCGAAAAAAAAAAGTTACAAAAAATGCCAGTAGCTGCTGTTTCAAATAAAGGGAAGGGGACGCTTGTGAGCAGAGAGGAATGACGACAAAAATTCGGTTGGGGATTGTTGGATCACGCCAAAGAAATATAACTAGAGCGAGCTCTTTTGGATCTTCATGCATATGCATCTAGGTGGAAAATAAAAAAAACACTTAATATGTATAACTTTAATTCACTTTATTTGCCGTCAAGAGCTAAAAACAAGTAATTTATTTAAATATTTAAACACACATATAACATACGAAGTTTAAAATAGCCTACATCATCACCTAATCTTTACCTATAATATATTAATATATTTGTTCACCATATACATACAGCTTTCGTTTTGCAAAGAATATACTCTTAATTTAATTATATACACAAAGAACAATTCTTAAGTTGCAATAAACAAATACTTTAATCCTACGTAATAAATAAATAAAAAAGTTTATAATTTGAAAAAAAAAAAAATAATTGCCAATGTATAAAATAATTTTATAATAAAAAAAATAATACTTATATATTTTGTTTTAATATATATCACAATGAAAAGAAGACAGCAGAGCGTGTTTGTTTAGAAAGGAATATGAATTCCAAAACACACCGTTGTGTTATTACAAAAATAGAATTAGAATTACACGATTCGTTCTCATTCGACTTTTCACTACTCAGCGGCAATCGCCAATTTGCAACCAAGCTAATAGCATTGTAAGTGCCGGTTGTAAGAATACTAATTTTCAAAGATCCGTATTAATACTTATTGTTGTCAAGAACTCTCCGTGCGCATCGGCTACAGCCCGTATGATTTCCAAAAGCAAATCTCGACTGAGTCCAGTCATTTTTGGCAAACGTGCAACCGCGGCAAATTCTTTAACGATCAGTTTGAGTGCATACTCTTTAATATCTGTGATCTTAGTAAAGTCTGCTGCTTCTAAAGTTTGCAAAACATTTTCATATGTGATGTTGTGTTCTAGAGAGTATTTGCAAAATGCATGCAATCGGTTGTTGGAAAGACCGTAGAAGCATGGAGCTTGGAATAAATAGAGCGCATCTTGGGGAGGCATTTTTGTTTCGCCATAGTATATGTAACGTAAAAGAGAGCTAAACGACTCAAGGGATGGAGAAATTTCTCCGATTTGGATCTGAAATAAAGTTTTTTTTTTAAATAATTTCTGAACTATACTTGAACCCGAATAAACTTACATTAACCGTATTATCTGGTGGCATGAATGACCGGAACATTCCTTGAAAGTATGAACAGCGAGCTGAAAGAATCGATTTATGGGCTGGGATAACTTGTCCGTCCAAAACAAGATTAATATCACAAAAATCCTTGCCACAGGATTCCAAAAAGACTGCCATATCGCTTTCAAGGGTGGTTCCTTAAAGATAAATAATTGCGTTATACATACGTATTAAAAGTATATGTATTATGCGTATCTGTTCTATGTTTATGAATGCACTTTAAGCAAACAAAAATTAAATGGTTACATAATATAATTATGTCAAGTACTTACCTACATTCTTTTCGAGATTTGCATCGGGATTTGATTTGCTTGGATTTAATCTCTTTCTTATTATTTCTACCAAAAGTGGCTTATCCAAGTCACAGAACTCACTCGACATTACAACGTCAGAAAAATTCTCTTCCTTGACAATAAACTGCATACAGTGGTCCTTGATAATTTGTATCCTTAAAATAAAATAATTTAAATACAATTGAATTTGATTGGAAGTGAATTAACATACTTATGCCTGTCTGCATTGTACAGCGCTTCCAATACATTTTGTTTCGATGTCTTAAAGTCCAAATACTGAATACATCCTTGAGCCAGTCGCGGCATTAAAAATTGTCCCGCTAGCTGGTAGATATCGGTTATCAAGATAACAATATTCTTGCTGTATGAATCCTTTAAATCAATTCGGTCGGTATAAATGTAATTCAAAATAATTTCAAAAGCCTCCGGCGGAGCACTCAACAACCGCACTTCCAACAATGGTCGATCGTTAAAAGGTACATCTGCTGTTCCTATCAACTTTTGCAAGTTTGCGTTGCTGGCTCCACGGGCAGCCAATATTTTAGTTCGTAAAAACTTAGATCGTGCAGCTACAAAGGCAATGTGCGCTTGAATTTTAATCGCTTCTGGACCAACAATAAATTGAATGTCGCAAAATTGTTTTTCGTTGAAGAACTTTCCGAAATCATCCCGAAGTGTACACTTTGGGTAGCTGGAGAATTGAAAGCGGTAAGTGTCACCTCGCCGAACACTATTATCAACGGTTCCTCCAAAGATGTACATTGCATCGCTAATGACAGCTGATGCATGAAATACTCGACCAGATGGAACATCGGAATTCGGCTCTGGTGCAATTATCGACCAGACTTGCGAGTCTAAATCATAGCAATGAAGGTCATTCGGTAATGTCGAATCTGCTGATCCACCAAAAACGTACAGGAATCGGTCGTGGTGTACCATTGTATGACCATAACGGCGAGATGGTGGAGCTGAAGCACCACGAAGGACATGTTCGTTCGAAATTCTTCGCCAACTTTAATTACAAGCAAATATTCGAAATAAAAAGTAAATTAAACAAAAATTAGGACGAGAATCGAGACATGTCAATTTATAACAGTTCATCGCTATTAAAAATATGAGGCTGTCAACCAGCATCACGCGAATTAAAAAAAGCTCTGGTGCTTAAAATATATCCACCTGCGTGGCGGAGGGCCATGGTCTTGATGGCCACATAAAAACTTGCTTTATAAACAGAACTCTTATAAATTGGCATGTCTATCAATTTGTCAAATTTTAAAGGCCTCAATCTTGGGGATTCGATTTAAATAACTCATTATTTTTAAGCCAACCATATCGGCTTTTTTTGAGAATTTTTACAAAGCAAAAAATCAACAAAAAAAGATCCATTAACTGTCATGAAAATCTTTGTTGCTACATTTAATTTTGACTATAATTTAAAACCTTTGAATTTTTAAAATTTTGTAATAATATTATAAAGAATGAAAGCTTATAATAAATATAACAGCAAGCACTTTTGAAAAAAAAATAAATAAAAATAAATGTATTCAAAAATTATCTCAGAGTATTCTTTCCTCGTATTTTAAGAGAGTAAATGGTTATTGGATTATCGCTTTCCTCTTGTCTGTTCATGTTCTACCTAGATTGTATTAATTACGTAAAAAACGTAAAAGCCTAGTATCACAGATAATAGAGCTACATACATATATAGTGAAACTTCCATAAGTCGAACCCTCAAAATGAAAGAAAAGAAATTCGAGTTATTGAAACTTCGATTTAAAGAAATGAGACAAAATTTTTAGTTTTACTGTTTTATTTTAGCAAATGGAATATAAACAAGAAGAAAATGGTTTTTGATTATTAGAAGCTTAAAAAAAATCAGTAATCATTCGTTGACGTTTTTTTTTCCATTCTATGATTTATAAAAAAAATCAATCTTGTGAATTACATTGAAAAAACGATCCAGTGTGTTTTTTTGAACAATGCCATTTCTAATTGAAAAAAATTTCGTAAATACAAATTTTGTATGCTTTATAATTGTCTCTGAAATTTAGAGGTTTTTATTCCTGGCTTCAGTGAACCAATTGGAGACTGCCAACTTTGCCAACACTCAAATTTAAGAGGTTTTTTCTTGAAGTGTCAGCATATTTTTAATACTTTCTCTGTTGTTCAGTATAATGGAAAGTGTAATTTGAGGTAAAATATATTTTATGGCCTTCAGTTTTTAAACAAAAGGAAGATACTTTAATTTTCTTCCATTAAAATTGACATTAAAATTCGTGAATTCATCCTTTTCCCATAAAAAAATTGAAACATAACTAGGAACTTCTGCACATAAAAAATGCTTAACCCGTTCAAAACCGAAGTTCAAATAAAAAACACACAAACTCTGAACACAGCCATCCCTCATCCCCAAAAAAACTTTCGAAATTCATCACACTTACCCTCAAGAACTTTTCAGAAAATTGAAACAAAAGGGATTTCCCCAATTAGAGAAAAAGTTTGAGTTAAAGAGACTTTTTGACACCAAACGCAATCTAAAAAATTTGAAATATAGAGAAATTCGATTTACAGAATTTCGAATTATGGAGGGCAAAATTCATGAAAATAAAGTTGAAAATGCAAAGTTATCAATAAAACTTTGAGTAATAGAGAGATTCGACTTAAGGAAGTTCGAGTTATGGAAGTTCGACTGTAACACAAAATTTGACGACTTAGCTCACCTCATTCAAAAAGTTTACCGCTTGGTTTTTAGATTCTGATAAGGTTCATTTCATAATACTGCGCACTAACGTGTACTCTACTACATAACAGGTTCGCACGTATTTGCTCTCAGGTACGATCACATTGTGGTTTTAAAGCCTGACTGAATATCTCAAACTATTCTTCTTATCTTAAAAGAGATCAATTAGCTATGGGAGCCTTCTACCAAAACATTTGTTCGAACCAAAAAAAAAAAAATATAAATGTTTATGCGCCGAACAGAATTGTAAAATTGACAAAAATAACTTAACGAAATTACATGCATTTTTTATAAGTTAATACTAATACTTACGTTTTTGTTTTGAAATGAAACTGAAAAAGTGAGTTGGTAATTTGCAAACCACTCTGTCCCGAGAAAACGTACATGCAGTCTCTAGCAACGGCAACAGGGAAATTACAACAAGTTGGTGGTCTATCGCCATTTTGTTCGATTTCTTCCCATTGATGGTTTTCACCCTTAAAAACGGCAAGTTAAAATATAAATAAATTCTAATTTCTTTATAATATTCAACTCACAGTAAGATTTAGCGTCCACATATCATTCAAACGCGCATTACCATCATAGCCAGCATAAATCCACATTTTATGATCATACACTGCTGCTCCATGTGCTGATCGTGGGACAGGCATTCTAGTGTCAATATAAAATATTTTATCAAGTATTTCTGATTAGACAATGTCAACCCTATAAAAGCTACCTGCCAGAGAATTTCCATTCAACCCACATAGCCGTCTGAAACTTATATTCAAACAAATCATTTTTGTTGGTTAGATTCGAGTTCGAATGGATGTCGCCTGTGTATCCACCGAACATGAACATCGAGCTTCCATAAACCACTGCTGAATGATGATACCTGGGTGCTGGAGGAGTTCCAGTGGCACAGGCCCTTCCCCAGGATTTGTCTTTGACACCAAAGCGTATTAAGTCATTCAACATGTTCTTGCCATTATCCCCGCCGAAAACAAACATCGCATCTTTGTAGGCTACTACTGTATGCTTGCTTCTCCTGAAATAATCCACGATTGAGAACAATATTATTAGGGTATTTCAGTTTCTCAATTATACTTACTTTGCTCCTACAAATTCGGCACACTCCAGTGTTTTAGTCCACTGATGAGTCGCTGTGTACGACGAGAAATCTACATTGAGAGCATTGCAGCTGAAACTTCCTGGCGACACAGATTTGTGTACTTTTATTGAATTCGAGCTAGAGTGTGACATCTTTCTTGTACACGTCCCCTTTCGTCCTTTCCGACTTCCAGACTTTTCACAACCGCCAGTAAATGAACATCCACTGCCACTACAACTCCCACTCACGCCAACGCCTCCAATATTACCTGTATTACAGCCAGACCCGCAGCTTCCACTTCCACCACCACTGTCCTCAGTGGGATCGGACTCACTTCCAAGGATCGCTTTCAACATCAAAGCATTACATGTATGGAAACGCCTCCGTTGATTGCTAATGGTTGCGCTGGTGCTGGCGGTTAGATGACAAGGAATGGATTTGAGGAGTCTTTCAACGGGATTTTCCAAAGCTGGGGGTTCGTCGTTAAAGTCGTCGTCGTCTTCTTCGTTTAACTCGCTACATACGCCCACACAAGACCAAATTCGGACGAAATGTTGTAAAGATTCGATGGCGATGAATAGGCTTTGTACTTTGGTGTTACCAAATATTTATTGAACACTTTGAGGGTATTTTCATTGCGAAAATTTGATAAAATTATCCACAAACTCAATAAATTCAAACTTTTTACGAAAATTAATTCCAACCCTAGGAAGATGTGAAAATTCTTGCAAAACAACAACAAAAAGAAATGATTTGACAGCTGCTGATTTTTAAATCAAACAGATCCTGACTGTTCATACAGGGTGCTCAATTTGGAACTTCCACCGGACTTCAGTGCCAAACAAGCAAAAAAAAAATCAAGAGTTTGACAGAAAAATATGTAGGGAAAACAAAAACATGTGATTCTGATTGGTGAAAACAAACAAACGACCAATCACAATCACATGTTTTTGTTTTCCCTACATATTTTTCTGTCAAACTATTGTTTTTTTTTTTGCTTGTTTGGCACTGAAGTTTGGTGGAACTTCCAAATAGAAATCTTTGCAATTTAGTCTGCTATTACACGACGACTTTTGCGTCGTGACTCTTCTTCGAATTCTTCTTCGAAATTTCGTCCTGTGAGTCGTACGCTATTACACCATGACTTTTGAGTCATGACTGAAATTTGCCAATCCTATAATTTTTTTTTCGGTAATGAAATTCTCGTAGCAACCAAACAAACAACAAACATAAATGAAACGATTTCGTTTAAGCATAGACATTCTCTATGCTCTACACCAGCAACTATACAGCTATAGGTACATGTGCGCTCCACAAATAACGAATATAAATAAAACAATTTGCTAAAATAACAAACAAGGAATAAAATAATGTCAAAAATGAGTCGCCCAGGACTCATGTCTGGTATTAAGGCTCTCCCAAACCAACGCGAAACATTCGGCGCGACAACGAAACTTCCGCCTGTCTTAATTTATTTCCATGGAGATTAATGGGAGCACCCACACTGGCACGATGCGAATCTTCGAACATTATTCAGTCGTCGCATATTCGCGCGAATGTTTCGCGTTGGTTTGGGGCAGCCTTTAAGGCTCTCCCAAACCAACGCGAAACATTCGGCGCGACAACGAAACTTCCGCCTGTCTTAATTTATTTACATGGAGATTAATGGGAGCACCCACACTGGCGCGATGCGAATCTTCGAACATTATTCAGTCGTCGCATATTCGCGCGAATGTTTCGCGTTGGTTTGGGGCAGCCTTTATACGACGAGTTTTGCGTCGTGACTCTTTTCGAACATAATGAGTGCAAAAGAGAAGAAAAATGAGACGGAAAACAACTGCCCTATGAGTCGTGGGCCAAATTTCGGCGACTCATTTTTGACATTAATTTATTTCTTGTTTGTTATTTTAGCAAATTGCTTTATTTATTTTCGTTATTTGTGAAGCGCACATGTACCTATAGCTGTATGGTTGCTAAGGTGTAGAGCATAGAGAATTTCTATGCTGGAACGAAATCGTTTCATTTATGTTTGTTGTTTGTTTGGTTGCTGCGAGAATTTCATTACCGAAAAAAAAATTATAGAGGATTGACAAGTTTGAGTCATGACTCAAAACTCATGGTGTAATATCGTACGACTCACAGGACGAAAATTTAAAGAAGAATTCGAAGAAGAGTCACGACGCAAAAGTCGTCGTATAAAAGCAGACATAGGGCAGTTTGTTTTCCGTCTCATTTTTCTTCTCTTTTGCACTCAATATGTTCGACGACGCAAAAGTTAATTAATTAATTTATTTATTAATTCCGAAATAAGTTGAAATTTTCGGCGGAAATATTTGTGGCGAATACAAAATTCAAGGCACACAACGTAAATTTGTATTGATCTGGACGCGGCTTTAAATGCAACAACAACTAATCCCCTTCGGGTTTAGCTAAGCACAGAGAAATCTCGGGGCTTAACTTAAGCACAGATAAAACTGTGTTACCGGCGTGAATTGCATTCTTTTTATCGGTAGCTTGTATGGAAACTGCATTTTGTTTCTATAATGGCTTCACTAATCTCCGATGTCGTTTTTTTCAACCAAATCCCTCGGCTTGCAAAAAAATATGGCTATTATTTCCGCGCACCGTGTTATCTGGCCGAGACAATAAAAACTGTTCACACAAGTTGACTGGTTGGACGAGCCGGAAGGTTTTCAAAAAAAAAACTTTAAATCAATCCAACATGTTGGCCATCAAGCAGTTGTTTTCGCGTTTTAATGATCGAGCATTGATGATGGATGTCAAGTCATGTTTTCGAGTATGCTGGTCAAAGAAATTAAATTAATGCGTTGAAAGCACCCATAGTCAGAACTAATGATGCTTAATTTTTAATTTGACAATATAATATAAGTTCTATTTTATTACGTTTAAATGTTATTATAAAAAAATTATTATTTAAGGCTTAACTACATAAGCCAAAAAGTACTGTTGTACAAAAGTAAAAATATTTTTTTTTTCCGGCTAGTGCAGTTTTTTTGTGAAAAAGAATATACAAGTTTTTTTTAAACCAAAATTTAATCTTTCTGCATCATTTTTTTAAGTTTTCCAGTCAGAAAAACTATTCCAAAATGAGTTTGAAAATTTTCACTTTTGTACTTTTTCAATTTTTGGGCTTATGTAGTTAAGCCTTTATTATTATTAAATATAAATTCTTTACGTAAATGCTAGCATTTGACACAACAAATTTCGACTGACAATTCAGATTTTTTTAGCGTTCAACAGCATAAATTTAGGAATTTTCAGTTTTTGTTATTGAACGTGCTCATTGAACGTGCCCTATCTGGCGTAAGTTACCTTATGCTACGTTAACTTCTTACGTGCACGTAGTGTCGTAGACGTAACATAGCTCGGTTTTACTTTTGACAGACTCCCTTTTTGAAGAAAATTTTTTCTATCATATCCAAAATCCAACAAATGAACAAATCAAGAATTGAACATTTTGCGATCAATTTATCTCCCTTGTCCGACTTTGAAAAAAACTTAAAAAAAGTTAAAAAAAACATCTTGTACTTCTTCCATATCATAAAACACAAAATATTAATATATAATTCAAATAAACCCATGAATTTAATCAATAATAATGTCGAATAAATGGCAAAATCGCAACGAAATTGGTGGCATTCTACGCAAAGGCAACTCTGCCTCAGCCAACCCAGAAGCAAGGACCGTGGATTTGCTTGTCTTTGGCTATGCCTGCAAAATCTTTCGAGACGATGCTAAAGCACGTGAAATTGACCAAGGAAAACATCTTATTCCATGGATGGCTGATGCGAATCTAAAGATCGACAGGTTAATATTTTATTTAACGCTACATAATGCCGAAACAAAATTTATATATTTTTTTGCAGAATACCAAATTTATTTATATAATTTTTCTTAGAAAAACTAGATTTTTATTTATTTTATTATACTCGTCCAAATATGCATGATTATCAAGTGCATGAAAGTGAACTTGAAAAAGAAACAAATTGTGTGCTTTCTTATTCAAGGAATATTATAAAACGCAGTAAAATTATTAAAATTTAATAATTTATAAATGTAAACAGATTTGCCTAGAAGGATCTCTACGTCTTTTTGATCTTCAAGTCTTGAAGTGTTCACCTTCAAAATCTAATCGAAATGTAAATTCTTGAAAAATTCTTATTCTAGTGAGGTATCTATTTCAATGTTTATAAGAGTCTGTCTAAAAGCTCGTAGTAGAAATTAGTTCGCATACCTAACAGTTAGGTATGTATGGGGGGTGTGCTGCATCTTGCAACCCCCCTGCTTGGCTTCACTATAGTATTTGGAGTAGATGCAAGGTTGGCTATATGAAAAGTTTTTTTTGGATTTAAAGAAACCTCACTGTATATATACCTCACTGTTTAGGTATGAGAACTAATTTAGCGTACGCGAAACTACGTGCCTTTAGACAGTTTCTATTTATTATCAAATAGAGTTGAGTATCTATCTACCTACCTACATATTTGAAACATGGTTGGTCTTCATACAAGTGTGGGATGTATGTATGTATATATTCTTTCATAGAGTTCGGCCAGACATAATATATTTATTAAAAATCAAAAATACTTCAATATCCTGTAACCTGAGAATAATAACGTTTCCACTGTAAGCAAAGAAGATTCCTTAGTATTCTTGGCCTTGTAAGAAAATTCTTCGGCGTAAATCAGGAAACATCGGAGCATATAAATTAAGTATACACAAGATGGGAGAGGGTATAACTATCTCTGAAAGTATTCCATATACTTAAGTTTCTCAAAAGAACAAATTTAGAAGATGCACCGCGAACAATCTCAGTAGCTCTAGATGAGACACAATAGATATTAAGGTTGCAGTGTACTTAAACCCCAACTTTATTCATTCATACTACATCGAAAACCATTATTTATAAACAGTTATGTTATTATTTTTGCTGATCTACAAATATGCCCGTTAAATATCGTTGACTCAAGGCGAAAGCCATCCTATCGAATCAAATTTTGGACAATCAGAACATAGTACCGTTTTCCATTTAAATGGAAGTTTACTTGCAAATTTCAATCTTTCTTTTCAGTTTTTGACTAAAATAAATGGCTGATATGATTAATAAAAGCTCTTCGGCGAATTAATAATAAATAGCACCTGAGATAGCTATATTTCAATAAGATTTTCAAAATTCCTGCTTCTTCCTTCTTTTACTTAAGGGGCCTTCAAGTAGATTATGCAAAAAATTGCAGTTTAACTATTCTTAGTTGAAAGGTGGAAAAAAACATCTGAAATAAAACATAAACTTTACCAAATATATATTGTCAAAACAAACAAAAAATGGCCTTGACTTGTTTAAACAGTACGAAAAGTAAGATTTACGCACGCTTTGAGTCGTAGCAACAATGTGAAGATAGCCAAATGTTTTGCATGAAGGAATTATTTCTATATTCTTAATTTTGTGTTGGGTTTAAACATCTGGGCAAAAATAATATGGTGTTTCCATTATTTCATTAATTGGTTAATGCCACACAATTGTGTAAAATAACAACAAATCCTTAAAAAAATTTAACAACATTTACATTGGTTTTAAATCGTGTACCTCCATTGACGGAGGTAATGAACATTTGGTTTTATTGAATTTTACTATTAAAACTTTTCATTTTTTTAAGTTTAAATAACTAATAAAATTGTTTATACTACATATTTATTTGAGTAAGGGATTTTTATTTAAATATCTTGTTTTTTTTATGCATTAACAACTTTCCGCGTATTTTTATAACTTTAAGTTACAGACGAAAGTACAGACATTTTTCTTACTACTGACAATTACTTTTTTTATATTCAAGTTTCATACAAAAATGCGAAATAAAACAATAAGAAAACCCATAAAAAGCATACAATTTAAGTAAAGAAACATACTTAAAAGGTCTGACCTGAAAGGCTTACATATTATATGAAAGATATGCAGGTTTGTTTGACACGAAAAATAAATTATTTCTTAAAATGCTTTTCTATCTCTTTGATTCTTATTGTTATGTAGCTGCAAACACTTTCCCTTGATCCCTCACCCACTTTCCGCATAACTATTCACATAGGTATGTACATATGTATGTATAATCCATTTCTGCCAATTTTAGTCCAAAGTTCTGTCAACGTTCATATAAACAAATACATATTATAAAATTGAACTAAAATTTGCAGAAATTATAAGTTCTGTTAAGAAAGTGCAAAGAACTAATATTTATTTAACATTATAGTGGCCTGAATGTAAGAGGTATTGTACATATGTAGGTATATCGTGGCGCTGAATTATTTCACATGTATGTATCTATTGCTTATCACAACGTTTATTGATTCATATACATTTGTATGTATATTTGTATCAGGATCTGAAAGTTCTTCTCAAAATTATTTTTGGATCTTTCAAATCCCCTTTGCCACTCTTTAAAAAAAAATCGTTAATAAGTTGTTGGTCTTCGCATAACCCCACTTCATTCCCGAATATGCAAAATTCAACTAGGGATGATTAATTATGTATATGAACATCCTTATCAATTGTATTTAACCAAGTTGTATTTTTAATAGCGAGTACAAGAATGCGTGTTTGTTTACGTCGCCTAAAGCCTAAAGCGAAGCCAGTCCTTTAAAGACTAAGCATGATTTCTAAAATCTGGGTGTATGATCCTCCTTATGTAGCAATGGTTTTTTTTTTTAAACCTAAAAGCATAGGATACTGAAATCTTATGAACGAACCTTTATACTAATTTTGTCTACAGAGTTGAGCTCAATGACCATTGCTGTCAATTATGTTTTTTGTTTTTAATAAATGAACCAAAGCTAAAGCTTGATTTCTTTCAGACTTAAAAATTTTGATTTATTTTAGATTGGAAAATTAATTGTATTTAAAATATTTAATTATCAAACAACACTTTTATAGGAACTCTGCATTCACGTTCTCCTTTTATCAATCATTTTTAATAACGAATTATCTTAAGAGCTTAACTTTTTTATTTCCATTTGGTTCACTATTTTGTATCTAAGCGAGAGTAAAATTGGCTATAATTAATATATTAATTTGATCGAATTAGCAAAGTTTTAAGTTCGTTTCACTATATACATACATATAATGCGAGCACAAAAACAGATGCACAAAGTATGTAGACACATAGTAGATAGATTTTGTGACAGTTGTTGTTGGGAAATTTAGTTTGCTATTTACTATATTTCTCAGCAAGTGAGGGATGAAATTTCTTCAAATATTCATTAATTGGAATTGGAGTATTATTATCATTTTCCTTTGGTCACTCCTAACACTCTTTTTGCTCTCGAAAAGTTTTTCTCTTCCTGATTTAATTTAGGTGTATACGCTCAACCCCATATGTATGTACATTCTTATTTCAAAAAAATTTATGCAGTTTTACTCCAGATTAACATGATGTCAAAACAAAATATAATTAGTCAAACTGTTTGTCAGAAATATGAAAAAGTATTACAAACGTCATAGTACTAAAAAAAATTTCTTTTACGATTTTTTGGTGATTTAAAAAAAAAAATGTAAATGCAATATTACTTGAACTACTGGCAAATGCTATGTGCATGCATAAACATACATATGTACATAAACATACATATGTACATAAACAAACATACATACATATATGCAAAATTGAAAAAAAAAATCTGTTGGGCCTCAAGGACACATACGGCAATAAACCCAAAAATAAGACCCTAAAGAATTTCTCAATGAAACAGAGTCAGAAAGGGGTAGAGATACAAATTTGGAAATAATCATTAATTTTTGTAAATACATAAATGTATTTATTATAAGTTCTACCCTCATACGAGTAAACATATAGACTTTTCCGTCAGATCACTTCTCAAAGTGATAAATGCTTATAGAAACCACTAACTTAAATATTCATATTGTATCGGATTAAAAAATGAGTAAACATTTCCGAAAATCCGATGGAAAACGAAATAAGCCAATATGATTAATGATTATGACATAAAAATAACATGGTGATTTAAGTTTTTGTCAATGATTTTATTCTGTACCAATAAGTAAATATCTTCCCTGTATCGCGTCTATTATGTTTAAACAGTTACTCTCCTTCTCACCTATGAGAGAAGGAAGGAATCCTAAGCCGTCGAAATAGATTTTCACTTGGAATTCCTCCGTCACAAGGCCACGGAGCAACAGTTCAAAGAGTTTCCGAATATCCCAATATAGTTGTGTAATTGTATCCCTAAATAGTTAGAGTCGTATTTAAACAAATAAATAAATTTTAAACTGTAGAGCAAATGATGGCTACGCATATTCCAACTCCCTGAAAATATTGAAGTCATTGACGTAGATTCTGTTAATGGGATACAACCCCGTTCTTGTTCATTTTGAGAAGTGTCCTTTTTTTCCTTCAATGAATTTTGTAGGCAATTATTGCTTGAAAATTTTGAAAGCATGTTGTATTTCAAAGTTATATTAATAAATGCGTTTTTTAAATATTTTAGTGTTCTCTTTTGGCTTTTTTTTGTTCTTTTGATCAACGAAATCCTTTCCCTGGTTTTTACATAGTTTTAACTTAAAGCATATACAGTCACATCCATGTATATAAACTTGATATTAAAATATAATATCAGCCAAAGCTAGGAAATAAAAAATGTTTCAATAATCAGTTATTTGGAAAGTGCTTCCGGAGAATTTTATTGAAACCAAATTTTTGACTTCACTCTTAGCAATAGTATCTTGGGAAAAATTTTCAATTCAGCAGTGGTTTTCATTTTCAAAAATATTTGTAGTTTTTAAAAATGTTAACAAATTTTTTTTCAATCGCGCAGCATTGTGGACTTGCTTTTCTTAATTTGGTATAAATTTGGGTTGGAATCACTGGCAAGAACATATTATATGACATTTCAAACATGAAGTTGACTAAATTCCTGACTATATTAATGCTTCTTACTCTTACCTAAAATTAGAAGCCACCATTTCGAATACAAATAAGTCGGCAGTACCACTGAATTCAGGGTCCCCAAATCATTAAGGTCCAGTATTTCAGTGCGAGATTAGAGCTAAACCCGAGTAAACTCATCTAATTTGGTGAGTTAACTGAGGATTAACTGAACACATGCTTTTGATGTTTTATCCACCGAGTTTCTTTAGTCGTTGCTCATGCATTCTCCACCGAAAAGCTGCTTGCTTCTACTTCTAGAGTTCCCTAACTCTGGTTTAACTCACCATTTCAAAACTGGGCCTAGGTGTACCAATTGTCGGTAATTTTCGCCGTGAGAAATGAAATTTGTTGCCGAAATTCAACAAACGTACCATTGTGCGGCGGAGGGTACGACGCGACCTTCTTCAACAGAAATATCAGCTTCATTTCGAGAAAATTCAAATAATTTAGACTTTGTAGCTGTTAGTTCGTAAGGCCCTAGATTTTTAACTTACATAATCCTCAAATTGGTGTTTTTTGTCTATTATTTGTCCATTAAATATGGATTTTGCCAATGCCATAAGTAAGAATTATGCATAATGACGTTGATTTCTTCTTTACACTAAGATTCGTCTATCCCTAAAACATTGTGAAAAAGTCTGAATTTTCTTAAGCAGAGTTTGAAAAAAATGCCAGTTTTTTTCGATAATCCCTTGTTTGTGAGGTCTACTTGCGATAGTCGTTACCTTAAAATCAAACCAACTTTACAGATCATTTCTTATGAAAACCTATGTACAAGGAATACAGCCTATAATAATTGGCTTTGCTGACAGCGTAAGAAATCGTCTTTGTAGAGGCGAGACTCGAAAAAAATATATTGATTTAATATTTGATTTGGTGTCGAAAGTAGTTTTTTTTAGATCCATTTCTGGTTGAGTTGAAATGGTTATAACTATGAATTTAAAATCATTTGTGTTTAGTTTTATACCTTTTTGAAAACCTAAAAAAAAAATATTTTTAAAAGGCAAACTATTGCACAAACCACATTAAAATAAATTTTGGTCAGGTTAAGCAAGAGCTGGTTAAAAATAAAAGTAGGAAATTAAAAAAAAAACATCGTTAATGAAAAACGGTTATGATTTCGTATGTACAAGTTACTTAATTCTGACGTTTCACCATTTTCAGTTTGGACCGTTACTTTTGGGGCATCCTGTATAGTGTATACGAACCAGCTCCTTGTTCCATCTCAGAACTCAGTGTTTGTTTTCTTTTTATCTGATGTTGGATTAGAAAATGCATTTAGACTCATCCCGGTTAACTGCTTCTGTTTCCAATAAGATTTATTTTCGAACACTAAACACTCGAAAGGTGAAAATTTAAATCAGTATTTTTTGCGATGAAAATTGTTGGGCATAATACTTTAACAAGTTTAAAAAACTAATTTGAGCATTGCTGAATTTATTCTTTTTCTGAAGTATTTTTGAAATTCTATGTTCTAGGCGTTTAGTGTATATATGTAGTCTTGGTAGGATTTCTTGGGCCAATAGTTTGATGGAGTATTCTAAATCAGCCATTTCTTCCTACATCTAAGGAAAAGATTCCATTATTTAATCAGGTTTTAAGAATTTGTTAATATTTTTTGAGTTTTTCGAAATCAATGATTGTAAGAAAAGTGAAGAGACATCGCGGTAAAACACTCTAAGTGTTACAATTTATTTTCTCACCTTAAACGGTTTTCGCCTCCAGTAGAAATTGAATTTGGATGCGTGTATATTACCGTTTTGATAAAAGATCTGGCATTTTCAGTTTTATAAATCCACTCATGTTTTTCCGGGTTCTGAAATCATCATGGATATATCCAAAGTCACAAACAAAACCAATGGTGTCGTATCTTGGGTTAAAATACATTCATACCGACAAACCAGAAGGTTCTCACAATGAATCAATGATCACTTATAGTTTGAATCTTATTGAACTGTTCAAAATAGAGAGAAAAATACATGCGGATAACATTACAGAAAGGACAACAAATGGGCCAAAGGATTCGATTTTGATTTTTTCAACAGGTTAATAAATTTTTTACAGACAGGTTGTTAATCCTTAACTCAGCTTGGTATGTATTCTTCTAATAAAAAAAAAATCTATACATATATTTATTAATCAATATTTTATGCGCGTTTTTTACAAAAAAAATAAAAAAAAAACAATACTTAATTGTGTGAACTACAAACAAAAAACGCAAATGAAAAATCTCACCAAAACTCGTGTTTTTTTTATTCTAAAAATATATTTTTATTTCGTTTACCTTCTTTTTATGATTTGTATAATGTGGGGACACATGAAACACACATGCAAATGCTAAAAAAAATACCCTAGATATGATGTTAGAGGTGCAATATACGATCTAGCCCCATACGAGCCTCCACCTGGTGGCTATGGCAATCGTTTGGATTATCTCAGCTCCGAAGAACAACGTGCGGAACAGCTCTGCGAAGAGGAAAGATACTTGTATCTCTATCGCAATGAACAGGATGAGACCTTGTACCAAGGTAAGTGTTACAAGTGCCAACGATAAATTTTCAAACAAAAAAGAGAATTTTTCAAAGGTTCAAGAGAAACAAATCATTAAGTTTCCCTTAAATCACTTTAAACTTAATCGATACGAACAAGCAAAATAAAAAAAAAAAATAGCTGTAAAAACCCGAAAAGCATATTTTGTGAATAAATAAAATGTAGGCCTTAAATCTTTGTAAGCACAGGCGCGTAAGTATTTACAGGTCGAAGATACTTTTATGGAGTTCTGGACTGGATAACAACACAAATATTCGAAGATCACTCTTGCAAGGTAATTTTGTCGATTAAATACATCCAATAACCTATATTTTCAGATTCTTACAGCACTGCTTAAGCAATCAGCTATTGAAAGCTCAAAACAAACAACCGCATATATAGTATCTCGGCAACAGATCCGCACCTTTTGTTTTTATTTCAAATTCGTTTATTATTAAAATAAATAAAAATCTATGCAAATACAACTTTTTTTCATATGAAACAGAAGAAACTGAGAAAATAATATAAATTTTAAATCCTTAAAAAAATGAAGCCAGACAATTATTAATACCTCTCCCTTAATCCTTCCAATGCTCTCTATATCTTAACTCTCATTTTGCATTGGTCAACCTTAGATTTTTGTTTTTATTTACAAATAAAAAACATTTTATAGAGGAAGAACTAAAACGTTTGCAACATGAGAGCGGCAGCGATTCAACATACAATCAGGTGCAATTCAATTATGACACACCATTGGGACCAAATCGAGATGAAAACCCTTCAGAATTTGGAGCTGATAATGAGCCCGATAAGGTGTTTCTGCTGCCGAAGAATTTCGAAGTGCCATCATCAATTCAACTGGTAAGTTTTGTTTGTTTTCATTATAATTTTCTTTTCTTTATCTTATAAGAGGGGTTATCATTTATTCAAGTTAAATGTGAGCTATCAAGACACTGGAGATAGCTTTCGAAATATTAAAACATTAAACACGATGACTTTGTATAAACCTGACTTGATTACTGACGGCAGTGTTATTATCTCATTGTTTTCATTTGACTTATCTTAAAAGGAAATATTTTGGCACGTGATAGAAATGACCCGAGCTGTTACGGGCTCCTAAATTATATGTGTGTTAACAACCTTTAACACTTGATAGAGCTAGTAAATAGTCTAGAAAAGAGGGCATCAGATAGTAGTAGAACCAATTATCGCTTAGATGTTCCGTTTTGATAGCATAGCTCGTTGACCCTTTAGGTTAGACGAGATTTAATATATTTAGGATGATGTTCGCAAACATACCCCATCGTATCATCGTTCACACTCTGAGTCTCTCAACAAGCTAGTTAATATGTTGGCTAACACACACACGATGGCACACGTTTTGATCCCTAAAGGGGATCGTTCAGTATCATGTTCGGACCAAATCCTCCAATGGCCCACGACTGCTCTGTCCGGATGACATTTGGTCTTCAATGGCCCTCCTCGGCTGCCCATGGAATATCTTCAATATTTGCTGTCTGGTGCCTCGAAGTCTTAGGAACCTGACCGAGGACATGCTAAAGAAAGTTTGAGTTGTTGGAATTTTGGACAAGATTCCTATTAAAATAATAACTAGCTGAAGTAAAAAAAAATAATGGGTATAGTAGGGCGCGGTACATATTAGAACCGAATAACTTTGATGTATGATGGACTTCATTGGGGGTTTTCATCTACGCAACGATTTAAGCAGAGTGGTTTGGATACGATGTGACAAAATGCTAGAGCGTATAGGTTGGGTCAAAACAAGACAAAAAATAGTATGGAAGTAGTGGTCTACATATTTCCCACACAGCTGGTGAATAGTCTCATTCTCTTTCATTAAGAATTTTCATTTTGAAAAAAAGATTGCAAAGGTTATCTTTTTTAATTGATTATTTTAATTATATTATTTATTAAAATTATCAATAGACGTGAAAACAATGCGGTGATGAAAGTTATTTTTATAATTATTTATTTTTTGCTTGAAATTTTGATTAGCGTTCTTGATTTCAATAATAGAAAGTTTAAGTTATTTTGTGATCTGTTAAAGGCTCCCCAAGTTATTGTTTTTCTTTTCAAACTGATAAGTTTTGACTGCAAGCATTGACGTATCAAAATGTATGTACCTACGTATGGACATATGTATGTATGTATCTATGTACACACCTAGGTGTTGATTATTTTTTTGCTGACGCAGTTCATGAAATGAAACTTATTTATATGTATATTACTATTTTTTTATTACAGAGTGACATGGCATTTATTAATTTAAAAATAATGTTTGAATAAAAAAGGCGGTTCATTATTTTTTTGTTTCAAAACAAGCTAATTTCAGATTATTTTTTTGATATATGTTTTGTCTTTCACCGAAAACTTGTTTATTCTCAAAAGCGTTATATATATTTTATGTGATATTTTGTTGATGGCCACATGGCTAGTAAAAACTACAAATGTCTTACTAATTCTTAATGAGTCGAAAATTCGCTGTCGTGATGAAAAGCATTCGTAAATGTGTGCATAGTTTGAAATCCTATAGAGTATGATATTTACAATTTTTTGCTATCTTGTTCTGGCTTCGCTGGCTAGCGCGCATCCGAGAGGTCTAATTTTCTGATGATTCTGGTCCATAGATCAGCGTGAATTTGAGCGATGGCATAGGTATTATCGAATTTGCGGGCACCTGTCGCTTGCAGCTTATTGAGATGGACCTGCGGCTTATGGAAACCCTACAAAAAAACTTATAACGGTTTCAAATCGTACGATATCGGTGGCCAGTCAAGTCGCCTCTCCGTGAGTTAATCATGCCCTCAAATCACTAGTGCAGAATGTCCATTATGGCATCAGCTTCTTGGCAATTAGCGCCGTCCTGTTGGAAAGACATGTTGTTCACATCTAAATCATTCAATTTTGCCCAAAACAAATAGGTTATCTTCGGTCGGTAGCGCTCTCAGTTACGATTTACAAATTAATAAGTAGGTATTAATTCATGTATAAAAAATGATATTACATTCGTTTGTATTATTTTTCGACTAAGATTTTTGTAAGCAAAATGTATTTTTAAGAAATCAACAGTAGTTTTATTGACTGTAACTGATTAAAATAAAATATTTTAACAAAACATAACACTAAAACTTAATACAAATTTTTAAACAATTAAAAAACAGGCTTCCGACATTAGTATACTAACTCCTTAGCCTGCTCCCACGAGAAACATTCTCGTCCAAAGTGCCCATAAGTACTTGTGCGTTGATAGATCGGTCTACGTAAATCAAGATCTCGTACTATACATCCTGGCCTTAAGTCAAAGTTCTGCTTCACAATTTTTAAAAGTTGTTTCTGTGATAGTTTTGATGTACCGTAATCAAATAAACTTATCGAAAGTGGTTCTGCTACACCTATAGCATATGAAACTTGCAATAAACAACGTTTGCATAGACCTTCCTTGACTAACGACTTGGCAACCCAGCGTGCGGCGTAAGCACCAGATCGGTCGACTTTTGTAAAATCTTTTCCAGAGAACGCTCCTCCCCCATGAGCACCCCATCCACCGTATGTGTCAACGATGATCTTTCTTCCTGTAAGTCCTGCATCACCCATCGGTCCACCAATAACAAATGCTCCACATGGGTTTATGTGCACAACAGTCTGATCGTCAAAGTATTTTGCTGGTACCACATCTTTGACAACTTTATGCAAAACCTCTTCTCGCAAATCTTCAAGGGAAACTTCATCTGAATGTTGGACTGACACAACAATAGTATGAACACGCTGTGGAATAGTTGATCCTTGTTTTAAAATGTATTCACAGGTGACTTGTGTCTTTGAATCTGGTCTGGCCCACCAGAAATCACCGGATCTCCTTAGCTCTGCAATTTTTTCGTTGAGCCTGTGTGCAAGTACGACCGTCAGAGGCATACACTCGCTGGTCTCGTCAGTAGCATAGCCAAACATAATTCCCTGATCTCCGGCTCCAACATCATCTTCTAACCGATTGACATGCACACCAGCTGCAATATCACCCGATTGCTCTTCTAATGCAAGAAGTATGTTGCAGGTTTTATAATCGAAACCTTTTGACGAATCATCATAGCCAATGTGGTTAATTGTATCACGAACAACTCGTTGGTAATCAACAACCGCTTTTGATGTTATTTCACCGCAGAGAAGTACCATTCCAGTTTTAGCCACAGTTTCACAGGCAACCTTTGCATATGGATCTTGTTGCAAGTGAGCATCTAAAATGGCATCGCTGATTTGGTCGCACATTTTGTCTGGGTGTCCTTCTCCAACGGATTCTGAAGTAAATAGGAATGGGCGACCCTCTTCTACATTTTGAATGTCGGTGAACCCATTTGTATGTAATTTGACTTCAGATTGTGGCATTTTGAAGTTCTTGTTTCGTTATCTGTGAAATTTAATATGAAGTGTTAGGGTTTTCAAATACAGTGGTAATAATAATAGCTTTAAATTAAATAACTAAACTAAACTGTAATAGTTTAAAGATAACATTATTACAACTACGCACCCTTTCCATATTCGAGAGGGTGGTAAAGGAGAGGGAGCACCGAGAAGTTGGAAGTAATAGAAGATAGGAAAGAATGGAAGTATGTTGGCTAATGAAATCCCATACAACCACGTCCAGTTTAAGCATCGTTACACTTGCTAGACAAATTAATTTTGCCTCACTTGTCTGAAAAATGACAAACAACTTGGCGGAGATTATCTAATGAAAAACACAGAAGGAAAAACATTATATGGCCTTAATACCTTAAATAATAAAGTATTATGAATTAAGTTTTTACTAAAAAAATAAATTTACTTCTTGGTGCATTTAGTGATTATGTGACAAAAATTTAATAATTTACAGAAATTTAACCCCGCCAAGAAGCCTATATGTTATTTCATTCATTTCATTGCTGTCATTGTTGTCAATAGGAAGCTGATCTAAAAAAAAAATGTATTGCATTTAAAACTTGCAATTTTGTTTTTCAGATTTTTTTTCTATACATGTACTTGTACATGTTTTGCATTTCGTTCAACTGCGAGCATAGCTTTTTGTGACACTCTCCAGGGATCCTTATTTATGTGTGTAATAGATTGCGTTGTGTTACATGAATAACTATATAACTAGTTATACCTGGTGCATAATAGTTCGACAAATGAATTAAGACTTGTCAAATTGTCTTATATGTTCTTGAAGTACGGCAGTTGAAATTTTCTACTTTAGTAAGAAGTTATTTTTAGGAAACTTAATTTTATTACATGCTGACAACAAATTTTGGGTGTGGAAATATAACCAAAAATTGAGTACGATGGTTTGTAGGTGTATGCGTCGTGATATCGAAAACAAAAGTCTGCCAGTTTTTTTTTTGCCGCCGCGGGTGGCGTGGGTCAAAATTTGTTGTCAGCTGTTAGACTATATTTTTAATTAAAGATTTTAAAGAGCCTTTAAGGGCTGTTAGGAGAAGAGGGCAGGATTAATCGGAATTCATAAGGGGTTTAAATAATGACAATGTACTTAATTGTTGAATTAAATTGAAGCACTAAATGGTCACTAACTTCCCGTTTAATTTACAAATTTAAATTAAATAAAAAAAAAAATTAAAGAAATAATAATTTTTTTCAAAATCCGGTAATAGCCAAACAACAATTAGTTTTTTTCAGTTCTGAGTCAGCACAAAATATTAAGTCGTTTAATCTCTAAAACAACTTACAATGCAAAAATGTATAATTCTTTATTATTCACACTGTTCTGGATGTGCGCGAATGTTGAATAACCTTCAGGCTCGCGATCGAATACACTTTTGATGAATAATAGAATTGGATTAAAAGTAAATCTTTATATACCGAAATCTGATGATCTCGCTGTACGGCATGTAAAAAGAAACACTCTTAGGCCACTAAATGTACTATCTTCCATTATCAGTTGTTTTTTTAATTTAAAATATTTTTATTTTATTTTATTTTTACTTAAATGATGAAATCTTCTTCTCTTATTTCAGCCTGAAACGATGAAACAACACGCAATCGTTGAGAAAACAGCTCGATTCATATCAACACAGGGTCCACAAATGGAGATACTGATTAAAGCAAAACAATCTAATAATCAACAGTTTGATTTTCTTAATATGAACAATTCTCTTAATCCATATTACAAGTTTGTACTCAGTGCTATGAAAAGTGGAACCTATCCACAGATCGAGTGTGAGACATCAGATTCTCTTACTTCCGATGACAAATCATTGAATAACACAGCGAATAATGTTTGTGTTGAAGATCCATTTTCAAAGCCTTATATACCAGTGCCTACGATAAAATACACGCCTTCAGCGAATTGCGCGTATACTCAGTTGATAAGTAAAATTAAAGGAGTTCCATTGCCTCCACCAGAACCAGAAAAACAACAATTGAGCATTTATACGCCTGTGCTCTTGCAACAAAATGTAAATTCTGCAACACATGCTGCTTGTGAAAACGGTGGAAAATCTTATATTAATCAACAACAACAACTACCGGCAAAGGTACAACCGAGAAATGTTTCGAATGCTTTAATGCTGGCGCATTACTGCTCCTCGGATACAGAAAACGAAGAACAATCTGAAGATGAAGAGAACAAGGAAAAAGGTGAAGAGACAGATGTAGATCTGTGCTTTCCAATTCCCCCTGATTATTTGCAAAATATTATTGACAAAACAGCTGGCTATGTGATAAAGAATGGTCGTCAGTTTGAGGAAACGCTTCGTATTAAAAATGATGAAAGATTTACATTCTTGTTCCCAGATAACGAGTTCTTTTCTTATTATATGTATAAAGTGACTGGAGAGGTCAAATCTTACATGTCCGATGAAGAAGAAGGTGACGATAAGCAAACAGTTGCTAGTGGTTAGTTAACAACTGGTTATTTTGTGAACTTGGGTATTTAATTAAGGTTCTTGTTGTTTAAGGTCCAGTATCGTTTTCAATCAAAACCAAAGATGAACAGCCGGTATCAGCTCTACGTCCAGCGCTTCCGCAAGAAACAAGTGATGATGAGTCAGAAAATAAAATAAAATCAAATGGCGGTGGCATTCAAGTCGGTGATCAAGTGCAACTGTCACAACAGCAAACGCCAGCGCGCAGTGTCCCTGAACACGTTCAAAAAGCGATACAACTGGTTGAAAGTCAATTGATGGCCAGAAATGCACAGCTTGGAATACCCACGGTGCCAAACAGATCAAGGTTTGATATTGACCAAAGTGGGACAGTGGCACCAAAGTCGGTCACACCGCTTTCTACACTTCTTGTTGCTGTAGCAGAACAATCATCCGCAAATATTGTTAAATCTCACCAAAAAGAGTTGAAGAGAGGTATGTATTGGGCGTTTTTATTGAAAAATGTTTTTTTTAAACTATTTGGTTTTCAGCGGAAGAAAAGGTTAAAGATAAGTTAGCACAGATTGCGAGGGAAAAATTGGGAGGATTGATTTCAAAAGAGAAGCAATTACAAATTGAACGAAAGAGAAAGGCGATGGCTTTTCTAAACCAAATTAAAGGTATTTATTTATAATTTTTATTGTATTGCATTTAAGAATTTCTTATGAGTAAATTCGTAAGCTCTTTCTTAATAGGAAGTGGCTCAAGACATGCCAATTTATAACAGTTCTGATTATATAGGTACTGTTTACCCCACCCCCACAAGGACAGAGCCAGAGTTTATTTGTGTTCCAGCCGCGCGAAACGCTTTAAATATTTCATTCTTTTAATGGCGAAAATTGTTGTTACTGTTATAAATTGGCAGTCCCATTATTTTTAATATCCACATGTACATATGTTGAGCTCCGTCTTAATCAATATCTTTAATATTGAAATTTGTTTTCATTTTATAATTAAATTAAAATAAAAAGGAGCCCTTCTTAACCAAGTATCAAAATGTAAGTTCTGAAAAAAGTCTCTAAATTGTATGTTAAGAACTCCAAAAATTTAGTAAAAAGTCCCTTACAAATAGAAAGAGATATAGAAATAGAAAAGGGAATATCAATTTATGGTTATTGATCAAGTGAGCCAAGAAAAAGCTATTCAATTTCAACCCTCAGAGTCGAATAGTTTTATTTTTATTACAACAAGGTTTAAAGTTTTATCGCCGACGATCGTATTATATACTGGCTTCAACACTCATTTAAAGAAACAAATACAAGCCGTCTAATACTTGAATCTTTCGGTTATTAAAACTATACCAATTTTTTTTTTGACTTCCTTTGTCAGCACTGAGACAGAGGAGAGTTATTCACTTTGAAAAATTCGTAAAAATATCTTTTCGATGAGAAAAAATGTTCGATCTGGGATTTACACATTCGAATGTGAGACAAAACTGTCTCTGCTCAACTCTGAGGCAGAGCAAAAATTTAAAATTTTCTTATAAGGAATCATAAAAATAGCTCTAAACCGTGTAAAGGGTCTAAGTATCTTTACTTAAGCCCGAGGCACGGATGGTATGTCAAAACGTTTTTTGGATCTCTCCATCATCCTAACGGGGACTAATTATAGGTAAAAGTGGATTTAACTTCAAGTAAAAAATCAGATTCCGCAGATGGAAGTAAAAGCTGGAATAAATTAATTAATTTTTTAGAGTAACAATTTAAAAATCTAACTAACAAACCATTTTGCAAATAAAATTAATTCTTTCTTGGTTGCAAGTCACTTCTTTGATATTCTGTTGATTTTGATGCAATGCAAACGCAAGCCATTTAATATCTGATAAATAAAAAAAAGACTTTTTTCATTATCACCGGCAACTATAGAAAAACAATTGAGCGGTTTTTTTGAAAGTGGAATAAGCCCATCGTTCGTTATAAGCATATTTTAAGCAACATTACAATTGTAATAATTATTATTGATTATAACGATGGATTACAGTTTGCACTGCTCGACAGTATGCACATTTACGGCGTTTTCTACTCTAATTTCTTTATATTTTGTTTAGTAAGAATCAGTTAGCCTTTTTAAATATCTTTTAAAAATTCGTCTATACAGAGATTTGCATGGTTTTCAAAACATTTTTTATATATTCATGTACTGTTTTGTTAGTTAATTTTTGCAATTATTTGCTTTCTTTAAAGGTACATCACAATCAAATGTTGGCGAATCAAACAAATTCTTCGCTAAATCATCCACAGTGAAAAAAGACGAAGATGATTCTGATACCTCTTCGGTACATTCCATCCCCATATCATCGTATGGTGATGATCGATCGGACACTGAAATTTTAACAAAATCTTCCACGAGTTATCCACGCCATGAAAAAGTGACAGTTGAAGATGATGATGACGACGTCCAATTAGTCACTGTTGAGACCAAAAAGCGGCACTCAAGATCTCGAACGCGTCAGCGTACGCAAACTCCTGAAGTTGTCATCATTTCTCCAAAACGATCACGTTCTCGATCGCGAAATTCGCATACAAAACTCGCAAAATCAAAATCGCACAAATCAAAAAAGAAGTCTTCCAAACATAATCATCACCATAGTAAGAAAAAGGCAAAGAAACGTTCCCGCAGCCAGAGCACATATAGAAGCCAAAGTTGTTATTCAGATGAAGAAGAAGTCTATTCATCATCGGATTCGTCTAGTAGAAAACGAAGTAAACGATCATCTTCGCACAAAAAGAAGAAGAGCAGAAGGCACGATAGATAATTTTTTGTACAAATAATCTAAACAATGTTTTGAACTCAAAGTACACATTTTTTTAATTAAAATTATGTTTTGTAATTTAAAACTGTAAACATACTAATTTAATAAAGTAGTTGTTGTATATACATACTTTCTAATACCTTTTTTTGTTCTAAAAAAAGCATAACAAATTGAATGCAAAATATATTAATCATTTTGAAATTTGAAATCGAGATATTAAGGGCCAGTTTCACAGTCAGAAAAGTGGCACTGAAGTGGTCAATGTGAAAAATTAATGCGCAATATCACAGTGCACAGGGTAAGCCTACCCGAACAAGTGACACTTAAGTCTCCGATGATGGTGACTTAAGTTCCACTTACGCTGGCTATGAAACTAAGGGCAAGTTTCACAGTGAGAAAAGTGGCACTTAAGTGGGCAATGTGAAAAATAAATGCGCAATATCATATTCCGGTAAGTGTCGACTGTGAAACTGGCCCTAAGCCTAAAATCCTAATATGGGAAACTTAAGTGCCACTTATTCCGGTAAGTGTCGACTGTGAAACTGGCACTAAAACTTCTCATTCAAAAACGGTTTATTTTTATTTTTGTTTGCGTAGATTTATATCTTATTCAAGGAGTGAACGAAAGTTAATTAGTTTCAAGAAGGGAATGGAATATAAATACAATCTTGCATTTATATATTCTTTTTCTTAAAAGTTATGATTTTTTGTTCTGCATAACTTTGTACTAAGCTCGGATAAAATATTAAAATTTTCATTTTCAAAGAACAGTCATCTGTTAAACTTGTCACTTTCAGGATATGTTCATACATACATATGTATTAACATACAGTGTTGGACAAAACTAAAGTAACTATATACGCTCTAGAATATGCCTAACCATTTAGTTCGTACTAATGAGTTATTAATGTTGTTAATTATTCTAAAAGATCCATAAGCTCTTGTCAACAGTTCATAACAAAATTTAAACATTTAATTGAATTCACTACAATTTAGCAAGCTTGGAATAGTATTCCAAGTTGACACAGTCACGGGACAATGAAAATATAAAAATTATTATGTAGCATTAAAAGGAATATATTAAAAACAAAACAAAAAACAATATAAACAAAATTATGTTCAAAATTGTACTCAAATTGATAGTTCTCGGCAGGCGGCTTTTAGCTATGTCCTTAAGATAGATCAGGTTAACATATAAAATGTACGTATCTTTTATTTATTTAAATAAATCTATTTTGAATTGAATTGCAATTGTATTCCAAGTTTCAGTATTTTGAATCTTATGGAGAGTATGGCAAGGAGGTGCAGCAATACTGTATTTAATTGAAAACATTAATTATTTATACGATAAAATAGAAAAGTTACATAATGATAACATTACACTATTTTCCTTTTATTCGGAGCAAAAATGGGCCGATGCATTCAGCACTGCGGAAATGGTGGAACGTGGAAATGTAAGTTAACTTTGAAATAAATTCTTTCCCAAAATCTGCAAAAAAAGAACAACCGGGCCGTGGTTTATGCTGGTAGTCGAATTGAGGTTGGCTAACATTAATTAACATACTTTACCACTTTTTAATTGCAAATAGTACTTTTATAGGCCTAATAATTGACTATTAACTTAATTTTCATTTGAGTAAATGTTAAAAAGCTCCTTCAGTAGGTTAAAAGCTAGTTTTATTGGTTATTTTTAAGAACACAAGCATGTGTGGTACCATTTTAGAAAGTATAGCTCGTAAGCATGTTTTTCACTGACAGATCTGACAATAGTGAAAGATCTACCAATCATGTACACTTAACTATTTGCTGCGACTTTTTCCAATGTTTTGAGATAGTGTAATTTGTTTAAAAAAGCATGTTCGCGGTGCTTACATTTTGGTTTTAAAAGCAATTTACTTTTTGAATGTTTGAGCTATTTCCTTCCTCAAAAGAGCTGAGAACGTACAATTATCTTCTTATTTCAATTACAATATGTTTTGTTATAATATTGATCGTACAAAAATCCGCCCACTCCCATACGCCCCTTTTTATTTAAATGGCAATTGTTAAAAAAATGAACTAACAATCTTGTAAATAAGCTACTGATCGCCCACTTTAACGTCTCTTTTTGAATAAGTTCCTCCTAAATTAAAGGAGTAGCAGGAAATATTAAGTTTTATCGCTACCCCAGAAAAAGAGTTTTTGAGAAATGTACATTCGGTGGCACGTAAAATAATCCTTGTACAAATACATATATAAACTATCGAGTATGGATAAATGGAATTATGTTTCAAAAGGTTTGACTCAAGAGAGGAGTGTGAAACTTTAAACGTCAATATGAATAATGCAATCAAAATCCATTTTAAACCTTTTATTCAAATGTTGAAAAATTCGTAATTTTGTTTGTTAGGACGACGAAGAAACAAAAAATTAAACCCTAAATATTATATTGTAAAGTTAAAACAAAATGGAGTGACTCTCATAGATAATAGATCTTTTAAAAAAATGAAGAATTTTTGAACGGAACATTGGGTACGTTCAGCAGACACAAGGGACTGCATAATGTAGTCAAGTGCATTCATTGGGTAGGTTCGGATGACGAAGGGACTTGAAGGCAAGGCAAGTTTCTCGTCTCTGATTGGCCAGCTGTCGCAAAATTTCCTTCCAATTAAGGCAACTTTTATTGGAAAGTGACTGGAAAGCTAGTCAAGAAATATCTCCCTTCATTTCAAGTCAAGTGCATTTATGTCAAAATATCAGCTGATTATATTTTGTCATTAAACAGCAAGCTGAACTTCATTGTTCAGTGACTTCTTTTTTCAACGTTTGTTTTATTGTTTTGGGTGGAGGAGTTCTTTATCAAAATAATAGAAAAGATTTAATTAAAAAATGCATCATAAGTAAGAAGTATTGAAAAAATATAAATTACATTTCGTAATTGACTTGTGTAAGGTGTTTTTCAAAAAAAAAAATATTATTATAAATACTATCTGCACTATCAATGGAAGGTAAAGGTTGGAAGTAAAGTTCCAATTTCGGCATTAATGACATCTCAAAAAAATAACTAGTTTCCTTTGTAAAATTTGCGTTCAATGAATGCACTTGACTACATATGTAGTCCCTTGTGTCTGCTGAACGTACCCATTGAACGCAAATTTTACAAAAGAAACTTATTTTTTGAGATGTCATTCATGCCAAAATTGGAGCTTTACTTCCAACCTTTACCTTTCGTTGATAGTGCAGATAGTATTAATAATAATATTTTTATCTGAGAAACACCTCACACAAATCAATTACGAATTGTAAATTATAATTTTTCAATACTTCTTACTAATGACGCATTTTTTAATTAAATCTTTTCTATAATTTTGATAAAGAACTCCTCCACCCAAAACAATAAAACAAACGTGGAAAAAAGAAGTCACTTAGCAATGAAGTTCAGCTTGATGTTTAATGACAAAGTATAATCAGCTGATATTTTGACATAAATGCACGACTTAAAATGAAGGGAGAAATTTCTTGACTTGCTTTCCAATCACTTTCCAATAAAAGTTGCCTTAATTGGAAGGCAATTTTTCGACAGCTGGCCAATCAGAGACGAGAAACTTGCCTTGCCTTCAAGTCCCTACATCTTCTGAACGTATCCCAGATGATGAAACTGAGGATAGTGACATGCCTAGTACATCAAGGGGAATCCCTTCGAAATATTTGGATGAATGTTCAGAAAGTACTAAAAAGAAGAAACTAAAGCCCGAACCACACTACTCTCGTGTGGTGTGTTGTGGAGTAGTGTGTCGCTGCCATTCCAATGTATTTCATAGATTTCGACGCAACACATCACACGATACAAATATGGCTCTACGCATATGAAATACATTAGAGCGATAGCGACACACTACTCCCCAACACACCACACGAGAGTAGTGTGGTTCGGGCTTAATAGAAACTTTAAGCAATACAAATTGATTGGAAAATCTTTAAAAAGCCATAATGTTGACGTGTTTCCAAACTAACTATAATGTTTTAGTGGAAGCTAAAATACAAGCCAATCTATTTGCAACTTGCAAGTAACAGAAACTTCAAGAAAATATCAAAATGAAGATTTATGTATGTAATATGCTGGGTATATCATCGGATCCACTTATTAAATATTTAAGGCATGTGAGATCTCAAAAAAGATCTGAAAAAGAGCTATTGCTGAGAACTCTAGGTACTAAAAAGACTATTGAATGTTGAATATTATAATGATGCCGATCATTTTTTTCCTGAAAATTTAAATTAATTATTTTTAAAAAGACGTACATATTATGTATTCTATTTCATTAAAAAATATTAACAAAATTATTTATTAAAATTTTGGTCCGTTTACTTTTTTTCGTACACTGTTTTACAGTTTATAAGATAGGTCGATGAGCCACAAAATAAAAAAAAAAAACTTTTAATACTGGCTTAAAACATTAAAAAATGGTTCATTAATTTTATGCATCCACTGTTAAGAACAGTTTTATTTTGGAAAACTCTATGAAAAATTAAATAGGCACAGACTTTTTTTTACAAATTCGCAATAATTTAGCTGGTTTAAAGTTTTGCTTTAATTCCTTTCTCTGTAATTTCCTTTTTATAAGAAAATCCTACTTCAGCTTATAATTTACAATCACCCTGTAAAGCAATTTTTTTAAAAATTGGAAATTTTCTTTAGTGAAAAAAATTTAAGCGATATTTTCATGCTTTCAAAAGTTATGAGTCAATGAGAAAGAAGTCATTTTGGACCACAGTGCGACGCAACCGACGGACGGTATGGCAAAACCTACTATTTCAGAGCTCTAGTGTTAGTTTGGATTAAAACATAGAAATGTTTGTATATGAATCCAGTAGCGTACGCAGGATTTTTTTTGGGAGGGGGGCTCAGTCTCAATTTTTGTAGAAGTTTTTTTTAACGTATCACTAAAACTAAAATAGTTTATGTTATAGTTATTTCGGTTTCATCCTTCCACATTTGCTTTTTTTGATGAATAAAACTTATTTTTTTTTAAGTATTTTTAAATGACAAAATTGGACTTTTATCGACTCGATTTTTTTTACAAAGGTAGAATAGGAGTATGTTATTCATATTTAAATATATATTTATGGAATTTCCGTTTTTCTTTTAGTTACGTTTTATATTATAATTTAAAGTAGCGCCAGCAGTAGCAAATGCAATACAACAAAAAATAAAGTAAGACTTTTTAAATTAAATTATGTAAAAACGAATTTTTATTGGGCGAATGCATCGTGGATCGCTAAACTCATGTTGTACTTTATTACAGATTTAATAAGATCAATTAATACAATTTTTTCCAATTGCATTTCTGTATTTATAAAAATAAAAGTTTATTAACTTATTGGACTTCAAAAATAGTGCATTCGCATAAATTAAATGAAAATTCAAAGTTTTGGTCTAACTAAGCAATAGTTTAAAATGACGATGAATACAGCCCGTTCGCTTTATACAAAGAGTATGAGAAGATTATCTTCTTCCGTTTCAAGTTGATGTTTATTGTGTTTATGAGTGCAGTGTATTCAGGTGGTGGGATTTTATTTGGTTTTATCGTTTTTTTTTTTGTTTTTCAAATGGAAAAATGAAATGCGTGAAATAGTCTTGGGACTTTTGCCGATTATCTACAAATGAACCTTATTTACCTATATTTGCCTTTGAATATCCAATTATTGCCTACTGGGTCAGGAAACATAATACATATAATCAACAAATTATCAAATGCCTACACTCAAAAATATTTTTTAATGTATCCTCAAAGTTTGTTCCACCATGTTTCAGTAAAGTTCTGATTACTTGACATTTAAATTATCGGAAAAAATATTTTTCCATTAAAAATTAAGTCTGCATTTACATTGACCGATTTTTCCACGAAAATTTTTCCAGAAATCGGGTGAAATGTTTACATTGAACGATTTTTCAAATGTGGTTTTTTTGTTGTCCTCTACACTTTTAATTGCTGTTCCCTTCATTATAATGGGTGATTTTTTAAGAGGTTTAGAACTTTAAAAAAAAAAAAACACAAAAAATTCGAAAAAATGAATGAAATATTTATTTGAATCGATAGTTTGAACCTTGCAATTTAATGTTTAAAGATAATTTCATGCAAATGTTGACCGCGGCTGCGCCTCAGGTAGCCCATCCGCTGAGTCCAATTTTGGCATACTCTTTCACACATATCGGCCGGTATCTCACGAATGAATGCATGGATGTTGGCTTCCAGTGCGCCAATCGAAGCGGGCTTGTCCCTATAGACATTAGCCTTGACACACCCCTACAACAAATAATCTAATGGTGTCAAATCGCACGATCTAGGCGGCCAATTGACCTTCCCGAAACGTGAAATTAACTGTTCACCAAACTCGCCTCGCAATTGCGCCATTGTTTCGCATGCTGTGTGGCATGTGGCACCGTCTTGTTGAAACCACATATCATGCAAGTCAAGAACTTCCATTTCGGGCAAAAAAAAGTTTTTTATCATCGCTCGGTAGCGTTCACCATTGACAGTAACGCTGCGATTCGCATCATCTTTGAAGAAATAGGCCCAATAATGCCGCCGGCCCATAAACCGCACCAAACAGTGGCTTTTTCGGGATGCATTGGTAGCTGTTGCAATGCTTTTGGCTGATCTTCACTCCAAATGCGGCAATTTTGCTTATTTACGTACCCATTCAACCAAAAATGAGCCTAATCGCTGAACACAAGCAGCGCGCGATGAACATTTCGAACCGAGCACGAATTTTGATAGTAAAATTCAATAATTTGCAAGCGTTGGTCATTTGTAAGACGATCCATGGTTAAATTGCAAACCAAACTGAAGCTGTTTGACAGTGACACAAGGTACTAAACACACATCAGCTGTCAAAACCAGTGTTGCCAAAACCAAACCAGCTAAAAAATCACCCGTTACATTAAGATTTACTCACTCGATCAAAAAAAAACGGCATATTAACACTAATGTGGTTTTCGTTTCAACCATTTCAGATTTGGGTGTCAGATCTTAAATTTTACTGGCAAAAGGAACAGAAAACGTGATTTTATGGCGAATTCCTTACAACAAAGAAATCGAATTTTTTCTAAACAGAATCGTTTTTTTTCTAAACAAAATCGATTCTTTTCTGTCAAAACAAATCTTGCGTTTTTAGCAAGATTTCACACTGATGAAGACTTGACATATTTCTAATACGTCAAATTGAAAGTCGCGGAATCTTTGGAAGACGAGTTGTTTATTTTTTGGTTGCAACGAATTCTACATTATTTAACAACATATTCAACAATTTCAGTCAATACAGCTATACAAATAATTTATTGTGCGTTTTTCATTATCAAACACAAATTTGACAAAAAAAAATAGCTTTCGCGAGTGAAAGACGTGTTAAAAACTTTCAGTGCAAGTGAAAACTTTTCAATAACAATTTTCTTTAAAAACATATGTGCAAATAGAAGTTCAAACAAATAAAATGCACCAACAAATTGGCTAATATCTTTTATTTACTAATTTAGTTCTATTGGCAAAACATTTTTCTCACAACAAAATCAAAAACCTTAATAGTTTTGTGAATAATTTCTTGACGTTTTGCGTCAATTGCAGCTATAAAGTAACACAACTACAATCACGCCAAAAAAAATCGATTCTTTTACGAAACACGAATTCCTTTCAGTTCACAGAAAAAAAATTGATTCTGTTTAGAAAAAATTCGATTTCTTTTTTGAAAGGAATTCGCCATTAGTTTGTTTTGCAATTGTGCGAGTGCCACTTTTGAAATAACACTGATAGATGTCACTTTTCTTTGATGTGTGTGTAAGTGCGTGTGAAAATTTATGTAAATCTTGCTAAAAATCGAGAGCTGAAAAATCGACTTCAGATCCACAAAAATTCGATTTTTTTGGTCGAAAGGAAAAACTTGTAAAAAATAAAAAAAAATCAAAAAAAATCGACTTTTTTGGTCGAAACGAAAACCACATAAATACACACAAGAAACTGGAAAGAAGGTGAAAGAGAACACAAACAGACTGGAAAAACCGTGTGAGTTTTGAGGAACAAACTTAGTCTGGAAAAATCGTTCAATGTAAACACAGAATAAGTCTGCATTTACATTGACCGATTTTTCCACGAAGATTTTTCCACAAATCGTTTACTCTGCGTTTACATTGAACGATTTTTCCAATGCCGATCTTTTATTCCTAGGTAAAGGGAGTAAAAAGTGAGGGGGATGAAAAAAAAATCGTTTTTTCCTCAAAACTCACACGATTTTTCCTGTCGGGTTGTCGGTTGTCTTTTAACTTCTTTCCAGTTTCTTGTTTGTATTTAGTGTTAATGTGTCGTTTATTCGATGGTTTTAGTAAATCTTAAAGTAAAATGAAGGGGATACCAATGAAAAGTGAAGAGGACAACTAAAATAATCTCAATGGGAAAATCGTTTAATGTAAACATTTCACACGATTTCTGGAAAAATCGGTCAATGTAAATGCAGACTTAGAGGATATATAATTTGGAGTGCTTGTTTTTATTCGAATGCGAACCTTTCATAGGGGTCGCTATTCAAGTTTTGGTCCCTGAGTTTTCTGCACACATTGGAGAAAAAAACTAAAAAAGAAGATATTGAAATCTTTAAAATAATAAACAAGCACTTGTTAACATGAAGAATTACTTCATAGTAGAACAATTTAGAAACAAAATAAGCAAATTATGACTTACAATTGATAGCAGCTGTACGATCTTCTAAGACTTCATCTTAACCGAAAGTGAAATAGCGCCCCTATAGCGTATTAGGGATAGAAACGAGCACTCCATATTATGTATCCTCTAAGGAAACAAACGACTTTGTCCTTTCCCCTCACTTTATACTCCCTTTACCCAGAAATAAAAGATCGGCATTGGAAAAATCGTTCAATGTAAATGCAGACTAAATGTATGTGTCAGTTAGTTTTCCAGACAAAATAGTTTTTTACTGATGAAAATTAAAAAAAAACTATTTAATATTTTTTTTGCTATGACAATCTGATAATCGACACTTCATCTGGCCATTAAAATACTTATAACTTTACTTATAAAGTTGACTATTCAGATATTGTGAAATGCAAATGAGGTTGTTAATTGAAGAGTAAGTTCCATGTAGCCTAAACTTTAATCAGACATTGTGAAACAATAAGGATTTACTATCATTATTATTGTTCCATGAATATAAAGCTAATAAATGAAACTAATTTGCAATTTAAATTTACGAAAAAAAAAGAATTTAAATCTTGGGAATGTTTCATAAGAAACGCAGTATGCAAATTTATATCATCTATTTATTTTAAATAGTTTTTTTTTTTCAAAGGATAGTTCAAAAAACCTTGGAGTTTTTGTCTTCTGCCTCCTGGAGGATTTTCATTTAACCGAAAAATACGAATAAACTACTAGGTAACGTTTTCCCCTCTACGACTACGCCCCTGCATGCGTCCTATTATCTGACCACTGGCCCCACATGACGTATAAGAAAATATACCTACTGAAACAAATTGCATATTAAACTTTTCATGTTTTGATTATTTTCATTTTTGTTATCAAAATGGAATAATACCGAGTACGATCTTTATTGATTATGCAAAATTTTTTTCCAGCCACGCGAATTACGTCGAACTGAACTCATGTGCTGTTTTAATCTCTGAAATTCAGGCACAGGCACTGAAAACATTCTTCCAGAGGTTAAACATTTTTGCCAAGTACATACACACATATGTACATGTATGTACATACATAATATGTAAATATGAATATCTATTTCTGAAACTAATTTGTTTCTTCAATTCTATTTTTAAGTGTGGCTTAAAAAAAGCCCAAGAAGAAATCACATTCTACGTTTCAGTTGAAACATTGATTGAAGCAAATATAATCGAATCAAACTTTATTGATATTTATGTCTTCAATAAATAGCTCTTCGGTTATGAAGGCGTTTAGAGTTTTTTTTTATAGAAAAAAGTTATACATATGAAACTGACACGTTTTTTTAATCATTTTGCATGCATAACGTTTCCCATAAATGTAAACAAATTGTTTCCTTGTCTTGTAGTACGACATTTTGTTTACGTTGCACAGCAGAAGTTACACGTTTTGAAGAAAAAACAACAAGTGTGAATTTATGATATGGTATTAAGATTTATGATACTTTTTTTCGAAATGGTTCCTTATTACAAAGAAAAAAGAAATTAAACAGAACTCAGGTGTTAGGTAACTCGGGCGTATACTTAACAAAATAATCATTATTGCTTTATTATTATTTTGGACTAAAATATAGATGTACATGTACAATCTAGGTACATACATATATACAAATCTTGAAGAATATAGAGTTGATTTCTAAATGAAGGGGCATAGTAGCCAAGTTTTCTTCTAATAAGGTAAGGCAAACATTCAAACACGATTCATCAGCATCATATACCCAGATGTTTATTTTTGCACAGAATAATGGTTCATTTGAGAAGGAAAGCTATCAACAAAAATATATTGAAGTATCAAGATTTAAAGTCGTCGATTTTTTGAGAAATGATTAAAATCACCATCTGCTGTAGAGGGCACTGTAGGTAGCCATAAGTGACATGATTGTTTTCCTTCTTTTCATAATGTTAAATTTAAATATGATCTTAAAACATTAAACTTAAATACATTTTAGGTAAAGAAGCTACAATTTTCCGACGCTGAAGGAATCTCTGTAGTTACATTCAATTTTAGGTGAAGCTTGCAAAATAAATAAACAGGGCGTTTCAACTTGAGTTTCCAAATTTAAGAACTCGAACACAAATTGAACGACATCTATACGTCATAAAATCTAACTAGTGCTTATTTCGTGAATGGTAACACTTAGCTCATGTCTGATTTGACAGATAATTAGTTTTATCCCTTCCGCTGAACGAATATGGTTGTGTATACGCTTCGCTAAGTGGGCCTGCGATCGACTTAGAGAAAATGCCGATTTTGAACGAATTCTTGTTCACAAAAATTGAAGAGAAGGATATTGGCAATATATGGTTTCAACAGGACGGCGCTACGTGCCAGACAGCCGAAGCTACATTCGATGTTTTGCGCCATTTTTCAAAAAAAAAAAAAAGTTTAATTGGTGGACCCTTTATTTTATTTTTGATAATTCACTTGGCTACTTCTAATGAACTTAAAGAGAGAACAAAACTTTTGAAGTAAATTTATCATTTAGAAATTCCAATAGACTTTAAGAGTGAGTAACGAATAACTTGCTATTATATCGTCCGTTTAGTAGATTAGAATCACGTAAAATTTGACTTTTGACACTGGTGATGTTGATATTTACTTGTAAATTTCATAAATGTATCGCATGATCCAATTTTATTAAATTTTGAATCCAATTGACACAGTCACTTCATTTATTTCATAACAATGTATATTTGTTGGTTCAATTTTGCTGGCCTGTTTGAGTTTTATTTTTTAGTAAACACCCACTGAAGGGTAATTAAAACATTGTGAACTATTTGGAAAATAGGGAATGGTTTAATAGGAGGCACTAATATTTTAAATTTCTGCACTGTACATAATGGAAATTAAGTATAGAGCTTAGTAAAGCATTCGACATTCATGTAGTGCGGCTTAAGAAAGAATCTCTGATCTAAATTTGGGCTCAAGGGTAATCTGATGGGCATTTCATGAAGCACGAATAGTACCGTTATTACGGGAGCAAATATGTAAATGCCTTATATTTTGCCCCTGATCAGAAAGCGAGATATATTTCTTGCTTCGACCATGAACACTTTGCAACTTTCTTGACAACATCAAATATATGCTCATTCTACAGAAGGTGATCATAATCAGTCACGCAAAGGGCGTTAATGCACGCCCACTTTTAATGGCATTTTCTCAAGAATCGGACATTAAAATATACTATAAGATTTTAGGACGAGACTACAGATTTATGCCAATTTATAACGTTAACGCGCTTTGCTCGACTTGAAAAAAAAAACTCTGGGTGCCCAGTATGCCAACTGGCGAAGGGTCCTGGTTATGGGGCCATATAAACAGTACTTTTATAAAACAATAAACCTGTTGTAGTTGGCATGTCTAGCGTCACTTGCTTTCAAATTATATTCTATACCAAATAAATTCACCCTGGTTTCATATTCTTTTATGTTTACGTCTTTATTTTTAATCCAACAAACTAATGGTTAATGTTAGCTATTTATTTTTCTTTACACACAAATCAGCTGACGCTGAGAATATTGTTCTAAACTGTTCTGTAAAACTTCATAAAAGCACAATAAGTCATATTATGTAGTTTAGGGCAAGTATTTTACTCAAGAAACACAAAATCCTGCAATTTTCTAATTTTCTCTGTTCTTTTCTGTACTCACCGGACAGAGGTAATAGAATATGAAGAAAACTTGAAAAGAAAAATTCTTCTGTTATAAAATTTAAGTTCAATATAAAATTTAAGTTCAAAGTTCAAGTGAGCTCAACTCCATAAATGCGTTTCGCCCAGGTACGATAGTTGGTCTCATCAGTTAGATGGCTATCGTACCCTTCTAAGACGCAAATTTGTATCGATGTTTATCGACTCATATAAAAATCACAGCATTGAGATACTGTGAATTTTATTATTCTAAAGGAATTTGTTTAAATTCAGACACTTAGAATTTCAAATGCCCGTGCTCAGGCTTTTTATAATATATATATATAATAAAATTTGAAAAGAAAAATTCCTAGGCGAAACACATTTATGCAGTTGAGCTCACTTGAACTTTTAACTTGAATCCTACCGAACAGGTTTATTAATCACACGAATTTCTCAGAATGGTCCGAAGAATTTTTGTCTATACCAATATAAATGCTTTACATGAGGTATTTTCGGTTCCAGACGCCCAAAATGACATGATAATCACTGAACACATTTTAACATAGTGTATGCAGTATTGTGTATTTATTGCGATTAAAAGTTAAACAATAAATACACATTAATTGATTTCTGAATACAATGGCTTAATTACATTAAAATGACATTTTAATACGAATCAAATATTCCACTACTAAAAACATAATATGTATAACAAATTCCGTGACTAGTGACTAGGCCGCATGTTCTTGTTCAAATACTTCGAAGCCCTCATACAAAACTTAAACATAAGCTTATTTAAAAGCTTACGTGCCACTTTTTTAATTTTTGTGTACTTATGTCATTTCTCTGAGGTGAACTTTATGTTTTACGGTAATTCCTAGGAATCCGATCAGTTTAGAGGTTTACATAGAAACAGCGTGTACATTGAGCGAGAGCCTAAATATGTGGACCGATTTTCGTATGCGCATTATTCCATTATTTCTGTAAGTTTTTTAAAACGTCTTAATAAACATTCAAATACATTCTCTGAAAAAATTATGTTTGGAGTTATCAAATTTGTTCCAAAGGCCAAAGATATGTTGTATATGATATGACTCGAATATGAAGGACCTAAGAACAGTTTCCTGTTATTAAAAAAAGAAGCTTAAATATTTAAATATTTACTCATCATCAGATATATTGTGAAACAGGCCCTTAGAATTTTAAGGATTTGAATTCCAAAAAACTGTATCGTCATTACAGGAAATGTGAGAAAGAATTGATTCTCTCTTTAAACTCCAAATCAACTCTGTAAACAGTGCTGAGCTCAAAACAAAAAACACCCAATAATATTAATCAAAATTAAAAATGTTAAATAAATAATTATATTCATATTAGAAATAAAAATGGATGTTTTTTTAATAATAAGATTTTTGTTCTCAATACGAGAATTCTACAACTTATAATAGACCCTGCAATAATTTTACTGTCGGTATACCCATGCAAAGCAGAGCAAGTTAATTAAGAAAATTCTTTCTAAGTACCAATGTACATGCATTTATCAATTGAGAATTTGTTATCAATCACTTTGTTGTTGGTGTTACGAGTTGAATATTTATTTGTTAACTATAAAAGAGCAACTTTTTGGCGCAAGTCGTTTAATAGTGTTTCAGAGCTTTACCTAAGTGAATCGCTTGCTTGTTCAATATATTATATTTTGCGCATTTTGTTTTCTTGTATTTGTTTTTAAATAAGCATCGTGGAATAAAAATAATAATAAAATGAAATTCTTGCCACAGGTAAAAGTAAATCATAATCAAAATAACTACTTAAAAACTTTGTTTAACCATTGGCAAAAGGAACATTAATAAATTATTTTCAACTTAAAAAAAGATGCACCAGTACATATGTTTATAACTTTAACCCTATAGTTGTTTTGTGGAAAAAGTGTGCCATAAATTAAAATTATAAAAGCCCTTAGTTTGAAAGATTTTTTACAATAAACTTCCGTTATATTCTAATACTATAGCAGCAATTGTATGTCAGAAATGTGAAAATAACATTTTTATTTAGTGAAAAGAATAAGGACATTAATTATTCGAGATTGTATAGTTCGATATAGTAATGAAACTTAACGTTGTGATGATAGTGTAGAATGTTGGTATTCCGTTTGCAGTAAATAAGATATTTTGAATAAATATTTAAAATTTAAAGTTAATAAAGTGTTTTAATTAATAGATAACTTTACTAAACTTTCATACATTTAACAAGAGAAATTGACATTTTGTGCTAACACAAACAAAACATCACAATATTACAATCACTTGAAAATGTATTCAAGGTGCGCTTGAATGATCACAATCGTGAGTTTGACTTATGAAACTGTTTTTTTAAGAATTTTCTTAGCTTTCGTTTCAGTCAATTTTCAACATTTAATTTTATGACAAATTTGAAGCTGCTTCTAAAAACATTGCAATGAGGAAGTTATAGCCATATATCCAAACATTAAAAAAAAAAATTTAACTTGATCGAAAGAAATAGTGTTTCAAATTGTGATAATAATGAGTTTGATTCTATTTTATTAGTGAAACGTAACTGGCATACATTTAATGTGGAATTATATGTTTGTGTATATACATATATGTATGTATAGATAATATATATATTATACCTACATATGTTCTACGTATTGGTTTTAATAATTATTTGTTCCGTATTTCGGGTTATAGAGGGCGAGTGGTTTCGTAAAAACATAAATTTTTTGAAGTTTTAATCAAACCAAACATTGATAATAATTAAAAAGTCTGTATATTGGTTTTAGTCATTTGTTTCGTTTCGCATCAGCAGCGTAAAAGGCTTAAGCAGTTGATTTACTATAGGTTCGTTCGTTCAACCCTGAAGTCACCCTGTGGCCTGAGGTGACCCCAAAGCGTTTTTTTGAAAAACCTGAACTCACCCGCCTGGTGAGCAAATTCTGTTTTTTGAAATCTTAGGTCGCCCTGAACTCGCCGTCAAGCCAAGTACGGTCTTCAACACTACGAAAATACTTACGGGAACCACAGCGAAAAAATGACAGTTGAAAGTGTCACCAATTGCAAAAAAAAACAAAACAAACTCAAACGCAAAAGAATCACATAAAGCCATGTTGTTATCATTGATTAATTTGTGTGTGAAAATAATCTGATACATTAATTATTATCAATTTCGCTAATCGAACAACGAACTGCAAAACCAATAGCGGAACGAAATTTTTCATTTATGATTTCGTTGATTTTTCATTTTGCATATACGCAACGTACTATAGGCTTAAAGTAGAAAAGGTTTTTTGTTGTGCCAGTTGAGGTAGTTGACTGCTAAAAGTGACATAAGATGTGAAGCATTTCTTTTGTTGTGGATTTAGTTCCTGCAGGTAATTGTTAATTTTTCAAATAGAAATGGAAATTTAATTACAATAAATAGAAATAGGAGATGTACATAAATGGAAACTTTAAAAATTGTATTCATTCATTATTGAACCTTTTTTAAAACAAATTTTAAGTTTTTTGGTTCAAGCTTTAAATGTCAACAGCCATCGTCTGTTGGTTGAAAACCGAAAATCACAGATTTTTTTTTGGGAACTCTTGGGGTTGTCATCGTCAAGAAAACCTGGCTCAATCCTGGGTAAAGCGATGTGTTTCACGCTTTAAACGCTTCACAGAGTCTGTTTAATTGAAGTTCGTAAACTATTTTCCATATTATCTTAAGTCTGAGCACGTTTTAGTAAACGTAGTGCGAAAATGATCCATGGTTGCTCGAATTTATGCGATTTTGCGATTATATCGACCGAATATTGGCTGCATTCAATGCGTGTGATGCGTCGCGCGAACCGAACCATTACTTTTGTAATAAATTTGCACGATTTGCAAACGTTGTTCAGGAGTAAGTCTATTAATTATAAAACGGCAAACCAAACAGAGCATACATCAAGTAACAGCTGTCAAAAAAACCAACTCCGAAAAAAGTATTGCCAGATTGAAAACCACACGTCTACAAAAAACACCCTTTATAATAAAAGCTTTTAAGCTTTAAAAGCAAACTATGCGAAACAAATTGGAAAAAAAAGCTCTTTTTTATGTGAATTCCATAGTTCCAAATCAATATAGAAAAATCATCGAAAGTAACATTTTACTGGAAAAAAGGGAAAATAATTGGCAGTTATTTATTGTTGTTGCATTACGTGTTAAATTTTAACTAGCTGGATTGGGCTATTATAAAACCCATTGACTTACTTTTTGATTAAACCAATGATTAAACCCATTGCATACTTGTGTACATCTTCAAAGATAATAATCAACTTTCTAACCTTGAATCAATACGTCAAGTGAGTACGACCCAGTCTTCCACTTCGTATAGTACCCTTGAAACATAAGTTTCGAACGTTATTGTCATTCAATTTCTTATCTTAATGGTCCCATAGTAAAAAATTGTTTTTGTTTGTCATTTTATGTGTTTATTATTATTTTCAGGGTCGTATTGACATCATAGATCCATCAGAACTTCTTCGACCGGAAGCTTGCTTTGCTGATAAGAAACTTTCACAATTCCGTGACTATAGTGTTGATCAAAATGACCCATTGAAAGAACGTGTAAGGCAAACTTATCGTGCTATGCATCTTAATCAAACAGTTGATTTTGTAAAAGGTGAGATTTTTTTCTATTCAAATGCAAATGGATTTAAAGTAATCAGAAATGTTATGTTAAGGTCGCCGAGAGAAATGGCTGAAGTTTAACACTTTTAAAGCAAATATCCGTGATGCTTTGGAGAAACTTAACGATCTTGTTGACGAGTCCGACCCAGATACCAACCTTCCAAATATAATTCACGCTTTCCAGACTGCTGAGCGTGCACGCGCAGAGTTCCCCCAACACGATTGGTTGCATCTAACAGCACTTATTCATGACCTTGGCAAGGTGATGGCATTTTACGACGAGCCACAGTGGGCGGTTGTTGGTGATACGTTTGTTGTTGGGTGTGAGTGGGGAAAAACTATTGTTTATCGTGATGAAAGTTTCATTGGGAATCCCGATGGGGAAAATCCAAAATACAATACAAAATACGGGATGTACAAGCCAAACTGTGGCCTTGACAATGTCCTCATATCATGGGGCCATGACGAGTATATGTACCAAGTGCTGAAACACAACAAATCTACATTGCCTGAAGAAGCTCTTAATATTATTCGATTCCATTCGTTCTATCCATGGCATAATGGTGGGGACTATGAACATTTATGTGAACCTAAAGATGAACTTATGAAGAAATGGGTGTTGATTTTCAAGTATGAGCTTTCTTTATTTTTTATTCATCTGTTTTATTTAAAAAAAAAAAAACATTTATATTTCAGTCGTTATGATTTATACACAAAGAGTACTCGTTATCCCGATATAGAGCAACTTTGGCCTTATTACCAATCATTGATTGACAAATATTGTCCCGGAGAGCTGGAGTGGTGAAACTGTCACCGAAGGGATTTTAATATAATGGTTATTTTTAGTATGTAATAATATTTTGTACATTTAACTTTGTCTGTGGTGAATATATCTATTAAGTTTACAATAAATTTATAATACTGGTTTATATGTTTGGTTTAATGTTGGTTCTTCAATGTGAGATTGATAAGATACTTCGTTTGGAATCCTCAAATGTTTATATACCAGCATTTAGACTGAAGTGGTGTTTAAATGGAAAACAGGTGTATTCCAGCGTGAATTTAGCACCACCGATATGACCCAAAGATTTTTCATGTAGAAAATAAATTCAGACAATAAAAACAAAAAAATACATACTGATTTGTATTGTTTTTTATTCATAACATTAATAATATTCTAGATATGTATTTTATGAACTGGGTGCTTAGCATAACAGTATTCTTAACAAATCTATTCCTATATACACTAAAAATTAATATGAAAATATGATTTTAAACGTAACTTTGAACTTTAATACAAAAATAAAGATCTATATTTCTTAAAAAATGCATTACAGCTGATATTTAAATATTGCTCCTTAACTAGTTGAAAAAATAATAATAAAAATATATTTAAACGACATGATTCAGTTCTTTTCTTTATTTTTAATCTTTGTGCGAGTCCTTAAAAGCCATAACAGCTTAAGAGTTTGCTCCAAACTTATTCCGATTGCTTGCTGCTAATTGGCTGGCAGGATTTAAAGTAATCGTTGCATTCGTCACGTCCGTCTTGTAACTACTGCTGCACTGTGAGTCTGCAACCGACCGCCCATCACCCTCGTCTCGGCGGCAAAGTTCGCTGAAGGGACTGCTAGTTCGTTTTCCGACCATGCTGTTCATTCCTTCACTGTTTCCAACAGAATTTGTCGTTTTGATTTTATTTTGACGTTCTAGGATATCGGCAGTTGTCAGATCACTGGCTTTTACGATGCTCGATGGAATGTTGCTCAGCCAGGGCTTGAGAGTTGATTTCTTTTGGACTGTGGCGGCCTTGCATCTACAGATTATGTTGGCAGGTTCACCGCAAACCGAGCAAACTTCCTCATTATTTGATTTAATATTTGTGTTCGGGTTTGATGTGCTGCTTAGCTCCATTTCACTAACTGCGTCCACAATGTTCTTGATAGCACAGCCAGCCGGCGACAGTTTACTTTCCGACTCGTCATAATTTTTACTGAGAAGAAGTTTTGATAGGGGCGGAGCCAAACCTAGTCCTAAGTTTCTTTCATGATATACTTCTGAGATAGTAGGTGTCATCTCTCTGTTCATATGCCGCATAATAGTATCTTGAATACTCTTGGTAGTAGGCTTAGAATTGTCTTTGGAAGTGGCAGCAGTGGATGTACTTGCTGTGGGAAGTGTTTTCGAGCTGTGTTCTTTCTTTCCGCTTTCAATTTCAGTTTCAGCTGGAGCAAAGTATAAACTGGAAGAATTAAAAACCAAAGTGTTGTCATCTTCAGGAAGAGTAAGAGGTTTTCTGCTGCCACTGGCATTTGAAACATTCGAAGAATTCGTTGCAGAAACTTCTGTGCGAACGCTTAAACGATCCATGAACATGGAGGTGGTCTCTTTTAACCGGCTGGAAAGTAGAATCTGTGCATTGCCGAGTTTGATTTTCGGCTTCATTCTGAAGTGAGCGAGTGTTTGCGAAGGTATTTCTAGTCCCCTTTCAAACTCTGAGTCAGAGCTCGCCGCCGACTCCAAAACATTGCTGATGCAAGTTGTTGATGGACCTGCACTTGGCAAGTTTCCGAGATTATTGTATACAGGCGCTAATGGAGCAAGTGGTCGAAGACTATCAACTAAAGGCAGGTTCTGTCTTGGTGGAGGCAATGGTGGCATGTTTTGCTGTTGATTAGATCGCCGAAGAACTGTTGCATGTCCTGATCCCTCCCAGTCAGTAGTGGAACTGGCTGAACTGGAACTATCTGGTCGGCGAGACATGCTTGGTGGCACACTCATCTCTGGAATAACACTATCTCCAAGGAAAGTCATTCCGGTACTTGAGTATAGGTTTCGAATTCGGGTTTGGTGTGCCAAAGCTAACGAAACATTTGGATCTACAGCAGTTTGAGTTGTCACTGGTGGGCTCGGTGTAAATGCAGCGTCGCTTTCTCCTCCTCCACCCGGCCGAGAGACTCGCACTGGACCACGTAGACTGGAGTATCCCAAACGCGGACCATTAGGCTTCTTTAGATGACTCTGGGATATGTAACCATCTGAGAGCTCACTATCTGTGGTGTTTGCTAGACTTGAATCTAGATTTGGATAAAGAGATGGTAGTCCAACAGTGAGGCTAGTATTTTTTGTACTTGGAGCCGAAGATTCAGTGTCAGTGCGACCTCCATCTGGTTCACCTCTTCGACGGACATAGGAGATGAAAGCTCCTCCACCAGCACTAAGTATACGAGGCCTATTGATAGGAAGTGGTGGCAAAGTCATTCCAATGTTCATTGATTTCACTGTGTCTGTCGGTGATATACTAGCTTGTTGGGATGTTGGACCAGATAAAGACCCTGTTGAAGCACTCATTGGATTTTCTGGTCGAACATCTTCATTTAGAGATTCACAACTACTACTAGAATCTAGTCCTAGAGTTTTCGGAGCTTCTTGAGTGTCTGTAAAGGAAAAGTTAGTTATTTTTATAATTCAGACATAAATCGATTGAATCTTACCAAAAAGGGCTAAAAGAGCTTGAAGAACAAACTGACAGCTTCTGCGGTTTGCTTGCTTGCCTGTACGCAGAGTAACCTGATCCTGGCCCACTTCTGTCAAATCAAATCCAACTGACGCCAAAAGCTCGTGACAACCAGAAACTCTCCAGAGTCTTACCGACAATGGAATCTCTATACAAGACTCTACTTCCGGACTTCCCTTAGGTGGAAACTGGCTAAGAACATTTCTTATAACAGCTATTATATCATCGGCCACATCAACGCTGTTAACGAGCTTAGCCAAAGCCTGCAAAGTTATTGGTGTCAAGGCTAGCAGAGCTTGAAGGCTTGCCGAACACTGCGACAGTCGATCTTCAGGATCAGCTTGTGGGAAAAATACACTCGAAGGTATTCCATTTGCGGCTGGTTCAAACCTGAAGCCCACTGCCATCAGAAGGTCTTTCCATCCATTTACTGGTCCGGCTTTGTTTTCTATGCTCTTCTGAGTGGTGTACATGGCATTTTTTTGGCCCCGATGAATTCTCTGTAAACTTTTCTCAACAAGGTGCAAACAAACGCGCAAGGCATCTCGACACTTATCTGGGGTTCGCATCAATTCGCATAAGGCGTGACCCATCAAAGCCACCTTATTTGAAAGACGCACATTACCCCCAACCAGCAGGAATCCAGCCCAATTTGCTGGGTGAGCAAAATGTTTCGTGTGCTGCACTGTTTGCATTGCTTCTGCCAGAGCTCTTTAAAAGGAAACAAATTTTTAAAAAAAAATATTTTAAACTGGGAAAATAAAATTATAATCATACCTTGCTGCCCTAGATCCTTGTAGGAGTGCCGAATAGAAAGCTCTTAACAGAATTTTAGCAGCTGTTTCAGGAACTGGCCACAGTGAAATAAGAACAGCACCTGCTCCAGCACACAACCAACTTCCAGCTAAATTTGCGACTCCAGCTCCAGTTATAGGCTCAATAGAATGATAAGAACTGAGGACTACTAGTTTTGCATTTAATTTCATTGTCAATACATCAGCCGCAGAAAGAATAAAATCGGACAGGGGCGGAATTTCAATACTTCCATTTGCCAGTTCGTTGCCTTCATCATCATTGTCCTCATTGTTTGAATTCGATTGATAGTACCTTTTTTGTGATTGAGAATCGACAACATCGCCAGGACTAAGCACTACAGCTCCTAGCTTCCAACTTAAATTTGCAGCAAAATGAACACACTCCGCAGTTGGCAGTTCTGATACCACAGCTTCCTTCGTTGCATTGCAACTGGCCAAGGCTTTCGATTGCAGCATATCGGCTACCATTGCAGCTTCCTGGATGGACGCTGGAGATTCTGACCAACCCCAGGTTTCTGAGAGCGTTGACGGAATTCTGGGACCCCCAACAACAAGGGCAGTATTTAGATTTTCCGCCAGTTCTCGTGTACGAATTGTTTTGCTCTTTAAGCGAAGAGATTGAAGCGAAGGAATCGTTATGATAGAACAGCGTTCGGACAAATATTCTCCATCTTCTTTAGAGCTTCGTAAAATTGCAAATGGAACCAGATATAACTCATTTTCCAAAACAAGTATGAGCTCTTTTCGACCTTGGCGAGAAACGGCTCCTCCAGAAGGTAAAAGATCATCAAATGGTTCCCAAAGAAGGTTGTACAAAGTATGCAAGCAGCTTGGACCTTGCCAGGTAGGTAACATTTGAGCGCGTCTAGATCTCGTTGAACCCTGCAAACTTGCAATCGACCTTGTAGAACCTTGCAAGCTTGCTACCGAACCACCCACACTACCTAAACTAAACAGCGAACTCAAGGAATAGTTGCTCGAGTTAAGTAAATGATTTCGATTGACCATACGAAGGAAACCAGCCCTTTCAGTTGAAAAATCGTCCAGGAGATTCTCTGAACTAGAACGCCATCCACTTCCATCTCCTTCATGTAAAACAGTATCTGAGTTAACACCGAGGCTGTCCCTTACCATATTTATGTAGATTTCCAATAAGTTTTCCGGACTATCTTTAATTCCATTGTCTGGAAGCTTTTCTCGTGGAATCTTCAAGGTGTTTTCGTTTATTTCTACTGAATGGAACCGTACAATTCCTTTTTGGGGTTGGAGAAACCAGGCAAAAAGCTCATTGCCAGCCAAACTGAAGTAGAGCACATTAGTCTTTGCTTTGTTGACTGTGTCAAATATGCTTTCGCTACATGTTATCATGGTCTTGCGAGAGATACTGTTTGTATCTGGGCTAGTACGAGCCTTACATCTTTCAGCAGCTACTAGAGCCTCCTCGTTGCGGGACATGGAAACCAAGATCTGCTGCAACATATGATAGCAGGAGGTTTGCAAATCAAAGAGTACTGTTCGGCCTTCTGGGGATCTCTGATCATAGCGAACCGACTCCAGAATCTGAGCAGCTGTTTCCATTTGAGTGCGAGCATTTTCATTATCACCGGAAGCACGTAACGCAAGGCCTTAAAAGAAAAAAAAAAAAAAACAACAAAATGTTAGGTCTATGGTTTAAGTTTTAAGTTTAGATTAAAATAGGCTTACCTAACTGATGCCTTATTTTAGCCTCATCTTCCGATTTGTTTAGGGATTGTACAATGGCTAAGCCTTGACGAAGAAAATTTATTGCTTGAGCTGTCTGACCCATTAGATGGAAAACACGACCTTAAAATTAATACATACATATGTACTTTAATTTCACCCCATAATTCAAATAAAGTCCAGAAACTTACCTAAGGAGCCACAGGCGTACGCTTTGCTCAAACGGTCAGTTGTCAATGACAGTTGCTTTTCAAAGAACTTTACTGCATCCACATAGCTTCGAATGCTCTCATAGACTGAGCCCAAGTTTGCGCAAGCTCGTGCCTGTAGAGACATTACTCCAAGGGCTTCACTTATTTCCAGATCCATTTTGTGCAACTTTAGAGCACCATCGTGGTTCCCCATTTGATGAAAAACATTTCCCAGCGCACTAGTGGCATCCGAGACAAGAGCCCTATCACCTAATTCTCTTGCAATTTCTTTTTGATGTTCTAGGCAATTGACTGCCTGTTCGTGGTTAGCAAGCGCACAGTGGATGTTTCCCAAATCGCCGTACGCAGCCGCTTTTGCCTCTGAACTCCCAAGTTCATGTGCTACGACAAGTCGTTTTTCAAGACAAACAAGTGCTTCCTGCAAATTTCCCAAAGCCCGATGACTATGTCCCAAACCACGATAAGCTCGCTCTTGATCTCGATAGCTTAGCAGGGCTGTGGCTAATTGTAAGTGCCTTTCGTGACATTTTATTCCTTCTTCGTAGTCTCCAAGAGCGTCATAGCAATCGCCTAAGTGTCCTAGGGCTCGTGCCCGATCGTGCTGGGTAGTGGAAGTGTTCACCTGTTCCAGTGTGCCTAATTGCTGCTCTAAATATCCAATAGCGTCCTCATAGTGTCCCATATTTAATTTGGCTATTCCTAGATTCCCATATGCCTGAGCTTCAATTGCAGAGTCTTGTAATTCTTGAGCACGTTCCAATTGCTCTTGATAGCACTTGACAGCGTGTGTGTAGTTGCCAAGGGCCATATGCACTGCTCCAAGATGACCATGTGCTTTACATTCTCCTGGCAGATCAGCCATTTCTTGACGTAGTGTCAGCTCTTGTGTGTGATAGCCAAGGGCTTTATCGAACTTTTTTATCAGTCGATGAGCCAATCCCAGTGCTCCACAGGCAGCTGCTTCCATAGGTCTCTCCCTTGCCTGTCGAGCTAGAGCCAATTGCCGCTGATACATTTTTGCTGCCTCTTCGATTTCTACTGTGCGAATGAGAATATCTCCAATATTTCCAAGTGCCCGAAATTTCCCAGGTAGATGGTTTGTCATGTGCGCAACAGCTAAGAAGTACTTTTGACACTCTAAAGCAGCTTGACTATTGCCCAGCGCCAGGTGAGCTAGGCCCAGGTTACAATATGCTCTACCCATATTCATTTTATCCTGCAAGTCCTTAGCCAATGCCAGATCTTGATCATAATATCGCACAGCCTCACGGTAGTTACCAATGCAATAATGTGCGTATCCTAGGAAGTGGCATGCTTTGCCCTCAGCTGCAACGTCACCTAGTTCCTGTGAAAGCATCAAATACTGTTCATAGTATGGAACCGCTTGTGCGAACTCCTGCCTCGAGCTCAGGCAATTTCCAAGATTAAGCAAGGCACAAGCTTCACCAGCGGTATCTTTGAGTTCTCTGGCAATATTTAAATGAGCACGATAATGCATTAGCGCCATGTCATGAGCTCCCAATGCCTGATAGGCTACCGCTAGATTTCCGTGAGTTGATGCTTCCGCACTGCGATCGTGAACTTCCTTGCTTATAGTCAGCTCCTGCTTATGGTATTTAATAGCAGCTTCATAAAGCCCAGCCGCAGAGTAAGCATTTCCAATGTTTCCATACGCTCTACCCATCCCAGCTCGATCGTGTAGTTGTCGAGCTATAGTTAAATGGGCCTGATGCAACTTTAGGGCGGCATCATGTTCCCCAAGAAGTTGATACACTATCCCAAGATTGGAGCAAGCTCTGCCTTCTCCAACCTTATCGCGTGCGGCAAGCGCCATTTCGAGTTGTTTTTCATGCCATTTCTTGGCTTGTATCGCATCTCCAGCACATCGAGCAGCATGTCCTAGTCCCGCATATGCTCTTGCTTCGATATTCCGATCACCAAGTTGCTGTGAAATTCGCAGCACTTGCTCATGAAATGTTATCGCCTGGGAAAAGTTTCTTCGGTAGTGGTGGCTCGAGCCAAGATTACTATAAGCTCGAGCCTCCTCAACTTGATTTCCAAGTTTTCTAGCCAAACGAAGATGTTGGGTATGACAATCGACAGCTGAATCAAACTCCCCCATTGCAAGATAAACCGCACCAACATTTCCAATTTCCCTGGCTTCTTGTAAGCGATCACCCATTTGCTTAACCAGCTGGACACATTGTTTATGGCTGGCCAATGCATTCGGATAGTCACCAATTGCGGTATATACATGTCCAAGAGACGTAAGAGCAGCGGCAGCTGCCTGCGTATCCTTGCATTTCATGGCAAGTACTAATTGATATCGATGGGCAGTCAACGCCTCTTTATAGGATCCCTGACTGAAATAGGCACTTCCAAGGTTCCCATGTGCCCGACACTCCCCAGCGGTGTCTCCCAAACTTTTAGCAACCGCTAGATCCTGTTGCATATACCCAATTGCTTTGTCTAATTGGTTGAGTGCCCAGTGAGCTGAGCTCAAAGCACTGAAAACAGATCCCCTCAATTTCAGAGAACAAGATCCAATTCGGAGAGCAGCCTCGAGGACAGTTACCGCTGAATGATACTGTCCAGCTTGTAGAAGCTCTTGACCGACTACAGAAATCACTACAAACGGACTCTGATCCAAGCTCATAGTTCTAAGCTGTTGAAAAGTTGGCTCAAGAGCATGCTTTAAAGGACTCTTTATCGAGGCCTCAAAAAGCCCAGCAAGTAGTTGTTTATTTTGTGCGTCCTGTGCCAAACCGGCACTAAACGAAGCCAACGCTTCTCCATATCGTCCCAGACACTGTAGGGCTACACCCTGCCGGAAATATGCTTTCGGCCACTGAGGACACAGTTCTCGAGCCTTCGTTGCATCTTGTAAGGCCAAAGCGAATTGTCCCTGTTTTAAGCGTGCCGCAGAACGATTACTGTAAAGTATATAGTTCCCTGGGTCCAGTGAAAGTGCGTCAGTGTAAAGGGCTACAGCAGTTACAAAATCACCATTTTGACAAGCTGCATTCGATTGGCGGACTTTCTCAAGGAACAACGCCCGATTAGCAGCTGGCAACTCCGGTGTGCAATCGGGTTCATTCTGAAAACAAAAAAAAAAAGAAAATACATTTATCAGTCTAAAGTAATTAACGGGTAATCTTCAATAAAAAATCGGGGAATTTCGAGGGAGGGTTGAATGTTCATTGATCATAATGTACGCGAAGCAATCACCCGAACGGCGAATGCAATTACCCCTAATGTCAGGTATTTCATCGTCCGAATGTTGTGCACTGTGCAGGCCTACATCTTACATACCATGGCGAGTGTTTTGAAGCCTCGTCATCCTCATCATCATCATCTGCATCACTATCACCATCATCACCCAGTCACGTTCGGAGCGATCTATTCGAGAGCAGGAAAACTTGTTACTTGTTGTTCAAATGAAGCAAGACAAGAGACTGACGAGACGACGAACGGGCGGAATCATAGGTGGTTACTGATGGTTGTGTTGTGGCTCATAAAAGGAATGTTACCATCACATGTGTGTGTTAGGACTTGCAAGAAACTGGTGCTTGGTGCGATGCCAAGAATTCATTTCATTAATCGTTTTTAATCATTTATTGCGGATGAAAACATCTTGCAGATAAAGTGCGGTGTGGCAGTAGTGAAATGGTTGATGGCTTATACCTACATTAAGGTCCGCAACATGTGGAATTCATAACATTTTTAGGAATACCTTTCTTTTTTCAAATTCAATGTTATGGCATCTCGCAGTTAGATAAGTCCTTGCTAAACTTAGACTTTACACAAATCAAATCTATGAAGTCTAGCACGAAGAATCAATTACCCTAAATACTTTGTTGCCATCCATTCCATCAAAAATTACAGGATATACCTTCTTTTACAATTTTTTTGAATTTGTGAAATACATTTTAATTCATAATACTTGGTTTCAAGAGATCTAAGTTTTTATAATAAATATGTATTGTAAGCAGAACAGACGTGATATTTTACGTCTCTGAATTATGTACTCTTGGACTAGGGTTGTAGGTATGTACATATGTGTGTGAGTATGGCTATAAGTAAAAGTTTTATTAAAAATTTATTTTTAGAGTCCAAATAAAAGATTCTTTGGAATTCCAAAAATAAAACAAAACATTAAAAACGCACAGACGGAATCCTTTCATCATGTTCCGCTGTCATGTACGCCTCACTTAGTTACTTTGCGCGGACACAACAAATAGTTTTCTTCTCTCTAAGATGGTGTTTGTCTACCGAAAAGGCGCCCAGAGGCATTCAAAAGTCATGTACACCTTTCAGTTTAGTGTCCTGAGTTAGAGCAATAAAAACTCAAAAGACCAAGAGCCAAAGCTAAATCAGACCCAGACACTATACTCGTACCTACCTATACCTATAACTTACTACTATAACTATTGCATCTTTGAAGAGATTCTCTTCCATAAAATAATCAGCAATCGGTGGCGGCAGTGTATATATAGTGTTCCGGCTGCAGAAGAGACGAAAGTCTTACTTTTAAGATAAATACCTGCTTATTCAGTTCTGCACACATATATAATTTAAAACAGCAAAAGGCTTAAAATAAAAATATTATGCATCACTGGGTCGTACGAACTGGTGTCTGTGACTCAATACTAATAGTATGACATTATGGCTTCATTTTTAAGAACTCGTTTTATCCTAGTTTGAAAAGAAACACGTACCTATACCTATGTTCTTTAAAACTGCAAATATTGTTGTTTTTAAAAGAATGTTATCAATTTTTTATCAACAAAAAGGCTTAAAGACTTAAGAGCTATTGAATTAATTACGCTGCAAGATTTAAAGTTCGTTCGTTGTTACTGCCGGGAAGGTTTAGAAAGACGCCTTATTGAAATTTATCCGGTTCAACGCATACTTTTATTTAATCTGAACTATATAGCTGACCCGACCGGCTTCGCACGGGTAAACAAACCTAAGTTTCGCATAAAAATTACAAATGACAATATAGATAAATACTTAAGCTAATTCTTGTAATTGAATACAATATATTGAGTTTTGACCCACTTCACTTTATGAATGGCGAAATTCGTAAAAGTATGATCACCTGAGTCCAACCTTTATTACTTTCCCAACGTTAAAAGAATTTTAGTAATCAAACCCCACTTTTTTGTGTTTATCCCATTTCACTCTATAAATATCATTTTTTTTAAAATAACCTCTTCAACACAAACAGAATTTTTGATATCGTATACCACTTTTCGTTTTTACCTCCTTTCACCCTAGAAATACCAAATTTTTGAGAAAATATTGCTAAGGCCATCCACTCAAAATAACCTTTCAAACACAAAAAGACTTTCTTTAATCGGACATTTTTTTTATTTCTAAACCCATTTTACTCTACAAATTAAAAAAAAAACCTTGAAGCCGAAATGTCTAAGAATAACCTTTCAAACGCAAGTTGAGTTTTTTTTAATCCGATACGTCTTTTTAATTTTACCCCATTTCACCCTACAGAGTGATTTTTTCAAATATTTGTGTAGTTATTCTGCTATTCGGAGTGGAGAAGAATCCAACAAATCAAAGATCATTATAATCGGTCCAGCCGTTCTTGAGTTATAAGTGTTGGAACTAAATCGACTTTGTTTAAATTTAAATTTATTTATTTATATATGTAAAATAGGTATACGTATTGAGATTCTCTTATTAGAAAGCAAACAAATTGGAACTAAGCTCTCTCTTAAGCCTAAAGCATGACATATGTAGGTCATTTTTCCCGCTCACTTCCAAGTCTACTTTTGTATTTTCGAATGTTTTTAGAAATCTGCCTTCTACAACACCCATTTTACTAATATATGAGTTTTATTTTTATTTAACACCCCTAAAAGGATGACATTTTGACATTAAGGGCCAGTTTCACAGTCGACACTTACCGGAATAAGTGGCACTTAAATTTCCCATATTAGGAATTTCAGCTAAATTTTAAAGCCAGCGTAAGTGGAACTTAAGTCACCAACATCGGAGACTTAAGTGCCAGTTATTCAGGTAACAGTGCATTGTGATATTGAGAACTAATCTCTCACATTCCCCACTTAAGTGTCACTTTTCTGACTCTGAAACTGGCCCTAAACCTTTTTGAATTAAGTTTTCCAGCTCTTTTGAACGTATAGCATAACATGTTTTTTTTATTTTTTAGTCAACTCGATCGTTTTTAACGTCCATCTGGAAAGTACAAATTATGTATTAAAGCTTTCTTGAACGTCGAATGGTGTCCAGCATATCTATATTTATAAACGCATTCCAACAGTTGTTTAAATATGCCCTCATATATTCACTGACACACCTGTCAATTTTAAATGAAATAATGAATTTGAGTGAAGTTTTTGGTACTTTAAATGAACAGTTCACTAATTGCAATAATTTAAAATAGTTTTGGATAACCAAAGTTGTGATTTAGTTAGACAATTGATGGCAAATGTTTATAAATAAGATTTTTTGGCAGTTTTCAATAAAGTTTTAAATGGCAGGAACTCTAGAGATTAGACTAGACGTTTTGAATCATTAAGACAGAGATATACAATTACATCCTTAAATCAATTGTCAACTTTTCTATAAGCTATTTTTTTTACGAATCCTTAACTCACCTTTAAGGTACTTATATCGCAAGTAAAAAGTGTAATTGCAATTGGTTTTTTACATTAGCGGGAAATTCTTTGACCGCGTGATCATTGCAAAGAGTCACAGAAATAAACAACAATATGTATTGCCTTTGGGGTGTAATGACTTGCGTTTGATCCTTCAATCCAGTGGATGCTGGGCTTGGAGTAAGATATTAGTAAATTATATAGAATGTCCAGACGTTCGGTCTTGTTATTTAATGTGACCTTGATGCTGACCCTTTGCTATGGAATCAAAGTTGCTTATACGTCTACTCGTGCGTTATAGCTGAAAACTGAACTATCACACAAAATGTGTGAAATGTATGTCCATTTTATTTAAATATTTGTTCGCCAACTTTAAACAGGGTTACCCGTTTAGAAATTTTGTATTCTTTTATACAAAAATATGCAGGACTGGGTCGCAAGAGCTTGCTCTTATGTGCGATCACATTGTGGTTCTGTAGTCTGAAATAAATTAGCTATGGGAGTTTATATTTTATCCATTTTATAAAACTTGCAGTTACAGGTAGTATTATGTGAGTATAAAAAATTAACAATATAGCCCAGTGTTGCACATAATGCAATATGCAGGCAAGAAAATTATATTATTTAAACTGGAAAATTGTTTTAAATCAACAAAATTAGAAATATATTGATTAAAATACTTCTGAAACTGTTTTGAATCGAAGGCGATGTACTTCATCTGATTTCTTATACAAATCTTTGTTTATGAGAAAATATTTTTTAGAATCGTAGGAGCGGTTTTAGAAATATTTAATTTTGTATATACATATAAAATTTCGTTAACATTTTTAAGAAAAAAAATTGGTACGTCAATTGAAAGAATTTATTATTGTGGGGTTAAAACCTTAATTTTCAAAAATAATCTTCCACCCGTTTTCGAAATATTGAATTTAAAAAAAAAACAATTTTGATATGCAATATTATTTCAACTTATTACCAGCTTCTGTTTAAACAATTTAGTTTGAATCGGTAAATCAGATAATGAGATGGTCGAAAATCAAAAAAAACGTTCTGTGGGAGGTGCTGTTATTAATTGTTCAATGTAAAATTTGATAATTTTATATCCTAAACCTTACTTATTACGCTACAAAAAAAAATTATCAAAATCGTAGGAGTCGTCTTTCAGAAAAAACAAGTTTTCTTTTAAGTTTTTTAGGCATTTGTATTGGAGGTTCCGTTATTTTTAATTAAAGGTATATTTTTTGTCTAAAATCTTTTATTATAGTGTTATAAAAATGCTTTTTGCGAAATTTGATAAAAATCGACAAAGTGGTTTTTGAAGTATCGAGTTTTCACTCGATTTAATTCGAGTTAATACTTTTTTAAAAAATTCAAATGATATTTTTTTGAAAATTTCGATACACAATTTTATTTAAAATGTATCTATTTGTTCTTCTTCATACAAAAATTCATCAAAATCTGTTTAACCGTTTTCGAGAAAAGCGAAACTAAAAAAAATGGTTCCTTGGGAGGTGCCATTAATAACCATTTTTCTGAACCACTTTTTTTTATTTAAAGCCAACTTATAACTATTTAAATTTACTGGCAGATCGAGAGGTCCACGGTTCAAATCTGGGTGTCCCCTATAGCTATATCACCTTTCCATCTAAGATGACGGGCGATTTTGTGAGCAGAAAATGATTTGCCGCGATATAGTAGTCCAACACTTTGTACCATATTTTTTTTTGTTTTTGTTGGGGCGGTCGACCGAATACAAGTTTGTATTGTATATTGTTTGGTTTCGTAGTCTATTGAATCGGGGGTGGAGATGGTGTTGTTTTGTCGTGGTAATGGTTAATGGGTTAAAGCTAAGACAGTTTTCGTGATTGTTGATTTACATGCTTAAAATCTTCATCAAACAATTTTCTTTAAATTTTTGTTATGAAATTACAAACGTTGGATGGATAAAGTATACTTTAAAAAAGATAGAGAAGCATTTTGCTGCTTTTAAAGTTAGACGAGTGCTTTAGCGTTAAAGTATACTTTATATCGTTTAAAATTATTATCAAAGCATCGACTCTCATTCTAAAACTCATTTTTAAAGTCGGCGTCAAATTAAAAAATGATTTAGATAAGGATTTAAATGTTTAAAATTTTGCGCCATTGAGTTTAAACAAAAAATTCTTTTGTAACGATTTTGAGAAAAATAATGTTAGTTTTGGTCCTAAAAAAAGAAAAAAAGGGGTTCATGTTCGAAAAACGCTAGGTATCAAGTTTAAGGAAATTCGACCCATCCGTTTAGGCTGTAGTCGAACAGACAGACAGATGGACGTTTTTGCGAAACCCACTTTTTTCGTCTTCTCTATCATCGTAATGTTGTTATCCTATCTCTTTCATACATATTGTCACCGAGTGATGTAATTCACTTCACATTTTTTTTGTTTCTCTTTCTTTTTGTACGCAGTTTTATCACCTAGTAACGTAGATGCGCAGAACGAAAGAAAAATTCAATGTCGAATATCATACCATGTGTTCTTTATACCATGCCGCATGTAAAAGGAAAACAAGTAAGATTTTATAATACATACTTTGGCAACCCCGCCATCCACAACCTCAGCGTTTCACATTATTTCTGTTGCAGGTTTAACTCAATTTTCTTTTTTTTTTATTTTTTTAGTGATTGGTGATTGAACCTGCCCTATTCCTTTGGGGATTAACTCAGAAGATTTAGATTGGCGGTAGCCGGCGCACAGCGCGGCGCGACGCAGTAAGCGGTTATTTCGTTTAATAAACTTTTGAATTTGAGGAGGTGCATTTGTATCTATTATAACGTACCAAACTTATGTTCAGCTCGAAAGTCGAAACTGAAGAGTTGCTGGGGCTGTCGGTTGTGGTATTTCTTTGATGAAGAGCAACCATCTAGAATCTAGATCACGATTCAAAATATTGTAAAGACGAGACCCAATTGCAAAGGAGTAGAACTTAATTATTTTGAATGAACGTTGCGAATCAGATGGGTGTTAGGCAAAGTGTTTTTGATTAGGATAGTGATGTACTTGTGTATAGGAAGGTATGCATGTATTCTGTTCATTGCTTATTATTAACGGGTGATTTTTTAGCTGGTTTGGTTTTGGCAACACTGGTTTTGACAGCTGACGTGTGTTTAGTACCTTGTGTCACTGTCAAAAAGCTTCAGTTTGGTTTGCAATTTAACCATGGATCGTCTTACAAATGAACAACGCTTGCAAATTATTGAATTTTACTATCAAAATTCGTGCTCGGTTCGAAATGTTCATCGCGCGCTGCTTGTGTTCAGCGATGAGGCTCATTTTTGGTTGAATGGGTACGTAAATAAGCAAAATTGCCGCATTTGGAGTGAAGATCAGCCAGAAGCATTGCAACAGCTACCAATGCATCCCGAAAAAGCCACTGTTTGGTGCGGTTTATGGGCCGGCGGCATTATTGGGCCTATTTCTTCAAAGATGATGCGAATCGCAGCGTTACTGTCAATGGTGAACGCTACCGAGCGATGATAACAAACTTTTTTTTGCCCGAAATGGAAGTTCTTGACTTGCATGATATGTGGTTTCAACAAGACGATGCCACATGCCACACAGCACGCGAAACAATGGCGCAATTGCGAGGCGAGTTTGTTGAACAGTTAATTTCACGTTTCGGGCCGGTCAATTGGCCGCCTAGATCGTGCGATTTGACACCATTAGATTATTTTTTGTGGGGGTATGTCAAGGCTAATGTCTATAGGGACAAGCCCGCTTCGATTGACGCACTGGAAGCCAACATCCATGCATTCATTCGTGAGATACCGGCCGATATGTGTGAAAGAGTATGCCAAAATTGGACTCAGCGGATGGGCTACCTGAGACGCAGCCGCGGTCAACATTTGCATGAAATTATCTTTAAACATTAAATTGCAGGGTTCAAACTATCGATTCAAATAAATATTTCATTCATTTTTTCGAATTTTTTGTGTTTTTTTTTTTAAAAAAGGTCCAAACCTCTTAAAAAATCACCCATTATAATTTTGAAATTGCGCGAAAACTAAAATGAATCTCTTATAAGAGAGAGATCGCTTACTTTTGACAAATCCTGTACTTGTTATTATTAAAGAAAAGTTAATTTTGAGGCTCATTTGCCGGGTTTAAAAAACAAGTGATAGGCCAAAAAGTGGTTATGAAAAGATTTTTTTTAAATTTAAAGGTCACATTGAAGAATGTTAACACCTATCATTGGTGGAATTTAAATTAAATAATAAAAAGAAGTAAAGTATTCCGATCTTATTGATCAGAAAATGGTCATATTAGTTTCATTAATTGGTCAGCCACAATAATTTTGTGTGTATATTGTGAAAATTTTCCAAGATCATGAGAGATTGTTTGTGGAATTTCAATAAAATGCTCGACTAACTTGTGCTAACTCTTGACCATCAAAGCTATGAAGTAGCTGAACATTGCAGCTATTTAGTAATGGCTCAATAGTGCTATGATATCGTTAACAATCAAATGCGAAAAAGTCAAAAATACTAACAAAAAAAAAATAGTTTTTCCCTTAATTTTTGTTAGTTATGTATGAAAAAACTGAAAAATATTTATGGAACTGCAAAATTATATGAAAATTGTCGTAATCTAAAAATAAGGTATTTTTATCAAAACAACCTTAAATCCATGTTTCTGTTATGCGAATTTTTTGGCAAAAACTTGATATGCCGGTGTTATTGAATCTGTTTAAAAACTACTACTACGAGTTTTATCAAAATCGTTGGAGCCGTTTTTCAGAAAATTTAAAAAGAAAAACATAATCGATCTAAGGCAGTTGCCCGTTTTAGATGAGCTAAGTCTATTACCTATTACTGAAACTATATTTGCCCTTCATGGTATACTTATGGTTTTCTTAAATTTTATAAATTAGGTGCCAAAAATTAATGTAATTCAAAAATGGCTTACCAATTACTGAAACTACTTGTTCTTTTATAACCACTTTCTGCCATTTTACTAGCAATAAATTCATACAGGGGAAGTTTGGCATTCGCGAACAAAAAAATTTGGGGATTTTAATGACCATAAATAAATAAAATGCAAAAAGTAGGTCTCGCAATTGTCTCTGCATAATAAAGGCACATTATGCTTAAGCCTTAACGACAGCCAGAAAATACTTATAACAGTTCATGGTAAACTTATTTTTCTCATATAGTTACAGTTCCTTGTCAGGGCCAGTTTTTCAAACCAGAGTAAGTTAACACTGGCAATAAATTTATAATGATAATTTTATTTATTTTTCAGTAATGCAGGTCGACTTCGACCAGACAAAACATCAAAATCATCTGTTCAGTAAATCAAGAGTTTAACTTAAATATCACACTGCGGGTGGCAATGAAAAAAATTATTGGCGCAACATTTTAGACGATTTAGTGTCGTGTTAAACCATTTTTACGATGATGCTTCGTTTAAAAGACGATGTTCTAAATTTTAAATGAGTTAGCATCGTACTATATCTTTTTTAACATTTAACTAAAGTTAAAATCATAAAATGACTTTTTTATCTTTTAAGTATCATACTAACTCCAAATGTCACTTTGACAATAAAAAATGTGAAAAAGGTATGTTTGCTTACTTTTTTGCACGAACTGTAACTGTTTAAGGTGTGTTCGGGTGGAGTTTATTAAGAAAACAGACTTAGTATGATATTAGTTAAAAATCGTTTAAAACTAAGAACATTTTAGTTAAGAGCTTTAAAGTTAGTAAATGGTTAACTAGTATTTATTTATTTATTTACTTGTTGACATACACATTAAGAAAATAACTCTTATAATTAGTGATGTTTAAATTGAGATAACAAAATTATAAAAAGAAGAAATATAAATATATAGTAATAAAGTTAATATTTAACGTTGAATTAACAATGATAAGTGAACAAAAAAAAAATAAAGTTATTCATTCAATATTTGTAGATATTCTATAAACATACTCCACTGTAAAACATAAACAAAAATGAGTCTTTACATAAATAGAAAAGGTATCACAAATAGCTAGCCAGAAGTATTAGTGAAAAAGCATCGCAGTTTGCTGCGAAAGCACCCAGTGCCACCTGTCTTTCGAACATGCCTTGGTAAAGAATTCCACAAACGGATAGAGTTAACGAAAAACTGGCGTTCCGATGTAAGGCAAGTGAAGCGAGGGAGAATAAGTTGACGAGATCTGATTGAATTACTAAAATTTAATTTGTTGAAAAGAAAACTAGGTTGATTTGTTTGTATCACATTTGAAAGCAAAATAAGAGACCTATAACGAATGAGATGATCAAATGACATGTTATATAGCATCTTCGAAAAATGAGAAATTCTGTCGAATCGTCTTACGTTAAAAACATAACGTGCAATGTTGTTAAACGCGACGTTAAGTTTTCTCCTGCTAGACGAATCACTGTTGCAGAAAACCTCACATCCGTAAATCAAGTTAGGAACAATGAGCGTTTTGGCCAGCAATAAACGCGTTTTCAAAGGAGTAAAGTAATGTGACTGCCAAAGCTGGCGTAAAGTTCCATAGATTTTCCCAACGTCCGTATTAATGTGTCTATCCCATGTGAGCGTTCTGTTGAAAATCACACCCAGATTTCTTGCACTGTCGACATATTCTACTTTTGAACCAGAAAGCATGATATCAGGGAAGTATGATAAATCAAGCTGTTTCTTACTGATTACTAAACATTTGGTTTTCAAAGGATTGAGAAGCAGACCATTATCGTTAGACCAAGTGGCGATCCTGTCTAAGTCAGCGTTTAAGGAATTTGCACAGTCCTCAATTAAACCCAAAGGGCAACTTCTATATATTTGCACGTCATCAGCGTACATGTGGAGGGAAGAGGACACTTTCGAGGGAATTTCATTCACGTATAGCGAGAACAAAAGCGGTCCAAGAATAGAGCCCTGTGGCACGCCTCTTTTGTTACTAAGAAAATTGGACGTTTTGTTGCCTACGGAAATTGCCTGTGATCTGGACTTTAAATATGATGACCGTATAATGTATAATATAATGATGATGACCGTATAAAGTTTAAAGTTTATTGCAAAGGCTAGTGTGGTCAACCGTATCAAAGGCCTTTGAAAAATCCAAAAGTACTAAAAAAGTAACTTTGTCTTCTTCCAAAGATTCTCTTATGTCTACCACCACGTTTATAGTGGCGGAAACACAACTGTGATGTTTCCTAAACCTCGATTGCAATGAAGACAGCGAACTGTTTGTATTAGTGTACGAGTTGATTTGTCTTTGGAGAACTTTTTCAAATACTTTGGAAAGGAAAGGCAGGATGGATATTGGTCTATAATCTTGAGAGGTAGGGCTTTTTCGAACGGGTATAATTTTGGTTTTTTTTTCCATTGAGGAGGATAACTACCTGAAGTTAAAATTAAATTGAAAATATGTGTTAAGGCTGGAAGAATGATAGGTAAAATAATTTTAACAAATTTTGGATGGATTTCATCAAAACAAACAGCGTTTGACTTTATTGAAAGCAATTTCAGAGCTCTCCACGCAAGAGAATTCAAATAATCCTGGCAATTCAACCCCAAGTGTGTTCAGTGGTGACATATTTAGCATACGGTGAGGAATAGCCACAAAGCTTTTATTCAACTCATTAAGGTCTAAACTCGTGTCAATATTTTGACTGACTTTTCCTACGCCGATTTCTCTAAGATTGCGGCAAAGACGACGACCACTTGCTGATGGGTTGATTTTATTTGCAAAGAACCTCCTCTTAGCATACTTTATTTTTTGCACTAGTATCATGCTAACGCCTTAACATCAGGCTGTTTAAAATTTTGCGCCATTATTATTATTAAGGAGAAAAAATCCCATTCGTCTTTTCAGCCACCTTACTAGGTTATATGTAAAAGTAAAAACATTTTGTTTTGGTTTGTGAACTTATGACCCTCGTGCCAATATTATCGAGTCACTAATTTTACTTAATTATTGTGAAATAGGCCCTTAATATTAATGTTGGTATTATTGTATGGTAAACATAGGCGATGTCCAGTTTTGCAGCCATAAATGCAAACCATTTGAGCTTATTTTACCTCCAAAGCGGTAACCATGGGGTAAAGTTCACGTCCATTGAGTTTTATGATCTCCTGGAAACTGATAAGTAGCATTATTTCCTTAAGTAAAGGATATGGATCCACATATCAAACTGGCACTCTCCAGACGGTCGAACCACCAACCAGACCGACCATGTGCTAATCAGCGCACGGCACGTATCCAACATCTTAGAATTGCGTTGATGTATACAGATAAATGAAAAATACAAATAAAAATGTTCTTTCTTTTAACTCCTTAGCAATTTCCCCCACGTCTCCATCAAAACAATTCTGTTATGGCAACTTCTGTTTCGTTGATCTTCAAAAGATCAGTCGTAGCGAAAAATTAAAGTTTTTATTTAATTTTATTTATGGACGATTTTTGACAGCTTTTTGGAATCTGGATGTCGTAAGGACCCACTGTAGATGTTTGGCAAGTGGCAAATTAAGTTTACAATACCACCCCATAAAACATGTGAACAAATCAGTTTTGATAAAATTACGTAGTCTTCCATGCCCTTTTTTCAATGATAAAATGAAATACATGTATGGAAAAATGAAATTTAATTTTACAGTAGGGTTTAAAATCTTTCTGATCAAAAAAATTAAAGTAAAACTAGGGCAAAAAACTTGAATACCAAAACAAGTTTTTTTTTGTACAAGAAGGGTAAGACTGAATTCACTCTCCTATTTAATGTTTGGCCATTTTCGAAAACGTCATCTGCGTCAAAAATGAATTGGCAGAATGTTCTTACACGCAAACTGCAAGAGTCTTGTGTTCGAAAACGCAAATATATACAATTTTGACTGCATTAGCATTGTGTTCGATAATGCAGTTTGCTAAAGTCACTTATTCGAAAATATCATTGCGCCTGCAAAAAAAAATATTTGACGTTCATCAGAAGATATGTGTGCAAGCAGGACGTTTGCATATTTGGCGATTGCAACTCCTGCGTCATAAACGACGATCATTTAGCGGTCAAATTAACTTTTATGTGACGTTTTCGAAAACCGATTTGTCTTCTTTTTAGTCTGATTTTTCATTCAACTAAGAGTGCTGACATTGAATAAACATAATATATAAGAGGTGACACTCGGGGAAAACTCCACCAAATTGGGCGGCTGCGCTGCGGTCGCCTAAAATATTATTATTGGGTGGTGTATTCAATTTGAAATACATTTCCTTAATTTTTTATAGAGTCGTTTATTTGAAAAGGATTTTTTCAGTTTTGTTTTTGTAATTTCTATCAATTACTATGGAAACGGTTGTTGTTTTTCTTTCGTATGATATTCAGAAAGTGTGTGTATTACTATGAAAACGAATGTATTTGTGTTTTGTTTGAAACAAAGATTTTTTAATTAGCTATATACATGTGCATGTACATTGTACATATGTATGCATGTAGATGAAAATTATTTTCGTTACGATTTCAATTAATGTAAAAATTATTTAAATCAAAAAAGGGGTCATAGTTTTTCATGATATGAAAGGTCCATTGTTTAGATACAATATTATAATTTTAGTCGTACTGATTTGATTGTCAAGGTAAAGATCTTAAAATGCAGGAAATAAAAGAAGCTACATTCTAGAACCACTTTATTTAAGCTATGGAAAGGAGGGTAGTATGGGATACACAGTATTTAGAAACTGTGGACTGCAAGCGAAATTAAAAAAAAAGTTCAAGTTCATTTTAAATACTCTACAGCCCCAAACAGTTAGAAAGCTAAAAAAATAATAAAAATAATACAATTACTGCCAGCTTTGCAATTACATATTTACATAGTGTACCGTTAAATCTAGTAAAAATGGATTATAATGAAATGTTTTAGTTCGTTAAATTAAATTTACGCGAATAATTCCGAACGACAACGAAACTCTTGTCTGTCTAAATTTATTTACATGGTGATTAATGAGAGTTTGGGAGAGCCTTAACGCTTATATTGATTAGGTATAGATAAGTTTACAACATATTTACATATTTTTCTTGAGTAAAAATACAAAGTTTAGATTTTTAGAGTTACATACAAATATAAATATTGGAGATAAAATCAAAACATTGAATATATTTCAAGCTATTCCTTTATCTCCAATTTGCATATTTTTGTGTTATTCTAACAGGCTGAACTTTGGCGTTTTATTGTTCCTTAAAATATTTACTCTATAGAAAATACATCATGGTCCCTCATTTTCACGGTTAATTTCTTCAATCGAATTATGTATCTTATTTTCTATTTGTCGGGGCTCAGAATTTTAATGAATTTGTATTGTAAAAAAAAAACGTTTTCGATATAACGAATGCACTCTAGACATTATATCATTGGTTATACTACACCACCACTGTGTTTGAAAAAAGTATAATTTGACGGCCTCTTTCATCTTAAATAATTCTCTTTAAACTTTCTTAACGCATTTTTTTTTTGTTTATTAAGATTTAAATATAAGTTAAGACAGTTTACCGAGCATTGAATTTATATAAAACAAAAAGTAATTATATTGTGAAGAAACGATGTCAAAAAATATTATCCCCTGCGAATTGCAATACTTAACTACCTTACTCACAAAAAACATCTTTCTCAAAAATCAAAATGTACACAAAATTGCACCGTCATTTGACAAAAAAAAGATAAACAAATAATTAAGTCTCTTACTAGTCAACGTAATAAAACGTAGAAAGTTTTCAATCAAACTTTTCTCAAATACATAGTTTTTTTCTATTTTTCAATATGCAAAACAAATCTTCACCTCCCAGCAAACATTTTAATTCAAAATTGAATCATAAATAAATCACAAAATTGAAGAACCTGACCGGAAAAGAATTCACTTATGATGCAATTTGAATTCTTTTACCTGGGCACTTGGACACCGATATGAATCGCTTTTGTGAATGATTTATGATCTTCATTTAAACTTAATTTAAATGAATGTATATAAGAGTCTATAAAATTATTTCTTTATCTTTTCTGAATCATAAATATGATTGCATTATGATTCATTTAAATGAAGGTATTTACTCATCATCCCTTCTCTTAAATGAACATTCACAATTAATTCACTTTATTGGAATCATTTTTGGTGAAGAAAATCTGAACCTTCAGAAAAATGTTTGCTGGGCTTAGCTTGAAATCTTCATGTAGACAAAAATTTAAAAACAACCTATACCGATAAAGAAATATACACAGACACATTTTCTTTCCGCGGGATTGAAAATTGTAAACACATTTCAAAACAAAACACAAAAAACCCCACATCAGCTATTTCTTTTCTCCTTTCCGGCACGGCCATGCGGCTGCGCTTTTAGTTGTGGAGTGTCACCTTCTATATATTTATTTATGTTTATTCAATGGTGCTGATTTATAATTCCTAATAAGTTTGATTAATCTCAATAAAAATTAAGTACCTTCAATCTATACATTTATACGAAGACTTTGCAAGTGTAAATAGTGTGGTACCTATTCATATTAAAAAAAAAACAGCTTTGAATTATACCTCACTGTTGAGTATTTCCTATTTCAACTCCATGCTCCATGTAATATGTTTTTATCCAATCGTATACAAAAGTCCAGTACGGTCATCGCTGTATATGTATGGCACTCAATTATTTCATTAAATATTTATGCATATGATCGCAATCCTCACCAGTGACGATTATCGCTTACGTAAGTCTTTAAATACAAAGCATCTGCGTTTGTGCGGATTGGGCAAAAAGTGAAAGTCTTTGGCATCTGATATTTAAACTGCAACAACATAGACATCATCCTTCTAGAGTCACACATGCTTGGTCTTAAATCACATCACACTTGCAGCAGCTATGTTGAAAGTTATTTTTTTTTTCTACAATACACGATTATCAGCTTGTGAGGTTTTCCTGAAAAATCCATTTACAGACCATCACCATTGCACAACGCTCCATACCGCCAATCGTAGCCAAACACCTTAGTATGCGAATAAATTTATTTGTTTAAGCGTTTACACATATATGCTGATATACATGTATTGTAATCTCAATAGTATTTAAAAACTTCTTAAAACAAAAGCAGTACCTATTACGCTGCGATATTTCTGCGCAACTTGTCATTAACACCACCATGAATTATAAGTGATCTATCGCACCAATGCCACCTGGGATCGGTATTCATATCTCTTACTGTACTTTCCTGGATTTTTCTTAAGTAATTGTCTACTTGAGTGTGATGAGAGCGAAATTTGTTGATTTATTTAAATATACGTGAATTCGAGCATTGAAGTGAGAAAATTATACCGCGTGACTACGTATACGCAATCACATACTAAACGAAACAAAAATTAGCTTTTTTTTTAATTTGTACTCGTATGATGGGCGGTAATCTGCTCGAAATGCATTCAAAGTGTTCGATTGAATACAAAAAAAGTTTAGGCAGGAGGGAAAATTTTCTAAAATAAATACTTATTTCTAGCAACATTTTTGGAAACAAATTGCTTTCGAAAACTGAAAAATCGATGATTTTTTCTTCTCTTGTTTTTAAGAAAATTAAAAATTGCGAGAACTACTTTTTATTTGATTTTTGTAGGCTATTTACGCAATCATACTTTGAGGTTCATAATTGAATATGAATAAATCTTTATAAAAACAGGTATTTTTGTATGTCAACAGTTTTCTTAAACAACTGAACCTTGGGAGCCGTTTCGCGGGTTTCAAGGATTTTAACTCTCTTTTTCGAGTACTCATTCAGTCGTCAATCTCAACAGTTTTCTTGGGCAACAGTTCCTTATGGGTGACCCTCTCGCGGGTTATTATTTCTTTGGCACAATCTTTGCACTCCCAACATAAAAATGAACGAACAAAACATATGTACAAAGATAATGTTCTATTGCAGGTGAAAATGTTGTTTATGATTTAATTTTCTATAATGTTTCATTTAGAAAACTGGTTAAAAATGTACTAAGTAACGACTTCTTGATAGAAACTACACAAACTCCAATTTCAATCGAGTTTGTTATTCAGCTCTTTTTTTTCATTTCTCATTCTACGCTTCATGAGTTACTGAACAAAACATGTTATAGAGTTTTAATCTAATTAAAATAAATTCTTACAATCACTAATTAATAAGAATACCAACCGTGAAATGACTACATCAAAAGAAAAATAAATGAAATGGTGGAAAAAAAAAAACACTGGATACGAATTCAGGACTGCTGGTGTCAAAAAAGACCATTGTATTGTTGGCTGGCGCGTCGTCGGTCGTTATCAGGCGATTAACGTTTCAATCATACATTTTGCTCTAAAGAAAGAAAATTTATGAGTATTTAAAGGGTGTTTATTTTTAAAGTGTGAAAAAATAAAATGGCACATATTGCATTAATTGTTTGTTTTACAATGTCTATTTTTCTGTGAAATTAAGCAGCAGAACTATGGAATTTTTCGTGTTTTACAAATAAATCAGTTTCAGTATCTCATAGAGTTAAAGACCAAGACCCACTTTTTCCGTGGGGATAGTTAAACCATACTTAGCTAACTCTACAAGTAAATTAACCCACAGTGCACTGATGAAGCTGTTTTTCGGTGGATAATACAAGCCGAACGACTAAATAAACGCGGTGGATAAAACGTCAAAAGCATCTTTTCAGTTGATCCGGAGTAAACTCACCAAACTTGATGAGTTAACACGGGTTTAACTTTAATAACTTTAGTATCGCACTGAAAAACTGGACCTAAGTGAGGTATCATGCAAATTCTTTTTGTTTGAAAGAATAAATAGGTATAAAGTTTCACCTTTTGCTTCCCCACCCACATCTCTAAGATATTTTGCATTCCAAATAACGATAATTTACTTCTTCAAGATGATATTAATAACTTTATTATAATGTGTTTAGATCTCAACCTAGCTAAATATCAGACTATGACTTTTTCTAAAAAAACAAGTTCCTCGTTTGTATGATTATAAAACATGTAGCACAACATATCTTACTTCGTGCTCAAAGTTTTATAAAGGCCTATTATAGGATTTGACTTCATGGATTAATGTTTGAAAAACGATGGTCTAAAAAATTTCCGGATTCTTACGTTACCGTATAGACCTTTATAACTATTTGGTTCATCCAGAATTTGCACTTCTATACACCCAGAGAAAAACCTGTGCAAAATTAGCCTAAATCGGGGGCTAAGTTAGCTTAGGACTAAGGCCGTTTTGAGCTTGCTTAGTTCTAACCTAATTTAGCCTAAATCGCTTAGGTAAAAAAAAATGGTTTTGAGCTTCGCTAACCTTACCTAGAACTAAGTTAAATTAGCCTATACGTCCTAGGCTAAGTTAGCCTAACATTTTACCTTAGGACTTATTTTCTTACCTAAACATCTAAGGTAAAATTATCCCATTTTTACCTTAACTTGCGCCTGAATTAGCTTATTTCCTAGGTTAATTTACCCTCGTTTTGTTGCCTATACTAAGGTGATTTAACCTAGTGCCTAGGCAGATTTAACCTAGTATTTTAGCTTAGGAACGTGCTGAATTACCTTAGTATCTTAGGTAATTTTACCTAAGTTTGCGCCTGAATTAGCCTATTTCCTAGGTTAATTTGCCTTAGTTTTTTTGCCTATACTAAGGTGATTTAACCTAGTGCCTAGGTAGATTTAACCTAGTATTTTAGCTTAGGAACGTGCTGAATTACCTTAGTATCTTAGGTAATCTTACCTAAGTTTGCGCCTGAATTAGCCTATTTCCTAGGTTAATTTGCCTTAGTTTTTTTGCCTATACTAAGGTGATTTAACCTAGTGCCTAGGTAGATTTAACCTAGTATTTTAGCTTAGGAACGTGCTGAATAACCTTAGTATCTTAGGTAATTTTACCTAAGTTTGCGCCTGAATTAGCCTATTTCCTAGGTTAATTTGCCTTAGTTTTTTTGCCTATACTAAGGTGATTTAACCTAGTGCCTAGGTAGATTTAACCTAGTATTTTAGCTTAGGAATGTGTTGACTTACCCTAGAATCTAAGGTAAAACGATCTCAGTTTTACCTAAATTTGTGCCGGAATTAGCTAATTTCCTAGGTAAATTTGCCTTAGTTCTTTGCCTATACTAAGGCATTTCAATGTACTTCCTTCTGGCTGCTCGTGGTAACCTTATTTTTACCAAAATTGGCACCTGTCTTAGAATAATTACCAAATTAAATTGTCTTATAGCTGAAAGAAAAGTCCTTGAAAAAATAGAAGAAATTTTATATAATTTTAAATATTTTTATTAAATTTTTTTTCTTAAACGTTATCTTAAAAAATCACATTTTTTATTATCATTTACAGGTGTACACAATACACATAGAAATTTGTTTTCCGTTTTACAAAAAGTATGTACAAAATATATATAAATATATAATATAATGGTACCATAGGATTTATTACATAAAACTCCCTTTTAATTATGGTACCGATTAACTTATTAAATATTAATTTTAGAGCAAATCAGACACATGCAATTTTTATTAATTAATTAAACCTGTAATATATTTATGTTGATATTGTTTTTTAACAAATGAATATAATTTTTGAAGGCTTGTTTTCCAAAACAATTACAAATAGAAAACATATTCCTTACTTTAATTGTTGCTTTCGAGATAACTTGATTTACTTTCTGCGTTTACTTTTGTCGAGACAAGAAAAAAATCGTGCAGGAGGGTGGCCTATTCTACCCCTTTTAGCCAGAAGGGGCGCTTTTCTAAAAAATTGGCCTAAAACAGAAAATAAATATTAAAAAACAACTGTATCACCTGCAATGCCATGTTGTGCAGTACCTTTTTTTAAAATAAGAAATCTTTTCTTTTATTTTGAAAAACGTTTTTGAATAATTAATTTTTAAGCTCAAAATTTAAAAAAACTTTTTTTTATTTTGTTCAAAATTACATTAATATTTTTTTATTTTTATATTTTTATATCCAAAACGGATGCTTAATGTCTTGTACTTCTTGAGAAAATTGAAAATATCTAAATCTGCGACAAATTTTTTTAAATTATTTTTTTAAAAAACAACTTTATTTAAAAATAAAAAAAAGAGATTTCTGATTTTAAAAACGGTTAAGCTTGGCATTGTAAGTGTCACCGATGTTTTTTAATAATTTTTTTCAGTTTTAAGTCAATTTTTTAAAAAAAAATTACCCCTGCCAACGGGGGAATTTAAACAAAAATTTATTTAGGCGGATACTCCATTTTCAAAAATACCTACAATTTAAAAATCAAATTTAAAATTGAATATTGAACTTTCAAAGAATTTTAATTTTTTAAAGGTTCAAACAAATTCAATATCATTTTCGAAACATTAATTTTTTCAAAATTAAATTTGCAAAATCATATCAAAATCCATTTATCAAAAATATGGAATTTAAAAAAAAAATCAAGCTATCTCCAAAAGGTAATTTATAGTTACCTACATACAGCCCATGTTTTGAACTTCAAGTTATTACAAAATTTAAATCATTTAATAAGGTTTGTACTGCAGGAATTTTTGGACCGTCTTGAATATTAAAAAAAAAAATTTGAATAAAAACCCATACCGAAAAACACTGCGGAGGGTATTCTATATTTAAAACATATGCAAGCTTTACATAAAAATCAATACAGTCTATATATGATTCTAATTTGAATTTTACGTTGTCCAAGGACACGTAAAATTGATTATAATTGAATTTTTCCCCAACTACTAAGCAAATACCCTTTAAGCCAAAAATATAATTTAGAAATAAATTTTCGTACCAATATCGAGCTCTTCAATTTTTTCTTTCAACTCGTTCAAATATGTTTTTAATGAACTTGATTTAACTCTTTCGATGAACATTTTTAAGGCTACGGTCCGAAACTTTTGCCAATTTACAAAATCGAAGCCATTGTTGGGTTTTAGGAATTTGTAATCAATATTAATCTGGAAATAAATAAAACAAAAAAACAATAATTAATACGATAGAAAAAATAATATTTGATTTATTTTGTTTTCAAAAATATCTTCTACTATAATTTTTTAATGTTAATTTAGAATTTATTTTGTCGAAACTATCCCTGAAAACGTCAAATTATTGATTATTTAAAAACAAATTATAACCAATTCTGGGGCCCGCGAGTACTTGTACAAGGGCCATTTCTGAATGACTGTCTGGATGTCATTGTCACTGCTTTGGTCGATCATTTTTCTTCGGAATGACATAGTGTCCATCCATTGCGTTATAACTGCCTCCCAGTTCCTATTTTGCTTCAGTTCGTCACAGATTGTCTGCATCTCTGCTTCGCTTAGTGATTCTATTGAATATTCAAATCAAACAGATCACTTAATATAGTTTCATTTTAATTTAATTTTGCAAAAATACTTTTACCTTTATTGCAATCTTCGTTTGGAACATCTAAGAGTTTCGGTTTTTTCAATGACCTTGGTTCACTCTTATACAGCTGTCCCAGACACCTTCGTTGTCCCCTGTATCGGTCGTAAAGTTTACCCTTCGGGGGAATTTTGTTTTTGTCTCGGACAAAGAAGGAACTCTGTTGTATTTAATTAAAAAACTTCAATTAAAAAAACATTCTCTTAGTCTTATCATATATATAATAGCTTACCAAACTTTCTTTAGGAAAAATATTTGTTATTTCGTTTGCCAAAATTTCACATTTCTTGACCGTCATGGTTTTTCCATTTTCTGTGAAATATTGAACGATCTTGTGCACAATGTTTGTTCTATCCTCTGGAGTCAAGAAGTTGTTGGTACTATACTTTTCTAAAATTCCTCTCCCCTGCTCTGTTTTCTTCAAAATTTCCAGCACTGATACCTTAAATTATTTAATAAGTTAAATACAATAAGACTTAATTTAATTTACTTAAGTCAGTACCTATTCAAAATGGGAAATTAAAAAACTTAATGGAGATTGAATAAAAAAACTAATTCTTATGAAAAAATTGTTTTCATGGTTTTGATAAATCCGGGGTCACATATTTTTATCTGTCACTAAAAATTTATAACTAAACACGTCTCAGTTACAACAAATATTTAACTAAAAATCTTTATTACAATCTTTGTTAAAAGTTTTACAAACCTGTGTCAGTGTCAGGGAATTCCTTCAGGGGAACTTTGTTTTTGCCTCGAAAAAAGTAATAGAAATAGTTCAATTAAGAAACGTTGTCTTAATCTATTAACAAGTTTTCATTAGAAAACATGTTTCGTTATTTCGTCTGCCAAAATTTTAAATCTTTTGACCGTCATGTTTTTTTCCAATACTGTGAAATATTGAACTATCTTTGGACTCAAGAAGTTTTTGGTACTATAGGATTCTAATATTCCTTTGACCTGACCTGTTTGCACCAACTTCTATTATATTAGGCTAAAGTTTAATTTTTGGCTTAAAACATTCTCCTCTTTTTTTTGCAGAATTTGTTCAACTTGACTAGCTTTTTCAACTTCAAAAATGAAACAGTTTTTCTAGTCTTCAATTTTAATTTTTTTGAATTTACCATAATAATGTTTTGATGATGTAAACGTAAAAGATTTGTGTACACTATATTTTAGTTATCTCGCAAGACCTTTGTCCAAAATATATGATTATAATTCCTATTTCGAGCTCTTTATTTTTTTTTTATTGTTGCAAATTTGTCTTTGGGGAACTGAATTAAATTCTTTCTATCGTAAACTGCTGTAATTTTACAAAATCAAAGCCATAATTCTGTTTATAAAAATTGTAATCAATATAGTTGTCTTTATTATTTTTTATTTATGTAGCTTTAGAGAAATAAATATGTTTTAATTTGCGAAACATTAAATTTGTAAGATAAATATTTTGGTTTAGTCTTTTATATAAAAATTCTCTATTTCAAAACATTGATTTTTGTAAAATTACAAAAAAAAACATCCTATTTGTGAAATTCTAAATTTAAGCAAAATATCTGTTAAATTCAATTTTATAAAAATGATACAGTGAATGTTAAAAACTGACAGTAATTTTTGGTATCAAATTATTTAAAAAGCTTTGCACTGAAGGAATTTTCGGAGCGTTTTCAGTATTGAATACCAAAATTTTAGTAAAACCCATACCAAAAAATACTCTGGTGGGTATGGTACATAAATGTATATATTTATACCATATGCAAGCTTTGCTGAAGTTTCATTTTTAAATCTAAACACTCTTCTCTTTCCTTTGAAGAATGGTTTATAGTTACAAAAAAAGATTATTTTGAGTCTTCAATTGTAGATTTACCATAACATTCTTTTGATGATGGAGGTAAAAGCCCATTTAAAATGATTTGTGAAGGCCATATTCAAGGTTAATGAAAATCTCTTAACCAAAAAACCATTTTAAAATATCTGACAATATTTCCTTGTCAAATAATTCAAAACATTTCAAAATAACTCTTCCGAAAAAAGCTTAAATGGTAGAGCTGCGAATACATACAGACAGAGTTAAAGATCACGCTATATTTTTTATATTTCATATAAGTGAGGTGATGTCATATTTGACTTTCAATATTAAAGAATCTATGTTTATATAGCGCAAGAGAAATTGTATTTATGAAAAAAACTATAGTAACAAGTTTCAAGAAAATCGTTTCAGACTGTGGTTGTGATAAACATACACTTAGAAAGATACTGTAATTTGAGGTCTCAAGTTTCTTCGTATACCTTTATCATGAAAAAGTCGTTTTATTAATATTTCTGAATGTAAAATTCACACTTACATCAAAATCGGAGGAATTACTGTTTGGTGATGGGCTACTTATGGTGTTAAGCCAAGTTTCTACTGCCAAATCTTGAGTCAATTTATGTTGAGGCTTTGGGCTAATAGTAAAAATCCCCTGTTAAAATTAAGATAAAAATATGTTTAGTTGATAATAATAATGATTATTATTATAAAAATAGTAATAATAATTATAATTTTCATAAAAACAGTCTAGAGTTCATATTACTTACATTTTCGTTTTGCCACAAGCCTAACTCAGTCTCAAAGATCATTTTTGTATTAAAGTCGCTATGTTCCAAAAAGAATTCGTCAATATGTCGTTCTTTCATGCATTTTAAGCCCTCAATATCGATATTTTTTTCTGTTAATAAAGCCATTTTGGGTAATTTTTTTTTAATTTTAGAAATATTATTACCTTTTAGAAACACGTAAAGTTGATCATAAAGCCCCCACGATTTGAGCAGATCCAATCCGTCATGATCTTGTTGTGGACGCAGAAGGTTATTTTCAACTGCAATCATGTTTAAAGTTGGTTCGTTTTGATTAAGAAAAGATATTTGACCTTCTGAATTAATAACAAGGATCGGTGTCGTATTTGATGGAAGATTCGTTTCCATGCATATGTTGTTAGTTGCTGTAATGTCTTCAACAGATATTTCAGGATTACAGCTGGTTTCTTGTAGTTTACTTGTGGAATTATTTGAGTTTTGTTCATTCATTTTGTAGTGTTGTTATTATCTATGAAAAGAAGTTTTTTTTCGAATAAAGTCACTACCACATAAATTTTTATGAGAAGTTACAGGTGGTCCATCAAATTCTTTGATTGATTTAATTAAAAAATCTTCTTGACTTGCCTTTATTTTTTCAAATGACATATAATGATCGCAAAATACTGTTGGTATTTCTTTGCAAAGTATATAAGTCTTTTGATCTTCGTTTACAATTATGGTTACTATTAAAAAGAATTTCACGATTAGTAGTTCATTTGTAATAGACAAGTAATGATTTTTTTTTGTATACTGTGCCTAGATATTCAATTTTTTCGAAGTGTTTTGCATTAGCATTTACTAAGTTGGAATTTAAACAGTTCATGTTCTCAACTACAGTGAGTATTTCATCATGATGTGAATACTGAAGAAAATTTTCTCTTGGTTTTAAAGTTTTATAAGCAAATTTGAACTGGAATTTTGTTGCAATAGAAAGTAAAATATTTCTGCGACTAGATGTAACTCTACCGTATGATTTCAGCTCTTGATGTTTCGCTTCAAACAAAAATGACCAATAATATCTTGGAAGCCCAGAATACTGTATTATCCGTGAATAGTGGATTAAGTTGTGATGTTTTGGTTTTAAAGTATCCCCAAATAATTTTTGATATAACATGTTATGTTTTCCAATAAGATTTTCAAGTTCATGTAATGTATAATCGTTGCAATGTGGCAAAAGCAAAATATCTATTATTTTTATGAAAATAAGAACGAACTCCCAAACTTTATCATTAGCTGGGATCAAGTGACTGACAATCAGAGGAAAATAATGAACAAATGTCCACATTTCTCTTGCTGAAGCGTTTAGTTTTTTTCTTTTCAGGTGTTGTACAGTAATATCTTTAAAAACATTTCCTTTCTCAGTATCTCCATACGAAAATGTTAACTTATATTGGATTAGTTCGGCTAATGTAAATACTTTGTTTCTTATATAATGTTCTATGACATGCGTTAGATTGTAATGTGCAACGCCTTCGAATACGTCATGCATAAGATCCACTGAAAAGTTTGTTCCAACATGAAAAGAAGGAATTTTGTTTAAAATTGAGTTTTTGTAAACTCCTGTGGATGAAAAATCCCCAGATAAATTTTCATTGTAGTTTTCTTCAGTTCTAATAAATTTTGAATCTTCTTTGCACATAACTTTAGTTAATTCACTTGGTGCCAAACAAAACCTGCAGAAGTGGTGAGAAGAGAAAGATTTACTAAATTCCAGAATTTGATTAAGTCCTAAGTTATCTCCCAAGATAATGCCCATTATTAAATAAATCTTTGTTTTCTGGTTATTTAAGGTCAGTTCAATGCCGTCAACTTCTAGAGAAATAATTTCTTGAACAAGGTTAAAAATTGTCAAATCATTTCCATAGGCTTTAATATCATGAGCCTTGATTAAAGCAGCCAGATAAATATCACTGACTTTAAAATAATCTTCAAAAATTGGAATTGAAAAATACACTCCCGTTAATTTATGAACTCCACTATGTGATCCAAGTGGGTTGTTGACTTCAAAATCGTCTGCGAACAGAAAATATGGAACTACTGCTCTATTTCTATACATTGCTTTCTTTTGTTGCCATACTTTTCCTTTCATAAAAGTACTCATATTTGCTGTCGGATTTTGTTCGTTCAAAAATGTTGTAAGTACTTCTTGATTTTCTGGTTTTTCAAAAATTTTCCGGAATTCAAATTTCAAGTCCATAAGAATACCTTTTTCAACTTTTTCCTCCAAATTACTTTCTCCGTTAATCATAACATGCGAAATTTCTCTATTAATGTCAAATTCTCTGGGTTTTTTATATAAATCTCGATTTTCTAGAAATTTTTGCAGTTTATACTCAGTATTTAATGCATTAAGATTTTGTTTATATTCGTTAATTATGTTTTCTATTTTTTTACTATCATGCTCACACATTTTTATGTTAAACATAATTTCAAACAGAGGTGACAAAATCAGATTTTCGAGATCTTTTTGTATAGTGACTGCATCTTTTCTAGTGAAATTATTGTTGTTGTAGAGGTTTAAAATGAACTGAAGCATGCTGTTTTCTATTATGCTTTTGTATGATTGAGCTTCAATAATTTTTGCACTGCCGCTTACTGTTGGCAAATGTTGATCATTATTTGATGAATCATGATTGTTTTGAAACTTGTTTTCAATTACATTTATACTAGATGATTTGCAATCATTTGAACTTAAATTTTCTTCCACATCATCATTTTTCTTATTAAGTGGTTCCACTTTTTTATTTAAGTCCTTTAAATGAATACCTAAATGTCTTTTGTATGAAGATAACCCATTAAATACCTGTTCACAAGACTTTTCAAAGCATTTTAAATTGCTTTTTTTATCACAGCCATGTAGAATTTTTAAATGGCTGAACAATATATTCAAACAATTAAATTCTTTTAAACAAATAAAGCACTGCATTTCCAGCTCATTAACTGTGAATATGGATTTAACTTTTATGTATATCATATATATTATATTTTGTATATACCTATGTTAAAAAGATTCAACTAATCACACTCAGAGGAAAAATTGTTATTTTTGTAACTATTGTGATCGATCTTAGTCACTTCTCTCTAGTAACCATTACCCAATGATTTAACAAATTTTTGAAATTCCAAATTTAATTTTGCGAAGATAATTGAAAATACCAAAAATGTAATAAGAAATCACATTAATGTCGCATGATGATATTGCTTTTGCTTTCCTTTATACTGGTTAAAAGTAAAAACATAATAATGATGACATATCTCCCATTTTTTTTTTTAAATGGTTGCGAAAATATAAATACATCTTTTAAATTTTAATTTTTCCGATTGACTTCAATTATTCGCGTGCCGTTGATTGAAAATTTAGAACTGTAAACGTGCCAGCAGTAAGGGGATATATGTAACTTATAATTCAGAAAATTAAGAACCATTGTGATTAACCTACTACCTTAATAAAGAACTCGAAATGTGTTCGTGTTTTTTTTCGAATTTTTCAGTTAAGAGTTATGTACTGCAACTAAGAGCCAAATTCGGGAAAATCAATTTAAATTGAAAACGAAAAATGCCAACAGCTAGGGGATGTAAATAAGAAGTCAAAAACCAAAGAACCATTGCAATCAAGCTAATACTTTACTAGAAAACTCGAAATGTGTTTGGGTATTTTTCGAATTTTTCAGTAAAGTGTTATGTACTGCAACTAAAAGCCAAATTCTGAAAAATCACTTTAAATTGAAAACGAAAAATGCCAACAGCTAGGGGGCGTAAATTAGAAGTCATTAACCAAAGAATCATTGCAATCAAGCTAATACTTTACTAGAAAACTCGAAATGTATTTGGGTATTTTTCGAATTTTTCAGTAAAGTGTTATGTACTGCAACTAAAAGCCAAATTCTGAAAAATCACTTTAAATTGAAAACGAAAAATGCCAACAGCTAGGGGATCTAAATAAGAAGTCAAAAACCAAAGAATCATTGCAATCAAGCTAATACCTTACTAGAAAACTCGAAATGTGTTTGGGTATTTTTCGAATTTTTCAGTAAAGTGTTATGTACTGCAACTAAAAGCCAAATTCTGAAAAATCACTTTAAATTGAAAACGAAAAAGGCTAATTGCAACCTCCAAGGAAACACGGCTTATACCTATATTCAACCAATGCAACGTGAGGTGCTTTACCTACTCCCATTTGGACGTACGCTATTAATTCACTCACCAATAGAACTGTAGGAACCTAAGCGACGTTCTTTTCTGGGGACGTTCTTATGCCCCACTGATTTTGTATGTGCTTATGGCTCAAAAATATGTGAGCTTTGAAGAGGAAGCTCGCAATTAGTTAATTTGAAATCTACATAGTTCTAATTTCTAGGGCTTCAGGCGAATATTGAACATAGAGCAAAAAACCTAACGTGGGCAGGGCTTGTTATATTCGCCAGCACCTCATATTCTTGTGGGAAATGTACATTTTTATGAATACGGTGGCAAAACACGGAGCTTGCGACCAAAAGCGAACCTGTCCCATTAATTTTTATCATGGACAGGTCCGCTTTTAGTCACCAGCTCCACAAGTAGAAAATACCTACATATATTCTTGTAAAAAGAAATAACATATTAATAATGACATACCTTTTTTATCGATAAAAATGTTTCGCCAATTTTCACTAAAACGTGCCGCCACAAAAACACACAAAAAGAGGTCGCGAAAATATAATTAATTATTATTTTATATTAAACTTTTCCGATTGACTTTAAAAATTCGCGTCGCGTTGGTTGAAAATTTGGAACTGTAAATTTAAAAAGGCCAAGCGTGGAACTCCTACTTGAGTTCGTTCAATGGGTTGCTCGTTGAGTTCGTTCATTCGGTTTCTCGTTATTTTGTTAATAAAAGACGCATTCAGTCGTTTTACTCGTTACATATTGGAAGTGCGTTCCGTTTCTTATAATTTATAACTATTATTGTTTGTGAAAATAATTCTGGTTCGATAGAACGAAATGTATTTAAACAAAAGTTAAGCTTGATTTACAAGACTGACAAATTGGCAGTATTTCTGCCAGAAGAATGACTTTGAATATTCTTTTACCAGTTTTTTGTTACAGAAATGCTGCCGATTGGTCAATCGTGCAAATCATTAATCACAAATTAAATCCATCTCAAAATTTTGCACAGATTAAATTTAACACGGTACGCCTTATCGATCGTGTTTGACAGATCTGCTCACGACTGATAGATTGTAGGTACATTCTGAATGATGGTTTGTGACGCAAATTTGCTATCAAGTTTTTTTGTGAGCATGAATATCGTGCGCAAAGCTGTCAAACTTGGTCGATATTGTTTACTATGCTTAAAGGAGAATATAACAAAAACATATTTTACACGGTTCATTTGATTCATTATTCGACTTTTTTTAAAATTATGTTCAGGGTTGTCGGAAGAACTTGTAGAACTAAAAATAACTTTAACTAAATAATGTGTGAAAGTGCAATAGAAGTGAAATAGACGTTGTTACTATTTTACTACTTAATTATATTACAAAAAAAACATTCAGTATTTAAACGTCGAAAACAGGAATAGAATGGTTCAGGTATTTTGTATCAAATTTCTTTCAACAAAGAAATCGATTTTTTTCTAAACCAAATCGATTTTTGTCAATTGAAAGGAATTCGTAAAAGAATCAATTTTTTAGTGTGATTGCAATTATTATTAATTGTTGAATTTTTTGTTTAATTATTTAGAATTCGTTTCAACCATACAAAAAAACAATTTTTGTTCCCAAAATTCCGCGGCAATTTGACGTATTAGAAATGCGAAATCTTTATAGTGTGTGAAAAATCGATGTGAAATCTTGCTAAAAAAGCAAGATTTGTTTTGACAGAAAAGAATCGATTTTGTTCAGAAAAAGATCGGAATATTATTGATTCTTTTGTTGAAAGGAATGCGAAATTAAAGAAGCTCGAAATTAATAGCAGAAGTACCTGTCAAAAAGACGAATAATGAAACAATCGTAATTGTATAGCCGAGTTCAAAACATAACATTCCGACACTTCATCAAGTGTTTATGGACGATTTTATTATATGAGAAAACATTATGATTATTAAATAAAGAAAACATTTATAAATAATTAATTTAAATAAAAAGAGAACGCCCTTTGAGTAAAATTGATTTTTTCAGTGATGCGTAATTTTTCTAACTAAAGTCAACTATCGTTGTTGTGTCAAAAATAAAAGTTGAAATGTCATAGTTACAAAAGTTACTTTGGTTATCTTTCATTTAAGAACGATGAAAGCTAAAAATATGGTTGATCTGTCAAACGAAATGGGTTGAAAAAGAAATCGAAATATATGTATTTATAAAGAATAATCATGAAAAAAACCGTGATTAAATTAAATTTTTTGCAAAAGTTATTGTAATTATTTCAAACATGGAAACAATTTTAAAATTTAATTTTTATACCTTAACTTAATTTATGCAAATAATCGAATCATTAACAAAAATGTCTGCAGTTTGTTTGTAATTCATTATGGGCACAAATGTCTTAATAAAAATCGACCAAATTGAAAGGATAAAATATCGGAAAATAAAATAATTCAGATAATAACAGAAAAATTCCGAAAATCGAAATCAACAAAAAATATCAGTTAAATTGAAAATGCATTTACAAAAATTAAAGCAATTCTAAATTAAAAGAACGAAAAGTAAACAAAAGATAACCACAAAATGTAAACATTCCAATATCAGCTGTGTTTGAAAGATTAACCATTTCAATTCATACCAAGGAGATGAGTTGGAATGACGTCATAAAGTTACATATAGTTACTTTCCTCAATTAACGGAACGATCAAATTTAACTATAGTTAACTTTATTTAGAAAAAAAGGCACCACAAGTTAATTCGGAAGCTTGCCCTATTGTCAGTATAAATAGACAAAAAAAAAGAAAGAAAACAAGTTTACTGTACTGCTCTATTTCGAGGACAAACAAACTCTTTTAAAGGTGCGAATAGTGAACATTGTAATTTGATTTGTGTATTTGTTGATGGACTGGCGGTTACGGGAAAACGTTATTGATTTAAATGTTATTATACTAATGCTGGATTTACAAGACTGGCAAATAGGCAGTTTTCTGTCAGTATACTGCCAAAAGAATGAATTTATCCATTCTTCTGCCAGTTTTTTGACAGTTAACCGCCACAATACTGCCAATTTATCAGTCGTGTAAGTCCAGCATAAATTAAAAATCAAATACTATCAAGCATTTTTATTTTTTCTTAAAAAACACAGCCAATAATCAAAAACCGCCTGCAATGCACTGAAAAGAGCTGTGGTTGTATATGTATATTTATATTTGTTTGTTCACCCTCTAAACGGATTTGACGAACTGTCAAATTATAAAAAGAAAAGACAAAGATAATTTCCCGAAAAGGCCAATGATTTAGTTCCTACGTTTTTATTCTGGACTGAAAGATGGAATTGGACTGGTGTTGGATTTTCAGCCAGTTTTTTTTACTCGATTAACATGCCGCCTGCACTGGGCGTGAACGATGCTCGGATTATGAAAATGTCTAGAATTGGATTGTGGTTGTGATGTTGGTCATCGTTCATGTACAGTGGAGGCGGCACGTTAAGAACTCAGTTTGGATTTCAGTATAGAAAAGATTTTGATTTGACATAAGAGAAAATATATTTAATCTTTTTATGTTACGCCTAAAATAATTTGAATAAACACAAGAACCTACTCAAAATAGCTATGAAAGCAAACACATATGTATTTGTACACAGTCAAAATAAAAATTAAAAAACTGAAAGGAAACTTTACATGATAAAAGAAGTCATATGATTTATCATAATCTGATGTAAAAAAAATATCCGATGACTACTTGTTCTATTTCAGAAGTCTTAGATAAGAATTGGAGGACACATAAATAACTATTTTTTCTCTGAGTGATAGGTATATAATGAAAATATAGTATAAGGAACTGGTGAACAAAAGCGGAGCTGTACCATCAAATTTTTGTGGCTAATATAAATGCATATATATGTTCCGAAAGTTTTTTAGTAAGAGAGCAGTTTTCTGTTTGTAAAGCCCCATTTGTATAGGAAATACCTGTTTTTCATAGAAAATCTTCAAACCTTCAAAGGATTCGAACTAAAAGACGCCAAAAACTAAAATAAAAACTTATGTGTACAGGGCAGCCCCGCTTTTTTTCACCAGCTTCCTTATTTTAAAAACCTTTCTTGGTACTTATACTTACTTTGAAATTATCCAAAACGATTTACTTTATTTATAGATTACAATTGTGGTTTTGTTTTTAAGTTTTTAAATTATATTTTCAATTTTATTTGCTTAAATTTTTTTTTTAGGTCTTCAATTCAACTGCTCAAGTGCTCACCATGAAAACTACGAACCAAGTGATTTTATTCCACGCAAATCACATAAAATAACGGAACTTGAAAAGACTTTTACCATAGGACTATGCTAATTCATAAGATCTAACACAAAATCACCTTAGAACTTAGGTGATTTAACACAGGTAACGCCAAAATCACGTTATGCCCTAGGTAAAATTAGCTTAGGCCTAGGTAAAAGGTTCAAAAGTAAGGACGCGTGGCGGTAAAATCACCTTATACCTAAGGTAATATTATACAGCTAATGAAGATTGGGTGAAAAATACATTAGGCCCTAGGCAAAGTTAGCTTAGGGATTTGTAAAAGTTTCCTCGTAGATACAGTTGGCGGGAACATTGCCCTAGTACTTAGGTAAAATCACCTTATACCTAAGGTAATATTACACAGTTCAAGAAAATAGGCGGGAAAACTGTGTAATATCGTAGTGGTGCGTTCTTTTTCTCAAATTTTGTTAACAATAATTAAAATTCGGCGTTCTTTTACTCCATAAAAGTAACGTCGTTCGCCACAAAACTCAATGTAGGAATAAAGGAACGATGAAAGTTAAACACTATTAACAATAATTTATTATAGTCAAATTTCATGGAGAAAAACAATGTACTACAGTAATATTACGCCATTTAGTAGAGCTGCCCGAAAAGTCACATAATATGAGCGTACGCAGATATGGCAAGGGGCAGTTGGCATCAAATGGGGGGGGGGAGGATGAGTTGGAGGCAGATAGGACAAGGGGACATAAGCCTCCTTTTGGAATTTAGTTTAGTGCTATTAAGTTTATTTTGTCAAACTATAAGAAAACAACCTTACTTAGATTGCAAAAAAATCAAATTATGCACTATTGTTTTTATATTTATTTCAATTTTTGTCAGTGTAGAAGCAAATAATTCCTATTTGAATTCTCACGAGTGCAAGCAATGAAAACCAAAAAATTAGAAATTGATGAATGAGCTGCGGAGGGAGTCGGACTCAATTTTGACATTTCGCTGGTAGTTTACATTCCCGCAGTTCGTTCATTGGATTCTGTATTCAACCAACCAAGCGAAACAAAAAAAAACATGTTTTCATCAAAGCACAACGAAAGAAAACATTTTTTTAAACACCACATAAAGCGAAAGAATCAAATGCTAAATACAAAAACATGTTCGTTGTTTGTTTGCCAAAGGTATTTTAATTATTTGGAAGTCATTTATATCAATTCAATACACACTAAACCAAACTGAAAAGTTAAATGATTTAGTTTGCTATACATTGCGTTTCGGTTGGGTTAGGTTGTGTTGAAACAAAACAAGTTTTGTTGCCTTGTGAAACAAAAAAGTTTTGTCTGATCTAGTATGTTTTCAGCCTTAAATATACATAAGGCCTGGCGCCCACTAGGCAACTTGGTTGCCGGAAACTTTTTGCTGCTGGGTGTTATCGGCAACTTTTCGTTGCTGGGTGTTGCCGGAAACTTCGAGCAACAAAATTTGCTTGCCATCGCCCACAAGGCAACTTCCGATCAACATCCGAGTAACTTCTTAAAATTAGGTAATGTTTTTGTTTTTGTATTTAGTTTTCTACAAATACATGTTACACTTACACTCATCTGGAACTGTCTAAAATGCAAAATCAATGCAACATTTCAATAGACTTAAAACAGAACGTCAAATTTTCAAAAGTTGCCAGAAGATGCTCGGAAGTTGCTGGAAGGCCTGTCGCCCCCTAGGCAACTTTTAGTTGCTCACCCCCGCAATTTTTAGTTGCTCCAGATTCAATTACATTTGCTTATATGGGAGAGCAGCCACTGGACAACTTTGTTGCCGTCAACTTTAAGTAACTCCGAGTTGCTCGCGAAAGTTAATTCCCGGCAACACCGGGCAACTTTATGTTGCTGGCCCCACCCACTAAGCAATTTCCGAGCAGCTTTCAACAACTTTTGAATATTTGACGTTTCTTTTTTAGTCCATTTAAATGTTACATATTGACAGGTGTAGGTGTAACACGTTTCTGTAGAAAATTAGATACAAAATACAAACATAAATTCTAAAAAGTTACTCGGATGTTGCTCGGTATTTGCTAGTGGGCGATGGCAAGCAACTTTAGTCGCTCGAAGTTGTTCGGAGTTGCCGGCAACACCCAGCAACAAAAAGTTGCCGGAAGCTAAGTTGCCCAGTGGGCACCAGGCCAAAGTTGCGGCAACTTAGTTCCACGAGCAACTCCAATCGATTGAAAGTTCCCGGCAAAAAAGTTGCCCAGTTAGGCAATGTAAATGAATCGGGAGTAGCTAAAAGTTGCTGGGGTTAGCAACTTAAAATTGCCTAGTGGGCGGCAGGCCTAAAAGTTGGGATTCATACATTCAAATTTTTAGATTACTATACTTCTCAATTTTTTTTGGTGTTGCATAAAGAATTTATACGCTCAAACTTTAACTTCAGTGTATGTATATGTTTCCAATTTCCTGTTTGACTCAATCACTGAAAAGTAATAATAACAAAGAAGTACAAACGGAACAACGGTAATCGGATACAAATTTGGCGACCATCCGATCGAGAATCGATTCTCTATGTCCCCACATTCACTCATTTATTCACTTTCTTCTGTCAATATTTTCCGTGTCGTAACGCACAAAACTGAATATGTAAATCCAGTGGTCCGTTCCTTTAATATACAATAGTTTACTATTGTTAATGTGTTAAAAAACAATGTTTAAGTGCCATTGTTAAAAGTGTTAGACCTGCCGGCTGCCGCCCACTAGGCAACTTTAAGTTACTCACCCCAGCAAAAACCATCCGTTCAAATTCAATAAAATACTTGTCATGATAGCAAAATAACAAAATATTATGAAATCCAATAAAAGCAACTGGAGTGAGCGTTCACATTTTCAAAATGAACCCATTCTTGCTTGTGCTTCCATCACAAATTAATTGTATGAAAGTTTACTGAAGTTCAAAAGGGAAGATGTCACTCACATCACATAGAAAAATAAAGTCTATTCAGTTAATAATTAAATTATATTTATAAAAACAAAGTACTTATTGAAATACTGTCACTCGAGCAAATGACTCGAGAAAACGACAAAAAAAAAACAATTAAATCAGATGCTGTTAAATAAAATGAATAACTGTCTGTGTTTACAAAACGAAATTAAATGTGATGTCCATTATTTCTTTTTCAATGGAGCTCTTCCTTTTAATCTTAATATTGGCTACGCCCTTGTCACATTAAAATAGGTAAACTAAGGAATGCGGATGCCCTCCCTAGTAAAAATATTAGAACGCTCCTGTCAGCTACGTAAATTTAGCACTAACCGATATTTTTGGCGGGAATATTGCCCTAGTGCTAAGGTAAAATTACCTAAGATCTAAGGCAATATTACACATTTTAAGATGATTGAAGAGAAAAATACATAAGGCCCTAGGTAAATTTAGGTTAGAACTAAGTAAAAATTTTACTAAAAGTCATCTTAGACTTAAAAAAATTACTTAGGACGTACATAAATTACCTTAGTTCTAGGTAACGTTATCCTAGTAAAATAACATTTCAAAAAAATAAAATTACCTTAGTCTCCTAAGGCAAATCAGCGTATTTGTCGTTACCTAGGACGTACATAAATTACCTTAGTTCTAGGTAACGTTAGCCTAGTCAAATAACATTTCATAAAAATAAAATTACCTTAGTCCCCTAAGGCAAATCAGCCTATTTGTCGTTACCTAGGACGTACATAAATTACCTTAGTTCTAGGTAACGTTAGCCTAGTCAAATAACATTCATAAAAATAAAATTACCTTAGTCTCCTAAGGCAAATCAGCCTATTTGTCGTTACCTAGGACGTACATAAATTACCTTAGTTCTAGGTAACGTTAGCCTAGTCAAATAACATTTCAAAAAAATAAAATTACCTTAGTCCCCTAAGGCAAATCAGCCTATTTGTCGTTACCTAGGACGTACATAAATTACCTTAGTTCTAGGTAACGTTATCCTAGTAAAATAACATTCATAAAAATTAAATTACCTTAGTCTCCTAAGGCAAATCAGCGTATTTGTCGTTACCTAGGACGTACATAAATTACCTTAGTTCTAGGTAACGTTAGCCTTGTCAAATAACATTCATAAAAATAAAATTACCTTAGTCTCCTAAGGCAAATCAGCCTATTTGTCGTTACCTAGGACGTACATAAATTACCTTAGTTCTAGGTAACGTTAGCCTAGTCAAATAACATTTCAAAAAAATAAAATTACCTTAGTCCCCTAAGGCAAATCAGCCTATTTGTCGTTACCTAGGACGTACATAAATTACCTTAGTTCTAGGTAACGTTAGCCTTGTCAAATAACATTCATAAAAATAAAATTACCTTAGTCTCCTAAGGCAAATCAGCCTATTTGTCGTTACCTAGGACGTACATAAATTACCTTAGTTCTAGGTAACGTTAGCCTTGTCAAATAACATTCATAAAAATAAAATTACCTTAGTCTCCTAAGGCAAATCAGCCTATTTGTCGTTACCTAGGACGTACATAAATTACCTTAGTTCTAGGTAACGTTAGCCTAGTCAAATAACATTTCAAAAAAATAAAATTACCTTAGTCCCCTAAGGCATAATCAGCCTATTTGTCGTTACCTAGGACGTACATAAATTACCTTAGTTCTAGGTAACGTAAGCCTAGTCAAATAACATTTCAAAAAAATAAAATTACCTTAGTCCCCTAAGGCAAATCAGCCTATTTGTCGTTACCTAGGACGTACATAAATTACCTTAGTTCTAGGTAACGTTAGCCTAGTCAAATAACATTCATAAAAATAAAATTACCTTAGTCTCTTAAGGCAAATCAGCCTATTTGTCGTTACCTAGGACGTACATAAATTACCTTAGTTCTAGGTAACGTTAGCCTAGTCAAATAACATTTCAAAAAAATAAAATTACCTTAGTCCCCTAAGGCAAATCAGCCTATTTGTCGTTACCTAGGACGTACATAAATTACCTTAGTTCTAGGTAACGTTAGCCTAGTCAAATAACATTTCAAAAAAATAAAATTACCTTAGTCCCCTAAGGCAAATCAGCCTATTTGTCGTTACCTAGGACGTACATAAATTACCTTAGTTCTAGGTAACGTTAGCCTAGTCAAATAGCATTCATAAAAATAAAATTACCTTAGTCTCCTAAGGCAAATCAGCCTATTTGTCGTTACCTAGGACGTACATAAATTACCTTAGTTCTAGGTAACGTTAGCCTAGTCAAATAACATTTTAAAAAAATAAAATAACCTTAGTCCCCTAAGGCAAATCAGCCTATTTGTCGTTACCTAGGACGTACATAAATTACCTTAGTTCTAGGTAACGTTAGCCTAGTCAAATAACATTTCAAAAAAATAAAATTACCTTAGTCCCCTAAGGCAAATCAGCCTGTTTGTCGTTACCTAGGACGTACATAAATTACCTTAGTTCTAGGTAACGTTAGTCTAGTCAAATAACATTCATAAAAATAAAATTACCTTAGTCCCCTAAGGCAAATCAGCCTATTTGTCGTTACCTAGGACGTACATAAATTACCTTAGTTCTAGGTAACGTTAGCCTAGTCAAATAACATTTCAAAAAAATAAAATTACCTTAGTCCCCTAAGGCAAATCAGCCTATTTGTCGTTACCTAGGACGTTCATATTACCTTAGTTCTGTGCAAAGTTATGTTAGTCCAATAACATTCGTATACAAAAATTTTACCTTAGTTTTTTAAGGCAACTTAGCCTATTTCATATTACCTAGGGCGTACTCAAATTAACTTAGTTCTTGGCAAAGTTATGCTCGACCAATAACATCCATACAAAATAATTTAACTAAGTTTTCTAAGGCAATTTAGCCTATTTGACTTTACCTAGGGCGTACTCAATTTGCCTTAAAACTAAGCAGAGTTATGCTCGAAAACTAACATCCATACGAAAAATTTTACCTAAGGCGTTTAAGGCAATTTTACACAGACTTTTTCTCTGGGTGTATTTACGAACTCCATACACGCAGGATAAAAAGATTACAGCGTCAGAAACGAGTAATTCGCAATTGAAAGGGTTACAATGGTCCGGGGGGGCAGACACAAACCCAATTTGGAGATATCGAATTTTCGAACAAAAAATTTGTATTAAAGATTTTTTTTTTTTAATTATGACATGCAATATAATATGAGCTTTTTGGAAGTTTCTATAAATAATTTAATTTAATTGCATTCAGCCAATAATGAAAAAAATCTAAAATTACGTTCTATGCGAGGTACTGTTAATAGTTGTCCAGCGTAAAGATATTCCGATACGATAATCAGTTAAAAAATTAGATATTACGTATTAATATAAAGGGTCCGCCAAATAACTTTTCTTTTTTTTTGAAAATGGCGCAAAACATAGAGTGTAGCTTCGGCTGTGTGGCACGTAGCGCCGTCCTGTTGAAACCAAATGTTGCCAATATCCTCCTCTTCAATTTTTGTGAACAAAAATTCGTTCAACACGGCTCGATAACGATCGCCATTGACTGTAACGGCCACTCCTTGCGCATTTTCGAAAAATGGCCCAAAATCCGCACCAAACAGTGAATCGTTTTGGGTGTATCGGCTTTTGAATGAATGCGTGCGGGTTTTCTGTGCCCCAAATGCGACAATTTTGCTTGTCTTGAGCTTCATCTGAAAAGATGATTTTTTTGGTAAAATCGGCATCTTCTCTAAGTCGATCGCAGGCCCACTTAGCTAAGCGTATACACAACCATATTCGTTCAGCGGACGAATAAAACTAATTATCTGTCAAATCAGACATGAGCTAAGTGTTACCATTCTTGAAATAAGCACTAGTTGAAAAAAAACCTTAGATGGCGGGCCCTTGAGATATTTGTTTTTTATTTTGATTCACAATAATTACTTAAACTTTTGGAATTCAAATTTGTAAGGAAAAGTATGGCTTTACCCAAGTTCGTCTTTAAGGCAATGAAAATAAACAATCAGACTTGAATTAGATTTCGAGAAAGTTACTAAACGATTTGAAAATTCCAAACAAAAATTTCGAATTCCGAATCAAACTTTTTCTTTTAAATAGGAAACTTAATTTAAATATTTACTTACACGAACTTCATCATAATCGGACACTTTTTAGGATTCCCGAAAAAAAACTCACAGAATCCATCGTAGTGCAAAACTTCACACAAATTGCCATCAAGAACACATTCGGTGATAGTTTTTCAGGATTCTTAAACAAATTAGATTAAGATGGAATTCCTGATAGGGCTGATTATCAAATAAAAATATAATATCCGTTTAAACAACTGACCTAATAGCCCACAAAACAGATCAGCTTTAAATTATTATTATTGTATGCTTACGCAATAAAAAAAATATATTAACGTTTATTTTCTAAAGACTACGGTGTATATATTATACTTCATTCCTCTACATTTCTACACCCCTCACCAAATGTGTCAAAAAGACGAAACACGAAACGACCGAAAAAACGAATCGTGTAATCAGGCTATATCTCTGTCTTGTTCATTTCTAAACGTCAAACTCATGAGTTTGGCTCTTATGACATTAAACTCCGATTTGTTTTGGAGGCATACTCCACTTCAACTAAATAAGCACACACATTTTCAAAGGTAGTTTGTCCATTTTTTTCAAACGTTGTGCATTATCCTTGATTTAATATTCACCAAGGATATTTTCAGATTCATTTGGCATGATCCAGAGCCAAGAGGGGGCAAATCATGGAGAGAAGACAAGTATTAGTTGAAATTCATAGTAAAAAAATGAAAAATTTGTTAATTGTGAAGGGGACAAGTGCCCCCCCTTTGCCCCGACCTCCCGGCGCCTATGAATATAAAAAAATTCACCATAACTTAAAACAAAACACCCTTTTAAACTTTAATGAAAATACAATTTAAGATTTCTAACAATAAGACGTCTTTTTTAGGGTAAATTAAATTGAAGAGTTAAAATATAATTAGAATTACCATCGTTTTAGGTATATGTTATGTAGACGTACTCTATTATATATACTCGTATATGTACCTACCTATAGAGTTACTCGTAGATGCAATAACACTCCAGACATAGATTAGGTTGATCGTGCAGAATTCATTGTGCCACAAAATCGATAGACATCACTATACTGCTTGAGGAACTCAGAACTTGGTCGTGAATCTCATTCAGTGTTTTTTCAAGCCACTCAGACGTTTCTTTCTTAATTTGGATTTAGATTCTATTTAAGTTTGAGTTGAGAAAAACTTTAAACAGTGAATAACAAAAGAAGAAAAAAATAAGGATTTTATGCAATTGGTGGTGGTTTAGTCACATCAAGAGACCACCGATTTCGGAACTTAATGACCAATAAGAAGAAGAGAGGTTCTTTGGAGGTCATCACGATATAGCATTTAGTTTAACGATATTATATATTTTCTCAAGAAATTAACATAAAAGTATAGGGTTGACGTACCTACATGTTCCTATGCAGAGTTACTGCAATATATACTAAGCATTTAAAATAATACCACTATTTATAAATTACCATAATTTTGTAGAACCGCCAAATTATTCACTCGATTAATCCAGATTTAAACTTAAATCCAAATATTAAATCCAATTTCATATTATTCACTCATTAAATCCAAAGTTAAATTCAATTTTTTAAATCTAGTTTCAATTAATCCAATTGCATTTTAACTCCGGACTTTACACTGCCACACGAGCCAATACTGGCTAACCAGTCGCAACAGTGCTGCCATCCTACTCCTTTAGCAGCAGATCTACTGCGCTTAGTCCCAAACGAAAATCTACTGCGAAACAAAACGAATCTACTCCTCTTTTAAGAATTTTGATCACTACCCAAAGTTATCTCTAAGAACGTCCATCCAAAATTGGAAATGCGCAACCATGTTCACTCTGAATGCATCCACGGGCTATCGGCTCAAAAACATCAAACTGACACATTACCTATATGTCATTTGTTTCAGTTTTCGTTTGGTTCTATTGTTTCTTGGTTGTGTTTCTAAATTCTTGGATTTATTTATTTTGAAAATGGACAAATTCATTATTATAGATCTGAGAAACCAAGGTACTATTGCAGTCTTAATGTGTTTGAAGATTAGTTAATTATTATAATGGGTGATTTTTTAAGAGGTTTAGAACTTTAAAAAAAAAAAAAACACAAAAAATTCGAAAAAATGAATGAAATATTTATTTGAATCGATAGTTTGAACCTTGCAATTTAATGTTTAAAGATAATTTCATGCAAATGTTGACCGCGGCTGCGTCTCAGGTAGCCCATCCGCTGAGTCCAATTTTGGCATACTCTTTCACACATATCGGCCGGTATCTCACGAATGAATGCATGGATGTTGGCTTCCAGTGCGTCAATCGAAGCGGGCTTGTCCCTTTAGACATTACCCTTGACATACCCCCACAAAAAATAATCTAATGGTGTCAAATCGCACGATCTAGGCGGCCAATTGACCGGCCCGAAACGTGAAATTAACTGTTCACCAAACTCGCCTCGCAATTGCGCCATTGTTTCGCGTGCTGTGTGGCATGTGGCACCGTCTTGTTGAAACCACATATCATGCAAGTCAAGAACTTCCATTTCGGGCAAAAAAAAGTTTGTTATCATCGCTCGGTAGCGATTCGCATCATCTTTGAAGAAATATGGCCCAATAATGCCGCCGGCCCATAAACCGCACCAAACAGTGGCTTTTTCGGGATGCATTGGTAGCTGTTGCAATGCTTCTGGCTGATCTTCACTCCAAATGCGGCAATTTTGCTTATTTACGTACCCATTCAACCAAAAATGAGCCTCATCGCTGAACACAAGCAGCGCGCAATGAACATTTCGAACCGAGCACGAATTTTGATAGTAAAATTCAATAATTTGCAAGCGTTGTTCATTTGTAAGACGATCCATGGTTAAATTGCAAACCAAACTGAGGCTGTTTGACAGTGACACAAGGTACTAAACACACGTCAGCTGTCAAAACCAGTGTTGCCAAAACCAAACCAGCTAAAAAATCACCTTTTATAAGGTAGCAGTAGCAAAACCAATGAGTCGACGGCAAATTGGATATTAGAAACAAATAAAAATGGAAATGGAAAGATAGTTTTAAGCAGCGTTGCCAACCACTTTGGGCAAAATAATGCCTCACTTGCGAAAAAGATGCCTTCTTCAATAAAAAATAAAAGCCTCACCTAATATTTTTAAAATTAAACTTGGATAAATCACAATAAACATCTTGTTAAGGAATATTAATTACATCAGTCATTTAAATTACAAAATATATGCACATTTTTAATCGAGATCATTCTATTCCTTAAAACCATACATATTTTTTTTTACTTAAATTTCAGATCATAGCAATTTTTATTTTTGAAAAGCGCCTTTGCGTGAAGAATTCCACTCAAAGTTTCTGGCTTAGGTCTATTATTTCTCAGCTTTGTTTTATTTAAATATATATGCCTTTCAAATGTCGCGTCGTCGAGGAGTGCGGTAAGCATACTATTTTTTTTAAGAAAAGGAAACATATCCATCTCCTTTTTCCAATTGAAATGCCTTCCTCCAAAACTGGGAAATAAGTTCTCGTAAAGTCGGTAGCAAGATTTAAATTTCTCAAAGAAAACCAGAAATAAATTTAAAAAAAATGTAATTTTATGAAATGAAATAAAAAGTGTTTTGTATATTTTAAGATCTACTGCGGTATATTGCAATCTACTGCGTTTTTTTTCTGATATTTACTGCGCTCAATCATCCATAGGGTGGCAGCGGAGGAGAAAATAAAATAGAAAAAATTTCGGACATCCTTCAATGGAATTTGAAAGTTGATGGCTTGACAGATAGGGGACAAATTATATTTGATCGTATAGGAAATATTTCGTTCCAAATATCAACCGATCGCCCTGATAATGCATTTTCCGGAGCAGAAAATAATATGGACAAATATTTCGGATTTGTAGAGGTTTTTTTAATCCATTGACATCGTAGACATCCTTCAATGAAGTTTGATAGTTTATTGCTCGGCGGATAATCAACAAACTGTACTTAATAGTTGTCTCCGCAACTAAAATTATTTAAAATTATTTAGAAAAAAAACTTTCGGATACGACAAAGCCCAACAGAAACAACTGTCATTGAAGAAATTCGACATTTCATAAATTTGACATTTGGATTAAACTTTTTTACATCTGGATTGAAAGCATTTGAATCCATTGCATTTAATGATATGCCTTAAAGTAATCAATTTTATTTTTAATTTATAACTTAATTCGTGACCGGTGAACGATATTTCTGCTTATCAATTTTAACTATACCTAGCCGAAGATATACATACACCAATTCCTACATGCAAGCATTTATACTCAACCAAATGAACAATATCGACTTCAATCATCGTCAAGTATCCTGACAAAGATCAAGATTTCAATCTACAAAACGCATCCAAATTTAATTCTGCTTTTTTATACGAGTAGATATACTTATGCGATGGCATCACAAATTCCAATCCAATGGAAACCATCTAAGTGATCTACGAGTATTCCAAGGCCCGTGCAATGAACATTATGTATATAGAGATCAGAGACAACCAATTTATAAACCATCCAGTTCCAGATCCAATGCAGTGCGCTTTCATGTAATCAAATTGGATCAAGTTGCGCTTGTGGACCGCTGCATGATGTTGAATCCGACATGAACATGCCCTTCATCTTGGGTTTTGTTTTATAAATATGTACTCGTATCATTTTTTGTTCGATCTACCAATTTCTGATAATCACTCATGCGAAAATAGACATTGACATCTTTCTGTTCTGAATAAGCAATTTACAAAGGGCGACAGCGACGGTGGCGACGCGATGGGGAGACAGAGGAACCTGGAGATGACATCGACATAAAGATGTCGGTGGTAGTGGATGTTTGTCGGCAAATGAAATAAAAAAAAAAACACAATAACGAAGTATGTACAATCAGAAAGAGGGCAAGTCTCTTCAGCATCTCGGGCACAAGTTAAGATTGTTATGAAATTCTAGTTGCAAAAAGAAACATGATTAGGGTTTTGTAGTTCACAAAAGTCATGTGTTTACTCATTCTCATATATATATATGTAGGTTATATGTACCTACATTATACATTTATGTACATATATTGTATTTTCAACTTCATATTTCACAAACTAAACTTTTTTCGATTTCTATCGATGAAATTTCAATAACTAGTTTTACAAACGTGAACCTATAAGTTTCAGGGCTTATTTTAGAATAACAAAGTAAAGTTCTGCTAAGTTATCCCACACATAAAAATTGGCACGCAGGGTCATATGTCCACAGGACAAAAATTCATACATCGTCGTCGAATCTTTAAGAATTTTAAAGGAGCCCATTTTCCCTGAAATCGATTCTGGACAAACAGCTTAGTTTACTGTTCCAAATGGAGCCTAATGTAACATTTACAAATATGATTTTTGTGTGCTTCTGTAAAATCAAAGAGGAATCAGCAGTTTCACTCATTTAACCCACCTGATGGTGTTGTCGACTTATGCTTCAATCTTTGGCCCAATCCCCAAAATTTTTGTGTTGGATAAGTTATTAGAACTTTAGTCATTCATTGTAAAACATGCCCTGAGTGTATCAGGCATATCAAAATATAATTAGTAATTGGATCCAAAATATCCAAATTCTTGCACGAAAACAGTGTCAACAGTGTGACAGCAGTTTGAAAGCAGTATGACAGCAGTGTCCTAAAAACATTTTTATGATATACTTTTCGTCATTCGTAAAGACCATCGAAAATTCCTCTTCTCCATCGGTTCGCATACGCTCATCCTAAATGTTAGCCCTGTTGTAAGTTCTTTAGATAAATCCAGTTTGTTTGTAGAACAATTATTATCCAATTTAACGTTGCCAGTTTGCGCAAAAACCTCCCTTTGCCTAAAATTTAAAATTTCCACTGGTGATTTGATGGCATATCCCACTTCACATCGTTTTGGAGAAAGTATAAGATTATTGCTCTAGATTTTTCTAAGGCGTTCAATAGAGTTTGGAGTTGGTTTGGAGTTGTTTTGGATATTGGATGGTTTTAAATCTGAAGTTCGCAAGCTGTCTCCAACATTTTTTATAATTTCTTTTAACTGGTCTCTTACCTGAAATCATAGTAATGCACTTAACTGATTTGCTGACGACAGCACTTTCAGATTTGTACATTTACAAACCTGTTCTTGGAATGTGGACTGCAACCTCAGCTAATTAAATTCCAATCTAAAGAGCCATATGACACGAATGTGGCACTCCTTACCCAACTTCCCATTTCAATATCCAAACATTTAAGACAAATGTGCATCGTTATCTTCCATACTCAATTAAAAGGGTATTCGTAACCCCTTGACTACTACTTGTTTATTTTTTTTTTTGAAAGAGACGTACAGCTCTGTCCCAAAAAAACAAAGATTTTGGTTGAAATTCCTACCCTTATAATGTGATTTTTTAAGAGGTTTAGAACTTTTTTTAAAAAATAAACACAAAAAAATTCGAAAAAATGAATGAAATATTTATTTGAATCGATAGTTTGAACCTTGCAATTTAATGTTTAAAGATAATTTCATGCAAATGTTGACCGCGGCTGCGTCTCAGGTAGCCCATCCGCTGAGTCCAATTTTGGCATACTCTTTCACACATATCGGCCGGTATCTCACGAATGAATGCATGGATGTTGGCTTCCAGTGCGTCAATCGAAGCGGGCTTGTCCCTATAGACATTAGCCTTGACATACCCCCACAAAAATAATCTAATGGTGTCAAATCGCACGATCTAGGCGGCCAATTGACCGGCCCGAAACGTGAAATTAACTGTTCACCAAACTCGCCTCGCAATTGCGCCATTGTTTCGCGTGCTGTGTGGCATGTGGCACCGTCTTGTTGAAACCACATATCATGCAAGTCAAGAACTTCCATTTCGGGCAAAAAAAAGTTTGTTATCATCGCTCGGTAGCGTTCACCATTGACAGTAACGCTGCGATTCGCATCATCTTTGAAGAAATAGGCCCAATAATGCCGCCGGCCCATAAACCGCACCAAACAGTGGCTTTTTCGGGATGCATTGGTAGCTGTTGCAATGCTTCTGGCTGATCTTCACTCCAAATGCGGCAATTTTGCTTATTTACGTACCCATTCAACCAAAAATGAGCCTCATCGCTGAACACAAGCAGCGCGCGATGAACATTTCGAACCGAGCACGAATTTTGATAGTAAAATTCAATAATTTGCAAGCGTTGTTCATTTGTAAGACGATCCATGGTTAAATTGCAAACCAAACTGAAGCTGTTTGACAGTGACACAAGGTACTAAACACACGTCAGCTGTCAAAACCAGTGTTGCCAAAACAAAACCAGCCAAAAAATCACCCGTTACTATAACCCCTTAAACTGTTGTAATATAACCGCGTTCCAATTTCTTGGCTCAAAGTTCACATATCGGAAAGATAGTCATATTTTTGGTTTTAGATTAGATTCTGAATTTTCCCATTTTGGTAAAATGACTAAGTTCTAAGGAAGTTCCCATTTTGCTATGGACCGTTGGCCAAGAGCTTACACGAACGAGTTTGGTATCAAATTAAAGGTGACGTTGACCTTGTTATATGAATGCAATTATTTTTAAATTCGTTTATGGGAAAGTCAGGATATTTGAGCTTGAAGTTGACGATTGCAAAATATAGATTTCAGTGTTTTTTTTTTCAAATAATCGTTCATAACGTGCGAAATAATTGACAAATGTTGGTCCCATTCTCTTAAGTTATATGAATTGTGGTTTTTGGACAAGTGATTTGTTTTGTGAAAGTTGCTATAAAATAGGAATGTTGAATAATTTTTGAACTAAGGGTGGAAACAAGTTTGTTTCCTGGATTAACCTAGAGAAACGAATGCCATTGGTGGGATTGTGTTAAATGAATTTTGAACTTTTTTTGTTGGGTGCTATAAAATTGAAAAAATCGATTTTTTTAATGGACAAACGGTGAAAAAAAACCTTATCATCCCCCCCCCCCCCTGGCGTGACGCAGCTTATACATAATACTTAAGTTAATTACATCACTAACATCTAAAACAACTACCTATATTATTATCTACCGAACTCAGACAGTGAATTCTTAATTGAACACTTTAGAGAGAGTTTATTAATAGTTGAAGGACTCACTCAAAATCTATTTTGTTTGGAGAAACTTTATTTTATAAGTTATTTTTAATAAAGAAAATAATTACATGTACCTGATGAAAGAATAAAACAAGAGATTTGACACACGAACTTGATAATACAAAAATATATGTAATAGCCACACTTTAGCTTATCTTAAATTTCATTCTCAAAGAAATTTAACGATGGCTCCTCTAATTACTTCATTTCAAAACAATACGTTTAAGTGCGCGGTATACAAAAACAAAAAAAAAACATTCGCTCAGTCAAGCAGTTAAATATTTATTCAAAAGAAACTGTGCAGATGAACCTAAATGATTAGACCACTTTTTTATTCAGGGTAAACAGAATACACAATGATGCAGACGAAAAGCCGGATAATGAAACATAAAGGGATCAGAACAGAACTTAAACTAAAAAATAAAAAAAAAACAGAAAAGACAACATCCCAGCTTTAACCAGAGCACCGTTTTCTTTTTTGGTCTTTTTTTTAAATAAGATTGAAATCTAAGATTGGACGAGAAAAAAATATAATACAAAAGGGATGCAAGTGTTACCACTCTGAAGCGAACTTACATTTTCTGTCGTCAATTTCTGCTGATTTATATTATTATGCTATTTTCTTTTCAAAAAAGAAGAATCAAAAAGTGAACTAAGTAGTGCAGGATTGATTTTGGAAATAGTTTCCGTAAATTTATTAATAACTGCTATTTATATTTAGTTTAAGGTTTCCTATCCCTGTAAAATAATCAGACCGATTGTGAGTTTCGCCAGAACAACATTCCACGCGGAATGACTGCCATTTCACTTTTCGCCTATTCTGATTTTCACCCGGAAAATGTTACATGTTCGAAAAATTTCCCGTATTGTGAGCAGCAATTTCGGGCAATTTTCACTTATTTTACGAAGGCGAACGGAAATGGCATCATGTAGAAATCATCATAATCGTTCAAGCGAAAATCACAATAGCTTTTCAAATCCTGGGCGAACAAAAAATTTTAAGTTGAAATATTTATTTGGGTTAAAATCACATTAAGGATGAAAATGAAAAGAACTATTTGACGTCAGCGTCATTTCGACGAAAGCTGTTTTTGTTATACTTGTATCTCTATACTATAGGGAAACACACAAAACAAACAAGTAAGTAGTTATAATTTAATGGCGAACCCTTTGGTTAGATGGAAGGGCAACCCCGGTATCTCCTCACACAGGAATAAATAAAAACGAATGAAACTCCTCTGCTTTCGGACTGCATTTAACTTTTTTGTTACATTTGTTTGTCAATCGTGACAGACTTTATGTGTGCAGAGCTGATGATGAGACACTGAAATTTTAGCGTAGGCTTGGAAACAAGCAACACGTTGAATTGTTGCATTTTTGGCAACAATATTGTGATCTTTTTTGTTTTAGGGGTTATTTTTTTTTTTAAATGCATAAATATATATATTATAAAGCATTACTTAAATCATAGACTTACCTCTGAGAAATCCCGCTGAGACATATCTAAAGTTGAGTGAGCCAATTTGAAGGTTTGTTTTTGTCCTTTTCTTAATGTAAAGATTGTTATAGATTTCAAGCCAAAGATTGAAAAGGGAATGGATTCACATGACAGAAGAAAAATACTACTTCATTTCATATATTCTTGATAAGGTTTGTTTAAGAATCCAGATAATATGTATATGGACATACTCCCCTACATACTCTGAAAATAGAAAAAAGTTTGTTGCCTGATTATAAAATTGAATCAATATATTTTATATGCATATTTACATAATTATGTAAGAACAAGAAGTGCTTCTTAACAATAAGAAAGTAAAAAACACGGGCACAGAATTTAAAAAAACCTGATCTGAAGGTATGAGTATTGAGTATGATACTACTTTACAGTTTTTTTAGTCCACGAATATATGTAACTAAAATTATCTTAATTTCAGACAATCTTTAACTAGTATCACACTTAATCAATTTTCTTAACTAACTTCAGCTGAACACACAGCAGACAGCTCATGCAACAAATTTAACAAACATAGATAGGCAACTCGTTTATGATCCATATATTATGTAGAAAAAAATGGTTCAAATCTTTTAAGGGCTTCCGATTGCTCAAAAATGTCTAAGTTGATGAAATTTCGAAAAAAGTACTCATTCTTCGTACTTGTTTTTCATATGAAGAAAAGGTTTAAAATTGAGAAATAATTTCAGTTACATTATACAGGGTGTCCCGTAATGAGTGGATAATACTGCAGCTGGTGATAGCTGGCCTTATGACTGCTCAGAAAAAAAATATAAAAAAAATATTTTTCTTGTGGTCTCCATGGTATAATTTATTTTCGAAAAATGTTAAAAAATTCAGGGTCTCCTAAAATACCTAATTACAACGGCCACCCATAAAGGATTCTTGTTATTTTTGTATTTTAATAATATTCTTGAATAACCGTTCTAAATGATGGGTAGTAAATTTTAACACCAGCTGATGCATTTTTTGTGTTATAATTTTTTAAAATAATTTTTTTATTCAAAAATAATTCAATATTTTTTTTCACCAAAGTTTGAAAATTAATAAAGAGAAAAAAATGTATGAGAACATAAGTGGCAAATTTGATAAAAATTGGCCTGTTTAATGTACTTTCCAAAATGGTATAACACATGTTTGTGTCTACAACCATGACCAATAAAATTGGCATTTAATCTACTAAAGTAGTTTTTTAACATTTTATCAGATGAAATTAAGTTACAAAGTTAAGTAAACACTACGACGACGAATAAAATAAATTTTAATTTTTTTTGCATTTAAAAATAACCGTTATTAAATAAAGGCACTAACATTTAACACTAGTTGCTGGATTTTTTTTTAATAATTTTTTTAATTAATTTTTTAATAAAAAAATGATTAAATATTTATTTTGATGTTTGATGACAACAAAAATTGAGTTGGAAGGAAAAGTCAATAGATATACCAGTGTCACTATTATGTCTGCTAAATTCACTAACTAAAATAATAGTATGCACTTTCAAAAAGGTTTTGATTTAGGTATGGGAAATGCGATAAATAAAAACAACAGTATTAAAAATTATGATATATTTGTAATTTAAATAAATTTATATTAAATGTTCAAACTGTCCCCCATTCACTGTGATACAGGCTCTGCATCTTCTAATGAAGGACCTCTCAATAAAACAAGCATATTGGCGCTCATTTATTTTCATCACAGCGTCTTGAACATGACGACGCAATTCCGTAATGGATGTAATTGGTTTAGTATAAACCATTTCTTTCAGACATCCCCAGTAGAAAAAGTCCAAAGGATTTAGGGTTGGCAAACGTGGTGGCCACAAAATTGGGCCCAGACGGCCTATCCCTGTTCGTCTTGCAATCACCCGTGTGATGTAGTTGAATCTGCTTCAATTTCATTCAGCACAATACGATCAATTTCTTCTCGCGGTAAACGTCCTCCGCTAGTACCGCCCAGTCCATTACCAGGCATTCGTCCTTCTGAAAAACATTGGTGGACTCTGATGAACACTCGATAGTCCGGATGTCGCGCATTTGGATATCGCTCTCTATAGAGGGCTGCAGCTGCGTTAGCGCTTCCTCTACATTCCCCGTATATTAAATGCATATTCGTATACTCCAGCGGCGTATACTGTGACATTCTTAATCAGTATTAATTTAATCAAATTCAAAAATTCGTTTAAGTGACGAAACCAGTATAACAACGTTATACGTTACGTAATGACAGAGAATTGACAATATTTGCAAATAATACTTTTATATGCATTTTAATGCCTATTTTATTTCAAGTCAATTTTTATTTGAGAAAGTGTTAAAAATCTTCTCTAGTAGATTAATAGCCAATTTAATGTGTTATGTGTTATTTTTAAATGCAATAAAAATTAAAATTTATTTCATTCGTCGTCGTAGTGTTTACTTAACTTTGTAACTTAATTTCATCTGATAAAATGTTAAAAAACTACTTTAGTAGATTAAATGCCAATTTTATTGGTCATGGTTGTAGACACAAACATGTGTTATACCATTTTGGAAAGTACATTAAACAGGCCAATTTTTATCAAATTTGTCACTTATGTTCTCATACATTTTTTTCTCTTTATTAATTTTCAAACTTTGGTGAAAAAAAATATTGAATTATTTTTGAATAAAAAAATTATTTTAAAAAATTATAACACAAAAAATGCATCAGCTGGTGTTAAAATTTACTACCCATCATTTAGAACGGTTATTCAAGAATATTATTAAAATACAAAAATAACAAGAATCTTTTATGGGTGGCCGTTGTAATTAGGTATTTTAGGAGACCCTGAATTTTTTAACATTTTTCGAAAATAAATTATACCATGGAGACCACAAGAAAAATATTTTTTTTATATTTATTTTCTGAGCAGTCATAAGGCCTGCTATCACCAGCTGCAGTATTATCCACTCATTACGGGACACCCGTATATATAGGATATATACAGGGTGATTTGCATAAGGTCTTACAAAAAGCTAGAGCGTGTAGGTTGGGTTAAGATAAGAACAAAATCGTATGGGAGAGGGGGTCTATTCCCCCCATTTAGCCGAGAGGGGAAATTTTCTAAGAAAAATGACTTCAAACATAAAAAAAATTATTAAAAACACTACGGTTGCACTCACAATGCCATGCTATACCTTTTTCAGAGCCAAAAATCTCTTCTTTAATTTTCTTTTTAAATTATGTTGTTTTTGTGAATAGTTTTTGAAAAATTAATTTTTAAACTCAACATTTTGAAAAAAAATTTAAAAAAAGTTGTTCAAAATTTTACGTTATTTAGTAGTATTTTTGTTTTTAACAAGCCCTATAGAGCAAGTACAAAATGGTTCCGAAATATAGTTATTAATGGCACCTCTCAAAAAACCATTTTTGTTGATTTTCGCTTTTCTCAAAAAACGGTTCAACAGATTTTGTACCAAATTTTCAGAAACAATTTTTTTAGATTAAAAAAAAAGATTCCGTCTGTTTTTGTTAAACAAATCTAAAAGATTTTAAACAAAAACTATTCTTACAGCGAAAATATCGGTACCTCACTTAAAAATGTTTAAAAATCTTTAGGGTAAATTTACCTTTTGCCATTATTGACAGTATCCCTCATAGGATTGATTTTTTTTCTATCTCATAATCGGGTTAACTTTCCAAAAAAATATACACAAAAAAATATTAATTTTTTTTTTTATTTTTAAAACCGCCCCTGCGATTTTAAATTTTCTAATAAATAAAGATTTAATCGTATACCTATAAGAAATCAGATGGTGAACACGTAGCTTTGGGTTCAAAACACTTTCAGAAGTATTGCATTGCATTGTATTGTTTTGATTACAAGTATCTATTCCGCTTCCCACTCTGTTTCCCACTCCGATTCTATTCTCCCTCTTCTCCTCTCCCCTCTCTTGCCTTATCCCTTCTCATCTACTTTAGTTCCTTTATCCACTCTTCTCCTCTCCTTTTTTTCAGAAGTACAGGGTGTCCGCCGGGAAGGTATACTACTTTGTTTGTTTATAATTTTTGATTAAATGAAAGAGAATTGATCTTATATTGATAAATGTTTTCTTTAATGTCGGCAATTATGTATGGAATACAATATCAGGTAAATGTCCGCCTCTGTTAGTCTCACAAATGCGAGCCCTTTTGAGCACATTTTTCATTACATTCTCACACATTTCACGTGGTATTTCATTAATTTCATCACGAATATTTTGTTTCAGTTGCTCAAGCGTTTCTGGTTTGTTTGCATAAACCTTGCTTCTCAGATATCCCCACAAAAAGAAGTTCGGAGTAGTCAAGTCAGGCGACCGTGGAGGCCAATCAACATCACCATTTCTTGAAATAACTTGTTGTGGAAAGAGGTCTCGCAGTAATTCTATTGTATTCCTGGCTGTATGCGATTTGGCACTGTCTTGTTGAAAACAAGAGGACTATACCTTCCCGGCGGACCCCCTGTATTTTAATCAATTTATTTCTAATTTTTTTTGATTTAAAACAATTTTCCTATTTAAATAATTCAACTTCTATGCATATATGCAACACAGAACTAAATTGTTCATTTCTGTATACTCAACTCACATAATACTACCTACAACTAAACTATGTTTCGGCAAATGGATAAAATAAAGACTCCTTTAACTACTTTATTTCAGACTTTAGAACTTAGTACAGTGTGATCGCAGATAAGAGCAAGTTTGTGCAACCCAGTCGTGCATTTTATTTTATATACCGCAGCAAAAAATGACAAAGGTTCTTGATACTTGATATAGGCATATGTACCTCGATTTTCGAATCAGATGCATGAGCTTTGGGAGGAGTCAGTCTTAATTTAGCCATAATTCACGATTATACCAAATCCTTTATGACTTGGGCCTTCCTTGCTGCATACAAATATTTTGGTTTCACATCCGTACAAAAGTGTTTCGAATTGATAGCTCAAAAATATTTTGACGTTTCCATACAAACAATCGAAAACAAAAATATAATTTACGTCGTTACACAATTTTTACCTACGTTCATTTTTAAGCACAAACGCAATTTTCCGGAATAACAGCTTCCTCGGGAATAAGAACTTAACCCAAAAAATTTACTGGGCTTAAATAAGCCTGTAAGGAATTAGATATTTTTGGCCATAACAAGTTAATTGTTTAACCCTGACGTCATTTTTTCGTACTATTCAGGGTCCGCGAGAGATACGAAAAATGTATAAAGCACTTGAATGTGAAAATGTAATTGTAAGAAATGTGTGGTTTAGTTAAGGGTTTTCCAATAAGAGGTGTTATTTTGAATAGCCCGCTATTTCGGTAGCTGTCACTTTTGAAGCTGTCATTTTTTGACATTTGACAAGTAGAAACTACGCCATTAATAAAAATGGAACGATACACGCTTCAACAACGCATTGAAATTATTAAAATTCACTACAAAAATGGTGAAAATTTGGCAGAGACGGTTCGTAAAACTAAAACATTTTTGGGTCGTCGTGAAGCACCTTGTCGGACCGCAATACAGAAATTGGTGGACAAATTCGAGCTGTTGGGACAAGTTAGTGATGTGAAGAATAAAACCCGTGCACGTCGCTAAAGAACAACTGAGAATATTGCTGTTGTAGCCCAAAGTGTTGAAGAAAACCCAGGTTTGTCCATTCCTCGTCGTTCTTTGGAATCAGGCATTCCACAAACGTCATTACACCGTATTTTGCATAAAGACTTGGGTCTTAAGGCTTATAAAGTTCAGTTAACACAAGAACTCAAGCCGGCTGATCATCAACAACGTCGTGTCTTTGCTGATTGGGTCCTTGAAATGCATAAAAATGATCCGGAATTTCATCGAAAAATCATCTTGACTGATGAGGCCCATTTCCACCTCGGAGGCTACGTCAACAAGCAAAACTGTCGCATCTGGGGCTCGGAAAACCCAAGAGTTATTGTTGAAAAGCCTCTCCATCCTCAACGCCTGACTGTTTGGTGCGGTTTATGGTCCGGCGGGGTCATTGGACCTTACTTTTTCGAAAATGAGGCTGGAGCAACAGTTACGGTCAATGGATTGCGCTATCGAGAGATGATTAATGATTTTTTAAGGCCGGAATTGGATGGTATTGATCTGGACAACGTTTACTTTCAACAAGACGGCGCTACGTGCCACACAAGCAATGAAACCATCGATCTTTTACGGGAAAAGTTTCCGGACCGTGTTATCTCTCGAAGAGGTGATCACAATTGACCACCGAGATCTTGTGATTTAACACCTTGCGACTTCTTCCTTTGAGGCCACGTAAAAGATAAGGTCTACGCCAACAGCCCAGCGTCGATTCAAGACCTCAAAGATGGAATTCGTGAGGCTATCGAGGACATAGGGCAGCCACTTTGCGATTTGGTTATGGAAAATTTCATGAAAAGGATATGGTCCTGTAAGCGTGGTCGTGGCGGCCATTTGGCTGATGTTGTGTTCCATTATTAACGGCATACCTTCCTCTTTATAGTGAAATAAACATCCGATCATTTATCTCAAAAAATGCCATTTTTCTTTGAATATCCAAATAACACCTCTTATTGGAAAACCCTTTATAAGTAGTGAGTCTGGCAACGTTATTAACTTTGTGTTTCATAAAATGACTACGTCATAAGGCAACGTGAGCTATTAATTACTGGTTAGTTATATTTTTATATTGAAATCCGTTATAACGCTATCCTTGGAAAACTTATTTAAAAAAAAATTCTCAAAACATTCCCCATACCTACAAGTGATCTACAAACGACGCACTACTTTTATCTTATCCGATTTCAGATAGTATATAATAATATAATCGATCGACTGATTCTAAGATATATGTATGCAAATAAAAAATACAAAACACTTTTAAAGATCCCCAGTTTTGATTTTATCTTTTTTTATGTATCGGCTTTATTTTCATTTGTTTGTCAAGTCGGTCTTTTGAAAACCTTCCCACCTCCATACGTACCTACCCATATTCTTGACAAGAGAAGAGGAGACTTTGAACGAAACCGCATACATATAGTATGTATGTATTATTATGTATGCCCATGCATTCAGCAACTGAACACGGTTACCACCCTCGGACTATTATCATTAAACTTGAAAGGATGAATTACCTGGAAATGTCAACAATTCATCTCAAAATTCATTCGTTTGACATACGTGATTTTACAAAATGATTTGTCATACAAAAATGTCAGAACACTACGGTCCAGTTTTCTAGTGTGAGATTAAAGTTAAACCCGAGTTAACTTATCAAATTTGGGTAGTTAACTCATGATTAACTGAATAGATGCTTTTGATGTTTTATCCACCGAGTTTTATAAGTCATTCCGCATGCATCCTCCACCGAAAAACTACTTCTTCAGTTAACTGTGGGTTGATTTACTTCTAGAAATAGCTAACTCTGGTTTAACCACTGAAAAACTGGCCCTAAGAAAGTTAGAGAATTCTGAAAAGAATCTTTTATTTATAAACATGACAAAATATTTCAAAATTTTTATTAATTTCTTTTACTGCCAAAAGAATGAATTTTTCCATTATTCTGTCATTTTTTTGACAGTTAAATGCCAGAATAATGCCAATTTGTCAGTCGTGTAAATGCAGATTTAGTCGTAAAAGGGAAACTAACAAATCTGTCAACGTTAAAAGTCACTGCCATCATTTTGTAGAAACTGACAGTTTGAAAATTGTGAAGCGAATTATAATTATTTGGCTAATATATAATTATTTGGTAAAGAGGGGGTGTATTAAACAAACACACCTTTTGAAAATGTTTGCGGTCAATCAAAATTCAAAAAACAGATAGCAAGATGCTGTCTGGCATAAATATAATTCGCTTCACAATTTTCAAACTGTCAATTTCTACAAAATGATGGCAGTGACTTTTAACGTTGACAGATTTGTTAGTTTCCCTTTTACGACTAAATCTGCATTTACACGACTGACAAATTGGCATTATTCTGGCATTTAACTGTCAAAAAAATGACAGAATAATGGAAAAATTCATTCTTTTGGCAGTATAATGACAAAAAAATGCCAATTTGTCAGTCGTGTAAATCCAGCATAAGTTTTTAAGAGTATATTTTTTACTGTAGGAAAATTTTAATTCTAGTGGCAATCGTGCAACTGAATTCTTTTTAGTATAGCCTGCATTCGCTTTTTTTGTTTGCTTCTTTCCTAAAACAAAAAAGAAGTTAAATGGAATTTACACACAAATCTTATTTTGCCTGGCAATTGAATGCGCAAATAAATTACTATAGTGAGTGTTGAGTGACTAAAGGTCGGTGAATTCGTTTGAAAATATACTTTCAAAAATAAATTTAAAACATGATATTTGATACATGATACATAGTAATCAACGGAGATCATTTAAGCAAGGGATGAAATTTGTGTTTCTTTTAAAACACTGCAATTTTATTTATTTTTTTTACTTACAATACCTCTGTTTCACAATACCTCTGTTCTACTTATTTTACTACAAACTTCTGTCAAAGTTAATATACAAAATAAAAATGTACTGAATCCGGCAAAAGTTAACAGTTCTTTGAAGTACACAAACATACCTGATATTTTAAAATGCCTGTTTGGTAAATAAAACTTTCACCAAGTTTACAAAACCGGTTTTTTCTATGGACTATGGACATGCAAATTGTGAAAATTACCTATTATTTCAGATTTTAAAAGAAAATGAATAACAAAACCAAAACTTGCGTTTGTCATAGTGGCTCACTATTCAACTTAGACTTATGTACGATAACTTACGCGCCCTATAGACTGCAGGGCATTATCATACTAATATTGAAGAATTTAAATGAAACAACAATACCAAATTTTGTTTCACTGGTATAATACCTATAAAATTTACCTGACTGGATTAGTCTCAGTTCGAAGCTTTACAGTAATAACAATTTATTGAATTTCTCAAAAAAAGTGATTTTTTACGAAATAGTATTGCTAAAGTTTAAGGATATCACAGGCCAGCTATTACAATTGGAATTGCGAACAACGGAATTTTTAAAAACTGATTTTAGTTAAGATCTATTATTAAGCTAATTAATGTAAGAGCTCGTCGGTGGCGTAATGGTAAGTCCGTAAGACTGTCATGCTGGAGGTCTGGGTTCGATTCCCAGACCCGCCCATCAAAATAAATATAGGATACTGCCTCTTGCGAGGAAGTTACAAATCCTCCAATAGTATCTATTTTCATGAATAAGTGACTGATACCTTAGCTGTTCGGATTCGACAAAAAATTGTAGGTTTACATTCCTGAAACAAACAAAACGCGCATAGGAATGGTTGAGAGTTGAAAGTCACTAGACCCTCGCTCTCCACGAGCTTTCGCGCCACCAAATTTATTAATTTAATGCAAGTAATTTAAAAGAAAAAAAATTATTCATTAATCAAACATTTGGGCTTAGTTAGTTTGGGCTTAGGCTTGAACGGATAGATACCTAATAATAGGTACTTGCTTTATGCATATGCATATCAACTTATTGAGCAAAATTAGAATTTTTAACTTAAAAATTGCATATTCCCACATATATAAGAGCCTTGGATTGTCCAGTCACTAAAGGTGCTATGAAATTAGCTGTCACAGTCTGTTGTTTGAGGTCACAGTAAGTAAATGTAGCATCCAACTCGAACCTGGCATTCGAACTTTGCGCACTGAAGAATGTGAATAAATTGTATTTCCTTCACAAATTACAGAAATATGCACGCAAAAAGGAGAAACGCTAGCGTAGTCTCGTCTCTGGTCATTGGTTTGTGGTTATAACCACCTCGAGATCAATGGGAGAATTCAAAGTTAGGAATGAAAAGTATCCTGTCTCGGGCTCATGTCGTTCTTGAGCAATAAAAAAAAGAATGTTTTTACATATTTCGATAGCTGTTTTCTTTTTTGGATTGCTTTGTGTATGGTTAACGAATGTGAAATGAAAATGAAAGATGCGTGTTCCTCTATAAGGACAAAGAAAAAAATGATTCTCATTTTATTTATGTGCTTTACAAAAACAGATAATTTTTTTCAAATGAGAGCAGAAGTCAAATAATATTTATAAAAATCACTACATTCTGTAGGGTTTGGATTTTGATTTGCCAAGTATCTCCAAGCCGTTGTATTATTTCGCAAATAGATCATTTCGACATTTAGTTGCTTTGATCACAGATAAGCCACACGAAGATGAGAATCCCCGGCAGCCATTTTAATTTGCCTACAAGCTTGAACTGGCAGTTGTCAGATAAAAAATGAGAATGTGTGTAAAAAAACCTCACACATAGACACTAGGGATCTTCACACACCTGGTTAAATTGTTGTTGCAATTCAGATCTATTCATCGACGCGGGGTGAAATTACAAATACAACAATGTAAACAAGTGGGTATTGGAGGGTACGTACGAAACATTCTCATCTTCATATGGCTAATCTGTGGCTTTGATCGTTTGATGATTCTTTAGCATTCTCTTTTAGATTTACATTTTGTTTCTGAGCCATTGTTTAGCTTAATTCATTAATAATTATGTTTTTTTTAGAAGTGTTTATGACATGTTATGTACATGTGTTGTATATTTTCTTTAGAAATATAAATAAAATTATGCAAATCTTTTTTTTCGTTCATGCTATTTCGGTAAGTATAGAGCATTTTCAAATTTTCATTACATGCCTTAAAATTTCGCGCTACTAAATGAAAATTGCGAAATAAAGAATGCGAAATGGTGATTTGTCAAAACATTAAAAAAAACAAAACGTAGTTTGCAAAACGTATATTGCGAAATAAAAAAATGCTAACTATAAACAAATGCGAAACAAAAAACGGCGAAGTGAACCCCCGCAAAACGTTAGTTTGCCAAACAATTTTGGCGAAATATACCATACACATTGTATGGAGATTACAAAGTTTTTGGTTTTGTTGTGTACAGGGTACTTTGGTTGGAATAGCAATAAGCTTGCAAAACGGGCCTTAAGAGTTTCCTTCGTCTAGATTTTGCCTATACTGAAAACTTTCCAGGGCTTTGATTAAATTTGGCAAAAACTTGCTATTTTTCTAGGTGGCTGTGCAGGGTTGGACAACTCTGGTTAAACTTTCAGAACTGAAAGACTGGACGTAAATCACCTGACATTAAAGTTTAAGCTCCAGAAATTCGATTTTTACTTGCTCAAGTACCTACTGGTTTTGTGTATTTTTTTGGCAAAATACACGTGTTATGACAAAATGGTCTTATTTTTGGGTTATTCGTTAGACCGATTTTGCTATAATTTTGCAATCTGGTGCTACTCAAAGAAATATTGCAATTACAAATTTTGACAAAAAATTAAAGCTGAAAAAAAAATCAAACAATCGTAAGAACGTGCCATTAAGTTGTGCATACTTTTTTAAATTCCATTAATAGATATCTTTTTGTACATTTTTGAACACCATCTAACTTTCTTTGACCACCACAAAATATAAGAATTTTCTGAGGATGTCCAGTATATTGAAAACAGGTAACAGGTAACGTAGATATACCACAAACAAGGTAAGTACCTATCGAAATCTCCATCTACACCGATCCAAAGCGGTTGAAGTACAACAGACCTACCATGAAATCACTTTGATTTTAGTGCTCAACACTCACCATATTATACGTTGTTAATTTGATAAGAGATAATCATATCTCAAGAATAAGGGCACAGTTCACAGAGTCTGCCTGACAAGAAAAAGAGGATGAAATAAAATGTACATACGTCGTATATGATAGTTTTGAACACCATCCTGCACTTCCTTTAAAAAACAAATACTTGGATCTACCATGATATTCATCAGCATTTTACTCAATTCTTGCCTATACATCCAACTCTAACACATAACATCACACTATTTAATTGCTAAATTCACCTTTCGACAACCCATCCAAGCCCTGTAATTATATTGATTACAAAAGGCTAACAAACAACGGAAAATAATTGGTTAGCTCTTCCTTCTTAAATCGAAATTTTTTGATTCTGTTCTTTAATTTGAGCGATAGTAACTAATTGCCATACTTGTGTACAGCAAAAAAAAATCGTACAATAAAACTTCTCTGAACATAAACTTTATATAATGTTCGTGTGACCATAAGTATATAGACCTTTAATTCTTGTTGTATAAAAAAAAAATAAAGTTGTATACATACTTTCGTTCTTGCATCCGCGAGGCTAGAATATTTTACTGATTGAAATTTACAATTTTTTTAGCTTGTAGTAGTTTTACATAAGCTTTACTTAAATAAAAAAAAAATAAAATGTTGTTCTTTGGTAAAGTGCAAAACTCGGAACATCTGGACCGATTTGGCATACTTGTTCTTTTTGTTAAAAGGTTTGTTACAGTCCAAATAAGGTTCTTGCGGAAAGAAGAATTTGAAAAGTTGCCTGAAAAGTTGGAAAATTCTGGAAAAACTGATTTTTGCCATAGGAGTTTCGTATGAACTCGCTACCATAACTCACGATTCGAACGATAGATTTGCATAATTCCCTTTGTTTCGCATCCAATTGCACTATCTTGAAATTGGTTTTAGTAAAAGCCGCCCACTGCCATGACCATTTTTATTATATTTGAGTTTCCTCCTCTTATTTATCAACCATAGAAAGCTGTAATTAAGCTCTCTTGAACCTCAAGCAAAATTATTTTATTTTCTTGGAAAACCGCCCTCTGCCTTGTCATCTTTCCTAACAATTCAGTGATTTTTTTTGAAAATTCGCCTACTATGCGCACTTTTCTTATTCATATAATATAATGGGTGATTTTTTAAGAGGTTTAGAACTTTTTTTAAAAAAAAAACACAAAAAATTCGAAAAAATGAATGAAATATTTATTTGAATCGATAGTTTGAACCTTGCAATTTAATGTTTAAAGATAATTTCATGCAAATGTTGACCGCGGCTGCGTCTCAGGTAGCCCATCCGCTGAGTCCAATTTTGGCATACTCTTTCACACATATCGGCCGGTATCTCACGAATGAATGCATGGATGTTGGCTTCCAGTGCGTCAATCGAAGTGGGCTTGTCCCTATAGACATTAGCCTTGACATACCCCCACAAAAAATAATCTAATGGTGTCAAATCGCACGATCTAGGCGGCCAATTGACCGGCCCGAAACGTGAAATTAACTGTTCACCAAACTCGCCTTGCAATTGCGCCATTGTTTCGCGTGCTGTGTGGCATGTGGCACCGTCTTGTTGAAACCACATATCATGCAAGTCAAGAACTTCCATTTCGGGCAAAAAAAAATTTGTTATCATCGCTCGGTAGCGTTCACCATTGACAGTAACGCTGCGATTCGCATCATCTTTGAAGAAATAGGCCCAATAATGCCGCCGGCCCATAAACCGCACCAAACAGTGGCTTTTTTGGGATGCATTGGTAGCTGTTGCAATGCTTCTGGCTGATCTTCACCCCAAATGCGGCAATTTTGCTTATTTACGTACCCATTCAACCAAAAATGAGCCTCATCGCTGAACACAAGCAGCGCGCGATGAACATTTCGAACCGAGCACGAATTCTGATAGTAAAATTCAATAATTTGCAAGCGTTGTTCATTTGTAAGACGATCCATGGTTAAATTGCAAACCAAACTGAAGCTGTTTGACAGTGACACAAGGTACTAAACACACGTCAGCTGTCAAAACCAGTGTTGCCAAAACCAAACCAGCTAAAAAATCACCCGTTACAAGTGTGAAATTTTGTAATTGAAATGTGTTGCACATTAAATGTACAAATTTGTTCGAAATCAGCCAATTTTTTCATACTTTACTTAAACTTACTTTTTTCTCTATTTAACATTTCTAGGAATATAAAATTTAGTAATTAAGTTTTGTTCAACCTGAACCACCCTCTTATAGTTTAATTTTCTCCATATTCATCAACTCTATAGAAAGCTGAAAATGTGTAACAATGATATCTGTAGCCTAAGGCATTTTTTAGAAAATCCGTCGTCTTTTGCCACGCCCAGTGATATTTTATTTTGGAATTTACAATATGATACAATACAAATTGATGGAGTGGTTTAAAAGTGGTTTTTAAGAAAAACTTTGACTACCCCAATTTAAAGCATTAATTAATGTGGAATTTGCAAAAAATTTTTTTTTTTTGAAAAATATATTATAATTATGCAATATTATTTTAACTTTTTAGAAGCTTCTGTATACCAAAATTAATTTAAATCGGTTAGTTAACTGTTTTCGAGAAAAGCGAAAATCAAAAAATGGAAAATGGAGTAAACATTTTTCGAGAAAAAAATATTAAAAAGGTAGGTCAAGTGTACACCCGTTTTTCTTTAACGGCTAAAAAACTAAAAATACTATAAACTATAAAAACTTTGTATGGCAAGAACCGTTATTTGTGATCCTACAAAAATAAAAAAGACGTGTGGGGGAAATGTCAAAAAAATACTTTAGTAGTTTTTTGAAAATCCACCAATTTATTAGGCTGTAGCCTAACACTTACCTATGTAGCTATATATCGCAAGTAAAAATATAATTTTTTTGTTTACACGTATACCGAAACTCGCATTGATTTTCATTTGTACTCCTGTTGGAATACAAACTACCTTTTAACGCCCTTTAGTTTTAGTCCAGTGTTTAGTGTTTAGGCTATCTCACTTGGACTCATCAGTTGACTATTGAGGGCCTTGTCAATACGCAATTTCAACTGATGAATCCAAGTGAGATCGCCGAGACGAAACGCTAATTTTTGTGGACTAACGGCCGTTATAAACACACCTAAATATAATTTGAATTATAAAAGATCATCTTATGTTGTATGTACCTAATCAGAATTTGTCATTAAACACGATAACTAGTTAAAATTTGGCAGTTGTTTTGGCATTACTTGTCAGTGGGGTAAATTAAAGATAAAATTTAAGAATTTACTAAAAAACTATTTGTCCATGCAAAGCTGTGTTCAATTTTCCCTTTGCTTTATCTACGACTCAATGCGTAAGATTTACTTGTTCAACAAGTCGAGACAAATTAATTTTGTTTAACAAATTGTTAAAAATTGTTCAATTTGTAGTATAGTTACACAAGCAATCCATTGACCAAATGACTTGTTAATATATGTTTTATGCCCCGTAAACAGAAGAGGATTAAGCCGATTTATGGGTAGGCTTAAAATGAATTAAGTGATATACAGGGTGTCCCTTAAGTCAACGTCAAGCAGGTACTGGGTCATAGGGTAGCTTGTACCTGTACTGGGAAAAATAATTAATAAAATCTATCTCGCTTGGTTAAGTAATTATTGCTTCGTGCAATATCAAATGTAAATATTCAGATTTTGTAGAAAAAAAGTGTATTTTATATTTACTAAAGAACTAATGTTTTTAGAACAGTTTTATAGCTTTATTTAATGAACATTTTAATCTAATTTTTACTTTAATTTTGACTCTATTTTTATATGTTTTTCTACAAAATTCTTTTAAGTTTTTCTTTCTTATGAAAAAATGAACTACAATCTTCTCTCGTCAAATACAGATAGAAAAATGTTCTCGATCAAAAAACGATTTTATTTAAAATGCCTGGCTTTGTAAGCACTTCAGCCCAGGCTGAATTATGGGTGCGTTCAGCTTCTCAAATCTCGACGTTAGTAGTGGCATCGTTGCCAACAGTAATAATAGCAAAAAAAATAATGAAAATCGATAACCTAGGCCGCATTTTTAGGTACTGTGGTCACAATTTTCCAAATATTGCGGTGTTTTTATTTTTTACGTAATCCTCAATAACCATGCTATTTATTCCAATCAAAAATTCGTAAGAAAAATAAAGTTCGACTGAGTCATGGTTCAAAAAAATTTTGTAACCTAACTTTGACACTTAAAATCTTAAAAAAAATGTACTACTCTACCCTCGGCAAGTTGTTTTCATCAAGATTTCAAAATGGTACAACACTTGCTACTTATTCCCTCATAAGAATTATTATTGATTTTTTATTTCCAAAAAAGACCTCAATTCAGTACAGTCACTTTTACGTATTATTCACGTAAAAATGATTGTGGTGAATTTTTTTTGTACTCAAACATCGGTTTTACCGATATGTATGATAAACAAGGACACTTATAATAAAACACTGTTTGCCGTACATTAGAGGGAGACAGATCTACATTACATATGGTACGCTACGTTCCTACGCAGCTTCTCTTTTTCTTGAGCTTTTGTTTTACCGTTATCGTAATCGTTTTTTTTTTCGATAACCTTGGACTCGATTAGTGTAGTGAAAATTGTGTAAGTTATTTTCTAATAATAGATACTAAAAACTTTCGCGAAATGCCGTATTTGTACACCGCTCAAGAATATGCGAACATGGATATTATCTATGATGAATGCCGTCGTAATGCCTCTGCCGCCGCCAGATTGTATGGCGAAAGCTACCCAAATGTGGAGCGTCACCCAGACCACCGTGTGTTCATCTATGCACACCTTTCATACTCGCAAGGACGATTGCCTACTACTCGTACGGCCGGCACCGTCACCGGGAGACCTCGAGAACACAACGAAGAAATAGTTTTAAATGAAATTGAAAGTGATCCCAGAGCTTCAGAACGTGCGATTGAAAGATCCACTGGAATACCAAAAAGCATTGCTCATTGAATTTTAAAACAAAATAATCACCACCTGTACTACCTGCGGCTACCTCAGGACTACGGTCCCAGAGTCGATTTTTGCAGAACAATGTTGGCGAAAAATAGTGAAGATCCTCAATTTCTCAACCACATTTTATGGACTGACGAATCAACGTTTAAAAAAGACGGTTGTTTGAATTTACACAATTTACATGAGTGGTACCAAGAAAATCCGCATTTAATTCGTGAAGACCTCTCAATATCAATTTGAAGTAAATATGTGGACCGGAATTTTAAATGGACAAATAACGGGGGATTTTTTAGCTGGTTTGGTTTTGGCAACACTGGTTTTGACAGCTGACGTGTGTTTAGTACCTTGTGTCACTGTCAAACAGCTTCAGTTTGGTTTGCAATTTAACCATGGATCGTCTTACAAATGAACAACGCTTGCAAATTATTGAATTTTACTATCAAAATTCGTGCTCGGTTCGAAATGTTCATTGCGCGCTGCTTGTGTTCAGCGATGAGGCTCATTTTTGGTTGAATGGGTACGTAAATAAGCAAAATTGCCGCATTTGGAGTGAAGATCAGCCAGAAGCATTGCAACAGCTACCAATGCATCCCGAAAAAGCCACTGTTTGGTGCGGTTTATGGGCCGGCGGCATTATTGGGCCTATTTCTTCAAAGATGATGCGAATCGCAGCGTTACTGTCAATGGTGAACGCTACCGAGCGATGATAACAAACTTTTTTTTGCCCGAAATGGAAGTTCTTGACTTGCATGATATGTGGTTTCAACAAGACGGTGCCACATGCCACACAGCACGCGAAACAATGGCGCAATTGCGAGGCGAGTTTGGTGAACAGTTAATTTCACGTTTCGGGCCGGTCAATTGGCCGCCTAGATCGTGCGATTTGACACCATTAGATTATTTTTTGTGGGGGTATGTCAAGGCTAATGTCTATAGGGACAAGCCCGCTTCGATTGACGCACTGGAAGCCAACATCCGTGCATTCATTCGTGAGATACCGGCCGATATGTGTGAAAGAGTATGCCAAAATTGGACTCAGCGGATGGGCTACCTGAGACGCAGCCGCGGTCAACATTTGCATGAAATTATCTTTAAACATTAAATTGCAAGGTTCAAACTATCGATTCAAATAAATATTTTATTCATTTTTTCGAATTTTTTGTGTTTTTTTTTTAAAAAAAGTTCTAAACCTCTTAAAAAATCACCCATTAATTGGACCATTTGTGCTGCCAGAAAATTTAAATGGCGACAGCTACCTGCATTTTTTACAAATTAATTTGCCGACTTTATTAGAAGATCTACCACTCAACATCTACCGAGACATGTTGTTTTAACAAGATGGTTGCCCAGCGCATTATGCTCATCGTGTTGCTCATCGTGATACGGAGTATCCCGATAGGTGGATTGGGCGCCTTGGATCCATTTTGTGGCCCCTCGTTCTCCGGATCTAAACACTCTCGATTTCTTTTACTGGGGCTGTATAAGAGAAAAAGTGTACTTCAAACCAATTGAAAATAGACAAGAACTACGCCAAAAAAATTATTTTAAAGCAGGAGAAGAAATAAAATCAAGGAGATTCGGGCGCCTTATGAATAGATAAAATAAATGTATTAAAATATTTTCTTTTGATTCATTAAGATTAAAGTTTCCGGAATACATCAATAGGGTAAATTTCCAATTTTTTAGCCAGAATTTTAAATGCTCCAAAACGTTTTAAATGTTGATAATATTTTTTACGGTGGAATAAGTAGCAAGTGTTGTACCATTTTGAAATCTTGATGAAATGGGCCAACTTTTAAAACAACTTGCCAAGAGTAGAGTAGTAAATTTTTTTTAAGATATGAAGTTCTAAAGTTAGGTTACAAAATTTGTTTGAACCATGACTCAGTCGAACTTTATTTTTCTTACGAAACTGACAATATTAGTTTTTGAATTTTGGATTGGAATTAATAGCATGGTTATTAAGGATTACGTAAAAAATAAAAACACCGCAATATTTGGAAAATTGTGACCACAGTACCTACAAATCTGGCCTAGGGTATAGATTTTCATTATTTTTTTACAAATTGCTATTATTACTTAACCAAGCGAGATAGAATTTTTTTATAATTTTTCCCAGTACAGGTACAAGCTACCCTATTACCCAGTATCCGCTTGACGTTGACTTACGGGACACCCTGTAGAATGCAGTACATCACAACGTGAATAGATCTTTAAATTCGTATTCTTACCTAAAATATTGTACAATATTTTCTAGATGAACCGTAGAATGATTCTTAATTCAAAAATTCTAGATAATAGGTGAGAATAGTCTGAAATGGAAGAATCATCCTTATCACGAATTCTATCGTAATCATAAGCTTTCTGGATACCGGAAAAACCCTATTAACGAATCCGTTGCTTATGGTTATTTGTATGAAATTTTTCACTACGATGGATTCTGTGATAGTTTTTTTTTTTGAAATTCGTAATAAGTTTCCGATTACGATGGATTTCCTGATAGGTCTGAATAAAACCAGGTTGGAGCAAAATTATTAACGTTTAACAACTGATTCCATACCGGCTTATATGTAGCTTAGCGCACAGAAAATGTTCGAGTCTTAACTTTAAAAACTGTTAAATCCGAAGGCAACAGGACGAAAAAACGGACAAATACAAAGCCCAAAGTGAATTGGACGAAAAATTGAGGTCTAGACGATTTCATACAAATACTAAATTAATTTATGAATAAGCCTCGGCATACTATATCAAATCCTTTATTTTTCAGTTTTGAATAAAAAAGACTATTCACGGCAAACAGCAAAAATCACAAAAGGAAATGTGAAAATATCTAATTAATTTGTTAAAATCTAAAACATCTGCTTAACTCACTGTCATCTTTTTTCTCTCCAACACGTCTCAATTTCTCAATTCTCAAAACAATTTTCGTGGTCGTTTCGTTTTATAAGATTTGGCATGATCGACAGTATTATTTAATTTTAAAAATCCCAAATTCTAGAATCCCCCAAATCCTAAATAACTCGAGATTAAGAGGTATGTTTGTTCCTGCTCACTTAAAATAAATAAAGAAAAATTTTAATAATTTGTTTTGAAATTTAATTTTCTTGTAGCAAAAACTTGCTTTCATTGAAAGTATGTTTTATTTATTATAGTCCACTGAAACATTTTCTATTCTTTTCGTTCTTCTTCATTCTTATGTTCGGTTTCACAAATATAAAATAGGCTTTTAAATTATTAAATGACGTATTTTGTATGGAACAAACGTCATTTTAAGATTTAAAATCCTGTTAAATAGTTAAAAGGGCTTTATGAAATCGGCCATTAAACATTATTTAGTTTTTCTTTAAACAACTTTGAACGTTCAGTTTTAGGCGCCAGTTATAGCTTTCATTGAAACTCATCATTGAAAATTTAAATTTAATTTTCTTAAAAAGAAAAATCTATGGTTATTTTGATGCCATTATGAAGGTGGTGACTTAATTTTTAATTCTTGTCGAAAAAAAATTGGTTTTGGCCCAACCCTCCACATAAAATGACTTTTATTATTTCAATGAATGAACTACCTTATCAATGATCATTGAAAAATTAAACGTCGTAGTTTTGGCCCAAATCAATTTTTTTTTTCACAAAAATTATAATTTAAGCCATCATTATTTTTCATTTATTATTATTTTCGTTTAATGTGGAACCCTTCTTTTAAACGTTGACCGATTTTTCATTTCTTACAGATATTAAATAAACATAATATTTTTATCAAATGTCAGCCTCCCTGGGCACGATATCATTTTCCTTCTTCCTGGACACCTGTTTAAATGCGTACCAAAGCAAAATCTCAAATCCTTAGCCCAGTCCCACTACGGACTCGAGTTTGTTGTTTTTCTAATGAAATAAACAAACAAAATCATTACTATTTCTTGTTCTATTAGAGAGTAAATAAACATTTTGAATTTTGTTTGAGTTTATAGGTTTGTTCGCTTAGCCCTGAAGTCACCCTGAGTGGCCCCAGAGCGTTTTTTTTTTTTAAACCTAAACTGAACAAATTTTGTGTTTTTTGAGACCGCCTTGAACTCGACCTTAAATAAAACTATGTACAGTCACTCACTTTAATATGAAAGGCCGAAAAAAGCAGCATCCCTTGGCATAAAGAGGACATTTATTAACAAAACTTCGAAAACCTAACTGAAAGGAGTCAAACTCGTATTCGTACACCCAAAGTTTGCTTGGATTTAAACCAAAAACTAACACAATCTCAATATTTTGTTGCATATTCTATACTTTACATATATCCCATAGTCTAGTCTATTTAGCCGAAATTTTTGAAAACTTCTTAGTTTTTTCTATTGCAATTTTAACAAATTTTTTCCAAAACTTCTTTTTCAACACTCTTGCATTTCTAATGGTTTCTCTTCTAAGTCGTTGGTGTAAATGGCCCTAATATATTCTCTTTAGGATTAATTGCATTTTAGCTTCTGTACGAATATGAGTTTGAGTGACTGTAGTTTTTTTTGCTGTGACGAGTTGAGGTAAGAAATAAACTGCCAAAGTTACATTAGTTGTGAACCATTTGATTTGTTCTGGATTCACGTGCAGCAGTTAATTGTGTATTTTTGGAATAAAAATTAAAAAAAAACACATTTAATTTAATGATAATAAATAGAAATAGGAAATAGAAGCTTTAGAAGTTTTTTTTATTAATTTTTAAAACCTTATAATTCAAAACCAATTTTAAGTTTTTTTTAATTATATCAGAGCACAGAACTTTTTAGTTTTTGCTTTAAGAAAACCGGGGTCAACCCTGGGTAAAGTTCAACTTATAATGGCTTCAGGTAATCTACCTTTAAGAAAACAATTTCGATTTTTTAAATTAATAATAACTGGTATCAAGAGAAATATTGATTATAAATTAATATAAAATGTTAACTACCTACATGTTCTCTTCTTCGAAACTTACCAAAGGAAAGTAAATATAAAATTATTGTTTGTCCAATATATAAATTGCTTTTATGTCCTTAGAAAGCCGAAAACCGCTATTCCAATATTTTCTCTGCTTCATTTATACACAATCTTTGTCAACAAAATCTGGGTTGATTTTTTACAAAAAGATATAGAAAATATTCAATATCATTTTTTGTATGTGTTACATTCCAAAGAAGAATGCACTTTTTTGGAACTATTAAATGCACTCAGATACACACATACACTGAAAAGAAACTCCGACAATAACACTGGTTGAAGATGAAATAAAAGGAAGAAAAACACTCGATTTTCACCACCTTTTCCGCGACATTTTTTTTTTTTTTTTTTTAGTGTAGGTAGTTTATGTTTGCTTACATATGGTATATCAAAAAAAAATATGTTTTTGGATTTAATGGTATATTTAAATATTTCCTTTCACAATGTTTGCTTTGCAATTAAATAGGTATTTTTTTACCCAAAATATATATCTTTAACCTAGAATTACATATTCTTCTTTAAAAAAAAAGGGAAAAAGGAACTCCCCACACACGAACAAAAAAACAAGCCCCACAACTTTACACGAAGAAGCCCAACAACAACAGCGTAGACATAATCAACAAAAAAAGATTTAAAACCATGGTGAAAATTCCAATGTGCAAAAGTTGAATTAAGAGAGATGATGGCCAATTACGATCATGATGATGATGATCATGATGAAGATGAAAATATTTTTCACATTTTCACATTTTTAAATTCATATTTTGTGCACTCAAAGCCTTTAAAATACACTTTAAAGATTCTTTGTTGTTAATTAATGATATTATCTTAAGTATTTTATTGAAAGAATGTAAGAATTTGTAGGTTTAATTTGTATCTTTTTCTCTACCCTTCACTTAATTTTCTTTTTTATAGGGAACGCGGTGTTGCAAGACAAGATCGATTCCCGTGAATTGCTTTGTATGTAACTCGCACTTAATACCAAAGCAAACTGAAACGATCAGTCCCATTTCAAAAGAGATTCACTGAGTTTCTTATGGTAACTTAGATTAGAACAGGTTGTTGTTCAGTTCCAGTTCAATCAGTGTATGTGTATGTGTGGTAAATGAAGCCGCAAACGTGGAATAAAATGGAAATAATAGGGCAGGTATTTACTACATGGTATGGCGAATGGTACTGGTAAATCTTACTACAAGAAACCGAGCAAAGAGAGCAACTTAATGATATTTAGAAGACTGGCGGTAAGAAGAGAAACTGAAGTGTTTTAAAAGAATCCCAAAGTAAAACGTCAAAATAAATATACCCACCTTAATATTTATGTTCCACATCATACTAGATTTTCAAAAAATGTAGTAGATTCAATTTTTAAATACAGGTACCTACTTCCCAAAATGTTACCATAGTTAATAGGCAAATAAATACAGATGCTGCTATTGTGACATTTTAAAGGTATTTTTATTTCAAATACTTATTTATTAGTTTCCAAATTCAAATGTTGAGTTTATTATATTACATTCTAGAATGGTTCATATTATACCACAAGTAACTGCTTTTGACTTGTTTTTTTGTTAACATTTTCAATGGGGCATATTCATAATTCTGTTGTAAACCTGAGACTAACTGAACTGGAATCTAAAAGTTAAGACCCCGCTTAGAAATGTCCGCTATTTATAAGGAATTTGGAAGCTCTACTTAGTTATGAACAGGTCTAAGTTGACCCCCCCTAGAGAATCTCGATGGGCTGAAAAGCACAAAAGCATCGTAATTTTCAAAGAGCATTCATTACATGCTTTGTCTTAACAGCAAAATATTCAGCTTACCTTGAACCAGTTGTGAATATTCTGCAATCAAAAAAGTTAGACTTCCTTGGTTGCACGAATCATATTCACAAAATTATAAATCTCACAACAAAAAATAACCGAACCAATACTCAGGAGACAGGAGCTGAAGAACTTATGGTTAATTCGAAATTGTTTGCAGAAGAAATTTATGTAAGACTTCAAAGCCCAAGAACAGTGAACCGTCAAAAAAATTGCTCAAATCACACTTCATCAACAACAGTCTATTTTTTTAAGAGATCTCTCTTGATTCCCTACTAAGCACTTGATTGTAGCACTTGAACGTAGATTCCCAGATGAAAAGCTACCAGCATAATAATATTCTCTGTTTGTTTTGCATCCAGCAAATTTGTTGAAAATGAACATAAATTAATTCAAAGAAAAATAAAAAAAAAATGTTTGCTTGTTCTACGCTCTACAAAGTTTATAAGAGAAGATGAATTGTGGTAGAATCTTTGGAAAAACAAAAGAATGTCCGCCGATGATCTTCAAAAACTTGAATTATGCGATGTTCTACAAGAAGCAGAAGTTCTTTCCCAACAGCAAAACTTCCATACTTCACCGTTATCGGATATCCAATAACGCTTTTGGTTTTTAAAATATTTAAATTTTCATCGAAAATGAGTTTGCCGTATACGCCATCAAAATCATAAGATGCTTATTTTCTTCATACACGTACGTCAAAACATATGCACATACGGCACTTCAATATTAAATTCGTAAAATAATTATTCAATCAACTAATTTTCTCATACTTCATATTTTTAAGTAGCTTAAATAGTGCCAAAGTACTATATTTGTTATTTTTGTCTTTTCCAGGTATCTTAAACTCAGCAATTTCATTAGCTGTAGGTTTTTTTGTTTGGCTTTAAAAGGATAAGATAAATGCATTATTAAATTCCTTGAGGTCTATATTTTCTTTGACCGGGACATTTGTATATTCTCTCTCCAAATATTTTCGGTCTGAACTTGCTTTACAATAAATGCGAGCCTACATTTTCATTCATACAGCAAACCTTGCATGCACTTACGGCAAATGAAGAAACAAATTAATATTCTGGTGATTATGGCGTACGTGTATACGATCTTTAAACATTTATATGCACATACTACAAAACAATCCCAAACATGCGTTTGAAATTATATGGCGTACGTTTAAGACAATAAGATATGCGGTAAAACAATCCTTTAAAAAAAATATTCTTAAATTGTATGGAAAATTTTACGTATATGCCAAAAATTGGCGTTTACGTCAAAACAGTGATTGAAATTGATGATTTTGATGGTTCAATTCTGAAGCCAGAGCTGCAGTACTGCAATACAAACTAAACTCCAGTGATAAGAAAAGAAAAAAAACTAGAATAATATTTAAAGAAAATAATTTGTTTAAATTATTTTTAAATAATGAATTCAATGTGCAGATATAAATTAAATCGATAAAACATTGTAGGTAGATATACCTAGATACTAATGGCTGGCTATAGTTATAAAATCCTTTTTTTCTTTTTTAATTTTGTTTATATTTATATGCACGTGTTTTCTTTGAAGAATTGAAATTGTAAAAAAAGAAATAATTTAATAGAGCCGCGTGTATACTTTGTTTGAAATAAAATCAGTTTTTGTTTATCCGAATTTAAATACACGCATTCCTTGTGGCAGCCAGTTTGGTATGTGTCTAAACCGTTGTTCTTGTTCGTCACCAGGTATTGCATTCTGACTTTTCTAGTCGTCAATATCCCTCCGTTTAGAATATAGTTACTCAGTTAAACTCTTAAGAGGATATATAATAGGCGTGTTTTTTTTGCAAGTCCATATGGATTTGTAGAAAAAAACAACATCGGAACTAATAGTTTTACGCGTAAATACAACAACAACTTAAATCCATATGGACCTAGCTAAGTCCAGATAATTATCAGGACTTACGTACTGTAAGTAAGAAGTTCCTAGGTCCCGATGTCGTTTTTTTCGACAAACCATATGGAATTGCAAAAAAACACGCCTAATATCGGGTGCTTGTTTTTATTCGAATGCGTACCTTTCATAGGGGCCGCTGTTTGAAGTTTCGGTCTGAGTTTTCTGCAAATTGGAAAAAAAAAACAAAAAAAGAAGATTTTAGCCGTATTTTATCATCGCCGATGATCCATATAGATCATCTCATGAAAATAAAACAATACGGATCTTGGTGACAAACTCTGTTGTATACCTATCTCTTTTTTCCTTACGTTTATTTATTTTTCATTAATAGGTTTTCTTTTTTTTAACATATACAGTAAACAATTCCTAACCATTTGCAAAGCTGAGAAGCAATAGCAAAAACTAAACTTTTGGTTCATGAAACGTGATCCCGATAGAGAGCAGGATCTCGTGTTGTTGTAATGCATGTATTTTGATAATCTATATGGGTCATTTCTGACTAAAAATTAATAAAACGATTGAATATTAACAATGAAAATACATCTTGATGAAGTAAAATTTTGAACAAAAAAAGTTTGAAACCAATTTTTTTAATTTTTTTTTCAATTTTCTTAGTTTGAAAATTCATTTTTTTTCAAAAACTCCTAACTTAAAACAATTTGATCTATAAAAACAGATTTAGAAAATACATTTCTGGCTTTAAAAAAAGGTTTAAAATGATATGTAAGTTATTGCCGTTGATTTTATTTTATTTCAAGTCGATTTTTTAGAAAATTGCCCCTTTCGGCTAAGCTGGGGGAAATAGGTGGACCTATTTTTTTTTTCTATAATTCTTTTGTTAAATTAAATCAAATAACCTACTATTAAAGTGTATTCGATTTGATTTAAAGGGATCAAATGCTGTGCAATGTTTGTTTCTTAGAAGTTGATATTCACGGATAGAATACACTGAAGTCGTGTACCTACTCGTTTACAGAAGGCAAATTAATACGTTCATGCCTACCTTTATTGCTTACCCCTTCTTTCTTATATCTCTCCTTGCAATTATGGTGGTTTGTTGTCGATGTTTCCAATTATAAGGAGATTTTCATAATCAGTGAACGTTCTTACCTTTTCTATTATTTTTGGAAGAGTTACGCGGGCTTATGTCAATCCTTAATAATTGATTTTTTCTCTCAGCTTTCTATGTATATTTAAAAAAAAAATACTTAAAAGCACGAAATACGCTATTATTATTATATTTACCTTTGTAACGTGATCGCAAAGCAAAAGAACCAGAATTGAACCCTTATTTTATTTTACAAGAGTTGTGCCAAAGTGAATGGCAAGCAAAGCAAGCAACATTTATAAGGTACAATAGATGAATTTTACCCCTAAAATAACGGTAGTTTTTGGTTTGACATCCTAATTTCTTGGGTGTATACATACTTACTTCTGTTTCTCTGACAGTGTGTAATTCAAATTTAGAAACCTAATGGGCTTTTCGATTGGTAATCCGGAAGAACAATTTGATATGTGTGAACGCTTCTGGAACGATTCTGAAAACAAAATCAGAAGCAAATTTCTCTTCTTTTCAGAAGAAGAACTGTCATTCTGACTCCAATCGAAAAGGCCATAACTCTGTGACCATGAACTTGCTTTTTAGACCGATTCTCTCTGGAAAATCATACCTATACTCTGTCCAACAAAAATTGGCAGTGTAGGCAAGATAGGACGTTTGCCTCTCATTCTGGCTACAGTGGATTGCTAAGTCTGTCATTCATTAAAGCTTTCACAGGGTTGTCGTAGTGTAAACGATAACACTCATCATTAGAAGCTTTCTCTTAAAGCTCGAAACTCAAAAGCACCTTAACAGAAACTCAAGGAAAAAAAGCTGAACGAATTAACAAATGGACACGGGTAACTCTGAATGCAGCCAATCGCCATTGGCCACAGCAATTCAGTGCACACCTGCACACTCAGATGTGCCTATATGACATTGGGTCTGTGTCAGTGTCAGATGGTATTGGAAATTCACGGGCGGGCAAACACTTTTAGTGGAGGAGTTATTTCAATTTAATATGGTGCAAAAATATGGCACGCTACTGATTTTGAAAAAGCTTTCCCATAAGACGTGTACTGCCTTATTTTTGTTGGACAGAGTATAGCTATTTATTTCTGGATACAATTTCTTCTAAGATTGATATAAAAATCATTCTTGATTACCTACTAAAATTAATTTTAAATTTATTGTAAAATATAAAAAAATAATAATAATCTCGAAATTAGGATTTCAGATCACAAACATTTATAACAGACGGGATTTTATTGTTCTTCAATGTCTAAAGCACACAAGGCAGGTCCCATTGTTATCTTCATTTTATAAAAAAAAACTTATTTATTTCGATCCCTGATGAACTGGAAGCTACCTTTTTTTTTACACTAACTGCAGAGTTTGAACTCAACCAAAATGTTCAGAATTTTTCAGCCGTACTTTGTTTTAGTACTGTTCGTTTGAGGGCTAGAGAAGGAAATACGAATACATTTATGTAAGACCTTGAGAAACTATCCGCCATATTATTCACTAGATACATCCAGATTAAAATTTAAATTCAGATGTATTTACATTGAATTTGTATGCTTTACATCTGGATTTAAATTTTTAATATGGATGAATCGAATGAATAATATGGCCGTATAAAATACAAAGTTGAGTCCGTTACACTGTTTATTTAACTGTATCAGATATTTTACATAAACCAACAATACTTTTCTGAATTGCGCATGTCCATGTTAAGATTAAAAATAAATTTTATTCCGAAAAAGGATACAGTCTATCTGTTCTGCAAAATTTTCGACAAACACAACTTGTGATCATAAAACGAACAAGTTGCCATGTAAAGTTCACCATTGTTTTCGTTGTTGGTATCCAAGGACCAATCCGCTCCATAGCATATACTTTCGTGCTCGCTATACTCGCCCACCAATTTCATATCACTCCTTCCATCTAATAATTCAACAATACTGAAATTTTTGTACATACAAGCAGCCAAAATCAGATTTCTGTCATACGGATCAGGTTTCAACCTCCAGATACCCCCATGAAGGTTTAAGTCTGAAACTGGTTGCTTCATGGACCGCGTGTCAAAGATTCTCAAGCGCTCATCATAGCTTCCAGTTAAAAGGATGTGTTCGTGCTTTGGATGACTCAGTAGACACGTGACACCAGCAATGTGCGACTTGTTTGTTAATATTTTGTTCGGCCCTCTGGTGTCGAAAGCATGTAAAAACGTATCGTCGCCTCCTGTGAACACCCGATTAGAGTCCCATTTGTCGAACGCACAGATCCACGCCTCAAAACTATGAGCAGACCAGTTGCTTAATTTAGTTAAATTATCTCCGTTATATTGTAACAATGTGATGTCGCCTTTAGAGTCAGAGGAAAGTATTTTTCGACCATCAACCGTCGACGATGAAGTGTTCCAGTCCAAGGACAATGCCAGTAAATTATGAAACTCTGTATTGAGATCAAAAGTAGACATCCGTTCCAATTGGTTATTTTTTAATGTAAAAACTTCAATCTGACCAAGAGCGTTTGCAGCGGCGAGAATAGGAAACTCCAAGTTCTCTTGTTGTAACCACTTCATGTCAAGTATAGCTGCTGTTTCTAATCGATGAAGTTCAACAAATTCATTTGATTGTGCTTTGAATTGAAAAAGATAAATTCGCCCTTTTCGTCGGCATGGCGGCGAAGATGATTCTGAAGTATTTCCCTCGAGTTGATATGTTCCACAAACGAAATTCGTAAGGAAATTTACATTAGGGCACCATTCAATAGAATCGGCTGAGTATTCAGTGTCCAATGTGTGAAGAGTTGTAATTTCCATCTGCAAAAAAATTAAGAACAATGATCTTAGCAACAATACTATACCTACATATAATAATAAGGATAGTATTATTAGGTATATCAGAAGATTTGCGCTTCTATCCCAAAATCGGAAATATCAAATGGATCAAAATGGGATCGCTTAAACTCCTAAAAATCACAAATCATAAATCTTATACATATAGAAATAAAGTAGACGACTGAGCGACACCTAATTGATCTTATATTATTTCAATTCTATAGGTTGTTGAGTTTTGAAGATGTTAGGAAATGGGTTATTGCAATTTCATTGCTGAAAAGAGAATGTAGAATAAGTACAAAATGGTAACAAATCCAGTAGTGTGCCACTAATGTTGGCTTAATCTTTCAAAAGTCGTTGCAATTACTTGCATACGCCACACACATAAAGAACTCTATCTGAATGAACATATTTATGTAAAAAAAAGGGGGGATTCCTTAAAAAATATTGTGATCTTATAGCAACATGAACATAATTATGGATAAAATTTCTTTAGGTAACAAAAAAAAATGGTAGGTATGTACGTGCATATTATATATATATGTATGTATATGCAGTTTTAAAGTACACAAATTCATTATTATGCACCTAAAAACGTTATTAAAAAAAAATCCCACACGTCTTAAAAATATAAATTTAAAAAAAAATTGATTTTGTTTTAATCCGAAAATATTTTTTTTTAAATGTTTAATGTCCATATTATGTACATGTATGTATGTATTATGTACAATTGTACATATTTCACCGCAATGTCAGGTTTGGCTAAAATATCATTTTTTTAAGAATCCTTAACTAGTACTTATACTTATACGAGTAGGTATATCGCAAGTCAAGAGTTAATTATGATTGATGCAAACGAATGTGCTTGTTATACCTAAAGTGGAAACTGTAACATATGGTAAAAAAATGTTCTCACTACAGGACGGACAGAACAAAGAAAGGTTATAGTCCAAGTATCAAATGCGAACTTATAACACCCTTCTGGCGGGCTAAAAGTGTACCAAATTTCTCTAAATTCTAATTTTTGAAATTTCAACCTAAATAATTAAGGCCGGTATTCACCGAACACTCATAACTTAAGAGGCTGATAAACCTATTGACCAAGCAATTGGCGTTTTTCTTTTTTAACTCAGAGCAGAAGTGTGTTTCTTTTTTCCATCGGAGTTAGCTTAGAGCTTGTTCAATTAGCTCACCATAAAATGACCGAGCAAATCGAGCGAAACGCTGAGCGAAGCCGAAATCGTTGGGTACGAAATCCCGCATCACAAAATCCCGTATCACGAAATCCCGCATCTGGAACTTGGACAAAGGACAATTTTTTTTTTTTGAAACAAGGTTCTGGAGGTAGATCTGGACAAAAGTTCTGGAGGTGGGTCTGGAACTTGGACAAAGAACAATTTTTTTTTTTTTTGAAACAAGGTTCTGGAGGTGGATCTGAAATCGGGACAAAAGTTCTGGAGGTGGCTCTGGAACTTGGACAAATTTTTTTGTTTTTGGAAACAACGTTTTTACAATTTAAAAAAAAATTCTAGAGGTGGGTCTGGAACTTGCACAAAGGACAATTTTTTTTTTAGAAATAACTTTTTTTTTTAATTTACAAATTTAAAATAAATTGCTTTTTTGCCAGATATTTTGGTAAGGTTCTATAGGTGGATCTGGAACCGGGACAAAAGTTCTGGAGGTGACTCTGGAACTTGGCCAAAGGACAATTTTTTTGTTTTTGGAAACAACTTTTTTACAATTAAAAAAAAATCAGGAGGTGGGTCTGGAACTTGGACCAAGGGAAATGTTTTTTTTTAAACAAAACAATTTTTCCAAAAGAAAATTCCAGGTTCAGAACCACCATTGTCCAGGTCCACAAATCCAGAAAAATATTATATTCGAAATCACCAACATGCTGCGGGATTTCTTAACGATCCCCAACTTCACGAATAACTAAAAATTAAAAATGGATTCCCTATGAAATGACAGATCAGTGCTCAAGTGTGTTTCATAATTATATGCGCTCATAAGACTTAAGGACTATTCACATGAGAGTGACCAACGACCAACGAATGAACGAATATTCATCCATTTTGACATTTCTTTCACATGGCTTTTTATTCGTCGCGAATGAAGATCACCAAGAAAACAAAACAAAAAGGGATTTTGAGGTTAGCCGCGCGCGAACAATTTGTTCGTTGAAGTGTGGACAGTATGTGAAGCGCGAATAGAGTTTGAAATTTCGTAACAATCAGATTGCAATTCGCGACGACCAATTTGTTTTCTCAAATTTAACTTATTTAAGCAGTTAAAAAGCGGATTTTAGATTTTGATTAGAATTTGTGAAGAATTTATGTTTATAAATTGTTTTAATTCACATTTATTCGTTCATTCGTCGGTCGTTCGTCGTTCTCATGTGAATAGCCCTTTACGAGTGGTCCCGACCACTCTTAAGTGAGGGCTCTCATCAAAAATTTCGAAGTCCACATGTCAATGTTTTTAGATGCAAATTTCAGTGAAAAAACACACCATTGAAATAAATAAAATTAAAATAAGTAAATAAATGGCAGAATGTATACAAAAAAATGCAAACCTGCAATGAAATATAGTGAATGTAAATGCATATCAGCCGTTGTGAAAAGATTTTAAATATTTTCAACAAAAAACACTTCATTTCACAGTTTGGGCATGTCTGGTTGTGAGAGAGCGGCTCTCATTTTCCAGTGAGTATTTTACAGTTTAATTTGTTCGTTCAAAGCAGTAATGGGTAATGGGTTATCATGGCCATTCAAAGTTACGTTCTATTTTTTGAAGAAACATGTACCGCTGATTCTACTAGCAAATATACCACCGTTGTTGTTGTCTTGTCTAGATGTAATGGCAGCTTCTGTTTGCTCTGCCAGTAATGGGCCTGTTCGCTGAAAATGTTGTCGAAAATAGTGAAAAATTTGAACTTCAGAATAAAGGTAACATGTTTGGCTCAATTACACCCAGCATTTGAAAGAAATAATATTTAAAACTAAATGTAAAGAATGTTTCCTTTCGAATGTATAAATTTATTTATATACACGTAAGTATGTACTTCAAGAAAAAGGAAAACAGGATGTGGCCTTGGATCACACCAGACCGACAGCTTAAGAACCAAATCGACCACGACTCAGATCACAGGATGGTGGGAGCCAAGATCAGTCATGAGACAAGAAAGCTCAATCAAAAAATCCACAAGGTATTACAAAAAGAACCTAGCCAAGTTCAAATTGTTAATTACAATAAGGAATTAAAACTCAGATATGGCATTTTAAGGTACCAGTTATAGCTTTCATTGAAAACCATCATTGAAAACTTTAATGACTAATTTTGGTACCTTTAGAAAGTGAAATCAGTAATTATTTTTATGCAAAAATAAAGCTGATGTCTTAAATTATAATTTTTGTGAAAAAAAAAATTGAATGGGGTCCACACTTCGCCATAAAATGACGTTTAATTTTTCAATGATCATTGATAAGGTAGTTCATTCATTGAAATAATAAAAGTCATTTTATGTTGACGGCTGGTCCAAAATGAAATTTTTTTTTCGGCACATATTAATAATTAAGTCACTACCTACATATTGGCATCAAAATAATTACTAATTTTGCCTTTAAAGTGCCTCAAAACCAATCATTAAAATTTTCAATGATAGCTATAACTGGCGCCTAAAGGAAACGAGTGTGAAAAGAACAACACATGAAAAATATGATCAATTCGAAAAGAAACTTTTAAAATAATATCTTCGAAACATGTATTCAAAAGGAGAGAGAGAGTAAAATATAGAGCAAAATATCAATTGCTACCCAAAATATGATATAGAGAAGGGAATTGTTAAGAAAAATTGGAAATATATCGCAAAACGAAAGAATGGAACTTCGAATCTTAAGAAAGGAGATAAAGAAAAGAAGCAAACTAGAAATAAGAGAATATAATGAGACAAATATTAAGGACATACTAGGTAAAGAAAATGAAGCAAAGCATGAAATTAGATAAAGAGTGGGTGTTAGGTGAATCTAAAAAAAATGAACAAATTCGAAACAGAAAACAAATAAACAAAGTTGCAACCGAATTCTATAAATCTCTATACTCAAACCACAGATTAGCCACATGAAGATGAGAATCCCCGGCAGCCATTTTAATTTGCCTACAAGCTTCAACTGGCAGTTATCAGATAATAAATGAGAATGTGTGTATAAAAATCTCACACATACAGTAGGGATCTTCACTCACCTGGTTAAATTGTTGTTGCAATTCACATCTATTCATCGACGCGGGAAAAAATTACAAATACAACAATGTAAACAAATGGGTTTTGGAGGGTGAAACGTACGAAACATTCTCATCTTCATATGGCTAATCTGTGACTTAAACGATCGGGAAAATCCAATCAACAGTAATCTAGAACAGAGGTTATAAAAAGAATCCGAAGAGATTTTACCTTTTCTGAAAGACGAAATACACAAAAGCCTATATTAGAGTCATTGTTTATTTTTGGTCTCCAAATTGCGTGTATAATTTGATATATATGAAAAAGAAAAAGAAAAATCTTTAAAGTTTCAATAAATTTTTATTTATTAACTCAGAATGTAAAAGTGGATCTCAAATTGATAATCAAGAAAAATATTCTATTTATTATAAAATAAGTAGTTTATTCTACGAAGTTATCTTGAAGACTAAAATATATTTTACAAATTAATTAATGATTGAAATATAAAGAAACTTAGATTAATATAGTTTTCAATAAATTATTTAAAGTATTATATACAAAGTATTTAACACCGCCTCTTAATTTAATAGAAAACTATAAACTCAAGTGAAAAATTGCAAGAATCAATTAACATTATTTAAATTAAATTTAAATTTACGGTGTTTCAAAAACAAATTTCGTCCAAGTGGTTTTGTCATCACGTCAGCTAGTTGATCCCCAGTTGGTTTCTGTTCCAGTCGAACAACTCCATTCGTAATCTCTTCTCGAAGGAAATGATATTTGATGTCCAAATGCTTCATTCGTTTACTTTCTTTACATTCTTCAGCAATTTTTATACATGAGATGTTATCCTCAAATATAATTACTGGACCAGAACATTCTACATTTAGTTCACCCAGCAACTTTCGAATCCATTTGAGTTGGCATACTGCTTCAGTTAATGCAATCAACTCAGCTTCTGTTGACGACAAACTGACTGTTGATTGCTTCTTTGATGCCCAGCTTACGATATTCCCAAACAGCTTAAAAACATAGCCTGAAGTGGATTTCCGATCATTTTTATCACCTCCCCAGTCAGCATCACAATAACACACTAGTTTTTCATCTGCATTTTCAGCTGCATCTTGTTTTCTGTACACCAGTTTTAAAGTACACAAATTCATTATTATGCACCTAAAAACGTTATTAAAAAAAAATCCCACACGTCTTAAAAATATAAATTTAAAAAAAAATTGATTTTGTTTTAATCCGAAAATATTTTTTTTTAAATGTTTAATGTCCATATTATGTACATGTATGTATGTATTATGTACAATTGTACATATTTCACCGCAATGTCAGGTTTGGCTAAAATATCATTTTTTTAAGAATCCATAACTAGTACTTATACTTATACGAGTAGGTATATCGCAAGTCAAGAGTTAATTATGATTGATGCAAACGAATGTGCTTGTTATACCTAAAGTGGAAACTGTAACATATGGTAAAAAAATGTTCTCACTACAGGACGGACAGAACAAAGAAAGGTTATAGTCCAAGTATCAAATGCGAACTTATAACACCCTTCTGGCGGGCTAAAAGTGTACCAAATTTCTCTAAATTCTAATTTTTGAAATTTCAACCTAAATAATTAAGGCCGGTATTCACCGAACACTCATAACTTAAGAGGCTGATAAACCTATTGACCAAGCAATTGGCGTTTTTCTTTTTTAACTCAGAGCAGAAGTGTGTTTCTTTTTTCCATCGGAGTTAGCTTAGAGCTTGTTCAATTAGCTCACCATAAAATGACCGAGCAAATCGAGCGAAACGCTGAGCGAAGCCGAAATCGTTGGGTACGAAATCCCGCATCACAAAATCCCGTATCACGAAATCCCGCATCTGGAACTTGGACAAAGGACAATTTTTTTTTTTTGAAACAAGGTTCTGGAGGTAGATCTGGACAAAAGTTCTGGAGGTGGGTCTGGAACTTGGACAAAGAACAATTTTTTTTTTTTTGAAACAAGGTTCTGGAGGTGGATCTGAAATCGGGACAAAAGTTCTGGAGGTGGCTCTGGAACTTGGACAAATTTTTTTGTTTTTGGAAACAACGTTTTTACAATTTAAAAAAAAATTCTAGAGGTGGGTCTGGAACTTGCACAAAGGACAATTTTTTTTTTAGAAATAACTTTTTTTTTTAATTTACAAATTTAAAATAAATTGCTTTTTTGCCAGATATTTTGGTAAGGTTCTATAGGTGGATCTGGAACCGGGACAAAAGTTCTGGAGGTGACTCTGGAACTTGGCCAAAGGACAATTTTTTTGTTTTTGGAAACAACTTTTTTACAATTAAAAAAAAATCAGGAGGTGGGTCTGGAACTTGGACCAAGGGAAATGTTTTTTTTTTAAACAAAACAATTTTTCCAAAAGAAAATTCCAGGTTCAGAACCACCATTGTCCAGGTCCACAAATCCAGAAAAATATTATATTCGAAATCACCAACATGCTGCGGGATTTCTTAACGATCCCCAACTTCACGAATAACTAAAAATTAAAAATGGATTCCCTATGAAATGACAGATCAGTGCTCAAGTGTGTTTCATAATTATATGCGCTCATAAGACTTAAGGACTATTCACATGAGAGTGACCAACGACCAACGAATGAACGAATATTCATCCATTTTGACATTTCTTTCACATGGCTTTTTATTCGTCGCGAATGAAGATCACCAAGAAAACAAAACAAAAAGGGATTTTGAGGTTAGCCGCGCGCGAACAATTTGTTCGTTGAAGTGTGGACAGTATGTGAAGCGCGAATAGAGTTTGAAATTTCGTAACAATCAGATTGCAATTCGCGACGACCAATTTGTTTTCTCAAATTTAACTTATTTAAGCAGTTAAAAAGCGGATTTTAGATTTTGATTAGAATTTGTGAAGAATTTATGTTTATAAATTGTTTTAATTCACATTTATTCGTTCATTCGTCGGTCGTTCGTCGTTCTCATGTGAATAGCCCTTTACGAGTGGTCCCGACCACTCTTAAGTGAGGGCTCTCATCAAAAATTTCGAAGTCCACATGTCAATGTTTTTAGATGCAAATTTCAGTGAAAAAACACACCATTGAAATAAATAAAATTAAAATAAGTAAATAAATGGCAGAATGTATACAAAAAAATGCAAACCTGCAATGAAATATAGTGAATGTAAATGCATATCAGCCGTTGTGAAAAGATTTTAAATATTTTCAACAAAAAACACTTCATTTCACAGTTTGGGCATGTCTGGTTGTGAGAGAGCGGCTCTCATTTTCCAGTGAGTATTTTACAGTTTAATTTGTTCGTTCAAAGCAGTAATGGGTAATGGGTTATCATGGCCATTCAAAGTTACGTTCTATTTTTTGAAGAAACATGTACCGCTGATTCTACTAGCAAATATACCACCGTTGTTGTTGTCTTGTCTAGATGTAATGGCAGCTTCTGTTTGCTCTGCCAGTAATGGGCCTGTTCGCTGAAAATGTTGTCGAAAATAGTGAAAAATTTGAACTTCAGAATAAAGGTAACATGTTTGGCTCAATTACACCCAGCATTTGAAAGAAATAATATTTAAAACTAAATGTAAAGAATGTTTCCTTTCGAATGTATAAATTTATTTATATACACGTAAGTATGTACTTCAAGAAAAAGGAAAACAGGATGTGGCCTTGGATCACACCAGACCGACAGCTTAAGAACCAAATCGACCACGACTCAGATCACAGGATGGTGGGAGCCAAGATCAGTCATGAGACAAGAAAGCTCAATCAAAAAATCCACAAGGTATTACAAAAAGAACCTAGCCAAGTTCAAATTGTTAATTACAATAAGGAATTAAAACTCAGATATGGCATTTTAAGGTACCAGTTATAGCTTTCATTGAAAACCATCATTGAAAACTTTAATGACTAATTTTGGTACCTTTAGAAAGTGAAATCAGTAATTATTTTTATGCAAAAATAAAGCTGATGTCTTAAATTATAATTTTTGTGAAAAAAAAAATTGAATGGGGTCCACACTTCGCCATAAAATGACGTTTAATTTTTCAATGATCATTGATAAGGTAGTTCATTCATTGAAATAATAAAAGTCATTTTATGTTGACGGCTGGTCCAAAATGAAATTTTTTTTTCGGCACATATTAATAATTAAGTCACTACCTACATATTGGCATCAAAATAATTACTAATTTTGCCTTTAAAGTGCCTCAAAACCAATCATTAAAATTTTCAATGATAGCTATAACTGGCGCCTAAAGGAAACGAGTGTGAAAAGAACAACACATGAAAAATATGATCAATTCGAAAAGAAACTTTTAAAATAATATCTTCGAAACATGTATTCAAAAGGAGAGAGAGAGTAAAATATAGAGCAAAATATCAATTGCTACCCAAAATATGATATAGAGAAGGGAATTGTTAAGAAAAATTGGAAATATATCGCAAAACGAAAGAATGGAACTTCGAATCTTAAGAAAGGAGATAAAGAAAAGAAGCAAACTAGAAATAAGAGAATATAATGAGACAAATATTAAGGACATACTAGGTAAAGAAAATGAAGCAAAGCATGAAATTAGATAAAGAGTGGGTGTTAGGTGAATCTAAAAAAAATGAACAAATTCGAAACAGAAAACAAATAAACAAAGTTGCAACCGAATTCTATAAATCTCTATACTCAAACCACAGATTAGCCACATGAAGATGAGAATCCCCGGCAGCCATTTTAATTTGCCTACAAGCTTCAACTGGCAGTTATCAGATAATAAATGAGAATGTGTGTATAAAAATCTCACACATACAGTAGGGATCTTCACTCACCTGGTTAAATTGTTGTTGCAATTCACATCTATTCATCGACGCGGGAAAAAATTACAAATACAACAATGTAAACAAATGGGTTTTGGAGGGTGAAACGTACGAAACATTCTCATCTTCATATGGCTAATCTGTGACTTAAACGATCGGGAAAATCCAATCAACAGTAATCTAGAACAGAGGTTATAAAAAGAATCCGAAGAGATTTTACCTTTTCTGAAAGACGAAATACACAAAAGCCTATATTAGAGTCATTGTTTATTTTTGGTCTCCAAATTGCGTGTATAATTTGATATATATGAAAAAGAAAAAGAAAAATCTTTAAAGTTTCAATAAATTTTTATTTATTAACTCAGAATGTAAAAGTGGATCTCAAATTGATAATCAAGAAAAATATTCTATTTATTATAAAATAAGTAGTTTATTCTACGAAGTTATCTTGAAGACTAAAATATATTTTACAAATTAATTAATGATTGAAATATAAAGAAACTTAGATTAATATAGTTTTCAATAAATTATTTAAAGTATTATATACAAAGTATTTAACACCGCCTCTTAATTTAATAGAAAACTATAAACTCAAGTGAAAAATTGCAAGAATCAATTAACATTATTTAAATTAAATTTAAATTTACGGTGTTTCAAAAACAAATTTCGTCCAAGTGGTTTTGTCATCACGTCAGCTAGTTGATCCCCAGTTGGTTTCTGTTCCAGTCGAACAACTCCATTCGTAATCTCTTCTCGAAGGAAATGATATTTGATGTCCAAATGCTTCATTCGTTTACTTTCTTTACATTCTTCAGCAATTTTTATACATGAGATGTTATCCTCAAATATAATTACTGGACCAGAACATTCTACATTTAGTTCACCCAGCAACTTTCGAATCCATTTGAGTTGGCATACTGCTTCAGTTAATGCAATCAACTCAGCTTCTGTTGACGACAAACTGACTGTTGATTGCTTCTTTGATGCCCAGCTTACGATATTCCCAAACAGCTTAAAAACATAGCCTGAAGTGGATTTCCGATCATTTTTATCACCTCCCCAGTCAGCATCACAATAACACACTAGTTTTTCATCTGCATTTTCAGCTGCATCTTGTTTTCTGTACACCATTTTTAAATCAAGTGTCCCACGAATGTATCGTAAGATATGTTTCCCATAATTATAGTGGATTTCATCAAAACAACTTTGAAATCGACTCATGTATCCAGTTGCAGCGCATAAGTCCGGTCTTGTAGTCACAGTTGCGTAAATTAAGCAACCAATCAATTCTCGATAGGGATGATTTGTACAATTTTTCTTGTTGCCCTCGTCAATGTGTAAACCCTTTTCCATTGGAGTAGCTCTTGGTTTGCAGTTTTCCATGTCAAATTTGTGCAATACTTTTGCTAAATATTGGCGCTGACTTAGTTCCATAGTTCCATCTTCGATGTTTTGCTGAATATGCATCCCAAGGAAGGTACTTGCTTTTTTCATATCAGTCATTTCAAACTCTTTTGACAACATCTGCTTTATAATATTTATCATTTTAATGTTAGCACAAAACAACAATATGTCATCGACGTATAGCAGAATGTAAAAATTGATTCCGTTTTGGTCCTTTTCATACAAGCATTGATCTGACTCATAGCGCTTGAATCCAATCCTTATCATGAAACTGTTAAACTTGTCATTCCATGCTCGGGAAGCTTGTTTTAAACCATAAAGAGCCTTATTTAGCTTGCAGACTTTATTTTCATTCTCAATACCTTCTGGTAGTTTCATGTATATATCTTCAGACAGTTCACCATTCAAAAATGCACTTTTGACATCCATCTGATGAATATGCATATCTCTCTGATTCGCAATTGCAAGCAATATTTTCAATGTCACTAACTTGGCAACAGGTGCATACGTTTCAGTATAATCAAAACCAGCTTTTTGGGTAAATCCACGAGCTACTAAACGAGCTTTGTACTTGTCAATTTGTCCATTTGCTTTGCGTTTCAATCGAAACACCCACTTGCTTGTTATAGCCTTTCGATTCTTTGGCAAATGACATACAGTCCAAGTTTTGTTATGAATTAAAGATTTGTACTCACGGTGAATTGCGTTTTCCCATTCTGGCCAATCATCTCTTGCTTTCGCTTCAGCAATGGTTCTTGGATCATCTTCGACGTACTGATCAGCCGTAAGAGCAAAATGAGCATTTTCTAGCTCTTCTGTATCAGCGCAAAAACCAAGTCTTTCAGGTTGTCTTCTGGTACGTTCACTCTTTCGTTGAAAGTTTCTGTTGACGTTTTCAACACAATCCTTGTTTTCTCTGTTGCTGCCGCTGTCGTTTTCATTTTCATTTTCATTGATATCGTGGTTTGTTCCCATACGGTTACCAGTCCAATCCAAACTAGAACTGTGGATAACTCCATCGCCGCCATCATTAAGCTGTTCTAGTTCACCATCAGAAGTATATTTCAGGTTTTTATCATTGTCTTTGTCAACATTACCTTCCGCCTCTGAATTTGAAATCTCTGTCAGTTTTGGTCTGGACAACACAGAGTATTCATTAAAGGTGATATGTCGACCAATAACCAATTTATTTTGATTTATGTCCCACAGTCGATATGAACCAAACGATGAAGCATAGCCAAGCATCAGGCATTTATTTGACTTCCCTTCAAATTTTGTTCGCTTTTCTTTTGGTAGAAAATTATAACACTGTGAACCAAAAATTCGCAAATGTGACACATCAGGTTTTCTTCCAAACCAAATCTCAACCGGTGTTTTGTTTACAAATTGTTTCCCAACTGCACTCGTTGGTGATCTGTTCTTTATATAATTTGCAGTAAGAATTGCCTCGTTCCAAAATTTATGATCCATACCACTCGCCAATAGCATTGTTGTTGCCTTTTCTTGAAGCGTTCGGTTTAATCGCTCAGACACGGAGTTCATCTCTGGATTGTATGGAACAGTATGCAATATTTGAATACCTTTCGACTTGCAGAACTGTTTGAATTCATTCGAAGTATATTCTCCACCGTTGTCAGTCCTCAGTTTCGCAACCTTCTTGCCATGTAATGCTTCAGCCATGGATATAAATTCTTTGAACTTGTTTAGTACTTCACTTTTTCGTTCTATGCAAAAAATCATTGAAGCTCTCGAATAGTCGTCAGTGAATGAAACAAAATATCTACTTCCATCATACGCCGGCGTTGACATAGGACCACAGACATCACTGTGAATCAATTCTAAAATACGACTAGATCTTTCAATTTTGTTCCTTGGAAAAGACGACCGTGTTTGTTTTCCAAAAACACAAGATTCGCAGAATTTTGATTCTGTGTCAATATTCATTTCTTCCAAGCCCTTTGCCATTTGACGACTCACCAACTTTTTCAAATCATATGCATTTAAATGTGCCATTCTGTAATGCCATAAAAATTGAGATACATTAGTTACATTTTTCTCACCTGAGATGCCAGCAAATCTGTTTTGATCAAAATGTAGATCAACTTCATATAGTTTGCCTTTTGTACGAGCTTCGAACATGGGTATTCCATCCATAAATGCATATGCCTGATCCCCTTCAAAAACAATTCGGTAACCCTTCTCTGTCAGACTTCGAATCGACATCAAGTTGCATTTTAAATCCTTCACAAATAAAACGTTTTCCATGGTCTTTGCAAAAGAATCACCATTATGAAACGTTTTGACAGAAATATCCTCAATTTGATTAGCTGAAATACTTTCATTTTTCTTTGCAACTGAAATTTGTATTTCCTCGATGGTTTGCAAATCGTTGAAGTATTGTTTTGTATTGACCATATGCTGTGTAGCACCAGAATCCAACACGAACTTAACCTTACTGTCAATCGATTTTGCGGTTTGCGCTGCATGTTCTTTTGACCCTGTGATATTCACAACTGCACACATTGTTGACCCTTCTTTTTGAATGCTTTGTTTGCACTCTCTGAGTCCTTCCTTTCGTTTCGTTTTGAAAAACATTTAGATTTGATGTGTCCAGCTTTTCCACATCCATAACAGATGAGTTGCTTCTTTTTAGTCTTGACACTCATTGCAGTAGGCTCACTCGATCTTGCCGATGCACCACCATTTCTTTTGTTGTATTCATCCATCAACCGAGTTTTAACAAATTCCAATTTCAGATCGCTTTGATTCATTGTTTCCAGAGCAGTAACCAAATTGTCATAGCTTCCTGGCAGGGTAAGCAACAAATGGACAACAACATCAAGCTCTTCCATCATTGCTCCTGTTGATTTTAATTGACGAATCTTAGAATCGAATCGAAGGAAATGTTCAATAATGTCTTCACTCTCATTATATTTCATCATTAGAAGCTGTTTTCGTAACAACAACTGGCTTGAAATGCTTTTTCTTTCGAAGATACCACACACCGTGTCGAACATTTCTTTGGCTGTTGTCTTCTCTTTCACATATTCCAATTGTCCATCATGAATAGTCTGAACCAAAATTGAAATACATTTCTTTTCTTCTTACTTGACCCGGTCGTGGTTAGCCACCGTAGTCTTCGAAAGAATGTTTGCTAAATCATCCTCAATGTATTTTCGTAGAACCTTCTCGTCCAGCAAAATACCTACACGATATTTCCAATTGCTGAAATTCGTGCCATCAAACAACGGAATTTTTATAATCGTAGAATGATCGGCCATTTCCTTTTCTTCTTATCAAATTTATATCGATCTCTTAAATGCAGCGAAAAATAATTGTTTCTAGAAAATAGTACAAATTAATTTTCCTTCAATCGTATCCTGGGCCCATAACCTCAGAATGTAAAAGTGGATCTCAAATTGATAATCAAGAAAAATATTCTATTTATTATAAAATAAGTAGTTTATTCTACGAAGTTATCTTGAAGACTAAAATATATTTTACAAATTAATTAATGATTGAAATATAAAGAAACTTAGATTAATATAGTTTTCAATAAATTATTTAAAGTATTATATACAAAGTATTTAACATTAACAACTAATATCACAACTTAAGTTTTTTATTTTTCGTTTGCAATCGAAACATCTTCAGCCTGGTTGAAAGATATTTTCAACGAAGTAATAACAACTGCAGAAATTTCAAGCCAATGGAAAAAGTCATATATAAATAAAAAGGAGAAAAAGGATGACATCAACAACTATCGACCAAGCAGTCTCATTTCAAACATTTACAAAATTTTTGCAAAATGCATCTTGAAAAGGCTTGAAGTGGAGCTTGGTCAACATCAACCAGTGGAGCAAGTAGGATTCCGAACAGGTTCCTCGACTATGAACCACATCCAGACAGCCAATCAAATTATCGAAAAAAAGTAAAGAATACCAATTTCCAGTTCCCCCTCACGGTTTTCGCCTTGTTGTGGCGAGGGGGCTTACGTCTAACTCTCCAGCAATCCAGCTGCGGAGTAAGACAACTAAGAAAACCAACAAAAGCAGAGATGTCAATCTAACATAATGGACCAAAGTTTACGAAAGGAAAAAAATCGAACGGGGATATACGTTCAAGAGTCGGCAGAAGTCACGGCTGCCGGCGAGGGCTTGGCTTCGCAAAAGGCTAAGTCGCCAGTGACAAAAGTAAACTTCAGAGAAGAAAAACGAGAGCTAAAAAGACAACCGGTCATTCTCTCAGTAGATCTCCTTCCCGACTTAGATAGTTTAACTATCAAAGGTACGGAGACCTCGGACAGACCTCCTTCCATAGGTAGTCAAACCGAGGACGAGCTACTGATGGAACCGAGTCAAGAAGAGACTATGCTGAAGTCTGCTGCACCCCTCAAAGCTTCGAGGCAACGCAGCAACTACAGATCCTCTAAAAGATTCGTGGAAAAGACCGAGTTGAAACACCCTGCGACGCTCAGTTCGAGAGATAAAGCTCTCCTAAAAAAGGATAGAAAGCTAGTTAGGAACTTTGAGCGGCAGCTGGCAGAGACTGCCACTGGACCCAGGGGAACAACAGGGCAAGTGAATGCCGAAGAGTCGGAGAGCAAAGGAGTAGATGCTGCCAAATCTAGGTCTGTCCCTAAAAAGGCAAACCGTGAACAGGCTGGCAATAACTCGACCGCTCGGAACGACAAGGGAAAAGTTCAGGCGACTTCCAGCAAGAAACAGCTAGCCAACGCTAGGAAAGACCAAGCACCGGCAAGCACCTCTTCTGGAATGAAACCAGGAACGTCCAAGAGACAAAGATCGGAGGAGACAGTCAAGCAAAACGGTGCCAAGAAACAAAAAACCAACAGCTTCGACACCACCCCGATTGACCTACAAATTGCCATTATAAGCCGTGACGACCCAGATGGGAAAATCTCGGCAAAAAACTGGCTTCTTGTGGAAAATGAGATCCTCAAAGCTATTATGGCAGCATCAGAGAACGATAGTTCTGAAGACTATATCTTTGATGGTGCCGGATGGCGGCGAGGAGTTAAAGTGGTCTGCTGCGGTGACCAGAAATCACCGGAGTTCCTGAACCGTACAATCGCCAACATTGGCGAACTATGGGAAGGTTCCTCCCTTGAGGTTCTACCCGCCGCAGCTCTACCACTCCGCCAGCAGCTTAGCATATGGATCCCCCCTCCTGCAGAACATGAGGACGCAGCCATTCTTAAGCTGTTGGCGAAGCAGAACAAAGAGCTTCCCATTTTGGAATGGAAGCTCCACCACTCAAGAAAGAGTCATGGAGGCGAAGGGAAGGACCTCTTGTTTGTGGCAGACAAGAAATCTGACCTTCTGCTGAGAGAAAGGAAAGACGTGTTGAGGTATGGTCTCGGAACCGTAAAGGTTAAGAGGCATGAAGGCAAAGGGGAGTCAAAAGCTGCAAGTGGTGCAAATAAACCTGCACCACGCTAAAGCAGCAACGTACGACCTTACGCTCTACATGTCTCACGAGAACGTGGATGTGGCCTTGATCCAGGAACCATGGTTAGGCAAAAACCGAATCCGTGGGTTGAGGTCAAAATACTACAACCTTTTCCATTCCACGTCAGATGAAGGTGATATTAGAAGTTGTATCCTAGTGAAAAAATCAATTAACGCTTTCTTCCTATATAGGTACAGCAACAAGGACAACACGGCAATCAGCGTCGAATCGAATGAAGGAAACTTCATTTTAGCGTCGACGTACATGCCGTACGAGGAGGAGAGCCCACCATCAAAAACTGTCCGCGATCTTGTGGTCCATGCCAAAGCAAGCGATACACCTTTGGTGGTAGGATGTGATGCCAACGCTCACCACACCCAATGGGGCTCAAAGGATATCAATAAAAGGGGTGAGTCAATTTTTGAATATATTCTCTGTTCTAATTTATCGTTATGTAATAGGGGCAATCACCCTACCTTTCGAAACAAAAACAGGGAGGAAATCATAGATTTGACTCTTATTAACAATAATAGTAAATTTTCAGTTGAAGACTGGAGAGTCTCACCTAAAGAATCTTTTTCGGATCACTTTAGGATACTCTTCTCTATAGACAGGAACTTTACCGAAAAGAAACCTTACAGGAACCCAACTAGGACGAATTGGACAGAGTACGAAAAATGGCTGAAAGACTGTATCGATCCACCAGAGGACAATACAAGTCTAAGTATTTCAACCATTGACACTGTTGTCAAAAACTTGTCCAGCAAAATGAGAATGTCTTTTGAAAAACACTGCCCTTTATCTCGTTCCAATAACTCCACTAAACCACCCTGGTGGAATGGTGTACTAAAGAAACGTAGAACAGAGGTTAGAAAACTTTTCAATAAAGCTAAACTGAGTAAATTAGAAGAGGACTTAAAGTCTTATAGAGCCGCACTTAACACTTACACAAAAGAGTTAAGAAAGGCCAAAAAGGATTCGTGGGCTAAACATTGTGAATCCATTGAAAAAACAAGCGAGGCGGCAAGGCTCCGTAGAACCCTGGCCCTTAATCCCACGATCCCGGGGTACATAAAACACCCTGATGGATCATGGTCGAACTCGAGCCTAGAAACGCTTGAACTCTTCATGGAAACTCATTTCCCCGGTTGTAAAAACCCAGAAAGCTCTGATTGCCTGCAATCGAGCACGCTGGATTTTACTCACACAGAATCAAATTTAGAACTAAATCAGGTTATTACAGAGCAGAAGATTATCTGGGCAATAAAATCGTTCAAACCCTATAAATCAGCGGGACCAGACGAGATTTTTCCAGCTCTTCTTCAAAATGCTCTCAAAGTAATAACTCCGTGGCTTAGGGTAATCTTCATAAGTTGTATTAAACTTAGATACGTCCCTAATAACTGGAAAAAGGTCAAGGTAGTCTTTATCCCAAAAGCAGGGAAACCGACTCACTCGACCGCTCAGGATTATAGACCAATAAGTCTCTCCTTAAGACACTAGAGAGGATAATTGATCTACATGTAAGAGAACTTCTCAACGAAAACAATTTGTGCAACTACCAACACGCTTACCTTAAAGGTAAATCAGTGGAGACTGCTTTGCACGAAGTAGTTTCACATATAGAGAAAAGTCTTGAACATAAAGAATATACCCTGGCAGCATTTCTTGATATCGAGGGTGCGTTTAATAACGTTAAAACGGAATCGATCAAGACTGCCTTAGTTGAAGTTGGGGTTGAATCTGTCATGGTCGATTGGATCTTCACCATGTTAAATGGCAGAATTATCAACTCTCAAATAGGAGTTAGCACTATTGAGAAAACAGTTACAAGAGGCACACCACAGGGAGGAGTCATCTCACCCCTGCTCTGGATCCTCGTAGTCAACAAAATTCTCACAAAGTTCAAAGATCAGGGCATTAAAATAGTAGCATATGCAGATGACATAGTGGTTTTGGTATCAGGCAAGTTTCTTACCATCATCGAAAGCATTATGGAAAATGCATTAAAGGATTTATCTTCTTGGGCAACTAAGAACAGTCTCGGGGTCAACCCCACCAAGACAGAGCTAGTTCTGTTCACGAAGAAAAGGAAACTGGAGGGCTTCAACCCTCCCAAACTAAATGGCATTCCTCTAATACCTTCTAAGGAAGCTCAATTTTAGGAGTAATCCTTGACTCCAAGCTTACATAGAAGCGTAATACTGAGGAAAGAATGAAAAAAGCACTATGTGCATTCTACACATGCAAAAAGACCTTCGGTGTACGTTGGGGTATGCGACCGCAAGTCATCCAATGGATGTACACAGCGATTGTCAGACCCATTCTTACCTATGGCTCTATTGTATGGTGGAAGGCGGTGGAAAAATCAAGCTATCTCAAGAACCTGAATAAGGTACAGAGACTAGCCTGTGTAGGAATAACAGGGGCTCAAAGAACCACACCACAAGCTGGATTGGAAATGATCTTGGACCTCCCGGCTCTGGATGAGTTCATAAAGTGCACGGCAGCCAAAACTGCAATTCGTTTAAGAGAACTGAGTTTTTGGAGGCACAGCACTTATGGCCACGGGTCAATCTTACAAAGATATGACACGATTCCAGGACTGAGGGAGACCACCGATTACATCCCCCCTTTACTAGATTTCGATAGGAAATTTTCTATTTTCATACCAGAAAGACAGGGTTGGGATCCCAATTCACTTATAAGTAAACAGGGTATCCCTTTCTACACTGACGGTTCAAAAATGGAATCGGGAACAGGTGCTGGAGTGTTTTGCCAACCTCTCAACATCAGAGCATCATATACACTCCCGGCTGACTGTAGTGTCTTTCAGGCCGAGATTTTTGCCATTGGAAAAGCAGCTGAATTGGCACATCACGAAAAGCTAAGCTCTTCGGAGATTACTTTTTTCGTGGACAGCCAGGCTGCAATCAAAGCCTTAGCCAGTGAGACCATAAGATCAAAAGCAGTTTTAAACTGTAGGAAGGAATTAAACAAAATCTGCCACACTAACCAGGTAAAGCTCTGCTGGGTTCCCGGACATAGCAATATAGAAGGGAATGATATAGTAGATGAACTAGCCAGGAAAGGGTCAGAAGCAGACACAAGTAGTAGCGACCATTCAGTTAGGGGACCACTCGTCCCGATTGGGGTACTCAAGAGGAAGATAGACCTTAAACTAAAAGAGAAAATCAATATCTCCTGGAAATCCAGGAACGACTGTGTAATCTCTAGAAGTTTATGGCCTAACACAAATGAAAAGGAAACTCGGTATATTTTATCGCTGAGTAAAAAGAACATTAAAATCTTGATAGGTGTACTAACAGGTCATTGCGCCATTGGCATAATGGCTAATAGAATAGGGGCATTTGCACCCGATTTTTGTAGGAGCTGTCAGGATGAGGAGGAAATGGAGACCATTAAACACCTGCTCTGCGACTGTCCGAACCTCCAAACCAGCCGACTCCGTCATTTCGGAAACAGGTTCGTTGGAGAACTGGATGATCTAGCACAGGTCTCAATGGCAAGCATGAGGAAATTTATAGATAGCACAGGCTGGTTCGTTAACGAGCCAGTCTACGCTAATCAACAGAATTGAGGAGCATCGATGCAAAAATTTTTTACTTTTACAGGGGATCACAATGGACCAGTAGGCCCCCGTGTACGCAACGGCTTCATGCTGTGCACACCCCTTACTACCTAACCTAACCTAACCTAATTTCCAGTTCATTTTATATTTATAAAAATCAATGGAAAATATCTTTCAAACTTGAGGTTTGCTGATGATATATTATCCTGAAGAGTGATAATCCTGAAGATCTTCAGAAGATGATCAAAGAACTTTCTGTTGAATGCTCGAAAGCAGGTCTACATAGGCTAATGAAAACAAAACGAAAGTTAAGATAAATGCGATTAGAACACCTATGTACCTAAATGGAGAGATGTTGGAATATGTGGAGGACTTCATAAATGTACCTGGGACAGTTAGTTTCTTTTAATGGAAGAGAAATAAACGAGGTATCTCGAAGAATAACAAACGGTTGGAGGCAATTTTGGGACGTTAAACCAATGGATTCTAATATTTCAAAAGCTACTACCAAAAAATACATCTTCTACTCCACGGTTTTGCCAGTGCTTACATATGGGTCCCAGACATGGAGTAACAGCGTATCGTTAAAAAGAAGGCTTGCAATAACGCAAAGGTCCATGGAAAGAGCAACCCTAAGAGTAATAAGATCGTAGCAAGTAAGAACGTCGACATACGCAGATGGACAGGTTTTTAAGATGTTGTTTGGAAGACAAAAAGCTGAAATGGGATTGGGAAGGCCATGTCATACGAAATTCAGATGGCAGATAGACAAAAGAATGTACGGAGTGGACAACTTTTAATGGTATTAGGCTTCAGAGATGAGCTACATGCCTTCGACAGGCTAAGGTTCCAAAAAAAGTATAGCAGAAACGAGTGGAGAATAATGGGGGAAGCTTTCGCCCGAGGAGGAAATATATTTTTTTTAATTTATTTTAAACCAATTTGTATAAGCAAATCAATTTTATGAATTTTGATATTAATATAATAAAAAAAAAGAAATGTATTATAGTATTAAGGCAGTATAGCTAATAAATAATAATAATAATGTACCTATACGCTCATAACTGACTGATTGACTGCCTCTGGAATGCTGTAAGAAAGTTACTGGAACTTTCTGAAAGGTTCGTCAATAATTGTTATTTTCAATAAAAATCACTCAATAACCTTTATTCTAAAAAAAAAAAAATCGGTCAAGGTCTGAGAGAAACCTTTACTTTGATTTTTGTTTATGTTTCGGTCCACTGAGAGAAAAAAATAAATCTCATCTGCAAATTTATAAATCAGAATGTCCGTTAGTATGACCGCAAACGGAAATGCAGTTAATTAGGCTTTTTAGTCATCGGTGAATACTTGTCACTTGTCAGTAAAAATTGATTGATTTGTGCTATAAAGTGAAAAAAGACATTCTCGGCATATTCGACATTTTCCTTTGCATTAACCATTTTCGATTTATTTTCAGCGAAAATGGTTAAAGGTTAACCTTTGCCATTTATGTTTTCGAAAAAATCTTAACCATTGAGATATTTTTAAAAATAAAAAATAATTCGCAACCGATAACCTCAATTTTTTTTTTTAATAAATCTCAAATCGAAAACAAAATACTTTTTAACGGAATATAATAAAGACAAAGAGAAACAAATTGAAAATAAAGGTTAATAGTTATTTCTGATTCCTGGTTAAAATCGATGTTTGGGAAATAAAAATCCATGTGTCAGAAACTTTAAATTGGGGTGGTATTTTCGGGGTGGAGAATTTTGGAAAAATTGTATCTTTTAGGTGATTTTTCCAGTGAATTTAATTTTATCTTCTTAAGAAGAAGGAACTTTAATTGTAAGAGGTGATGAGGAAAATGAATTTTGATATTTTTTTTAAATTACAAGTAGCATTAAGCAGAGATAACGACAATATGAGCCTTTTTTTATTATCAGAAATGATCCATATAGATCATCAATACATGCATGCATTACAACAACAACACGAGATCCTGGGGCGCTACTATGTAATTCGATTCTACAGTAAAAATTATCGGATTCGTCTTGTTTAAGGTCCATGTACGTAATCCGATTGAAAAAGGTAAACAAAATAAACATAAATGGACTTGTCTCTAATTCGTGTGCGTTGAATTTGTTTCGGAATTAATCCAAATCGCCACACTTTCCACGTTTCTTGTATTAATATATTGTTATTTCAATAAAAACTTTCACAATAAATTCTATTGTTTACTACTCCGACAGAAGCTCTATTTTGTATTATGTTTTTTTTTCACTTTTTCTTATATACATACATGAAAAACTATGAGAGACTCGATCGAAATTCGGATAGTACTGCATTCGACTTTATTTTCATACAAAGTACCATTTGAATGTAAAATCGGATTTAACTTTCGTATAGAATCAAAAGCAGAATCGAGTTACATAATTGGCCCCTGCTTTCTATCGGTATCACGTTTCATGAACCAAAAGTTTAGTTTTCGGTCATGATTCTCAGCTTTGCAAATGGTTAGCAATTTTGAACTGTAGTGTAAAGAAAAAAGACAACGAATAAATGAAAAATAAACAAACGTAAGGAAAAAAGAGATAGGAATACATCATAGTTGTCACTAAGATCTGTATTGTTTTATTTTCATGAGATGATCCATATGGATCATCAGCGATAATAAAATGCGGCTATTAAAGTGTTTACAGTTGTCAGCTCACAACTCATCAACGCATGCATGGATAACTTTAGATATTACCTTCTAACTCATTTGTTACTATACGCGCTATACAGGCGTCGCAATATTAATTTAAAATTGATCAAGAAATCTGACAAATTTCATCAAAACTTTTTCCTGGGTTTATTGCCAACCATCGTCTACCAGTGGAAAAATTCTGGTTAAGTACTTCAATCTGGTATTAAGGTCTTAAACTAAAGATAAAATAATACACTTTATTAATGTATAAACATTTTTGAGGAGGGGCAACATAATGCATTTTTTTAAAAACAATTTCATATAGGTATGTATGTACATTATGTACAATATTAAAACATAACTCAATTTTTAAGAAATATTTTGTGTATATTAATGAACCTTTTATGGAAAAATTTGTAGGGTGCGACTATTTGACATTACCGTTTGCGAGTCACCTAATTAACATTTACCTGAAAAGTCGCGAGTCATAATAGGGGTATAAATGTTTATTCATGAATTATTCACGGACACCTTGAAACCACCTAGTAATAAAGACTAATCCACAGGACAAATGCCTGTAATGAGCTTTTGGCATCTGAACTAATGACCCTTGCCCTTTTTGGAAGTTACATCAGTCGTAAAATTAAGCTTAGTCGTTGTGATAAAATTTTGAATTTATTTAAAATACAATTTAAAATACAATACAAAATACAAACGCGCACTCAAAGTTCAGAGTAAATCAAGTTATGCTCGCCTGTTCTATTGGCGAAACGTCTTCCAGATTGCAAATCGAAAACGCCCCAAGTTTTTCACAAAATAAAATCAAAAATGAAAAACATTCCATTCTACTTTTAAAAAATTATTGACTTTTGTTTTATTGTTATATTTTTTCTTTTTCTCAGCTTTTTTTTTGTTTTATTCTCCCTACTTTTACATACACATTAGTTAGTCACTACTTAATCACCTAAATACATATATTTTGTATTAATTTTATGCTTTATTGTTATTATACTTATTTGCGTTTGCATTTTTAAAAATTTTAATTCTTAAATTTTACTTAGTTTTCATAACTATAATGGGTTCTAAAATTTTTAATACATCGTTATTTTCGGACTGGCCAAAGTCCTTGCCGGGATTCTTTACAAAGTCCTCACCACTACCGCCATTGGTTATGACATTTATTTGCTGTTGCAGATGGTGTTGTTGTTGTCCCGATGACGATGACGTCGTGTGGAGTTGGTGCTGAAGCAAAATTAAATTATGCTGCTCCTGTGATAGATTATTATGTGTGCTGGTTAGAGTAAGTTCCTGCTGTTGTGTTGATTCGTCTGGCATTGCCATATTGTGCAATTGTGCGTACAATTGTTTAGCACGATCCTCAATAAGCTTCTTATTTTCGGGGGCTTGTGACCGTAGTCTCCTTAAGCGGGCATATTCTGCCTGCTTGGCAAGTCGATGCTTGCGTTCATTGTCGGATTCGGTGGCTCGCACTTGGGCACGCTTCATACGCGCTCTAGCACTTAAATTTCTCAGTCGAATATCTCGCTGATCCAAGCTCTCGTTAGCGCGCACAGCACGCTGATGGGCGGCCATTCTGTCCAACCTTATTCGTCTTTCATCATCTGTTTCTTGACCACGTCCGCGGCGCCTTCCTTGCTTCGTATTTGATGGTGTTGTTGATGCTGCAGCTGCTACGGCCAGCATTTGATTAATCTCTTGCTCGAGCAAAGAATTGGCTTTTTGCTGCCTGAGAATTGCTTCTTCTTGCATATCTGAGGGCAGGGTGTTGTCGGCATAGAGTTTTCTAGGGCGACCGCGGACCGGCTTTGGAAAATCCTGAATGAGTTGCTGTTGTAATTGAGGAGTTTCTGATGTTCTCGTTGATGAAGTAGTCGTAGCTGTTGTTGCTACAGCCGCTAGGGTAGAGTTTGTCAGCAGATTATACGGACTCGGCGACTGCGACGACGAGGGACTCGGTGTTTGAGAAGACCCTTGCGGAAAATGAACAGGCGTAAAGGGAGGAGGCACAGTATTCGGCGCTATGGTAAGCTGAAAACCGTTATGATACATCGGATAGTAGGCGGCAGGTTGCTGGGTGCTTGATGGTGTCGACGGACAAGGAGAAGGCGATGTGCCCTGAGGGGGATTTAAAACCGAGCCACTGGGAAATGTCGATAAGTATGAAAACTGATTATAAAGTGGCGTGGGCGGGTTTTGAATTTGCTGCTGCTGTTGCTGCTGATGCTGAAAGTTGTTGGCTTCGTCTGAGTTGGGTGAACTTTTTAGTTTATTAAGCTTTTCCTCGTCTATCTGAAGTGGAAGTGGCATTATTTTAACATTGCCGCCATCTTGGTGTTCCTGCTTCTTAATGAATTTGTTCTGGTAGTATTCGATGGAACTGGCAAGAGTGCCAAAAGCAGATGCGTGAGGAACTTTAGATAACTGCTGATGCTGCTGCTGCAAGCTCTGCTTGTGATCATCATATAAATTTTGTTGGAACAAACTATTGGATTCAGAGTCAAGTGATAGACTATTTGAATTGTACCGCAATGATTGTTGTTGATGCTGCTGATGATGTTGGCCTGTTTGCGATGCTGAGGGAGAATCTTTAGAAAGCAGCAAATTACCTGGACGCACAGAGGGGCTCATGAACATATTTTGATAATATTCAATAGAATTTGCCAGCGTCTGGTGCTGGTATTGCGAAGGCAAATGCTGATCGGACTGCTGTTGATTCTGATGTTGGACTTGCTGTTGCTCATGTTGTCGATCCTGCTGCGTCAGAAGGGATGTTCTAGGACTTGAGACCTCCTGATTGTTAAAATTTCCAATATTATTAACGCTATTTGGGTTGAGCTTTAAAATTTTTTTCTTTTCTCTGACCTTTTTTGCATACTCGTTCAATTTTTTCAGTCTTTCCTTGCGCTCATCGGTTGTCTCGCTGGCAATACGTTGTCTGGCGCGAGCTGCCATTTCTGCTAGTCGCATCTTCCTTTGATCCGGACTTTCATTAGCTCGATATAGACGCATTCGCTCGGCAAGTTTCTGCAGACGTTTCGCCCGCTGGTCAGGCGTTTCCATAGCACGCCGTAATCTCTGCCGGGCGGCATTTCGAACTAGCCGCATGGCACGCTCCATGTCTGATTCGTTTTGCCGTCGCATTCGATTCGCTTCGGCATTACGCGATAGACGCTTGCGATACTCGTCGTCGGATTCACGTGAACGTCTTTCGCGCATTCTTTCAGCATTGCGGGCTAAACGACGTGCTCTGGCTTCAGGGCTTTCGTTCCAGCGCTGCTTGCCTGACGCTGAAAGTGGAGTAATACTACGATATGGCGATAGAGATGATAAACTGCTAGGCCCTGGCGGCAGGCCAGAAACTGTGTTTTCTATTGAAGTTGTGTTTACATCCAACGGCGGAGGGAGCGGGGGCTGTTGCTGATGCTGATGATGTATTGAATGCTGATGTAGATGATGTTGTTCCTGCTGCTGTTGTTGTAGATGCAGTTGCTGATGGTGCTGCTGAAGATGCGGCGGAAGATGATGATGAGATTGTGCTGCAGCAAGCGATAATAAAGTGGAGGGATGATCAATGATAAGGCGCCCATTGGCGCCATTCAAACCTAGCAAGTGCGAATATTGTTGTTCGGAAGGTGGTTCGATCTTTATCCCATTGGGATCAGATTCCATAATTTGTCTCAAACACTCGATAGCAATATATTATTTTCTTTATCAATTAATTTGTTAGACAATGTCCTTTTTTTGATTCTAGTTCTTTCACAATTTAAAAAATAAAATAAAAATAAAAAAATATCGAACGCGCATGTGATAATTATATTCTATTTCAGCGCTCTGCCATCACTTTTGCCACTAATATTTAATTTTCTGTTTACAAAACACAATGAAATACATTTTTAATGCAAAATATTATTATTTTTTTTGGAGCCAAAGAGCAGCGCTTAAAAATAAAAACAAGAAAAATTAAATACACTATAGATGACAGCAATGAGTAAACTCTGTTGTTCGATTTGACATTTGACACTTTGCAGACAAAAACCAGAGAGAAATGTTCGTCTTCGTTTTCTTATTGGAATCTTGGAATGAAAAATGGTTGGTTTATCGATTTTTTTTGCTTTGCCTATCTGTTTAAATACATAAAATACTTTTTGTTTCTGGTTTGAGATATGTTTATTTACAATAACGGAACGGAATTCACTTGTTCTTATTAAATAGCACACACATCAGCGGTCGCTAAGGCTATTGCATAATGTATATTAGATAAATATATATATACTTTGCCGACTAGATTATCCCAACAACCAACAGAATCCGCAGAGTGAGACATTTCTGTCTTTCCGATTGGGATTTTTTTTGGGATTTCTTTCTTGAATTATACCGGCGGTGATATAGCTTTCTCACTTGCTTACATCAGCAAGTGTAAAACAAAAGCACATTTGAAAGAGACCATAGATTGGACATTGGACGACCGAGCTAGACAGAAGACGGAATGGTACGAATTAATTTTTGTAAAGTAGGTAGGTATATTTTTTTTATTTGAAATAATTTTTTAATTTTTTTTGCATCAATTAGGTGGATAAAGTTATAATTAAAGTGAAGGTGGGTTAAGATATCGACAATTTCATTAGGTACTTTAAATAATTATTTTATTTGTTGAGATATTAAATTGATTATTCTGCTTTTTTTTTTTATAAAATGAAAATCAATGTGCGGGTGTGAGCGCAAATTGGAAAATAAACTAGATATAGAATTGGATTTGCTTTTGCGGAATTGTAAAACAGAGATAGCTAGCAAGTATGTATGTACATATATGTACATAAGCATTTTAGGAAGAAGAGCAAAACTGTTTGTGTACCTACTTGCTGACATATGTTTTGTTTACAAAAAAAGTTTTTGTAGTAGATTATGCTTGTTTAATTGGGTTCGTTTATTTTAGGTTCCGAAATGAGTTCCTTTCTTTAAATAGCCGTAATACTTTGCAGGTGGCGAACAGGCGAAATACTCATGTGTAAATTTCCATGGAACGCACAAATTGATTTCCCTACAAATCTCATCTACTCGAACTGAAAGATTGGTATTAATTTGGTGTCTAAATATTCCTCCATTTCCATTTTTATTTTCACAAAGCAAAGTTCACACAAAATTCAAGAATTATAACGCCAAGCGCGCACACGCTCATAAGCAGTTTGGTTTCGGTTTTGAGCACAATGGGCTTATATGGGAGTGCCCACTGCTTTATGTGCGCGGACTCTCGTTTTTGGCGTTTTTCTTTTTTGGCTCCAAGCGTGACGCGTGAGCGAATAGAGCTTGCTACGAACCAGGCGTGACCTGAGCGCTCCGATTTATTTAGGAAACAAGCACTAAACTGTCATCGTATATAATTAAAAAAAAAGGCAAGTGTCATCTTTGTTCTTTTTTTGGACAGCTCAGTGCCCCGCTGCTCGCCTATAGAATCTACACAAATTTAGGTCGTGAATTAATGTGCCGAACAATTATTTCGTGCGCTAAATTTTGACAGACAGTGATGTACCGCGAGAAACAAAAAATTTATTTTTTTAGCTGGAACTGCGTACCACTCGGCTAAAATGCTTGGCTAAATTTTGCAGAGAATTTTGTATGAAAACTAATATTTAACGCGATCTGCGTACTTGGCTTGAGCCCAAATTGCCGGAATTTGTAACAACAAAAAATAAATAGGTCTGTTCGTTTACTTCCCAAAACTAACATAAATTCTACCAAAGCCACGAAGTCAGTTCGGCATTTTATTCACAATAGATGATTTTTGCTATCGCAGAGTACAATTTGGAAAAAAAATTTAATTCTGGGCTTGGAGAAAAGTTTAAAACGTAAATATACACATAATTAATTGTAGCTTCATATCATTTTGTATAGGTTTTCGTGAAAATGCCTGTTGTTTTTTGTTATAAAATATTTTATTCAAAGAGACCGACTTGTACAGCTGTAAACGCCAAAAAAAGGCAAATGTAAACGAGCTTTTAAAGACCTTCTTCAGCAATTTTAAAATAAATCGGTCATACGGTGTCACAGCCCACGACAAATTAAACATCCATATAATATTTTATTCATAAAATATTTCATATAAGACAACAAAATTTATATGTAGGTACAAAATGCATAACTGGCGATATTTCTTTCGACCGTTTTACAAATAAAATAAATTCTTCCTTTCTAGTTATTCAAGCGGGAACACTTCGAGCTGCAATTAAATACCCCTTGGATATTATTTGAACAATTTTATTTCTAACTCTTTAATAAAAAAAAAAAGGTTAAAGGTTTGTTTTTATACTTACCTTACCCCCTATCAATTTCTATTTTGTTTACACCTACCCCATAGGTGGGGCACATGTAAATTTAAATTTTGTAAAGCATGCTATTATATTGTTATTGACTTTTCCTCAAACAATTAATTAAAATTTTTAAATTGAAATTTGTAATACCTATACATGCTTTTGGGAACTGGTAGTGTAATTACACGTTAGTTAAAACGCCGTATTTTCTTTATTTTGAGCTTTTTAATTTAAGCAGAGCATTCAATTTGTTTCACTTCTGGGGTTATTTTGCCCCGTTCAAGAGAGTGGAAAAATGTTTGTTTTTATTTACTTTTTTGTGTTCATAGTTGTTAGTCGCCTACAATGAAGTACAAAAATATAATTTATATTTTGTTATGAATCAATTGAATACCTGAAAAATATTTACTCTTTTAAAAAGTAAAAAGTTTTGTGTTATGAAAAAAAGGTAGTTATATTTAAATATGTAGGTAATAAACAACTTTAATAATTTATTAAATTATTGCAATACACAAGATTTCAAACTATTACACCGTCAACACAAATTTTGTGTCTGGGTTTCTGTAATAAATGCAAAAATTAAAAAAGAATAATATTTTTCACATTTCTAATAGAATTGAATAATGGTCTTAATGGCTTGACTACAAATAGGAAGCTCAAAAAAAGCTTCTAGACTTGATAATTTTGTAAGCTTTTAAATGAATGCAATTTTGCATTTCTTATTCTGTTACACTAGCTATAAAATAGAGCAAAATGGTTATATGTGTATCCTTCCTAGAAATTAGAATTACTCGTAAGGCGGCAGCTATAGCTGTAATTGAAAACCATCATTAAAATTTTGTGTTGTTAATTTTGAGACTTTTAGAAAGTGAAAACGGTATTTATTTTGATGATAGAAATAAAGCCGATGGCTTGAATTATTTTTTAGTAAAAATCAAAATTAATTCCAATACGACCTACTACATATGTATATGTACTACATTAAATCACTTTTAATATTTCAATGATTGAACTACCTTACCAATAATGATCATTGAATTTTATAAAATTTCATCTTTGGTGGAAGATTGGGCAATAATGAACCAATATAATCACTTACTTTATAAGTGGCTCAATAACTAAAATTAAATTTTTCAATTATGGTTTTCAACCACAGCTATGTATAACTGGCATCCAAGGTTCATATAATTGCAATTGCTGCAGGCACATTATAACAATTGTTTAAAATACTAAAGGACGAGACAAGAGAAATGCCAATTTATAGCTGTTATAACAGTTTCTCGCCATTAACCTAAAAAGTAGCACCACCAACAAAGCAATACCACCAAAAGAGCAACACCTCCAACAGATACAGCACTCTTTTATCAAATTGTACATTTAACTAAGAATTAATTATTGAATAGTAAGCATTTATTTTGTATAAAAGTAGGAAATTCAATTCGATCTTCTTTGATTTCCCCCCAGATGTAAAGGGTCTCTAATTTTGAATTGTCAATTCAACAGTGGGCGTGCACTAACACGCCTCGCGCGACTTTAAAAAAAACTGCGTGTCGGAAATATGCCCACCGGCGGACTCCCCTGGCTTACCGATACTTACAGTACTTTTATAAACAAAAATGTTATAAATTTGCATGGGTAGAGTCACTTCCAATACTAATATATACCCATAAACACATCATCAAAACACATATAAGAGTTCTTCAGATATACTCAGTGGTTTAAAATTTTTAAAGATTTTATAAATAAAAAATGTATAAAATAAAAAGATAATATTCCTTCTTTAATTTACTAAAACAAAAAACTGTTACGACTAACGGTACCTGCCATAGAATTTATTTTTATTTTGATTTTCGACTTTTTCCTCCGATTTCGATAAAAACATTTATATATATACACATATTTTTATTTCAAAATATTAAAAAAACGGTGGAGTAATAGTAACATAAATTATACCTTAAAGCTTAAACTAAATTATGTTTTTGGCGCCTGATTAATGGGAGTACCCACACTGGCGCGATGCGAAAATTTGTACATTGTTCGGTCGTCACACATTCGCTCGAAATTTTTCGCGCCGGTTTGGGATCGTCTAAACTAATTAATTTCTTTTTAAATAAGATGAATAGGTTTACATTCCGAATTTAAAATCGGAATGTGATCTTACATAAGAGTAAGGTGAGATATCAACCAAAAGCTGAAAACCAAAACCCAATTGGACTGGAACAATTACTCTCATCACTATGCTCTCATCGACAAGGAAAAAATACAGCCTATATTTCCAACGACCACTACCAAATCAATGCATACATGCTTTATTAGAATGTGCCTTGGCCACACTGTCGCTACGCATCAACATCTACTTCGCAAAGAAAATCGACCGATATGCCCAACTTGCACGCTGAAATAGACATTAAACATATTTTAAACATGCAAAACTGTGCAACATCATATATTCATCAACAGCAATCAACATTCATCTTTCAAGCCTTAAAAAGCCCTTGTCATGAAAATATAACTTGTGTTTATTCTTTTATACAAAAATATAACCTAGATATCTAACTTTCATTTCTCCCTCGAAAATGTAATTATAATTTATAACTAATTTTTATTATTTGTAACCAACTATTATTTTTTATAATCTAATTATTATAATTTATAACATGTAAATGCCATATTATTCATCTTGGTACACCTAAACCATTTCATCTCAGAGCCGAAAGTCATAGCAGCTTATGCTCGTCCTTATATTAGTATTTTAATTTTAATTATTTTGTTAATAAATTATAATAATAACAATAATTTTTTTGGTGCGACCTATTTTCTCTGAAATATAGTTTTTTTTTAAGATAAGTTGCATTTTATTTTTGATTATTGATCTTTTTGAAACTAATGAGAGTACAGCAAAAATGATTAAGGTCTTGGAAGTCAGAACCAATCCTCTACCTAATAGCTTTTAAGTTATTTATGGAACACTTTGTTCTTATATGTACATACTCTATATAAAAGAAAAGAAAAATACCTTTTTTTAACTTTTGAAAATCTACAACTACTTTTTCAAATATAATAAGTGTGGCACTTAAGTTTCCCAAGTTTAGGCTAAGTTTCATAGCCAGCGTAAGTCACAAAAATCAGAGACTTAAGTGCCACTTATTCAGGTAAGTGTGCACTGTGATATTGCGCCTTAGTCTTTCACATTGCCCACTTAAGTGCCACTTTCCTGACTGAAACTGGCCCTAAATCCCACCAAATTTGTCAGTGGGACTTAGTTTGAAAATTTGGGTATAAGTTCAGTTGGGGGTTTGGACGGCAGAGCGCTTTATTGCTCATCGTCATTATTATTTAGATTTTGTTACGAAGATAAATATGATTCTATAGTTAGTTCAGAATTTTTATTTTTGTTTTATTTTCAAAAAAATTTGAGTTAGTTTATTTGCGAATTAGTTCAGAATAAGGGGTTTTTCTTTTTTAGCTCAGAGCAAAGGACAGTGCTGTCAAAAAAAGATATTTGTTACATTTTTAGCCCAGAAACATCAAAGGGCTCAACTTCTGTTTCTTTTTTCAATCAGAGCTAGCTCGGAACGTCCTCCATGACCTCAGAATTAAGGTCGTTTTTTTCACTATTGTTCAACTTGCCGAAAACCCCAAAGCTGCCCAAATCTTGGGTTGATACAAAATTGAGAGGTGGCCGGCAAGTTGAAAATTGATGTCTTTTAGTTTTTAAATTCTCCACTCGAGAGAAAGTTGACCTACTTGACTTTTTCAAAATATCCCTGGGATATTTGTGACAGGTAGTATCAGTTTCAAATTGTAGATTTGTATTTATCACTTATGTATTTACTTTATTTAATTATTCTTTATTGACAGCTACTTAAAAGTAACCTGATAATGGTTAAATTTTAGAACGTAGCTGCGAAGACTATTAGCTCTAAATGGCAAAGAAAAATCAAATTTTATAAGCTAATTTGATATTTTTAGGGTCGGAAATTTTAAGGCTTTCATATAGAAATAAGTTTTTACAAATTGAGTTTATACTTTAACTTTACAGTTTTTTAATAAATTTTATAAATTTTAGTGTTATGTTGCAGGTTATGCAAACAGGATATTTTTATTTGCTGTGTCCAAGCCTTACGCGAATAAAATTTGTTATAATGGATTTCCGAATGTAAGGGTAGCGAGGTTGAATTCTGGTGGCATTAAGTTCCTTGTTATGATGATGGTTTTGGCTTCAGTCGTTTAACTGTTTGGGTTTTGTTTTTGTTGAAGAATATCAGAAACGTTCAATATATTGCTTACAAAACACTTTATGATTATGAATAACAAACTTTGTATTACGAAAAATATCAAGTTTTGTTTTCTAATATTTTCATTCCTTAATTATTTTTCATAGAATAAACATCTTAATTATTAAAGCTTATTTATTTTCTGTTTTGGACCTGCGGTTAAACTAAAGCAAATTAAATAGTATTTTTAACAGATTATGAGACTTAATTGTAAAACAGAAATAAATAAAGAAATTTAAGATTTATAGAAAGGAATTAAAGAATCCAAGAATGGCAGACGGAATAAAATCAAAAATTCTTAAACTAAATAACAGCAACTACGCCAATTGGAAATTCAAAATGGAATTGTTGCTTCGTAAGCAAAATTTATGGAAGAAAACGATCTTGGGAGAAAAGCCATTACCGATTATAAATGCGGGGTTGATTAAGAATCAAAAGGAAATTGATGATTGGGAAACCACGATTGGTTTATGTGTTAAAGATGATCAACTAGCTCATATTCGAATGAAGACTTCAGCAAAATCGACATGGGATGCTTTGAAGAATTACCATGAGCAAAATACTCTCACCAATAAAGTATTTTTGATGAGATCGATTTGTTGTTTGAAATTGGAAGAAGGATCTGATGCAAGAGCACACATAAACAAAATGCAGGACTATTTCACGAAATTGAGTGATATTGGTGAAGAGACTCTTTCCCACAAATGGAGTGCTGCAATGTTGTTGAGTAGCTTACCAGAGAGTTATGATGCTCTGATAACTTCACTTGAATCTCGTAGAGAGGAAGAAATTACATTCGCCCTAGTACAGGAGCGAGTCATTGCAGAATACGAACGGCATTCTATTGCAAGTAGAAATTCAAAAGATGCAGTTTTGAAAACTGTATCTAACGTCATTGTTTGCTATTTCTGCCGGAAACAAGGCCATCTTAAGAAATCATGTAATAAATATAAGGAATGGCTAGCAAAACAAAATTTGAGAAAGAACGATCAAAAGTTTTTTAACAGAGTTAACACAGTTGAAGAATCATCCGAAACCAAAACAAAGTCAAGCGAAAATTCAGAAGATTATCTTTTCACTTTTGTCAAAGGAAAGCTATCAGGATGGATTATAGACTCTGGAGCAACTCGACATGTAACGAATAATCAATCATTTTTCACGGATATTGACAAGACCTGCAAAAGCACCGTTGAACTAGCGAATGGTGATTCAACAAAAGTTCAAGGAATAGGCACAGGATCGTCGACATTTTTGGACGAAAGCTGTAATAAACATCAAGAGACTGCTACTGAAGTTTTGTATGCACCTAACCTAACTGGAAACATGCTGTCTGTCAAGCAATTGACGAAAAATGGTTTACGTGTCGAATTTGATGACAGAATTTGTGAGATCAAGCATGAAGGTAAGCAAATCGGTGTTGCGGATGCAACTGGCTCTTTATATGTTTTGCGACAACAAAATAAAGTTTGTGCTGCGCTTGAACACAATAAAAATTGTATTCATCAATTACACCGGAGAATGGGACACAGAGATCCAGAAGCCATTCGAAAAATGTTTAACAATGCATCTATAAATGGGTTAAATATTGTGGACTGTGGCATTAAAGAGGTTTGTGACGTTTGCATGAAAGGAAAGATGACAAGGCTACCGTTTCCCAAGCAATCCAAAACGGAATCATTAGCACGTTTAGATTTGATACACACAGATGTATGCGGTCCTATGCAAACTGCCACTCATGCTGGAAAGCGATATATTGTCACGTTCATAGATGATTATTCGGCTTTTACAGTTGTTTGTTTGCTTAAACAGAAAGGGGAAGTTGAACAAACAATAAAGCATTTTGTGGAATTTTGCAAAACCAATTTTTCACAAAATCCGAAGGTAATAAGATCTGATCGTGGTGGGGAATACACTGGAACAAATCTCACAACATTCTTAAGCTCAGAGGGTATACAGCAACAGTTGACAGCGGCATACAGTCCTCAACAAAATGGAAAAGCCGAAAGAAAGAATAGGACATTAGTGGAAATGGCACGTTGTATGTTGATAGATGCTGGATTACCAAACAGTTTTTGGGGAGAAGCAATATCAACAGCAAATTTTGTTCAAAATCGGGTTATAACGAAAACAACAAATACAACACCATTTGAACTTTGGAACGGTGCTAAACCAAATATCGAACAATTTCAAATTTTTGGTTCGAAATGTTTTGTCCATGTACCAGATGTAAAACGACGTAAGTTAGACGATCGAGGAATTGAGGCTATATTTTTGGGATATGACGACAAAGCAAAAGCTTACAGATGCTTTGACAAGACTGCAAGAAAAGTTATAATAAGTCGAGATGTACGATTTTGTTCATCAAAACTTTGTAACAAAAACAATGAAGTGTTAGTCGGAATATCAAAATCAAATAAAGAGATCTCTACATACGAAAAGTCAACAAATCAAGAAGAAGAACATATTCTTCAGGAGGAGATAGATGTTGAAATGAACGGAACAAACGAAACGACTGTTGAAAATAATAATGTCCAGACACGTGTTTCAAACCGATCGAACAAAGGAGTTCCACCGAAGCGTCTTGTTGAAGAAGTTAATACCACAAAAGAAATAAAAGAACCAAGTAACTACACTGAAGCAATCGAATGTGACGAAAGAGAGCATTGGCTTACTGCAATGCAAGAAGAGTTGGAGTCGCATGAAGAAAATGGCACTTGGGACCTCGTTGACTTGCCACCCGGGAAAAAGGCGATTGGAGGAAAGTGGATTTACAAACTGGAGTAGACGGTAAAATACAGCGATATAAAGCAAGGTATGTTGCTCAGGGATTTTCACAAAAGTACGGCGAAGACTATGATGAGGTTTTTGCACCGGTCGTTATGCATACGACATTTAGAACCCTGTTATCAGTCGCAGCGAAAAGAAAAATGATTGTTCACCACTTAGATGCTAAAACTGCGTTCCTTAATGGGAAGCTTATAGAAACAATATACATGAGACCACCTCCCGGCTATGAAGACGGCTCAAAAGTTTGTTTGCTAAAAAGAAGCATTTAAAGCAAGCAGCTAGGTCTTGGAACAATACACTTCATAAGGTACTTGAAGATGGCAAGTTTCAACAAAGTTATAACGATCCATGCCTGTATTCAAAGAAAATCGATGGACAGTTTTGTTATTTAATTGTTTATGTTGATGATTTAATTGTGGCATGTACATCGATGGATCAAATGCGGCAAATTGAAGGTATCTTACAAAAGCATTTTAAAATACAAAATTTGGGACCAATAAACCACTATCTGGGAATGGAAGTTACAAAGGACAAAAATGGTAACTTTTCACTTTGCCAGTCAGGATATATAATGAAAATAGCATCGGACTTCGGATTAAAAGACGCAAAACCAGCCAAGACACCAATGAACGTAAACTATAGCAAAACTGAATCATTTGACAGATTTGAAGACAATTCACAGTGTAGACGTTTGATTGGCCGATTACTATACTTATCAATAAATACCAGACCAGACATATCAGCTAGTATTTGTATTTTGGCACAAAAGGTTTCAAGCCCAACGACTCAAGATTGGAATCAACTCAAACGTGTTGTTAAATATTTAAAAGCGACAAGTACTATGAAGTTAATGTTGAGCAAGATTGAATCAGAAAATCTATCATTTTATGGTTATGCTGATGCAACTTGGGCCGATGATAAAAATGACCGGAAGTCAAATAATGGAAGAATATTTTTCTTAAATGGAGGGACAATAAGTTGGTCATGCAACAAGCAAACTTTAGTTGCTTCTTCATCGTGTGAAGCTGAATTCATTTCACTATCAGAAGCAGCAAAAGAAGCAAAATGGATACGCCAGCTTTTAGAAGAAATGCATGAACCAATTCAATCTCCAACACTTATCTATGAAGATAATCAAAGTTGTATTGAGTTAGTGCGTGATCATAAATTTTCCTATCGAACAAAACACATTGATACTAAATACAAAACAATACGCGATTTGGTAAGGAAAGAAATCATTGAATGCGAGTACTGTTCAACTGAAGAGATGATAGCAGATCTTTTGACTAAGCCGTTACCAGTATCAAAACATATTTATTTACGAAATAAATGTAATATTAATTGAACGAGGAGGAGTGTTGAAGAATATCAGAAACGTTCAATATATTGCTTACAAAACACTTTATGATTATGAATAACAAACTTTGTATTACGAAAAATATCAAGTTTTGTTTTATAATATTTTCATTCCTTAATTATTTTTCATAGAATAAACATCTTAATTATTAAAGCTTATTTATTTTCTGTTTTGGACCTGCGGTTAAACTAAAGCAAATTAAATATTATTTTAACAGTTTTGATGTTAAAGCTGTATACGGATGAATCCTTGGTTTTTCTGACAGCGAAATCTGCTTCTTCATTACCGCGTATTCCAGTATCTCCGGGGACATACCAATTGAAAATTAAAAATAATTAATGACCAAAAAAAACTACCCAAAGTTCTTTATTCGGTTGAAGAGGAAGAATTTTTGATTTCCAATACATTGTAATATCGTGTAATAATCGAAAATAATTGAAAAATTGACACCGTACGAAGCCTGATAAATAAAAATTAACTTTATCTGGATATTAAAAGTAAAAAGAACTTTTTATAAATAAAAAAAAAAAAACAGCAAAAATCTAAATTCTGATGGCAAACCTCTAGTTTGCTTAGCCAACTTCTAATTTTTTTGAGAGCTGAGAAAATTGATAAACTGTAGAGTTGAAAATCAGAAGTTGAAGCTGTCAATTTTGAGTGAATAAATACAAAATCACAAGTAAAAAATAAAATCGTTAAGTTGTGTTTAACTTCGAGTGAAGAAAATCGCCCTTAAAAATATACATTTTTTTCGAAATTTTCTTCAGGAGTATAGATGTATTATTTTTAAATAAGAAATGATGTTTTTGTCCAGTTTTCTCATTTAAATTTCCTTGCTTCCAAAATTTAGTCTCTAAGATTCTGATCTGATTAATAGGACTTAAGGTATTTATTTTTAAACTCACCTTACGGCAGTTTTTGGATTTTTTTTTTCTTCATTTTTTGAGTTGTCACAAAAAAACAAATAAGGTTGGATTAAAAAGGTCTTATGTTTACTTTTAACAATATTCCTAAAAAAATCGTTTGATGTATTTATTTCTTAAACCACGACATTTTCAATTGAGTTGTTGTTATTTTACTCAAACAACCAAACTACCAACTTCTCTTTTAAATTCAACCTCAAACAATGATACACACAACCAGACACCAAGTGTCATAAATTGATGAAAAATCGATAATTTTATGGTTGTACGTAAAACCTTGAACAACGAATAAACTAAAAACTAAAAGCAGTTTTTTGTCAAGTTCTTAAGATACTTTATTATGTTATGCTTAATTCTAAATATTTCTAATAAACATGATAAAAACATAAAATACAAATTTTGTTCAACAAACGATTTAGATTGGGGTTGGGGCGTTGGGGGTAACTAAGGAACAATAAGTGGGGAAATACAAAAGCTTGCCAAAGAAATCCAGACTAGATCAATTATTTTGGGTAGATATAATACTTCTTATGACTCTAATTTTATATAATTAATTATATAATTATATAGTTACACTCTTAATAATTACTGTTAATTTGTGTTGAAAACCACTAAAAGGCGCTGGCTGCTGCAACTCGTCCTTCAGATACACTTGCACTCGGTTAGTAACCTTTCAGACGATCAGCCAGAGGTGGTTTGTCGATTTTGGGTGCATTCGCTCGAGCCAAACGCATTCGCTCTGCAGCCTTGGCTAACCTTTTAACGCGCTCCTCGGGTGTTTCGCTTGCCCTTCTTAACCGCTGTCTAGCTGCATTTTTCATCAGTCTTAGGGCTCTTTGTACTTCGTTCTCATTTTGCCGTCGGACACGGTTAGCTTCAGCGTTTTTCGCCAAACGTGCTTTATATTCATCATCGCTCTCCTTCGAACGTTTATCTCTCATCCTGGCTGCGTTTCTGGCTAAACGTCTTTCTCTAGCCTCCGGCGATTCATTCCATCTGGTACGAGTTTTAACGTTCTGATAAGTATCCAAGTTAAGTAGGGTCGACGAATAGTTGTAGTCGAAGCGAGAATTATGGAAAGCCTGAGGATTGTGCTGCAGATTATGGGGATGGGATTCAATATCCGTGGCGTATTCGGCCTTCACAAGCTCCGCAGAGTGTCCGTGCGGTGTGGTTGCGGGATTTATAATGACAATATGGTGTTCTACGCCACCACCTCCACCTGACATCTGAGAAAATATTTTCCCCACAAGAACAAAAAAAAGTAAGTCCCCAATCACTTTAATCTTTTCACTTCACCCAAAGTGCACCGTTTACGTGAGTTTACCATTGAAATTTTATGATTTTTTTCTAAAATTTCTTTCTTTATTATTTATAATAATAACTTGAAAAAAAGCGAGAAGACAAATTCTTACTTTTGGTGGCAAAATTAAGAAAACGATTTTTGTTTTTTTTTTCTCTCAACCCTTTTTGTTGGTGGCGATACACACAAGCGCACACGTACGAATTTAACGAAATTTGACAGTTTTATTGGATGGGTGTTTTTTAAAAGCTGTTGTAAGGGGGTTTTTGGGGGGTAGCTCAGATATTTTTGAATAGGCGGTTTTGAGAAGACTTTCTAATCAAAAGTTATTAGATAAAAAATATTAAATTGGACTTACGTTTTAATACAATTGCTTGAAAGCGGCAAATTAAGAAAAATTGTTTATCGCTCAACTTGCAACACTCGCGTGCCAATAAAAACATAACAAATACCGACAGAGTCGGTTAAATGTCATTTGAACCAAAATACGTTCTTACGACATAACGGCAGCTAAGGCTATATACACATCGCGTAGATCTTAAAAATTATTTTCAATTTCGAGGTAGTTAGTTCTTTTTTTTGCTCCAGATCGTTATCCATTCTTTCTTGGAAGATTGCGCTGCGGCTACATTGGAAACATTTGAAGCAATTTCAATAGCAGCATTTCATTATCGCTACGGATATTAGTGACAAAAAATGTAGCCGCATTTTACTATCGCTGATGATCCATATAGATGTCATGAAAATAAAACGATACGGATCTTAGTGGCAACTGTTTTGTATACCTATCCCTTTTTTCATTACGTTTGTTTATTTTTCATGTATTCGTTGTCTTTTTTCTTTAGGCCTGCCGCCCACTAGGCAACTTAGTTGCCGGCAACTTTAAGTTGCTTGGTGTTGCCGGCAACTCCGAGCAACTAAAGTTGCTTGCCCTCGCCCACTAGGCAACTTCCGAGCAACTTTTGAGAATTAATATTTGTGTTTTTTTGTATTTAATTTTCTATAAAAACGTGCTCCACCTAAACCTATCTCAATTTGACCTGTCTAAAATGCAAAATCAATGTAATATTTCAATGAACAACAAATAAAATCGTTAAATTTTCGAAGATTCCTGAAAGGTGCTCGGAAATTGCTTAGTGGGCGGGGGTCAGCAACTAAAAGTGGCCCGGAGTTGCCGGCAACTAAGTTCCGCGAGCAACTCCGAGCAACTTAAAGTTGCCGGCAACTAAGTTGCCCAGTGGGCGCTCTCCCATATAAGCCAATGTAATTGAACCGGGAGCAACTAAAAGTTGCTGGGGTGAGCAACTAAAAGTTGCCTAGTGGGCGGCAGGCCTTACACTACAGTTTTCACTACCCAACCATTTGCAAAGTTGAGAGTGAAGAGCAAAGGGTTAACTACATTCACCACTTTTTGCACAAAAGCGGCAAAAAGTTGAAAATCGAAAAGTAGAATCATTATAATAATAAATTGTGTTTGATCTGTCAAATCAATGTGAAATATTACAGATCAACCACAATTTTCGGACATTTTTTCGCATAGGTATCTCTATATAGTGCATATTTTAAGTTTTCCACTTGTCTTCAATCTTGAATGTAGTTAAGTAAATTATTTTTGGTCCAGGAAACATATGATCGCTATTAAAGCAGGATCTCGTGTTGTTGTTGTAATGCATATTTTTGATATCTATTTGGACGATTTCTGATAATAAAATACGGCTTAGTACCGTTGTCCCATCGCTAATGATCCATATAATTGCATACCTCTTTCTCTTTTTTCCTTAACCACTCTACTCTCCTGTGGTGTGTTGGGGAGTAGTGTGTTGCTGTCATTCCAATGTATTTAATAGGTTTTGACACAACACATCACCAGCGTTCGGACTGTACTGCGAAAGCAGTAGATTTACTTCGCTTTTTCATACATTATTAAATCTACTGCATCACTGTGCTTTGCTAACAATCTACTTCTATTTTCGATTTCGATTCTTTTTGCTCGAAAGTGGAAATGTCAAGAACGAAACCAACCCTTAGAGATGCCGGTGTGGGTAAAGGGTTTTTGATCTGTCATTTCAGATTCATTTGACAGATTAAGCACAATTTGTTCGAAAACAGGGATCTCTGAAGTATGTTTTTGATTTTCATTTTTCCACTTTTTGCCATTCTTTTGCAAAAAGTGTTGAATGTAGTAGCCTTTAATATAAATTATAATTCTACTTCGAAAATTTTGGTTTCACTGCGATTGTTATTTCGATCTTCTTCGAAATGCGATTTCTGAAGTCCGAACCCTGCACATCACACGATAAAAAAATGGCTCTACTCATATGAAATAATACGTTAGAGATAGCGACATATGACTCCAAAACACGAACACGAGACATAACTTGTTCCGGCTGTACGTTCCTTTATTTTCATGTCTTCATTCTTTTTTCTTTACACTACAGTTGGTGGTCCCAAACGTGGAGAGCAAAGGATCACTCATGTTGTTGTTGTAATCAGGGCGCTTTACCAGGAGCAAGAAAATGTAGTCTGATCTAGCGAAAATAGATTTGCTCTGTAATTTGCATTTTAACATCACAACTGTGCTAAGTTATTTTCTTGCACACTAACTAACTTGTTGTTGTTGTTGCATTCGAGGATCATATATATGGATCATTTCTATAATAAAAAACGGCTAATAAAACAGCATTTGTTTTTCAATTTTGGTGAATGTAGTTAACCCTCAAGTAGCCGCATTGAATTAAGCAATAAATATCTAATATCAGATGTTTTTCCCAATCCTTGAGGGATATGGTTGAAAACAACGCTATCAGATCACAGAAAAAAAATTCAAGTTTTCATAAAAACTATCGATAACAAGTATGATAAAAAAGTTTTTCTCCGCGATGTAGTTAAGCGCTGAGAATTCTCTGCACTTAGCTAAGCCCAAAATGAATTAGTTGTTGTTGCATTTAACATATAAATTATTTGGGGCATATTCATAGTCATTTTTAAACTCCAGTTTATATTAGACTGGGGTTTATTCAATGTTATTTAGATAGGATAAGCCCAGGTCTATGATAAACTGGAGTTTACTATGAATATGCCCCTTTATCTCAGACGTCTTCTTTTCGACCAATTTCTACCGGGTTTTCAAAAATACACCTAACAAATTCACACCACACATACCCTTATTTAAGCCCATGTTCACATTCGAAAAAACAATTCAACGAAAAGGCATGGTTTTCCTTCTTGCAGATTTGCTGAATGCCTGAATCTGACGAAAGAAAAAAATCTTCCCCATCTAATTGGAAAAAATGCTCACAAAACTAGTTCTCGTGTGACATTTGAATGGAAATGGATGTCAAAATGCATCTATTTGCATTTTATAATTTCATTTAATTTTAATTTTCATCATATAAAACTAAAAAATATCATTTATAATTCGGAAATACAACGAGAAAATAATAATTCCATCAATAGTTTTATAATTTACAGTGATTTAAGTGCAAGTGTTTTTTTCTTATTTCGTTAATTTAATTTTTACACAAAAAGGTGCGGAATACACAAATAAATTTGATTGTATAACAAAGAGAACGAAAATAAAAAACGAATGATATTTTAAAGTGCACAAGTACAAGAAACTTTTTACTACAAAAAGTACAATTTTTTGTTTCTTGGGCTTGCTGCTGCGGCGATGCTTTCCCACCGTTTTCGTTTCATATTTCGTTTCTTTCATTTTCTTCGTGTCGTTCGTAGTGTTCCACGATAATATAGAGTATTAAAATCATTAAAAATTCTATTGTTGTACAAGTACATACCTCTAGCTACATTAGTTTGATTTTTTGTAGACGTCCGTCGTCGTTCTCGTTGTTGTCGTCGACAATCCATTCCAATCCAATCACCACTTTTGGCTCGTAATTGACTAAAAACGAAGAAAATTACAATCATATCTATTTTATCCCCACATTTTTAAGTGTTTTCCATTTAGCAATACAATTTTTTAATGAATTGTTTTACATTCAACGAGTAAAAGACAAAATAAATAAAAACTCGTTTGCCCGGAAAAGTCAACAACTTGTGGAGCAGCAACATAGCAGCGTTTCATTTACTGATCCCAGAGGTTCAACAATTATCTTTGGAGTTTTGCAGTTAAGCTTGCAGATAGTTTTTGCTGGCAAAAAATAAACGCATAAATTCTCAAGCCAATGAAGAAAAATGGATGAAAATATGCAATTGTGTCGAATTTGCATATCAAATTCGGAATGTGCGACCATGATTCCGATATTCGGCGAAGATCTTTTGTGGAAGAAAATTACAATGCTGGCCGATGTAAAGGTACGTTTCTTTCTCTTTGCCCTCTCGCCGACTCCAAAAACTGAATTTGTGGATTTTCTTTCATTATAATCTTTCGTGTGCCTCTGACTCTCGATCTCAAGTCGATTTGAGTTCGAGCGTCAACCACAAGCACCCACTTTTATTCATATTCGTATATTTACGGTTATTATTAGTTCTTGTTTGTGTTTTATTTCAAATTCAAATGAAATATTTATCATGTGGCATATTTTTTGAATACAATTATAATTTTTTTTTAAGATTGAAAAGGGTGATACACTGCCGCAACAGGTGTGCATGGTTTGTGCAAAGTCGGCGATCAGTGCGTGTATGTTCAAAAAGAAATGTGAAGATGCAGACAACTTCTTTCGTCATCATTTGCAAATGATGCGTAAAATGGAGCACCACCAACGAGGTAGCGGCGATGTGATTACAATTTCTGAGGGCTCAGACAATGATCCCAATGATGATAACATGAATGTAGCTAATAGACATCTAATGACCGGCAATAATACAAGCCTGCAGCTAATGAATGGAAACACTTCCAATAGCAGCGTCGGCGCCGGAGCTTCACTTGATCAAATTGACAACAAGAGCAACTATGACTTGAATTCGGTTCGTTTGATGATGAACCATTTTCTGTTGGAACAGCAAAGCAAGGAAGCAGACGCAATGGCAGCTGTTAATGGCTACCACCATGATGGCGGATTTGCACCTCCTTGTGATGCTTCCATGGACGATGATCAGTTGCCTTTGATACCGGAAATCGAATTGATTACACCAAACGATGAAGGAGGGGCGATAATGGACAGACAACAGATTGTCAATAACCAACAACAAGGCTATCAGTGCAGCATATGTTATCAGATATTTGTTAGAAAGTTTTTATTAAAAGATCACATGCAGAGCTGTCATGGAAGATCGCCACCAGTTTATGAGTGTACAAATTGTAAGAAGAGTTATTTGTACAAACGTTTTCTGGAGAAGCACATTCGTCGTGGACGTTGTGTTAAAAAGCGAAGGAATCAAACGTAAGTTAAATTGAAAAGTTTTGCTAACTCTTAAAATATGTTTTGAGTGTGAGGTGAGTTTGAGTCGTTCCGCATGCATTCTTCATCAAAAAACTGCTTCCTTAGTTCACTGTGGGTTAATTAACTTCTAAAGTTAGCTAACTCTGGTTTAACACACCAATGAAAAACTTGGCCTTAGTGAGGTAGATCTGGTTAACAAAAGATACATTTTTTACATTATTCCTGTATTTTAAACAAACCAGTCGGCAGAGTGATTCGCATAAGTTTGGATAAAAAGCTACACCATACAGTTTGGATCAAGAAAAATTTTTTCAAAATAAAGTTGTTTTAATATATGTATGTACCTACCTATAGTTTTTGAAAAATTCATTTTCAAATTTGAAATTTTGAAAAAAGTTTGGAAACCGCGTTTTTTTTTAATTATAGGGTCTTATCAATTTTTAGTCAAATATTTAATACGAGTTTCTAAACTAAAATTTCTTTAAGTTTCAGAGTTTCGCAGAGGAAACTGGAAATAAAAGAAATATCCAAAATTTTCAGTGCATGAGTTATCTCCGAGTTAAATCAGTGTTAGTTAATCCTGCAAATACTTTAATCCCGAGTTAACTCAAAAATTTCTCAGTGGAGAATAAGATTTAACTCCTAGTTGTCAAAAATGAATCGAAATCGAAATGCGACAGTATAGAAATAAACGTTTCGCTATCGTATTCGAGATGGTGCCACTATGAAAATCACCCTTTCCATAGTGTCGTACCTCGATTTGAATAGATTTTTGACACGTATCTTTCAATAATACCTATTCAGCTATTCCAGAGTTAACTCACCGAATTTGTTGATTGAATCGAAATCGAGTTAACTCACCGAATTTGTTGATTTAACTCGGAATCTAAATTGACTGGAAAACATGTAATCTCGCACTGAAAAACTGGGCCTTATTTAAGTATTAAAGAAGATAATACTCTGTTCAACAAAAAATGTCAGTACAGGGAAGATAGCCCTCTTTAAAGCTCTCATAGGGTTTCCGTTATTTAAATTTAAAATAACCCTTTACGCCTTCACAATTCAAATACTCACGTCATAAATTTGTTTTGAAAAGCTTCAAATCCCAAAAGTTCCTTAATCAAACCCATCGTTGATCGGTTAATGACGACGACGAGAGCGCACGATCGTTCATCAGTATCCTTTCAGCAGTGGGATACAACGGTCATGGTGGAATGTACGACTTTTGCGGAGAATATCAAAAACATTTCGAATAATTACGTAAGTCATAGTGGCTTGCTATTTTTTTTAAGTGTCATTTTTGCCAATTCGTTAGCGTGTATCAGGAGCCACAGCTGTGTCAGGCATAATTTCACCAAAAGGCCAAATATTTGTTAAGATGTATGTATGTTTGTCGATTTGAAACCTCGAAAGTTTTGTTTTTATTTTTTACTGACAGCTAAAGTAGCCATTCTGTATTTAACTTATTCTTAGTGCATTTTTTCAACGTTTTTCCAACTTGAAAAAATCAATTTTTTGATTCAATTTCAAATTGTATACATACCTGTTTGGTAACTTGAAACTTTCACCAAGTTTTTTTTTCCTGTGTTTTGACATTAAATTTTAAGATCAATGTTACCTGACAATATTACTTGAACGAGTCTCAATTCAGGTAACATTGATCGTTAGTAAGCACTTTAATAATCGTCACAAGTAATATTGATACATTGACGAAATTCAAACAAAGGGCCCTACACACCATCCATGTTACTTGTCAGGTAACATTGACGTTTTTTTTGTCAGGTAATATTGATGAAAAAAAGCCTAAGCACGTATCAATGAACATTGACAATGATTTTGCTCAAATTCTGTTTAGTTGTTTTATAAACTTCAAATTAATTTGTGTGTGTGCTTGCAGCTGGAGCTTTGGCAAGCGTATTAATTTTAAATGAAAATAAATCAAAAACAATATTTTTTCCATAAATTTGGTTCTCTCTCATTTTCTGGTGAATTCCGACGAGGGCTGTTAATTTTATTTTTAACCTTTGTTATTGCATTTTGATCAAATTCTGTAAGCTTTTTATAGGATTTTTATTCATATATTCTTTTGATTTTATTTTCCACAAACACTCATTTTCTCTATATAATGTTACTCAAAAAATCCCGAATGCATTGTCGTACATAAGATATCTTACCATAATATATACCGTTTCACTATGCGATCCCGTCAGTTAAAATTGATAAACACTACACACCGTCAATGTCAAATTACATTATTTTTTTTTTAAATTATTTAAAAACTTTAATTAATTTAGCCGTCCAATGGAGTGCACAGACTGTCATGTTCTTTTTCCAACTGGACATCATCTGGGATGGCATAAGCGAACTGGTTGTCCGTCTCGTGCTTCAAAAGTGTAAGTTATTAATTTTATTTTTTTATTTTATTGTAAAGTAATTGATTTTTATTTTAAACTGATAGGCCCTTACAACAGTTATTTAAACAAAATATCGTCCAATATAATAACTTCCCGAAACCTGTTATTCCACCTCGAAAACCAGATAATGCCTTGTATATGCAAAACAGAAGGTGAATCGCTAAAATTTGCAATTTTTCTTTTTACATATTATTTTTGTTTTCTCCTTTTAGAATTTTGCCGAATACTTCCAAACGCAAAGGACGAACTCGAATTAAATTAGACGCAGCAAAGATCGCTTTGGCTAAAATTTTAATTCTAAAAGAGGCTACAACTACTCAAATCGCTCAAGAACTTGACATATCCCGTACTTTCGCCTGGCGTTTACGAAAGAACTTGGTTAACGGTGTTAGCCTTCATGAGCGTTTTATTGATCCACCTGCTGAGGAAAATCCAGATATTAAACAGCAGGGAGCAATATTTCCTGAAACTTCTAGATCCGCAATTGAACAAGTCAACTTTGGAGTTAAAATTGAAAAGAAAGAAGAAATTGACCCTAAAAATACTGAAAGCGTTGTTGAAATAAAGCAAGAGGTTCAGGATGAAGACGAAGAAGACGATGACGATGACGACGACGAACAAGATGATGAGGACGATAGTGACGATGATGATGACGATACTGACAGTGACAGTGACGACGATGATGATGAAGATGAGGACGATAAAGATGAAAAAGATGACAAAAATGAAGATCCTAACAAGAAAGCTACTCAATCACAATGTGATGAGCAACAAATAAAGCTCGAGCAAAATTACCAAAGTAGCTATACTAACAACGGGAACAATCGCATAGAACAGATGAATAATAATGGCGTACCACAAACCGCATCCGCAATAGGAATGCCTGCAACAAATCAAGTAAATATGCACAATGAAAGTGCCGAATCTGATTCTGAAGATGAAGATGGAGAAGACAATGAAAATGCCGAATCTGATTCTGAAGATGACGATGAGGACGAGGATTCAGAGGAAGAAGAAGGAGCAGATGAAGTCGAAAATACCGAAGGGCAGATGCAAAGATACAAACAGCATTTGATGCAAAGTATACCCTCGGTATTTCATATTCCACAGTGAGTTATACAATCAATTATGAACTTTATAATGTTTATAAAATATATAAATATCCGAAACCATCAGATAGGCGAGAGTTCCGTTCATTCGTAATTTCACTTCATATGTATTGGTGGGTCATTTTTTAAATTTTTGTTTCTTTAAATTCTAATAGTTATAAAATACGCTTAGTAACATCCATATGAAATATTTTGAAATAGATGTTTCATTTATATGAATTGCCACTCAGCTCGTACTTAATAAAGTACTAAGAAAGGTGGCTCAACACCGATTCGCACCAAAAGCAAACCGTTTACTAAAAAGCCCTTACGTATTTACATCGAAATCTTCTCAAAATTATGTACACTTAGTATATTGTAAACATTTATGCTAGTCATATTCAACTTCTAAAGAAAGTTCAAGAAATCCTGGAAACTAACTGAAATAAGTCTTTAATACATATATACTTTATGATACTTCTTTAATAGTACATAAACTTCCAACTACATGTTATTAAAATAACGGTTAACAAGGACATCATGTTTTATTTATCGAAGTCTGGGCCGCAATTCAACTTATAACGTATTTGATGTGATGTGAAATCGTCAATTCTAAAGTGGGATAAGCTATTTCTATGCATTATAAAATTCAAGATGGCTTGGCTATTCTGTTTAGCCAGGACCTGAAGAGAAAACCACCTGGCTCAGTTATAGAGTCCTTTTAGGTTAATCCTATAGGCATACCAAAAAATATTTCTTAAGAAATGAGAATTTTTTTCTTCTAACACTACGCAAATTATGAAACAAACTAAACTCATGGATATATTTGGCCTATTGAGGCTAACAGTAATAAAGCCAGCCCGACTTAGGAAGACCGGGATCAGTTTAGATAAGCTTTAGGCCTGTAATGGCCATATAAGATGAACCGAATGTTTAAAAATTAAGAAAAATATACAATATCCTAAAAAGTAAACAACTAATGGCTGTTGATTATTATGGGATCAATTAATTTTTTTCCCAATTTTGAAACAAGTAAATGTACAAACCATCAGTACTCATCTTTTGGTAACTATAAATTCTATCATATCACGGTTACTGCAATACATGATCATAAACCTAGGTAAGGGTAATTAAGCTTGAAGCTTCATAGTTGAAAAGTAGAAAATACAATAAAAATATTACACAGCGATGTGCAAAATAATAGTGTTGCTGCGTTTTTATCATTCAAATAAATAATGATTAAAATTCTTAAAATTACAGACCGGGCTTTCCGCAACCAGTTAATTTGTCAATCAAATCAATGCACCCTCAAAGCACTAATTTAACGTAAGTGAATAATCTTAAACCAAAAAAAAATTTTATAGTTAAATAAGATTTCTTTGAAAATTTGTATCCAACAGACCAACTACCAAGAAGCCCCGAAAGCCCAACGTATTTATCGATGACGAGAAGTATGCAACAGCTAAAATCCTCGTATCACAAAATTCTTCCACAATGGAAATTGCCCGACAATTAAACGTTTCCCAGATGACAGCATGGAAACTTCGTGATGCCATTGTAAAAGGTATACCCCTATCGTATCGTAGCAAACGCGAAACGCGTCCAAAACCTGATAAACTCCAAAAGCCAGTGGCTTCGAGTACTCCGAAAGAAAAGTTGCCCCGGCGACGACTCAAAGCTGCTGATCGCGAACTGCGGGATAGGGAAATCACCCGAGAAATACTCGAAATGATTAAAGAAGACAGTAACATTCAGTATTGGAAAGTTTCGGCCAAGTTAGCCGAAAAAGGTTACGCAATATCACCCTCTTCTGTGTGTCAGAAATTAAAGGCATTGGGAATACACCGTCGGTGGAAACCTGGTGATAAGCCTCCTATACTCGATATGGAGAGCTTAAAAACCACCAGCAGTGGTGGTGGTGGTGGTGGGGGTGTTGGTGGCGGTGGGTTCGGTGGAGGAACGTCAACTGACAGTTTTGAGTTCAACAATGAACATCAATTCGAACTGGGTGGCGCACACTTTTTAAGTGCCTTTACGCATTAGAACAGGTGAATTCAATTGCATTGAGTGTCATCTTCTATAAGCGTTTATTTATTTTAATTCTCTTCAAGAGAAGTGGGCCTGTGAACAATTTTTTTTTAATTTTTATTTTAGAGCTATATTTAAATTTCGCAGGTTAAGTATTGATAATTACAACAAGCACACCCACCCCAACCCAAAAAAAATAGACTATTTGCAGTTAATTCAGCTGATCACGAAAACATCTAACAGTAGATTATTATTCTTTTAGGATAACGTATTTTGTTTAGTTCGAAAGTATTTTATTTTATAAGCAAAACTACATTCACATATATATTTTATATTTTCATTTTCCATACATGTAAAATTGTAGGAACTATTAAAGCTAATTTTACGTTAAAAGAACTGATAAAAAAGAACCATAGGTCGTTTATGTGCTCTGAAATCTTAAGTATTTTTTTATTGTTGTTTTATCAATATGTTTGATATCTTCATTTATCTATTGTTTACTAAATTTGTTTTTACTATTCATTTTAAACAGCAACACAAATTAAAAATGTAATTTTTATTGAAAATTCCATATATACTCAATAGAAAAACTAAGTTAAGCTATTTCCTTAAAGGTATTACATAAAGTACAAAGCATAAAATCAAAAAAAAAACATAAACCGGAGCATATTATCTGTTCAGCAGATACGGACCTAGTTTTATTAAACATTTTTTAAAGCGTTTAAAAACATTTTTAACTTATATACATACACATTTACATACATACATCAAAACTAACGTTCAATCACGAAGACGCTAAAGAATACAAAATTTATATTTATAGCCGACAGCACATTTTAGGGAATGGGTGTATAAACAAAATATGAGTACATGGTTTGATGTGTATAAGCTTCTTGTTATCGATTAAGGCTTTATTGGGGTGGTGATTAAAATAGTAATTTTTCCTATTGTTTGTCCCTTCAATTCATATATAAACAAAAATTATGCTCCGTTATTTTACTCTAAAGACCTTAATACTGACGCTCCAATTAATAGTACCCATGAAATAAACTTTTTAATCGAACCATAAAGACCTTATTTTGCACATACATCCACTCCAAATATTTGCTATTTTTCGGAAAATACCTAAATAATATGTATGTACGTCTTTTCCAGTATCAACAACGATATATATTTTCAGGTAAAAGCAATAATGGGAAAAGGATGACAAATATAATATGTAGCGTGATTTTAATTATTATTTTTATATTTAGCTTACAAAAACCCTTATCACAATAATTGATACTTAGTATGCAGTTTGTTGTTTTTAATTATTTACATAAAAATTAAATTGAAAGCTATGAAGTTGAATGGGCATGAGCCTCCCCAGACTTCTCTATCCGAAGCTCTCTCCATCTATTTCTGTCCATGCCTACTTTTCAATTTTGATCTGTAGGTATCCACTTCGGTAAGCATCAAACGATTATCCTCCCGCCATTCAAAAGAAAATACTCCCTGAAGAAATCAGAAATCCCTACGAAACCTTGGGATACACGTTTGCGGCGCTTTAAAAACATGAATTTTTTTTTTATCTATTTGATGGTCTGATTCATATTAGTAAATTGTTATCGATTACTTAAAGCTGAAATTCATTTTAATTTAGTAAACAAAAATTAAAAATTGCTCATTAATTTTGAAATAATTAGGGTTTCCGTAGCTTAAATTATAAATAACACTTCACAATTCAAATACTCAACTTCATAAATTTGTTCTCAAAAGCTTCAAATCCCAAAAGTTCCTTAATAAAATCCACACAAAAGCTTACAATTTCAATACACATCTTAAGAACACGACGACGAGCGCACGATCGTTCATCACTTCATGAGTATCCCCTCAGTGGGATACAACGGTCTAAATGTAAAGAATATAGACTAGATTAGAGTTGCCGCATATCTTTTGAATGATCCTAATAAAATTTTCAAAAAAACCGTAAATTCGGCTTATCTTATCGAAGATTATAATAAAAAAAATCTTTAAACTAAACAATTTTTTGTGAAACTTACGCTGCAGTTGCTTACTAACAGTTGGCAATAGAAATTAGCAGCAATGAAGCGCCCACACTTGCAATAAATTGGTATTGCCGCTACAATTTTGATTGTCATTGCCTCAAATATTGTCAATGGAAAAGGTACAGCGCTAAACAAAAACTACTCGAACTTCCAATTACTATCAGGTTTTTTCGCAGGCAAAAAGGGATGCTATTAATGCCATTGTTTTTATCTCAAAGGGCGTTTCTACTAAATGTCATTCTATATCTGGACATCTGACAAAAAATAATTTTTTTAAAATTTGGAATTCAGCCGTTGTTTTTTTTAACTGCTCAAACGATTTTAATTTAACTTTGTATCTGTAATGAAAATTGTTTGAAAAGAAACTGCGCTTCAGATTAATGGTTGAACACTTATGTATGGATAGGTACATATGTGAGTAAGTAATTCTTATTTTCTTACATATCATGCTAATTACCGAATCCCCAAAATTGTACTCCCTTAAGTCTACTCCACCCGCAGTGTATTTAATTCAATTATTGAATTCTTCGCGTGAACTTGGTTATGTATCCGGGAACCACAATACAATTTTCGTAGAAGCCCATCCACAGCGCAATTATTTCATTGAGTCATATTTTAAGGAGAAAAGAAAAAAAGAAAGATATTTTTCTTTATAAATTGTAATTAATTCTTTTATTAATCGTTAAAAATATATATTTAAATTATGGACATTCCAAATTTCTTGTTTTGTTGAAATTAAATTTTCCTTTTTGGCGAGATCTTCGGGCGATAAAGTATTCTCTGTGAGTTACATAGACTGCCGCCGTAGCTCATTCGCCGGATATGGTAATTAAGATGAATATTTTTCGTTCTCAAACATTAACCCCAACAATAAACTTTTTAGTTAAAATAAGATATTCTTTTACACACTGTCTATTGGTTAAGCAGGAAAATTGTCCAATTCAATGCGAGCATAATTGGACACATACGCTTCTAAACCACTTAAAACCGATTTGTAATATCTCATAATTGTATGTAGTTCCAAGTTACAACTATTCGTTTTAACAGTTCTTGTTATGTGCCTTTTTAATATTCAATGCATCATATACATAATGTACAAGTCATAGTTAAAAACTGATTTTTGTTGTTGGCGATAAAAAGTATGTACCCACAAATAAAATAATTTCTGAAATTTATTTTTGTGCAATTGGGACAACATATCTTGTAAAGTTATTCATTTCTTAAAAAAAGGTTTACTATTTTTCTTTCCTAAATAAGTTAAATATATTTTATAAGGTATGTACTTTTCTTTTTATTGATTATATTTCATTGTAAGCCTTGATCAAAATTATCCTTCCTCTACTCATTTATAAAAATGAAATATAAACAAACAAGCAACTATGTATACCACAACATGTATTACAAAACAAACACGCGTATTATATTACTTTATATTATATTCAGAACAATTATAGTAATTATACAATATTTAAATGTTTAAAACAAAAAATGAAGGCTAAAATATATTATATATTTTATTATTAATGTTACTAACACGCTCATATGCAATACACTCCATTTTGTAGAAAGAAATATACAAACATAAAAATATATCTACATAAATATATTTTACATTATACTCAAAAAAATTTACTGAAAACAAACATTTAAAAAAAAAATATAACAAACAAAAAATTCTATTTTGAAGAAAATTGAAGTGAAATTAAAAACATTTTAGCTTTAAGCCACTGCAATCAAGAAGCATCAATTTGAAGACGTAGTTCATAGCTTTATTTTTAGGGAATGAGTTTTTAATTGTTATATCGAAAAATGCAATATTTTGCTAAAAGTAAAAATAAAACTCTAAATACATAAAAGACATACATGTTTTAAAATGTTTAAGCTGTACTTCGTTTAAATTATATAATTTATGTTTGAAACATTTCCATTTGCCGACATTCTACGTAAATGTGTTAGTATTTTTTTTAGATACATAAATAGTTAATTAAAAAAAAAAAACACTATGCTTTAGATATTTTGCATAATATTAATAAAGTTTAATTTTATTTGATTTGGCAAAGAAAAATTGGCGTTTCGTTACGACAGAAATTGATGAAGAAAATTAAAATAAAATATATGTAATAAATAAAAACATTGAGAATTTTATAAAAACAAGTGTTGTATTTGTTAATTTTAAATTTTCAGGTTATTAAACTAAAAAGCACTACATCTGCTGCCTCAAACATAGTCCTTTTCACACGACGAAACAGAGTTTCCAGCAACTTTCAGGGCACGAAGAAATCTCCTATTCAAAGTTAAGATAGTGTGCGTTCAAACAAGAGACTTTATAAGGAAACTACAGAACATCTACAATTTTGTTTCTTGAAAGATATGATATTTTTGTTCCTTAGAAACCTATTGCAATTTAAACAAGAATACTTTCGAATACGCGGAGAAATATATTTTGAGTCACCTTACAATCCCCTTAAAAAAGTTGTTGCAATACATACTCCTGGAGCTGCTCGCGAATGCACTCATAGAACATTGCTTATTAGTAATTTCACAACTTTTGTTTCTCTAAACCGATTTTTTGTTATGAACGTGTTTCTTATAATTATTAAATCTACAATTTGCTGTGTCTACTGGAATCAAAAACAACGTATTCCACTTTTCGAAAAAAATGAGTTAACGATGCAGTTTAACTCCTTTTTTAAAATCTGTATTTGGCTGTCTTTTAAGCTTTCAGAAGTGTACTAATTCCAGAGATATTTTGATTTGAATATAAGGGTTTTTGAATCAAAACCAACGTATTCCTTAAACCTTTTTGAATCAAAACAGCTCTATTCCACTTAAGTAGCTCTATTCCAAAGTAAATTAAAATATATTTTTGGGATTGAATCAAAACGAATATTATTCCAAATTTGGTCTGTCAAACGATTTTGCATGAATTCAATATTTGGAATTCGATCCATTGTGTTATTGAGGAGGGATGCGATTCAATATGAGAAGTGAATATTAATTAAACATGGAATCAATCGAATCACCTGCTCTTGCTGTATATCCACCCAAAGAATGTAAATATTGCCATTGGTTGTTTTACAAGGATAGTTTAGATGTTAATTATACACATGAGGAACACGACAACATCGTAGGTGACGCTATGTATATGTATATCAAGTAGGGTATAATAATTTAAATTAAGTCTTTTTTTTCTTACTTTTTTCACTTATTCTTGGTTTCCTTCCAAAACTAATTAACGCATCTATTCCAGATACTGACATTCAAAACAACACTCTTCCAATATGCATCGTTAAATAGGCAGTTTTCGAAAACGTCAAATGAAAGTCAATTTGACCGGGAAATGATCATCATCATTGACGTTTTCGAAAACGAATATAGTTCCAAGACGTTTTGACTGCCAAGAAAAAACGATATGCGTTAAGGATTGAAGATCTAAGCAGAAACATAAAAACAAATTTATTTCTAGAATCTTTAAGAACGTTTCTTTTTGAATGCATACTTATCTCATAACTAGAAAAAGTGGAATACGTTGTTTTTGATTCTAGTAGACACAATTATTGTGATCTATAACTGGCTGACTATAGTTTTCATCTACTCATGATTAGTTCGCCACCTCCAAAGGAACACGGCTAATGAGATGCAGCTGCAGCTAACAAAATCTGTGTAACAGAAGCTGTCATTAAAAAGGGAAAAGTATAGAACGATCCTATTATCTTAAAGTTGAGTAAATTTTCATTTATCGGATTTTTTTTGAAGACTTGTTGTTGATTTTTTTTCTATCTAAAATCTCCACAAAAAAGGAGGTAAGGTTCGCTTAAAAGCTTGTATCTTGTGTTCTATTAATCGGATCGTCAAAATAAGTCTTTAGACTCAGAGAAAATGACTGAGCATCATTTCCTATTATTAAAAATTAAATTCAACCCCCACCACCGGCGCCAAAAAAAAACCCCCAGACTTTTGTTTTCGATATCACGACGCATGTACCTACTAACACTCGTATTTAATTTTTGGTTATAATTCTTACAATGTAGGTACGTAAACTTTGCGCAGTGCCTGATAAATGTTTCTTCTGAGTTATTCGGAACGTCTCAGTTTCTGTACTCTCCCCTGAACATAATTGGGTCCGAATCGATGTTTTTTACATGTAAATCGCAAAACAAAAATTAATATATAATAGTGTGCTTTTGAAGCAATATGTGTTGCAATTTTATTAAAATATATAATTTATATGTACATAGGTTACTTATTGAGGGATTACCATGAATATATTTTATTTCAAAAGGATCCACATAACATAAGTTCACCTACATTGTTTTAAGAATGGCCGCGAGTAATTTAATTTAGAGTGAAGGTGAACCCATATGATCGTTTTTCATCATTTTGTCTTGGCTCTCGGTCCATGCTTTGGCAATCATTTGCTTTGTCTGGGCATCCCCACTTTGGAACATTCTCTTCATTAGGTTAACAATAGCGTCGTCACCCTTCATGTCATTTTTCATATCTGCATCTTGTTTGTCTTTCAGCCGTTTTTCGATTAGAGTCAAATGAGACCAAGTTTTGGCTTCTTCGGTTTTCTTCATGTAAATGGCCACCATACCGGTTTTTATTTTGCGATAGCTCTTAACTACATCGATTGGGTGCAATAAATTATTTATTGTAAGACTGTAGTCTTTGTTGTTCAGATTTTGCACGTGCAAAACCATTGATTTGTCGGTGAAGGTAATATTCACATCGTCCTCACTTAGATTTTGGACGCCATCCAATGTGACGAACATTTTGACAAACTTATCACTTTGATCCCAAGCATACTCGTTTAACTCTACAAGATATCTGTATAGGTAATATTGAAAAAAAAAGGCCAAGATATTTATTATCACCTATGTAAGTATCTGAATTGTAGTTTACTTACTTTTTTGCTGCAGGTCCCACATGTGTTGAAGACAACTCATTACTGGTGACATTGCTTTGTTTTGCCGATTTATCTATAGCAGCCTTAGCTTTGATCTCGATGTTGACAATTTCAGTCTCTATTCTGTGTTTTTCAATCATAAGTACATTTTTAACGCGCTGTCTAGTCGATTGTGCCAAAAAAGTGGCGATTTCTTCGACATCTAATTTCAACTGCGACTCACATAAAGAAAAATCTTGTTATAAAAATATTAATCCAATACAGACTATTAAAACCTTACCTCCTCAAGAGACATTATTGGTTTTCTATTTAATTTGATCTAACTTTTCAGGCAATCAATGATTTATTTCAAAGAATTGCAATAATTTACAAATAGCTGAGCGTGACCACACTTCGGCTTCCAGAATACTCTTTATCTTTAAATTAATATCAGATATAAAATACAGACCTATTCACAATAGCAGTAGAAATGAAATGTCAAATATTATACGTCGGCGTGTTCACCTTCTGGAGGTATATCAGGTCTGTTGGCAACTTTAAATTTTTTATGAGTACGTGACATGTCAAAAGCCGCATGTACATGCGCACCATGAATCAAAGAATACAACATTGGACGCTGTTTAGATAGGGAAGATTGAGTCCGGTATCACGGCAGTTTGTTGGCAAGAGAAGTGTGGGGTGAGGGATCTCGTGAGTGTCATTTGTTGTTGTTTCAATGTGCGAAATGTTGAAATTGTTGTTGTTTCAATGCATTTTGAGGCGCCTCAAAGTTTCTAATGTAAACACGATGAGACTCGCCAGCAAAAACACTATAGGTTTGTTCGGGTACTTTCCGGACTAAAAATGGCAATCTGTCAAATTCATAGGAGAGGGAATGAAGTTCTCTCAGGGGGAAGTAAGATTGCCCAAAAGTACACGAACGCTTGGAACCAAAAAAGTTGCCCACTTTTTAAACGTCAACAAAAAGTAAACAAAAAAGAGCCCCATAGCAAACAAAAAAGTAAACAAAGCGACAAAATTGGAATTACTTCTGTAATTTTACTTTCTTTATTGAATTTTAAAACGAAGAAAACGACAAAAGTGAAAGCCATTCAATGTTATTTTTGAAAAAAACGTAATTCAACCAAAATTAAATTAAAAAGCACTCATTTAAACTACACCAAAGCATGATTTCTTAAGTTAAATATTTTAATTTCAATATTTTTTTTTTGTAAACAAAAAAGCACTGAACAATGCACACAAATACCGGTTTTAAATAGATTTTCTTTATTATATACATTTTTTTGGGAATTACTTTACTAATTTTAAACGAACTTCACTTCAACACTTGAAAATAAAACTTAAAGCAAAAGTAAACAACAGCCATTTTGTAATTTTTTGTTGTTCTTTTACTGGCTTTTGACAGAAAACAGAACTTACCAGATTCTGCCCGAAGAAATTTCTCGGGTAAAAACTGGTAAGAAGGGGAAATAGTTTTCTCTCTCGCGAGGACTCTCTTTTGCCCAAAATGACACGAAATGGAAGTACGCGAACAGGATTGGACCAAATCTGGTAAAATCAAGTAGTTTTGGGTGGTTTCGGACTAGTACGCGAACGCACCTTATATGAAGATACCAGTCTCGGCTGTCATCCGAGTTTGCCTACAAGCTCATATAGGGGAAATTCAGGAGAAACACGCACACATATGCAGTAAGCGTACATCCACCACGCTTTATTTGCACACACATGCAGTAAGCGGTACGGTACTATTGGCCACCGCAAATTGATAGACGGACATTTCACCACCGCCGATTGAGTGTTGGATCTTTAAATGCTGCCATTTAATGCTCAATATTTGAGTGCCACCTATTAAAGTGTCGGATTTTTCGTGTCTAAATTTTTTGTTTACGTGTTGGTAAAGTAGTGTAGATTTTATTAGAAATGGTAAATTCACAATAAGAATTCATTTATTTTTTTTTCAATAATCTATCGTATTCTTGTTCAGCTTATTTAATCATTTGGATTTTATTTAGGAAATTTTGCAGAACAGCGACTTTTGCAAAATAAAACACGAACATTAAAAATAAATAATGCAAATTAATAGAAAATCATCTATTAACATTATTTTTACTGGCGGTAGACAATTTTTTCATGTTTTATTGTCAATAATAGGAAATTGAAATTTGCGTCAAAAATTGAAACAAACAGAATTCGCTTGTTTAGCAAGGTTTCACTTTACATTGCAATTAATAAAATGTTCTAAAATGTTGCACCATACAAAAGTTGTCAAAAAAACACGGGTATTACTGGCAAATCTGTATTCTATTGTGACTTGCCACAATATTCGTTTAAAAGACTGCTTTTAAACCATGCAATTTCTTCTTGCGATTTTTAAGCACGTGGGCGAGGGACGTATGTGGTGGCCGGGGTAGACGAAATTGCTGAGGTTGAAAAAATTGCAGAGTAATCGCTCATTCTTCTTTGTGCTTTTCCTTTTTGTTTGAATGTGTTTTATTTTCATTCGTCGTCGACTCAGATAACTTCGCTTAATCAAGTGGAGTAAAGAGTGCAGTGGGATGATACTTCTTCACTTGCACAAACTAAACTTTTCATTAAAAATCGCTGTCGTGTAAAAGGTATTTGCAATTAGAAGGAAACCAAAGGAGAAACGAAGATTAAAAATCGCTGTAGTGTAAAAGCAGTCAAAGAAACAATGGCCATATTGAATAATTTGCACTTTATTGTTCATTTCCTGTCTGTAGGAAGTTGAAAAAAATCTAGTGTTGAAAGATCGACAGCGAACTACCCAGTGGCGGAAACGCTGTAACGAAAATTCGAAGCACTAAACGGCTGGTAGTGAAAATCTGGTGGTGAAGTGCCCAACGTTGAAAGTTCGGCACTGAATAGTCCTGCTTCGTGCAGTAAGCGTACATTCACCACCAAAATGTCGGTTATTTACGAGTTTCAATGGGTATGTTCAAAAAGTATAATAAAAGGAGCAACGAGTTATCAAGTGCTAACCCAACCTTATAAGGATAAGTTTGTGGAAACAAATTGAACGTGAAAATTTATAATCAATTTAAGTATATTTGATTGTCTTTTGTCATTATTTGTTTTCTTTCTACGATTGTTTGGTATTGTATTTCGCTCTCGAATTATTGAAACAGACTGTGAACATGACAAAAAAAAAAAAAACGAATGAGAAATCAGCGAATAAACGCAACTGTTGTAAGACTTTAGGCGTGTTTTTTTGCAGGAAGTGACTAGACATGCCAATTATAACAGATTTTGTTTATAAAATTACTGTTTATGCGGCCCCACAGAGCCAGGGTCCTCCGCCGGTGGGCATAATTGAAGCACCTAAAGTTTTTTTTAAGTAGTTCGAAGCGCGTAAACGTACGCCCGCTTTTAATGGCAAAAAATTGTTACAACTGTTATAAATTGGCATGTCTCTAGTCTCGTCCTTTTTGCAAACCTAGAGGAAATTGATCGAAAAAAAACTGTGTCGCGTCGGCGCTAAGGAATTTACATGTTAAACGCAACAACAACTAATCCCCTCCAGGCATAGCTAAGAGCACATAATTTTCGGGGGTAAACTGTTCTAATGGCGTGAATTGCATATGTACTTCTAATCAATAGTTTTTATGGAAACTCCATTGTTTTCTGTGATGGCGTCGATAGATAGTCCCCAATATCATTTCTTTTTAACCAAATCCCTCCGGGCTTGCAAAAAAAAACACGGCTTTTAAGAGCATTAAGGCTCTCCAAAACCAAAGCGAATACTTCAGAACGAATGGGAGTATCCACACTGGCGCGATGCGAATCTTCGAACATTAAGGGTGTCCCAAACCAACGCGAAACATTCGCGCGAATATGCGACGACTGAGTATTGTTCGAACATTCGCATCGCGCCAGTGTGGGTGCTCCCATTAATCTCCATGTAAATAAATTAAGACAGGCGAAAGTTTCGTCGTCGTTCCGAAGTATTCGCGTTGGTTTGGGAGAGCCTTTATTCAGTAGTCGCATATTCGCGCCAATGTTTCGTGTTGGTTTGGGACAGCCTTTACGCTATGTTTATATGCGAAACCAATAGAAAACTATCGATGACCGAAATTTCAATGTATAAATTCTAACTTATCACATTATTTATTTTATTACAGACTTTTCTGTTAAATGCCAAAGATTTAAAAATCATTGTGTAACAGCGAACTACTTACAGGATGACTTTTCAAAGAAAAATTAAAAGAAGTTTCATCACGTGAAATTCGTAGTGTAATAGCAGACTTAGCACCATTAAATTGGTGTTTTTTTCAACACATCCCGATATCCCACCTAACATCCGCCATTTTCATGTTGAAAAGCTGGTGAGTTGAAATTTTTTTAAAGATGGCTGCGTTATTTGCACATACAAAATGGTTGTTCTGGGAAAACAGAACAATCCCACCCCGTTAAATTGTTGTTGCAATTCACATCTATTCATGGACACAAAACGAAATTACAAAAACAACAATGTAAACAAATGGGTTTTGGAGGGTGATACGTACGAAAGATTGGTATCTTCATATAGAGTGTTTTTGCTCGCCAGTCTGCACTCAATCTTCCCAATCTAAACCTTAGAGGATTTATAATATGGCGTGCTTGTTTTTATTTTTATTCGAATGCAGACCTTTCATAGGAATCACTGTTTGAATTTTTTTGCACATTGGACAAAAAACTAAAATAGAAGATATTGAAATCTTTAAAATAATAAACAAACACTTATTAATTTCAAGAATTACTTCAAATTAGAACAATTTGGAGAGAAAATAATCAAATTATGACTTTGATAGCAGCTATACTATATTCTAAAAATTTATCTAAACCGAAATAGCGCCCCCTATCAACGGCTCAGGCGTTTCAATGCATTACGCATAGAAACGAGCACTTCAAATTATATATCCTCTAAGATCTAAGCAGGCTCTTACGCCAACGCCACCAACTTCTATTTTTTCACATAATTTCTTTAACCCATTTCAGAGGGTGTATTTTAGAGATCAGTGATATATCCTCTAAGGCGCAATTCACACAGAAGTGGCTTATGATGCTGGGGTGGTTATAGTCAGCTACGGGCGTGGAGTGGGCGCGATGACCTTTATCCACACAGAAGCGACAATAAACGAAAAACTGAATTATTAAAAAAAAACTTTGACGTGAAAAGTCGATAGATTTGATGAGAGTGCTCCCCTACAGTGGTCGTGACCACTCATAACTTTCATTAGCGCTCATAAATTTTCACATTATTGCTTGATGAATGCGTCTATGAGCCTATGAATGAGAGATTGACGTTTACGTAGGCCACTGAGGTTTTCAATATGGCGTGGTGATGGCAGGTGACACCATACCCTCACCTCGTCATCTGTGTGTGTATTATCCTATAAGAGAACATGTAAATTCCACAACGTGGAATATGTATGCATCACGCCAGAACCACACCAAAACCTCAAGCCAGTTCTATGTGAATTGGGCCTAAGATATATCACTACACATACATACATCCTCTAAGATTCAAACTATCACTTTTAGATAAATGTAACTTTTCTACTTTTCTTTGATGTGTGTGCAAGTGCGTTTGAAAATGTAGAGCAAAAACTTATCTAATATTTTGGTCGAAACGAAAGCCACATAAATAAGGGGAAACAATATGTAGGAATGTGCCGGAAAACTCAAATTGTCCTGGGTCGCCAGTTATATATAATTATTCAAAAAATTATTTAACCTTTGCTAGTGCACAAAAATGGGTTTTTGTAAGTAATTTTATAATTGATAATTGAAATACAAAAAATGTTTGTTATATGTTCTGTATCTGTAAACTCGAGTAATAAAGTTTTATAATTTATATTATGTTGTATGTTAAGTCTTTAATGTATATTACTTTAAATTATTTGACTCTGATTGCCATCCTACATTCATTCACCTCTACCTTATACATAAGAACATAGAATGATTACTATTTATTCACTTCGAAACAAAATTGTTACACTATAGTTTTGAAATGAATAAAATATGTTCTAAATCTAAAAAAATGTATTTTTTTTGGTATCGGTTCTGTAGCGGGTGGTTTTCTTAACAGGGGTCGTTGGGTCGAAAAAAAAAACTAATTTTATTACATAGGTATTAATCACTATAAATAAACACCCGACTTTTTTTATTTAAAAAATATATCTAAATCTATAAGTTCGCACTCGATTTATTAAAAAAAATTGGGCTTTACTGCCTCTTTTGTCTTTTCACTCAGTTCTTCACTTATATAAAATCCCCACTTAAAACCCCTTGAGATTCAAATATGATTATGCCATTTTCGCATGTTATATTTAGTTTAGTTCAAAAAAAAATAAACTCACCAACGTATCTTTTGATGGGGTGGCCACAGCATCTGGATCCGAAGTGGAACGTTTCGCTTTACGCTTTTCACTTTAAATTAATGTTATATATGTAGTTTACCTTTAGTTATTTGAATTCCAGTTATTAAATTATAATTATGTACTTTTCACGAACCGATATACCTTTAAACAAACTTTTCTTTACATTAAAAAATCGCAAAAAAAAATGATTCTCCCGCTACTATCAGCTTTCTTAACCTAGTTCTTTGCTAGGTTTTACTCTTCTGTATGAATCGAAGTCCTATATGATTCCGTTCAAAATCTTGGGCTCTGGAGTTATAGACTGTGTGGAATCTCCTTTTCTTTGTCTGAGACTGCTTCCTTTTGAACAAGTAAATCCTTGGATAGTGTTTTGTACAAACAAACTCACGCGGCACGAACAACGTAGCCGCCAACTTGTAGAATAAATCCTCTTTTTTTTTGTTTAATAAGACTTTTTTTTATTATGTGAAAAGTTATTATAAGATAGTTTAAGTAGGTACTTTGTTTCTATATAATTTCGATATTTCTTTTTTTTTTGGTAAAATATAAAAATTAGGTATATGTACTTTTATATGTTCTTTAGCTTTGGTAAATTTTCTTCTATAGAATTTTATAGACTTCTTTTATTTTTAACGTCTTTAAACTTTCGGCTTCGGTTATTAAATGTACTGTTCCTATCTACTGTAACTAGCAATGACTTTTTGCAACATCTAAATTTCTCCAGCCTGGTGAGTTCCTACTTCAGCTCATTAACCCTATATATTTCCCTATTTCCAGCACAGATTAGCCACATGAAGATGAGAATCCCCGGCAGCCATTTTAATTTGCCTACAAGCTTGAACTGGCAGTTATCAGATAAAAAATGAGAATGTGTGTATAAAAATCTCACACATAGACAGTAGGGATCTTCACACCCCGGGTTAAATTGTTGTTGCAATTCACATCTATTCATCGACGCGGGAAAAAATTACAAATACAACAATGTAAACAAATGGGTTTTGGAGGGTGAAACGTACGAAACATTCTCATCTTCATATGGCTAATCTGTGATTTCCAGTTTCTGTTTGAAAATTTTCTCCTTCTGCAAACTTGGATAAACTATTCTGTTTAATCTTGCATTTATTCTGTTCTTCTTTTTCCTTTCCATTTTTTTCTGCTCAAAAATGAAATAGAGAACTCATTTTTGACACCTATCTCTTTCTTTTCAACTTTCTGCAAAGCCTGCGTTTATTATTATTGAAGAACTCGACCGATAGTGGCTAAGTTTATTTAAGTTAAATGATCTTAAAATAATTATAATTAAAATATTCGGTATCCGTAACAGTTCTCACTGAAGCCTTTATCACAATCACTCACAAGAGAAAGATTGAGGGCCAGTTTCACAGTCAGCACTTAAGTGGGTAATGTGAAAGATTAAGGTGCAATATCACAGTGCACACTTACCTGAATAAGTGGCACTTAAGTCTCCGATTTTGGTGACTTAGGTGCCACTTACTGGCTATGAAACTTTAGCCTAAAGTCCTAATATGGTAAACTTAAGTGCCACTTATTCCGGTAAGTGTCGACTGTGAAACTGGCCCATTTGAGTTTGAACTACATTTTGCGAAATAAAACAAAATAGTGTCTTAATAGTTTGTATTTGTATCATATATTTACAAACAACTATTTATTGTTGATTTACAATATTTAGTTAATTTATGTACATTTTTGTAAAAGAAAATTATTTCTTAAAATGATCCACAGGAATGCATTTTACGGTACCAATGGGTTCGTTGGGCTCATTTTTAATTAGATATTAAATATATGTATATTTGTTGATAATGGCAATGAGCAATGATTGAAAACAAATATGTACACTTATAAAACTTATTGATAAAATCAAATAATTACAAGATATTAGGGATAAATAATGTATGCACCAGTATTTGTTTAGTTTGGAATGTGTTACTTTTTCGAAACACTTTTTAAAAACATCCACATTTTTCTTTATAATATATATATGCAGCTTTATATTTTTTAATCTTAACTATACAGTCTGTTCGCTTAATTGTGTAAGACTTTAAAATAGATGAAGACACACTGGTCAAGCCTCTTTTGCAACTAAGCGTGAGGAAACTTAATTTTTATTTAATAACATTTTTTTAATGACGAATACAGTTGCAATTCCAATAACTATGGCCCCAACAGCAAGTCCGATTTCCCTTGAAATAAAACAACTTATATTGTTAATATATTTTAAGCATTTATTTTTTAATACATTTAACAAAAACCAAGCAAAAACAAAAAAAAATCTATACAGGTGAAGTTATTGAAGAAAACGTCATTATGTAGTAATGCAATGTTTTTAGATCTAAGTAACTTTAAACTCTTTTTATGGATTTAAAAAAATAAAAAAACGCCACTCTATTAAGACAGTAAACAACATTGTTTCTCATTTTCTGATCTGTGAAATAGTTGAAATCATTTTTTTGTTTAAATTAGTAGCGAACAATTATTGTGAATTGCGTTTCCCATATACATACATATTATTGTGCTACGTGCAAATGTTTGTTTAAGTTGTTAAATTGTGAACTTACTGTGGGTTAGGTAAATGGTATGATTTTAAAGTACGTATGTAGTTCTAAAGCAATTATAATGCATCTAATTGATTTTCTTATTAAGAAGTTGGAAGTAAGTTTTAGCGGCGACCGTTTTGTTTGCTAATTAAATGAAAAATATTATAATTAACTATTTTTTGTAGGTTTAAATCATTAGTATTAAACTCTTGTGCTAAGCTCAAGTATTGAAAATATTGAAAATTTCTTTTTAAAAATGTATATATGTGCATTATGTACAAACATATGCGTAAGTACATAATTTAAAAACTTGACTTCGAGTTCAACGTCATTTCGCCAAGTTTTTAATTCTTTTTTTTTTAGTTAAAAACATTTGAATACCTACCTGCCGAAAAGTGTTTAACTTTCGAGAAAAAAAAATTGATTGTTACGTATTCGAAGAAAGCTCATTTTAATAAAGTTCTCTTTTTCTAGAATCGCTATTAACAATAATAATTAAAGAATCTAGTGAACCAGTTAACTCGACTTTTTTTTACAAAATATGTTATATGACAAAAAAACACATCGTTCGGTTTCATCTGATCGATGGCAGGTGGTCAAAGTCATGTCAAACTAATCGCTCGACGATCAGAGATCGTGCTATCTTTACAAGCTTGCTTTCAGAAGGTTAGGAGAACTTTTGCCAAGTGCTAAGCTCGAGGTTGTTGCGAAAGAGGACATCCCAAGCAGACCAAGAGCCCGCACAGGATACCAGCCGAACCTTCCTGCATGGCAGGGATTCTCCAGATAATCAAGCCAGCAATCCTTCCCTGCCGACTTATAACTGGAAAGCCGCGAAATTGGAGGAAGTAAGGGGTCGTGTTAGAAGCGCGATTATCGCTGTCAATACAGAGTCCCTTGCCCCTCTGGCGCAGACTAAAGAGGTATGATCAGGTTTGGTTGTGAAACGATTACCTTAAGGACCTACGAATCTATGAGGTATACGCGGAATGCGTGCTTCCACATAAATAAAAGATTAAAGCGATAGAGATATCACCGCCGCTAGACTGGAAAAGGCCAAAGGCTCGTACTGGCTAGTGTCGGCCTATCTTAGCCACGACCACGATGGCCCTCTTCCCGGAAAAACGCTGGAGAAAATTATCAATGAAGGAGAAGGTAAGCATCATAATTGGAAGCGATTCTAACTCTCATCATACACTATGGGGAAGTAAAGATATCAACGATAAAGGTAGTCCCTTTTCAATTTTATTTTAAGTACCAACCTTTTTCTCAACTAGTTAACTTATCCACAAGATCTTATTACAATGAGCAATCAACAGCTTTGAACCATACAAGTCCGCAGGACCAGCCAGCATAATACCAGCCTAACTCCAAATGAACATAGACATCGTTGTACCAATTTTGGAGACGCTTTTCAAAAGCTGTTTAAACTTACTCCGCATTCCTTTGTCTTGGAGAGAGGTTAAAGTCCTGTTTATATACCCAATGCTGACAAATGTTCCCTTGTAAACCCCAAAGATCTCAGACCTACCAATCTATGGTCGTTCCTTCTTAAAACTTTTGAACGAATGATTGATCGCTATCTTAGAACAAGCTGTGATTCGAGGCTTCTGTCTACGGCTTAACATGCTTACTGGGAAGAGAAACCGGGGATACAGCTCTACGCCATCGAGAACCATCGAATACTCCCTCACTCTCCGCTATAAGGAGTACACTATGGTTGCTTCCCCAGATATGGAAGACGCCTGAAATCGCATCTGCACTATCATCTCTGAAAGTAGATGGTCCGCTTGGAGAATTGATTAATCCAATGCTGACTAGCAGGATTATTAATTCAAAACTGGGCGACTTTTCTGCAAGAAGTGAAAATAGAGGTACCCCGCAAGGCGGTGTTCTTTTGAACTTGGTAGTGAATGAGTTCTGACATGCCTGGAAGCGGAGAGCTACGGAGTGATTGCCTATGCGGACGACGTTGCTATTTCCATATCAGGAAAGCATCTCAACGCCTTGAAGGAACTCTTACAAAACGCTTTAAACAAGTTAATAAACTGGGCACATTGCTGATCTGGACTGGGCGTCAACCTTCATAAGACACATCTTTGGGTAGAATGAAAAAGACATATCCAAACTTTGTTATTTCGATTTTAGAAATTCTTTTCGTGTTCGAAAGGTCATTTTAAGTGGATGGCTTAAGAGTTATTTGTTTCAAATATTTGGTACTTATAGGGTTAAAATGAAAAGTTGTAGGTATTCGATTTCAAAAATTCTTTTTGCATATGAAAAGTTTTTTTAAAGCAAGGATTTTAGGAATTTTTTTTTCAAAAAATTGCTATTTATCAGGTGGAGTGGGGTAAAAACATAAATGGGATATTCGATTTTAAAAATTCTGTGTTTGAAAGGTTATTTTTAAAAAGTAGATACTTATCGAGTGAAATGAGATAAACACAAAAAAATGTTTTTTGATTACAAAATTTCTTACTGTGTTGGGAAAGTAATAAAGGTTTGACTTAGATGATCACATGTTTACGAATTTAGCCATTCATAACGTGAAGTGTGTTAAAATTCCAGAAAATAGTATTCAATTACAAAAAGTAGCTTAAATATTAATCTATACCCGTAGTAGGCCAGCTAGTATTTTATAAATTTTAAGTTTTCCAATTTGTAAGACAGTTTTATTTTTGTTATTTTCTCAACATTCCAAACAATACAGTTACCCTGAGGCCACACGACCGAGTTCTCACTATCTGTCAAATTCCTATTTGACCTCGCTGCTCTACTTGCTTCGAAAAAGGCAACCCAGTTGACGAGGGAGTAGCTACCGAGTTGAGGAGCGAGTTGCTAAAATGTCTGTTTATTAGTAAACAAATTTGAATGTATTGCAACTCGCTTGCGTGTACTCATTCGTGTGGGCTCTGGATAAAATATCTGATTTTGGCACCGGATCCTTCAATTCTTGAAGAATTCAGATCGGAAGGTAAATATTCTGATTTCATCTTCCTATACACATTTATCCGAAAATTGCGATTTTTGAACTATTTTTATATGTGTATTGCTTTAGAATTTCACAAAATTGATTTTGATTCGATAGCTACTCTATACACTCTTAACAATCATATCTCTAAATACATACAAATCTTGTCCTATTTTGTTACGATTTTTTCTTATAATAATGTTGTTTTTCTTTAAAATAAGTCCTATTTTTTAGCTACAAATTTAAACGTTGACTATTGACTCACTGGCATCACTAAAAAGGGAAATTGCATTAAAAAATTTATTGGCAACAAACCAAATAAATTTTGTATGATAAAAATACTAAATATTTTTCAATAAATACGTTCAAGAAGTTTAAAAAATAGCACCTGCAGTCAACCTTCACGGTAAATCTGTATTAGTTGACTTGTATTATACGCTAATAGTTGTTTCCTATCTTTGTGAAAGGAAACAAAATTTGCCTACATACGATCTTGTTTCAAGTAGAGATAATTAAGTTTCTAAGGTTTCCCACTTCGCATTTCAAATTAGTCACGCCACATCACTGTATAGTAGTTATTACTCCCGAGTTTTCTCATCATAGTGATATTTGATGTGTTAGATTAATGTCTTATGATTTAAATGCTTAACTAAAAGCTATAACCAATATTAGGAACATTTTTATAATATCTAGAACCAAACTCAGAATATAAATAACTAATAAATAAACTTGGCATGCAACGTCTACCACGGTAAAGTAGACATGTATATATGGCTTACCGTATTGGTAATGGTTTCTTCCTATCCGAAGCAGGCAGTTCTCCAATTAAGAACTTCTTCATCATTGTTCTGAATTTAAAAAAAAAAAAATATGTACTATATTGATTAATAGAATAGACTATGATACCTCGCTTCACTGCTATGACCTGCATCGATAAAGTCTTTTGTTGCATCCCTGCCAGCGGATTCATCTAGGGTCTCTTCACCTCCAGGGTGCTAATATATAAAGCAATGATTTAACATAAATATATAGACTTTTGTTAGATATAATAACCTCCAAACGAAATTTGGTTAAATCATAGACTTTGTCCTCAATGACCACCCATAGATCATCTGGTTTGCTATGTTGTTTCACAACATCCAATGGGATTTCTTTAACCACTGACATTTTTAATTGTATCTTTGATTAAAGTATTGTTATAAGAAAGATTGCAAAGATAACTATTTGGGAATAAGTTTTACTTTATGCACCTTGCAGTAATACAATATAGATGAAATCTTACTGGCAACAAAAACTTGCTTACTGGCACCAACTTCGGTGTATGAACAAACTTGTGTATTGTGTTTAAAATTTGACAATTGGGACATAAAAAAACTTGTTCATGGGAATATGGGAATTTAAAACCGAATTTGGAAATTGACAATCAGGGCTACTGCTTATGTATTTAGTTTATTCAATTTTTTTTACTTTGTTATGGTACTTATTTATTTATATGATTTTTTAATTTTGTAAACCGGATTATGGTTTCCATTAAAATATTTCCTTAGAGCATTTACGAATTTTTCAGATGAAAATTCTGTATGGAAAACGTTAATATAAAAGTAGTGTTTATGCGGGCCCGCAGGGCAGGTCCCAAAACTGACCAGCATACTTAATGCACCTAGATTTTTTTAATCGCGCGAAACGTGTAGATGCATACCTACTTTTAATCTCAAAAACCTGTTATAACTGTAACAAATTGGCATTTCTCTAGTCTCGTTCCTCTATTATATAGATGTATATGCTCTGATCCGGATTATAGACTTGGCAATTGAAAAAGTTTTGTTTGTTTGTTTATATGACAAAAATATCATGATTTTGCTAACTTTAATAAATTAACATATTTATAAATGTATAATACTTTTGAAATAGCTTTGGGTTAGCTGTTTTTTTTTTTTTAATTTTAGAGCTACATAAACGAATTTCAGTTTCCTCTCTAGAGAATCGCCTTTCAAGATAATCACTTTAGCAATTTACGTTGAAAACAGACATTGAATATATAAAGAATATTGTGGATCAACATTTATTGTATTTTCTATGATCGTAATTTTAGGTTTGATTAAAAAGTCATGTTCGTTTCGAAATCTTGAAAATTTTTTTGTCAACATAATCGCTGATTTTCTCTTTTTAAATGATATTTTATTATAGAAATTTGTATTCCCTTTTAATTATTTAATTCTATCCTGAAGTGAATTTTAATGTTTTTGTATTATGTATATTGAATTATTTTACAAAAGAGATATACCTATCTTGGCTTCATCTGTAAAAAAAGGTACTGACAAAAAAGTACTTAACAAATCTGAAAAAAGAACGAAAATTCCGCATTAATCCTGATAAACTGTAATAACCATTAGGGGTATTCATGCAATGAGATATAGTTAAGAACTTCGTATTTGCGTAAATGTATGGTTCTCTTTGCATGAACGCACCTTTAAAGCAATATGTGTATATCCTTATTTATTACGTTGCCCTGCGTATAAAATTTTCCATAAAAAATGTTGACATTTGATTTATGAGGTGATAAACTTATGCAGTTTAAAAGGTTTACAAGGCAAATACAATGCAGGAATACCACTATTATAAAAGGCATATCTCTCGTCTCGTTTAATTAATTAATTAAACGTCCAATCTCCAAATTTGCTGTTGGGATAGTAAGGTTGTAATACTTTTCTGGTGAAAAGTTATGTACGAAAGTTCTTATAATTCTTACTGCGACAGCTCTGATAACTGAAAACAAAACAAAAAAACAGCTGTTCCTGGAAGTGAAATGGCAACAAGTTGTTTTTACAAATTTTATTAAAATTCAAAAAAAATACTAATTAAAACAACTATTCAAAATTCAAACAATGTGCTGCAGAATACCTTGTCTTATGAGAGACTCTACCTGAGATCTGGGCAAATAATGCTGGCTATTTTTTCGCAATAAAATCACCTCGCCGTCTTCCAACTCGAATTTCCCATAATCTTCTATGCAACGTACCTCAATATAAAGTGACTTTGGAGGTCTTAAGTCTCCTGTTAGGTCCAATCCTTGACCATCTCCAATTGATCGCATATAAGTTGCAAGGGACTTTGAATAAGAATTAAAGAAATTTACCTCTGGTTCACAAAGGTATTCTTTGATGTCTGCTGGTATAATAGGACCGAATTCCCATCGCATAGCTTTAATCTTTTGCAATCTTTGGTAGAGATATGCAAGCAAACATCGCTTGTTGCGTTGCAGGGCTGCGTGGCGGTAATTTAGCAGGGGCCAAAGAGTTCGATCTCCAGTTGTAGAGTAATTAGCGCTGAGAAGATTTAAAATTTTCATTTGAAAATTCATTCAAAACTAGGTCAAAAATTACGCTTGAGTGCAGTTTTCGTCAAATATAGCTTTGATTTCCTCGAGAACTTGCCGAACCCCATCGTCCTTTTGAGAGGTACTTCATGATTAACAAATTTCTACTAAATTAAATTTGACTTACATCAAAAGGGGGAATAGTTTGTGTTGCTCTTTCTAATTCTTTAACCAATTCAAATGCTTTGTCAGTGAACATTGCGATTTTATTTTGTTTAGAAAAATTAAAAAAACATAAACAAATTTATAACCACAAATCAAATGCCCGCTTTTTATACTTTCGATTACAGCGACAATTGGTTGATAATAGAATCAACAAAGCTAATACCCCGCTGCTACTGCTTTTAAACGATGCAATTTCTTTTTGCGATTTTTGTCGTTTTTGTTTTGATGTTCGGTGCAGTCCTTTTACTCCTTTTACACAACTACTACTCCAAAAGCCGTCAATTGGCCGATAATTGGTTTTTTTCGACAAATCCATATGGACTTGCAAAAAAAACACGGCTATTATTCTGTTCCCGATTTCATAAAGGATTTCTTATCAAAATTGATAAATACTTGAAGAAACAATTTTGTAAAATGGAGGCAATTCGCTGGCCGGGAACTACATAAGGTTGTATGTAAAAAAATGTTTTCCGAGATAATCGCCTTCAAAGTTTTAGAGGGCTGGTTTTTGCATTTAACAGTTAGATATCATTAAAGTATTGATGCAATATGATAAAGAACCATCAAAAAGCCATAAAACCATTAAAAAAATGTTAATTTAATCACTTTAGATGATTTTACAAGTATTTTAAAAAACGATATAGAACCTTGTTGGGAAAAAGTTGATTTAAAATTCCGAAAAAGGTTCTACGTACAACCTATAGCCTTTTAATACTGAAGAAGTGAAGAGATTATATGGGAGGAGATGTTTTTGTACAGAGAAAAAAGCATTTATCCTAAAAAAAAACCACATTGCGTTTGATTGATAAAATTAAAAAAAAAAACAATAAAAATATATTTTTCTTATGGCGAATTCCTAACAACAAAGAAATCAAATTTTTTCTAAACAGAATCGAATTTTTTCTAAACAAAATCGATTCTTTTCTTTCAAAACAAATCTTGCGTTTTTAGCAAGATTTCACACTGATTTGCACACACACTATGAAGACTTGAAATTTCTAATACCTCAAATTGAAAGTCGCGGAATATTTGGAAGATGAGTTGTTTATTTTTTGGTTGGAACGAATTCTACATAATTTAATAAAATATTCAACAATATATTCAGTCAATACAGCTATGTATAAAAATAATTTATTGTGCGTTGTTCATTATCAAACACAAATTTGACAAAAAAAAATAGCTTTCGCGAGTGAAAGACGTGTTAAAAACTTTCAGTGCAAGTGATGAAAACTTTTCAATAATAATTATCTTTAAAAATATATGTGCAAATAGAAGTTCAAACAAATAAAATGCACCGTATAAGCTGGCTAATATCTTTTATTTATTAATTTAATTCTATTGGTAAAACATTTTTCTCACAACAAAAACAAACAACCTAAATAGTTTTGTGAATAATTTCTTGACGTTTTGCGTCAATTGCAGCTATAAAGTAACACCAACACAATCACACCAAAAAAAATCGATTCTTTTACGAAATACGAATTCGTTTCAATTGACAGAAAAAATTCGATTCTGTTTAGAAAAAATTCGATTTCTTTTTTGAAAGGAATTCGCCATTAAATAAAATAGTCCACAAATCACTTAGTTGATGTAAAAACCAGAAATTTCATTGTTTACAAAACTAAACGGATTTGAAATTATGAAAAACAGTTCTATGTCATGGAAATTTAGGATTTTTTACTTTAAGTATTAAGTTCAAAAAGGTTCTATGTAAACGTTTTTGTGTTTTGTGTGAGAAAAAGTACGTTAAAGGCTTAATTACATAAGCCAAAAAAGTGAAAAAGTACAAAAGTGAAAATTTTCAAACTTATTTTGGAATAGTTTTTCTGACTGGAAAACTTATAAAAATGATGCAGAAAGCTTAAATTTTGGTTAAAAAAAAATTTGTATATTCTTTTTCACAAAACAACTGCTACAAAAGTACTTTTTGGCTTATGTAGTTAAACCTTAAAGGTTCCATGTTGAACATAGAACCTTAGACTGCTTTTAAACCATGCAATTTCTTCTTGCGATTTTTAAGCACGTGGGAGAGGGACGTATGTGGTGGCCGGGGTAGACGAAATTGCTGAGGTTGAACAAATTGCAGAGTTATCGCTCATTCTTCTTTGTGCTTTTCCTTATTGCTCGAATGTGTTTTATTTTCATTCGTCGTCCACTCAGATAACTTCGCTTAATCAAGTGGAGTAAAGAGTGCAGTGAGATGATACTTCTTCACTTGCACAAACTAAACTTTTCATTAAAAATCGCTGTCGTGTAAAAGGTATTTGCAATTAGAAGGAAACCAAAGGAGAAACGAAGATTAAAAATCGCAGTAATGTAAAAGCAGTCAGAGTTATCGCTCATTCTTCTTTGTGCCTTTCCTAATTGTTCGAATGTGTTTTATTTTCATTCGTCGTCCACTCAGATAACTTCGCTTAATCAAGTGGAGTAAAGAGTGCAGTGAGAAGATACTTCTTCACTTGCACAAAGTAAACTTTTCATTAAAAATCGCTGTCGTGTAAAAGGTATTTGCAATTAGAAGGAAACCAAAGGAGAAACGAAGATTAAAAATCGCTGTAATGTAAAAGCAGTCTTACCAAATTTAATGAAAGTTCTATGTGTTTTTAAGCTGTAGTGTTGCCAGCATTTTTTTTTAATTTTTCTTTTTTGTTCTATCTGAAAGCCGCTAAAATTACGAAAATGTTGGTATATAAAACTCATTTTTGGTATTTTGGTCTACACACAACCTTATAGTTCTCAGCCAGCGAATTGGTAGGGTCATTGACTTACTATATAGTACGTCAATGGGTAGGGTGTTTGTAAATTCGGGAGAGTTTGCATTTTCATATTCGATTGGAATCGAAAAGGAGTAGAATAGACCGAAAATCTAATAGAAGACGACTCAAATTAGTATGAAAATTTGAATCATCACGAACCCACTTGGTGCATGTATTGTGGGAAAGAGAGCTCACCATACTCGGTGAAAGCTGAAAACAAAACGGATCCAAATTGCTTCTCCAATCGACTTTTACATTAGCCGTTTTTTATTATCAGAGAAACACGAGATCCAGCTCTCTATTAGGCTTTTCCAGAAACTTTTTGTCTTTCTCTTTATAATTTTGACATAAAAATATGTAGGGAAAACAAACAATCGACCAATCACAATGGATCTCTGCCACCAAATGTCAGAAGTGTCAGTGTGAAATTAAAAAACAAAACAAAAAACAATCTGACGGCACCCCCTGGTTGGAAAACAAAACCAAATGCCGAAGGCACGAAGGCGAGCCAAAAAAGTCGGGTGTTTAATAATAGTGATTAATAAGTAATAAAATTAGTTTTTTTGTATCAAACGCTTGAAAAAATGTTCATTAAAATGTCTAGACACTAATTAATTCGATCGCAAATTTAAGTTTTCAGTTCCAAATACAAAAAATAATCAAATGACCGGATTTTTAACACTGCCAAGAGCATGTAAATATTTTCCAACCAGGGACTTTTCTTGTTGTTGTTTTTAGATGTCAAATTAGAAAGAGAAAAGACAAAGACAAATCTTGGAAGACCTCTATCACATGTTTTTGTTTTCCCTACATATTTTTCTGTCAAACTATTGATTTTTTTTTTTACTTGTTTGGCACTGAAGTCTGGTGTATGTTCCAAATCGGGATCACGTTTCATGAACCAAAAGTTTAGTTTTTGCTATTGCTTCTCAGCTTTGCAAATGGTTAGGAATTGTGAACTGTATAGTGTAAAGAAAAAAGAAAACCAATAAATGAAAAAATTATAAACGTAAGGAAAAAGGAGATAGGTATACAACACAGTTGTCACTAAGATCCGTATTGTTTTATTTTCATTAGATGATCTATATGGATCATAGACGATAATAAAAAATGGCTATTACCTACGACAAATAAAAAACCTTTTTGAAATAAACTATATTGATCAAAAAACTAAACATTTACAAACACATTTTGTCCTACTAGGAAAGATAAAATGATAAAAAATTGTATTAAAAAATCGAACATTTCTCAATTTTTCATAAGAAAAACAAAAAAAAATATGTGGCATAGCGACATACAAAAAATGAACTGAAAAAAGGTGTGGGGAAAGAAACAAAATGCCTGCAGCAACAAAGAAATTTTGTAGGCGGCGCGCAAGGTATATAAAATACATGTTATGTCATCGAGTGACGAAGTTCAGTTTACATTTTTTTTTGTTTAGTGATGGGTAGGACACGAATTTAAAATGAGTTTGTATGAGGTACTCATTTTTCGAAATGAGGTGGTATTTTTTCCCGCCTCAAATGTCCCATAGGACATTTTCAATAAAAAAAAATAATTTTTTCATAGACGTCTCTCAATTCTGATGATCATGAAATCTGAATAAAACTTACCAGTAAATTTATGTTGGTAGGGTATTCATTTGAACAAAAACAAGGTTTGAAACCTTTATAAAAAACCATAATTAAAATAAACTAATTCAAACAATACAAAATTTCCTTCTCCTACAAACAAACAATAATGCTGGATTTACACGAGTGACAAATTGGCATTTTTTTGTCGCTATACTGCCAAAAGAATGAATTTTTCCATTGTTCTGTCATTTTTTTGACAGTTAAATGCCAGAATACTGCCAATTCGTCAGTCGTGTAAATGCAGCATAACACAAACCTACTTCAATTTTCAACCCTTTGGATGATTATTATCTGCAATTCTGCATACCTATCTTCATTGTTTGTTACATTGTGGGGCAACATTCGTATGTCCTCCTCTCCTCCTCATTATCTATTCTCATTTTCTCTCCTCAAACAAACATTTTTCAAATGTCACAACCTGCGGAAATGTCACGAATTTTGTTCGATTGGGACATTTGATTTTTGAGTAAATAGTACTCATAACATAAAACTTCACACATTCATTCATTTTTCATTTTAAGACAATCGTCCTCTTTATCATCTTGTTTCTAAAGGTTTGGTGGGAGAGAGAATGTACTAATGTAGTAGTGAGTGCGAGTTGTTATATCCAGTCCTCTTTATCGTTCATCGGCAACGACAAGTGAGAAGTAAGAATAGTTTTTTTTTCTGGAAACGAAAGAGTAAAGAGAAATATTTGTTGTTATGGTGAGGTGTGAGGTAATACATTTTTTTGCTTTGAGGTGATGGGACATTTCAGAGTTGTGTATGCGACATTTGTATGGACCTCTGCCACCAAATGCCAGAAGCAAAAACACTATATGAAGATACCAATCTCGGCTGTCATCCGAGTTTGCCTACAAGCTCATATAGGGGAAATTCAGGAGAAACACGCACACATATGCAGCAAGCGTACATCCACCACGCTTTATTTGCACACACATGCAGTAAGCGTACATTCACCACCAAAATGTCGGTTATTTACGAGTTTCAATGGGTATGTTCAAAAAGTATAATAAAAGGAGCAACGAGCTATCAAGTGCTAACCCAACCTTATGAGGATAAGTTTGTGGAAACAAATTGAACGTGAAAATTTATAATCAATTTAAGTATATTCGATTGTCTTTTGTCATTATTTGTTTTCTTTCTACGATTGTTTGGTATTGTATTTCGCTCTCGAATTATTGAAACAGACTGTGAACATGACAAAAAAAAAAAAACGAATGAGAAATCAGCGAATCAACGCAACTGTTGTAAGACTTTAGGTGTGTTTGCCAATTATAACAGATTTTGTTTATAAAATTACTGTTTATGCGGCCCCGCAGAGCCAGGGTCCTCCTCCGGTGGGCATAATTCAAGCACCTTAAGTTTTTTTTAAGTAGTGCGAAGCGCGTAAACGTACGCCCTCTTTTAATGGCCAAAAATTGTTATAACTGTTGTAAATTGGCATGTCTCTAGTCTCGTCCTTTTTGCAAACCTAGAGGAAATTGAAACTATGTCGCGTTGGGGCTAAGGAATTTACATGTTAAACGCAACAACAACTAATCCCCTCCAGGCATAGCTAAGAGCACATAATTTTCGAGGGTAAACTGTTCTAACGGCGTGAATTGCATATGTACTTCTAATCAATAGTTTTTATGGAAACTCCATTTTTTTTTCTGTGATGGCGTCGATAGATAATTCCCAATATCATTTCTTTTTAACCAAATCCCTCCGGGCTTACAAAAAAAAAACACGGCTTTTAAGAGCATTAAGGCTCTCCAAAACCAAAGCGAATACTTCAGAACGACGACGAAACTTTCGCCTGTCTTAATTTATTTACATGGAGATTAATGGGAGTACCCACACTGGCGCGATGCGAATCTTCGAACATTAAGGCTGCCCCAAACCAACGCGAAACATTCGCGCGAATATGCGACGACTGAATAATGTTCGAAGATTCGCATCGCGCCAGTGTGGGTGCTCCCATTAATCTCCATGTAAATAAATTAAGACAGGCGGAAGTTTCGTTGTCGCACCGAATGTTTCGCGTTGGTTTGGGAGAGCCTTTAATCAGTCGTCGCATATTCGCGCGAATGTTTCGCGTTGGTTTGGGACAGCCTTTACGCTATGTATATGCGAAACCAATAGAAAACGCACGATGACCGAAATTTCAATGTATAAATTCTAACTTATCACGTTATTTATTTTATTACAGACTTTTCTGTTAAATGCCAAAGATTTAAAAATCATTGTGTAACAGCGAACTACTTACAGGATGAATTTTCAAAGAAAAATTAAAAGAAGTTTCATCACGTGAAATTCGTAGTGTAATAGCAGACTTAGCACCATTAAATTGGTGTTTTTTTCAACACATCCCGATATCCCACCTAACATCCGCCATTTTCATGTTGAAAAGCTGGTGAGTTGAAATTTTTTTAAAGATGGCTGCGTTATTTGCACATACAAAATGGTTGTTCTGGGAAAACAGAACAATCCCACCCCGTTAAATTGTTGTTGCAATTCACATCTATTCATGGACACAAAACGAAATTACAAAAACAACAATGTAAACAAATGGGTTTTGGAGGGTGATACGTACGAAAGATTGGTATCTTCATATAGAGTGTTTTTGGCCAGAAGTCAGTGCAGAAAAAAAATAACAATCTGACAGCACTCCCTGGTTGGAAAACAAAACCAAATATCAAAGGTACGAAGGCGAGCCAAAAAAGTCGTGTGTTAAATAATAAGGCCAGGCGCGCACATGCAACTAAACAGTTTGGTTTCGATTTTGAGCACTCGGGATTATATCAGAATCCGCCGGTTTATGTGCGCGGACTCTCATATAATCCCATAGTGCTCAAAATCGCAACCAAACTGTTTAGTTGCATGTGCGCGCCTGGCCCAATAGTGATAAATATGTACTAAAATTGTTTTTTTTTGTCAAACACTTGAAAAAATAGCCGTGTTTTTTTTGCAAGTCCATATGGATTTGTCGAAAAAAACGACATCGGGACTAATAGTTTTACACGTAAATACAACAACAACTTAAATCCATATAGACTTAGCTAAGTCCAGATAATTATCGGGACTTACGTACTGTAAGTAAGAAGTCACTAAGTCCCGATGTCGTTTTTTTCGACAAATCCATATGGACTTGCAAAAAAAACACGCCTAATGTTCACTAAAGTGTTTAGACTCTAATTAATAGGTAATTCGATCGCAACTTTATGTTTTCACTTCCAAATACAAGAAATAATCAAATGACCGGATTTTTAACACTGCCAAGAGCATGTAAATATTTTCCAACCAGGGACTTTTTTTGTTGTTGTTTTTAGATGTCAAATTAGAAAGAGAAAAGACAAAGACAAATCTTGGAAGACCTCTATGGCCTCATGTATGAGGTACTCATCACTATTTTTGTTTCTCTTTTTTTCAGTTTTGTCACCCAGTGACGTAGATTCTCAGAACGATAAAAAATTCAACTTTGAATATCCCACCATGAGTTCCATACACCATGGTGTGCGTTAAGACCACAGATTAGCCATGTGAAGATGAGAATGTTTCGTACGTTTCACCCTCCAAAACCCATTTGTTTACATTGTTGTATTTGTAATTTTTTCCCGCGTCGATGAATAGATGTGAATTGCAGCAACAATTTAACCAGGTGTGTGAAGATCCCTACTGTCTATGTGTGAGATTTTTATTCACACATTCTCATTTTTTATCTGATAACTGCCAGTTCAAGCTTGTAGGCAAATTAAAATGGCTGCCGGGGATTCTCATCTTCATGTGGCTAATCTGTGGTTAAGACACTGCGTTTTGCAATGATCCAAGAAAGATCGACAAAGCTTGTCACTTGTCATTGATTTTGCTTGATTGGAGCGGAGAAAGTTTGGTCAGCATTCAGCATTCAGCTTGATGAATTCGATTTTGACGTTTTGCTTAGCCGAAAGCGCGGTATTTTATTTGAACACAAAAAGAAGATTTTTGATTTTTGTTGTTTACAAATTTGTTTGCCATCGTGTTTTATTTCGCAAATAATTTATATTTGTAAACAAAATAGTAAAATGCCAGAGTATGTAATAAACAATATTCCTGTGAAGTTTCCTTTCGAACCATATGATGTCCAAAAGGTTTTCATGGAAAAAGTTATTGAGTCTCTTAAGACGAGTACCAACGCAGTCTTGGAATCGCCAACAGGAACTGGTAAAACTCTTAGCTTGTTGTGTTCCTCACTAGCATGGGTTTTATCTAAGAAAGCAGAGGTACGTTTTGGTACAATTTGTCATTGGTGCAATACAGGGGAATAATAATTACAATTATGAAACTCCGTAGATGCAAACTCAGATGGAAACGCAGAAAACCAAACCTAGCCCTGACTCACAAACAACATCTGAAATGACAGTTGAAGCAATTCTCGCCAAGATAAATGATCCTAAAGGCCAAAAACGTGGTGGATGGGGTATACCCAAGATTATTTATGCTTCGCGTACACATTCCCAGTTAACACAAGCAATGAAAGAACTCAAGCAAACTTCTTACGCTTTCATGCGAGCCGTGGTTCTGGGCTCCCGTGATCAGCTTTGCATTCATCCAGAAGTAATGCGGGAGCAAGGAAACTCAAATAAAGTACAAATGTGTAAGGTGCGCGTTCAGACAAGATCGTGCAGCTTCTTTTCACGAGTGGAATCAAAAAAGGACAGCCCCGAGTTCCGTATGCAACCTGTTATGGACGTTGAAGATCTTATCACAATCGGTAAAAAGCTAAAAATGTGCCCGTACTATTCGTCGAAGGAGCTCATCGACGACGCAGATATAACATTTATGCCCTATAACTATTTGCTCGATCCCAAAGCTCGAAAAGCCAACAAAGTTAACTTGGACAACACCATTGTTATTCTCGATGAAGCTCACAATGTTGAAAGTCTGTGCGAGGAGTCCGCATCGGTTATGATTAAGTCCTCTGACATCGCCTTAGCCATTGATGATGTGACACACATCATGAAGGCAATGAGCGAAGATCTACTGGGTGAAGTGTCGGATGAGCCTAAAGACTTCACATTGGATGACCTAGCGCTGTTGAAAGAAATGCTATTGTCTCTTGAAAAAGAAATCGATGGAATAGAAGTGCCAAACAAAGTGGAAGGGGCCACTTTTCCCGCTTCTTTCATGTTCGAAATTCTCGAAAAGGGCAATGTAAGTGTTTATGGGAGATTTTTTTCATCAAACGAACTCAGATTTACTTGTTATCTTACAGATTACAACGACAAGTGCGAATATGGTTGTTTCGCTGTTGGAAAAGTTGCTACAGTTCCTTGCCATGGCTTCACAAAACACAATGTTTCGGAAGGGGGCCGGCTTCGAAGTTTTAAGAGACTTGATAAGTATAGTGCACTTTAATAAAGATGAGAATCAGGCGAAAATTTTAAAGAGCTTTAAAGTCCATGTCCAAATGGAGGAGAATAAACAACAGAAGTATGGTGCTGGTAAAGGCGGTAAAGGTGATGGATGGTTAACTACCAAGGCACCCGCCAGTACTAAGAACGCCAAGATAATCAACTATTGGTGCTTTAATCCTGGCTTTGGGTGAGATTATTATTTCATTTCTTAATTTTGATAACAATGTAAAAGTGTGTCTGGTGCATAGGGCTCTATCTCATTATCTCGATGTTCCATGTCTCGTCGGGACGAATATAAAGGGTTTTTCAATAGGGACAGGTCAATGTGGGTGGTGACCATGTTATTGTGGCGGCGGCGGCGTCTGTCAAATGACAAATCGTTTGTTTATTGTTCAGCAGATTGAGTAGCACGTCCGTCGTAATGATAGAACTTAAGTATCAAAATCTCGTGTGGGAACAATGCGCGCGCTGCGCCAATCTTACAGTTTGCATAGCTTACCTTCCCACTCGACTATTCAACGTTTTGTGGCCAAATTTGATCCACCGATTCAGTGAAGAATCATTAACCGTACGGCAACGAAACGCAAAATCTACCGAAAAGATCGCCACTGTCCGTGAGAGTTCGTACTTCTTCGAAAACGACGATGTCATTGTCATTAAGGAATATCTTTATCGATCGACAATAACCTATTTCAATTGGATGATATGGATTTTAACGATATGTGGATCCGACATATCGACGCTACGTGCCTTACAGCAAACGCCATGTTTGTTCTCTTAATAGCATTTTGCGTCAGCATAAGTTTGCTTGTAGAGATGGATTTACCTATATTTTCTCTATTTGGCAAAATAGGAAGTGTTGTTGCTCATCTGCTTTGCAAGTTCGCGGAATGCCCCTATGGTCCGGCACGCAACAGGGAGAATACAAAACTGCTGTCTTATCTGCCTAAGAGATGATCAGCAGTTAAGGGCTGTTGTAGAGTCAAAGTCCAGAGTTTTGATGGCGACTTGGCTATTTGAAAATAATTGAATATCTGTATTTCACATCACGTGAAGCCAAAAAGGACTTTTTTATCGCCCTTAGTTTCTCCTGAATGAACATTGGACTTTACTTAGTTTGTACCAATTTCTTGTTTTATCTATATCGGTCCACCATACTTTCACACCGTATGTTAGAATCGGTCTGACAACCGAGGTGTATGTATAATAGCCAATGGCCCGGATGAACCATGATTTAATTAGAGAGATTTGTGGATAAGGGGTACAACCAAAAATACTTTCGTGCGGTTCATTGTTCCATGATCGGAGTTCGACAGCAACAGCAAAACAAGGCATTTTGCTGGATGTTCCGGAGACGGGGACGATTTGATCCCCCTGGGGGATCGGCCAGTTACATGTTTGGATGCGCAATTTCAAGGGGCCTCTATTCTGTATAAAGTTGAAAAATAACTTGTAAAATACTATTACAACTATGTCAGTGTATATCGTTAGCCTGGATATCTGTCAGGGCTTATTTATATAATCTATTCTAGTTAAAGACATACGAATCTTGATAAATATTAATTTTTTATTTAAGCTTAGAACATAAGTCTTGTTGTAGTTATCAGAATTAGCGAATTCTATGCAGGCCCGTTGTTGATATATTTTGTAAATTAACACTATATACATACATACATAGATTATCAACTACTAATAAATATTTATAAAATGTAAAACAGAATGGAGCAATTATTGAACAAAAACGTCCGGAGTATTATTCTGACAAGTGGAACACTAGCTCCTTTAAAACCATTGATAGCCGAATTAGCCATTCCGATAGCGCAGAGTCTAGAAAATCCGCACATCGTTGGAAAATCACAAGTATGTGTAAAAATAGTTTCCTATGGGCCAGATAAAGAACTTCTAATATCAAACTATCAAAATCGGTAAATTTTTTTGTTCATTTTCAACCACTTTTTATTTCAAATTCCGCATTTATTTTTACTTTTTGTAGAGACAATCCAAAATATGTTAACTCACTCGGACGTACCATTCTTTCTTTTTGTCCCATAATTCCGGATGGCCTATTGGTGTTCTTTCCATCATACCCGCTTATGAACAAATGTGTTGATAGTTGGCAAGCTAGCGGTGTTTGGTCACAAATTGCTCGTCATAAACCGATTTTCGTTGAACCGCGTACTAAAGATGCATTTAATCAAGCAATGATAGAGTTCTATGAGAAGATTCGAGATCCTTCAACGAAGGGGGCAATATTCATGGCTGTTTGTCGTGGCAAAGTTTCGGAAGGTCTTGACTTTGCCGATACAAACGGCCGGGCGGTTATAATAACTGGTTTGCCATTTCCTCCTCTCAAAGATCCACGTGTTATTCTAAAAAAACGATATTTGGATGAAAATCGAACAAAAGAGAATGAGGCACGTCCAAAAAACTGCAAACTTGAATCAAATATTTATATGTATACATGTTTATATTTTTACAGCTTCTTACAGGAAATTCATGGTATTCCTTAGAAGCTACCCGAGCTGTTAACCAAGCCATAGGACGTGTCATCCGACATAGAAATGACTACGGTGCTATTTTACTTTGTGATGCACGGTTCAATCAACCTGGCCAGATAAACCAGCTCTCAGCGTGGATCCGGGAACATTTGAAAGGCTCACAGCAGCATCAGAATTTCGGTCCTGTTATAGGTGAGCTATCAAGATTTTTTCGAAATGCTGAAAAAACGGTGAGTAAAGTTTAGGTCCTTGGTAGATGCATGTAAACGAAAGTTCATTTTCTCAGCTTCCAAAGGCATCCATAAGATCTGTTGAATCCATTGTCAGTGAAACTATGGACAGTCCGACTCTTAAAGTAAAACAATTTACCGATTCAGCTTTGTTCCTGGAATCGAAGAACAAATTCAAAAGCGCACACTTTGAAGCAATGTAAATAAATTATTGCCAGTAAATAAGAAAATTACTTTCTATATCTCTAATTTTTCTATAAATCTTGTTAGAAAAATAGAAAACACCAACACAATTACAAGTTGGACTCCTGAGGATTACTCGAAAGCTATTGGAAAACCGCGGTCATCAGTTGCTCCGTCTGCCAGTGATTTCATAAGCCGCTTAGACTCTGATATATCTGTATGTTTTGGATGTTTTAATTTATTTATTTCTATTAAGAATTATTTTTCTTAATTGTAGACTATTGACTTTAATGCATCTCAATCGCAGCCAGACAATTCAAATTTAGTTACAATTCATAAACGCGAACGGACTTCTCCTAGCCAAACGCAAATAAGTAATGATTCAAAGAAAAAACGCCTTAAATTGGTTCCAAACATTCCGTTATCGGGAACTTCCAGTTCAAATTTTTCGAATCCCGCCCTGCTTTCGCAGTATTCTTTTACTAAACCTTCAATAATGAAGCTTGAAGAAAAGACTCAAGAACTGCCAACACAACATGTAGATCTTTTGAGATTGGTAAGCAAAACATAATTACAAAACGCGATCATAATATATAGTTATAATTTGTTTTTATCTAGATTAAAGGTTCGCTTAGTTCGGAGAACTATTCAAAATTTGTTAAAGCATTGATGTCTTATAAAAAAGACAGTAGCATAACAGATCTACTGGCTGTTTTAACCGATGTTTTTGGACATCCGACTATGCATTATTTATTAAAAGGCATGCGAAGATTTGTTAAGGAACAGGATAAAATTAAGTTTGATAACACTGTTGAAAGAATTGTTGATTAGAAAAATGATTTTATGTAAAAGTTTTGTCATACTGGTTTTGATTTTGTAAATAAAGTTTTGTTATTAGTTTGAGTTTTGTTATTAATTCAGCCATCATATCATCTAACTGGTAGACCACTGCGGTGCACGCACGTAACTCGAAAAGCATTTCGTGCATTTTATTTTTAAGTGTGGAGATAATTGTTTGCGTTCGGAAAACAACAAAATCCACACAAATTTTTTTGATTTAAAATTACATTGTGACAAGTTCTGAAAATACATATCGATAAAGTAATAACGAAATGCTACATTTGTAAAATATATTTTCGTTATTTTTAATATTTATTTTTTTTTAATTTAAACTTAAAAAAATAAAATATTTTGTTTTTATAAATCTATACAGCTAAATAATAAAATCTTTAAAATAAGAGTAAAATGATTAATAATTTATAATTATTTCTTCTATTCACAATTGCTTCCGGAATTATTTTGTATTATCAACACTACCGAAGACGACGATGAGCCAGCATTCAAAACTATTCAAATCACATGTCTAATGTAAGCCATTTGTGGCCTTATTGTTATTTGAAAAATCAATACATGCACCTGACGTGAGGTCGATTTCTTCTGAGTCAGAACCATCGGTATCGGAGCAATTACTCAGGCTGCCAGCGCGTGCCTCGCAACCCATCCCATTCATGTTGTGATTTCGCAACGCATCGAGAGATGCATGACCGTTTTGGTCTTTATACATTTTCAATTCTGTGTAGGTTTTTTCGCAGTTGTTAAATTCTCCTATGACACCACCGTCACCACCTCCGGGGGCCTGTAGATTTCGGTCCATTGTTCTGTTTTGATTCTGAAAGGCGGGATGCATCATGGTAAAGTGATGCTGTTGTGCATCTGCAGAGCCACCATTATCCGAGGGCCCTGTGGAATTATTTGGCTGTGGTTGTGGGGGTAGATTTGATTTTTCCGAACTAGATAGGTTTTCTGGTATTTGTTGTTGGCTGGCACTTGTTGATTCGTTAGAATTGTTATTGGCGCCCCGACCACCTAAGGGGTAAATTTTTTTTTTTTAATTTTTTTTTTAATTTATTGTTTTCATTTTTAGAAGACAATTGAAAATTAAAGTACCTCCAACGATAACTGGTGGTGAACCCAGGCTAAGGCAGCGCATTCTCCATGCATCCTGTAACAATTGAAGACGAGCTTGCTTCCGCCACTTGGCTCTCCTATTCTGAAACCAAACCTGTGAACGACAAAATTTAACTCATTCTCTTATTTTGTTTTGGTTATGTCAATGTGAATTTTATTTTTAAAGTAATAACTTAAACTTGCTAAATATGCAATAACTTTTGCATTGATTTATGTACATATGTAAATGTGCGTGATTCTGATGGCGACTTGGATAGAAGGTTTGTCAAGAATTTTCTTAATGGAGAATTAAACTTTTGTAGCGCTCTTATTGAAAAACCCGATATATACAATTAATTTTATTTTATTTACACACAATGGTTTTTCAAATAGAAACAATTTTTAAAATTTTTGATATGTTTTTTCCCAGATTCACATAAATAAATTTTTAACATTATGTTCATGCTTTTTGCAGCTTTTTAACTTTTAAAGGAAATAAAATCATTTTTATACATAACATTATGCACCTATAGAAAAGTTTTTAGAAAATCCGAGAACTGAGAACAAATATTTTTTGGAGAAAATTCTCAACATTTTATAGTTAAACCGCTTATTTCTTACCATCAGACATCAGTACAGTACAGTAGCTAGATGGGAAAGAGCCCCAGGCAATTAATACATTGGTCCCTTAAATAGTACCTGCTTACAAAATTGGTGTAGTTTTTGATTAGTCGCCTTTCACCGAGTTTCCAGCTGCTTTCAGTTTTTAGGAGGGAATGGCATGAAATAAGGGGAGAGAACAAAATCGCCCAGGTCAACGATTTGAGAAGATATTTTTGACATTCCTTTGCACATTAGGCGTAGGTGTTGGTTCAAAAGAAAACTACAGAAAATATCTCACGATAATATTTCCTAGTGTGAAAGGTGCAGGAACCTCCAGCAAATTATTTATTCGTGTCTAATCAAAAGCTAAACCTATTTTGTAAGCACTAATGATTAAGGGTCCAATTCAATAAAAAAATAAGGTATGTGAATTCCAAGTTTGATAATAATTGATTGCAATAAATTTGAACATTGCTTATAGATATTGAAATAAATTTTATTCCAAATGAAATGTCCTCGAGTAAATTAAGAAACTACTTATATATGCATGTAGATTTTATGTATCAACATAATTTATTCAACTGAAAAAAAAATTAAATAAATTGTATAGAGATAAAGTATGAATTAACACACAAAATAAGCTGCTATTTTCAATATTGCTTTAATTGCTTGGTTTAAGATGTATTAAATTTACGAATACATAGGTAGGTATATTCAACAAAAGAGCGCAAAAATCCAATATAAGAAATTAAATACAAAACAAACAAAAATTAACGAGTCATAAATTTGCGAATATGGGCCTGCCGATGATCCAAGTGAAATTTTAATATCTAGCAACTCTATATAACATCTGCTAACATAGCTTATGTTTAGAAATTTGCTTTTATTGATATTATTAAATAGCTTTTAATATTAATTAATTAATATCGACAGAACAAAGCATTTAATAGTCGTCAAATACACGACTGGGTCGCACGAACTTGCTCTTATGTGCTTATATAGTTCTAAAGTCTGAAATAAATTAGTTATGGGAGCCTATATTTTATCCATTTGCCAAAATGATAGTTTAGTTGCAGGTAATATTATGTAAAATGAACAATATATAGCCCCATGTAGCACATATGCATACAAGGAAATTATATTATTTGAACTGGGAAATTGTTTTAATTTCACAAATTTCGAAATAAATTGATTAAAACACTTCGGAAACTGAACCATCTGATTCGTCAGTAACAGAAGCCATTGAAATAAAAAACATAAGAATTGCAATAGCGATTTTAGCTTCAAACTATCCCCAACATGGGATTTACTCATAAGCAAACACACACCAAAACGTCTGACTTTGTAAGCATTGTATGCATCAAAGCTTATGTAAATATAATTTAACAAGAGCAAAACAACCAAACTAACGACAAAAAATGTACCAACAACAACGCACCGGTGCATAGCTATTAAGAAGAAGAGTAACCAACAACAGCCATCAAACGTCAGTCTCAACCCGTAATCACGAAGAGTGAAATTTCTACGAAACTTCGGGAAGAAGAAATTTATAAATATTTCTTATAGGTATAATTAACGTGGTAAGTTCTGAAAAGTCTTAAAAAGTTTAAAAAACATTTTTGAATAAAAATTTTGGGCACGAGTACGATAACTTTGGCGCCAAAAATTGATAACGGTTTTTTTAAGAGGGGTCGAAAACAAGCACTTTTTACTATGGGAGGGGGGGGGGGGTCCATCTCGCCCCGTTTAGGAGGTAGGGGCAATTTTAGAAAAAAATGACTTAAAATGAAAAAATCATTATTAAAAAACAACGGCAACAGTTACAGTAAATTAATATACAGTTTTTGAAAGCTAAGAATCTAAACTTTAATCCTGCATTTAAATTAAATTCTTTTAGCTGATAGTTTTTAAAAAATTCGCATGCAAACTCAAAATTTTGATAAAAAAAATGGAAAAAAATGCTTAGACTAATTTTTCGCAAAATTGTGAAACGATGCGCTGAATTGGCTTTTTGTGGTCAATGCAAATATCAATTTTGAATCGTCCACAAAAAACCGAATTGATTTATGTCTTCTAGTTTTTGAGAAAATTGATAATTACTAAAACTACTTTTGTATGAGATTTTAGTTTTTTTTGTTGCTTGCATATATATTTACAATGCTAGCACCCAGCACTACGGCGTATAAATAGTGAGAACTGCAACCCCCCTGCTTGGCACACTATAGGATTTGGGGTATGTGCGAGGTTGGGTGTATGCAAAGTTTCTTTTGCATTTAAAGATTCTGGATTCAAATTTCTTTTGCATTTAAAGAATCTGGATTTAAACTTTCAATTTGTTTTACATATATCCAAGTCAACAGCTGATTTCTAAATATACATATACGTGGCTCAAAGTTGCACATTTAAAATTTTCAGACATGAAAATGTATTGCATTATAAAAAATTCACATTAGGTAATACTGTACGACTGCAGCAAATATATACATTTCTTAATACTGTATGTTTGTGTCTTACATACCTATATAATGTAATTTTAATGTTCAAAAAAGCACCATCACGACAATAAAAGTGAGCAGGTGCATCAAGTCAACAGGACACTTTTCAATTTTCAGAATAAAGAGTATGTAGTAATTAGCTGCTATTTAGTTCCTGATTAGTTACGCAAAAAAAAATTGGGTGTCCTGCTAACTTGACGACAACTTAGCAGGACACCCAATTTTTCGGAATCCGAAAGTGCGATAAATTTTTGTTTGCGTAACTAATTATCGATTAATTCATTTTGAACAAATATCCACTTCCGGACCGTTTATATGTATTTTTGGGAAAGGTGTCCTGCTAGCTTGAGGTACCTAAAGTGAGCTAAGTAAATCTACTATAGCAGATAACTTTAACTGTTGTCGTGAAATAGCCGAAATAATAGCGTCTCACGTTGATGTTAACATTGGCGGCGAAGAAAACAAGCTTCTAAAAAAAACTATTTTATGCCGGAAAACAACGCAACACCTTCACCAATATGACACTTTTATTTTATAGAAAATACTGCCCTGAACAAAAATATAAAGACGACTTGGGCTCCCAAATCATGGAATTTTTACTAGACGTTAAAAAAGTGTACACAGGTTTTATCGATGGTGAAGAAAGTATGGGTTTGCAACTAAAGGACTTCGACCCTCCCACTGTTCACAGTGATCACTTAGAGGGTGTTTTACCGCCAAAACAACCTCGGCTTTTCACGATCAACGACGAACTGAATGAACTCGACAGTAACACCAGTACGGACGATGACTTCATTGACGAGACTTACATACCTCTTATTCACTTTACTATTTTTAACTAACTCCTGACTTACTCAATAACTGACCGACTGGGACGCGGAATGCAATGCAATTCTACCTCCTCGTGGTGCATTCTCGGTAACGCTAAATGAATTGCTGTACTTAACTTACAAAGATGAACCTAATCAACGTAAATACCAAAAAACAAAAATCTCATAAGAAAGTAGTTTTAGTAATTTTCAATTTTCTCAAAAACTGAAAGACATAAATCGTTTCGGTTTTTTGTGTTCGATTCAGAATTAATATTTTCATTAACTTTTACTAGCTAATTTAGCGCATCATTTCAAAATTTTGAGAAAAATTGATCTAAACTTTTGTTTTCCATTTTTTTATCAAAATTTTGAGTTTGGATGCGATTTTTTTAAAAACTATCAGCTAAAATAATTTAATTTAAATGCAGGATTAAAGTTTAGATTCCTAGCTTTCAAAAACGGTATATTTAATTACTGTAAGTGTTGCCGTTGTTTTTTAATAATTATTTTTTAATTTTAAGTAATTTTTTCTAAAATTGCCCCTACCTCCTAAACGGGGTGAGGTTGACCCCCCCACCCATAGTAAAAAATGCTTATTTTTGACCCTTCTACAAGAAACCATTATCAATTTTTGGCGCCAAAGTTATCGTACTCTCCCCAAATTTTGGCATGCCAATTTTAAGTATTTATTAATTTAGAGCTAAAAATTGAATTAAAAAAAATTATCTTCCCGTTTTTGAAATATCGAATTTTCAAAAAATTAGTTTTCAAATACATATTTTTAAAAATCCAATTTTTTTTTTTTTAATTTAGATGTGCAATATTATTTAAATTTATTAGAAGCTTCTGTATAAAAAAAATGATTTTAATCGGTTAAACCACTTTGGTTGAAAAAAAAACGCCATCGGGGATTAGCGACGCCATAACATAAACAAAATGGAGTTTCCATACGAAACATTTCCGTGCTTAAGTTAAGCCCCGAGAATTCTGCGCGCTTAGCTAAGCCCGACGGGTATTAGTTGTTGTTGCATTAAACATGTAAATTGCTTAGCCCCAACGTCGTTTGTTTTGACCAATTTCATCGGGGCTTGCAAAAAACACGGCTATGAGAAAATTAAACAAAACGGTTCTATGGTACTGTTAATAACGGTGAAATTTAAAATTTATACTGTAGAATTCTTAATAATTTTGATACATACATACAAATTTTATTTATCAAAATCGTAGGAGTTTTTTTTGAGCATAATATAAGATTGTCCATACCGGTTTTGTAAGGAAGCTACCGTTTTTTGGGTTATTAGAATTATATAATATGTTTAAAATCTTCCAGATAAAATAAAAAAACAACTTTTTACCATATTAATAAAAATGGACTGAGTCGTTTTTAAAATATTTAGTATTCAAAAAAAAGTATCGAAACTTTTTTAAGAATCCCAACATATTATTTTACACAGTATTATTTTAAAAATATCAATCATTCTTCATAAAAAAATTGATCAAAATCCGTTGAATCGCTTTCGAGAAAAACGAAAGTAAAAAAAAATGAACCTAGGTATACCTATGAAATTTTACTGATTTTTTTTAGATCTATGGAGCCGATTTTGAGAAGAATAAAATTTTCCCTTTTGGCCCAAGCATTTTGTATGACAGGTTCCGTTGTTTTTGGACCTGAACAGAAAATGAAAAAAATGTGCTGGGGGAATGTCGAAAAGACTCTACATAGGTACCAAAGCTTAAAGAAAACCGACCTTACCGTTTAGGCTGTGGTCGAACAGACAGAAAAACAGACGTTTCTGCGCGAGACTCACTTTCTTTGTCTTCGCTATAATCGTAAAGTCAAGTTTTATCAAAATCTCGAATGATTTTTTTTACGAATCCATAACTTGCCATATACCTTCCCTATATCACAAGTAAAAATCTAGTAGTTCAGTTCATTTATTTCTATTTTTTTTATTCAAAGTCAAACCTACTTAAGAGTTGTTTAAAAATCGTAAAAAAAAAATGTTCGCACTAGCACACGTTTCTTTTCCAATGGCACCTAAGTACCTACCTGCATTGAAAGTTCCTTTAACATAATTTGCCTAGCCCTGGGTAAGTGTAGAAAATGATTTTACTGGAGTTGAACTTTTTTGCCTATGGATCGACAAGTACACGAAAAAGTGGGTTTCGTCATGTCGTCCGTAAAGGTCCGTATATAGAGCCTAAACGAGTGGGCCGATTTGCATAAAATTTGGTACAGATCATTTTTATTTGATAGAGCGGGGAAATTTCAATTTTCGTTTTAGCTCATCTAGAACGGGTAAGTGTCTAGATGTCATACAACAATTTGGTTTTTTTTCAAATTTTCTCGAAAATGGCTCGAACTTCGTACCTGTAAAGAACAAGGTGATTGTAAGAAAACTGCAAATTTACATAACGGAAATAGGCATTCTACTTTTTTGAGAAAATTGTTGTATTTTTGGGTTATTAATGTAGGTATATCTTTTTGATGGTTAGACCGATTTTGCAATCTATGGTGATTCTCAATAGTTTAAACAATATTGCATTTAAACATTTTGACAAACATTTTTTTAAACAAAATGATCAATCTTTTAGTCCTACTATTTTATCGTTAAAAATATCATTCATAACATCATGCGTCTTTAATGAGTGGATTCATAAAGTTGTTAACGACAATAGCAAATTGGTGCGATGCAGTCGTACATATTTTTTTCTTGGATGAACGCACATTCATCTATTTTTCGTTTTTTCACTCTTCTCTGATATTTGTCTATAATTGAACAACACCACACGAAAAACCTAATGCATTTTTGAATATTTGTTATGAGTTTGTGCGCGCAATATATTGTTTTTGTCTTGTTATAGTAAAGAATCCCAACAACACAGAGCTGCGATTTCTTGGAAAATTTTCTTATGCAAAAAATGTATGGAAGTGACAAGTAAAACGCAGTTCAATAATAACAATGTCTCAAAGTCAGTGTTCATGAACGAAATTAATAATAGGACGCCTCACCACTGATATAAATAATGTTTTCGTGCATATTTTTGATGTGTAAACATCTATGCCGGTGGTAGACGTAGAGTAGAGATAAAAACGCGGACTTTCCTCTGTGCGAAGTTAGGAGATCACACTTTACGATGAAGCACGTTACCTTACGAAAATCTGCATAGTAGGATATTGGATACGTTCAGTGAAAAAAATCTGAAGATCCCCTTCAAGCAAACCCTTCCGTTTTGGATCCGTGCACGTAGTCAATAACGTATGGAAGACTTCGCATACGGATCTAAACTGCGCTTGGACAAACGATGATATTTACACATACTAACCGTGAGTACCGGCACTCACACAATTTTTTCATCCACCATTGTAACTAACATTTAACGCTGAATTTCCCTTCTTCAAAAAAATTGACACTCATTTGAGCTCCTTTACATTCGGTTGTCAAATATTAAGACCGGACCGCATAGGTTGCGTTTTCAAGAGCTTTTTTTTTGTCTGAAGACCCAAAAAACGTTTATTTGAGTTTCCCATCTCCAACTTTTTTTTTATAAAATTGGAAAGCCTTCCGAAATTTTCAACCAAATTGAATTGCTTGACAAAAACCTGTCTCTGATTTTATACCAATTTAGAAACCTCTTTTCGAAATCAGTTACAAAATTAGATATGATGATATGCTATGACTTGTTAAAGCAGCTCATGTAATTTGGATTTTGGACAGTTGGTGATTTTTGTCTAGATTTTTCTTTAATAACAAAGCAATATCGCCAAAAGATCTTTTAACTGATTCAACCATATCCTGTCGAATAGAAACCTTCTTGAAAAAAAAGGAGGAATTATTGCCTGATGCAGGCAATTTCTACGCCAATATACTCAGCTGCTGGACTGATTTTGACTAAAATTAAGAGAAATACTCTCGCGCCGCGGGCCAATGTCGAAATTACTCACAATAGGATTGTAGGTGTCCTTATCCATAGCATACATATATACAAAAATATGTTAGTTTTATAAGTGTATAGTAGTAATATTATATAGTTTGCATACAATTTACTAAAAACAAATGTAAATAGTGCAAGTTGACACGAAAGACAACGCGGGTGACGCTGTCAGGCAGATTGCGCACTAACCAAGACGACGCAACACGCAGACCAACAATTCCGTCCACCCGACCTCTACGAAAGAGGTAAAATAGCTTTATCTTAAATTAAGTGCAATAAAGTTGTAGGCCTTGCTGCTAAGCTTCATACAAGAGCAATTTTCAACTTTCCCAGTCCCCTTTGGAGTACGTTCGGTCATTAAAAATTCCTTAGGAGTGTAATATGGTCAATAGGTCAATCGGTTGATGGTTGATCTCCATGTTCTCTTGTGGGAACTGCTTACTAGCGTCATGTGAATAAAACGGAGCACATGATCAAAGAACTTGCTCAATCTAAAAATCGGAGGAGGTGGTATATGAAAATGCTAGTGTTCAAGAATTTTATTCATTCCAAATGCGGAGATTTGAGCAGGTGCTCTACTTTATTCATATACTAATACTACCCTCCTCCCACCATAAATGGGTATAGTATTAGTATATGAATAAAGTAGAGCACCTGCTCAAATCTCCGCATTTGGAATGAATAAAATTCTTGAACACTAGCATTTTCATATACGTCTCGTGCCGCTACAATGTCGATTAGCCGAAATCCGCTATCGGAGCATGTTATCGTGTTTGTTATCGTGTTCTGGAGCTCTCAGAACATGACATTGGTGTCGTCATCTTTCTCCACTGTGGAGGCATGTGTGGACATGTGGCTATAATGATGATATAGATATGAATTGTCGTGAGGCGCTCGAATACACAATTGAAACTCAAGACTTCATATATGCATAAGTCCGTTTCAACGACAAATCCACAAACAGAACGTGATAATGGCATCAGGTAAATTCATACCTACACTGATGTGTGAGCTTTTACAAACATCTTTTGACAAGCTCAGTAATTGGGCCAGCAGTTGCGGATTAAATGTCAATCCACTAAAGACAGAACTAGTTTTGTTTTCAAGAAAACATAATATTCCGAATATAGTTCCTCCCACCATAAATGGGTAAATGAGACTCCGCTCCGTACCGATCACTGGTACGGCAAAATATCTTGGGCTGGTGGTTACACCGTAAGCTAAACCATAACCATAAAGACTTTCATGGACAAAGACTTTCAAACAAACCCCACTGCACCGCACATTGATTTCAATCCAGTGGCCCTGACGGATGTCCCCTCAAAGACGTCCGGGCGGCCAACCGGGTCATAAACACTGCTCACGTTTCGTTTTTACAGATGGTTCCAAGACTATTGAGGGGGTAGGGTAGAGCATCCTCTCAGACAAACCACCCCTCAAAAGATCAATAAAACTTAGAGATTTTTGCAGTGTTTTCCAAGAGGAAGTGCTTGCAATTTACTAGGCTGCAAAAAGTCTTGCAACTTTTGAACTTCTAAATAGAATCATCGACACCTTCATTGATAGTCAGGCGGTAATTAAATTGTTTCAATTATCACAAAGTCTAAGCTGGTAGACTGTTGCCGTAACGAGTTAAGATTACCTAGTGCATCAAATACATGATGATCGATGAGTCCCAGGACATCGTGACATATATGGAAATGAAATGGCAGATAAATTGGCCCAAATAGGATCCTCTCTTTATCGGAGCCAAACTAAATTCCGTTTTTATGGCACTAGAACAAGAAAAATGTAGAACTCACAAATGTTTCCTCTAAGCCGCAAACGATAAATGGTCAGCACTGGATACATGGCGGGTCTCGAGGAATCTATGGCCTAACATCTCTAAGAAAAAAACAGCCTTCTTCTTGAACTAAGCAGACCTCAACTATCCCTTTTGGTTGAAATCCTAACTGGTCACAACTCAATCGGAACCCACATGCGTAGAATGGGCATCTGCTCATCAGCTCATCTGACTTATGCAGGGGGTGTCGAGAAAATAGGTGAAAGAGGGCTCTTATCACTTCCTTTGGGAATGCACTATAGCTTAGTATATAAGAACCAGAAAAATAGCCCTCGGAGATTACTTCTTTGACGAACTGACCGACATCTCGTTTTTGCCACTAAAGAGCATTCTGAAATTTATTCAGAGTCTAGGATGGTTCAGGGAGGCATCTCATACCCACACCTACAGCCCGATTCTCCCCATCTGCCCATCATCACTGACACCTCACAAGTCACAAGAAGAGGTGAAATTAATATTGTGACTTTTTCGAACTCTCCCCCAGAGTCACAACTTATGAGAGTCACAAAAACAATCGAAATTGTGATCTCCTGCAAAGCTTTGTCACAACTCACAAATTACATGTGTTACATTGAATTTTTTTAGATTAGGAAAGAGAAAATTAAAGTGGATATTGTAGGGAGTATCTTCTTCGGTATATCTTTCATCAGAAATAAAAAAAAAACAAGATTTTCACAACAGTACAGACTTTTTCTTTAACGCAGGAAACAAATGGCTCATTCGCTCTCGAAAACAACATCTTTTAATAGTTTTTTCACTTCCATTTTGCAAACATATAAAGGGTCCGCCAAATAATTTTTTTTTTTTGAAAATAGCGCAAAACATCGAGTGTAGCTTCGGGTGTGTGGCACGTAGCGCCATCCTGTTGAAACCAAATGTTGCCAATATCCTCCTCTTCAATTTTTGTGAACAAAAATTCGTTCAACATGGCCCGATAACGATCGCCATTGACTGTAACGGCCACTCCTTGCTCATTTTTAAAAAATGGCCCAATTATGCCTCTTGACCAAAATCCGCACCAAACAGTGACTCGTTTTGGGTGTATCGGCTTTTCAATGTATGCGTGCGGGTTTTCTGTGCCCCAAATGCGACAATTTTGCTTGTTTACTACCCGCCAAGATCAAAATGAGCTTCATCTGAAAAGATGATTTTTTTGGCATCGGCATCTTCTCTAAGTCGATCGCAGGCCCACTTAGCGAAGCGTATACACAACCATATTCGTTCAGCGGAAGAATAAAAATAATTATCTGTCAGATCAGACATGAGCTAAGTGTTACCATTCACGAAATAATGGATGAAAACTTGATTAATTAAGTTTTGAATAAATATATTTGGCCCAATTGAAAATCCTTTTTTATGATTTTAATAATCAGCTGTTGCAATTATGGCACTACAAAATTCACCTTTGCTGTGTTGACTTTAGTTGTGAGCTTTCGTGTGATGATTGGGGGAGAGTTCCAAAAATGTTATCGAGTCACAACAATCCTCACAAGGAATAGTCATAAGAGCTTGTGACTTGTGACTCGTCACAAGGGGAGAATCGTGCTGCTAAGCTCCGCTTATTCCTTTTCCACTTTTTCATCTCACCTATATCCTGGGACCACATTGAATCCATTTAGATCGGAGTGTGATGATGCGGCTCGCTGTATTATCACCCCTTCTAACCTAACCTGAGGAAAACCGATCGGGGATATGTTTTTTTTTAATAATAACGAAAAAATTAGGTGAAAGGGCCAATTACAAAGGATGTATTCAAGAAGTTTAAATTCGTTTTTACTGCAAAAAGTGTTTTTTGTTTTTTTTTTTATGAGAGTGTATACCAAGCTAATTTTTTACAAGCAAACAAAAGCAAATCACTTTTTGATTCAACTCTTTTTAGAATATTTTATAATCACTTTTTTGTAATTGTTTTTGTGTAAAAGTTTTACTGACCTAGACCTTGCTACACACTCAACAAAACACAGCTAGTCAAACGTGTAGAGGAAAGAAAGACTGAAATGATTCCAAACTCCCGGAAAATACTAGTCATTGCTGTAAAGTCTTTATAAATTGGACTCCACTAGTCTGGCTCTTTTAGCATCTCCAATTATTTAATTGGGGATAATCTTAGCAATTTAAAAAAATGTTTCTTTGATCGTCTTACATGCTGCCGAGGTCCTTTACCACCATAAAGTACAATTTTAATCTCGTCAGTCCAAAAAATATTCCTCCATTTTTCAGGGGCCCATCCGAAATGATCTCGTGCAAACTTTATTCTTTTGGCTATGGGCGTTTTCTTCAGAAGTGGCACTTTTCTTGGACTGCGAGCATTGAAGTTGTGATCCCTCAATCGTCTTCTTACAATATGGACACCGCAAGGTAAATCATGTTCACCCACAATCTGTGTAGCTTCAGAAGTAGGATGCATTCTTGATAACCGAACAACACGATTTATGTAAGATGGCGTAAGAACTTTTTTACGCTTCGCGTGTTTCCGCATTTCCCTCAAATTGTATGTCATTTCTTGCCATTTTCGGCAAATACCCAACAAGTTTTCGAACTTCCTCATAGGTGTTGCCGTACATAATTAGGTTTTTAATGAGTTGGCACCTTTGTGGTGTCCAGTGTTTACCACGACCCACTCCACAAGAACAAATTATTAATTTTTTAAACAAATTCGGTTGAAATCTAAAGTAAAAGAATAAAGGGCTTACTTTTTATAACATCCAAATCATAATTGTAGGAAACACAATATTTTAAATTGAACTTGACGATAACACTGCTATTATTTTGCTCGCTTAAAATATGGAAAGACACTAGACAAAGTGGCATTTAACCAAAGCATTAAGAATGAACCGTTAAACTATGATTCAAATGGTTAACATAATATCCATGAGCACCACACTACAGTAGAAGTTAGAAAAAGTGGCCGCATTATAAAGACATGAATAATTGTATTTTTAACAGATTACACTGCTATTATTTTGCTCGGCATGTATAATAAATTAGAGAAAATGTCAAAAACCCATGAAATTCGTACTTTAAATTTCTAAAAAAAGCTCAAAATAAAGAACTCCGTCGGAATTCTTGAAAAAAGTATTATTCTATGCCACCAAAAATTTGAAAAATCGCTGTCTTAAAAAATAATTATGTATGGATATAGTTTCCTCAACATACACTAAGAAAAAAATTGGTAAATAGCCTAATTTCAAAAAAAAAAAAAAAATAGGTAACTCGGTTTGAAAATCTTGATTTTCAACAAAAATTAATTATTTTCAAAAACCCAAAATATGAAAATACATTGATTTAAAAACTCATTCGCTATAAAAGCTGTGATTGAAATCCTTTCAGCAGTTAACGAGTACATCGAAAATAAAAAAAATATATGGATACAGGTACCTACAGTTGTTTAAAAAAATTCAGCTCACATCCATAATAATAAACAAAATTTTTGTTCGTAAGAGAGAGTCGTCAAAAGAGATAAATATCCTCTTTCTTTTTTTTTCTTTTCAAATTTTTTTAAAAATCCAAAAATGTTGGTATATAAAATCTTTTATTTCAAGAATATCAATCATTATTTATAAAAATTAATCAAAATCGGTTGAACCTTTTGCGAGAAAAGCGAAAACAAAAAATTGGTACTTTAGGTGGTGCCATTAATAAACGTTTTTTTGAACCATTTTTTTTACTAAAAGGCAGCCTATACCTTTTATACTTTACTGGGGCTTTATTACGTAAAATTAAAACCGATCGAACGATATCGTTTCCACCATTGCTATCTCTATCATATCAGTAAAGAAAAATAAAGATATCTATCTTCAAAACGATATCGTTCGATCGTTTTCATTTTACGTGATGAGGCCCCTGATTCTCTTTTTTTAAATCTTTGGAGCAGATTTTGAGAAAAATATGATTTTCCTTTTTGGGCCAAACATTTTGTACGACAGGTACCGATATATTTGATCATTAAAAAAGTGTTGTAAGATGTCCAAAAAACGCTAGGTACCAAGTTTAAACAAAATCTAGCTGTAGGCGAACAGATACACGGATGTTTTAGCGAGATCTACTTTTGTAATCTTCCCTATCTGGTAATGACGAGTTTGATAAAAATCTCGTGTTCGGTTGTTGTTTTTTTTATTTTACAGAGTTCTCGGAGCTGTTATTTCCACTTGAAATAAGTTCTTGTCATGTTGCGGTCCATTTATGGTTTTCTTGTTTTAAGATTATTTCGGGTAGGGAGGTTTCAGCCCTTCAAGCCACTTCCCTCTGGCTACGTGCTTGAGCTCATAAAAAAAAACAATTTATATGTTAGAGTTCAACATTGTAAGAAGCACTGATAGATGAGATCAGCGATAAAATCAGAAATTTTTCATTGAATTCGAAAAATTCTACGAGTGCATTTAAAAAGAGAATTTGCATCAAAATCATTTAATAATTATTTAAACTTAAGACAAATAACAATTTTTTTCATTGATGGTTTAGAATGATAGATTAATTTTTCTGTATTTTCCTAATTTTCACACTTTTTCTTTAACTAATCTTTCTCAAATTTTGGATGCCAGAATTTAAAGCTTACTTTACAATGTAGGTACCTATGTTTTAATAAGTCAGTTTAACAATATGTACATAAATGATGGAAGTTTTATATGACAAAATATATGCATATCTGTACACCTTAAGGTTTTTTGTAAGAAAATTCAAACAGTTTTAAAATGTCCAAATTAAATAAGAAAATCACTAAATTAACTTAGTTAATACAATTGAACTTATACATTTTGTGGGTAGGTACATGAAGCAAGAATAATTATATTATTTTTTTTATACACAAAAGGGAAACGTTGCTCGAAATGCAACCCACTTTTGCCTCAATAGTTATAATAACTGAATAGTGAATAATTATTCTTATTGAATTTATGAAATCGATGAAGGTTTACAGATGTTAATATATTACCTGTACTCGCGCTTCGCTTAAACTTATTCGAAGTGCAACTTCTTCGCGTAAAAACACATCAGGATAGTGTGTCTTTTGAAATAGTGCTTCCAATTCTTGTAGTTGTTGTGGTGTAAAAGTTGTGCGATTTCTTCTTTGGCGCCTCCTACCGAACATGTATTCAGTTAATAAATCCCCAGGTAAAGGCGACAAAAATGGTCCAGCCATTTAAAATATTTTTTTTAAATTCTAAAACTGGATCTTTCAAAATTCTAAAAACACTATTTTTTGTTTTAAATTTTTTTCATTTTTATTAATAATTCAGTAATATAAAACAATCCGTACAATTTATTTAAGTTAATTCAAATGAAAAACGATGTTATTGGATTCACGTCCGAATAAGAACTGTTTTTTCGATTGAACACGATGTATTTTAACTAGCCGTTTCTGGTAAAGTTTTATCCTTCCACACAACGCCGCCATACAAATGCAACTAAAACTTGCAAGAACCGACAGCGAAAATGAAAAGCTATTGTATGAGTCGTCCTTATAACAAACGAAATAATGTTACTCGATGAAAATTTTCCCACTTGAAGTGTGTTGTTGTTGTTGCTGCTCTTTTCACTTCCTATGTCGGCTGTTGGCATCATCCCGATGAAGTATCCTTGCCATCAGGCCGTGTGCGCTCTTTCTTCACCACTCAGTGGCAAATCAAAATTTAAACGTTTTCATCCCTAGGACCTACTCCCCCATTATTCATTCCAAAAGCACCTGATATACAATGATTCTATACGTAACTATATGCCATTGCAAGTGATACGCTGAGAGTGTGTGAGTGTGTTGGTTTGGTATGATTTCAACCAGTCATTGACGAAACATAATTTGTTTACAATTTTATGACACATACAAAAACACTTTAAAGGAGCGTGAGAGTTGCCAGCTAACAAAATAAATGAAATAATAAAAAAGATCAAAACATTTTAAACATACAAACATAATACCTACATATTTTATAACAGAGGTTTTTGAAATTTAAAATTTTCATTTTATATTAGGTATATTTTATTATAAAAATAGGTAATCAGACGTAATTGGTGGCAATTTTGAAAGAAAGAATGGATTAAATTTTTGAATAAAAAAAAACTGAAATTTCAAACCTGGCAAGGCTGGATTGAATTAAGATTGGGCCTATTGATTTATTTTCTTTATTCACACCAATATTAATTAAGATTAAGATTTATTTTTCATTATGTTGATCCTTTTTGATTCACTTTCATCTTTCAGGAGGTTCTAAAATAATAAATTTAATTTATAACTACATGATTTTCTCTGTTTGAACAAAAAAATAATTTTGTTATTAGAGACAGGCATACCTAAAGAATAGTAGATTTCTTAAAAGTTTTTGCTTGAATATAATTTCACTATTCCACGAACCTTTTGTTTTATTTAGAGAACATTTTAACTCACGAGTTAACTTCTGTACTGTCAGTGTCATTTTTATTTAGTAGTTTTTGCAACCTTATTGTGATGACATATATACATATATATCCATGCTTCAAAATTTTAAAAATTTGTGTCGAAATTTCGGTGAATGGGTCTAAAATCAACTGGCATTGAGGACGTTGTTTTATCGAAACATTGTGTTCAGTGATGAGGCTAGTTTTTAACTCAATGGGTATATCAATTAGCAAAATTGTCACATTTGGAACAAAGATAATCCACATGAGAGGATTGAAACGCTTCGACAGACCGTTTTGTGCAGTATGTGGGCTGGTGGAGTCATCGGATCACATTTTTTTTTCAAAAATGATGCTAATCAGTATGTTACGGTCAACGGTGCTCGCTAGAGCCATAATTAATGACTTTATTATGCTTAAGATCAGTTTCTTCACAGTGAGTTAAATTTGTACCATGAACTTCAGAGGTTCTAATTAAATTGCGCTAATCAACCGGATTTCCATGATTAACAACTCCATTACGGATTCCTTGATAAAAATGTTGGTTAACATGCATGAACACTCGATGATTTACCAGTTGCACTAATCCTTGATTAAAGATGATTAGCTGTGACCAAACTGGCCCTAAGTGTGGTTTCAAAAGCTGTAAAAAAGGTGGTTAATTAACATACTAAAAGGCCAAGGCGTGAATCTCCCAAAAAAAAAAAACAAAGAAGCAAACAAACAAAACACGAAAACACGAATGAAGTAGGTATAGCTTTATATGCAAACTTTCAAAAAACAGTCGAGGTGTATAAAATTTACTAGAAATTCATTTTATTTGTAGTAGATTTATGAGAATTTTTTTTTGCGTTACATTACAGTCGTTTAGTTAAGTAGGTACCGATATAGAAAATCGATTAAAGATAGGAATTTCAGTAAAGTTTTTCAAAAGTGAATAAATATTAAGATAAACTTAACAATTTAACCTAAGAGCCGTTTGACTATACGAAACTTAAATATGATTTATTTTTTTCTCTCTTTCTTATTTTTTAAATGACTAAAATTAAAATTTGCTTTTATTTATTCAATTTTTCTCTTTAATTTTGTGTCATTCTCAATTTAACTGAAACATAAAATTTAAAAGTACCAATATATCAAAATGTAAATATAGTTTAGAGACGGCATTATATGGTCTGGTTATCCTGATGCCTTTTAAAAAATAATTTATAAATTAAATTTATAAACTTTTTCAATAAATAAATAAATAAATATTTAAGTTCAACTTACTCGTTTATGTTCTACTTTTTCCTCTCGACGTAAAGTGTCACATAAGTTCTTATGCTGAAATCAAATATTTAAGTTTCGTTTCTGCAAATGGGCCCAGGAGAAATTTTAAGTAAATCTTCCGTCGCACCATATTTCTTAAGGAATTTTAAATAATTTTCTTCATTCATCGATTTTCATTAATATTTATATATTCATTTTAACGGTCTTACCATTCTAGGCCTAACTGCCGAATTTAAACTAAATTTTACTCCACTTTGCCCGAACTAAATTATTGATTGCAAGATTATTCTAATGGCAATGCTGTTTTGGCAACAATGGTTTCTTCATCAAGAATCCCACATAGTAATACACTGATGCCTCTATGAACAGCAGTGGGAGTTGATGGGGGTACTCCGTTAAAACATAAACAATACAATTTGTATACCTTGTGCAGATACTTGAGGGAGAAAAAGACCCATGTTATTATGATCTATGTTTTATCTCGTTAAAATTACTGCACACAATAGCAACCCATCCTCTTCGTTCTCTGATATGGAACAACATTCATAACCGGCAACCTATACAGATGCATTCACGAACGCTATGATTCAACAATTCATTCTCACAATAAATATACATGAGTGTATGCAATATTATTAGATTTTTGCACCACGCTAGGCCTTATTTTTAACATGGTGTCTGTCTATTCTTCTTAGTAATACAACGGCGAGAGGAAAAGGATATGATAAACAAATGGGGGATGAAAAAAAAAGACTCCGTTAATGGAGCCGTTGTTCTTGTTTATACTTCCGCGAAAGATTAATATGCAATGCACATGCACACACATTCCGGTATTAATGATGGCGCCTGCGCTTAAAATTAATTTTATCCTGTTACAACAAGGGAGGCGGGGCATTCGAAGCCAATCATAATGCATCCCCTTATGAAATATGAATTGTTCTTTGCATCGAGTTTTTGTGTTGCGTAAATAAGTTTTCCATAAAAATAATAATAAATTAAAATCCAAACAATGGTTGTTGCAGCAAATTCATTAGGACACGTGGGAACAGTGATGGCAATGGCTTGTCATGGATTTATGCCGTTGCAGTGGCAGGGACGACGCCAACCATGCTGGATGCTGGCATAGGATCACAAAGTTTGTGCAAGATTGCTGCGTAAGGAAACAAAACTAGAATGTTGTGACGGAATGATAATAACAGCAGATGTGGCTTGACAGGGGGTTGGTAATGGTGGCGCATAACCGACAGGTAGGTGTCCTTGTACATTTGAACGTTGTGCTTGTGGGTGGTGTCATTGTACTATGATAATAATGGAGTCGTAAAGCGAAGGTAAATCATTTACGAGTATATTAATTAGGTAATCAACAAGAAGCTTCTTTTTGCTTTTGATAGAAATGCAATTAGATATGTATAGGTAGGAACTTGATGCCGTTGGGAGATATGAGGAGGAAAGGATATATTCTGTATATTGTTTAAGGAATCGGAAATAGATGGGTAGGTTAGGAATAAAATCCGATTACCTACAGAGAATAATTCATGCTCATAGTTAAATAGACATTTACAGTAAAACCCAGAAAATAACCTCTCATGTAGGTGCCTAACTCGCATAACAACTACTTCTTGTGACCCAACAATTTGAAGAATTTTTCATATAAAACTGATCTTATAAGAACGGCTAAGTTCCAAAATGTTTTAAAGCGGTAGCTAAACACTTTTCAAATACATATCAGCAATGCAGACTTGATGTTTTGTATAAATTTTACATTGTATATGTTTATACCTGAGCAGTAACCGGTGGGGTAATGGTTAGTGCTAAGGACTGGGTTCGATTCCTAGCCTCGTCCACCTTGATAAAAGAAAAAGCACCTATTTCCTCTTGCAAGGAAGTGCCTTTCCCCTTAGCCTTTCGGATTCATCGTAAAATTGTAGGTCCCTTATATTCCTGCAAACAAACAACACGAACACCAGGAATGGTTGAGAGTCGCCCTGTCGCGCCACCAAATTTATGTATTTCCTAACTGGCCCGCCCGGCTTTGCACGGGTAGACAAACCTTAGCTTCGCCTACAAAATAGAAACGAAAAATTAAATAAATATTTAAGCTACGTTTTGTATAAATATAATACTACTTTCTAGGTTTTAACCTACTCCACGTTTGAATTGCTAAGTTTGTAAAAATATAGCTTAATTTCACCCTCTTCACCGGCTGCTAAATAACTTATACAAAACAAAAAAAAAATATTGAATTTATAATTGTGTTTAAATTCTAGTTAATTTTATTCAATTGCTTCTTGATATATTACAATATTTTTCGTTTTTACATCTGTCAAAATTATTAAAGCTAAAAGATGGTTTACCTGCACGTGAACATGAAACATGCAGTTGCCCATCGGCAAATACTGGAACCTCTGAATCTATACCACATATTCCTAGAGATTGGCCTTTTTGTGCCTTATCAATCGTAATGGCAAAAGAAATTCGTATCGGAAACTGAAGGCGTTTGAAACCGATGGATAAATCATTGGAATTCTCGGAATTGAAACAACTTCATCTCTATATTTCCCTTTTAAAATTATTGCTTCGATGGCGTTCTTCAACAATCCTTTTACTGGAACTTTCGTTCACTCAAACAATCATGATTATAGAATTGTTGTGCTACATTTCACCAGGTTCGTCGAAAAAAACATTCCACCCTTTTTATTACGAACAGTATGATTGTGTCAATGTATCCAATTCGACACAATTATAATTTAATTCACGTCACATTGCAGTATTGAATAAATCTTGCGTCGAACAATAATGCTTTATTTGCAATTGACATACAAATATCTTCTAATAAAATTAGAGCTTCACTGTGAATGTCCGGATTAATTGTCTTTGGAATTAAATTAATTACATGTAATCTGTGTCATCTCACAATTCATCTCAATGAACGGACAAAAGCATTACAACAACAACAAAGTGTACTTTTGCTATGTAGCTCTAAATAATGGGCTAAAAAAACTTCGGCTCAACGGATTTTCAAAATTTTTCTAAACTATCTACAAAAATGGTCTAATTTAAAAAAAAAATATAAAAATCCACCCAGGAAAATTCTAGATATATAAGGTCACACAAAAAATTTAAACTCGTTTTTATATACATATATACATCGTTTCGGAACGCATATTATTTGAATTTAAAAAAAAATCTAAAATATTATGTACCTACATATGTTTAGTTTTAATGTAAATCAATATACTAAAGGCCTTAGATTTAAATAATAATTATGATCTTAAGAGTTGTAGAACTTAACATTTTATTCTTTTCAGCTTGAATTTATTTTTATATAATAAAGAAGATACATGGGATTATATAATATTATTAAGGGAAACTTCTACAAAATAAAACCCTTATGTAATACTTAAAATCTAAATTGCACACAGTTCTTTTATTATACTACTGTCCAAGAATTGGCATTTGTACATAAAATGTGATACATATTTTAAAGATAAGGTCGCAACAAGGTTAACATTAGCTCTTTCATGTAATTTTAATGTTGAAAATGTTTAGGTTATTTTAATATAATTTTTAGTATTTTGTTTTGCATAATTTGTAACTTTTTCTTGTGACAGTCCGCGCAATCATACCAGACAGCTAGGTACACCATAAAGAAAGATAGGTTGACAAATTGTTTTAAATAAAATAAGTTTATTTTCTGTGCTAAGGTTTGAATTTCTACTTATAAACGGATACAGTATTCTAATATACATATTCATTTTGTTAATAGTAACTGCAGTATGGTTTTGAAAAGTCAACTTTTTATCTAATGTTATATCCAAATATTTACATTCATTTTCCCATTGTATATAGGTATTGTAAAATTCAAGACAATTTGATGGTAAATAATTGCTTGCTCTGCGACGTGTGAAGAAAACGGCTTGAGATCTAGTTGCATTGGCTTTAATTTTAAACTTTTTGAAGTAGTTTTCAATATATTTAAGTGATTTTTGCAGTGAAGACATAATCGCTACAGAGCTTATACGGGAAGAGTATATTGCAGTATCATCTGCAAACATTGCCCAAAGTGTATTGTTAACTGTGATTTTAAAATCTGCTACGAAAATGTTGAAAGTATAGGACCTAACACTGATCCTTGAGCAACACTGATCAATACAGCAAAAAGTCTGTCTTTAAAAAAGCTTTTGGTTAAAAGAGTTTTATGCCACACAGTATCAAACGCCTTCTCGATGTCCAACAAAACATGTAGACATTTTACAAGCAAAGCTTTGTTTAATTTTTAATTCTAATACTTGGTGATTTGTAGTGTGCCCTGATAGAAAACCGAATTGTTGTTTTGGCAATACTTTAAATTCTGTTACATGGTTTATTAAGTAGTTCTTAATTATTTTTTCAAAAATTTTACCACTATTCCTGAGGAGGCTAATAGGTCAATAGGTAAATGGGTCTGTCTTCGGTTTCCCAGGCTTAGGGATGGCAATTACTTTTGATTTTTTCCACTTGCTTGGAAAATAGTTTAAAGTAAGACAGGCATTGAAAATAAAAGTCAAAAAGATCAAGCCTTTTCTTGGTAGTTCTTTGAGATACTTGTTTCGAATTTTATCAATTCCAACAGTCTTGACCGGCCCGAAACGTGAAATTAACTGTTCACCAAACTCGCCTCGCAATTGCGCCATTGTTTCGCGTGCTGTGTGGCATGTGGCACCGTCTTGTTGAAACCACATATCATGGAAGTCAAGAACTTCCATTTCGGGCAAAAAAAAGTTTGTTATCATCGCTCGGTAGCGTTCACCATTGACAGTAACGCTGCGATTCGCATCATCTTTGAAGAAATAGGCCCAATAATGCCGCCGGCCCATAAACCGCACCAAACAGTGGCTTTTTCGGGATGCATTGGTAGCTGTTGCAATGCTTCTGGCTGATCTTCACTCCAAATGCGGCAATTTTGCTTATTTACGTACCCATTCAACCAAAAATGAGCCTCATCGCTGAACACAAGCAGCGCGCGATGAACATTTCGAACCGAGCACGAATTTTGATAGTAAAATTCAATAATTTGCAAGCGTTGTTCATTTGTAAGACGATCCATGGTTAAATTGCAAACCAAATTGAAGCTGTTTGACAGTGACACAAGGTACTAAACACACGTCAGCTGTCAAAACCAGTGTTGCCAAAACCAAACCAGCTAAAAAATCACCCGTTATCTCGGACTTTCATAGGTGTTGTAAGAAATTTTACTTTCAAGATTTGATTCTGTTAATTCTATTTGTTTTATAGACTCTTCGACTACGGAATTTGTGTGATCGTCACTCACACGTGAGCTGCAATTGTGTTTTTTTTTTGAAAGCAAGATGCAAGTAAATTTAACTTTTCGTCTTAGTTGTAAACTTTTACATTAACATTGGACAGTGCTGGAATATTAGAGTGCTTTTTGGAAATCACTTTACTTACTTTCCAAAATGGGTTGGAGTTCTTTTTGGAAGAAGAAAGCAATACATTCCATCTTTTATTTCTATGGGCAAGAATTTCATTTTTAATCTACTTATTTAGTTTTGAAACCATGTCATTATAGTACAGCTGTCGGTATCTAATCCAACATCTTCTGGCTATGTTTCTTAAACGAATAAGAATAAGAACTAAAATGTTGTTAGGCAAACGTGCTGGAGATTTGGTTTGGTGTTTTTTTAGAGGGATAGCCTTATTAACTGCATCATTAATGATATCAACAAAATATTGTAAATACATGTCAATTTGATAAGTTTGGATAACTTCATTCAGTGCAAAGTTTTGTGCATTAATATTATTTAAAATATGCGACCGATAAATATTCCAACTAGCAGCTGAAAATATGTATCTTTTTTGCAGATGTATCCCAGAAACGGTGTTTGTAAAAGATGTATGCACTGGTCGATGATCAGAATTTAAAGCTGTCAATGTGATTGGTTGGGTAAAATAATCAATTTTATTGGTTGCTTTTAATATAAGTAGGATTAACGGGGCTTATTAAATAATTTTTATACTGTGTAGATATAATATCGTGCAAAATATTACCCCGAGAATTGGCCCTTACACAATTCCAAGATTGGTGTCTGGAGTTAAGATCACCACCTAGTAGAAAATATTTCTGTGATGCAATTTTATTTTTCTTTCATTATTACCATTTTTCCAGAGTTAATGCATTGCTGAAACATTTTTCCGGGCATGCTTTTGAGCATTTTGACCGGGATTACAATTATTCAAAACAAATATTTCAGGTAGTCCTACAAGAAAAAACGCGGGGTCAAATCAGGAGAGATCCAGTTACAACACCTATTTGTTTCCAAGCTGATGTCAATCACCCTCTCGAGAATAATAAAAATCGCCTTCTCTTTTAAAATGTATTACAGCAGAAGGACGTGATTCAACATGAATGAACGATTTTTAAATGTTAATAAAACAATTTGTGTGTGAGATATGTACGAAGAAGACGAAAACGAAAGCGATAGAATGCTCATTAGTTAGTTGTCATCTCATCACCCGTCGAAGACGAAAGATTTTAGTCGATGGTTATCGACACAAATATATTTAGAAGCAGTGATAAAAAACAAAAACAATGCATTTCTATTGTTTTCGTTTTGCTCTTGTTCGTATACACAAGTCAGACCACAGGCAATATCCTTTCTAGGTGTATGAATTCAACCAAATTTCCCTATTTCGTGGTGGGTTCGGATGCTTAAAACTTGAGAACGACTGCACCAAATTGGATACTTCCTTCTACGGGTTTGTTCGTAATTGTACCGCGAAGGTTTAGGAAAAAAGAAAAGTATACAAAGTCTCAACAGCTGGCGCTGTATGCAAAAGTTTCGTTTTTCAGTTCAATTCAATTACCGTTCAACAAATAGCGCTGTAGGCTTTAGGAAATGGCTTTTGGGATATTCTTCTTCAACTTTTATTCTTTGTAGGGTGAAATGGGGTTAAAATAAAATAATTGTCCGATTTATGAAATTCTTTTTTGTGTTTGAAGGTTTTTCTTAGGAAATGGCTTAAAGGATATTTTTTTTTAATTTTTTAATTTATAGGGTGAAATGGGGTGAACATTAAAAGTGTCTGATTGAACAAATTCGTTTTTGTTTGAAGAGTTTTTCTTAGGAAATTCTTAGGTTTGAGGGATATTTTTTTTTCAAATTTTATTATTTATGGGATGAAATGGGGTAAAAATAAAAAAATTGTCTGTTTCGAGAAATTCTTTTTTGATGTGTATCTGAGAATAATTAAGGATGATTCTCATTGGCTTTGTTGGTCGGGTCACAAATCGGACATTCGTTCGAAAAATTCTGAAAAGATGGCACTGGCTTGCCACAGCGTTAAAAGTGGCCACTAACTGGACTTTGATGGTGTGGAGATCTTGGCAATGGAGAAACACACTTGCAAATGTTATACGTTAGAAATAATGCACATAATTAATAACAAGAACAACATGAACCGTAAACAAGAGATACAAAACATCTCAGCGGTGTACTGCTACTTAGTTTCCAACAGTAGATCCAAAACTTGAATGTACTTATTGGACTATTGTTCAAGTTTATGTATACATTTACACTTTTATGTAATTGCTTCTTTTTTTAATAAATAAAAATCCACTGAAGAGGACGGCAACCACAGTCGAAACGTTGGGAAAAAGTGAATGAATTAATCTTTCATTTTATCATCAAAACGACCAACAAAGCCGATGAGAATCATCTTTAGCTCTTCTCTAACTCCCTAAACAAAATTTAAAAAAGAATATCCCTAAAGCTATTTCCTTAGAAAAACCTTTTACAAAAAAGAATTTCCTAAATCGGACAATTTTTATTTTTACCCCATTTCACCCTACAAAGAATAAAAGTTGAAGAAGAATATCCCAAAAGCCATTTCCTAACCGCCTACAACGCTATTTGTTGAACGGTAATTGAATTGAAAAACGAAACTTTTGCATGCAGCGCCAGCTGTTGAGACTTTTTATACCTTTCTTTTTCCCTAAACCTTCGCGTTAAAATTACGAACAAACCCGTAGTAGGAAGTATCCAATTTGGTGCAGTCGTTCTCAAGTTTTAAGCATCCGAACCCACCACGATTCATTTTTGTATCTGTAGATAATGTGTTTTTGCGAAAAAAAAAATCATATCGAAGTCAAAAAAACAACCTAAAAATGCATACAAAATGTGTTTGATAATAAATAAATAAATATATATGTATCAATAATTTATCTGCAATGTTCTTATAATTTTGCCAAACAAAAAGTTATTATATAATTAATTGGAAGAAATGTATGGTTGCGGGACGAAGCCCACGATCAAGCACCCAGTTTACTAAATACCTACATGAATGAATTAATGTGGTTACCTATACTCTTACATTCTTAGGCTGAGAAAACCTTATCAGACTTTTCGAATTCCATTTTATGATGCTTATATCTACGTAAACGAACGAAGAAAAAAGTCAAAACATTCAACAACAAAATAAAAGTACGTATACACCCGAGTGGCCCCATGTCAAAAATAAAAGGACGAGACTAGAGAAGTGCCAATTTATAACAGTTATAACAGTTTTTCGCCATTAAAGGTTGGCGTGCGTACTTTTACAAACTAAAACTGTTATAATTGGCATGTCTAGAGTCACTTCCAAAATAAAAATACATGCACAAAGAAAATTTCATTGTTTGAGAAACCAGGTAAGCATAAATGATAATAATGGCAAGAGTGCCACAAACTGATTTCATTTTCACTATCGATCCAGTCGTTTTCAAGATATTGAGTAAATGAAAATGAAGCAACTCTAGACATGTCAACAGTATGACAGTGTGTCGGTCATCTCCGGCTTTAAGTGTGACACTGTCGGGTATAGTGTCTTTTCGTGTAACAGTATAACAGTGTGACTGTGTAATATAAAAGCGTTATGGCACTGTAAAAGTGTGGCAGTGTGTCAGTGTGAAAATAAAAAAATATGCACGACTGGGTTGCACGAACTTTCTATTATGCGCGATCACATTGTAGTTCTATATAGTCTGAAATAAATTAGCTATGGGAGTCTATATTTTATCCATTTCCCAAAACTAAGTTTAGTTGCAGGTGGTATTATGTGAGTATACAAAAATGAACAATATAGCCTAGTGTTGCACATATGCAATATACATGAAAGGAAATTATATTATTTACATTGTTTTAAATCAACAAAATTAGAAAGAAATTGATTAAAATACTTTAAATCTGTTTTAACAAAACGCAATTTACACCATCTTATTTCTTATATAAATCTTAATTTCTGAGAACAAAATTTTGATAATCGTAGGAGCGGTTTTAAAAAAAATAATTAATTTTTTATATATAAAATTTCGCTAACATTTTTGAGAGGAAAAATTGGTACGCCAATTTTAAGTATTTGTTAATATTAAGTGAAAAATTGAACTTCACAAAAAAAACTGCTCCCCGTTTTCGAAATATCGAATTTTCAAAAAACAATTTTGAATTTTGTTTTTTAAATCCAAAAATAATTTTTAGAAAATTTTGCTACGCACTTTTATTTATATTTGTTACAAGGTTCTGTATAAAAATCTAATTTTATTCGGTTGATCAGATATTGAGATAGTCGAAAATCAAAGAAACCGTTCTATGAGAGGTACTGTTAATAAACGTAAAATAAAAAATTTAAAAATTTTAAATGGTAGATCGTTCTAATTTTAACACACAAAAAACTTTTATCAAAATCAAAGGAGTTGTTTTTGAGAAAAAAAATATTTTTCTTAACGGTTTAGAGGACACCGTTATTTTCGGGTATAAGAATAATTTTTGTTAAATATCTTCTAGATAAAGTAAAAAACTGCTATTTACCAAGTTTAATAAAAATAGACAGAGTCGTTTTAGAAATATTAAGCTTTCAAAAAAAAATTTTAAACTTTTTTTAAAAATCCAAAAAAAATTTTTGAAAGTTTTTGTATACACAATATTATTTAGACCGTGTCAATAATTCTTCATAAAAAAATTGATTAGAATCAGTTGAACCGTTTTCGAGAAAAGCGAAAATCAAAAAAGTGGTTCTTTAGGAGGTACCATTAACAACCATTTTTCGGAACCATTTTTTTACTAAACGGCAACTTATAACTATTTAAATTCATTCATGCATTCATTTAAACTCTGTAGCGCCGATTTTGAGAAAAATAAGTTTTTCCTTTTTGGCCAAGAAATTTTGTATGACAGCTACAGTTAATTTTGGTCCTAAATAAAAGAGAAAAAAACGGGTGGGGGAATGTCCAAAAAACGATAGGTTTAAAGAAAATTGACCCATCCGTTTAGGCTGTAGTCGAGCAGACAGACGTTTTTGAGAGACCCTCTTTTTTCGTCTTCACTATCATCTTAATGTCAAGTTTGATCTCGAGTTCGATTTTTTTACGAATTCATAAATTGCCATTTAGTACCTATATTCGCAAGTAAAAAGTGTGAAAATGAAAAAGTGTGATAGTGCGAAAATAAAAAGAGTGACAGTATGAAACTAATAAGTTTAACAATGTGAAACTAAACAAGTTTGACAGTGTAAAAATACATTTGGAAACAGAAGTAGAATATTGGGATCTAAAACCACAACCTTAACTTTTTTCCAACCTGACGGGCTAGTCGGTTGTAGATAACTTTTAAGAGTGCAGGGAACGGGGATTACTTTCCTACCAGGGACAAACTCTTAAATACTACATTTATTGACCTTGTGCTATGGATCGTAAACCAGGCGTTGGATGAATACGCAGCGGTCTCGTTGGATTCAGAAAACGTAAAAACATATAGAAGCATTTACATTCACATTCTTTTGACATCATTAGTGGCGGACCCTGGCGGCAGAAAAGGCCGCCGTGGCGGGGAAGAGCTTTAGTAAGTTTTTATCAATTATTCATATACACAGTGTTCTTATGTGAGTGTGTTTTTGTGGCTTTTGCCAGAAGTTGACACAAAAGCCCTAGTCTGCAATAACAATGCGATAAAGAAGCTGAAAATGTTGGTGCTAACGTCCTTTCTCTGGCGGTCATGGGATGGAGGATCCAAAACGAGCCCCCCCCCCGTCATCTATCAGCAATTGGTTCCTCGATTCATAGCCCAACCCCACCTCTCCCGCACTCTGACAATGTTGCCAACGTGGCAAAGTTGACGTTTACTTTAGAGTTTTCTGTTATACTTAAATTCTGAGATTTACTTGCTCTATTGGACCAGTATTGATTTCATACAAAAAAATTCGAGGTTGTAATCAAAACTAACAGTATGATGATCTAGAAGTCTGAAGTGTCTCTGTATCTGTGCACCTTTGCTAGAGCCTTCAAGTTTTTTGAGAAAATGGTCTTATTTTTGTATTATTCACGTATTTTTCTGTTACTATATGGAGTTGTTAACCACAACAGCAAGTTTGTGCGATCCAGTCGTGCATATTTTTTGTCTAGAGATTTATTGAAGTCAATACGGCCATTCGTTGCATAGGTTGATGTACAAATCGACAGTCTTGAAATTATCTTAGCATTTGACTTATGTATCTACCTTAATTAATTTGATTTGCAAATTTACCTGGTTTTGCTGTCAAGCTTAGGTATATAACATTTTATCATATTCTTTTGGCATAAATTAAAACACTTAGTTAATTAGCCCCGATGAATGCAGTTAGAAGATTATGCTATTGCAGTTGGATGCCGAAATTAAAAATTCCCATAATGCTAATTGCATGGTCCCAATGTCACATTTAAAATTATGAATAATTTCTCTTTTTACCTCCAAAATCTCATCATCACCTACATTAGCACATGAATGAGAAGAAAAGCCTGCAAAAAAAATAAAATTATTTTCCCTGCATTTTCACTGAGCTCTGTCATGTGCAAATGAACACATATACTTAGTAGGCATAGGTGGCACCACACCTATGCCTACCCATAACATACTCTTTTTCCTGATAAAACAGCAGGAGTCTACGAAGAACACATGGGCTGATGGTCCTCCACTCCCTCACACAAACAGTGCTGAGTACAAGCAGCTCTGACAATGTAAAATTAAAACATATTTCGTAATTAAACTCTTGACGCCATTGTTACAGTGAGCCGGATCCCCCCAGGCTCCTTGGTCCTGGGTTCTACACCCATGCAAAAGTGTCGCATCACATAATTTTTTCATTAAATTTCCCCATATATGTAATGTTTATGTTGGGTGTAGTAGTGGTGGTGTTCTATTGAACTACCAGGTATAACTGCAAACAAGGACCTGTCGCAGATGCATGCTGCTGCTATGGCTCGCAGGGAGGCTGCTGTTGGATGAGCTGACACATTAGGTTTACACGTTGCTCCATGCCTTCAGATTATGACGATGATGATGACTGCGAGACTGATGCTATTCATGTCATTCATTTGTGTGTCCTTTGTTGCAAATGAAGGATGTGGATGGTGTTGTTGTATATGAAGATTATACATAGGAAAGGTTCCTTGTTCCTCGCAGCATATTTCATTATTGTTATACACTGTTTTATATGATGTTATTATGATGTTTAGCATTTTTTAAACATTTTTTCCTGCCCAGACCCACCTCCTACGACCAGCCAGGTCTTCCTTTCTTATCCTCGATGCAGGAGGACTTCTTTCCAACTCTTTGCTCTTGTTGTGTTGTAGGTACAATACGAGTACATAGTCGTTCTGTGATTTCATTTTACTCGGAAAACAAAAAAGCAAACTCGTCCTTACTTTATTATTATGATTATGATTATTTTCCTTTATGCAATGTTTTGATTAATTTTTGCCTTCATGATCCTTCATAATGCCTGGCGTTGTTATATCTTGTATTCTTGGATGGAGGAAGAAAAACCGCTCTCAGCTCTGGGTTCTAGCTTTGGCTTTGGGGTGCTAGCTGTGTTCTATGTTCTGTTTATGGGAGCTGGTGAAATTTTGTTTGCTTATTGTTATATGATTTCAGTGATTTCATTTGTTGTTGCCTCGTAGTTTTTTTTCTGTATTCTTTTCTCTTTATTTGATGATTTTTTTATTATTATTTGTTTGTATTTTCTGTCCTCCACTTTGTATTGTTTTGCAATACGAAATATGGCGGAAAAGCCTTATGTGGGTGGTTTTTACTATATTAAACAGCCCAGAAGGTTGGATGTTTTGATATTTATCTATAAGACCGTTTAGGAAAACGTTTGGGTATAGGTATTTATATTATAAATTCTCACCTTAATTTAATTAATTTTAGTAGTGAAAACCAAATTCTCTCAAGATTATTGTATAGAATGCTGAAAGAAATGTTGTCTGATAACAGGCCAGTCAGTCAAAACAGCACTTCTACCCATCTGTCCTCTTTAAAACAAAATTTCGATTTCTGTTGGAGAAAAAATTTAAATGTTCGTTGTCTGAGATCAAACTCATTTAAGTCAGTGAACCCAAAAACATAAACTGTGGCAAGAGATTCCCACAAATCATTTTCCTTATTTTTCTTAATTTATTTCGATTCATAATAGGCTTAAGTAAATGTATCTTTCAATAAGGAATAATTAATTTAAAGGGTTTTTATATCTAATATTTTTGTGCAGGCAAATCCATTTTTACATCATTTGCCGCCCTGAACAGTGTTTTTCTGCCGCAGTTAAAATTATCACTTTCCTTTAAAAATATTACTTTCAGATGCATCAAAATATTTTTAGGAGAAATAATTAATTCTGTTGTCTTAAATATATCGAAAAACTTAATACCTATGTATATATTATAAAAAGTACCGTTTTCTTAAAAAAAAGATCGAGCCAAAAAAAACTGACAGGGGCATTTAATGTTTAATTTTGGTAGCTTGAAATTTCTTACAAATTGTCTGATTGTCACGATTTTTTAAAATAATTTCGCAAGTTGTCACAAATTCTCGTTTGTTTTTTTTAATTCTAAAAGTTGCAACGAGAGACCACAAATAGAGAAAAAAAAACTTCCCCCCAATTAAAGAACTTTGGAATTCCTGGTCAACAAATTTCTGTCAGTCTAACCAATCGAAAACAAAAATAGTATTCTGTTATGAAGGAATGCTATAATATTCTTTATAACTGAGGACCTATATACTCAAAACTCAAAATGCTAATAAATTAAACCTTGGAATTCTGAGAGAATGGTCACCATTTCATGAACTGTCAAAAAAAGTTACTTTTTGAGCTTCCATTTATTGTTAGTTGATTTGTTTTCTGATATTATTTTTCTGTTATAGAAACCATTTTTATCATGTGTATTTAGACCAGCAGTCAAAACAAAAGATTCCGTACGACGATCATCACAAACGTTAAAAAAAAATAGTAAAGGGTTTTCCAATAAGAGGTCTTATTTTGAATAGCCCGCTATTTCGGTAGCTGTCACTTTTGAAGCTATCATTTTTTGACATTTGACAAGTAGAAACTACGCCATTAATAAAAATGGAACGATACACGCTTCAACAACGCATTGAAATTATTAAAATTCACTATAAAAATGGTGAAAATTTGGCAGAGACGGTTCGTAAAATTAAAACATTTTTGGGTCGTCGTGAAGCACCTTGTCGGACCGCAATACAGAAATTGGTGGACAAATTCGAGCTGTTGGGACAAGTTATTGATGTGCAGAATAAAACCCGTGCACGTCGCTCAAGAACAACTGAGAATATTGCTGTTGTAGCCCAAAGTGTTGAAGAAAACCCAGGTTTGTCCATTCCTCGTCGTTCTTTGGAATTAGGCATTCCACAAACGTCATTACACCGTATTTTGCATAAAGACTTGGGTCTTAAGGCTTATAAAGTTCAGTTAACACAAGAACTCAAGCCGGCTGATCATCAACAACGTCGTGTCTTTGCTGATTGGGTCCTTGAAATGCATGAAAATGATCCGGAATTTCATCGAAAAATCATCTTGACTGATGAGGCCCATTTCCACCTCGGAGGCTACGTCAACAAGCAAAACTATCGCATCTAGGGCTCGGAAAACCCAAGGGTTATTGTTGAAAAGCCTCTCCATCCTCAACGCGTGACTGTTTGGTGCAGTTTATGGTCCGGCGGGGTCATTGGACCTTACTTTTTCGAAAATGAGGCTGGAGCAACAGTTACGGTCAATGGATTGCGCTATCGAGAGATGATTAATGATTTTTTATGGCCGGAATTGGATGGTATTGGTCTGGACAACGTTTACTTTCAACAAGACGGTGCTACGTGCCACACAAGCAATGAAGCCATCGATCTTTTACGGGAAAAGTTTCCACAATTGGCCACCGAGATCTTGTGATTTAACACCTTGCAACTTCTTCCTTTGGACCCACGTGAAAGATAAGGTCTACGCCAACAGCCCAGCGTCGATTCAAGACCTCAAAGATGGAATTCGTGAGCCTATCGAGGACATAGGGCAGCCACTTTGTGATTTGGTTATGGAAAATTTCATGAAAAGGATATGGTCCTGTAAGCGTGGTCGTGGCGGCCATTTGGCTGATGTTGTGCTCCATTATTAACGGCATACCTTCCTCTTTATAATGAAATAAACATCCGATCATTTATCTCAAAAAATGCCATTTTTCTTTCGCATGCTACCTCTCGTTTTTGGTCGACAGCATTCAACCATGCGATTTCGGTACAGTGGATGTTTTCGTTATCAACAGTTATCTCGTGCGATCCAACTTTTGTACGATAATCGGTACAATATATTGTATTGAGGCAGGTTACTTCGATAAACAGCATACGTTTAGTGGATGGGAATAAGTTAGCGTATGGTTTTGTTTGGCGTTATTATTTCATTTTAAACATTAACTGTTAGTTTATGAGCAAACTTGAAAATTTTCCACTGGATACCCTTTATTTATAAAAGCAGCTATGGATTAAAATTTATAGAGCTATTGACGAGATATATGAGGGAAAAAAATAATGCATGCCATAATTAGTAAATAATAATTAATTAATACAAATGTATAAATTCAAAACTAAGAGTTTTTTTTTGTCACCACAGCGATAGTTAAAGCTAATATAAGTTGATAAATCAGGTGCATCTACAAGGCCTGTAATAAGTTGATAAATAAATACGAGTATTGTTGACAAAGGCTGAATCTTAAGAAGTTTAATCCGATCTTCTTAAGGAGACGGTAGGACATTCTTAAAAGTGATGCATGTGACCTTGCATGCAAAGGGAAAGCTCTTGGCATTGCCACTCATGTCATTTTGTGTTTATGAAAGCCAAAAGTGTCCAGTATTTAAAAACTAGAAGTATCTTTTTCACCTTTGTTAACTTTTGGTAATAACCCACAGCGAACGTGGTCAAAATCGACCTATCGCTTTCATAACGATCCGCCGAGCTTTCTAGAATAGGTCTACAGGATAAAAGAATCGAACCACAGAAGCCTTTTCAAGGCGACAAGTATGAAATTACGCAGTAATGCTTCCAACATATTTGTATGGGCCTTGTTAAAAGAAGTCCATACGCATTGAATATGAGGGCGGACTACACAGCTGTAAAGAGCAAGATCAATACGGATTTTGAAATTCTTAAGCCATCGCTAAAAATAAACATCACACACACAAACATCAATTAGAGTTTGCATTTTAAGCTTAAATCGATATATAATTATATAGCATCCACAACAAAAATACTTTTCTATCCTTCTAAAGGGTCCGCCAAATAACTTTTTTTTTTGAAAATGGCGCAGAACATCGAGTGTAGCTTCGGCTGTGTGGCCCGTAGCGCCGTCCTGTTGAAACCAAATGTTGCCAATATCCTCCTCTCCAATTTTTGTGAACAAAAATTCGTTCAACATGGCCCGATAACGATCGCCATTGACTGTAACGGCCACTCCTTGCTCATTTTCGAAAAATGGCCCAATTATGCCTCTGGACCAAAATACGCACCAAACAGTGACTCGTTTTGGTTGTATCGGCTTTTCAATGTATGCGTGCGGGTTTTCTGTGCCCCAAATGCGACAATTTTGCTTGTTTACTACCCGGCAAGATCAAAATGAGCTTCATCTGAAAAGATGATTTTTTTGGCAAATCGGCATCTTCTCTAAGTCGATCGCAGGCCCACTTAGCGAAGCGTATACACAACCATATTCGTTCAGCGGAAGGATAAAACTAATTATCTGTCAAATCAGACATGAGCTAGTGTTACCATTCATGAAATAAGCACTAGTTGAAAAAAAAACGTTAGATGGCGGACCCTTTATTTCTTTCTTAATAATGTCATCCGATTGAGGTTGCCTTTAAAAGACCTTAGGTCTTACAGTCATAATGTAGTTTAAATTGTTGTTATTCTCTTATCCCTTATTTTGTTTAATTTTGGGAGTGTTATTTGAATTTGTGGGGCTTCATTCTATTTTCTAGTTTTCTCAATCGGTGTCTCATTTCATTAAAATTATGTATTTCAAATTTTAAGACAGGCAAAATTACTTTATGAGAAATTACCTCAATTTAGAGGTTATACTCTCACGGAGCCAAATTTCAATCGACTTAATAATGCGAATGTATAGGTACAATTAGTCCTTCGCTTGCCCCATATGTGCCCCTTATCAGATGCTCAACATCAAATTGGGTAGAGAATTATAGGAGAAGTTAATCATGAGCCATGACAAGAGCCACATGCCCAAAGCCCAAGCATATATGTATAATACCCAGGCGTTAATCCATTATCCTTGCAGCAATGTTGCCCTCTCTGCATCACTCTTTTGTATGTGCAATTCACACAAAAGTAGCTATTAGTTAAAAATAAAATAAAAGTAAATGAACAGAATCCTCTGCAAACATATAGCATTCACAGAACATAACATTCACAACGAAACGAAATGGAAAATAATGGGTATGGTTGAAGAGCAGCTGCAGATTGAATGCATCAGGAAATGCTTGGTAATTTCCCAGCTTATATACCGTAATAACATAAAACAATATAACACGAAACACCATCATCAACTGGAACAACATTAGTATAAACCTGCAGCATCAGTGGATGCTGTGCTGAACCATCCGAAGCCAGTTCTTCCTTCGTCGCCTCAGGGAGGATGGGTCCAAACAATGTTTTATGTAGGAACCTACTTGTTTTTTTTTTTTTTTTTTAATTTTTTGTTTTTAATATAAATAAACCAAAGTACAATATATGTATAATGTATAAATGTGTATAAATAAAGCTGAGGATAAATTAAAAATTTTAATTATCCTCAAACAAAAAAGCATCAGCAGTAGCACACAGTAGCAGCGCAGAGGAGACGGACAGACGAACAAATAACAACGACTTCAAGGAGTGAAATAAAATTCTCTTTGTGTCATCATCATCATCATCTTCATCCTTCCTCTACCTCTCTCTGCTCTACCGCCTGTTTTCGTCCCTCTTTCCATTAATTTAGCTGTGTTATGTATATCATTATTTATGATTATATTGTTATTATTTTGTAAGCGACGAAAGCAACGAAATAACAACTCCTTCGACATAAGAAATTCTTCGTCATCCCTTTTAACTTAATTTCAAGTCTCCGATTATTATCATTATTATCGTGGAGAAGCGCGATGAGACAACGCTGTTCGCCAGTCGTCTTTGGCGGAGTGCCTGGAGCAGGGTGGAGACCCAGACCATCTTCCACCATCGCCTTAATTCCAAAGAAAAGTTGTTTTCCCACGTCCGTCGTCTTTTGAGAAAGCTTTTTTGTTTCCCTATTTCAATTTTGTAATCAACAAAGGAATGAAAATCAAAATTACATCAGACAAAGAAAATATGATACACAACAAAGTTTTTCATAAATTCTATCGGTGGGCATGGCGCGGCGGAGAAAATGAAATCACTTCGCCGCCGCTGCCGCCGCCATCGCTAAAACAACGACCATCACATTTTTACAACCAACCAAAGTATAGCACATCGCCATCAATTCAACCAACCACCCACACTCATCACCCATCGCCCAACCAGCTAAGAACCCCCACAATGGTTTTTGTAGTGTATTACAATAAACAGCCATACCCCCGACCGCAGATGCAGAAACCGAAAATTTCATAAAAATATAAATTTGCGAAGTAGGTAAGCCATTGTTTCCGAAATTCGAATGAGGGATGAATGCGGATGAAATTGAGATACATCTCAGTCCTGGGAGTCATGATGCTACGAAAACGACAACAATCCCTTTTGGTGATGTTCTACAGCTTCAGGGGGTGGTTATCCAATCAGAAACGAATGGTTTCTTTGGAAAGAATAATGGTGGAGCAATTCTGTGTCTATCAGTATCTGCACTGTATACACAATCACACGTTGTTGAATATTGTTTTTGTATACTGCGGCAGGTTAGTATTTCCTTAAGCTAGGAGCAGACGGCATATAAAAGTCGCAAACGTTTGCGACTCTGACGTCATTTTTACGTCACCATTTGCGACTTTGAGAGTATATCGTCTGAACACCCTTTTGGGACAGTCCGCATATGCTCGCAAACCATTTGCGGATTATGTGCGACACCCAAATTGCATATAAGTTTGCGACTTTCTTGCATATCGTGTGAACACCCTCGCATATAATTTGTGACAGTTTGCGAGCATGTGCGGCCATATGCGAATATCCCAAGCATTTGCGATGACACGAAAACCGAACATTGCACATCTCCACATATGCAGCATATCAGCTGCTGTGATTCTTCATTTTACTAGTAGAGTTGTTGTTGTGTTAAATTCTTGCACGTACATAGCTATAGCTTATAGGATTTACATTTCAATGAAATAAAATGGAACTTTAATTATTATATTCGTACATTTAAAATTAAGCGTGGGCAGTTCTGGGGATGATATTATAATGTAAAGCAGCAACAGGATTTTAAAAATTTCAATAAAATTGTTTGCTTTTATAATATGAAGTACATTATTTTTTTTTCTATTTTTGTTTAATCTTTTTATTGACAAAATGCAGCAAAACTATGTAAAGTTCAAAGAAAAAAGTATTCCACAATATTCCGATTCTGGCTGCTTTTAATATTTTCCCCACCACAATTCATTTGTTATGAATTTTCAGATGAGAATTTTTCAGTTCCAAAAAAATATGAAATGTTCGCAAACCTGCATATGATTGGAATTGGGTGATATGCGGACTTTATAGCACATCGTCTGAACACTTCGCATATCCATCACAACATTTGCGACCACATTTGCGGAAACATGATGTGCGAGTGCCTTGGTCGCAAATGCATTTGCGACTTTTGGGACAGTTTTTGCATATCGTGTGAATACCCCCATATGCAAGTTTGCGAGCAATGATGTAGGTATAGAATTTGCAACACATTTGCGACTATTTACGCGACGTCAGAGTCGCAAACGTTTGCGACTTTTCATATGCCGTCTGCTCCTAGCTTTAAACGCATATCGCTTGTAGAAATATTTGAAAAATGTTAAGAAAAATGAAATTATTTAATTTATAAAGAAAATTCAATCAAAAAAATGTTTTTAATATTTAGTTTAACTTTTATTCAGAGTAAAAGGTGAATTTTCTTTCAAAATTGTATATTTTTATTTCGTTGCTAAAAAACTTCGTCTTCTTCTTCTTGCAACGATCAGATTTTTTTGAAAATTAGGAACTTCTTTTTCATAGGGCCATAGTCGTAGTCTGTACATCTAGATGGCGTTTGCGGCGACAATACTACTACTACTACTTCTTCAACTACTATTTCTTCAACATACTCCAACCTATTCCCACTACCTATTAGAATAGAACAGAAACAGATATTGTTGCATTTAAGCATTTTGTTTACATTTTGTAAACGACAATGCATAAACATACACAAGCTTTGGAACTTTGATCGCTGGCGCTGTATTCACATAGGTTACGCCAATTCATATTCCAGTGCACCTGGAAAATAATTTCTTTGCATTATTGTTTTGTTTTGCTATGATTATTTGTTAAAACAGAAAAGAAAATCTAACTATAAAAGCAATTTGTTTCCATGCAAAATAGTTGATCGACATTTGTTTTGCATGCGAGAAATTGTGTGGTGAATACCAAACATTTTCGGTGCGATGGGTTTACACTTCCGAAAAAGTATTATATTCACCTCACAAGATTATTTTCAGGCAAATAATTGTTGAATCCATAAATAATATTTTTATCCACTGAAGTTTATTTAGTAAGAGTTATTAAAACACTACTGGTTTCTTACAGCCATCAGGCAGACAATTTTCGAAAATAAAATGTATAAGTAAATAAATTAGTAACATGTTCCATTCATTTTATGAAAAGTATTTCCTAATATGCAATAAATGTCTTAAGACATGAAAAATGAAAATTTTTCAAAACAATTGTTTACCTATTCTGTGCAAAAAAAAAGTTTTCCTTGGCGTTAAGAAACTTATTTAGTATACTTACTTAGTAAGTAGGTACTTAAGGGCTAAAAATAGAAAACAATTATTTTTGGATGCAAGCGCGGATATAGGGGGGGGGGCAATGGGTATGATTTTTTGAGTACCGCTATTTCTCGTGGATGCATTTGAAGAACTAGCGTTTTCCAGAACTGGCGAAGAATATGAGTCCGATGAGGAAAACTGGAGAGAAACCAGAAAAATATTAACTGCCGAAGAGAAGTTGGATGGAAGTTCTACATCTAGGGAGTTGTCTTTAACTGGCATGCCATTGGCCAAATTATCTTGTCCCAGCTAAAGAAGAAGCTCAAACTTCCTCTTGAATGATGTGTCTGAGTAGGGACAGACGGATGTGCTGTTATGCTTTCAGAAGTTCGAGGTGGTGTGACGGTAATTCAGAAAGAAGCGAAAAATGCTGTGATGACTCCATGCTACAGTCACAAGCCATTTCTCGAAGGTGTACTTCATTTTTCCTTTGACTCCTTCAAGATTGTGGAAACATTGGAAACGATTTCGCAGTTACGTGACCCAAGTACAGCTATCAAGGCTTCTTCAATTGTATGAACCTTATGCCAATTCCCAGTTCATTCTTTTAGTATTGTGCTTAAGTGACGTGTTGTCCTTAACACAGTCTTTGAGCAAATTGCTACACACAAAATCTCTTGATCTTAACACCAGCGCTATGATGCTGGTGAAAGACACAATTTAATTTTATTACTTAAGGTAATCAATTGAATGTCAAGCTGAAAATTCCTCGTATCGCACGTCATGGTGGACGCCAAATTTGCCGAACCAATTTTGACACTAATTCAGCTGAGGAGTATTCTAAGGAATATCCTTATACGCACCTCAATTGAATTTATCCTAACCGATTTGTGTGAAAGATTTCAACCCGAAACTTTAGATGTGTTTAAACTTACGACTTTCATCCCGGAAAGTAAATAATTTTGATGAGTTTGATACCATCGTTAAGTCCCTATTGTATCGTTTTGGAAAACTCTTTTAGACTTAAATATAGACGCTGCCTTTTTTTTGGCTTAAAAGTGAGTTGGTGCTGTGACAGAAAAAAAAGTAGCCGAACAATAATCTTCCCGCTATTGTCCTAGATTTAATTGATAAATGGAATAAGGATGTGTTTGGTATATAAAACATACTTTTCAGCTTATTCTTGCAACGCTTCCGGTTACAAATTCTTTGGCAGAGAGATCTTTTTTTTCGTTGCGGTGCCTTAAAACATATCAATATATCAACAATGGAAAACCGCTTCCAGGGTCTGGCACTCATGTACATCCACATGCAAATCAGGATCGATGTTGAAAAAGTATAATAACTTGGTTTTCAAAATCCGGCCACACGAGAAGACTAGATTTTAGTATTTAGATTTAAGGATTAAGTAAGAGGCTTTAGTAATGTAAACGAAGAAGTTTGATTTCAATTTAATATTTATATACATACTAAAAATGTTATGTACCTGCACAACATGCTTTCCTCCCTTTAAATTAAATAAATTGTTCTTTTTGTATTCGAGTGAGTTTGTATTTAATATCTTTAAGACAGACATACAGAGAATCATTAAAAAAGGCGTTAGTAGAAGGTGGACGATTTTTTTGAACGGTAGGCAAAATATTACAAAAATTTCCCACCCCTGAACGAAATCCTGGATCCGCGCCTGTTTGGATGCAATAACCATTTGCATAAAAATAATCCTTTGAGGTGAATATAAGTTTTTAGTCGGAACTGTAAATCAACCACTCAAAACAAAAAATCGATATTCACCACACAATTTTCTCGCACGAAAAAAAAATGTTGGTCAATTGTTTTGCATAGAATTAAATTGTTTTGAAAATTAGATTTACAAACATATTTTTGTTTTCAGATCGTACTTCTAACAAATGTTTGTTTCTTGTTATTCAAAATTTGCAACAAAATGATACCCGATTCTCAATCTTTTAATGTTTGAAAGATGACAATTTGCGGATGGACTGAGACGATTGCCTTAGATTAGAAAATTATACTCAAAGAACGGCATAAGGGTTGAATATTTTAAAAAATATATCTATATGTACCTACTTATTTAAAGGCAGAAATTGGGTTGGAAATTGAGATATTTTAAATTTCCTTTTTGTTTTTTTAAAGACATTTAGGGAATTTACAAAGAGGATTGTTTTGCAATTGAAAATCGATTAACATACGCTTTTTTGGTCTCCAAGCATATTTCTTAAAACACGCATAACTTCTATGTTGTAGGGCGATACAACGTTCACCGGGCTCCGATAGTGGAAAATAAAACTGAAAGTAAAACAAAAACTATATTGTATTGTTCTGTTGTTATTTCACTTCAAATAAGCTTTTGAAGAGATTTCTTGGACTAATATTGCCACGAAAAGGGAAATGTTTTATCCTCTTCAGCACAAAACTAAAACAGGATCTGGGTAAATTTGTTTTAAATTCTTAGAGATTGGCAGTTTTGGGGCAGACCTAAGAAGGACCGAAAGATCAATTTTGTTTCTAGTCACTCAAGTTGAGTTGAAATGGTGTTAAAATGATATTGATAAAAATAACTTCAATCATTTCATTTCAAACCTAAAAAAAATATAAAAAATACAAGTAGGTCAGAGCAAATACATATGTAAATATGTAGGTATGTATAATTGTACACAAACATATTCAAATGCACAATCAAATGCAGGACCAATTATACCTCTTTCTACACAAATTTTGACTCGGGAACCAAGATTATTTCTACTCAAAACATTCGAAAACGAGCTTCATTCGATGATTCATATAAATGAATTACCAGCACAATATTTTTAACCTTTTATTCGATTGTCTTAGTCATAGTCTAAAAACAGTGGGACATATTCATAGTCACTTTTAGACTCCAGTTTATCTTAGACTGGGGTTTATTGAATGTTATTTAGATGGGATAAACACAGGTTTTTCTTAGCAACGGCTTAAACAACGTCTATATGAATATTCCCCAGTGTGTTTAAATAGCGTTTCCAAGACCAGCTTATCCATTTTAAATTAGTCAACCCTATATTTATCTTTATACCGTCAAGCACTAGGGTTTGGGCGTAGTTAAAATCGTATACTCAATGAGCTACGTTGTTGTCCTTAAAACGCACAGGAAGTGGCCTATTTTAGACGTCATATACCCAAATCTTGTTATGCAAACTATGTGCCTTGAGTCCTTTTGGGATGCAACTATCGATTAGGTGGTATTAGAACCTCTTATCTCATGTGCTTAGTTATCTGACATTTTGAAATAAAAATTCTTTTTTTAGCTCTCAACATAACGTTATTACTGAAAGCAGTGCTAACGATTTTTCATTAAACTATCCTTTTTACTGACCCAATATCTTGAAGACATTTGATTCCAACGAAATTGCACTATTTATTTCTTAATAACGGGTGATTTTTTGGCTGGTTTGGTTTTGGCAACACTGGTTTTGACAGCTGACGTGTGTTTAGTACCTTGTGTCACTGTCAAACAGCTTCAGTTTGGTTTGCAATTTAACCATGGATCGTCTTACAAATGAACAACGCTTGCAAATTATTGAATTTTACTATCAAAATTCGTGCTCGGTTCGAAATGTTCATCGCGCGCTGCTTGTGTTCAGCGATGAGGCTCATTTTTGGTTGAATGGGTACGTAAATAAGCAAAATTGCCACATTTGGAGTGAAGATCAGCCAGAAGCATTGCAACAGCTACCAATGCATCCCGAAAAAGCCACTGTTTGGTGCGGTTTATGGGCCGGCGGCATTATTGGGCCTATTTCTTCAAAGATGATGCGAATCGCAGCGTTACTGTCAATGGTGAACGCTACCGAGCGATGATAACAAACTTTTTTTTGCCCGAAATGGAAGTTCTTGACTTGCATGATATGTGGTTTCAACAAGACGGTGCCACATGCCACACAGCACGCGAAACAATGGCGCAATTGCGAGGCGAGTTTGGTGAACAGTTAATTTCACGTTTCGGGCCGGTCAATTGGCCGCCTAGATCGTGCGATTTGACACCGTTAGATTATTTTTTGTGGGGGTATGTCAAGGCTAATGTCTATGGGAACAAGCCCGCTTCGATTGACGCACTGGAAGCCAACATCCATGCATTCATTCGTGAGATACCGGCCGATATGTGAGAAAGAGTATGCCAAAATTGGACTCAGCGGATGCCAAAATTGGACTCAGCTACCTGAGACGCAGCCGCGGTCAACATTTGCATGAAATTATCTTTAAAGATTAAATTGCAAGGTTCAAACTATCGATTCAAATAAATATTTCATTCATTTTTTCGAATTTTTTGTGTTTTTTTTTTTTTTAAAGTTCTAAACCTCTTAAAAAATCACCCATTACAACTTACACAGTAAGATAATAAAGGGTCCGCCAAATAACTTCTATTTTTTTTGAAAATGGCGCAAAACAACGAGTGTAGCTTCGGCTGTGTGGCACGTAGCGCCGTCCTGTTGAAACTCAATGTTGCCAATATCCTCCTCTTCAATTTTTGTGAACAAAAATTCGTTCAACATGGCCCGATAACGATCGCCATTGACTGTAACGGCCACTCCTTGGTCATTTTCGAAAAATGGCCCAATTATGCCTCTGGACCAAAATCCGCACCAAACAGTGACTCGTTTTGGGTGTATCGGCTTTTCAATGTATGCGTGCGGGTTTTCTGTGCCCCAAATGCGACAATTTAGCTTATTTACTACCCGCCAAGATCAGAAATTGTCACACAATCCGTGAAACCATTAGGCGGAGAGCCGACTTTCAGATCACTTAGCACATCAGATGAAAGGTGTTTCCCACGATACGTGCCACAAATTTCACCTAAAGATTCCGTTTAATTATAAAAATGTAATTATATCGACCGTAGTCTCGTTAAATAAGAAAAATCCTACACTCGGAAGAACTTTAATGTTTGCACATCTTAACAGTGAGTCCCGACACTTGCATTTTCTTGCCCGTCTTTTCTATCTTCGTGAAGTAAAGTTCGAATGCAAAACTTGACCGATTGTGTACCTATTCATAACTATTTATGTCAAAGAACAAATAAGTCTATAGGACATTGAAATTATATAGATAAAAAGTATAAATTCAAAAGTGTGTGCGGTTTAAAAATGTCATAAATTAACAATTGCAACTAACTTCAATAAGCTTAATCTTATATGTGGAAAATCAAACTCAGTCACGTGGAAATACCTCCGTGGTATAGAACGAATCAAACTCATCATTGCTTTAGCTGAATATTCTGTTTAAGCTTTAGGGATAATAATTCAAATAAAACCAGCAAGCACATCAGAAGCATATCGAACTTCAGCTGATTGTAAAGTGACTATGAAATACAAAACTCAACTTAATTCAAATGGGCCATGCAAAAATTTGCAGAATTCAATGCAACTCCCAGTCCCATCAGCCCTTTATGATGGTCCGTGACGTTTACCCCAACCCACCGTCACTGCCTTAAGTAATGAAGATGAATTTAAATTTATTAGGAATCAAATTGGTGAAATTTCATTGAAAGTGGCTGGCTTCTCCTCCACTCATTCTCAAATATGCTGGCTGCAATTTCATAAATTGATTTCTACTCTTTGAGTTTAAAATAATTCGTCGTGAATGGCGTTCACAAAATGTTCAATGAAATTTCAAAAAAGGCTTTCACTACAAAATGCAAACGAAATGCACGGCTTTTTGTGGTCAATCGAGGAGCCACTGAGTGAAGCCTTTATATGAATAACGGTCAGGGGATAGGATAGGGGAAATATCATTAATTTGGGAAATCATTGCATTTGTGCATGGATGACTTCCCGTTCATAAATCAAATTGGTTTCCAAAAATTTAAAATTAAATTGTATAGGTAGTTTGGGATGCCTTTTTATGCAGCCTGGATTCTTTATTTATATTTATAATATGTGTACATGTGTAAGTGTTTCCTAAGGACCAGGATCTAGGATAGAAATGTATATATACTACTTGTATAATATTAGACTATACCGTGCGAGAACAGAAACATGAAAATGTGCACGCGTGTTTGAAGGGAAAGCTATGTATTTTTTGTGGCTACTCTAATTGGCGATATTTGAACAATGCAGAAATATATATTATTATTAATAAATTACCCATTCAGTTTCAGCGCTCATTCTATAAATAGTCAAACCCTATCGTATTATTAACACATACCCATCTATAACCATTCCTTTACATTTCAACTGAAATCTACATAATTCCTCTTCATATGCTGCCGCAGAGACGTGTATTTCAAAATTTTAGCAAACAAGGATGCGTACATTTAAATTTTTAGCAAACAAGGATGTGTACATATTTATTTTATTGTTAAAAAAATTAACGTAAAATGTTTAATCGTAACAAAAGAGAAGAAAAAAATAGTATAGTATAGGTAGGATTTAATAGAAATATAATTTAAATGATATCCATAAGCTTTGATGGAGAAATAGAGTTAAAGGGGGACAATTTAACTCGAAGCTAAAAAGATGACGTTGCAAATTGAGCTTAGCTTCATACTATGCCAGTTTGGTAACTTCAAATTTTCATCAAGTTTCAATAAACAGGGTTTTTGTTATGGGTTTTTCTATGGGTTTTGACAAAAAAAAATGTGGAAATTTCAGATGAAAATTATCGAATATCTATTTTATCATTTTAGTATCGTACTAACTCAACATGACACTTTGACATTTATAAATATCAAAAAAGATTCTTGAAACATTTTGTCATCTTGAATTATAAAAAAAACTCCTTTTAAAATATTAAACAGCAACTCAGACATTTCTGAAAGTTTTCAATATTTAAATCCATTCTCATAAACTGGTTTAGATTTTTAAGGTCATTTAAGGGTCATTCATTTTTCGGTTTCGAAAGTAAAGCTAAATAAAACGCGCACAGCGATACATTTTTGATGAAAATTTTATTTCATTATAAACGTTGGACTTTGCCATTAAGTGTGAAAAATAATATCATTCAAATGGCCACCTCGGGAAGATTCGCAGCATGCGATTCTTTTGAGGTAATTTTTAACAATTTACTCGGACATTTCGGGCGGTATCTCGGCCATAACTTGAGTAATGTTGGTTTTTAATGCATCTAGAGTTTGGGGATTATTCGCGTAAACACGATCTTTTGCGTTGCTCCACAGAAAAAAATATGTACGACTTGATAGCACGAACTTGCTCTTGTGCATGATGTACCTACATATATATTTAACGAGAAAATATTGAAATGAATTATTGTTTAAACTATTGAGAAGCATTAGGTTGCAAAATTATAAAAAAATCGGTCTAACCATGGCAAAGATATACGCGAATAACCCAAAAATAGGACCATTTTCTCAAAAAACGTTGAATACCTAATTCCGTAATTTGAATTTTTTGCGAAAAACCTGAAATGCAGTTTTCTTACAATTGACTTGGTTATTACAAGAGCGAAGTTTAATTAAAATCGTAAGAGCCGATTTCGAGAAAATTTGAAGAAACCAAAAGATTTGTATGGCAGCTACCCGTTCTAGATGAGCTAAAACAAAAATTCGAATTTCCCCTCTAGGGAATTACATCTGCTCTGTAGCAAATTTCATGCAAATCGGTCCACCCGTTAAGGCTCTAGCTCAAATTACAGTGGACGCACCGACGCACAGACCAACGGACGGCATGAAGAAACCCACTTTTTCGGACTTCTCGATTATCGTAGTGTTAGTTTTGATTATAACCTCGAATTTTTTTTTTTACACGAAACCAATACTTGCCCTATAGAGAAAGTAAAAATGTAACGGTGTCAAATCGCGTGATCTTGGTGGCAAATTGACGTCCCCAAACGTGATATTACGCGAACAGGAAACTTCTTACGCAATAAAGCCATAATTGGTCGTGTTGTGTGGCTTGCTGCCTCATCTTGTTGGAACCACATTTTGTCCAAGTCATGATCTTCAATCGCCGACCAAAAAAAAATCGTTTAGGACACGTTTTAATAATTTTAACGCGTTGTTCGATTACACAGCGATCTATTATCGTAAAAGGCAAACATTCAACTAATATTATGACATTTCAAATGACAGCTGATTTTGACAGGTGTCAAATGCCAGCGCTACCAACTTGAAATCACGAAATGTATGACCCTGTATTTAAATCTTAAAGTTAAACAAAAAATTTCCTTCATTTGAGCTTAGGTCACAGCACGAAATTTAATTTTTTTTAAAAACCCCTTTTGGCATCCAAAGGCTAATTGAGCTGGCAGAATGATTATTTAAATTCCTTTGCAGTTAATGGCCTTTTCGATTGGAGTCAGGATGACAATTCTTCTTCTGAAAAAAAGGAGAAATTTGGTTCAGGTTTTGTTTTCAGAAGCGTTCCAGAAGGGTTCACACGTATCAAATCGTTTTCCCGGATTACCAATTGAAAAAGCAATATGTATCGCCGAATTCATTTTAACTTCCAACAGTGATAGCATTTGTTTGGAAATAATAAATATCTCCTGTCGGAGTTGCTCAATTTTTTAAATTTTTACTTCTTAATATTTTTTTGTTGAAAGAAATTTTTAATTTGCAATTTTAGTCTAAACGAAACTTTGTATAACTAGGCGTGGTGAATTAAACCATAGGTAATTCTGGACAACAACTTATTTACAGTTAACTCAAGAAGCATCATTTTTCAATGGAGAATTTATGTGGATTGACCTAACAAACTTGGAGGACAAAACATCAAAAGCATCTGTTCAGTAAATCCAGAGTCAGCTACATACATTTTGAAAATTGATTCGAGTTTAACTTTAATCTTGCATTGAAGAACTAGGTCTTAAAAGTTACTTTATTAGTAAAGATAAATTAAAGACCCATTTGTTGAAACGAAACTTTAACTTTAAAGTTGAACGTAAGAATTTATGTGACAGTCAGAGGAAAAAGCAGATAAAACCTGTGTAAGTTGAACTTAAATATTGAAGTTTCGTTTCGGCACACGGCTGGGCTTTAAAAACCTCAATACAATAATCTTAAGAACAAACACAGAAAATTATATTGAAGTAAGTTTAGAAGTGTTTTTGCGTCTTAATTTAATGCGGTTCAAATTATGACTCATGATGAACTCAATGACATGTGTTGCACGAACTTAATGCGGTTTTCCATAGGCAAATTAAGATTTCAATTTAAAAATAATTTTTTTTTCATAGCGAATGGAGCACGATTTCAAATTGATTTGTTTTTGCCATTGTATTTGTGTAGTTTCGTTTCTGTGTCAATATTTCAACAAAAATGTTAATCCCTTGAAACACTTTTTGAAAAAAAAGATTATCTTGCCACAAAAATTTAAATCTGTAAAATTGATAAAAAATCAATTTATTTTCACCAATAGAAAGCAAAAATTGTCAAAATCGGCATTTTGACATATCCTAATCAACAAGAAAAAATTGATTTATTTTACCAAAGGAAAACTCCATAAAGGTATGTGCACAATTCGTTACGGAATTTTTGAAGTCTTTACGCAGATATAACAATACTTTCATTAATATAAAATGAATTACATTAACTAATATTAAATAAAGCCTTAGGGTCATATTTCTCAAATTAAAACTGAATAGCACCGGTGTTTTTGTATTCCTTTTTGAACAAGTGCTGTGGATTTTAATTTATTTTTCTTGTAGGTTTTAATTCCAAGAAATAAAACGCATTCAATAAATATCAAACAAAAAAAAACAAATTCCCCTACAACAAATTGTTGCTAAATATTTACTTTACACTCACAGAAAAAAATAAAAACCAAAACATGCCGGTGTCTTGAAGATACATTCTGGCATATTTGGTTTATGTCAACTACATTCGCTGGTAAGCATCAATATTTCCTTCAGAAAATAAAAACCATGAACAAAATAAACGATACCACTTGGCGATATCAATATACACAAACTAAAGTCCACTTTAAATATAGTAGGTCGCTTATGTAAGCGCGGATAAAAATGCAGGGCTTATCAAATAAATTTCAGTTGAAGAGTGATAATGCTTTCTAGCACGCTGATAACAGTAGGTTTAAAAAACGATATGTCAACAAATTAATTTTTTGTTTTTGCTCCCAGATAAAGGTAGATTAGACTAAGATTCATTTATTGTTAACATGATGCCATTGACTACTATTGGACATTGGCTACTATTTGCTATATGTTTTGTAAAGGATTTGTTTTTGTATTTAGATTATAAATGTATAATAAGTTTACAGTATTATAATGTTGCTTCGCAATAGCCGTATAATGAACCCCATCACAGTGAACCATTTAAAAGCTCTCTTGTTTCTTCCAGTGTGATCACTTTTTTTTGTTTTAATTGAACTCTCCATTGACAAATAACAGGACGGTAGCAATAAAGTAAAAGCTAAATATCTTCCTTTGCATTGAGGATACATGGAGCGCAAATCTACTCTGAGTTACTGTAATGTGTCGTGTTTATAGGTTCAGTAATTCTCTTCTTGCTCGAAATACCAAACATATTTGTCTGCAATTTTAGTATCGGTAATAAAGTTTCGAACTTCTAGGGTATGAGCAGCGTTACCAAATCTGGAAAAAAAGTCGTAGTAGATTTGAAGAAAAAAGTGAAGTAGATTGAAGAAAATCGAAGTAGATTTCCAAACAATTTTTTGATGTGTAAACATCTATGCTGGCGGTAGAGTGAAAAAAACGTGAACGTTCGTGTGCAACGTTACGTCGTGCACTTTACGTTGTAGCACGTTACGTTACGAAATCTGATTTGCCCCGACCAAAACACATTGATTTTAACGCGACCGACAATTAGATTATACTTTATCGCGACCACTCATTTATATTGTTTTTGCCAACGACGAAAGCAAATTTTTTTTAGCGCGACCGACGATTTTATAATTTTAACACTTATATATTTATATTTTTTTCTTTAATTTCAATTATTCCCCGAAGAAAATGGACGCGACACTAGTAATTAAAAAGAAAACAAAATCAAAACAAAAATAATAATAGTCAGCTGTAGGGATTGACAATTGACTGTAGGTATGGTAGATCAATGGCTGTAGGTATGGTAGGATATCGGGAGCGTTCAGTGATACAAATCTGAACTTAAATTCTACGCTTACATTATACTGCTTATAAAAGATGCAATTTCTTCTTGCAATTTTTAGGCTGTGATATACAAAATAGCTGATGTTGAACAAATTGCAGAGTTATCGGCTAGCTTTGTACTTGCGCAAAGTTAACATTCATTAATAATCACAGCGTCCAATTCCATAGGCGATTGATGGTGTCAATCGATTGAAACTGTGATTTTAGTGATTTCCACTGACAACAACTGCAACTAAATATTGAGGTTCGTTCAGTATAAAATTAAGACTGAACTTTTTGTAAGTTTTACTCGATAAAAGATGGAGTTTCATAAGGGTTGCAAGTTCGTTGACAGTTCTATATGGATATTTTATTTTGGCCCATGTCAGTCAAACCATTACGTTCCTTTGGAATTTGGGTACGGTGTCATTTAATTGAAACCACGATTTTAGTGCTCTTTCGCTGACAGTTATTGTTTGTCGATGCTCAGAGAGTGATTGATTACCATAAACAATAACCATGTGTAATGTGAAGTCATCTTAAAGTTGAGAGTGAACTACGAAGCAGGACCTTTCAGTACCAAACCTTCACCGTTCGTTGGACACTTCTTGGAAATTTCGTTACAGCGGTTCCCCCACTGGGTATTTCGCTGCCGTTTTTTCAACACTAAGCTTGTTAAGCACTGCGTACAGATAGGTAATGTAGTGTTAATTATTCAATATGTTTCTTTTGATGCCGTTCAGTAACACAAATCAGGCACTTGGGCAAACGCTGATGTTTACACATATTTAACCGTGAGTCCCGGCACTCACATATTTATTTTTATATAAATCCATATTATTAAATTTTCTTATATTAAATTAATTTAATTAAATAAAAAATTCTTTCAGACTTCATACTTACATATATATTTCAATATATTGTTAAATATCACTTTTTAAATTAATTTAGTAAAAAAAACATGCATTTTTTTCTGCATGTAAATACAATGTACATACATATATTTTTTATGCGTGGTTTTAAAGGGTCCGCCATCTAACGTTTTTTTTTAACTAGTGCTTATTTCGTAAATGGTAACACTTAGCTCATGTCTGATTTGACAGATAATTAGTTTTATCCTTCCGCTAAACGAATATGGTTGTGTATACGCTTCGCTAAGTGGGCCTGCGATCGACTTAGAGAAGATGCCGATTTTGCCAAAAAATCATCTTTTCAGATGAAGCTCATTTTGATCTTGGCGGGTAGTAAACAAGCAAAATTGTCGCATTTGGGGCACACAAAACCCGCACGCATACATTGAAAAGCCGATACACCCAAAACGAGTCACTGTTTGGTGCGGATTTTGGTCCAGAGGCATAATTGGGCCATTTTTCGAAAATGAGCAAGGAGTGGCCGTGACAGTCAATGGCGATCGTTATCGGGCCATGTTGAACGAATTTTTGTTCACGAAAATTGAAGAGGAGGATATTGACAACATTTGGTTTCAACAGGATGGCGATACGTGCCACACAGCCGAAGCTACACTCGATGTTTTGCGCCATTTTCTAAAAAAAAAGTTATTTGGCGGACCCTTTATAACAATTCTTGATTTTGAAAAAAAATCTCAAAATTCATGTTTAGTTACTTAAGTTATTTTCTTTTTATAAAAAAAAATAATTTTATTAAACAAAGTATGTAATTACAAAAAAATTAAATTTACATATTAACATTCTTTCAAAATTCAGCTTTGCAAAACCCTGCCTCAAAAATTCTCTTTTCAACAAAATTCTGCTTTTGAAAATTCAGGAAATAAATACTCCTTAAAATAAGTACTATAACTTTTTGTATTAATGCAATATAAATAATTTTCCTGATAAAAATTCTGTACAGAAAATGAATTTGCATCAGGAAAAATAATAAATGCTTTTTTAAGAATAAATATTTCCCCCAAACATTTTTTTTCCGAAAAAACATTTCAAGTGATTTCTCATACATTCGTATCCTTTTTATTTTTCAAATTGTAAGCTAACACATTAATATATGAAAAAGAAATTTTTTTCCTAATGCGTTTTCCTGATCGCTATAACCGGCCTCTTAGCCAAGTAAGCAGTCTTAAAATCAACAAATGATTTCCTTGCAAATGTGAATTTTGAAAAGTAGAAGTTAGAAAAGCAGAATTTTTGAAAAACAGAATTTTGAAAGCAATTTTACAATTACAATTTTGTAAGCAGAATTTTGAAAGCAGAATTTAAAAAAAAAATTTGACCCAGCCAGAATTTTGACCCTGACCCATATTATCGTGTATTATTTAATACTATTTTTACAAATAACAGGACAAGCAGAATTTAAAAAAAAAATTGACCCAGCCAGAATTTTGACCCTGACCCATATTATCGTGTATTATTTAATACTATTTTTACACACTAGAATGTGTTAAAATAGAGTACCTACATTCATCAATTTATTTACGTAGTCAACGCGAAGTTTCAATGTATAAAAATGTAGATTGTCTCCATCCAATTTTATCATATAATTTGGAGTACCTATTAAGTGGGCGCAAACTGTAAACAAGCCTTTAAGCCTGTCTATACCGGGTACTAGCCCAGTAAAATTAGACTTACAATTAGATATACCTATATATAGATAGCTTTAGCTAGAACTGTTTTTATATAGACCGAAGGTTGTTTTGCATTTTGTTTTGCCATAACTTTTTATTTGTTCTATAGGGCAAGTATTGGTTGCGGGTAAAAAAAACGTTTATCATATTGTCCGTCAGTCTCTGCTGAAGCTATTTCATTTCTGCGCTGATGCCCTCGTCTATACGAAGGTTTATTTCGCTTGAGTTGTTATCATCAATTTGGTTTTCATCTAGTGGTTGTTCTTATTGTCTATCTAGAAGGGAAGAAGCTTGAAGATCTTCAGATAATATAAGTCATTCAAATATTTTGCCAAATTGTGAAGCACGCAGCAACAAATGACAAGGGTGGGAACCACGCTTGTTGCAACATTCATTTTGAATTGCAGACATAAAACCTCTGCTTCACTTGGCCAAAACGTCTCTCTTTTAGAACACGCTCTCGGCAGAATATTTAATTGTATTTTTTTTTACTTTATCTGTTTGAGGATTTTTGTAAGGTATAATTTCGTACCCAGAATCTCCAAGAATTGTAGCATTTACGTGCAAATTCTCGTTGTTGGATGCATAAAGTGATGATATTTTCAAGATCCATGAGCCGTGAACTGACCCTGGCCACTGGGCGTCCACACTTGTGAATTCTTCGGCTGCATTGCATGTCACTTGTACATTAAGGCTGTGGAAGCCTTTTCTATTAATGTATTCATCAGAAAATCTTGGGGGTTTGGAGATAGAAATATGGGTGCAGTCTATTCCCCCAAAAGCAAATTTTTCCTTTTCTGTGTCGATTTCTCTGCGACTCGCAGAAATCTAATAAGAATGTGAGCCTTTTCCATAATCTTGTTGGCCACGTGCTTAACAGTTTTGCATACAGAAGAGCGTTCAACTCTAAGATCTTTTCCTACACCGCATTGAAATCCAGGTTCACACAGATATCTCAAAAATATCTGCATTCTCTGCTCAGAGTTTTTTATACAATTTTGGTTTTCTTACGCGTATAAACTCGGCCATATTCGCACTACAACTAAACACAATAATAAAATTAAGAACTATCCAAAGGCTTCTATAGGCAAGTGCAAAAAAAACTTGATTTTTTTGTAGCTATAACTATAATATTCTAGTTTAAGCTATTTTTATTCACACAAATTGAAGCTTAGGCTAGAAAAACAAGTTAAAACTGAATGAATTTAGCGTTGGCTATTTTAAAATAGCTATTACTAAAGGACGAAACTAGAGACATGCCAATTTATAACAGTTTTTCGCGTGCGTTAACGCGCCTCGCGCGACTTGAAAAAAAAAACTCTGGGTGCCTGCAGTATGCCCACCGGCGAAGGACCCTGGCCCTGCGGGGCCACATAAACAGTACTTTTATAAAAAAAAAGCTGTTATAATTGGCATGTCTAGAGTCACTTCCATTACTAAAAGACATCTTTCACTAGCTAGTTTAAGCTTATTTTTATTCACCAAAAACCTAGCTCTTACATAAAAATACAAGTTTTAGCTTTAGCTTTGTTTTTTATTCATAAGACCCGATATGTACCTTAAAAAATACACATTGAAAAAAAGTGCTCAAACGCGCCCAGTACGTTATTCTAGCGCCCGCTTCGGGTGGCAACGAAAACAAAAAACTGATATTGTGCGGCTTGTTTCGCACTTATTAGGTTTTATTCCGCACGGCCCCGTGTTCGGTTCGTTTTCGGTTTCCTCCTGAACCTCTTCACAACACACACACGGTTCATATCAGGTTTGTATTGAGGTATCCGAAACCTTTCCCCTACAACTCACTCATATATTGAATAAAACAAAAACTTTAGTAGGTACAAGCTTCATAAGTCAAAATATACACTGAAATTAAACCCTTTAGGCCCAGTTTTTCATTAATGAATTAAACCAGAGTTAGGTTACTCTACAAACAAGAAAATTAACCCACAGTTAACCGACAAAGCAGTTTTTGGTGGTGAATGCATGCGGAATAACTAAACAAACCCAGTATGGATAAAAATCAAAAGCATCTGTTCAGGTAATCCTGAGTTAACTCACCAAATTTGATGAGTAAACTCGGGTTTAACTTTAACCTCGCACTGAAAAACTAGATCTTAAAATCTTAAATGTTTGAATGGTACGTTTACTTTGTGCTCCCTAGACATGAATACGTGCCTTTTTGATACCGATTCATGTCGGGGTCGTTCGGTTCACACTTATCGGACGCAACCGAATACCGGTACCGAATGGAACCGAACAAGTGTGAAACGAACTTAACGGTTGCCCACGTTTGACTAAAAAATTGTTGTAGGTACTTACGAAATAAAATGCTGTAGTTGCTCTTGTGGTTGATTTTTTCTTCTTTATTAAAAATGTTAGTATCTAACATTTACAAATAGAAAATTGTTGAAATTATTAAGAACCACCGGATTGCAAAATTATGACACAATCAGTCAAGTCATTAAAAAGATATGCATACGTGAATATCTCAAGAACTAAGCAATTTTCTCAAAAACCGTCAAAACCTGAAACCTGAATTACATTGGAGCAAATTTTTAAACAACCTCATGTTAAGGTTTTAGCATGATACTACTTAACACTTTACTAACTTTAAAGCTCTTTACTAAAATGTTCTTAGTTTTAAACACTTTTTAACTAGTATCATACTCAGAGCCTGGCAGGGCCAAACTTGCGCCCTATGCAAGATTTGTACGAAGCGCCCCTTTTTTATATTTGCATCCATACATAAATACACTCATACACATGCATTAGACTTTTCCACATTACCCAGGAGGTAGACTTATTCAATGCGTAGTTCTAGTGGAATCTTTAATTTTACGATATTTTGAGCTAAGTTATTGTGCAAGAAATAACTTAGCACAGGGGTTATTTGAACAACTTTTGTGGTTAAAATGCAAATGGCAGTACATATTTGTACATTTTCATGCTCCTGGTAATGCGCCCCCAGAATTTCACGCCCTGTGCATTTGCACATCTTGCACATATGGTTGGTCCAGCCGTGATCATACTAAACCTATTTTCTTCCGAAACTCCAGCTGAACGCGTCTAAAACAGTGACATTTCGTGCAAAAACTTTTTTAAAGTTTTTCTATGTCAAAGTGACATATGGATTTAGTTATATGTTAAAAAGATAAAACAGCAATCTGACGATTTTAAATTTAGTAAGTTGTTAAGAGATAGTATCATGTTAAACTCGTTTAAAATTAGCAAAATCCTTTTTTTAATCTAGTATCATATTAAAAATGATTTAACACTTAACTAAATCGTCTTAAATTTTGCGCCATTATTATTAAATATTTATAAAATTACTTTAGATATTACATATACGAAGTTGAGTCAAAATGTTTAAATCTGTCTTAAAAACAAAATAATTGTATGTGAGCTGACCGTTCTAGATGAGCTAAAAGTAAAATTCGAATTTCTTAATCAAATAAAAATGATCTGTATCAAATTAAAAGCAAATCGGTTAACCAGTTTAAGCTATATAGCTCAAAACTCAAATTACAGTGTACGCACGGGCCGGCGGACATCGTGATGGAAACCATTTTTTCGAACTTCTCCATCATTGTATTGTTAATTTTGATCAAAATCTAGAATTTTGTTTGTATATTCGCAACCAATACTTCCCTTATAGATCAATCAAAAAGTGAGTGTACTTTGGATTTCTAAAACCAAATTTAAACTTTTTTAATCCTTTTCATTTTTTTTCGAAAACATTGAACAGTGGTCGATTTGTTTAATTTTTTGAAAGAAAATGTTATTTTCTACGCTGATTTCTGTACGCTTGATGATTTTGGGAAAATTTGTTTGTATTCCAACAAGAATCGATCAGATTTGGTCTAAAAATCCTAAATGTCTTCACATATTCTGACCTAAATTGAGAAGCAAAAGAAAAATAGGCGTTACCATCCCCAACAAATCATGGAGTGTTAGTATTTTTTTTAAATTTTCGTCAAGAATTGGTGTGGGAAATGATTTTTAGAGCCAAAATTCCACAAACGGACCACTGGGCGACGAAAAGTAGAATTGCAATAAAACTGCATAAAGATGTGGAGGTATCGAATGTTGTGTTTTATTATATAACTTAATTACTTATTATCTTATAACTTAAATTATAAAGCATGAAATTAATACATAGATTAACGCCAAAAGAACATGAACGTGCGACTGAGTTGTGACTTTATTATCTTATTTCCCACAGAAAAGCCTACAAAGTTACTCCTGAATCCTAATGCTTAGTAAGTATAGGTATAGGGATCTAGGCATCTATCTCACAAAACCACCAGAAAACAGCAAAACGTTAATTGAATACAAATGCATTTCAAAAATTCATTAAAATATCATGTTAATTCTATATAAAGGCTCAGCATCAGTGATGGGCATCAGGAAGTAACCTTTCTTCGTAGAATGCAGAAAAAGGTGGAGGTTGGGCGAAATGTGGTCGCAATTTTTCTTTTATTGAATTTAATTCATTAATGCACTATAGAAAAGCCGCACATCAATGCGAAATATACAAACATAGACACATATACTAACGAAATCATAAAAAAAAAAAAAAAAATACTTTTTACTTGTATAGTAGCCCGAGTCCAACGAGTTGATAGCAGAGCTGGGGGGTACCATACCATCATCTGGATTCTACATAGATCAACAATGGTACACAACCATCATCATCATCATCATCATCCAGTAGCAACAGCATCAACAGCCGACTGTAATTAAAATTTTTAATTTACTTTGATAAACAGAGTTGTGGTGGCTGATTTATCAACTTTTTCAGCTTTCACTGCTTTATAGAATAGCAAGCAGTTGCAACTTGGAAGTTGGAACTCTCTTGCTTAATGCTCACTACTCGCAACGTCACAGTCCCAACCCTGTAAAAGTCAAAGCTAAAAAATATAGCAGCAGGTACCTTCACAATTTATTTTATTTTGTTTTGTTGTTGTTATTATTGAAAGTCCTTTTTATTGTTGTTATTCTTCCCCCTTTTACTAATGATTATTCTATTATTTGTATTTTCTTTTATTTACCGGACTAGAACCGTCGCACGGCGCGGTGCGGTGCGGTGCTGTGGGTGTTTTCTTCCTCTTCAGGACGTCCTTTAGCTCCTGGTATTGATTTTTAGATAAATGCATATGTCAGCACCTAAAGCCATCTTTAAATAGAGATTTATTAGTCTGAGAGGTGAGGAATAATATTCGAAGTGAAAAGATAAATATGTATGTATGTGTATTAGGGGAATGAGGTTTGGAATGGTTTATGTAGAATTAATCGGTCATTAAAGAGCTAAAAGAGCATGAATGTAAATAACAGGGATGGCATGAGACTCCTCTTGATTTTTCGTGGTTAAAAATTGTCTTTATGTTGTCAATAATTGGCATAACAAAGCTACGAAGAAAATAACACGTACAATCGTACGTACATATATAAATTTATAGCTCATTAGCTTTTAATGCCACTCAATCGACAGATGTACCCACGACAAACAAAATGCACATGGATTGCCTATAGCAAATTCTGGTCATATGGGGCCTACCACCCTTCATTTCTGATTCATTTTTTCGACCATAACTTAGCTCAAGGTTAAATACAAGCTCAAACGGTAGAGCTCAAAAGATATAACACAGAGGTACCTAGATTAAATTGGTCAAATGTTCCTGGCAACTCCATTTGAAAAACACTCTTTTTCGACCACATGACTTAGCTCATGGGGTTTAAGGTTAATATTGGAGCAATATGAAATATAAAATTGTTCTAAAAACAAAAATATAGGGTTGCCACTTTTAATTGATCGGATGCACTTGAACAAAACAAGTTGACACGTTTTTCATTATTACTTTTTAGTTAGGCTTATGTATACGCGTTGCGAGGATTTCCATTCCCTTATACGATCCTGAGAATAATGCTGCTTCCAGTCATTAAGACCAACCGCTCTGACATCCGAAATGGCAGGGATATGCCTCGATAATGTTCTTGCAAGACATAAGATCACTTTAATGAATAAAATCGGGACGCGAAAATAACTAAATACAAGGTGGCGCAAAAGTTGTCACCCGGCGCAAAATTTGAACACCACCGACGAATTATTCCGCAAAAAAATCGAAACAATTATTATACTCCTAAAGAACACAGAATAATTGTTTTGATTTTCTTGCTGAATAATTCATCGGTGGTCTTTTGCGCCACCTTGTATCATTACATCACTCCAAATAACAGAAAGAAATTTTTTTGGAGTGTTGGGAGTGCAAAATGAGTGCTAGTTTTGTCCAAAGAAAAATTACATTATATAATCATGAAGCAAAAACGTATATATCCCTCGAGATGAGTTTCAACAGCAGCAATAAGCAAACAATCTTAACGAAAGAATGCACTTTTTAATGTGAAAAAATTTAACAGGTGTAAGAATCTGCTCCGTTGAATCTTCACAAAAACAAAATAAAACAATATTTTAAGTCTTTAGGCCTTTGTTTTCATTTAAGAACTTAATTCAGATTGCTTTTGTTCGTTAATTATTATGATGGAAACATTTCCATTAACAGCTAGTTGAGATGATATCACCTAGGTAGGTACCTACTTAAAAAAAAAATTTCACCAGACTGAAAAAATTAGTTCTTGAAGAAAAAATCTTATTTTTATTTTTTGTTAATATGATGTAGGTAGGTATACATTTATTACAAAATGAACCTGCACACGCTGTTACACCTTCATGTGTCATGCGTAAGGTGGTTCAATTCATTCAATAACAATAAAACCAAGGCAGGTGAAAACAGGCCTATAAAAAAAAATTATGTGAGTGCCGGGACTCACGGTTAATATGTGTAAACATCAACGTGCGCGGATCCAAAACGGACTTGTTTTGCTTGAAGGATATCTTAAGATTTTTTTCACTGAAAGCACCCATCCTAGTTGCACACCGTAACGTTGCACGACGTAACGTTGCACACGAACGTTCACGTTTTTTTTCACTCTACCCCCAGCATAGATGTTTACACATCAAAAAAATGAAATAGTAAAAGTTTAGTTTGCACTATTTATAGAGCCGATTTTTCAATCATCAGGAACAATTGTTAGCTTTATCTAAAGAACAGGTGAATAAATATACCTAAATAGAAGTGACACCCAATTACTCAAAGCGACAACCTCTCCTCGGCGGCGGCATTTGGGAGTAACGAAATAAAAGATGTCGAATTTGTGTGTACACAAACCAATTTAATAGGGATATTTGATTATCAAGTTGTTCCTTTTTGTACCGGTATCCATGACGGCGATTGTCAATATTTTATTTGTTTTGAAATTTGTTTACAATTTTCACTAAAAGCCGTGGGAAAAATGTATCTGTGTAGTTTCCTTTAGCAGTTTTGGTTGTTTTTTGTTTCTTTTTGTTTGCAAGACGATGTTTTTTTTTAACTACGCTGAAGATTATGTTTTGCAAACTAGTTGATGATAGTTTGATTATTTTATTTGAAAAATTAGAATAAGAATAAAATGTCAGCAGTTAAAGACTTGAATAATTTCTTGATTTTGTAAGTTATATTTTTTCTATCATTTCTGATAAAGATATTGGGGAATATTCTTAGTCACTTTTAAACTCCAGTTTATCTTAGACCTGGGCTTATCGTATCTAAATAACATTGAATAAGCCCCAGTCTATGATAGTTTAAAAGTGACTATGAATATGCCCCATTGTTTTCAGGTTTGAAAATTTTAATATATTTTAGGGATTTTGCACTTTACTTGCGAAATGTTATGTCAAGAAAATTAATGTATTAACAAAAACTTACATACAACTGCAAGGGGTAAGGGTAAATTTAATTGGTTTTTAGATAGGTTGACTGCAAAAATGCATATTTACGAGAAAAAAAAAATATGAAATATAATTATGTAAGTAAGTTTCAATTTAAAGATGATATCCCATATGAAAATTGATGGCTGCGTCACGCGTACTTGTATTTATTTAGGTATGTTATTTATGTGGTTACGTAAGAGGTAACAATTATTACTTTTTTTCGGTAATTTTGTTTAAAATGTCTTAAAAACATGATTGATTTAGTATAATGAAAAATGTTTGCGTGCTTGCAAAATTTAAAAAACAATGGCGCAGCATTTAAGACAAATTAGTATGATGTTAAAGCAATTTTAATACTTATATTTAAACGAGTCAACATCTTACTATCTTTTAACATTTTTTGAATGTTAAAATCACCAAATGCCTATTTTATCTTAAAAGTAAAGGGTCCGCCAAATAACCTTTTTTTTTTTGAAAATGGCGCAAAACATCGAGTGTAGCTTCGGCTGTGTGGCACGTAGCGCCGTCCTGTTGAAACCAAATGTTGCCAATATCCTCCTCTTCAATTTTTGTGAACAAAAATTCGTTCAACATGGCCCGATAACTATCGAAATTGACTGTAACGGCCACTCCTTGCTCATTTTCGAAAAATGGCCCAATTATGCCTCTGGACCGAAATCCGCACCAAACAGTGACTCTTTTTGGGTGTGTCGGCTTTTCAATGTATGCGTGCGGGTTTTGTGTGCCCTAAATGCGACAATTTTGCTTGTTTACTACCCGCCAAGATCAAAATGAGCTTCATCTGAAAAGATGATTTTTTTGGCAAAATCGGCATCTTCTCTAAGTCGATCGCAGGCCCACTTTTTTCAAAAAAACTATTCACTAAAACAACTTTATTTAAAAATAAAATAAAAGAAGAGATCTCTGGCTTTGCTTTGGCTTTGGTATAGCATGAAATTGTAAGTGTTCCCGTTGTTTTTTCATAATTTGTTTCTGTTTTAAATCAATTTTTTATGGAAATCCCAAAATCCCGAATGTCAAAATCCCGAATGGACAAAATCCCGAATGCCAGAATCCCGAATACATTCGGGAATTAAACCAGAATTTATATACATTTTTAGTACTATTTTCGTACTTAAAGAAACAAACTGTGAAATTAAACTATTTTTTACATATACATTTCACTATTAATATATCACACATGAATTGAAAAGGAAAGTTAAAGCAAAAAAATATTGTTGTAAGCTACATATTTACATACGTATATTTATAAAACAACATTTTAGTTATCATACTGCATTTATCACACAAAATTATAAATTTTTGTTTAAGCAAGAGCAATGTTATAGCTATATTTTTCAAAAATAAACTTTTTTCATTTGCATCCTGTTCTTAAGAACAGCTTGAATCCGGAGGTTCTATACCAATGAGCACAAAAACAAACATAAACAATAAAAAATACATTTCAAAGGCAAGAATTCCGAATGGCTTAGTACTTTTTTTTTTGGTATTTCTAATCGTACGCGCAATTTTTAATACTAAAAAAAAGTACAAAGCCATTCGGAATTTTGGCATTCGAGATTTTTTCATTCGGGATTATGGCATTCGGGATTTAACCATTTGGGATTTTGGCATTCGGGATTTTGTCCATTGGGGATTTTGCTATTCAGGAATTTTGGCATATTCGGGATTCTGGCATTCGCAATTTTGTGCCCAACCCATTTTTTTAGACAATTCCCCCTCCCCGCTAAGCGGGGGAAATAGATCCCCCTCTCATATACAATTTCTTTTTGTCTCAATCCAATCTACATGTTCTACCTTTTTGCCACACCTTATGCGAAGCAGCCTGTATATCCAGGATATAGGTTTGAGAGTTAATTTTCTGAGATAAGTCAGATAGGTTATCTAGCTATATCCAAAAATGTTCAGAAAGCTTTGAGTTGTTGTTGCATCAGCTGTCTTTTTAACAAGGGATTACAACGACAATAACCTACGCGGATAGCTTTGGATAGACAGGCTACCGTGGCCAGTCACTTTTTTGTTGTGATAGCTCCTTAGCACAGACTGAATTGGTGGGTTGGGATTGTGACTTATCATAAATCATCTTAGCCGATACCACCCCACAATCATTCAAATCCATCCACTGCGTTCGAAGGTAAAATACTAAAAGCACAACTGTTTTTCTATTGATTATTTTGTGCCACAGTTTTCCATGTAAACTCTCGACAGCTTACTCGCAAAATACAATTTGTGTTTGGAATTCTTCGAGTAAATCTCCGATAATTATCAAAACTGTCCAGTTCCGACCTTGCGAGCTACTATCAAAAGTGTAAGTGTCGAAAGTAAAAAGTCAACACTCCACCAGCTACTCTCAAGGTTGAGTCAACTTGCGATTTTGCTTTTGAGAGTGGTCTCAGAGCTACTCTTAGTATGTTTTTACTGGACAAGCACCTTTAAAAGTTCGAATGTCGAGAGTAAAAAGTAACTCTTTACGAGTTACTATCAATACTTTGCCATTTGGTAGTTTTTTCCCGAGAATTTTTACTTTCAAATAGACACGCAGCTTAACAGTCAAACCTTTTTGAAACCTACCTTCTCCGAACTTGAATCAGGAAAAGGAAACATGTTTTTTTGACTTATCAGGTTTTGCCTACCATAGATTTAAAGGCTCTCCCAAACCGGCGCGAAACATTTGGAACAATTAAACGACGACAGAAGAATGTTCAAAGATTTGCATCGCGCTAGTGTCTGAATGTGTTTGTGTACTCTCGCTCATTAATCAACATTTAATTTTGTTTAGACAGTGTCGTTGCAGTTACGAAGTAGGTACATAAATATTCACATTGGTTTGGAAAACCGTAATGATATTTGTCTAAATAGTTACTTACATGCAAAACAATTAAACAGTTGTAATACAAATAAAGGGTCCGCCATCTAACGTTTTTTTTTCAACTAGTGCTTATTTCGTGAATGGTAACACTTAGCTCATGTCTGATTTGACAGATAATTAGTTTTATCCTTCCGCTAAACGAATATGGTTGTGTATACGCTTCGCTAAGTGGGCCTGTGATCGACTTAGAGAAGATGCTGATTTTGCCAAAAATATCATCTTTTCAGATGAAGCTCATTTTGATCTTTTCGGGTAGTAAACAAGCAAAATTGTCGCATTTGGGGCACACAAAACCCGCACGCATACATTGAAAAGCCGATACACCCAAAACGAGTCACTGTTTGGTGCGGATTTTGGTCCAGAGGCATAATTGGGCCATTTTTCGAAAATGAGCAAGGAGTGGCCGTTACAGTCAATGGCGATCGTTATCGGGCCATGTTGAACGAATTTTTGTTAACAAAAATTGAAGAGGAGGATATTGACAACATTTGGTTTCAACAGGACGGCGCTACGTGCCACACAGCCGAAGCTACACTCGATGTTTTGCGCCATTTTCAAAAAAAAAAGAAGTAATTGGGCGGACCCTTTAGTAGGTGTAGGTCTATATGTTTGTTTAATAATAGAATATGAAGAAAATTTGAAAAGAAAAAATTCGACTAAATAAAATTCAAGTTAAAAGTTCAAGTGATGTTTATATTAGTCTGTAAACATCGATACAAAAGTGCGTCTTAGAAGGGTATGATAGCCATCTAACTGATGAGCCCAACTATCGTACTTGGGCAAAACGCATTTATGGAGTTGAGCTAACTTGAACCTTTAACTTGAATTATATGTATGTTTATTTGTCTTTCTTTATCAGTTTTACTTGTTTATTTTAATTTTTCTGAAAAAAGGTCCAAACGATACTGATTGAAAACCAATGCTGTATCTTGATAGGTAAGTTGGAGCATCAAGACCTGCATTTATAATATTATTTGCTTTTATATATGTAAAGGTACATACATATGTAAAATAAATTAAATACACTCTATATGTTGCAAAATTAAAAAAAATTATACTTTCACATTCATGGTTATATGAATATGAAGTATGATTATTATGCTCACATCTTATTGTTTAACTCTACAGCTAGAACACAACCAGTGGAATTATAGTTCGTTTCCAATCCAAGCTCACCAAATCATCTGCAAACGGCTTTTTCATTGGAAGAGTCGAACCTACATAATAATACATTTTTTTATATAGTGCAGCTGAGTGAATGAATAATAGAGATTTTTTGTAATGGAAAACCTATTCTCTGGTGGAATGAAAATTTTAATTGAAATATGTGATGAATATAAAACACCTCCCACACAACCCCATATACCACCCGATGGCGATATATGTGATGTGATGAACCGAAACTAAATCAGAATCACCCAAGCCAAGATTAATTCATCTGATGCATTGCACACCACCCACTGACTCACAGTAGGGTGGAATTTATTAAAAATCGGACTAAAACTACAAAAAATATAAATAAAAAAGTTTAGTGGATATTTGTTTCTTTAATAACCAAAATACTTCAAATCACAACATACAGATAGCCTAGAGTGAGACTCTTAATTTATGCCCACTATACTATTTCAATTAAAACTCATTGTATAATGAGCTCAAAAAAAAATCCTTTTAGTTCCGTCTACCATTATCTATCTCAAGCCCTCAAAATCCATATGTATCACACTAACACAATAAACAGTATATCATGCTGAATCCGAAAAAATTATTTGAAATTAGCGCATCGTGGATTTCAGGTAATATCTACTCTTCTCTGAAAAATCTACCTGTCTCACTGGATGCGTTTGTCAGTAAAACGACCCTATATTCAGGCTATGCCAAAAATCCTTCTCTCATTCCATTCAAAAGTGACATTAGAACCATTAACCTCATAAGCTTAGTAATCTGACGGTGGTGGTTCCTGCGTCTATAATAATACATTTTAATAATTTGTATTTTTAATTTTTGTCTTAATTTACTATATAGTTCGTCCCACTGTGCAACTACATAAAAGGATGATGATGTGTGTGATTTTAACAATCAACATGGTGATGTGTTTGAAAACAATGGAATTTCTGAATTAATGTTTTTATATTTATTACTTTTTCAAATCCCGTACTTCATATCGTGTCCTGTCCAAGAAAACCGAGATCTTTGCGTTTGCAGTCAGCTTCCCAGTCATCGTTCAGCATTCAGCTGTTTTTTTTTTTTTTTTAATAATATCCCATATCCATGGTGCGCAGTGGTGCACACAAAAAAATCTTACAACAACAAAAAACTGACTTTTGTTCTATGACAAAAGAACTTTATTTTACAACATTTGGTGTTCGGTCTTTTTACCATCACCTAACTATACCACCACAGTGGGGACGGGGTGTATGTTAGGTAATGCATATTTTATGGTTAAAAGTTGAATGTTTGGTGCTGTTTTTTTTTTGTTTTGTTTTTTATTTTTTTATGTAGTAATGAAAATGATGATGTTAACGTGCGCTTAGATGCTTCGAAGGGGGGCAATGGGATGTGAGTAGACATTCAAAAGTTGAAGTTGATTAAATTCGAAAGTTGTAAGGGATCGATGATTAAATCAGCGGAAACAGACAAAAAAGCGACACAAAACGACGAAACGATGTTATTTATTTTGATTGTGTTAGCAATGTTTTTGTTGTTAATGGAGGCAAGAAAAAAAAGCATTGCCATATGAGCACTGCACAAATTGAAAAATAATGATAGGGAATGAGTAAGGTTGAGTGGGCGTGTGTAATGGGGAAGGCAAAGGCACTTTTCACCGACCTGTTAACAATGATTGTTTTTTTTCTCAATATACATATGTACATACAACTGGATAGGAATACATTGGGTGATTGCAAATTAATTAAATAAATACATTAAAGGGTTTCTGATGGTCCAAATGTGATCATTGAATAGCATAATGGTTGGACTGATGTGTTTAAGTTACGGTGATATGGATGATTAGGTTGAGAATAATATGAATACAAACGAAAATATTACAAAGGTATGACTGCATTTTGGGAGTCGGTTATACAAGAATTGTTATACGTATGTATTTTAAACTACTTTTAAGGGGAAGTTTAGTTTGAAGTGTTCGAGAATTCAGTTCATACAAATATGTAGGTATGTATGCAGTTTGTCAGGTTGTGGTAGATATATAGTTGAAAGGTTCAAGGGTTATCTTGTTGAGCAAAGAAAACATATGAAAACTGATTTGAGTGAATTTTACTGAATTCTGGGACAAACGAATTCTCATTTATTTGTTGAAATGTCTCTACGGATACTCCTATATTTAATATATTTTTATTATGTAAATTTATGGCCAATTAAGTAGAAACAAGTGTTATTGTCATGACCACTAGGGTGTCCCGTCCATGTATGAGAACTTTTTTTTTAAGCTACACTGTCGGAAGAGGTTCAAGTATTAAATGTGCTTTATTACATATTAAAATTAATGAAACAAAGCACGAGAAAACGGAAGAAATAACATAGAGCTTGTAATTAATGACAAAAACTTACATTAGTATTTATTAGATTTTTAAGAACACGCTTAGACAGTTTACCAGCTAGTCATTGGCTAAATATTTAAGCCATCTCCCTATTTATAAACCGATTCCATAAGTTGTCTTACTATAAAGGGTTGCTATTGAAATACGTCCTCATATATTCTCTGACATATCTGTAATGTCAATCTGGAATGAACTAATGAATTTGAGTGAACTTTATAAAACAGCTCTTTCAACTAATACAAACATTTTCAATTCAAGCATCCATATCCAAAATAAAAATGAAAAAGCAATCAAAGAGAAAAAGGTCTGAGAATTGGGATAACCATGATTATGTATGAGGTGTGAAATTAAACGAATTTATCATGTTAATATTGTTAAAAAAAATTAATTGCAGCAAAAGGCGTTTTTAATTTTGAATTTATTTTTTAGTTTTTAAAATCCAAACAATTGACAGATAAGAACAATTGTCAATCAAATGTGACTGGGTACGTTCAACACACATCACATTAATTTCGGGATTGACTTTGTAGACATTGAACGTTCCCATTTTAGAATAGGTTTAGACCACCAATTTTGATGTCTAATGGCGAATTCGTTTCAACAAAAAATTCGAATTTTTTCTAAACAGAATCGAATTTTTTCTAAACAAAATCGATTCTTTTCTGTCAAAACAAATCTTGCGTTTTTAGCAAGATTTCACACTGATTTGCACACACACTATGAAGACTTGACATTTCTAATACGGAATTTTTGGAAGACAAGTTGTTTATTTTTTATGCAACGAATTCTACATAATTTAACAAAATATTCAACAATATATTCAGTCAATATATAGCTTTACAAATAAATTATAGTGCGTTGTTCATTATCAAACACAAATTTGACAAAAAAATAGCTTTCGCGAGTGAAAGACGTGTTAAAAACTTTCAGTGAAAGTGAAAACTTTTCAATAACAATTTTCTTTAAAAAATATATGTGCAAATAGAAGTTCAATCAAATAAAATGCACCAACAAATTGGCACCGTATAAGCTGGCTAATATCTTTTATTTATTAATTTAATTCTATTGGTAAAACATTTTTCTCACAACAAAAACAAAAAAAAACAACCTTAATAGTTTTGTGAATAATTTCTTGACGTTTTGCGTCAATTGCAGCTATAAAGTAACACAAACACAATCACACCAAAAAAAAATCGATTCGAATCGAATTGACAGAAAAAATTCGATTCTGTTTAGAAAAAATTCGATTTCTTTTTTGAAAGGAATTCGCCATAAGATGAGTTGGATGGTGTGCTAAAGTAAGCAAGGCTTTAGAGTGCGATTATAAATGCCACTGTTAGAATTAAAATTTAATTTTGTGTCCAAAATTTGGCATTTCTGATCGAGATTGTAACCTGTTTGCAATAAAGCCATCTCTAGAAGTAGAGTTAGTTACACTTTGCGAGGGCTCTGTTGCCAGCTTAACACATTTTTCTACAGATTGTGTGTGACAGGGAAAGTCAACAATTTCCAAGCTCGTATATCTTTTGCCACGATTTGAAGGTCTTCTTACGAAATATGTGGAAGATCCGGCGCGGTGGTGCTGTAACCTTACACTCGTGACACAAAATAATTTTCGTGTAATCTCTAGCAGAGAAGTAAATTTTTGATGGTTTATACATATATCCTGCGTTTGGTGATACTTTCAGCTTCTCTAGCTTTTTTATTCTTCGCAATGTCAGCTTTTGAATATGGCTGTCTTTCATCAAACAACATACTGATTAGTGAGTTTTCTGGGTGCGCAAAAAAAGCATTTCTTTCTATAACAGAATCAACAACAGATCTCAAATTTTCGGGTAAATATCGAGAGTACCTACATAAACAGTTGAAAAATATGTTTAACTCTATGAGTCCTTTTTCTATAGGTTGACGGTTTTCCAGCCCAGGTGTACATAAACCAGTTGATACAGCTTGACATATCTGATAAAGATACTTTTGATTTGTACTTAGTTCATCAACCACATTTTTCTCTACTAACCTGACAAATGCTTTAGCGCTTATTTACCTTTTTCAATGATTTTAATTTTAATTTTTTTTTTACTTTTTTTAATTTTTTGACTATTGCTTTTGCATTGATCATATATTTTAATTTGAATTTTTTTCAATTTTTTAATTTTTTTTGTTTATGATTTGTATAACTGCTTTCATTAAGCAGACCCATTTCTTTAATCTCCCTTAAACATCCGCGGTGTCCATTAATTCATAAATTCAACTTTTTTGATATGCTGTCTTCAACATATATCAAATTTTTTTTTTACTTTTACAATTCTTAAATTCAATAAAATAAGTAAAGATAGCCATTGACGGTAACGGCCACTCCTTGCTCATTTTCGAAGAAAAATGGCCCAATCATGCCTCTGGACCAAAATCCGCACCAAACAGTGACTCGTTTTGACAATTTTGCTTGTTTTTTCAACTACCCGCCAAGATCAAAATGAGCTTCATCTGAAAAAATGATTTTTTTGGCAAAATCGTCATCTTCTCTAAGTCGATCGCAGGCCCACTTAGCCAAGCGTATACACAACCATATTCGTTCAGCGGAAGGATAAAACGAATTATCTGTCAAATCAGACATGAGCTAAGTGTTACCATTCACGAAATAAGCACTAGTTGAAAAAAAACGCTAGATGGCGGACCCTTTATTAGGGTCTTATCTTTTCGTCCATCAAAGTAAATGCTTTTTATAATAAAACCTCTAATATTTGTTGAAGCTTCTGCACGGGTTCTGTGGATCTTGTGTTTATCTATAACTAGAGTTAAATCTCCGGTAGAAACCAAGCCGACATCAGCCAAAACAGCAGCAAATCGCGTCGATAATCCTTATCGATCACAGACTTTAGCAACTGTTGGCTATATCAATGTATTCCGATTCTCCCTTGAAGTCGATGGTGTCTCTGTCGAAGGCGTGTTTGCCGGGGATGCCTCCGATCCGATAACAAGGATACGTTTCTGGGGAAAATTCACTCACTGCCGAATCGTTTTCGGTTTCTTGGGTTAAACACGACTTCTTTGCTGCCCTTACTGACTCTTCAAATTGTCTCTGTTGTTTTTTTCATTAAAATAACTGTTTTTTTCTTGTCAACACTGGATAAAACCATTTTCCTGTCCTTTCTTTGATCCAACAGAAAACTCCTCTCATTGATGGGAACTTTCTTAGGTTTTAAACACGAACAAGATTCAAAAGAAGTGTATTTACAAGCAGCAACGTCTAAAAGCTCCTCGGATGACTCTTAAAAACTATTGAGAACAAATTCGGTCGAACCATGGCAAAGATATAAGTGAATAACCCAAAAATATGAACATTTTCTCAAAAAACGTGGAATACCTAATTCCGTTGTGGGACTTTTTTGAGAAAAACCTGAAACGCAGTTAATTCAAAATTGTTAGAGCCATTTTCGAGAAAATTTGAAAAAAACTAAATATTTGTATGGCAGCTACCTATTCTAGATGAGCTAAAATAAAAATTCGAATTTTCCCGTTAGGAAATCATATAAAAATGCTCGGAACCAAATTTGAAGCAAATCTGTCCACCCGTTTAGGCTCTCTCTCAAATTACAGTGGACGCTCAGACGCACTGACACACAGACGCACAGGCCGACGGACGGCATGACGAAACCCACTTTTTTGGACTTCTCGACTACCGTAGTGCTAGTTTTGATTACAACCTAAAATTTTTTACACGAAACCAATACTTGCCCTATAAGAGCAAGTAAAAAGCTAAAACCGAATTTATTCTGAATGAGATGAAACCCTGCCGATAGTAAAATAGATAATTGAAGAAAATGTCAATTTTACGTTGTACAGTGAAGACTTGCTTTGGAGCTCACTTTATTGTTGTCTTGCTAATTTTGATTTTTTCTTTATATGCAATAACAAGTAATCAATTATTTGACCTGAAGCCCGTTTTTATAACATGAAAATGTAAATAAACACTAAGACTTAGTAGCCTTTACGAATTCTAACTGTTTCAAAACGATATTTTCGAGATCATATTTGTTTGAGATATTTAAAGGTCAAGACATGTTACATACCTACATATTTGTGTTGAAAAAGTTTTTGCGGCGAGTAATTAACTTCAAAAATAAATATAAAAAAATAAAATCCACTTCTATAAAAAGAAATATATATATTCTTATGTTAGTTTTCGGATCTTAAACATAAATTGTTAGACAATTAGGTATAGATGAACATTAATAATTTTTGTTTACTCTAGCCTTTGTCCTTGACTTTTTTCTAATAACAATTACCCTCATGCAAGACACACCACTTGGGTGTGACTGCATCCGGCCTCACCCCCCGTGCAATCAACCTATCCCTGTAGCGATAAAATCTTGGTTCCACCAGCATAGCTGATATTGTTGGATTTGACCAAAGTCTTTCTGCCGCTGCTCCAGCTCGAGGCCACACGCGACTGTCTATAAAAAGGCATAATAAAGGTATGATCAATTAGATATAAAATGTTTGTTGTTTCTCATATACCTAAAGAATTTTCATCAACATATTCACTCCACATACACACTTCACCCCCCAGCATATTTGGCTCTCGAATCAGTTGATTGCCATACACTTTCTGCCAATTGTAATAGTTTGTATTACCCCAGAATCCATGGTCTAGATACCAAGCATCTTTTGTCGAGACAAGAATACGATAGCCCATAGAGAGAAGATCCTTATTTATTGTCGTCGACGAATCGACCCACGTTTGGATGACATATCGTTCTTTTGGTAAAAATCCGGATATAAGGGATGGATCTGTTAAATGACTTGACCATATAATGACTGATTTAGGAATTTGAAGATTTGGATGCAGCCTCTGATTAACATCATCCCAAGATTCAAGATTTTTCGCATGAAATTCGGCCCATAACTTCAAGAAGCTGAGTTCACTTCTATCGTAACCGGTTTTTATCATTTTTTCAACAATTTCTTCAGTTGCATTCCAACATGGAATAAACACTTCATCCCCTCCCATATGAATGGTTTCTTCGGGCGAGCTGAATTCTGCGATATCTTCAAAAACTTCTTTTAGCAGACCATAGATGTTATCATTAACGGGGTTAAGTTGACCACAGGGTGGCTGATAGCAAAACGTACGCCATGGCTGTTTGTTCATGCAGACTGTTAGGTTACCTAAACCCGCCATGGGACCCCATTGCCAGCCCATCCCAGCATGTGACGGTCCATCGATTTCGATGAGTACTCGAATTCCACGGATTTTGGCATACTTTATAAGGTTTTGGGTATCGGTGCGACTATAAACGTGTTCGGGTGTGTAAGCTCCGAACCTGCGAATTATATATATTTCTTTTAAATAACAATGGCATAGTCAAAACTTATCCAGTTTTAAAAAAAAATTTTTGTTGCAATTATGTAATTGTGAGTTATAAGAAAGTTTAAAGTAAAGGACGATTTTTCACGTTTAGTTTTTAAGAAATGAAGAAAAAATGTTTTTTTTTGTGATTTTAATAAGTTTTTGTGATTCAATAAATGTTTACAGTCTATCGTTTACAGAAAAACTTCTACGAGATCATCTTATATAATTTTTCACTAGGAATTATTTAGGAACTTTAAATTTTCTTTCTAACTTTTTAGTATGAAATTATTTATGCTTACCTTTGAAGCTCTGGAATTCTTGTAATCTCCAATGGAAAACTCTGAGAATCGGAAACATGCCAGTGGAAAACATTAAGCTTGGAGGCTGCCATTGCATCTAAAGTAGTCTTTATGAATCGCACAGGAATATAGTTTCTGGAGCAATCCAGCAATAAACCACGATGTGGAAACATGGGTCGGTCACGAATTCGAGCTCCGGCAACCATTATTAAACCATTTCTGAAATCGATTTTCAAAGTATAAAAAAGCGTGGAACAATAATATTTTGATGGGTAGGGGTCAACTGGCGGGTTTTCATTTTGCAACTTCTTGCCTTGCATTTGTGGAATTAGTTATATTTTGCTACAAATGGTGACACCCAGAGGAATAACTGGAAAGGGTAATACCCCAACATTTGTTTTAATGCTTTATACTATGAGGCAAAATAAAATGCAATGTCCAGGCTGCTTTAAATTATTGTAATGTCAAAACCTAGTTTGACTGTACAACCAAGCTTATGCTTCGGTGTTAGGCAATTAGTAAGTATATATTTAAGTTTACTACTATTTTAGCTTTTCAATCTGGTTCAAAAATTCATAACACAGCAGCAGTATTTACCCTAATCCACCAGTTATTAAGTTGCTCAGTGTCTCTAAACCATGTCTTGCCCCAAAAACTGTCTTGGCTCTTATATCCACAAAGGTTGCCATTTCTTAAAAAAAATAACACGGATATTTGATTTTTTTTTACACAAAAAGTAATAAAACAAATTTAATTATAAAAACAACAACCTGTAGTCCTCAAGTTGAGTGTATAAGATTCGTCAGTCTCCCAGTCCAAATCTAAGCTGGTAGAGTTAACAGTAGTTTTAACTAAAATCTCCTTGCTTTGACTCAATGTGCAGTTGCGAATGCATTCTTTGAGTCCATTACTCACAAATATGCGATTTACATCACGAATGAACTGTGAAGTCTGTGCATTTGGGGCTACTACATTAAATCTAGACAAAAATTTAGGAAAACAAATAAAATATATTAAATTAAAGGAAATAAATAATTTAATCAGTATGCAATATAAAACGATTTGAATCAATATATAAAGTATAAAATATAACTGTATTAAAAGTTAATATACGTATACCTATTCTTAGAAATAAATGTATATCTATGTATATCTTTATTTAAAACAAACAACTAAAATTGTTAAAATGTTAATGGTCAGTGTAAACGAAATCATACCTTACTTTAATTGGATCGAAATAAACTCGCTCATGTGCAATGCTACATTCCTGGGTTGGCATTGGCCAAACTGCCCCATACTTCCCGCATGACATTCTGCAATCCTTTTGGCTTTCAAAACTTGGAGTTGGAGTATTTGATTCATCACCGGGGTCTAATTGACAGAGGTTAAACTTATTGCATTTCCATGGCTTTCTGAAGACAAACAAATTTACATTATATTATTAATTTTACGTGTTCATGTTTACTTTACTTTTCAACGGCCGTGCACTGGCTTAATAACAGCAACGATATAGTCCAAAAGAATTCGGACATACTTAAATGCATGATTTTTCCTTCTTTTCTTTTGGTCTCTTTTCAAATCTGGAAATAAGTAGGTAGCTTTAGTTATTCGTCTTTTAGGGGAGAAGGACAAGAGTATTGTCCTTCTGCTTCTAGATTAAATGAAGGTTTGAAACTGGCAAATCGGCTAGGTAAGCATAAAAGAACGGCAATAGAAATCTTTATTGAAGAAAACATAATGAAGGCGATAATTTAGAGATTTATATCTTCATGATACAAAATGAAGTATGTCAAGCAGAATGCCTTGCTGCATTGTTTGCACTCTGGTATTGACCATATTTGCTTTTAAGGCTTCTGCAAGATTAGAATAGCAATAGAAGTTGTTCAATGCTTCCTGGTAATTTCCCAGCTGAAACCTATTCGTTTTGTAAGAAAGTGTTGGCGGGAACGCACGTTAGCCAACTTTGAAGTTGATTTCAAATCCGCTGTTGAAAGGAAAGTTGAAAACTGCTTTTATTAACTATTTTAAATTTAAACTCCGCTGTTGAAAATTCAAAAGATGAAACACAATGCGTCACTTTCAACTTTTGATTCAAAGGCAAAATTTCTGGTTCAGAAAAAAGGGGTAAGTAGCATAGGCGGCTGCAAGATTTTTCCCAGAGGGGGGAAATTTCAATTCAATACCTGATTCACTCAAACATTTTTCAATTGTTTCCGAAAGCGTTTTTAAGGAATTCCCAGCATTCTCCCGATCTTCTTTCTAGTCAACTCTCTGTAAAATATTTGCGACTAGTTCAAGTATCGACGAGTAATTAGCCATTATGAACAAGCAGACTAAAAAAGTTGAATTCGAATACCTGCAATAAAGTTGAAGGGCTCGTTGTTTTGTAACACGGTTTTCCTCATCCCCTAGTTTTTGCAATGCTTCCATTATAATGACTACATTTTCCCTGAGAACTTGTAGACTTTTGTATTTTACTGTTCATCTTGTTTCACGGAACAGAGGGATGCTGGAAATATATTTTCTTCGCAAAGAACTGTCCGGCAATAAAGTAAATAACGGGTGTTTTTTTTTTAGACGTGTGGCTTTCAATCTGGCAATACTTTTTTCGGAGTTGGTCCTTTTGACAGCTATCACTTGATTTATGCTCAGTTTGGTTTGCCATAACGAATAGAGATACTCCAGAACAACACATGCAAATTGTGTAAAATTGGCTCGATACGAGTCCGTTGTTGATCCCGATTTTCACAATAAAAATTTTTTCAGCGATGAGGCTCATTTTTGGATGAATGGCTACGTCAATAAGCAAAACTTCCGCATTTGGAGTGTGGATAATCCTCAAGCCATTGTTGAGACGCCGCCGCTACATCCTCAAAAAGTCACTGTTTGGTGTGCTCTGTATGGGCAGAGGGAACCATTGGTCTATATTTCTTCAAAAATGAAGCCGGCCATAATGTTACAGTCAATAGCGAACGCTATAGAGCCATGATTAATGACTTTTTCTTACCTGAATTGGAGGATGTTGATGTTAACGACCTTTGGTTCCAATAAGACGTCGCTACAGCCAACGAAACAATCAATTTATTGAAGGAAACTTTTGGTGAGCGCATTATCTCTCGTCGTTGGCCTGTGGCGTGGGCTCCAAGATCCTGCGATTTAACATCGCTGGACTATTTTTTGTGGGGTTATGTGAAATCGCTTGTCTACGCAGATAAATCCGAGACGATTGACGCCTTGGAAGAGAATATTCGGCACGTTATTGCTGACATATATGGTCCCAATTGCTGCAAAAAGTGGTTGAAAATCGGGCTTCTCGGCTGGAATTTATTCGAGTCAGTCGCGTCGGCCACTTGCATACCCATACCCAACTCAATATTTTTTCGTATGACTTATACGTTAGAGTTATGTGAACAATTTTTCAACATTAAATGAAAATTGAATCCATTTTTATGATCAGTAAAAGATTTCCATTGGTTACAACGGGGGCAAAACAATAAAACTTAGGTATTTATTCGACCAAAGTGCCCCCCCCCCCCTGCGGACGCATACGGTAAGAGGTAACCTATTCACATTGTCGACATGTCATCTCTCATCGCACGGCAATGAATCCTTTATTAACTAGAAGTCAATAAATGAAGTCACGTTGGTCGCATTTATCGTTTCCAATACGCGGAAGCATTTTATATTGCCGTCTCTCACGATATAAATTTTCCTCCTCTACATCATCGTCGCTGCTCTGAAATTCTCACAGAAACAATTGGCAAAAATATTTCCAATTTTATGTTTAATTATTGCTTAGAATTTTATTTTTATTTTGCAATTACTTTTATTTAAGAACAACTGCGTTTAATGTACGGAAATAAAGAAAAATCCCAAGTTTGCTTGGTAAAGTCTAAAATTTCTGGGAGTTTAGTAGAATATCAAATCTTAACCAGTCAACTTCGAGTGAATAAATGCAATTTCTGAAGTTGATGATACAAAATCCATAGATTGTGTTTAATTTTGACTGAACAAAATTTCACCTTAAAGTACTTCAAGTATCAATCTCATGCTTACCCAGCTCTAAGGTCGCAATATTATTCATTTATTCAACAACAGAAACAAACTGTCGCTAAAAATACGGGACAACTAAAATACTACGAATCAAATGTGATTCATGTTTCATGGGATCTGGAGTTAATGAAAAATGAATAGTGTTTTTAAATCAGTTTGTTTTGGTGGGATGTATGTTTTTATGTATAGCAAACTCTTCAAAATTTTAATACGCAAACAGTTTTAGTATCCAGAGTATATAAAGGGTGGTTAAATTTAAAGGGCCGATGATGATTTTGAATAAAACACAAATTATTTAGGAAATTATTGTCATTTCTTTTTATTATGATAATATTGCTATGGTTCAATTATGTATGGAACAAAATATCGGCCAAATGGCCGACGCGACCTCGGCGGCACACCTTCATCCGATGGTCCAAATTTTCGATGACGCTGAGGCATAATTGAAGTTCTATGCCGTTAATGTGCGAATTATCTCATCCTTTAGCTCTTGAATTGGTGCTGGCTTATCGACGTACACCTTTTCTTTCAAATAACCCCAAAGAAAGTAGTCTAACGGTGTCAAATCACATGATCTTGGCGGCCAATTGACATCGCCACCACGTGAAATAATACAGCCATTGAATTTGTCGCGCAAAAGAGCCGTTGTGTCGTTAGGTGTGTGGCAAGTGGCACCGTCCTGTTGAAACCACATATCGTCTACATCCTTATCTTCCAATTCGGGCCATAAAAAGTTCTGCCGGACCGGCATCATTTTGATAAAATACGGCCCGATGATGCCCATAAACCGCACCAAACAGTCACTCTTTGTGGGTGCATTGGTTTTTCGACAATCACTCTTGGATTATCATTCGCCCAAGTGCGGCAATTCTGCTTATTGACGAATCCACTGATGTGAAAATGTGCCTCATCACTCAAGATGATTTTCTTCAAAAATTGATCATCCACTGTTTTGATTTGAACGCCCATTTTCATAATAAGCCTGAATAACTTTAACGCGTTGCTCGATTGTGTATCTTTCCATGCTTCAAATCGAGTTAGTCTGAAATTGAGAAATGTCAAATGAAATGCAGAAGAAAACTTGACGTTTAGGTGTGGTTCACATTCAACATCGGCCCTTAAAATTTATTAAAATTTAAGTATGCCTCAGTCCTTAACAAACATTAACCTGATAGTTAATCTCCAGTTTCAGTTTAGAAACAAGAAACTAAACTATAAAAACCTTCCAAAATTAAAATTGTTTGAACGGGTGTGACACAGGGCACGACTGAGATTAGGGTATTATACTGGCCACTTTATAAAAACAATACGGTTTCCGTTAAGCCAATCTTTCACAAGTTTAGCGGTATGTTTGGGATCGTTGTCATGTTGGAAGAGCCTTCAAAACGGCATATTTTCCTTAGCATGAGGAAGCAGGCCATTTTGAAGAATCTCCCGATTTACATGAAACGATTCAATACACCATTTACCTTGTGAATTGGCCCATACCCTTGACTGAAAAAACATCTCAAGACAATAATAAGCCTCCACCGTACTCAATTAGACCCTTTGTGAAACAAAGGATTTAGGCTTTTGCCCTCTGGCCTGCGTACCGTACAAAATCCGGCAGATCCCCATAGATTTAATATGGACTTATCAGAGCAGATAACCGTTTTCCATTTTGCCACATTCCAGTTTAAGTGCGTCTTCGCAAACTCTTGTCTTGCACGTCGATCAATTATTTATACCATGCTTAAGTAGAAAGAAACAATTAAATTTGAAGTTAGAGTAAATTGACTAAATTCAGGCGAGTTTTTGCTAAAATAAGCTCCATGTGCTTTAGTTGTTTCCACTTACTCTTTAATTAGTTCTGAATTATTTGTTGATTTTAAAATAAGTGATGAGTTATAATAAAATTATTGATTGTAAATTTAAGCCATACATATTATTATTAGAGACAAAAATAAAGTATTAAAAATTATCATAGGTATTTTAAATAATAATAAATGAGTATGAAGGTAGAAGACTTATCACTATTTAATTGGACTTGTTGAGTTATTGATTCAAAATAGCTTTTAACGGCCTTTAGTCCATAAAAATTGGCGATTCGTCCCGGCGATCTCACTTGGACTCATCAGTTGACTAGTAAGGGCCTTGTCAATAAATGAGTTCATTCTATGCTTTAGTTTTGACCAACACTGTATAAGTATATATGAATAATAATAATTTTTATATATTTATTTATATGACAAAATGGGAAAGAATCACCAAATTATCTCTTTAAATTGCTCAAACATGTTTTAATCATAAAAAGGAAGAGCGCCGTCTGAATTATAGAACAAAAATTAATTTATAAGAACAAAATTTCAAAAATCTTTAGAGCGCTTTTCTTAAAAAAATAATTTTTTGAACATTTAAAAAAAAAATGGGATGCCATTTTTTAGTATTTAATAAAGCACACCTAAAACCAAAATGTCAAAAATTTGTAAACCCGTTTTCGAAATACTGATTTAAAAAAAAAATAAATATTATTTATATACAATACAATAAATAATAATAATAAGTTAATAGTCTGGTCCGATCTTCCAACCTCTCGCCCTTGATACGTACTTCAAATTGTAGTCTATCGAAATAATGTGTGAAGAAAAATGCAGGCGGAACAGGACAGCATACCTAAAGGCGCTTAGAAAAATGCTGATGCTCCAAATGCATTTGATAAACATCCCATCCCATTTTCGATCTGTGACGTCAGTGGTCTCAAGTGGTGGAATGCGTAGTGCATACGACTTCTAAGACTGACCAAATCAGATAAGCGTGGGTTCGATTCCTATGGTGGGCATGTAGAAAGTTTTTCATAATAAAATCAGAACCACTAATAGGATGCGGCTTAACACCCCTTGAAACAGGTGTATCTCTAGCCACATAAACGAGTTATAAATTAAATCGTAAACAATTGGTGGTAGCACTTTTAAGTTGTTGTTGTTGTTCAAAAATTCAATGAAATATTATTTATATTTTGATAAGGACTTCCTGTATTTTGATCGAAATCGGTTCCATAAATGGTATTGCTACTAACAGTTCTTTTTGAAAATTTTGTTTACTCAAATGCATAACATGTCTACAATAGTAAACACAAATTTTTGTATCAATATCATTTGAGCTGTTTCCGAGATCAATTATTTTTTCATAACTCATATTTCAAAAACCGTCTAGGGAATCACTAAAAAACCTTAATTTCGAGGTCGAGGTACAGACAGACAGAAGTGCGGGACCCACTTTTTTGGTGTTCTCTGTCTCTATGTATAGGTATTCGTAATACGTAATGTCATGTTTGATTGAAATCTTGAGTTCGATTTTTTTTACGAATCCTGAACTTACCCTAAAGTATCTACGTATTAATATAATGAGATATTATAATAAATTACTGTCAAAAGAAGTGTTATCATAAAAGTAATGATTTTCTTACTTAAAAATTAACAAATTTCTCAGTCAAATGCGATTTGTTTCATTATTTACTTGCTCTTTAGGGCAAGTATTGGTTTCGTGTGATAAAAAATCGAGGTTGTAATCAAAAGTAACACTTGGATGATCGAGAAATCCGAAAAAGTGAGTTTCATCATGCCGTCCCCCTGGTATGTGCGTCCTCTGTAATTTGGGCTAGACCCTAAACGGGTGGTCCGGTTTGCGTGAAATTTGGTACAGAGCAGTTTTATGTGATTCCCTAAAAAGGAAATTCGAATTTTCGTTTTAGATCACGCTGCCATACAATAATTTAATTTTTTTTTTCAAATTTTCTCAGAAACGGCTCTAACTTTGTGCCTGAAATGACCAAAGTAATTGATTTTGAAGATTTTTTGGTGAAAAATTCAAATAACGAAAATAGGCATTAAATGTTTTTTGACAAAATTATCGTATTTTTGTGTTATTCGCGTATATATCGTTTCCATGGTTAGAACGATTTTGTTATAATTTGGTAATCTAGTGCTTCTGAATAGTTCAAACATTATATTACATTTAAAAATTAAAAAAAAAAATTTAAGTGAAAAAAATCAAACAAAAAATTGAATTTTTGAGTTACTTTTGACTTTTTAACATTTTCTCGTTAAAGATAATTAGGTATCATGATATTAGATATGTTTCTTTGTACTCTTAAGTGCACAAAAACACACTATGTTTAAGAGCTATAACAGTTATTATTCTGTTTTTATATGCTCTTATATCATAAGCGGAGAGGTTTATCGCCATTAACTAAGCGGAATTGTTGTTGTACTTTACATGTAAATTTTTTTTAAGCGAGTATACATTGACTAAAAGACACACCTATTATTGAACCATTAGCATTTATTTTTACGGTGTGTTTGCATTACAGTTGTTAACAACAAGAGCAAGTTCGTGCGATCCAGTCGTGTATGTTTTCTTAAGTGGAGAAGATTCCTACTTAAAGTGGATAACATTCCCATGTATAGAATAGATTGCCCCTTAATATGTCCCTGCATCGTATATTCCATATGGACGAGACTAGGGAAATGCCAATTTAGGACAGTTATAACAGTTTTTCGCCCTTAAAAGTAGGTGTGCATCAACGAGCTTCGAGTGCTTCGAAAAAAATGTTTGGTAACTGAAGAATGCCTAACGGTGGAGGGTCCTGGCCCTGCAAAACTGATATATTGACATGTCTGGAGTAATTTCCAAATCACATACCAACAGCGAAACTTAAAATGAGTTAAGCAAACAGACAAAATAAGTTTTGAATTGTCAACGTGTTACGGGTGTGACATACAGACTTTAAACTACGAGTACCTATATATTCAAGCTCTGCATACATTTTTAATTTAATGAAATTTAGTCTTGGTACGGGCATAACAACTAATTACCACTTTATGAATCAGCTGCCCAAAAACACAGTTTGTATTTCATACTGAATATCCAAATGACAAAAAAAAACGTGTTATTAGTTAAGATAAAGGAAAATAATTTAACGGCTTATCGGCAATTATTAAAATTTGCAAAAACCAGGGTTGTAACTCTAACGCAGAAATTACCTATGGAGCAATAGGGATGGGTATCTGCTGCTATGTGGCAGTAAAAAAGTTATAAAAATATTATTAAATGATATTTTAGCTTTCGAAAAATGATTCATTGAAGCTTTCATAATAGTTCATAGCTATTTTGTGCAATTTTTAGTTATATTTTGTGTTTTTTAGTTGAGGGCCGGTTTAAGTAGGTAGGTATATAAAATCACCCAAATATGAAACAGAAACATGTTACTGTAGTTTTTAAGATATATTTCACAAAAACAAAACTAACCGCCATATTATTCACTAGATACATCCAGATTAAAACTTAAATCTAGATGTATTTACATTGAATTTGTATGATTTACATCTAGATTTAAATTTTTAATCTGGATGAATCGAGTGAACAATATGGCCGTTAACTGTCTAACGATTGGTTAAACTAACATGAAATTGGAATTACCAAGCATACATTAGCTTCGTTCGTTGAACTTTACCCAGGGTTGACCCAGGTTTTCTTGACAACCCCAAGAATTGTCAAAAAAAACCTGGGTTTTCCGTTCTTAAAAAAGCTCTCAAGGGCTGTTGACATTTAAAGCAAGAAAAAAAAGTTCTGTGCCTAGATAATTTAAACTTAAAATTTGGTTTAAATGAATAAATACAACTTCTATCGTTTCCATTTTTTATTGCTATTTATTAGCATCAAATTTAATTTGCATTTTCTTTCAATTTGTTTTCCAAAAATAAACAATAACCTGCAGCACGTGAATCCACAACAAAACATATGCATATAACATAACTCATGTCACTTTGGCAGTTTTTGATTTACCTCAACTCGCCACAGTAAAATACCTTGTTCTACTTCAGGGCAAGTAGAGGGCGACCCCATGTCTCAAAAAACACAGAATTTTTTCACCAGGGTGACTTCAGGTTTTTGAAAAACGCTTTGGGGTGACCCCAGGCTCAACGAACAAATCTATTATATTCATAAAGAAGCAGCTCGATTATGTGTCCTCTGTCCTCTCCTTTAGCACCAAATGTTCAACTGTCCTCTCCGTTCCCTTTGTTCATAACTGTTTTCTTACAGTAAAATGGAACTTGGGAGAAAACCAATGAAATAAGAAAACGCGTTTTCTTCGTTGCCATATTTGCCATTCTAAAACTAACATTTTTGATTAAAATTCTATGACGTAAACTTTGTGATGGACTCTTAAAAAAACACCAAATTTAATAAACAAAAAAGTACTTCCTTAAAGAGTCAAACCTCATTAATAGCTTTACCAATTACCCTCTCCGTTACTTTGGAAAAATGGCCGTTAAGTAAAAAAATCCTTTTTAACTGAAACATAACATATTTTATTTCATGTTTTCATCACTTTTTGTCATGATATAAGATTTAATCTTGCTGGAAACACAAGTCATCATCACCATCAGCCTTTACGGATGTAGGTGGCATTTGTTTTAGTTTGACAGAACTCTGGCTATTATGAAACTAGTTTCGGTTCGGTTAAGTGAGAACTCCGCTTAACTGTTATAAATTTTCTGCAGGATATTGTTTTTCAGTAAAGTGGCGTGGACTCTGTACACAAGTGCAAAAGTAGATAATAGTTGATACTAACCGATTAATCAATCTTGTTCGTAAACGTCAAATATCGCTTCAACTACTATTCTGTTTAGATATTAAATTCATTAAAAAACATATTAATTCAGATGTGCAGTATTTTACCGTCGCGTCACAAAAAAACCTGCACCGCACATCAAACCTCTTTATATTTATCGAACATCCAGTCTACCCTATAAAATTATTTTAGTTTCTTGTCAGTTAGCAAACCTAATACAAATCTGTTGAATTGATGGATCTACCTCTTAATCAATTGGTATTTATTATTTAAATTTAAGCCTACATTCTTTAGTGTCTGAGCTGTCAACTATGATCCTAAAACTTTCATCACTGCTTCAATATAAATAGTTGATCATTTACGCATATGAGTTCATTGATCTTACTACATAATAGGTACACAATACACAATAACCCACTATCAGTAACAGCAAGCGTAAAGTGCTATTCCATGCACAAAATATCAAAATCAGAACTAAAAACCATTCCCCATCGTTAACCACATCCATCCATCCATCGGCATCGGTCAAGTGTGAAAATAAATCGTGATTTGCATTGCACACATTAAGTTCCTAGAGTTCTTGGCTCTGGCGGGGCGGCCGGCGCGGCCGGCGGCGGCGTATCTTGCACCAAGTGAAACCCTATCCCAAACTTTAACTTACTTACATATGTTTATTTCTTATAGAAGCCCAAACAAATTAATAATAATAAACTCAGTCTTACGTTAATTTCTGTGGGTCATAGTCATATTATGTACTTTACGCATAAACAAGGCAAAGGATGACTAATTTCATTTTGTTTTTAATTATATGTAGCTTACTTCTATGGTACTTTCTGCTTTAGCGTGCTTATTAGCATTTAAGATAGTTTCTCACAAAACACAAACATTTGCAAACTCATAACTGTATAGCGGGCGATTAAGTGAGTTGAATTTTAATGATTTGTTTGTTATGAGACACGAACACAGCACTTTTGGCAGGTTTTCTAAACTGTATCGAGCGCTAATCACTACGGCTTTTATCGAATTCTGAAGAATAATGTGTCCGTTCGCGTCGACTCACAACCGCCAACTGACAGACCGACAGACTTTCGTAGAGCTCTGACTTAGAAAGTTCCCAGTTCCCAGTAATTCTAATTCTATCTAGGTAATGAAGTACCTACCTATAACAACACTTTGTTGCGTGGTGAATTCAACATACATACATATATGCAATTTAATGCTGTTATTGTTTCGATGGTTCTTATCTTAAAAAAAAAAAAAATAAAATGTAAAAATAAATGCAGCTCAACAGTAGTAAATAAATGCAAAAAACAACCATCTAGATAAAGGGGCAGACAAAAGATTTATCAGCACTTCAGTTCTTCAGAATTCAACCACAATAAGGTGCATTTTGATGTGATGGAATTATAATTGAATAATCTAAAAACGTCTAATAATAGATGGTAAATACACACATTAAGAGAAGAAAATTATAATTATTATTATTGCTGTGGGCAGAGCTTGAGAGTGTTACCGTTGAAAATGTTTGAGAACTATATTTAAAGTAATATTAGAATAAAAATTTAAAAAAGAAAACACTTATTAGAATAAATAATAAATGCGACTGATTCCCAAATATGTATTTCGGTAGGTACTCTTTTGTGGTTTTCGTTTCGACCAAAAAATCCAATTTTTTTTTGTTGATTTTTTTGATTTCTTACAAGTTTTTCCTTTCCTTTCGACCAAAAAAATCGATTTTTTGTAGATCTGAAGTCGATTTTTCAGATCTCGATTTTTTGCAAGATTTACACAGATTTTCACACGCACTTGCACACACATGAAAGAAAAGTGACATTTATATGAGTGTTATTTCAAAAGTGGCACTCACACAATTACAAAACAAACTAAAATCACGTTTTCTGTTCCTTTTGCAAGTAAAATTTTAGATCTGACACCCAAATCTGAAATGGTTGAAACGAAAACCACATTAAATAAGTTTATTATTTAAATACAATGTACAATGTCGCATCGGCATTTTTTGGCCAGTTCAGTTTTCAAATTAATTAAATAATGTGAGTTTCTTTTTAAAAATAATTGTATTTCCATCACATTTAAATCTCTATCTAATCAATTTAAATTAAAATATCATATAAGACCTATAAAATTGTACACATATATATGGATGATTCTCAGAAAACTGATATTTCATTATGTCTAATTCCGACTTGCAAAAGACCTTTTATTTACAATCAAAATATTTTCCAAATCAATTAAAGCGAACACTACCTTTTAAAAAATGGTTCCATTGTAGTGAGAGAGCTTTGTGTGCGCTCGCCACTGACCATAACGTTTTCATGGATATGTTGATCGATAACAAATACCTACCTAGATACACCAATATTTTGGAGAAGGTCGTTTGTTCATCTCGTGAATATAGTATATAGAAAGTGACGTAAGATGATAGGAATCGACGCTTGTATACCAACACGAACATACAAATTAATCTATTTTTTTTTTTTGAGAACTCGGGGAGCAAATTTTGAATTCAAACTGCAAATTCTGAAAATGCGTTCGTGCTTATGTACCTACATATGTTAATATGTTTAATATTATAGCTACAGTTATTACTTGTGAATATAGGTACTATGTATATGGCAAGTTATGAATTCGTACAAAAATCGAAATCGAGATTTTGATCAAACTCGACATTACGATGATAGCGAAGACGAAAAAAGTGGGTCTTGCAAAAACGTCCGTCTGTCTGTTCGACTACAGCCTAAACGGATGGGTCGATTTTCTTTAAAGTTGGTACCTAGCGTTTTTTGGACATTCCCCCACCCGTTGTTTTCTCTTTTTTTAGGACCAAAACTAACAGTAGCTGTCATATACAAAATGTCTTTGCTAAAAAAGGAAAAACTTATTTTTCTCACAATCGGCGCTACAGAATTTTTTTTAAGAACTCAATAAATTTAAATAGTTATAAGTTTCCGTTTAGTAAAAAAAATGGTTCCGAAAAATGGTTATTAATGGTACCTCCCAAGGAACCTTTTTTTTGATTTTAACTTTTCTCGAAAACAGTTCAACTGATTCTGATCAATTTTTTTTGAAGAATTATTGACACATTCTAAATAATATTGTGTACCTACCAAAATTTTCAAAAAAATATTTTTTTGGATTTTTAAAAAAAATTTGAATTTTGTTTTTGAAAACTCAATACTTCAAAAACGACTCGATCGATTTTTATTAAACTTGGTAAATAGCAGTTTTTTAACTTTATCTAGAAGATTTTTGACAAAAATTATCCAAATACCCAAAAATAAATACAATGTATGGGAAGCACCATACATATGTTTAAAAACCGTTAAGAAAAATATTTTTTTTCTCAAAAACAACTGCTATGATTTTGATAAAAGTTATTTTGTGTGTTGAAATAAGTACGATCTACCATTTAAATTTTTTTAATTTTATATTTTACGTTTATTAACAGTGCCTCTCATAGAACGGTTTCTTTGATTTTCGACTATCTCAATATCTGATCAACCAAATAAAATTAGATTTTTTATACAGAAGCTTGTAACAAATATAAATAAAAGAAAATGTTCTTAAAACTAATTTTTGGATTTAAAAAAAAAACATTCAAATTTATTTTTGAAATTACGATATTTCCAAAACGGGTAGCAGATGTTTTTGTAAAGTTCAATTTTGGACTTAACATTAACAAATACTTAAAATTTGAGAACCAATTTGTTTTCTCAAAAATGTTAACGAAATTAATTATATAATTAGATATCTACATATATAAAATTAGATATATAAAAAATTTATTATTTTTAAAACCACTCCTACGATTTTCAAAAATTTTTTCTCATAAATTAAGATTTATATAAGAAATCAGATGGTGTACATTGCGTTGGATTAAAACAGATTCAAAGTATTTTAATCAATTTCTAATTTTGTTGATTTAAAACAATTTACCAGTTTAAATAATATAATTTAATTTCATGCATATTGCATAAATGTGCAACACTGGGCTTTATTAATTAATACCACCTGCAACCAAACTAAGTTTTGGCAAATGAATAAAATATAGACTCCCATAGCTAATTTATTTCAGACTATAGAATCAAAATGTGATCGCGCATAAGAGCAAGTTCGTGCGACCTAGTCGTGCATATAGTAGGGTGATGGCATGTAAGGTCAGCCCCCCTCCAGTAGTCAGCCACTTCGTTATAAAATACAGCAAAATAGTAACGGTTTTAGTTTATTTACCATGAAAAATTTATCTTCTGCCTGGATCCAAAATTTTGTGCCAATGCAGCTGCTTGTTTTCTTGTTGAAAATGCTGCAAGTTTGCTTCAAGTTCTCCTCAATATCGATTGTGTGATTTTTTTGTTAAATTTAAATTACTAGAAGTGTTTTGGAAAAAAGAACTATAATTACCAAAGTATTGAAATAAGCTGCTTTATATGATTATTTATAGGTTATTTATAGTTTAATCTAAACTTTTTAAACTAAAAATATTGTAAAATATTGTTAAATAGATACAATTACAAGGGGGGCTGCCATTAGGAGACAACATTTTTTTAATTCCCCTAACGTCTGACTATCGAAAATCACTTTTTTTCTTTTTTTTTTTAACTGAGTAGGTATGCAAAGTGAATGGTATCATTATTCTCTTTTGATTTTTGCCAGAAAAATTAAAAAAAAAACTTAGTTTCAGTAGTCAGCCTCCCCCGGCTGAAGGTATAATGGACGGCTGACTACAGGAGACATGTAATTCTATGGTCAGTCGCTTATATTATGGACTTTATTAGGGGCTGACTACTGGATACTTCAAGTTGCCGATTACTGGAACTTAAGGGGCTGGCTCCTCAAGAATCACACTTTCATCTCAATAAAATTAAATAAAAAAATAATTTATTTTTAAAATTGTATAATCTACACAATCCCAATAATCAGATAATCTAAATACTCTATTCCGCAATTAAATATTTGATTTTAAAGGGCCAGTTGAACATAAAAAAAGTAAAAGGGCCGACTACTAGTGTCATCAACCTAAACGAACATGCTTCTTATCAAGTTTTTTTTTTACATTAAACTCAAAAGTCGTACCGAAATAGTTGGCATATATTTAGCTTTGCGGCATTTGAGACGCATATATAATAAGTTGATAAAATGTATACCTATATACACATTTGATAATATACACACATTTTTCCTCAGGAGGAGGGTCTAAATCCCCCGTTGAGGGGTAGGAGCAATTAAAAAAAAATATAATTTAAATGAAAACAAACATTTTAAAAAAACGGCAACTCCTGCAATAGTGTACCTAATATATTTTTATATTTTATATAATATTTTTAAATCAAGTAGGTAAAGGGTGGGTGGCCCAACCATAATGCACGATGTTAATTGTGAGTCACACTTTAACGTCAAGTTTTTTGCCCAACTTTGACATTTCTTTGTTCCAGTGTTTGACCAATTCAACCATGGAGAGGTATACACAATTGAGCAGCGCGTTAAGATTGTTGAAGCCTTTTACGAAAATGGGCGTTCAAATAAAAATGCATTTCGTGCACTTCGTAATTTTTTTGGTCAGTATAATCAACCAAATGTGTCCACAATCTGTAAAACTGTGCGCAAATTTCAGCAAACCGGGTCTGTAGGAATTGTGAAAACACCGATGCATCCACAAAGAGTGACTGTTTGGTGCGGTTTAGGGGATGGCGGCGTCATCTGGCCTATGGACCTGGACGATATGTGCTTCCAACGGGATGGTGCCACTTGCCACACAGCCGACGAAACAATGGCTCTTTAGCTTGAAAAATTCAATTTCCGTGTTATCTCACGTCGTGGCGATATTAATTTGCCGCCACGATCATGTGATTTGACACCTTTGGACCAAGGCTGTAGCCAGACAATTTTTTCGGGGGGGATATAATTTGTAAAAAAAAATTCACCAATTAGTAATCAAAACTAGAATAGCCCATTAGCCGAAATTCAACCATATCATACACAATTTTGTTTTGAACATTTGGGCATGTATATAAATAGGTACCTAAGCAGAAAAATTTACGACAAGTTATTATTTATATAAAAGATAATCGTACAGTTCCAATTAAAGTTATTATTTATTTATTAAGTAGGAACATAACATCAATATTAAATAGTATCACTACAAAAGTATTACATATTTAAAAAAAACTATCATCCTTATCATCGTATCCGATCGGAAGAAAATTTTCTCCGATTTCTAATAAATGTACGAATTTTGTATCATTGTAGCCGTTCCGATAGGCCAATCGGACAGATCTTCGAAAAGAATGTGCGTTGAAAATATCAAGTTCGTGCGTTGCATGCCCATGAAATGTCAAAATGGCAGCAACGCATCTAGAATTCATGCGATGTATGAAGATATTTGATTTCTGATTTCCCCGATAGAAAATTAGAAGTGGAAATTTTTCCGCAACAAAATTAAAGACTGAAATGCACGCTCAGCAACAAAAAGATTCGTAAAGTAAGCGTTTTTTTATTTGGTAAACATGTATGTGACTTTCGTAAAAAAAAAACAAACCAGGTGCAATACGACCGGCTGGTTGAATTTATGACTTAAAGGCAGACATTTGCATAAAGCAAATAAATCCCCAGATCGGAAATTTTCTCCGATCGGATAATTCTCCGAACGGATACGGTGATAGGGCTGTATATTCAGTCTTCTGGCCTTAAGTCTAGTACGCTGCTGATGCGAAAAGGAATTTTTCGGTGGTCTCCATACACGACAGCGAAATGCTTACGAAAACCACAGCGAAAAAATGACAATTGAAAGCGTAACCATTTGCAAAAACAAACACAAGCGCAAAAAAATCACAGAAAGCCATTTTGTATTGAAAGAAACAACAAATACAAACACGAACAAACCTCAAATGTCACTTTTCCGCACACAATTAATGGTCCGGGCCATTGACCGGGCAATTAATTGAGTGAGAAAAAAGAGCGGAGACCTCTCCAAATAATCTGTTACAATTATCAATTTCGCTCATCGAACAGCGTACTGCAAAACGAAAAGGAGGACGAAATTCTCGTTTATGATTCCGTTTTGTCATTTTTGTATGGGATTTTTCGTTTCACATCAGCTGCGTACTAGGCTTTAGTTTCAAATACATCGATAACTTCCTCAGTGTCAATCTCAATTTGTTCATGAACTGACATTAACGCCAATCCTATTAGTCTTTCTTCACCGGGAGAACTTCTTAAATAAGTTTTCAGACGTTTCATTGTCGAAAATGTTCTTTCCGGTGTGCATGTTGAAACCGGTAATGTTGCCAGAATTTTAAGAAGGTTGCCGTATGCAGTTGAAGCAAAAGGGGTAATGTCGTTTGCGGCTGTACTTAAAAATTGCCAGAGTGGTACGGTAGGTAGGTTAAAAATTATGAAGAAACCTAGACATATCTACTCTTTATACTAAAATCAGAAAATTTTAAACATTATTAATAACTGCAGCAAAAATTTGATTAAAATATCATACCTACTGAAGCGAAAAAGTGTGATTTAGAAAGTGCACTCCTCAAATATTTGTTTATATTGATATATAGCTAGACTTGAAACTTGCAGAACATTTTTTTGTATTTATTAGATAGCAGGTATAATAACGGTTACTTTCATCCATTTTTTTTTCTAGACATCTTATCATTATTTACGTTGATCTTATATTTTGAATTGTAAGAGATAAAGGTAGACTACATTTTGGTAAACAAAAAATTCCAAAACATATGGTCAGTAATTGCAACTCCTTCAGAGCCATTTTTAATTGCGATATATTATTTAGGGGAGAGGGGGCAGTCTAGGACAGGGGCAGTTTTGGACAACTTCAAAAAAGTACTAAATCAAAAACTTTTAACTACTTTAATAAAATTTCATAGTGGTAACTCCACCCAAGGCAACTCTCTGATAGTATTTGAAACGATACCAACTTAAAACACTATGATCGGTTTCACAAATATTTAACAGGCTTTGAAATTTTTAAATGACGTATTTTGTATGGAACAAACGTCATTTAAAGATTTAAAAGCCTGTTAAAAAGTTAAAAGGGCTTTATGAAATCGGCCATAAAACATTAAAAATAAAAGTCTGTTTCCAGATTACGGTTGTAATTTTTTCTTTTCTCAGACGTAAGTTTATTATTCTAAAACTACGATAATTATAGAAGTTTAAAGTGTTTATTTATAGTGCTTATTTGTTTTGTGATGTTATTTTACCAAAATATTAACAATTAACATTGTTTTTACAAAAATATAAAGTTTATAATTTGTTTGCACCTTCGGGGCACTTGTGGACAGTCGACGAGGGGCACATTTGGACATGTCAAAATCTGCCCCTTTTCTATAACCGATCAATCTATTTGATTAAAATGTTAAAAGTCTTTAAACCAGGGTGACTGAACATTCAATTTAACTTTATTTCAATAAGAATGCCATTTATTTATATGGTTTTGTTTTTGTTATGATATTGAGACTAAAATTCAAACATTGATTTACATATATAAAACTCAGAGTGTTATGTTTTTAAATAATTTATTTATGAAAAAAACTACTTGAATGAGTTTTTTGGGATATGTCCAAAACTGTCCATTGCTGTCCAAAGCTGCCCCCTAGGAGGGGGGGGGGGGGGGTTAGGCAGATTAGGACACTTGAAAGACTTTAGTAAAAAAAAAATAAAAAAATATAACTAATGATCATATATACTTAATTGAGCATTAATATGTAAGGTAAAGCAACAAACAAAAATAATTTTCAAAATTTGAATGGATCTAGAAGGATTTATGTAAGAAATGTCCTAGGATGCCCCCCTCTCCCCTATGTAGGTACTATTTATGACAAGTTATGCATTCGAACAAAAAATCGAACTCTAGATTTTGATCAAACTTGACATTACGATGATAGGGAAGACGAAAAAAGTTCGCCTACAGCCTTAACGGATGGGTCGATTTTCTTGGTTCCTAACCTAAAGCGTTTTTTGGACATCCCCCTGATACATTTTTTTCACTTTTTTTACGGCCATAAATAACGGTACCTGCCAATTGCCAAAACGGAAAATTTTATTTTTCTCAAAATCGGCTCCACCAGATTTAAAAATGTAAATTTAAATAGTTATAAGCTTCCGTTTAGTAAAAAAAATGGTTCAGAAACATGTTTTTTAACCCTTTACCGCATGAATTATTGTTTAAAGAGGAAAAAAAATAAAAAACACTTAAAATGACTTCTTTGGGTTGATTTAAGACGTATTTCATTAAAAAACATTTTTTTCTTTAAATAAAAATTTCTACTAAATTTGTATATTTTTAATATCACCTCCCAAAGAACCATTTTCTTGGTTTTCGCTTTTCTTGAAAATGGTTGAATTGGTTGTGATCAATTTTTTTAAGAAGAATGATTGATATACATTTTAAATAATATTGTGTACCAAAATTAAAAAAAAAAATGTTTTTGATTTTTAACAAAGTTTGAAATTCTTTTTTTGAAAATTCAATATTTTGAAAACGACTAAGTCGATTTTCATCAAACTTGGCCTAGTAACAAAACTTATTCTATTAACCAAAAATTATGGTACCTCCCATACAAATGTTTAAAAACCGTTAAGAATCTTTTTCTCTCAAAAACGACTCATACGATGTTGTTTTGTGTATCGATGAAAGTACGATCTGCCATCTAAGATTATTCAATTTAACATTTTTGGATTTATGACTGTCATTATCTGCAAATTTATATGTGTGTATTGCATATCAAAATTTTTCGAAAAATTATTTTTGGATTTAAAAAAAATCAAAATTATTTTTTGAAAATTTGGTATGTCGAAACGGATGGAAGATTTTGTTTGTGAAATTTAGTTTTTAACTCCACATTAATAAATACTTAAAATTGGCGTACCACTTTTTTTCAAAAATGGTTACAAAATTTTAAGAAATTAATTATTTTTAAAACCGTTCCTAGGGTTTTTAAAATTTTGCTCTCATAAATTAAGATTTATTAAAGAAATTAGATGGTGTACATCGCGTTGGGTTCAAAACAGTTTCAGAAGTATTTTAATTAATTTATTTCTAATTTTCCAGTTTAAATAATATAATTTAATTTCATGCATATTGCATATATGTGCAACACGTTGCTATATTGTTAATTTTTGTATACTCAGACTCACATAATACTAATCTGCAACTAAACTAAGTCTTGGCAATTGGATAAAATATAGGCTCCTATAACTAATTATTTTCAGACCTTAGAACCACAATGTGATCGCACATAAGAGCAAGTTCGTGTAACCCAGTCGTGCATTTTTTTTACTTTCGCTATTATCGAAAACAGTCCAAACGATTGTGTTGCGATGCGAGACAGTACGTTTTTTTTTAAATGTGTAAATGCAAATATATTTGCTTTTCTTGATTCTTGGTAAACAACTTCTTCACCATTAACCAAATAAGGTATTTGCCTGTTTTTGTGTTTAATGTTTTTGACAATATTCCAAAAATGTTTTGCTTTTTATCCCATCTGACTTACTTGAGCGTTCCATTTCCGGTTCCGGTTCCGGATACTAACTTATTTTGTTGGCAATCTTTTCGGATCAAAATTTAGTTGAACCTGTCGAGGTGATATGCAGTAAGAGAGTTTTGCATTCATTTTTAAATTAATTAAATTTCTGAAATGCAAAATGGACTTGTTGAGTCTTACAAAAAAATGCCCACAATTATCATGGATAATTTGTGGAGGCTTATGATTACTCTTTTACTTGTGTTACAGTTTGGGTTTCCTCCACCCGCCCCTCCTTCCTCCCGACACCGCTGCTAGTGTAGCCTGAATTGAATATGTTTACCATTCTTGCATTTAATATGCAAGAATGGTTGACCATTTTAATAAGTCATGAAAAAACTTGTGACGGTTTCTTATATTTACAAGAAAAGGTTCATAAGATCAGCGTTATAAAAACATAAAATTAGTTGGAAAAACATTTTGGGTGAACACTGTGAATGAACTGGTGAATGAACTTTGGTTTCCTACAAAGTTGGGTTGTATTGTAACATGTCTTTCGAAATACATACCTACATTTCTTAGTCAAATTTGGAGTCCTGTAATGTAAGCTAAGCATACACTAGACAAAATAAAAATGCGCCTTTAGTATATAAAATAAATAATATATTTTCAGAAGTGAATATCTCCATTGTCTAAGAATGCATTTTTATTTGAAGTCAATAGTTCTATTAAAATTAGGTAAAAGTATTCGTGTGATAAAAAGTTTTAATGTTTTGTAGACCACTATTATTATTTATCACAATATCATTGAATATAGTCCATATCAATAGCATGCTTGAACATATCTGCTATTCTCTTCCTTTTAGCTTCTTCTTTGAAAGGAGTTATGTTCCAAACATCAGGCAGTTTGGCATTTTCTACGATTCCATCTAAATCTGCAACTTCTTCATCCTCAATTAATGACATTGGTAGGGATTCAATTCCCATGCCACAACCAAATCGTCCGAATGCTTTTAACTCTGCCATCAATTCTTCAAACGGAAGAACCTTGTCCGGATCTGAACCGAGATCTTTAATTAAGGCACAAGCGCTATCATGATAGTCCTGAAAACAAACGCTATTATTATTTTGATTTTGATTTTGATTTTAAGACATGATCAACCTTTAGCAATGTTGTATAATTTTGTTCTCTTAGCCCTTGACTTGTACACGAGTAAATGAAAAACGAAATGTCCAATGCAAGCGAAGCACATCTATTAAAAATAAGGAATTGACCTTTTTTTGGTACACTGTTTCATAGATTTGAGACTTACCTTGTCAATTGATAGTCGATAACCTTAACAGCCTCTGCAGATCCATCTGCGCGGTATTTTGTAAGAAAATTTGGAGTCCAACAATCCCCGTGAACAATAGTGGAGAGTTTACCTACAAACAATTATTTATTACAAACAAAACTAAGAAATTTTTCAAAATAATAACTTCAATGGAATCCTACAATATATAATGCAGCTCTTACGAATTAAGATTTTATACTGACTAAGCATTGAAGATGTAAGGTATTCGTTTCGTATGTAGAAATTTTAAATTTAAATTCACTATCCCCAAATTGCATAAAATGATGCGCAAGCCAGAAGCAAGAAGTGGTAATGCGTTATGTTGCTATTTGCTGACGCATTGCATGAATATTCTAAAAATTAATCTCTTATCGTAACTTACCTTTCCCAACCGTCGCACGGAGAGAACCATTTATTTATTATATGATATTAAGACTGTTAACGAAATTGTAATTATTATTATTAAAATTATGTCTCTGTTTTATACATATACATTATTATGTATTATTAAATCTGTAGCGGATCTTCATTATTTATCTTTAAAACTAATTTTCATACTATCACTATACTTTTGTTTTCATATATATCAAGTTTTCTTTAATTTTTCTTTTTTCAAATTACTGCCAAACAATTATAAATTTCCCTATAAATTTCAAACTTTTTAAATTTCAATTAATAATTATTTTCAATGTATACTTTGATAAAATACTTACTTTTTCGACTATATAAAGGGTCGTAGAAATTAATTATATTCATTCTAGTCGGAAGCGGAACAGCGGTGAAGGACGCTCTAAGGTAATTACTTAGGAGGTTCTCTTTCGTTTAATCCGAAGTAGTACAATTTGTTTATTAAGGAACGAACTAGGAGATACCTGGCTTTTTTTAAAAATCAAATTATACTTTTCTTCATAAATAATATTGTCACTTTAAACTTTTAAAAATAAAATATTGGAACCTACAAAATATCTTTTTTTTATCTCTAAAACAAGAGATTCAGAAGAACAGGCTCTACAAATCGATACAAATAAATACGGAATTAAACGTTCAACAAAAATGGGCCAAAACGTTTTATCCTCAACAAAATTGTTTTTAAAGTAACAGCTAATACAAATTGATTTTACAAAATTTGACCTTTTCTCACAAATATATAAAATTTTATATGAATTGGTCTTGAGCATCTCACTTGAAAAAGTCATGCTTAAAAATACTTATTATTATGCATTCAACCCTTCTTCCTAAATCCATGCCCTAATACCTAGTAAGACTGCAAGAGAATTAAAAAAAAATCTTACTCCTCGATGCCACAATCTGAATTTGATCAGAATATAGGCTATCTTGAAGGAACTTATTAGCAATTGTTTCGTATTTGGTTCCTGGATATGTTTTTGAGACCGCATCTTTGGCAACATTCATTGCAAGGCGCAAGAAGCCCATATACCAGTTGCGTAAATCCTCGGTGTAGTAAGTTTCTTCTAATTTTCCCACAGTGTCTTCGAATGTTTTTGGTTCTTGATCTGCAAATGCCAAACCAATACCATGAAGCCGTCCCATTGTTCGCATTGTTAACTTGCATTCATCGAGGGAGATATAGTCTTGTCTATACAAACAAAAATATATGCATACATGTGTAAAGGTGCATGTAATCTATAGAAACCAGAAATAATAACATATATTTTTTACCTATTCGGAGTTCCATATCCAAGAAAACTAACATCTTCTAATGCAATGAAGTCGTTTTCTCCATCACAATGACATAAAAAGCACTTTGGATACTCTGTAAAGGGTTTCAAAGGGTTTTTGCACTCTTGGAACTTTTCCAAAGCTGGAATGACCTTAGTGTAGTAATATATCTCATTTCGAAAGAAATCAGCCGATCGAAATAGTTTCCTCCGAGCGAGATTGTCTGGCATGGATTTTATAATCAAATTGACTTCTTGTTTGGTTCTTAACAATTAGATTTTTTTAAAGCAAACAATAAGAAGCATTACTAAAAAAACTAAAGTTAACATACCCCAAAGTTGCATGTTCTCCATAAACACACAACCGGAACACCTTGCTCAAATAAGAGTCACCCTTCTTGAATCCTTTGCCAAACTTGAAAGAGGTGTGTTTGGTACCTCCAGCCTTTATAATTATCTCATCCAGAGACTTTTCAGTAAAGAACTTTGAAATTTCCGAAAGACTCATCTCGATCTTGTTGCTGTTAGTGCTTTACTACTACTGTACTATACTATCTCTCCCAGTTAAAACTAACTAAGATTATGTAAAACAAATCGTGTTTTTTTTTTCAATTTTAATTTAAAGATAAAAAAATACTTGACAGAGTGATAAGAATGAAAACCAATTCAACTATTTGCTCCGACATCAAATCTTGAGCGCTTATTTGTCCACGTAGCATTAACATCGACCACTTTAAAGCAATTTAGTTGAATGTTGAAAAATTAAACAAATCCATTAGGTAGTTTAAAGAAATAAATTACCTCTAGCCAGTAGCAAAGATACTCGATGTAAAGATAGAAAACATAGGCTGTGATTTCGATTTGCCTTGGAGCTCGAAAGTCGGCCAGAATCGAGCAAATATGTGTGAGACAATCAGCTGGAATCATATTTAATGCTAAGTTTATGTGAAAGATACAGGTTTTATTGTTGTTGGATTTCATATCTATTCATAGACACAAAATGAAATTAATAAAACAACAGTGTAAGCAAATGGTTTTGGAGGGTGAAACGCGAATGTTTCTTATCTCGTTATCGAGTATCTTTGGCTAGTACCAAGCACGTAGCAAGGGGGGTGCTTGAGAGGCTAAAGCCTGCCTCAAAAGATTTTTTCTGAGATGCTTTTCACTCCGCATCGAATTCCAGGTCAACGAACACTTTCTTACATCGTTCCCAAAGTTTTGATAAAGTTTATCAAGGGAATGAAATGGAAAATCTAAAGAGGGCTCTTAACTTCGATAATGCATGATATGATACTTCTTAATAACTTACTTATATTTTAGTCGTTTCCTAAAATTTTCTTAACTTATTTAATTTGTTTATTTAATTTTCTTATGAGTTTTCCATTGGTAAAATAAATTAATTTATTTCTGATTTGGATCTGTCAAACAGCCGATTTTGACCATCTTTCCATTGGGTAAAATAAATTGATTTATTTTTGATTTAAAATGAATTTTGCAGATCTAAATTTTTCGGCATTTTTCCCTGTACTAACACCAACATAATTTACAGCTGTCAGTTTGCAAATATGTTTTTTGAATTGATTAATTTATTTCATGATAATAAATGGAACCAGTTTAAAATTAATCGGTAACTTCATCAAGCTCATCTTTATCTTTATATTAAGACAGGAACGAAACTACACGAATGCAATGACAAAAGTAAATCAATTTGAAAGTGTTCCATTCGGCACGAAAAAAATCAATTTATAAATTGAAATCTGAATTTACCAATGGATAACCCCATTAATAAATTCCACCTGAACATGGATAAACGTTTTCTTTCTGTTTCTGAATATAAAGGTTCCCAGCAACAATAATAACGGCGGCGCCATCAGTGACAGTTCGTGCAAAAACCTCATGACTTTTCGATTGGTGTCCGTTTTGCTTATGAAAAGAAGAAGAAATTTGCTTCTGGATTGGTATAATTGATTCTCGACCACGAGCAACATTTCGCTGTGAGGTAAAACCTAACAAAATTAAAGTTGTTTTAAATATTCGCTTTACGATACTACCTGAACACTAACAAAGTAAAGCGAGTGAAAAACCGAAATGTAACCAAAAAACGGATACCGAGATATCCGTCGGAGCGGAAAGCCCTAGCGAGGTATCCGTCGGAGGGGAAAATTGTCCGATTTCATACGAATCGGAGGATTTTTTTCTTTTCGGAACAATTAACCCTGTCACGAATTCCAACGTGATCGGAATCTTTCCAAATCCCGAAAAAAAAACTATCATCGAATCCGTTCGCAATGGCAATTTGTATGGGATTTTCCACTACGATGGATTCTGTGATGGTTTTTTTCGGGATTCGTAATACGTTTCCGATTACGATGGAATTCGTGATAGGGCTGAATACCTCGATTCCTCCGATGCGTTGGAATCGAAGAATTTTCCGCTCCGACGAATACCTCGCCGGGGCTGAATGATAGATGAAGAGTGAAGAAAGCGTATCAGCAAAACGATTTCTTAATAAATTTTAAAAACTTTACTTCCACCTTCGTTCGCCGTTTTCGAAGATTTGACATAAACACGACTTAAAAATAGGCTAGCTTAAACTAGCTTAAATGCATCCTTAAAATATATTTTATGAAAAATCAACATAATTGACATGACTAGTACAAGCCATCGCCCTAGTGTGAAATAAATCAAGCCTATAAAACTTGTAGAAGCGCGTTTAAGTTATTTTTGTTTCATGGATTTTTAATCCGCATCAAAAAATTAAATTTCAAAATAAAAAAAAATGAAATAAGTGTAAAAATATATTTATCGAAAATATTTTGACATATTACTGCGGATTTAGACCATCAATTAATTATGTAATCAGACGAATAGGTGAACAATATTAACTGAAAATACAAATACATACATACATACTTATGTAACTTATAATCTAGCTGGATATAAGAGAAATGATTTTTCGAAAAAAACATAAAATGAAAATTCAATTCGTCGATATAGTAGTGTCAGTGTTTCCTACTGATATAGCAGTAACTTGATTTAGTATTTCACTTATTTGACGAGCATGCGACTGCTCTCTGTACAATTTGTACAAATTCTCTGATTCGTTGCTTTTTGCCTTCTTGAACATGGTTGTTCTAAGGCTATCCTTTCGGCGAATGCTCCTGGGAGCGTCAAATTTGGAATGTTTTTGTTGTCCAGCATCCGGTGTCGAAGTATTTAATTGGGAAAAGTTTGGCTTCAAGGAAGCACTTTGCTGGAAACAACTTACTTCATTACGATAGAGGATGCCACTCGTTGATGGTGCGATACCAACAGATTCAAAAAGTCTCTCAGACTCACACATCTCATCGGATGTGATGAATACATCCAACATCGGAACTTTCTTTGATGTCCTTTTTGAATCGGTTAGAGAATCTCTTAATTTAGACAAAACCGAACGAAGAATCTTGAAGCGCTTGAGGACTCTTTGTGGCTCGACTTGGTTAAAACAAGCCAAAATCGCTTGACACTCTTCCAACATCAGAATGAACTTCTCGTATTTGGTTCGCTTATCTGCGTCCTTCTGAAATTCCAAATAGGCGTTGTTCAGATGCAGGTGGTCCTTGAGGATAACACCCATTTCCAGCAAGTCTGAGAGCTGTTCTTTGTCCAATTGCTGAGTATTTGCAGTGATAACTTCCGACAGCATTTCCAGATAACATGTACAGAATGCATTGCTGTCTATAATCTCCTGAATGGCAAACTTAAACTTATCTACTTCTTCGTTGAAATGCTGCTCTAGAATTTCCGAGTAGATATCTGAGTTCGACTGCAGCGATGGTATTATGCATGAATCCAGGGACTCCAGTGAGGCCAAACAACTTCGGACAGCAGTCTTGACCTTAACATTTGGAGCAAAGGCTATTGCAAACACTCCGATTTGGGTAGTTCTGTCGATGTTAACATCGAAGTCAGCAATCACTTCGTCGAGGATAGAGTCGTCGACATGCATTTGTATAGCTTCACGCAATTTCTGAACCGAGAACTTGGAGTAATCCAGAAACGTGTGGAACACAAGTCGGAGGAGACTTTCATTGATGAAGTCTTCCAGTTGGTAGAGCGAGTTCTCCAAGGACATTGCTTTGAGCTTGCGATCGCTTTCATTGATCTTTGTTTTCACATCGGAAAGCGAGCACTCCTCTTGGAAGGCCATGCAGTCGCGAATTGTCTTTTGGCAGAGAATGCTGATGATTTTCTTGTCGTTCTTTAACGCCACATTTGCAAAGGCTAGAGTGTGACTAAGGATTTGATCAACGGTTGATCGGATGTCCTTGCTTGCAAACATAGCTTCCGCATTTTCTTCTGCTATATTTGAAGAAATGGTGCCCTCGAGGAATGAGCTGAAAGGAGCTATATTCTCGAGGACTTTGTCCATTAAGGTGACAAAATTCGATTCCTCAACCATATGCGACATACTGGCCACTGAATTGATTGTGGTTTTAATTCGATCCAAACACCAAAGTATTCTATCGAGAAAATGCTGCCGTGAAGCAGAGATAGCTCTTCCTCCTGACTCCTCGGATTTGATGGTCCGCTCCATGTGCCGTATACAGGTGGTAATTTGAGTCAGACAAAGGAACATTATTTCGATTACCTCGTCATTCTTACAACATTCGAATATAAGAAATTTGTGTAAATTGTTAGCAAATTTTTCAAGCTCCTCGCAAAAATTATTCAGCCAGGGAATACCACTAGAGTTGGTACTTGTGTATCCGTTGTAGATAATGTTGCGACACTTCAGTAGTTTTTTTTGAAGAATTTCTGCTGTTGTTTCCATTGTTTTGTTAAAAACTAACTTTAGTTTATAAAATTTATAAGATAATCTGCTTTCGCGGCTCAAGGTACCTACCTTTTTAAAATAATTTTGAAAACCATCTTGAGAACTGACGTTTTAATTAATTTTCGAGTCTTTCGAGGCTCGTGTTGTATGACAAGTAATTCGTGTACAGCAGCTTAAATGGTGTACAGTTTGAATCAGAATTTATTCTTAACTGTTAACAACCCTAGACGCTTTTTATATTAGCCGTGATTTGTCGAAAAAAACGACATCGGGACTAATAGTTTTACACGTAAATACAACAACAACTTAAATCCATATGGACTTAGCTAAGTCCAGATAATTATCGGGACTTACGTACTGTAAGTAAGAAGTTCCTAAGTCCCGATGTCGTTTTTTTCGACAAATCCATATGGACTTGCAAAAAAACACGCCTATTGTGACTTTTCACTACGGCATGTCCTTATAGAGCTCTTCCAAAATTTGTCTTTGGGCACGTTCAATCACAAAATCTGAAAATTCAGATCTGAATTTATGTTGTTGAAAGCACAAGACATCTGAATTTTCAGTGGAAGGTTGTTGTGTCAAATGCTAGCATTTACCTAAATGATTTACATTAAAACCAAATAAAATAGGACTTTGATTATATTCTTAATCCTAGTACGCAGATCGCGCTAAATTTTCGTTTTCATACAAAATTCCCTCCAAAGTTTAGCCGAGCTAAAATTTAGCCAAGCATTTTAGCCGAGTGCTACGCAGCTCCAGCTAAAAAAACACATTTTTGGTTCATACTGTACATAACTATCTGTACATTTCTGTCGCATGAAATAATTGTTCGGCACATTAATTTTCGAGCTAAATTTTGAAGGTTTCTTTAACTCTTGATTTTTTTTGTGAATTTTGCTTTGTGAAAATAAAAACCGACGTGGTTAATATTTGGAAACAAGCTTTTTATCTCAGGCAAAGAAAAGAATCCATTTATTTGGTTGAAATTACTTGGAATAATGAAAAAAAATTCTTTGAAATTGTTAAATAAAGGGTCCGCCAAATACCTTTTTTTTTCTTGAAAATTGCGCAAAACATCGAGTGTAGCTTCGGCTGTGTGGCACGTAGCGCCGTCCTGTTAAAACCAAATGTTGCCAATATCCTCCTCTTCAATTTTTGTGAACAAAAATTCGTTCAACATGGCCCGATAACGATCGCCATTGACTGTAACGGCCACTCCTTGCTTACCTTACCCGCCAAGATCAAAATGAGCTTCATCTGAAAAGATGATTTTTTTGGCAAAATCGGTATCTTCTCTAAGTAGATCGCAGGCCCACTTAGCGAAGCGTATATTCGTTCAGCGGAAGGAAAAAACTAATTGTCTTTCAAATCAGACATGAGCTAAGTGTAATCATTCAACGTTAGATGGCGGACCCTTTATTTCATAGATTTCGACACAACACATCACACGATATAAATATGGCTCTACGCATATGAAATACAATAGAGCGATAGGAACAATGAAAATCGTCGTCACGTCGCGTCTTTTTTTCAATTTTTCGAATTCTTGGCGTGACGTGACGAAGTGAAACGCCGCATTTTGTATATCCAGTGCCTACGTTCTGTAACTCTCACATGGATAAAATTGGTCGAGAAACAATGAAAAATGGAACAAAACTCATACGATTTGTTTCAATTTTCATATTTTACTGATGCGAGAGTTACAGAACGAAGGCACAGGTATGATTTCATTGTTTGAAATTGGTTTGACAACTACAACGAGTTCTCGTCACGCTCACGTCTCGTTTCCTCGCCGCATTGTGAATCAGGCTTCACAACAACAATCCAATCCACTATCTGACTTGTATGGATAATGTCACCACATGACATTGTTTTTTTTTTCGATAATGATCATAATCCGAGGTCACACGAGCCAGTACTGGCAAGCCAGTTTTAATACAGTACACATTTTTTTTAAAACACACAAACTTATGCACCTTGCTCGTCAACTGACTTGCCTTTAAACGAAGCCATTTTACGCAGCCAATTTTTGGACACAACATTGAAGACTGTATGCGACCATCCTAATATCGTAATTGTGTATCGTTCATCTACAAATCTCGTTTTTGATTATCGACTGTCAAATCTCGCATGTCAAATTTGCCGCATAGTTGTTTTTGTTTATATTTCAGAAGTGAGCAACAAGTTCAACAAACTATTTAATTAATTTGTTAAACAAAAATATCAATAAACTTTCTTCAATGAATCGCTATACTGTAAGCTCATTGATCGGTGAAGGTTCCTTTGGTCGTGTGTACAGAGCGGCTCGCAAGATCGATGACCAAATTGTCGCACTAAAAATAATATCAAAAGTGTGTAAAATAAAATATATAATGAATCTTTATTTGAAATGTATTCTCTATTTAATCACTAGCGAGGACGTTCGAACAAGGAGCTAAAGAATCTTCGACGAGAATGTGATATCCAAGCAAAATTGAAGCATCCAAATGTTATAGAAATGTTCGAGTCCTTTGAGACAAAAAACGATTTAGTTGTGGTGACTGATTTTGCTCAAATCGATTTGCATAGATATTTGGCCAAAAACGGTGCAATTTCAGAAGAAAAAGCTCAAAAACTCATCTGCCACTTGGTCTCGGCTCTGTATTATCTACATTCTAATCGAATTCTTCATCGTGATTTGAAACCACAAAATGTTTTGCTAAATGACGACTTGCATGCGAAATTGTGTGATTTTGGGTTAGCACGGAACATGACAATGGGCACGCATGTGCTAACATCAATCAAAGGGACTCCACTCTACATGGCCCCCGAGCTGCTGGCGGAAAGGCCTTACGACCATCAAGCTGATCTCTGGTCACTTGGTTGCATTTCTTATGAGACAATGGCGGGACAGCCGCCATTCTGCACAACTTCCATATTACATTTGGTCAAGCTTATCAAACACGAAGAAGTTAAATGGCCCAGCTTCCTCTCAAGTGATTGTCGTTCTTTTTTGCAGGTAAAATTTCTTTTGAACTTAAACATTTTTACGTTTCGTCGTTCTTCTAACATATTAAAACAGCTTTGGCGTAAAAATGAGGTTTTAATCACTCCTCAATTAGGATGTAAAAGTCAAACTCTCGGCAAACAATATTATTTAAATTGCGAAGAAGTACAGTTGACGTGCTTCAACCATGACACTGCTCTGACCCGGGCACCTCTATGGTTAATACACTTTCAAATTTTACTTAATGCTAACTGGACAGACCAATAGCAATAGTGTGCCAATATACATTTAAAAAAAAATATACGTATATGAATGTATTTATTTTGTATGATTCGGTTTGATCTCAACTTCTGTAACTTATTTATAATTCATAATATTATATAAAATATACAGTAATTTAACATTCAATCAAAACGTTTTCAAAGTATAGAAAGCAGTTGTTGATACACATTTCCACTAGTTCTTCTTGTTTGTTCTTTATGATGCGGACATTCCACGAACCTGGACAGAGCCAAGATTATATTTGTGGGTATTTTCCTTCCGTACTTATAAGTACATTTTGAATAATACCGCTTCAGTCTTTCCCTTATATATTTTTTTCTGATTCTTATTACAGTCACTTTTCGCGTTACAGATACGAAGTTTAACCAAAATATTTAGAGCAGTGTTAGGAAAAATTGGTAAAAACTGTTAAAATATGACTTTAATTACCTAAGAAGTATGTATGCCTGTTTGCCAAATTGAAACTATATCGATCTAGGCTCTACAGACAAATCTGAAAACCAGACTATTTTTTCCGAAGGTTTTTGATGCAGCAAATAAGTAACTTGAAAAAAGGATTCTGCGATTCTGTTCGTCTGTATGTTAGGTTAGGTAAACAGCTGCATTGATTTTCTTTAGCATAGGGTCTATAAAATTATAAAAATATTTCCATTTGCGTGAGTCGAAAATATACATACATACTTAAATTTATTCAATGATTTCTTATCATTTAAGTAATATATTTGACATATTTGTTTCATTAAAAGGGTTTACTGGAAAAAGATCCATCATTGCGAATAACATGGGCGCAGATATTGTGTCATCCTTTCGTTGATGGGAAGCTTTTTATATCTGGCATTGTAGCTGAAAATTCACCTTTCATCAACCCCAAGAAGAATTCTCGAGCAAACAAGCAAAGCTGTTTGAAAACATATCATGACAGGTGAAACTCTATTATGGGAAAAGAAAAGTTATTAAAAAATACCTATTATTCTAGATCAAATGAGGATGACAACCTAAGTAAGAATTTGGCATCGCTTTCTCTACAAGGTAGTTCCGAATGTACCGATAATCTAACTTCATCCCGTGACAGCGTCAATGCTATTCTCCAGAGCGACATAGAGAACTTGGAAACTGATGTCGAAGATGTTGGCAACAGAGTAACCGTTCCCTTTTCTGACAAACCATACAAAATTGAATCATCACCTGCGAAATCAATCGATCTTCTGAAATCCAATCATCGGACAAATGCAACAACAAGTGCAAAAGTTTGTTTTGTCTCAGAAAACTCAAATATGATTGTGAATCATCTGCATGATAATTTCAAGCCCGATATATCCCAGAATGATGCTCCTAAATCAAAAGCAAATCTGTCACTGAATATAAAAAAAACCGCTCTGCCAAGTGCTCCAGAAAAGAATACCTCACGCAACAAAGATTTGGAGAAGAGAAAACTTAGTCAAAATTTGGACAATTTTTCCCTTAGATTAGGCAATAGTGTAGATGTAGAAAATGTTCGGAAGTGTGGAGAGAAAAAAGATAAATTGTTGAAGACTAGCACTCAATCAACGGAAGAGAAACAAAATGAGTATGAGCAGTGATTATTATGAGATCCTGAGTACATATATTTTTTAATTTTATTAAAATCTAGAAACACACCACCTTGTCTTCTGCCAGGATGGGATTCCTGTGATGAATCACAAAGTCCAGTAATCGAGAATGAAGAATGGTTGGCATTTCTACACAGATCGATTCAAGAAGTTCTCGATGGTGAACTGGATTCTTTAAAACAACAGAATTTAGTAAGAATACAACGAAAAAAAAAATTGATTTATATTGTGTGTGTGTTTTAATTTTATCTGCAGGTTAGTATAATTGTGGCACCTTTACGGAATACAAATGCGACACCTAAAGTCGTAGAAGGTGTGGCCCAATTGCTAAGTTTGCCGCTAGTCCTTGGTGGCCCATCCAGTGTGATTGATCTTATTAAAACGGTGAGAATTATTATTTTACCATACAGGCGCTTACTACGTATGTTCAACATCAGTAGCGTAAAATGAAAACAATCAAACCATACTTTTTTGAAATCCGCCCCCATCCACGCCCTTTTTGGAGTAAATGCTTCTTACTCCTAAACCAAAAGAGAATTGGATTTTGTAAACACGCTTTGAACATTTAACTTTAAACATTTTTAAATCCACCCACTGAACGCCTTCTGTTGGTAAATTTGTTGGTAGTGCCTAAACACTTAGCCGACTTTTTGGCGATGTCATTCATCAAAAGTTCCTCTGTGTTGGTCATAATGAGGATACAAATCAGAAAAGGTTCAGCGAAACAATTTAATGAATTAGAAGTTCAGATTTATTTTTTGAATATAAGAAAGAGATTCGGAGCCAAAATGGAGCTCTGGAGCACACCAGTATTTATTTTGAGGGTTTCAGACTTGCAACCGTCCAACAAAACTTGAATTAATCGTTGAATTGATGTTCAATTCACGTTTCCATGACATTAGAAGTAAGAGACGTAAGTGTAACTGGCTATTACATTATTTGTTATGAGTAGAAGTAAACAGAAATGTAAATATAAGTGCTAACTCGCTATTTTTCGTCGTTTATCAGAAGAGAATTATTTTTTTGTGAATATTTAAAAAAAAATCTTATGTTTTTGATTTTAGGCGAAGAAATACCTGAAAGTGCATTTTTTATCCGCAGCAACCTAAAAAACCTTATCCGACTAGCGGTTTTGATAATGTTTGGCATAAAGCTATCGGCTGGAATCCTCTATTTCAACGGTCACCTCCCGGACTAACGGTACGAGCCCCGAAAATACTTCTGAGAAAACATATATCACAGAAAAATAATTTATTTTAATGTAATCGCTTTCGCTTCGGTAACCGGGTGTTTCTTTTTTAATTTTTCTCCCACTCAGTTTATTTTTAAAAAGTTACACGATAAATCAATAACGATAACAAATAATTTGGCATCGTCTGCTCCAGCTTTTATTAGTTTTTATAAAAAGATTTTATTATTGTATACATTTTCTAAACGGTAGGCGCCTGTCATCTTCGTCTAAATTTTCCCTAGTACAAACTAAGCAGCGCCTTGCCTGTACTTGACAAAAACTTGCGGTTTTTCCATACGGTTTTGTTCTAATGGTTTAATTTATATATTTATGGTCCATTGTAATCCCCTTAACAAAAGAAAGCAGAGATGATCCTAAAACTAATGGTTGAAATAGACTAGTTCATTTGCGAACCAGCCCGTGTTTTCTTTACATTCTCTAATGTTTGCTATTGAAAAATGCGCTAGATCGTCCAGTTCTCCAACAAACCTGTTTCCAAAGTATCGGAGGCGATTTGTTTGGAAGTTAAGACAATCGCAGAGCAGGTGTTTAATTGTTTCTGTTTCTTGTGCCAATGGCACAATATCCCGTTAGTACACCTATCAGGGTTCTAATATTAGCCATAAAATTAAAGAAAAAATATAAAACTATATAATTTATATATTATAATTATTAACTAAATAAAAACTTACTGAGTGTTATTTTCATTAATTTTTGGCCATACACTTCTAGAGATAACGCAGTCGTTCCTGGAAATCCAGGAGTTATTGATTTGCTCTTCCGTTGTTATGTCTATCTTCCTTTTACTCCCTCCAGTCCCATATCTAATTGACTACTATTTTCCCTATTTAATATTGATCCTTTCCTTGCCAGTTCATCTGCTATATCATTGCCTTCTATATTGCTATGTCCAGGAACCCAGCAAAGTTTGACTTGGTTGGTGTTGGAAGTATTAATCATTACGCCTCGAAATTGTGCTTCTGCCTTGGATCTTATAGTCTCACTGGCTATTGCTTTGATAGCAGCTGAGCTATCCACGAAAAATGTGATTTCCGACGAGCTAAGAACACCCCACCTCCTGTTCCATCTCCCATTTTTGGCCCATGATTGTAGAATGGGATACCCTGTTTACGGAGTAGTGAGTTGGGTTCCCATCCATGGCTTTCGGGAATTAAAATAGAGAAGATTTTGTTAAAGTCTATTACAGGTGGTACGTAGTCAGTAGCAACAAGTTCGGCCATTGTGTCATACGTTTGCCAGATAGATAGGTGCTGAGCTTCCAAGAGCCCCTTTTTTTAACTCTACGTTATTTGTTGGTCAACATTTCATAAGCGAAGAAGAAGTATTAATTATGTTGTTCCCTACATTGAGCACAGGTTCGGTCCCGTGCACCGGGCGGTTCTTTAGGTAATAAATATATGTACTCTATGCGTTCGGTTTTCAGTAAAATTATATGCAGCAGTGATAGTGATCTAATAGCTAAATGCGGATAACTCAATCAGCCCGAATGATCGAACAATCGGATGATAAATTAATAGATTTCCGAATTACAGATAACAGAATCCAACATCAAAATAGTATCTTAAATCTTTATTTTTATTATTAATAATTTTCGAATTTTTATTTAAGGTCTATGCCGAAGTTAAATTGGTTCCTAACCTGATGTTTGCTTCGAAACTACTCCTAAGCACAAAATGCATTAATGACTCTAATTCTTCACTGCCTATTTACTCGAACAACAAAAGCTCAATCCGACCTGTTTCGGAACTTACGAAGGAAGAAATTATCACCGCATCTCGTCTTTACGAATTAATTTGTCATTTGGTTCATCTAAAGGAGCAATTTCTTTCGCAGTTTTGTGATGCAGTTGTGATATTGTCTGCCGATGAACTGTTGATAAATTTTTTAACCCATGGTGAGCTTCTGAAAAAGGTCTTGGATTATTTTCTCAATACATATTATGTACATATACATTTTGTTCATAGATTTTAAAAACAAAAACACTGTTAGAATTACAAATTGCGTAATAGCTCTACTGTGCTGTGTATTGCGTGAGCTACCAGAAAACGCCGATTTAGTGGAAAAAATAATATTCAGTCCAAAATTGGATTTGATAAATTTAATAAAACACGAAGATCAACTTCTTCGAATGCGATTATGTATGCTTTTTCGTTTATTAGGGCGATTTAGCTTGCGTGGTCTTCAAAATATATGGTCATCTGAAGTAAGAAAGATTATCGAATCGTTTATTGATGATAGAAGTGAAGAAGTTCGAATGGTAACGAAATTATTTGTTTTGAAAAAGTTGATGCACTTCCACTAATTTATTTGTTTTATTTTCTAGGAAGCACAATGCATGTTGGATGAGCTGAAACATTTTTCCTTTTATGCTTGAGTAAATCATTTCGATATACTAATTATATTTAAAATTAAATGCAAGCCATAACATAGAATTATAAGTAAACTTTATATTAAGATATAAAATAAATAAATTGGTTGCTTATGCTTTAGACCATACAAATTTTTGTGATGTGTCATTGGTTAAGATAGTATACCTATCCATGGATCATGGAGTAAAATAAACAGGATCGGTGTCAAATTTGCAACAAATCCATTAAGGCTACAGGAATAAGACGTAATAATTGTAATGTAAATGTTGGTTAAAACATCGACTTAAAATTTTGAGCCACTTATGAAGTGGCCTGGAATTTATTAGAAAAATTTAACTTTAATTTCAAAATTCATACAAAAAATTTCATTTTCCGAGAAATTGCTGGAAAAACTTTATCAACTCTTGTAAGAAATCGAAGTTTTCTTCAGATGATTCATCATCACACTCGCCGTCATACATTTCACTAAGTTTTTCTATATCCTTTCGAGAAAGACCTTTACGTTGACCTATTTGAACTCCTCCTTTCTAAAAACATAAAAATAAACAAAAAAGAACATTACGAATACAATTAAGGCAAGTGTGTAAAATTTACTAATGGTACTATCGTAGGGTTTCCATTTTTCGAAAATGCCTTTTCACTATAGTGCATCACACTTCCGAAATCATATCCAACATCAAAATCCGTAATACGATCAGCATCGTATTTGTTGAAGTTGTGTTGATGTTTTTCAAGAATATTCTCCCACTGAATTTTAACGTAGTTATCTCGATCTGTCGCACTTTGTTGATGATAGAAACCAACAGCATGGAGAAGTTCGTGTATCACGATACCGTGTGTTACACATTTCGGAGTGTTTAGATTTAACACCTTGAAAACATAAAAAAAAGAAATTGATACAAAAGATACAAATAAAGTTAGATACTAACCTGCCCTCCTTTTCGCATTCCAACGCTAGACCAACATCCAGAATAGTTTCCTTTAAAGACGATAAAATTAGAGTCCCCTTCTTGATAAGGTCGAAACCGAACACAAGTTTTTTTGTGATATTCCTCGAATGCCCGTAATATTGTTCCAATTTGAATGCCATCTTGAAAAGGATTAATTTCATTACGATAGTCGTCTAACTAACACTCCTGTTTTCGGACTTTTGTTCTATCTTAAATTTGAACATTTTTTCGATCCTAACCTTAACTTCAAGACTTCTAAAAGGCGGATAGTCAAGCTAGGTCTACATTTGTACATGTAATAGAATATCAATAAACTGGTCCGTGCAACAAGTTAATGTTAAAAATTATATATAAACAAGAATTACATACATATGAAAGGTTATCATATGGATCCAAATATTTTAAAATAAATAAGAAAAATAAGGATAAACAAACAGAACCAAAGGTCTCAACATGGCCAATGATTGAATTAGCTTTGATTGTTTGTGTCCATACATTTTTGGTTATATTTTCGAACAATATATTGAATTTTTGTTATTCAAACTTCATAAAAGTAACAAAAATTATAATCTGTGTAAGAATGAACTGCCATAGAGTATATATAGGTACTATAATATTTATAATATAGAGGTACTCTATGAGCTCGGGACAATGTAGAGCAGCGTGTGGTGCCTAATATGTGCGTCACGCCCGACACTCCGACCTGAGATAAAAGCCTAGCATTTACTAGTGCATCCGTGGTAAATATCCGGAATGAAATGTGAAATAAAATGAATTTTTCAACTTTGGATGCCAGAAAAGATTGGTTACCAAGTTTAAAGGAAACCGAACCTGCCGTCTTGACTGTTGCAGTAGCCGTATAGATAGGGAGAATGACTGATATAATCAAAATTTTTCTGACTTCTCTGGCTTAGTAACATTAAGTTATATCGCACGGCTCAAAATATGGAGAAACTAACGTTTGGAAACCTTGCGGGTCTCTTTCTTTTTTGTCACTAACAACAGAGAATCGAACCTATACATACATATATGACAAAAAATATTCAAAATTGCAACCTGATTATTTTGCGTTTACATATTTTTTTCTCTCCGACCAATATAAGAATAGGAATTGAAACAAATTGGTTTGAACATTAATAAAGTGGTTGAAATCGGATAGAAAGCGCTGGGAGGAGGAATATGACAAAAAAATCAAAACAAGTCAAATAAACCCGAAACCCCAAACGGTTTGGTGGGGGGTTGTATAATGCTTTAAAACTGCAAGTATGTACTAACCTACTCATATTTGAAACTAAATAAACAAAATAAAAAAAAAAACTAATTTTACCAGCAAGTGAATAGGTATCTATTTAAACAAATCATTGCAATTGAATCAAAAGTGTTTAGGTATATTTGTTAGTTATTCTCAGCCAGCTTAGTTTTTGGAACTCCCCTTTTCTGACATTTTGAGGTAGGTATGTTGCTTGGATTATAAGTGTTTAAGGGGCGCTGTAAAGTAGCACACACAAAAAAATTCGATTCTTTTACGAATTCCTTTCAATTGGCAGGGGCAGGCATTCATTTTGCGTAAATCCTTGAGTTGAAAAATCTATCCGAGACGGTGTCAATAACCTATCCAAATTCAGATATCTTATGGCGAATTCCTTACAACAAAGAAATCGAATTTTTTCTAAACAGAATCGAATTTTTTCTAAACAAAATCGATTCTTTTCTGTCAAAACAAATCTTGCGTTTTTAGCAAGATTTCACACTGATTTGAACACACACTCTATGAAGACTTGACATTTCTAATACGTCAAATTGAAAGTCGTGGAATTTTTGTAAGACGAGTTGTTTATTTTTTGGTTGCAACGAATTCTACATAATTTAACAAAATATTCAACAATATATTCAGTCAATACCTACAGCTTTAAAATAATTTATTGTGCGTTGTTCATTTCATTATCAAACACAAATTTGACAAAAAAAAATAGCTTTCGCGATTGAAAGACGTGTTTAAAACTTTCAGTGCAAGTGAAAACTTTTCAATAACAATTTTCTTTAAAAATATATGTGCAAATAGAAGTTCAAACAAATAAAATGTACCAACAAATTGGCTAATATCTTTTATTTATTAATTTAATTCCTTGACGTTTTGCGTCAATTGCAGCTATAAAGTAACACAAACACAATCACACAAAAAAAAATCGATTCTTTTACGAAATACGAATTCCTTTCAATTGACAGAAAAAATTCGATTCTGTTTAGAAAAAATTCGATTTCTTTTTTGAAAGGAATTCGCCATTAAATTGTTGTTGCATCAGCTGTTTTCTCAAAGACAAAGCTACCCAAATCGCTTTGGAATCCTAAAAGTGGCCAATGATGTGTTAAATCAATAAGCTGATTCACCCAATGTCATAGTCCCATTAGGCTTTTCCAAAAACTATCTTTGTCTTTTCTCTTTCTAATTTTGACATAAAAATATGTAGGGAAAACAAACAAACGACCAATCACAATCACATGTTTTTGTTTTCCCTACATATTTTTCTGTCAAACTATTGATTTTTTTTCTTGCTTTTTTGGCACTGAAGTCTGGTGGAAGTTCCAAATTCTACATTTACCATCTTCGTTTACGACACAAAAGATTCGTTCGTTGAACTTTACTCAGGGTTGGTACAGGTTTTCTTGAAAACCCCAAGAATTAAAAACCTGGATTTTTCGGTTCTTAAAAAACACTTGAGGGCTGTTGACATTTAAAGCAAGAAACAAGAATTCTGTGCTCATAAATATATTTAAAACATACAATTTGTTTTAAATATGTCTTAAAATGAATAAAAAACACCTCTAACTTTTCCATTTCCATTTTCAATTTCTATTTATTAGCATTAAATTAAATTCGTGTATTCTTTCAATTTATTACTTCTTCAAAAATAAAAAAATAACCAGCAGCACGTGAATCCACAACAAAACAAATGCTTGAAAACTCATGACACTTTGGCAATTTATTCTTTACCTCAATTCGTCACAGTAAAACACCAAGGTCTACTTCATGGTTATACCAGGTCTGAAAAAACGCTTTGGGGCGATCCCAGGGTGACTTCAGAGCTCAACAAACAAGCCTAGTGCTTACGATTTGTTGGAAAAGGTTTCCCATAAAAATTTTGACATCGTCAACTTTCCGACGTTAACGATGGATTTCATGGTTACATGAATATTGAATACCCTTGATGAAAAATTAAAATAACTTTGTTTCACAAATTCAACGAAATATACAAAGTTCGTAATCAAAAAAAGTGTTGGAAGTTGTTCGTTTGGGATTCCGGATAGAAGGGTTCCGGAGAGTTCTGCTGGATTGTACGAACTGTCACTATTTAGAAATAGGTTTAGTATGACAGCAGTTAGAAAGTGGGTAGGTTCAAAAGACGTAGGGACTTGACAGCAAGGCAAGTTTCTCGTCTTTGATTGGCCAGCTGTCGCAAAATTGCCTTCCAATTAAGGCAACTTCTATTGGAAAGTGACTGGAAAGCTAGTCAAGAAATATCTCCCTTCATTTCAAGTCAAGTGCATTTATGTCAAAATATCAGCTGATTATATTTTGTCATTAAACAGCAAGCTGAACTTCATTGTTCAGTGACTTCTTTTTTCCACGTTTGTTTTATTGTTTTGGGTGGAGGAGTTCTTTATCAAAATTATAGAAAAGATTTAATGAAAAAATGCATCATTAGTAACAAGTATTGAAAAATTATAATTTATTAGTGTGAGGTGTTTTTCAGATAAAATATTATTATAAATACTAGCTGCACTACGGAAGGTAAAGGTTATAACTAAAGTTCCAATTTTGGGATTAATGACATCTCAAAAAATAACCAGATTCCTTTGTAAAATTTGCGTTCAATGAATGCACTTGACTACATTTCTTGCCCCTTGTGTCTGGTGAACGTACCCAGTGTTCAAAACTAACACTTTAGCAAAGGGCTTTAAAATTAGAAAATTTTTAAGTATGGTCTTGCTTACAACTTAACAACAGGCAACATTATATGAAAATAACTATAACTGTTTGTTCGTTTTAAGATCGAATATTGATACAAAATGATACCACAGTATACCATATGGCTGGAAAGGACAGTCACTTAAGAGCTAAAGAAAATAACGATTTATGTAGGTAGATTTGTTTTTACTCACCGAAATCCTTACTGTCGATGTAGAATGGTATAATTGCCTTTGGCCAATAGTAGCTTTCGTTGAGCAAGCCATTTCTTCGGCTATCATTATAAAGCATTATATCGCCCTCAAATAGTCCGCAGTGCTCCCACAGATTGGTTTCACATTCTTCAGACCAATCGATAAACTCTGGACCTAGAATCAAAGAACGCACACTTTACACTCCTTAAAAATGTTTGTAACTATCAATTACAAACCTCTGCCGGATACGTCTCCACCTACTTACTGTTCTTCTGTTTCAACATCTTGGTATTAGGACCATATCGAGGCGCAGGAGGTATCACAGGATTCCAACTCTGCATAGACGAACACAACATCATCGGCATGGCAATTACGCTCAGAATATATCCACAAATGACATGCATTTCCTTAAATGTCACAACGTCACTGCCGCCGCCGCTTCCTCAGTGATAGACCTCTTTCCAAATAAACACCACCCGCGCACTTGGGAATAATAAATACCTCCGCCATGAGGCAGGGTCTTTTATAGCCTCGGGCCAAACGGGCGCGATTACCTATTTTTGTGTCAATGATATTCAAAAAAATAAAATAAAACGATTTGTGGGGATCATTGGCAGACAGCTTATCAATATCCAAATCGAAGAGAATTGAAAGAGAGGCATACATCGTCGTTGCCGTCGTCGTAGTCGTCGACGTCGTAGTCGTCGACGTCGAAGTCGAAGTCTTCGGGAATTTGGGTTAGAACACGGTCTGCATACGAACCGAAGTTCAATTCAATCGGGTAATATTCTGTGTGGAACACCCTAATCGTTCGTGGTTGCAGATAGAAAGCTCAGATAGCACAAAAACCTTCGGCTCTAAACAATGTACATACATATCTACTTATTCTAAACAACGAATGATTCATCGAGCAAACAACAGCGGAGGAAGATATACAGCTCCACTGTCATCATCAACTTACCTTCACCTACTTCCTGAAACGCTGGCGCTGTATCAGCAATGGCAATGGCAACCGATGCCGCGCCACCACCATTGAGTGTCTTTAACCTTTTGCTACCACTCTCCAAGCAAAGCAGCCACCGCCACTGCTCAGCTTGAAACATTAAATTTCTTCTTGATGTTTCTACTGCACTATTGTTGTTGCTGCTGCTGTGCTGCTGGCCTAGCCTGGCCGACTGGTGTTATTTCACTAACCTACATTGGCGCCCTCGAAAATTCGCCTGCATGCATACAATTCGACATCCGCTTTCGTATTTTGTTAAGCCGGTCCAAGTGGTCCATGCATATTGCATATATTGTAAGAGTAGCTGGATGATGCTGGGCTTCCCCCGTTCCGCTACTTGTTCGCGGATTCAATAAAATTGCACCAACTAAAAAGACTGCATTTGTGAAATTTGGACCGTTGCACTCTAGTAACTTATGGTGGTGGCTCTGGCTCTAACTCTCATGGTGGGAGTCGGTGGTCTCTCTTTGGGCCAAAAATAGAAACCATCCATCTTGAGCATGTATCACTTTCCCCGACCAATCTAGAAATTCTACGAAATTCCAGAGCCAGTTTATGGCAAATCAAAAAGTGGAAGAAGAATAATGGATGTGCGCTATTAATTGATTCCGGAAGGAAACCCATCTGTCTAGTTTCCGTAAATGCGGGAAACCATTCGAGCACATGTGCCCCTGAGCCTCAACTTTCGCGTATCTTCTACGTTTGGCATTACAAGCTGAGCTTTGGTATTGCCGCAACTCAGTTCAGGTGTTGTATGGCGTTTAACTAGATAAATATTTGTTCGTTTTTCTTGACAAATGGACGGATGGGTAATTTAATGCAAGTCTTCTGCTTTGGATAGTGTCTATTTGTGAATGTAATTATGAGTGACTTTCTTTTGTGCATTGAATAGGTAGACGTGATTTTACCTACAAAAAACAAGCTCCAACAATGTGGTACTTGAGATGTACCTCTACAAATGTAACATCTTTTAAATTACGTTCAAATATTCACGCAGTTGAAAATAGAAAACTGAAGTATAGATTTATGCAGTTTAAAGTTAATATTTCGTGTGTTCGGGGAATATAATTGAGAGTGATTGACCAGATAGAAAAGTTCTCTAAAAACAAACGAATTCCTGGACTTAAAATTTAAACCAGCCTGATGTAAAGGTATACTACTTAACAACTTTCTAACTTTAAAGCTCCTCAATAAATTTTTCTTAATTTTAAACTTTTTTGTAAGGAAAATCCTATTAAATTTGAGTTTTAATAAACTCTAGCCTTGCACGGATAAAATGGTGAAAGTTCATGTAAAAAACTTATGAAAACTTTCAACAATGAAATCGAATTTTTCTAAACCGAATCAATTTTTTTCTAAACTGAATCGATTTTTTTTTAAGCCGAATCGATTTCTTTCTGCAATTGAAAAAGAATTTGTAAAAGAATCAATTTATTTCGTGTGATTGTGTGTGTGTTACTAGATAGCTGCAATTAATTATTTTTGAAGTTATACTGACTGAAAATATAGTTGAATATTTTGTTTAGTTTTGTAGTATCCGTTGAAAAAAACAAAAAACAATTCGCTTTCCCAAAATTCCCCGACTTTCAATTTGAAGTATTAGAAATGTGAAATCTTTATAGTGTGTGTGCAAATCGGTGTGAAATCTTGCTAAAAATGCAAGATTTGTTTAACAGACAAGAAGCGATTTTTTTTAGAAAAAAATCGGAACAAAATCGATTCTCTTGTTGAAAGGAATTCGTCAAAAAATACTTAACTTGTTTTTTTTTTTGTTTCTAAAAATGCTTTAACGACGTATTAAATCTACTACAACTGCTCCATAGCCTTTAGTAAATTAAACTTAAATCAATTGTTAGTAATTGATACGAAGACATCTATTTCTACATTTAAGTAAGTATGTACATAATGTACATCGATACTTCAAATATTTTAATGAACATATGCTAGTTTTCAAGTAACTATTTATTAGAACTTTGAACATATTATCTTATGTAGCCCTGTGGTTATAAATACAATCAATATACATAGATATTAATATTTTTTATCAAATTTGCATTGCATTGCAAGTAAGTAAGTATGATTATTTGGCTTTTTATATTCGATCAGTTTTCACTCGGAATGTTAAATTTTCAAACACTAGAAATCATTAAAACATTTGGTCTTAGTTTTCAAGTATAAAAAAGTGGACCACTATTAAAAGCCTGAGTTAGTATTTCATAAATTAAAAAAAAATTATAATATACAGTAGGTTTAATTTTTTTTTCTATTCCGAATTTAAAAATATATTTGAATAAACTGTCCATTGAAAGAATTTGATTTTAAAATTAAATAAAAGAACTGACATTTGGCTTTGACAAAGCTACAGCATATGCCATTGTTTTCTGAATATGTATTTTTTTTATTGTAGATAATAGTTTGGGAATATTATACCAACAAATCTATTAAAACAAAAATTATATTTTTTAATCGTGGTTAAAATCAGATTAAATAACAATATAAAATCCAAATTTTTATAAAAGTTTTAGGTTGTTTTTAATTTTTTTTTATTTTTAAAGTTCTTATTTTGAATGATTTTGATCAAAATTGACTTTACGGTGGTAGGGAAGACGAAAAAAGTGGGTCTCACATAAACGTCCGTCTGTCTGTTCGACTACAGCCTAATCGGATGGTTTGATTTTCTTTAAAATTTGCACCTAGCGCTTTTTGGAAATATCCCCGATAGGTTTTTTTAAATTTTTTTTTAGGATTGAAAATACCGGCCGAAAAGGAAAGTCTTATTTTTTTCACAGATTTTTTAAAAAAATAGTTCAGAAAAATGGTTATTTATCGCACCCCCCAAAGAAGCATTTTTTTGATTTTCACTTCTACCTTTTTAAAAATTTTTGTTTGATATTTCAAAAACACTGGGTCGATTTTTACTAAGGTTTTCTAAAGGCATTTTCTTAACATTATCTAGAAGATTGTAAACAAAAATTATTTATATAACCAAAAAAAACGGTAACTCCCATATAAATGTTAAAAAAACCTGTGATTTTGATACGAACATTTTTGTGCAACGAAATTAGTACGATCTACAATTTAAATTTATTAAATTTTACATTTTACTACTATTAACGGTACTTCTCATAGAACGTAGTTTTTGATTATCTTACTATCTGATTAACCGATTACAAATTCATTTTTTACATGCTTTAGGGAAAGTGTTAGAAAACTAGCACACCGATGATCGAGAAGTCCGAAAAAGTGGGTTTCGTCATACGACATGCAATCTGGTGCTTCTCAATAGTTTAAACAATACAGTTTCAGAAGTATTTCAATCAATTTATTTCTAATTTTTTTGATTTAAACCATTTTGCCAGTTTAAATAATATATCAATTTAAATTCTCTTTTATTTCGTATTCAACCAAGAATTAATTGACGAAGTGAACACAAAAAGCGAATTTAGAACCTGATTTTTAAAATTGTGAAAAAAATAGTATTCAATTTTTTGTTTTTTATCATTTTTGAGTTTGAAAGTAATTTTGTTCGAAAACTATTAATAGAAATAAGATTTAAAAATAAAATAAAATAAAAGAGTAAACTTCTGGCTTTTAAAAAAGTAAAAACACTTTTAAGTAAGAGTTGCCATTTTTTTTTTAAATAATTTGTTTCCTTTTTAAATACTTTTTTATAAAATGCGCCAAAACACCATTTTCACGCTCGATTTCAATTAAGCTGCTATATTATGAAATAAGGTACTTTCCATAAGTTTTCATATGGCATAAGTTTCATTACTGTTGAGCAAACTTGAAAAAGGGACCAAAGTCCATACAGTTTTGCCCATGCATCTTTTTGTAGCACAAATTCGCAAGTTAACCAATGGAGAAGAAGTTATTTGCTCTCTCGATGTGCTCGCTCGTTGCAACTTTTTTAGTAAACAAATAGGAATTTTTGTTTATTTGTGCAATTTTTTGAAAATTTTTGAAAATTTGTGCAAATTAGCAATAAATTTCAGCTTCACAAACAGACCTTATAATAGCCGTTTTTATTGTCGAAACTTGAAAGTGATCCATATCAATAACATGATATCAATCGGGTTAACGTTTCACTATCCAAATATTTAGTTTTTTCTCTGCCGGGTAGGTGAATTCTGAAAGTAAAAATTCACTTTCTTAGGGCCAGTTCCACAGTCATAAAAGTGTCACTTAAGTGGGCAATGTCAAAGATTGAGGCGCAATATCACAGTGCACACTTACCTAAAAAAGTGGTACTTAAGTCACCGATGTTGGTGACTTAAGTTCCACCTACGCTGGCTATGAAACTTTAGCCTAAAGTCCTAATATGTGAAACTTAAGTGCCACTTATTCCAGTAAGTGTCGACTGTGAAACTGGCCCTTAGTTTCGCAAATATGTTTTGTATGTGTACAAAAAGGGACAAATTATGCATACAAGATAAACAAACACAAGGAAAAAATAGATGCGTATATGTATGTATAACGTAGTTGTCAGTCTGAACCGTACTGGTTTCTTTTTATTTTTCGGATCACTATAGGTAATAGCTACGTTTAACTTTCGCATATAATGTCGTTTTCGTTTGGATTTCGGAACTGTTCCATTCCTATCGAAGATGGGAAATTTGGAGTAAAAGGAGTGAAAAAGGAGTAGCTCCGAACGTCCACTCGAAAACGACATAACATGTCTTCCCATGAAAATAAAACGATACGGATTAAAGTGATAACAACCCTGTTTAGGGTTATCTTTTTATTTTCTGTCCAGAGGCCCACGCGCTGAGTCTTACCCAAAATGTTTCTGGGGCCATTCCTCATCTTTTTTTTTTGTACGATAAACGTTTAACTATTTTTATCCTTTCCTAGAATATTAATATTTTAAAGTGCGGAAGGCGAGACTCGACAACAACGTTTTTGCGTAGTAAAATTATCTTTATTTTTGATGTTATTTACAATAAAAAATCACCGAAAAAAAAGTGATATATATAGATTTACCATTAGAGTGTAGCCTTTGCAATATGAATACCAGAGAAGATACACTGCATTTTGTAGGAGTTTGCCCAATATACTTATATACAATACACTATTTTCTCACACGAAGAAGTTATTGGCTTTTTAAATGGGAGACGTCTTTTGCCATATCATTTGTAAAAACTAAAAACTGTAAACACTGCAAATATTGAATGCTGATAAATCTTAACTAATCTAAATCTATACATATATTTTAAAACGCCTTCATTGTTTAGTTTTTTGTTCATTTACAAAATGTAACAACACATGATGCTCTTTTTATTTTTAAGGACGACTTTCTATAGCTTGCACTGCCAAACTAAAACTCATGGCTAAATTTTTCACCTGAAATGGCTTCATATTTCAATGTTCATTGGTAAGGTGGTTTAATCATTGAAATTACAAAAGCCAATTTTTGTGGGACTAGCTGGCCCGTCCAGCTTTGCACTGGTAGACAAACCTAAGCTTCACATAAAAATTGCAAAAGAAAATATAAATAAATATTTAAGTAAGTTTTTGTAATCAAATACTACTTTATGGGTTTTAACCTACTTCACGTTATGAATGTCTCTATTTCACTCTATAAATAACATTTTTTTAAATTACCTTCCAAACACAAAAATAATTTTTGAATTCAGATGCATCTTTTCTGTCTGTCTGTGTCTACCCCATTTCGCGCTTTAAATGCCAATTTTCTGAGGCCATACACTAAAAAAACAACCTTTCAAACACGAAAAGAATTTCTTAAATCGGATTTATTTTTATTTTGACCCCATTTCACCCTACAAATAACGAAAGTTGAAAAAGAATATCCCAAAAGTCATTTCCTACCCGCCTACAGCGCCACATGTTGAACGGTAATTGAATTGAACTGAAAAACAAAATGTGCACCTACAGCGCCACCTGTTGAGAATTTTCCGACTTTTATTTTTCCTAAACCTTCGCGGAGCAATAACGACCAAACCCGCAGAAGGAAGTATCCCAATTGGTCCAGTCGTTTCCAAGTTTTAAGCATCTGAACCCACGACGATTCATTTTTATATATATAGATTTAAAAAGAGCATGGTAAAAGAAATATTTAATTAATACGTCTAACGCTTAGCATTGCCATGTCTTCAACTAACAAGCTATCCATTATCTATCTCCAGTAACGCACACCCATCTTCAGATTTGGCAAAAAACTAACAAACCAACAATTTTACCAAACAAATATTTATTTGAAATGGACGAGGATATATGACGAAACTTCTTTTCCTTAAGCAAGCAAAGTTAAAACACCAAAATTCCCTTGAAATTAAATACATTCTTTCTATCTGTATCGTTTGATTCAATCTCTTTGTTTACCCCCAAATTCGCCTAAGAAAAAACTTTCGCCGACATACAACTGTCAAATTTGAAAATTTCCGTACCTAACGAACAAAATCGGTTTCTCTCACTTAAGTTCGCCAAAGTTTTCGAAACTGAACGAAACGGTAAAGTGTTGTGTATTCATCGCTCCATTGCTAAAACAAACACACGCCAACAAATGCAAATATTGTTGCCACTAAACCCTTAAAAAGATTTTTATTATCTATATATAATAAACCCAATAAGTTAAATAGATAGGTTAGATAGATGAATCCTGTTCAAGTAGTTAATAGAAGTAGTAGTCTAACAAAGAAGAGAAAGTTAGAAAATATCATAAAAGGAAAGCATCAAATACCTCTTATGTTATCCTCAAACAATTATGTACCTACATAATTATAAAAAACAAAAAGTTCTATCCTAATTATTTTGTTTGATTAAATAAATACATATTTGCTATTTTTTTCAATTATTCTCTTTATTTCAAATCATTTTCTCACGCGACGTCTTTAGTAAAGCTTAAATCAACAACATTCCCATCATTATCATATCACTATAATGCTTTCTTCTGCAACAACAACAACTATGAATGTATATCTCCCCCGCCTCGCCTTTGCAAGCGGACATGCAACAATTACTTCCACTTTGCAGTCACTGCCCTCTATTGAGGAAAGCAAACATAAACATATCGTAGAAATGCAAGCAAGCCCACCACACGCTACACGAATGATCCCCAAAACCACACAATCGCACATGACGTATATTTTTATTTTGCACTTCCGAAGACCGCGACACACCGTCGGTATAAATACAAAAACATACATATACATTTACACTACCGACCGCGCTGATCATGCAAACACACATACATCCCATACATTTTCAAACCATCATCATTATCCATGCTTTTATCATGCCCAACTATACAAACGCATATCTTCTGCCAATACTATCAAAGAAGGCCTGCGATCAGCTGTCACCTAGTGTTCCACTTTCATAATATATGGGTCAAATGGTGGGGCATTGATTGGAGGTTCAACGACCGTTGAACGTAATCAAATCGTGTTGTTTTTTATTATTTCTTCTTTCTGTTTCACTACTACGTCCTACGTCTTTTTAGTTTTTGGCCGTTTATGGATGATGCCGTCGCCCGCCGGCCATGCCATTGCCATCAAATACACAAACACAATTACACGTGGTTTCTTCCATCGCACAGCAACTCTTATTTTGTGGGGGAATTTCTCTTTATAATTTCACTTTGCGCTTGCACAAAAATGCACATTAATTTATATACTCTTTATATCAGATTTTTACTCTTTGGGAGGGGTAGAGGTCGAACTGTGATTGGGAGTTGTGAATAATTGTGATAAGTCTCTTCTCGAGGTGAGATTTGATTTTACGATATTTTTCGTAAAATTAAGTTAAGTTTAAATGAATCTCTTATTTATTGCGAATAGATTTGTAGAAAGGTAACTTCAATAAGGAGACATTAGTATATAGGCATGCTAGACATATATCTGTGCTTCAAGATACATATGAATTCATTTACGTTACGTTCGCTCAGTCTTATAGTCCTTTCCACTCAATATGATTGCGTCTCTGTGTCGTACGCTACTCGTTCTCTTGTACCTACTTACTTGTTTTGGCCCCAAAACAACAACTACAGGATACAATATATCTGTGTCGACATGACCTAACATAATATGCACTTAAACCTCTGTTCCAACCTTAATTCAAAAAATGAAAATTTTAAAAACCAACCTAGTTACAGATTTCTATCAAATTTATTTTATTATAAAATATGTAAGTGAGAAACAAAACTGGCCGCGTAATTTTGTTTTTTTTTTGTTATTAGTTACTCGGGCGTATACCTATGATTATTTTTTTTTACCTGAAACATATGTACACACACTACATATATGGCAAGTTTTTGATTATTAAAATTTGTTGCTGTTTCGATGGTTACTTGGCATGGGTATCCAAGAGAATTCTTTTCCAGCAGAACCACAAAACTTGTCAAAATATGGGAATTATGTGATATTGAATTAAACGGAAAATTAGGTAGAAGGTAGAGTAAAAATGCATAGTTTAACCCTGTGATACAAAGCTATACGTGGCTTTAAGAGAATAAAGATATACTTGAAAAGGGTGTCCCAAAGTTATCGCAAGATTTAAATTTGCAACAATTTGTGTAGTAAAGTGTTGGCAACTCTGAACAACAAACAATTTGACAACAAAAAGTGTAGGTTTGGTAAAAATAGAGCATTATACGAGAGAACAACATTGTTTCAGTGTTGAACGATATTTCAAAAAAAATGCAAGTTTAGCGACCAGAATTCGAAAATTTCGTACAAAGAATGGTCGGAATATAATTTTTAACTTCGTCAACTGTTGAGTAATTGAAAATTTTTTAACACAATTGGATTTCTTGTTATGGGGTTGTTTGAAGTCAACGGTCTATGCTAATAAGCCACCCGTGCATTGAAGGAGAATATTCGAAGCTGCATCAAGAAATTTCAGCCACGTTTTCGCAAAATGCTTATGGAAAATTTTGACCAGAGAGTACGCATGTGCCAGCAAGGCCGTGAGGGACTTTTTGTCTGATATGCTATTCCATGCATAACTCTATCCTGTGTACTTTTAATTCAGTACAAAAATAAAGTTAAAAAAAACATCTGGTTCCATAATCTTAAATAATTTTTCTAACGAGAAAAGTGAAGAAAAGTCAAAAGTAGAAAAAAAGATTTTTGATAGCGGTCATATTGTTGAAGCTACATCCGTCAAATTGGCTGTCATTTATTCAGTTTGCTTTGCCAAATCATCATGGACTGGACGGATATAGCGTTCAACAACACGTGCAAATGATAAAATTGTCTTATCAAAATGGGTGTTCTGTTCGGGGAACGTTCTGCGCACTTCGCCCATTTTACGGTCGCCATAATCGTCCTTCCGAGAGGACCATTAGCAGTGTGCTAAATAAGTTTGAGTCCAATGGGTCAGTGAACGATCATACAACACCCGTATGTCGACGAAACGCAAGATCTGCCGAAAACATTGCCGCTGTCCGTGAGAGTGTGCATTAGAATCCGAGGCAATCGATTTCGCAAGGAGCTGAAGGTAAACGACCATAGATAACGTCGTGTGTTCGCTGAACTGACCCTTAAAAATAATGTTCAACGATGAGGCCCATTTCTGGATGAATCAAAGAAATAAAGTCACTGTTCAACGATAAGGCCCATTTCTGGATGAATCAAAGAAATAAAGTCACTGTTTTATGTGGATTGTGGGCTGAAGGCGTCATATTTCTTTGAGAACCACGTTGGCTAGTGCTACAGGTCGATAATTACCAACTTCTTTTGGCCTGAATTGGATTATAATGGACACCAACGACATGTGGTTTTAACAGGACGGCACTACGTGCTGGCCATCGAGATTGTGCTAGTAAACATTCGAAATGTACTTTTGTTGGAGTTATATTGGAAAACAAAAAAGTTATCACTTCTAATTAAGTTTGTATTGTTTTTATATTGTTTAGTTGCAATTTAAGCATTTCAGCATTTTTATTTTTGTTTAATCCTTTCTAAAATTCGTAATCCAAACGACATGATGCTTCCTTCTTGAGAATATAGTAGACAAGTAGCAAGCCAAAACAATATTTTAAAAATAATTGAACCTGATTCAGCTAATGCGTAATCACGAAATTCATATAATTTTACTTCAGGGAAGATTAAGAGACGCCGATTTGGCTTTTTTCACTTTGAAAAAAAAGTGACTGTGCGATGTATGTATTAACAACCCCCACCATCTCGATTATCTTCGTTCAAAGACTAATCAAAGTTCTCATTTAAAGTACCTACTGTGGAGGCTACTGTAAGATGCTGGTTGCCATCAATATCCACTAGCTGCATCAACTCACAGTACACAAATCTAAGGTAATATAATGCGCAGGTTGTCAGTCAGAAATTAAACATGGCGGCTCGAGTGTCCACGAAAACTGCACATGGCATTACTAGAAACAACAACAAATATAAGCATTTTGACAAGTAAAGAGACACTGGATCCACCATTTTCACAGATGCGCAGAACTGAACAAAAATTTAAACGCTAATGATATAACCTTTAATATATGTACCTTGGCATCAACTAACCTTTGGTTGTAAGTACGGAAATTTTAAAGGTATATCTTCTAGAAGGGGACCTTATTATGAGAAAAAAACTTTCCTTAAGATACTAATATAATTTTTCATGTCATTATGTAGTTTGTCAACTTAATTTGGGTCAGCAACAAATAAACAAACAAATTCTTATTGCTCATCACGAGTTCAACCATTTTATCCGTTTAAGGAATACAATATATTCCTGTTACCGGCATGCAGATTATGGTCTCGCGCCAATATTAAAGCGAATTCTACATAATTAAATTTTATCAATATAAATTTTTTTTTTTGAAAAATATCATTTTTATTCACTGGTTCCTGTGGCAAGGCCACTAGACGTTGTTTACTGCTACTTATCTATCAATAAACGTGCAAAATATACGCGTCGCCGATCGTTAATTGTAAGAACATTTCATTACAATCTTCTTAAGCTTTCGATCAGAGATTCATTTAATTTTGTTTGTAAACAAAAACGAAAAGGTATTTATTTACTTGCATGATTCTGTATATTGTTAGGCACGTAGCCTTGGGAAGGATTTTTGGGGGTGAATAATGTATCTTCAGCTGCAATTCATTTTTACTTTTATGCTGCTAGTTTTGCAAAATGATAGCTCCTAAAAGGCTAGGATTTCGAAGCCAACTTGGCCTTTGTGGTTTTAATAGCTGGAGGCACTTGTATATGGTCGGTGGTAGACGTCACTTCAGAATTATATGTTATATTTTGGGGAGTAGACTTTTCTTCAGAATATATTCAAACACCACTTAAAAGGACATGTTCAGTTAAATTTTAGTGAGGGGCTTAAGGTCCTTAAAATTGTCAGTCGAATATCTCTTTGGCGTCAAATTTTACTGAAAAAAAAAAACAATTTGTGTTTAATTTATGGTCTGTAATGCAGTGGAGCTCTTATAATTGTTTTCCACTCCTTCCAACTTAACAAGAAAAGTTAGACCAAAAAAGTAAAAGCTTTTCACATATCACATAATAATAAATGCTGTAAATTCCTGTAATTTTTTGGTGCATTTGCGTGAATTTCTGGCCAAAGCCATCCTTTTATTTAAAAAAAACGTAGTCTTTTACAGAAAAAAGGAAACAAAAATTAATGAAAGCAATGTATCTTGTCATGCATTCATATTAACTAATAAGACATACGTGAACTTTCGCAATTTCGATTTTTTTAGATACCTACTTCCATCCTCACTCTTCAAAATTCGACAGTTTGCGAGTTTCTGTTTTTTTTTATAAAGTTCAATTAAATTTTTAGCTATTAGTCAATCTAAGATTTAAGATCACAAACCTTTATAAAAGATAGGACTTTGGATTTTATCGTTCCTCAATGTAAACGGCACGCAAATAAAAATTGGTGTATTCTACCTCCCCCCACAGAAGAAAAAAATTTCAGAAACAAATGTTCAGATTGAAATTCTGAACATTTCATGTCATGAGGTCAAACTGCCGGTGAGTGATAAGTGCACAAAAATAGAGGGCAACAAAGTTACAAAGATCGCCTTTGTCATGTTTGACCTAACATAAAATGATAACTTTGTTGTATTTTTTAGCGCTACAGAGAGTTTCACGTGCAACAAAGAAATGTTCAGAATTTAAAAAAAGCTAAACATTTTTATTATTATTTATTGTACTATTCATACTAGAATGTCAGTTTATTAGACTTGACCATTCTTTATTCCGTCAATTTCATTGAATTTTTGAACAACAACAACAACTTAAAGGTGCTACCACCAATTGTTTACGAATTAATTTATAATTCGTTTATTTTGGCTAGAGATACAGCTGTTTCAAGGGGTGCCAAGCCACCTATCATCAGTCTCCTCTTATTAGTGGTGCTGAGCTTTAATCCAATTTTATTATGAAAAACTTTCTACATGCCCATCATAGGGATCGAACCCACGATATCAGATTTGCTCAGTCTTAGAAGCCGTATGCACTACACATTCCGCCGCCTGAGACCACTGACGTCACATATCGAAAATGGGATGTTATTGTTTATCAAATGCATTTGGAGCATCAGCATTTTTCTAAGCGCTAAACATTTTTGTTTTTCACTTTTTTTTCTTCGGGTAACTGTTTTCTGTTTTTATGTATTGGAGCTTCATCATGTAATTTCTCATTGTATTTACAAATACTTGTCATAGCAAATACAATTGTGCTTATTAGCAAGAACAAAAACCTACTGCTAATCAAGAAAAATTCTACTTATACGGACCTGATTTGCGTAGGTACAACCACATGCAGTGTACTTGTTGGTTGACCTACTGAACAATCGCTGTCGCTCACTCAGTCTTACAAATGTTTGATAAGAAAACAAATGTTTGATAAGCTTGCAAAATACTGAGTTGATAATAATAAATTATTTATGTTTTAAGTGACAACAATGTACTTGATTTGTTTTGAAATTTCATATCGGAAATTGACAAATAATAATTATTTTTATGAGTATGTATGTATGTATAGAATTAATATTTTCCTATGAAGTTCAATTTAACAAAATATAACAGATTTAAGGGTTACCATATAAACATGAACAGCTTAACATAATTGGTCTTGAATAGTAATTCCCCAAGAATATAGTCCAACCTGGCGTTGGAGAAAGCAATCCGTGACTCTGGCACGGCAACAAGAGGGACCATCGTCAACAGGTCCAGCCAGATACTGGCTTACGCTGACGATATCGGAAGAACCGAGCAACCTGTACATGATTCCTTCATCCAGATCGAGCAGGCGGCACAAAATCTGGGGCTGCACATTAGTGATGGTGGCGTCGAATGCGAAAGGAACAGTTGGTAACACAATCGAGGTAGCTGAGCACTAAATTGAAGTGGTGCAATCCTTTAAATACCTTGGGTCAATCGTAGCAGCCAATAACAATATAGAAGAAGAAATACGCGGGCGGCCTCTCAAATCCAACAGAGCCTACTATAGTCTGTCAAAGCTCTTCAAATCCAGAAATCTCACCATAACTTCAAAACTGCTGCTGTACAGGACCATGGTCCTGCCAGTACTCACATATGGATCCGAGACTTGTGTGCTTAGCAAAAGGCACTCCGACCTCTTAGCCGCGTTCGAGAGAAAAGTCTTAAGGAGAATTGTTGGCCCCATATGTGAAGAAGGACGATTCCGCAGACGGTACAATCATGAATTGTACGCAATCTACTTTGAAGCAGATATCGTGACAAAAATTAAGCTCAGTAGACTCCGGTGGGCAGGGCACCTGGCTCGCATGAGCTAAGGGGAACCTGCTCGGAAAGTTCTTTGTAGTACATTCTATAGTAGACTACAGCGTGGTAGACCATGCTTGCGCTGGAGAGATTGCGTAGACCAGGAAGCTCGGTGCCTTGGGGTGCGCAACTGGATGGCGGCGGCTCGAGACCGGGATGGGTGGAGAGACTTGTTGAAGGAGGCCAGGACCGGACCCCGGTTGTCGATGAAGAATATAGTGGCATATGTTGCCTGAAGAGCATGTCATTTATTTACAACTACTATTTATTTATTTATTTACAAATCCGTTAAATACTAACGTTAATTGTTCGTATAACTTAACATATTATGTAATTGTTCTATTGTTGATATAGTTTAAGTTTAAAAAGCAAAAGCAAACAAAGGTGACCATCAGGGAAGAAATCGAAGACATAACTCATAAACTTCTCTGAACTGCTTCTAGTCTAGACTATTGGGGTGTCCATACCATACACATAACGAACCCAAGCATGGGTCTAACAAATACAACGAACAGAAGCCTAAGTGGAAAAGAACTACGAAAGTGATTTTCAAATTCTTTAACCCTATCAGCTTTTTTAATAATAAACTTTTTATACTGCAACATTCTCCAAATCTATTCCGACATTTTGCAAAAGTAAACGGTCTGCAGAAAATTGTATTCTTTTGTAAAGTTTAATGTCATCAGCAAAAATAAGGACACAAGAATTTCGTATGATCGAAATCGAGTCATTATTAATAAAATTTACAATTAAGAACCCAAACGGATCCCCTGAGGAACACCTGAAGTGACAACAAAAAAAATACTGAACATTTATTAAGAAAAATTACACTATACCCGAAACATCTGTTTTAAAGTATTACGAAATTCATTTTAAATATATGCTGAACGCATCCACTCAATGAACTACATCTCACTTCACATTTTTTTTTAGTCTGGTGTTATATTTTTCAAAAACATGTTTTGTCTCCCTTTTTCAACACTTGTCCCCCCTAGAAAACTCCCGATGTCACTCTTTTCGTTATTTTCAATCTGGTAACCCTAGTCTTATGGCACAGCTAGACAGACGCTATACTTATATCAGTTAACACAAAATCAACTTTTTCACGATCTAAAAAATCGTTAAAACAAATGAAAGTATATCGACTGACTAACCAACTAACTACTTTCCTTGACAAAATAATACTGACTTCCACATATAATTGAAATTGAAAGGATAAAATACAATTTTTACTATGCATATATCTATTTATATTTTATTTTATTTTTGAATCATATTTTAATGAATTGTTTGTTGAAAATAAATTAATGTTTTCCTTCCTTTGGTCACTCCTGGCAGTGGCGTAACTACGGATAGGGGGGGGGGGGGCTTTTAACGGCTTTTAGTCCATAAAAATTGGCGTTTCGTCCCGGCGATCTCACTTGGGCTCATCAGTTGACTAGTGAGGGCCTTGGCAATACGCAATTTTCACTAAGTTCAGTTCAACTTACATGAATTTTTTGACAAAAATTCAATGTGAACTATATCCAACAAGATTAAAATTCTTAATCATTACTTATTCTGCTTTTCTCTTTAATCTTTCAAGAATTTGCTTTTGTAGGTACATATGTACGTATATGATTTGCATAAGATTTTGCTTCAAGAACCTAAACAAAAAGAAAGCGTATGGTGGGGGGGTCAATTTTATGAAAAAGAGTCTTAAAGTAGAAAAAAAACTAGATTCAAAAAGAAGAGCCGCTATAAGCTCATTATATTCCGTTTTAATTTTTTTTAAGATAAAATTCCATTTATCAACGTTCTTTTTAAATCAACTTGTTTAATTGAATACTTTTTGTGAAAATAATTTTATTTTTAATCCGATTTTTATTCAAAATTTCTCTTTATTAAGTACTACCTCCGCTTTTAATATTGAATGCTGTTATCAATTCAAAGTCAAACACTGAAAACTCTTTCTTTCTTTTCTTTTTAAATAAAGTTGTTTTAGTGAGCAGTTTTTGAAAAATTAATTTTCAAACTCAAAATTTTGAAAAAAAATCAAACTTTTGTTTTTTCAAAATTGTACGTAATTAATTAATATTTTTATTTTTAAAAATCAATGCTCTTATAAATTTTTAGCTAAAAACTGAAAACCAGATGCTTAAATGTCTTGTACTTTTTGAGAAAATTGAAAATATCTAAATCTACTTTACTACCTACGTAGTGGAAATATGATCTTTAGAGCAACTTAAGTAACGAAAAGGAAATTTTATGTCTGTTATTTTCAGAACAAGAAGAGCATCTGGTTTTTGGTTTTTTATTTAAAACAATAATACTACTAAATAACGCTTAATTTTTAACAACATTTAAAAAAATTTTTTTCAAAATTTTTAGTTTGAAAATTATTTTTTCGAAAACTGTTTACTAAATAAACATTATTTTAAAAGAAAATACAAGAGGAAATTTCTAGCTTTAAAAAAGGCATAGCATGGCCTTGTGATCTCTTGCCCACTTCATTGTGTACCTCCGCTGATTTTGATTTTATTTACCTATTAAATCCATCCAAATTTTTTTTTTAAATTTGTTCCAAAATAATACAAAGTGTCTACTATTTTGCATAGACGTCGTGAGTGAATTTTCTTCGAATTTTCTTCATTGACGCAAAAAAAAAAAAAAAAGAAAAGAAAAAAATCTAATTTTTTAACTTTCAATTTGTATGACATTTTGATTGAGTGTTTTCAAACTTTTTAATAACCATCCTGCTTTTACCACCACCTACTGAGCTGTTAAAAGTGCTTTGTCTCATCTTCCCTGGTGAGTGCTGATTTTTTGTTTTGGTATATGTTCTGCCAAACTAGAAGCAATCTAAGAAACTACACATAAAACATATAATTTCTTTATATGAATCTGGTGAACATCTATGATATGATACTGGAAGAAAACACAACCTAAGGACGGATAATCCAAACAACTTTTGCTTAATTCTCCGCATTAAAGGCTTTTGCCCCATAACCATCTTGACCTGAGTGCTTATGCTTTGCCTTATGGGTGAGTCATTTTTAGTATAGTTCTGCCAAGCAATCCACATTTTGGTACTACACCTCAATTTTCTTTGGATTCTGTTTTTATTTACATAATTTGACATCATTACCGGCAATCAGCGATCTTACAACGTCAGAAGGCTTACCTTTCAACAAACCTACTTTACCGACAAATCTTGAAATCGTGGTTTGGAGATTGGATAAGCAAATAATATAACCATTTTCTCGGTCGTGCAGTTTTATTCCGGGTACACTTAAGCTAGGAGCAGACGGCATATAAAAGTCGCAAACGTTTGCGACTCTGACGTCATTTTTACGTCATCATTTGCGACTTTGAGAGTATATCGTCTGAACACCCTTTTGGGACAGTCCGCATATGCTCGCAAACCATTTGCGGATTATGTGCGACACCCAAATTGCATATAAGTTTGCGACTTTCTTGCATATCGTGTGAACACCCTCGCATATAATTTGTGACAGTTTGCGAGCATGTGCGGCCATATGCGACCATCCCAAGCATTTGCGATGACACGAAAACCGAACATTGCACATCTCCACATATGCAGCATATCAGCTGCTGTGATTCTTCATTTTACTAGTAGAGTTGTTGTTGTGTTAAATTCTTGCATGTACATAGCTATAGCTTATAGGATTTACATTTAAATGAAATAAAATGGAACTTTAATTATTATATTTGTACATTTAAAATTAAGCGTGGGTAGTTCTGGGGATGATATTATAATGTAAAGCAGCAACAGGATTTTAAAAATTTCAATAAAATTGTTTGCTTTTATAATATGAAGTACATTATTTTTTTTCTATTTTTGTTTAATCTTTTTATTGACAAAATGCAGCAAAACTATGTAAAGTTCAAAGAAAAAAGTATTCCACAATATTCCGATTCTGGCTGCTTTTAATATTTTCCCCACCACAATTTATGAATTTTCAGATGAGAATTTTTCAGTTCCAAAAAAATATGAAATGTTCGCAAACCTGCAAATGATTGGAATTGGGTGATATGCGGACTTTATAGCCCATCGTCTGAACACCTCGCATATCCATCACAACATTTGCGACCACATTTGCGGACACATGATGTGCGAGTGCCTTGGTCGCAAACGCATTTGCGACTTTTGGGACAGTTTTTGCATATCGTGTGAACACCCCCATATGCAAGTTTGCGAGCAATGATGTAGGTATAGAATTTGCAACACATTTGCGACTATTTACGTGACGTCAGAGTCGCAAACGTTTGCGACTTTTCATATGCCGTCTGCTCCTAGCTTTAGAATAAACTTTATTTTCTCCTTTTTCGCAAAAATATTATCTTAAGCTGTTAATCAAATTAAAATTAAAATGGAAAACAACCCTTGTGACTCTAACAACTGCCTTCTCGACAGCAAATACACTCAACGCATTACGTGTCGTGGTCTCTGCGGTAAATCTTTTCATCCTCTTTGTCTCGGACTTAGTAAAAAATCATGTGCATATCTAAAGGACTATCTGAATTATTTCGTATATCTCTGCGATGAATGTAAAAAAATATCGCTTTCCCATGTTCTTCTCGCCGTTAAATGCGTTAGTGACTCAACAAACTCCATCATAACCGACAACAATCGTTTTCATAAGAACGTACTCGCGCAATTTCATCACTTTGATGATTTCTCTAAGAGTATTGAAACCCTTGAAAGTTCCATCGAGACCCTCGCCAAACGTTTTTTCGCCAACCAATCTATTCTAGAAAAACAATTGTCCTCTATAGTGAAGATTCTTAATTCGCGCGTTGACCACACTCACTGCCGTTTTGACAATATTAATGGTGAAATACGTTCTACGCTCGTTTCTGTCTTAGACTCGTATCCACTTGAAAATATTTTCGATCATATTAAATCTATACGGTCGGACCTTGAACTTTCTTTGCAAACAACTTCGAATTCCGTATCATCTGCTTCCTGTCAACTTAACTTAATCCTTCTTGATCTAGTTTCAAAGATCAATGATATCAACAACGAGCTTTCAGTAACACGCACCTCTTGTAATGATATAATTGACGAAGTAAAAATAACCTCAAGTAAAATCAATGAAATTCCATTGAACATTCGACCAATCGAAGCCAACTACAATACATCTATTCTTGCGGAAATAATGGAGACAACTCACAGTCCAGCTGCATCTCTATCACTCCCTCTTCCTTCAGTCAACGATGCTCCAACGAATATAACCACCACCATCTCAACCGAATGTTCTGTTTCACCTGAGCCTACCATCTTTCGAGTTGGCAACACTTGGACTGTTAGCGATTGGAACACTAGGATAAATAAGCTCAAAACTCTCAACGAATTCGATCCCTATTTTTTAAATAATACGCCTAATAATGTTGACAGTTCCTTTATCCAGAATCTTTTTATACGAAAATTTATGATCAATATTGGTAAATGCCACAGAATTAACTCTTCAAGTTTCAAAGTTTATATTCCTTCTAAATATAAATGGTTGTTTGGCTCAACTTATAAACCTATATATTTACATAATCAAATTAAAATCTCTAACTGGTTGTATAAACAAACTATAGAAAATCTTAAGCCTAGCAACAAGAATGTGTCTAATAAAAGAAATAAAATTGTAACTAAATTTAAGACCAACCTAACCTGTAACAATTCTTTCCCATATCAAAATTCGTTAAACTCTAAAATATCGGAAAAATCCCTTAATCCCCAACGAAATCGAGTTTCCCTTTTCACTGATAATAAATATAGTGCCTCTTCTAACAGTAACTCCTCTACTGAACCATATCGCAATTTTATCCACTCCCATACCATAAATCCGACAGCTCAATCTTTTACTTCCTGCCCTGCTTCTAGAACTCCCATCCCTTCCAACTACCACTTACCACCCCCAGTTTTTGACCCAATGTTCTCACCCATTGCTAAACTGACATGTCAATTTGCCGCCGCTAAAAATACAAGTGATGAGTTTGATGGTCGATATATGATGGCCAGATTACGCGACAATAAGCTCTACGAAAATGTTCGTCTCTACCTCTCCTATCTTTTCAATAAGTCTGACTCCGTTTGTATTAATGGTAAGACCAAAATGAATGTCTTAGTTTCAATACAAAAAGAAGGCCTTCCAACTGATCCTGTCGCTCTCAACAAAATATATATCCGCTTTCATGAATCTTTAGATATTTCCGCTTCCACGGTTGCGAAAGACCTAGCTACATACGCTCTGCACTTAAAATCTAAATCTTTACCATTCTCTCATCACAATCATAAGCCAAATCTTTGACTGTAATCCAGTTTTAAAGCCTGTTTCTACAATTACCCTATCTCTTTATTATCAGAATGTTAGAGGCCTTCGTACAAAAACTTCTAACATATGTATATCTAAACTCACAACAAATCTCTGCTCTCATTTTCTAGATAGTGAATTATTTACATCAGATTTTGCTGTCTTTCGTGCTGATGGTCAAATTAGTGATCTCGCTGCCACCGGACGTGGTGTTCTTTTCGCTGTCCACAATCGTCTCAACGCATCTCTTGTTGAAATCTCGAAATCACCACTATTTGAATTCCTATGTATTAAGTTGTCTGTCTATAAGCGGTGTTTTTATCTTTTGTGTTGTTATATTCGTCCCGCACAGTCCAGTCATGTCTACCAACAATTCGTGGATTCACTCAGCTCCTTGATTGAAGGTGCATCTTCAAATGATGACTTTATCATACTCGGTGACTTTAACTTACCGGATTTACAATGGATTCCATCTGAAGATGAATCCTGTTTTGTTCCCTCTGATACCTCTTCTGAAAAAGAATTTATTTTCACTGACAGATTACTCGAATCAGGCCTTTTCCAAATTAGTGGTATCTGCAACAATTTAGGGAGACAACTTGACCTCGCCTTTTCCTCGGACCCATTCAACTCCGCTGTCTCCGAAAGCTTCCATCTTCTCTCCACCTTAGATCACTATCATCCTCCTCTATCTCTTATCTTCTGTCTTGATAGCATCCCAACTATGGAGTCCGAAAACTCTTCTTACTTCAACTTTCGCAAGGCCGACTTCAATCATCTTAATAACCTTCTTAATTATACTAATTTCAACCTTTTTATTAACCCCATCATTCCCATAGATATTGCTCTTTCCTTCTTCTATACCTCAATCTTTGCCTGTTTTGTCCAATGTGTTCCCTATACGGTTCAAAAAAGCTGTGTTTCATCTCCTCCCTGGTACACAAAAGAGTTGCGTAATATTCGTAATATTCGAAATAAATTATGGAAATCGTACTTGAAATTCCAGACGCCATTAAACTATTTTTACTACCAACAAGCTTCCTCTAACTTTTCAGCGTTATGCCAATCTCTTTACCAAACGTATCTTAATAAAATGCAAACTTGCCTCATCCATGAACCAAAGCGTTTCTACCAATTCATAAATGTGAAGAGAAAATCCGACGGTCTTCCTTCAACTTTCAATTTCCTAGATACATCTTCTTCCGACGCTAAAGTAATTGTTAACCTTTTTGCTACATTTTTTAGTCAATCCTATAGCAATGCTCCAAATAAACCTGACCCTGAATACCACAGGTTTCTGATAAATAGCCCGCATACGTCCCTCGTATCTCTTGACATAAGTTCCCTGGATGTGTATAATAAGTTAAGCTCACTGAATGATGACTTTTCACCTGGCCCCGATGGCATTCCAGCTATATTTCTTAAAAATTGCGCTAATGCACTCTGCGAACCCCTTTCTAAACTCTTTCAGCTATCGCTTTCACAGGCAGTTTTCCCCTCACTTTGGAAAGAATCTTTTATTTTTCCAATTTTTAAAAAGGGTTGTAAGAACCAAATTTCGAACTATCGACCGATTGCTAAACTCTCCGTCATCCCCAAGCTTTTTGAAAGCATAGTGTACGACTCTCTCTATTTCCATTGTAAATCAATAGTTTCCCCTTTGCAACACGGTTTCTTAAAAGGTAGGTCCACCACGACAAATCTTACCCATTTTGTCTGTAAAACACTCTTGGCACTAGAAAAAGGCTATGAAGTCGATGTTATTACTACTGATTTCAGTAAAGCATTCGACAAGATCAATCACCAAATAATCTATGTCAAACTCAAAGCCTTTGGTTTTCCAACACAGTTTATCGAATGGGTCAAGTCATACCTCGAGAACCGTGTATATAGGGTTGTTTTCAGAAGTGCGGTGTCTGATCCAATCTTCGCTTCTTCGGGTGTTCCTCAGGGTAGCCACCTGGGCCCTCTCCTATTTTTGCTTGCCATCAATGACGTGGATAGAATCATTGCCTTCTCTGATCTCTCTATTTATGCAGACGACATAAAAATAATAAAAGTAATCTCGTCTTCTCACGATTCTTCCCTTCTCCAACTTGACCTAAATACTTTTCTAACCTGGTGTAATAAAAACTTCTTGGAACTTAATGTTAGTAAATGCCAATCTATGACATTCTCCCGTAAACGCCTTCCTTCTAATCCTACCTATCCCTATCGTTTCTTCTATTCGTGATCTCGGGATAATATGCGATAAAGAGCTAAATTTCCGCTCTCACATTGATCATGTTATTGCGAAAGCAATTCTTCCCTCGGGTTTATCAAACGTTGGTCTAAAGAATTTTCCAGTCCCTACGTTACCAAATCTCTGTACACCATATATGTCAGGCCTATCCTTGAATATGCTAGTCAGGTATGGTCTCCCTTTCAAATCACTCAATCTCTTAGAATTGAAGCAGTGCAGCGGAGATTTCTCCGATTCGCACTTCGCAATTTGCCTTGGTCTGATCCCGTTATTTTACCCCCTTATGAAGACCGATTGCAATTAATCGACTTGCACACTCTTGCTCAACGTCGCCGTGTGGCTGACATACTATTTATCCACCAGCTCATCTCTGGTATCATTGATTCTCCGGCGTTGCTTGAACTAATAAACATTAACACCAATCCACGGAATTTAAGATCTGTCCCTTTCTTCCGCCTCCCCACTCACCGCACTAACTACGGCCATTTCAACCCAATGTGTAGAATGCTACTTTCAGCCAATTCAATCCAAGATATTTTTGAGTTCTCTATTAGTTCCCACACCCTTAGAAGAATTCTGTACACCTCGTCTCCCTAATCCCTCAATCCAAATTAATTTTTTTTATTATTATTATTGATTTTTTTTTTCTTTTTTTTTGTTATTATTTTATATTATATATTTTTCCTTTATGATATTTAATTTTTATTTTCATTTAATTATATTGTATTGTTTTGTATATTGTTTACAATAAGCGCTTGTAATTAAGCCTAATAATAATAATAATAATAGTAAGTATTACCGTTGTTTTTTAATAATTTTGTTTTCAATTCTTTTTAGAAATTTGTACCTCCTTACTAAGCGCGGGATAGACCCCCCTCCTGTTAGATTTTTTTAACCTGTCTCTACCCAACCTACACTCTCTAGCTATTTCTTACACCTTATGCCAATCACCTTGTAACGGGTGATTTTTTAGCTGGTTTGGTTTTGGCAACACTGGTTTTGACAGCTGACGTGTGTTAAGTACCTTGTGTCACTGTCAAACAGCTTCAGTTTGGTTTGCAATTTAACCATGGATCGTCTTACAAATGAACAACGCTTGCAAATTATTGAATTTTACTATCAAAATTCGTGCTCGGTTCGAAATGTTCATCGCGCGCTGCTTGTGTTCAGCGATGAGGCTCATTTTTGGTTGAATGGGTACGTAAATAAGCAAAATTGCCGCATTTGGAGTGAAGATCAGCCAGAAGCATTGCAACAGCTACCAATGCATCCCGAAAAAGCCACTGTTTGGTGCGGTTTATGGGCCGGCGGCATTATTGGGCCTATTTCTTCAAAGATGATGCGAATCGCAGCGTTACTGTCAATGGTGAACGCTACCGAGCGCTGATAACAAACTTTTTTTTGCCCGAAATGGAAGTTCTTGACTTGCATGATATGTGGTTTCAACAAGACGGTGCCACATGCCACACAGCACGCGAAACAATGGCGCAATTGCGAGGCGAGTTTGGTGAACAGTTAATTTCACGTTTCGGGCCGGTCAATTGGCCGCCTAGATCGTGCGATTTGACACCATTAGATTATTTTGTGTGGGGGTATGTCAAGGCTAATGTCTATAGGGACAAGCCCGCTTCGATTGACGCACTGGAAGCCAACATCCATGCATTCATTCGTGAGATACCGGCCGATATGTGTGAAAGAGTATGCCAAAATTGGACTCAGCGGATGGGCTACCTGAGACGCAGCCGCGGTCAACATTTGCATGAAATTATCTTTAAACATTAAATTGCAAGGTTATTCAAACTATCGATTCAAATAAATATTTCATTCATTTTTTCGAATTTTTTGTATTTTTTTTTTTTAAAAAGTTCTAAACCTCTTAAAAAATCACCCATTATAATGTTTTGTTTTATATTTTGTTCCATCTTAAAAAAAATTGTTTGCCCCCCCAGAGCAAAATCCTAGCTAAGCCACTGACTCCTGGCACTCCTTTTTCCCTCATTTTGTACTTTGTTTGTTGTTCGGAGTGATGTTTTGGGAGTGTTTTTCGCTTTCCAAAGTAATTTTCGTCGAAGTTCTTGTCAGAGTGATAAATGCTTAAAGAAACCATGTCAAAATGACAATTTTTGATTGTGTGCGTGTTAAATTAAGACAATAAGTTTTCATACTCCTTTGGAATGCAAAAACCATTAAACCCTGTGAATAACCAATGAAAATCCACCTCTCAATTTATATTTTAGAATGCTCAATGCTCTTATAATTTTTCTAGTCGATAATTTTATGAAAATAAAGCAGAATCAGCTAACCAATAAAATGCTGTCGAACGGTAACCCTATGAACTCTACGAAGTGGTGTTTCCCCAGAGATTTCTTTTTCTTATTTTATTGTGTCTGGTGCCATTCAAATATATTCTTTTTCATTAATATGGTTCAATGGCAGTTAAAAAAATTCGATGAAAGTCCATGGTGTCAATTATTGTAATGCTTTAATGATTTATGAATAAATAACAAACAATAGACATTTTGTTTTTCATTTACAAAAAAAAAAAAAAAAATTTAAATCAATAATAACAAGAATGCAATACAGTATAGATAATCTTTTAATCAGTCATCAAATTCGAAAACAAATTTACATTTAAATAAAAAAATATAACGCAAGGGGTTACTGTATGATAGCATAATAAGTACTCGCAGTTAAGGCTGCATAGCTTTTCACACAACGATATTAGTATTGAAGATTTGAATGAAACAAAAACAATTTTAGTACGAAGTTTAAAGGCTTTGTGCCCCTTGACACAAAGTCCGTTGGACTGTCTTGTCAAAGGCCTGCTATAGAAGTCCAACCTGTGACATCTTTGAAAGATGTTTTTTTTTCTTTTTCAAGAGCACTACAAGGAAGTGACAGACTCTCCAAGAGTGTCTCTTGTGATGATAAAGTGAATCTTAACTTGGCCGAATCAGGTATCAGGTATAAGGTTCCCTTTCCCTCTATTCCTGCAAACAACTACATGCAACCCAGAATGATTGTGAGTTGTAAGTCACTGGACCCTGATGGTTATCCATCACGAGCTATAGCGCCACCATATTTTATGCCTACAATATTTTGCTATAAGTTTCTTTTGCCAGAATTATATTCTTCTACTTTGATTTTGAATCAAGTTATACAGCCCTATCGAGATAACCGTTCGAAAGAAAATTCTTTCCGGTTTGTTCGAAATCGGGGAATTTTCAATCGATATTTCCGTTCCAATTGACCATCGGCATCGGATAGATCTTCCGAAAAAATTAAACGAATTTCAACGACATGTTCAGCAGGGTGAGATCTCGGAAACCTCAGCAATCTCAGTTACATGAACAGGATTCCTCAGCAAAATTCCTCAGTTTTGCTGTCAAAATCATGAAGAAAAAAAAGTGTATTAGTTTGCTAAACTTTGATTACTTGATCCGCGCCAAACTTGCACTATCGGTTACTATACCACTGGAGCATAAGAAAAGAAAAGAATTCAACAGAGTTTCCCTGAAATCGCAAACGACAGATGGTGTGCAATTGACATTTATAGAGTGTCGAGAAATCTATGACCGAATCTCGATAAGAAAACACTTACTCAAGCTAAGCAGACCTCAACTGGCCCTCTTGGTTGGAATGCTAACAGGATGGGCATCAGCATACAGACTTTATCTAGAGGGTATCAATATGAAGAGGCGGTTGAGGGTTACTATCACTTTCTTTGTGAATGCCTCAGCGTTGCAAGAACAAGAAAGGCAGCCCTTGGGGATTATTTTTTAGACGAACCAGGCGATGTCTCGTTTATGCCACTAAGGTCCAGTTTTTCAGTGCGAGATTAAAATTAAACCCGAGTTAACTCATCAAATTTGGTGAGTTAACTCAGGATTAACTGAACAAATGATTTTGATGTTTTATCCACCGAGTTTGTTTAGTCGTTCCGCATACATTCTCCACCGAAAGACTGCTTCTTCAGTTAACTGTGGGTTAATTTACTTCTAGAGTTAAGTACTCTGGTTTTATTAACCACTGAAAAACTGGGCCTAAGAAACATAATATTGAAGTTCATTCATTTACATTTATCAGAATGGTTTTCTCTTATGAAACAAGACAGCTGACTCATATGTAAAATGAACGCGATTGTATGCTTCATTTTTGATGTGAAAACATCTATGCTGGTGGTAGAGTGAAAAAAAAGTGAACGTTCGTGTGCAACGTTACGGTGTGCAACGTTACGATCTGCATATAGGACGGGTGCGTTCAGTGAAAAAAATCTTAAGAACCCCTTCAAGCAAAAACAAGTCCGTTTTGGATCCGCGCACGTTGATGTTTACACATTTTAACCGTGAGTCCCGGCACTCACACAATTTTTGATGTGTAAACATCTATGCTGGCGGTAGAGTGAAAAAAAAACGTGAACGTTCGTGTGCAATGTTACGTCGTGCACTTTACGTTGTAGCACGTTACGTTACGAAATCTGATTTGCCCCGACCAAAACAAATTGATTTTAACGCGACCGACAATTAGATTATACTTTAACGCGACCACTCATTTATATTGTTTTTGCCAACAAAGAAAGCAAATTGTTTTTAGCGCGACCGACGATTTTATCATTTTAACACTTATATTTTTATATTTTTGATGTGTAAACATCTATGCTGGCGGTAGAGTGAAAAAAAAAAACGTGAACGTTCGTGTGCAATGTTACGTCGTGCACTTTACGTTGTAGCACGTAACGTTACGAAATCTGATTTGCCCCGACCAAAACAAATTGATTTTAACGCGACCGACAATTAGATTATACTTTAACGCGACCACTCATTTATATTGTTTTTGCCAACAAAGAAAGCAAATTGTTTTTAGCGCGACCGACGATTTTATCATTTTAACACTTATATTTTTATATTTTTTTCTTTAATTTTAATTATTCCCCGAAGAAAATGGACGAGACACTAGTAATTAAAAAGCAAACAAAATCAAAACAAAAATAATAATAGTCAGCTGTAGGGATTGACAATTGACTGTAGGTATGGTAGGTCAATGGTTGTAGGTATGGTAGGATATCGGGTGCGTTCAGTGATACAAATCTGAACTTGAATTCTACGTTTACATTATACTGCTTTTAAACGATGCAATTTCTTCTTGCAATTTGTAGGCTGTGATATACAAAATAGCTGAGGTTGAACAAATTGCAGAGTTATCGGCTACCTTTGTACTTGCACAAAGTTAACGTTCATTAAAAATCACAGCGTCCAATTCCATAGGCGATTGATAGTGTCAATCGATTGAAACTGCGATTTTAGTGATAACAACTGCAGCTAAATATTCTAAAAACTCAAGATATATTTAATTCGCCGGCTATCTCATAGTGACATTCATTTGAGGTTCGTTCAGTATAAAATTAAGATTGAACTTTTTGTAAGTTTTACTCGATGGAAAGATGGAGTTTCATAAGGGTTGCAAGTTCGTTGACAGTTCTAACTGGATATTTTAATTCGGCCCCTGTCAGTCAAACCATTAAGTTCCTTTGGAATTTTGGTCATTTAATTGAAACTATGATTTTAGTGCTCTCCGCTGACAGTTGTTGTTTGTCGATGCTCAGAGAGTGATTACCATAAACAATACCCATGTATAATGTGAAGTCATCTTAAAGTTGAGAGTGAACTACGAAGCAGGACCTTTCAGTACCGAACCTTCACCGTTCGTTGGACACTTCACCACCAGCCTTTTAGTGCTTGGAAATTTCGTTACAGCGGTTCCCCCACTGCGTATTTCGCTGCCGTTCTTTCAACACTAAGCTTTTTAAGCACTGCCTACAGATAGGTAATGTAGTGTTAATTATTCAATATGTTTCTTTTGATGACGTTCAGTAACAAAAATCAGGCACTTGGAAAAACGTTGATGTTTACACATATTTAACCGTGAGTCCCGGCACTCACATATTTTTTTTTCGTTCCAAAGGGATATCTCAAAATCTGTCTAAGTTCCGAACGCATTTGACGTTCGTATATGTCAATTTCTTCCGAATGGATACCTCAATATGATTATTTTAATATAAATACAAATTTCTTATTGATTTTTATTTGCTCGTATTATGGTTCCATGTAAAAAAAATTCGATGATCAAGAAGTCCAAAAAAGTGGGATACCGTCCGTCGTTCTGTGCGTCCACTGTAATTTGAGCTAGAGCCTAAGCCGGTGCGTTGGCCGATTTGCAACAAACTTGGTACAGAACATTTTTTTTTTGATTCCCTAGAGGAGGAGCTCATCTAGAACCTTGTAGCTGTGATATGATTTTTTAATTTTCGTTAATGTCCTAAATTATTGGAAGAAAACTCTGTCTCAGGTTTATGGCAAAAAAAAAATCACATAATGGAAATAGGCATTCCACGTTTTTTTTAATAAAATGGTCTTATTTTTGGGTTATTCACGTGTTTCCTTTTGATCGATTTTGTTTTAATTTAGAAATCCGGTGATTCCCAATGAATTAAACAATATTGCATTTAAAAATTTTGAAAAACAACTTTTTGGTACTTTTGACTCTTTTAATATGTACTCGTTAAAGATACCATAACATTATGCATCTCCATTGTGTGGTTACATACGTTTTAATTAAGTACTAAATAAGTGACTACATAAGTACTAAATAAGTAATTAAGTGCTAAATTGTCTCTTAGTTTGTAATTTAAATATCAATTCTTGCACTTCATATTGCCCTAGCGTTACCTTCTATCACCAGGGGCCTGTTACACAATGCTACAAGTACTTGTATTACAAGTGAATTTTTACTAGAGTAACAAATTTCTGTAACACACAGCTAATAGTCGACTAGAAGCTCTACAACTGTTATAAACGAATACTACAAGTGGCAAATTATTTATTTTCGCTATTTCTGTAACTCCAAGCTACAAGTGTAGAAAATCAATATTTCCGACTTATAGAATAGTTGATGATATCTTGCAGGTTGAAATAAGGCAATCTACACTTGTAATACTAAGATAAACCTACCAAGCAAATTAATTAAAGAAACTTTTAAACTTAAAAATAACGTTTTAACTAAACTAAAAGTTGCTTTTTGAATTAATACAATTTTCGAATTTATACAATCTGTTTTCAATAAAACTGTATTAAACTGAAGTGAAGCCTAAGATTTAAACTATCACATTTGTGCTAATATTAGGTACATTTTTTTAAGACAAAGTTAAATGAATTACTTATTTTAAAAATCGTCAAGTCATATACGGAACTTCCTCAAATTATTTATTTATTTGTTCATACTGAAATTTGTTTTTTTTTTAAGTTTTATAATAATAAACAAAATTTGTATAAAAACGTGACCTAAATTATTTCTTAAATGCGCCTCTCCTGCTTAAAATCCTGCTTACGCCCTTGCCTTCATAATAGAACATTCTAACATTAAAAAGTATAAGTGAGATTCAAATACTCGAAGATTTGCTTAAGTTAAATACAAGTATAAGAGACCCATTTGATGACAGGATTAAATGATACATCATACGCACTGAAAGCTCAATATTTTCTATCGAATTTATGATGAAGACGGTGTGTATGTGTCTACACCGGCCGGCATAAAATGGGGTATTTTTGTGTCACTGAACCTTCTTCAATTCTGCTGAAGTGCTGATCACTTCTCTTCATTGATATTGCCGATTTCTCAACGCCGCGCATTCTTTATCAAAATTGGGAGAAGTGAAAGCCTTATAGAATAACTCGCGTGCCACGACCAAATGGACTTTTACTGCAACTTTATATTATTTTTGTTTGCAAAAAGGTAGGTCATGTTTTCGCTAGTCTGACGAGAGAAATGAACAAAAATTAAACACACACGACCACCAAAAACCAAACATTAAATCTAAACCAACCATCTAGTTCATCTGTTATTGAAGTTCAGACCTCAGATTGACCTATAGCTGTCGGATATTATTTGTTATACCTTCAATGCTCATCAGGGTTATAGTCTGGCGGTTAATGCTTCTTTTTATGAATTTGTACGTACGCATTAAAAATGATATAGCCTATTTTTGTCTTGAATTAAATTTAGCTCAATTCCCTCTTGATGGTGGGAAAGAGGTGGCAGAGGCACAGTTTCTTATACATTTTAAAATTTAAGTGGAAGGGAGATAAAGAGAAAGTCAAATTGAGCGTCGGCGGAGTGTCTGTAATGTGATCACCTAGACTTTCCGTTGATTCCACAAATATACAATCTTATTGTTCAATGTAATTGTTTAACATCAATTAAGATTTTCTTTTTGAAAAGCTTTTCGTAAGAGAAACAAAAGTTTATAAGCTTCTGTAACCCTTACTACATTTTTCCAATATTTCTATAAACAATATTTTGCGCCAACAGAAAATTGACTAAGTTTGAAAAATATAATTTTCTGCATTCAATATCTGTAACTTGGTTATAAGCAAGGCCAAGATTTTCAGTGGTGGACCGACATTGTTTTTTTTTTAATATCAGTTGAAAAATCTTCAACCTTACTCCTTCCATTCTTATCTTTTAGATTAATGAACTACTGCAGAATAAAGCAAACATTCATTTAATCTCATTTAAATTTAAGCTTTTTCGCAAATTGGTTGACATCACCTTTGAAAATATTTTTTGAGGAATTCAATTTATTATCAATTTATTAACCTTATTTATTTAAACGTCTCTGTAACTCTTCCAAGTTTTTTTTATTATAAGCTTAAGTGTTTCATAAATTTACCAACGTCCGATTTTTTGTAGGCTGAGTTATATTGGAAATCTTATGGAAACTTTGTTGAAGCCACAAAGCAAGCTTTTCAAATCAAAAGGAAGTTACACCAATCTCGCAAAGCTTGCGTGGAATAAATACAAACGTATATGTAGGTAGCTCAACAATTAAAGCCCCAATTTATTTACTCTCTTTACTCTTAAATTTAAATTCGCCATTAAAAATAGAAAATTTAGCTATATATGAATTTAACTAAACAACACACCACACGAGAGTAGTGTGGTTCCGGCTTTAATTTTTTCAAACTCATTTAGCAATTTCAGCTGTCATTGCCTCCATTAACTAACTGTTCATTTAATGTATGTAGGTAAATCCTATTTAAGTCCAAACGAGAAAATACACTTTTAAAAGGTATTTTTTTCTACGCCCCTAATGGAGATTTAATGATCTGTTTTTATTAATTCACTCTCAATTAGCTTTGACAATCAGATTTTTGTTTGTTTATGATTTTGTCTGAAAGTCGGTTATGTATAACAGAAACCGAAAAAAATTAAAAAAAAATTTCTGGAAAAAAAAACAGAATATACTTGTTAGATGTTTTTGTTGCACAGATTCCAAATCTGACCTCGCAATCGTTCCATGACGCAATGTTTTTAGTTGTGAACAAAATTAACTGTCAAAGCTAATAATTGAGAGTCAATAAAAAGACGCTACATTAAACTTCATTTATGGCTTAAATGACAGGTATTCAGTGAAAATAACAAAAATATTACAAATGTCAAATGTTGTGTTTTTTTTTACTGTTGAGAATAGAAAGTAAAATATAAAAAAAGTTTTTATGATCAATATAAAAATTATGACGATATCATTCTGGCTTCATAAGTTGCAACTCTACCTCTCTAACTATAAAGGAAGGAAGCAACAGTGCATTGAAAATTTTTCACTAGGTCAGAGTCATATCATAAAGATGAACTTGCACTTTGTGCAAGGGTGTCGCGAAAATGAAAATTTATAGAAATTCTGCAAATCATTTGGAAGCCCATTGCATCTCTCAAACAAAACCTATTAATAATAATCAGCATCATTATCATCAACATACTTTAGTGTGACTCTATAGCGGAAGAATGAATTCAATGCCATGGCCTATGGGGCCTCGGCAGTAGGCCATGAGAATTAGTAGAAAAATGGTTCATTGAATTGTATTGGGGGGAGGGGGGGGGGGGCCCTATCTTGGTTGTCAGATTTATAGGGAAATCTCTCGCACTGCCTTCACTTCTTCAAACATTGACTTTTGTAACACTTTAGAAAGTTATATTTTTTATTTGTTCGGTTATTTGAATGCTTTTTCTCTTGCTTTTTTTTTGTAGTTGTTGTTGTAAGCAAAACAAATTCGAATTAAGTGTTAAATAATTTGAGGTCGACGACTTATGGTGAACTTTCGGTTTGAGTTTGAGGTTGGTGCATAATCTGCAGATTTCTGTGTTATGTTGAGGTCGTAGAACAAGCTTTTAAATTTCAAAGCCGGATTCGGCAGAAAATTTTTTAGTTAGTTTGTTTGTATATTTGTATTAAACACTGTGTCAAGATTTTACTGTGACAAAGTTATTGAATTCTGCATAAATATAAAAGTAAAAGAGTTTATAGTTTAGAATATAAGGTTGGGCTAATACTATTTGGAATGAAAGCCTCAAAGATAAACAGGCAATATAATTTCGATTAGAATAAAATTTTAAATATGTACATATGTGATAGATAAAGACACTTTATTGATATCTACTGTACAAATAAAAACTAAAAGCCTTAAGTAACAAATGTTGTGATTTTTTGAAATTAGAACAAAATGGAAATAAAAATTTGTCTAGAGGAAAGTAAAACGATGAGAAAAGGACATTCTCATCGTAGACTTCCTTAGAGCTAGTTGTGTGATACAATCTAGACAAATAATTCCTATTCTATCATATGTATGTGAAATGTTGTCTTCTAAAAAGGAGGCATATATTATGTATGCTACATGTAAGCCCCAAAATTGGGAAATTCTAGTATTTACCTGTTAAACATAAAATTTATCAGAAATATATTGGTAAAAGTTCGAAATGTTTTATTTTCATAATTCATTCCGGACTCTCACCACCATGTATTTGATAAGCGGGGGTCAAAATAACTGTTGACATTGACCCCTGCCTGGTAACTGAACATACCTTTAAGGAAACAGATAACCTAAGGAGGCAGTTAAAGTCCTTGGACCCCGCATAGCTTGCTAACCAATGGTAGGTACTGTTGTCCAAGAAAATTGTTGACAAAAGCCTGAATAAAATATTAAAACAAAAAGTTTCGGACTTTCAGATTTATTGGTAAGAACGCAATAATTTGTACTCCCTTCCCAAGAGCTTCTCTCAAAGATTCCTCTTTTTCTAAAAATCATTTTTTTATTAGATTGCTATATGTCGGAGCGAAAATAAATACAGTTGGTATAATAATAATCTTCGCTATTACGGGCTATGATATACAAATATTAATACTTGTGTAAAAAAAAAAAAATTTAATTCATAAGCTAGTAAGTGACTTTAAAATTAAAAAAATTAATTTATAAGCTAATGCGTGCTCTACAAAAAATCAAAATTCTTCAAAAGCTTCAAAACCACTTTCGTGTTTCGAATTTCCAAATCAGCAACTAAATTATGAATTAATTTTTTTAATTCATAAGTCACTAACTAGCTTATGAATTATGTTTTTTAAATTTATAACTCACCAATTAGCTTATTAATTTAATATTTTTAATTCATTAGTCATGTACTAGCTTATGACTTAATGTTTTTTTAATTCAAAAAATCGCAACCCTGGCTTCGGTGTTCCTCCCAACAAGTGAGATTGAGATGCCGTAGTATGGGAACACTGCACAAACAACACCCTTCATTCACGTTAAATACTCACTTGCCACAAAACGGGTTTATAATGGGTGATTTTTTAAGAGGTTTAGAACTTTTTTTAAAAAAAAAACACAAAAAATTCGAAAAAATGAATGAAATATTTATTTGAATCGATAGTTTGAACCTTGCAATTTAATGTTTAAAGATAATTTCATGCAAATGTTGACCGCGGCTGCGTCTCAGGTAGCCCATCCGCTGAGTCCAATTTTGGCATACTCTTTCACACATATCGGCCGGTATCTCACGAATGAATGCATGGATGTTGGCTTCCAGTGCGTCAATCGAAGCGGGCTTGTCCCTATAGACATTAGCCTTGACATACCCCCACAAAAAATAATCTAATGGTGTCAAATCGCACGATCTAGGCGGCCAATTGACCGGCCCGAAACGTGAAATTAACTGTTCACCAAACTCGCCTCGCAGTTGCGCCATTGTTTCGCGTGCTGTGTGGCATGTGGCACCGTCTTGTTGAAACCACATATCATGCAAGTCAAGAACTTCCATTTCGGGCAAAAAAAAGTTTGTTATCATCGCTCGGTAGCGTTCACCATTGACAGTAACGCTGCGATTCGCATCATCTTTGAAGAAATAGGCCCAATAATGCCGCCGGCTCATAAACCGCACCAAACAGTGGCTTTTTCGGGATGCATTGGTAGCTGTTGCAATGCTTCTGGCTGATCTTCACTCCAAATGCGGCAATTTTGCTTATTTACGTACCCATTCAACCAAAAATGAGCCTCATCGCTGAACACAAGCAGCGCGCGATGAACATTTCGAACCGAGCACGAATTTTGATAGTAAAATTCAATAATTTGCAAGCGTTGTTCATTTGTAAGACGATCCATGGTTAAATTGCAAACCAAACTGAAGCTGTTTGACAGTGACACAAGGTACTAAACACACGTCAGCGTCGGAAACTTACTTTTCTAACCCGGATAACCTCTTTACAGCTCGAATCAAATCATTTTTTTTTTGGTTTGATAGATTTTTCGCTATTTGGGATAAAATTTCTCATTCCAAAAAGAATTAAGTTTGTAATCATATCTGCACTGGAGTCTACTTCACTACCGAGGAAGCATAGTGACCAGTTAAAGTTCTTGAAGAAATCGTTGAGAACGTCCCAGTTGGCGATAATACACTGATAGTGTATTTACCAGGGTCAGAGGTAAGAAACAAGTCAGGTATTCGAGTTGGCTCGTCAACAAGCTGAGTCAGTTGGTTTAACTCAGCAAAGACCTCAACATACCTTCCTTCGGGTGTTGTCTGGCCTGAAAAGCGAAGCCAACTAGAATTGTGTACATTGAAATCGCCCGTAATGACGATTTCAGTGTGAGGGTAATGGGAAACAATTCTTTGGATTGAGTTTAATTAACCTATAATATCGTATACATATTATATTATTGTTTTTCAGATTTTTGTACGATTAATAATTTTAAAATATATTAAATTGGAAGTTTAAAAAAAATCAGATAGAACTTTGTTGCTCAACGGTAGGACGTGAAAGTTGTCATTGCCTGTTAGAACTTTGTGAACTTGAGATCGAATTGAATAGGTATGTGTGGATAAAACGGTATTTCGTGATATTTCTTCGTCGCGATACATATGAACATTTTAATCCCGTTTGGTAAGAAAAAATAAAATCTTTCGGATACATAAAAAGGACTGTAGCTTATTTTGGGATGTAGTGGAGTAATATTGTTTGGGTGTTATTATATTTAGCAATAAAAATGTCCTGAAATCATTTGTCATATGCTTAGATTGTGCCAGAGTAAATTTGTCCATTTCATACAGCACAACTTCCCCCTATGTTATAGACTCTTTTGATTTTTCATTCTCATGGCCACTAAAACGTTTTCACCAACTTCATAAGGGTAGGATCTTTTTGTTTTATTTGTACTACTTTGCCTATATGGGTTGTTACTTATGATGAGTTTAATTAGACTTTATTGAAAAGCTTTCATTTCATTTGAAAATCGAAAGGTGTGTCCACACATCACACCCAAGAAACATTTCAGAAAAGTTTTTGAAATGTTTTTGGTGTGAACGCATTGGGAAACATTTTTAAAATATTTCTTGGTTTCCCATTTTATCTTACCATTTGTGCTTGAGCACTGATATGATGATGATTTCGTATTTTATGTTGAAACTATAAATACCTACTTTTACGACTCGTCAGTCCAAAAGTATACAATATAAATTTTGCCAATATTCGTTATCATTTATCACAAAACATCTAACACACTTGAACTAAATCACAATTAGAAAATATTTTTTTGACAAAATCATCAAACAAAAGAGTTGTGCGCGCGGCGGCGGAATGCGTTGACCGACAGCGCGGAGCTCAGATCCACCCATGAAAGCGAATTAATTGCCTTAATTAATTTGTGGCTATTTCACGTCACCATTTGTAAGTCCTTCCAATACTTTAAGAACATTTTACAAACCATACTTCATAGCTATACATATGACTATTTTTGCAAGAAAAAACGACATTGAGGCTAAGAAATTTGCATGCAGCAACAACTAATTCTCTTCGGGCTTAGCTCAGCGCAGATAATTCTTGGGGCTTAGCTTAAGCTAGGAGAAAAACTATGTTAACGGCGTGAAATAGATACTTGTTATCGATAGAATGTATGGAAACTCCATTTTATTTCTGTAATGGCGTCGCTAGTCCTCGATCTCCTTTTTTCGAACAATTTCCTCCGAGCCTGCAAAAAAACACGCCTAACAACCTATCCCCCCTTCGGACTTAGCTAAACGCAGAGAATTCTCCAGGCTTAACTTAAGCACGGAGAAATACTGTGTTACAGGCCTGAATTACATCTTGTTTCATACCTGTTATCGATAGTCTGTATGAAAACACCATTTTTTTCTGTATAATGGCCTCGCTTATTCCCTATGACCTTTTTCCAACCAAATCCGTCCAGGCTTGCAAAAACAACACGCCCATAATGAACATTATAATTCCATACACTTTTTCGATTGACCTATCAAATTATTTGTGTCAAAAAAGGAATTGTAGTTCAAATTATTTGAAAAGCATACAAACCAAAATAAAGTTAATTTATAAATTAAAAGATGGCATAAGTTCAGTTATTGCCAAAGGCTTTTGCTACATCTATAACCATATATATCTAAACCTATATAGATACCGCTTTCACACAATCTCTATAGGCTTATATTGTTTGTACTAAAAATAAAAGAAGACGTGACTATTTTGTGTATAAATAATATGTTCATGTTGTTTCTATTTTGGCAAACACAAGTACAGACAGTCAGAAGTTGAATGAACCCCAAAATATCCAGACTTTCTCCAGTCATCAGCTGAAGAAAACGAGGTTCACTACCCGATGTCGTCGGCACTCATACAAGTATACACGCACTTAAACAGTGTGAAGACAGTGTCATGCTTGCGAGATCTAAAAATAGTTAAAAGTTTTGGTTGGCCCTCTAGCCCAACCCAGTCTCAGCAGTGAGCAAATTTGGTAACAATTTAAACTGAAAATCATAAAGGTAGTCTTGTACTATGAACAACTTTGGCATACTGATTTTTTGAACTCACATAACTTGTAGGGGACTGTCGATGTCGATGTCGCTGTAGATGTCGCTATGGTGTCGTCGTCGTCTTCGTCGTTGGACTTTGCTATGTAACAATGACCATGCAACACAAATTTCTACACAGCCACGCAGAGCCCTGACCAAGAGATCAATGATCTGCAACTACGAAGCCAGACTGCGATGAAGAAATTTGGAAATTTCGGGCAGCGGCACTGACCATTCTTTTGGAGAAGCAATGACGATCACTTTATGCGCCAATCCCAGAGTGTTGGTCGCGACGGTGCGGTGTGGTGGAGTTTGGGGGTGTATGCCTTTCTGCTTTATGTTAAATAAGCTCCATGTGCCTTTCGTTGTAGGAATTCCCAGTTCGTTTTTGAGTTTCTTATCTTTGATTATGCACGAGATTTGAATAATACGAAATGAAATTTCAATTAATTGACACATAGGCCTATCATATAGTATCATCCGAAGTGTCAGCTTTTAAGACTTCTCTCGAATAAAAGTCGAATAATGTTCATAGCGGTCAGTGATTAATGTTGAACTTTTGCATTTGTTGGCATAGAAAACAGTTGATTTGCATCTTTCATCGTTTTTTTTTTATTTTATTATTTTGGTTTACGAAAGAAGACAATGAACCGGCTGCGACTGGACTGTTTGCATGGTTTAGTAAAATGTATATTTAATTAGCGTTTCGATTAGTTTATTAAGATTTGAAGACGATTAAAATCTTTTCAAGTCTCTCAATATCAAATCTGACCTTTTTGGAAACAAATGTATGCATTTCACCGTGCTGGCACAAGTTGCTAAAAAGCTAATCAAACTAATCAAATTCAGAGTGTGGTTTTTAGTCTCTGATTTTATTTGCAATATCGTAAACTACTATTCGATTCAATTTTGTATATAAATTGCAACATTTAAAATAATAGATTTGTAAATAGAAAGATACATCTTATAGCATGGTAGATATACATATGTTTATGATAATTGGTTTTTAATACGTACAGGAAAGTGAAGATAACAATACGATAAAATAAAATGCGATTGGGTTGCTTATAAACTTGTTCAGAAAAGTTAAAACAAGAGGCCTTTAAGAGATTTGAGCGGAGTTACTTTCGAAAAAAAAGTAGAAACAAAGCAATTATATGTTTGTTTTCGGGGATACATTTTTAACATCATTGGGTAAAAAAAAGAGATTATATTGGCAGAAAAATTAGACAAAAATCCCAAAGTTCGAAAAATTTCCGAAAAAGCTCAATTTTGGTAAAGTGATATATTTTTATGACCGAAACCAAAATTTGGACTAGGGCTTGAGTTTTAAGAGGGAGTGAAATATAGTTTTATACCTTGAAAACTATCAGTTTGTTGTAGCTGTGACCAGGTGCTAGCGAGGGTTCGAGTCGTGGGGGTGATTTTCATTGAAATGCCGATTTATTTTAGGAATTTGTCGACGATGTTATGCATAATCAATACCTTTCCATGAAACAATTTAAAAATATTATAGGAACTATAATTTCGACGAAATATAAGCCATTAAATTACTATTACAGCGATGTATTTATTTATTTAGCAACAAATTCATGCGGAGAGAGGGGGCTGGCCCCTCCCATCCCAAGAATTTGTTTAACTTTATTAGCTTAATGCAAGCAACAAAATTAAGAATAACTTACTGCTAAGTCTAAAAATAATTAACGACTAAGTTTACAAAAAAAGCTTCAAAACTACTTAGCATAAGAGGGCTTTGGGGTTAAGGATTTTGGTATACCTAGAAAAGTTTTGAGAGAATTTTTGAAGGAGTGGAAATCAAAAGAGCTTTGCATACTATTAGCAGCCAGTAGCATACGATTCAAAGGTTCGTTACATCCATAATTAATACGGTGAAAGTTGAGATCAAAGAGTGACACCGATCTGAAATTTCTAGGGTTGGTGTAAAGTGAAATTCTTTGAAGAAGCGCAGGGCAATCGATATTACCAGCTAGAAGTTGATGAATAAAAACAATATCGGCCACCTTTCTGCATTCATCAAGGGTTTGCATGTCTTTAAGCTTTAAACGATCAACAAAGGGTGGGAGAGGTTTAACATATCAGGCCATGGTAGCCCTCGAAGAGCAAAACGAATTAATCTACGTTGAACGACTTCGAAATGAATGGAAGGCATAAAAAGGAGACCACACCTGGCTAGCATATTCGAGAAGGGGCCTCACAAATGTGAACTAAAGGGATTTAGTGACATAAGGATCCAAAAATTCTTTGGACCACCGTTTAACGAAACCGAGTGCGGAGCTGGCGATATTAATAGAACTAGTAATATGGGATCGGAAGTTCAGTTCCTTATCAAATAAAACTCCCAGATCAGATTTATTTATTATAAATAACTTATAAGAATGAAATAAATAAATTGCAGTAATTTATAACAATGAAATAAAGAAATTGCAGCAAAAAATAAATTAATCCATAATTGTTGCTGCAGTTTATTTTTTATTTTTAATAGTAAAATAAATTAATGCAATATTATTGCATCAATTTAATTAATTATAATAAAATATAAATACAGTCGACTCTCCCTAAGTCGAATTTTCAGGGGATACCAAGATTTGTTTGAGTTAGAGAGAGTTTTGGAAAAATTCGAGTTTCAGAGAGAAAGATTTTTTTTTTAATTTTTTTTTTTTAATTAATAAAAAAAGGTTCATATACGTACTTACAAAAAGTTAACAAAAAACATAGTTTCTTGCTTATTTTAAAAAATAATAATAAAATAAGGACTCTGAATTCATCGAAAGAAAACAAAAATATAAAATAAAAAAATTAAAAACCTCTTCTGAAGTGGAAGAAACAGACGATGATGGCACACGCGATGTTACAAATGGTGTTACAAATACAGTTACATATATACATATATCCAAATACGAATTCCGAAAGGTTAATGTTTTCTTATTTTGTTTTGTGCTGAACAAAATTCGATTTAAGTGGTGAAAAAAACGCCAGTAATCAAGAGAATGTGTTCGAGTTAGAGGGAGGTTCGACTTAGGAAGAGCTCGACTTAGGGAATGGTTTTTGTATGGAAAATTGAAGGGAATGTTAAAATATGGCGAAAAAGTACGAGTTAGAGAGAAATTTGACTTATAGGGACAGTACGACTTAGGGAGAGTCGACTGTAATATCTTATTAAAATAGAATATACAATTTAGACTATTCCACGTTAGGTGGTGTTTTAGTAAAGAACATTCTTCGATGAATTTCGTCAACTTGATCTTTCGACGAATAAATCAACATCAATGCATTCAAACGATCATCGCCCATTATCGCACGCAAATAATTTAAAGCTAGTTTTAATTTTTTAAATGAACGTTCACAAGAAGCTGACGTCTCAGGAGAAGTCAAAATTAAGCAAACAAGTTTGTGCGCTAAGGGAATTACACTTATCAACTTGATTTTGAGCTTTGGTAATGTCCTCGAAATTTCTACACTTTGTAAAGGGTCCGCCATCTAACGCTTTTTTTCAACTAGTGCTTATTTCGTGAATGGTAACACTTAGCTCATGTCTGATTTGTCAGATAATTAGTTTTATCCTCCCGCTGAACAAATATGGTTGTGTATACGCTTCGCTAAGTGGGCCTGCGATCGACCTAGAGAAGATGCCGATTTTTCCAAAAAATACATCTTTTCAGATGAAGCTCATTTTGATCTTGGCGGGTAGTAAACAAGCAAAATTGTAGCATTTGGGGCGACAAGCCGATACACCCAAAAAGAGTCACTGTTTGGTGCGGATTTTGGTCCAGAGCCATTTTTCGAAAATGAGCAAGGAGTGGCCGTTACAGTCAATGGCGATCGTTATCGGGCCATGTTGAACGAATTTTTGAGTCACAAAAATTGAAGAGGAGGATATTGGCAACATTTGGTTTCAACAGGACGGCGCTACGTGCCACACAGCCGAAGCTACACTCGATGTTTTGCGCCATTTTCATGAATCAAGAAGAATTTGCAACTCAGAAAGCAAACATTCAATATCTTCTTAAAAAAATAGGGGATCAAATTTCACAATGGACTATACTGATTCTATTGTGGCATCGCCTCTGTCAAAAATCTTTTGAAAAGGTTTGAAAATTAAAAAAGTATCTTTTAAATTGTCGTTTATTCATGTGGTAAAAAACTTGCAATACCCTTCTAAATTGTTTTCGATAAAATGTTTGGAAATTGAAAGCGGTTTCTGGATTATCACCGGTTCATCGTGGTACACGGTGCGTTCTGTGATGTTTCAGACAATCAATTCACTGAACTGATCTTTAATTTCTCAGCGAATGAAGATGAACTTCGATTTGGTCGCCATCATGATTAAAATACATGAATCGATCGCATGAATGGATCGCACGAATGGATCGCACGAATGGATCGCACGAACATCGTTCATTTTTTGAAATGATAATCATGTGCTTCAAGTCAACAATAAACGTTCAACTCTTCCGCTTCTAAATTTTCTTTCAAATTTTTGCCTTTAAACATGAAATTTTTACAAAAGTATAAAGAACTGATAAAATCAAAATCCAAGATTTTTTTTCAGCGGACCAGAAGAAACAGGTATACGTGTATAATTATCAAAAGAACTTGCATGGATTTTTATTTCTTCTAAAGCATGCACATTGCACAATGTTTTCGAAAGAAATCCACGCCAGCCTTGATGGTTTCAGCTCTAGCTGTCCATCGAGTTTTTGACAAAATTTTCAGTTGTAATGAATTTTCAATGCTTTTGAATTCTTCACGTATACGTTTTCAATGCTTTTGAATTCTTCACGTATACGTTGAAAACGTTTTGTGGTGCCATAGAAGAAAACATACAATGCTTTCAAAACATTGAAACATAGAAAAACTATTTAATTGACACACTCGTATTGCAAGCTGTTTGAACGAATATGTTGATCCGAAACGATGAAATGTAAGGGATTTTCTTGCCATATTTTCCATGTTCATGTCCATACTCATTATTAGGTATCAGAGTATCAGGGGTTGGTGGAGTATTTTGAATTGTAACAGTAGGTATATTAATTAAATTTCACATTTTAAATTGTTAACACGTTCAATTTTTTTTTAACAAATCAGACAAAAGCAATACACCAATAACTACATAAAGCAGTCAATTTATATTTGTTTATTTTTAAAGGTACATTCTCTCGATTTTAAAAATGATGGTAAATTTGCTGACTGAACGCTTGAAATTTTACCAAGGTAGCAATTTATTTTCTTTTTTTTAATCAAATAGTTATAGTTTAATCGGCATATCCGAAAGGTGAAACCTTTGAAAATGTCGACTTGTATACATTTAAAAGTTTAAAAACCTATACCTGATGAAAATCCAAACTGATTTCTTATTTTTTACATTTTGTTCCGAACTAATTTTTGAAAATTTCTCGTTTTATTCATAATTGATTTTTTTTTAATTGCTCAGATTAATAAATGTAGCTTCCTTGATTTGCCAGCTCCTGAAAAGTGTTTGGGTGCCACACCCACACTTTTATGCGTAATGAATTTGTATTTAGATTAAATTTAAAATTATTTATATTAATATGTATTTAAAATAAACAACACATACAAAAAAGTTTTAAACCTTTTATTTTATTTCATTTTATTTTCACTTTATTTCAGTTACTTACCCGACACACTGTCACACTTAAAGGCGAAAATACCCTACAAAAACTGTCAATCCAACTGTAAAACTGTGAGCATATCACGAGCTACACCAATTTTTCCGGCATGATATATTTCTTGCATAATACCTACTTTTCCTGCTAAATATTTTCTTACATGATACTTTTCTCGCATGATACCCTTCTCCCATGATACATTGCTCGCATGTAGATTACTCACTCTCTGTAACTCAGCTGATTTTATTCTTGAATTGCAAATATCAACAATATAGAAATACATATTTAAGCTCCTTTTTCTAATTGAATACTTCTTGCTTAGTTTTAACCCACTTCACGTTAAGAGTTGAGAAATTCGTAAAACTATATGATCACCTAAGTCCAACCTTAATTACTTTCCCAGCACAGACAAAATGTTTGTAATCAAAAACCACTTTTTTGTGTGTATCCTATTTCACTCTATAAATATCTAAGTTTTAAATATAACCTTTCAAACAAAAACAGAATTTTTAAAATCGGATATCCCTTTCATCGCCTAAAAAAAGGAATTTTTGAAATTGAGTACAACTTTTCATATCTACCCCATTTCACTCTAAAAGTACCGAATTTTGGAAAAAATAACCCTAAAGCCATCCACTAAAAATGACCTCTCAAACACCAAAGAATTTCTAAAATCAGCCAATTTTTTTTACCCCATTTCACCCTAAAAATAAAAAAAAATTGAAAAAGAATAAATAACTATAGCCATTTCCTTAAAAAAAAAACATTTCAAACAAAAACAGAATATCTGAAATCGGACAATTTTTTTTACTTTTACCTCATTACAACCTACAAATAGCAAATTAAAAAAAAAATCCTTGAAGCCATTTCCTAAGAATAACCTTTTAAACGCAGATAGAGTTTTTCAATCGGATAGGTTTTTTTTCATTTCACACTACAAATTGAAAGTTTCCGATATTTTAATAGTTATTCTGCTATTCGGGGCGGAGACGAATCCAACAAATCATCATCATTAAAATCGGTCCATCCGTTCTTGAGTTATAACTAAACCGACTTTGTTTTATATGCATATACACGATAAGATTTGTATTCCCTTTCAAAAATATACATAAACAACAGAACAGTTAATTCCTCGTTAATTCCACCTGCACTTCATATTACTCGTACCTGCATACATTCAAATAAAGAGATCAAAGTTTAAAGGTTTGCCGTATCATATAAAATCAAGAAGAAATGTGGCCTTTTCTTCAAACTTAACAAATCCAACAAGAAAAGTCCAGCAAAGTAACCCAAAGTAAGTAGACACCTATTTTGGTACACCGCATTTCCTATTCTCTTATCTTAAGCGGAAACCTCCACAACAGCCACTGGCAGAGTCGATTTTATTTCGAAATTTTTGTTTACATTCGACATAATTTTGCCGAGTGCATTGTTCATGGCGCGGGGTGGAGCTGGAGCTGGAGGTGGAGGTGAAAAGTGTTAAAAGTTAAACCCCTTTCTGCATTACCAGATTACGGCATTTGGTTATGCTGTGTTTGTGAACCGTGCGTCGCGTCGGTCGTGAGGCATATTCATAAACTGTCTGTAGGTCTGTCGGTCTGACGGCCTGGTGTGTTGCTTTCTCTTCGGAGACTGTGCCCCAGTGAAAAGGTTATTGTACTGCCCAATTCAAAGTGTATACCAAATTTAATAACACGGAATACTCACTTTATGAACGGGCTATAATAATAACAATAAAAAGCGGAACGATGAAGTGCATCTGTGGAATTCCTGACCACTGCCCGGACGGTATCGGTGGTGTCGTCTTGCATCTTGCTTTGCGGTGGTGATCATAATCATGGATTTTGTCTCATTACTCTGTTGGAAAGTGCATTCAAAATAGGAATTAAAATGATCCCAATTTCTTCCTCAAACACGCACATTTATTTCATTTAAAGGTGGATACTGGATGCTATAGGTAACGTAGGTACTTTCCCTGCAGTTAGGGTCTCAATATTTATACGTTTACTTGAATTGTGAGTTTATTTCTACATTTATTATGTCCTTAAGCCTTAAGCAAGAAGTTTTTTACTGAAGTGATATAAAATTATTAATGAGTTAAAAATTAAGTAGATATTTAAATATTTTGCTTTTTCCTTGATTTCCACAGTAGGCAGCCGCTTTTTGGGAGTCGGTCAGAATACCGAAAATCCAAAATTCCAAAAACACAAAATCCCGAAAACAAAAAATGCAGACAACCCAAAGCCCCATAAATCCAAAATCCCAAAAGGCCAAACTCTCGTAACTAATTGTTAAAATAATAAGTATGTCATGATTATTTTCGTTAAACAGTTAAAAGAGAATATTCAACCTAGTCGACTTAGATCAACAATTCCGTCCACCCGATCTTGACGAAGTGAAGATAGCCATATCCAAACTAAAGTCCAATATAGAGCTGCTGGAGCTGACGGCCTTGCTGCCGAGCTGTCCAAAGCAGCAAGCGATGACTTGGGGCCAAATTAACGCATAAGTTTTCGAGTAATACGTGACTTAATTATGTGAATTTGGCGTTACCGCTCACGTTGTCGAGCAATCGAGTACCATTATTTTACATTTTCTTATCAGTAATCGAACGGAATTTCATTCGATAGATGGACAGCCGACTGACAGTGTGTAATGGATGCAAATTCTGAAGGAAAAATGAACGAACTATTGATCTTATTATTTTTTCATTTTATTTTGACTCGTTCATTCGATCACTGATGACACTCACTCGCTCAGTCACTGAAGCGGTAATTTGGCCCCTGGTTTGGAGTATGCCCAAGCTCATCTGCAAAATATGGTTGGTGGAAAGCAGGCCCGATGAATGGAACCTCAGCATTGTTTGCCCTTTCTCAAGAAAGGAGACTTTCTGAACTGCGCCAACTACAGAGGCAACATCAGTCTTCTAACATCGCATACAAGATCTTTTCTTCCGTATTCTGTGAACGCCTTACTAGACTTACCCATTGAAAGTCTACCTCCTGGGTAATGTGGAAAAGTCTTATCCATGTGTATCAGTGTATGCATGCATGTATGCAAATATAAAAAAGGGGCGCTTTCTACAAATCTTGCACAGGGCGCAAGTTTGGCTGGGGCCGGCCCTGGCCTTACGCCGTTCGTCAACAACCTGATAGGTCCATATGAGTGTGGCCTTAGATCAGGAAAGTCAACCAACGACCAAATATTCACATTACGGCAGATCTTGGAAAAAAACCCAGGAACTAAAAATTGATACCTACCACCACTTAATCGATTTCAAAGCCGAGTATGACAGCATCTATAGAGTCAAGCTATATAGGACAATTTTTAAAGTAAAAGAGAATTCATAAAAAGAACTCAGAAATACAAAATTGTGGACGCCTATACTTTTCGTTCTCACCATGAAAATGGTGAATGATAATACTTTCGCCTGGTTTGGGCTATTGGGCTCTTGTCTGCAGGGCCATATAAATTGTATCCAGACCTTATTATTTTTGCGATATTTTGTTAAAAGTTTTTTTTTTATAGTTGTGCCATTTTTTTGATTTCTCAGTTGTTGAGTCTTCACTTCAAATTAAGAAAACATAACATAGTCAAGTAGTTTAAATTAATTATTAAATCATATTAAAAAAAAGTAAAGTTATATATCTAATAATAACAACGGTAATGGACAGTTTTCTTCTTGTTTACTATCATTTGCATACTTTTAAAATTCAACCCCGAAAAAATCATATAAAATACAAACTTGAGCAAATTTTTCATTTTATATCAATTTTAGGCATTTCGATTTCGGGAAAAGTTTTTCGGAATTTCGGGTTTTCTGGATTTTAATTTTCAGTATTCTGTAAGTTTTTGCATCGTTTAACTACACCCACGGGCCTTCTTTCATTTTTGATTTGGCAACAATATAGTTGCAGGCCTAAAAACCTTTTTCTTGTTGACTCTTATTCTAATTATGGAAACAAAAGCCATTCAAAAAAACTTAAAAATGCTGTTAACGACCATTTCAAAATTTACAAATATTTTTATTTATGTATGGAAAATGTGTTCATTGAAAAATAAAAAAAAAAATGCTTTTAGAAATAAAATTAATCATACTTATATAAATCGTCTACGAAAAAAAAGGGAGTTGAAATCATCTGAACCCGCTGTTGAACTTACTGCTGTTGAAGAAAATTGAGCAAAAAGTCCAAAACTGATTCACTTTGAAATCATTCAATTAAAAAACATATTAAATGAATCATTGAATGATGCAAATATGGGTCTTAATGCCAATTCAGAATTGTGGTGGGTCTTATTGCCATTTCAAAAAGGAAAGAAAGCCCGGGGGTTTAGTTTCCTTTTATTTTGGGAATAAAGACTCGCGGGCCTTATTTCCGCGGTTCTTATTGCACAGCACCTCACGCTCACACTTCACGTAGAAAGAATGTCATGTAACTCTTGAAAAAGGCCCCGTCAGCTCGTATGGTAACGTGAGTCTTTTCAAAAAGTTATTACAGACTAGGCTATTTGATGATCAGTCCATTGCTTGTCTTGTTAAATAGTTCAGCAAAATAGCAGAAAAATTGAATAAAGAACTATTAAGCAAAATAGAGGTTGAATTACTGGCCATTAATTAATTTTGTTCTCTTCCTGATTGCGACAACAATGTGTATGTATATGTTGTCGTCGAGAGTCGTGACATTTACGTGAGTTAAGAGAGAGACGAATGACAGGTATAAATCCTAGGTATAAATAATGCGAAGAAGAATTTTTTGTGGATCTTCAAATGAGCCCATACGTAAATGAAAATTTTGTTTTGTCCAGCGGAATGGGATCCGTTTTCTTAAAGACATAAAAATTGAGCCGGGTTAAGCATTCTACATTCGTGTAGTATGACTAAAGAAAGAATCTCTGCACTTACCAGTACGTCCGAAGTTAGGCTCAAGGGTAAACTGATGCTCATTCCTTGAAGTTCGAGTATTACATTACGGTTGAACTGTTATATTCTAGGGGAGGAATGAAACTGGCTATTTCACTAGAAGACTTTTTATAAAATAAAATGAAACATTATTGACAATATATTGCGAAATACGAAGGTTTTTTATTTGAAAAAAGAAGGACTTCACAAATTTCAAATCGATGATAAAGTTGTAGACAGGTTGCAGAGCGATAATGGAAAATAATCCCTTAATAAAACATAAATGGTGACCAAGGGACTAAGCCTTAACTTTCTATTGAGTGCTGATAAACCGAACCGCAAACGCCTGGTGTAACTGGCAAATGGCTTCATGTATGCTATTCCAAGTTAAAGTCTTCCGTAGTTTTAGGGTATAGCAGCTTTTATCCGAAATACCTAGGAATATTTTGAGAAACTGTAAGCCAAATGAAAGCTTTTCATTGCAGAAACCAACCACACACCATTAGCAACTTGTGGTTTAAATTAATTTAGAAGACAAAAACAGTATGTTCAAACAGAACCGTTGGACTTCTTCGCGCTATTGATATTTCAAACTGAAAGCGGCTGTTGAACCAGAGAACCGGGGCTGTCTAAGTATTTGTACTGCTTTTAGAAACCCCGTACTGCCAACACGGCCAAAGTAGTACTTTTTGTTTCCTGAACTACTTTTCCATACAAAAACTACAAATCAATCATTTTCATTGTTCCTTCTTCTTCTCTCCAAGCGATTTAAAACTCTCTTTCACAATATGGCTGTCTCTTGAAGGCGTTGTCATCAGAGTTTTAAAGCAATGAGTGCCTCCAAAAACACATGCTATAGATGCAATTCATATTGAACTAAATTTTACAAATAAAATATGCTCGACTTATTTATTCTATATTTTAAAACTTACTAACAAAGAAACAGAGTTTCAAGCTGAAAACCCCAGAATCCATACGTTGATGAACACAGTTAAAGGATTTTTTAAAAACATTTTATCAAACAGGAATAACGGAGCCTAATGCTTATGACATCGATCCAAATGTCTACCAAAGACCATCTTCAATTACGTATTGAAGGTATCTACATCGACCCTAAAGCGATATTTTTAATGAAAGCAAAAAAAAAATGTCTATGACACAAGTAATCGGAATAAAATCAATTTTCCTAAGATTTGCCAGGCTATAAGAAAAAGATTTGATTTTAACGAAGAAACTCTATCCCAAATGCAAAAACTAAACCCAAGTAATTTAGGTGAAAGTTTAGTAGAACTCATGTCTATATTTCAAAACATTGTGCAGAACTTAAGCATAGAGGATCTGGAATTTGAGTGGAGATATCTCTTGAACTTTAAAGACCTTTCTAGAGGATATCAACTGAACCAATTTTCGTGTTTTTTTATTTTTGAAATAAAAATAATTATATGAAAAAAATTTTATTTTACTAGCGTAGTGCCGTGTACTGATTTTTTTTTCTTGAAGAACTGCTTTCTCACAAATTAAAAAAAAACATCCCTGAAGAAAACTACAGATGTCCTTTGTGGCATACAAAATAGTTAAATGTCAGTTTAAGTGATCATTCGAAATTAGATCCTTAAATTAACTTTATACGGTTAAATTTCATTGATGAACTCAAGTACCAATTAAAAAAAACTTGTTCTTTTGCGTACATTTTTAGGCCTATTGTCATTTTTTGGTGCTTAGTTTCACAAAACCGATGTGTAACATACGCTTAACATATTCCTTGCAAAGTAACATTTTGAAAACGTTTGAAATTCATATTTAAACTACGGAAAGCTATAAAATTGTGAAAACTTTTTACTTAAATCTGAAAAGGGCCTTCCTTTAGTGTTAGATTCTTGAAGTGTAATATTTAAGGAATTATTCTGCAAACCTTTGAAGATTTAAACACAGTTATTAACATACACACAATTTAAGACTGCAAAATTATTTTCTATACATTATTTTTCAGCTTTTACTTATCAAATGGTTTAATTTTTTATTACTTTACTTTAAATTAACGCAAAAAAAGAGTTCCTTGTCAAAGAGTTCAACAATAAAGTGACTGACATCGTTTCCTGAAAAACCTCAACCAATGCTGTTGTGATGCCCAAAAGTCAATAATTAATTTTTTATGTCGAATTTTAATTGAATACGCAACTGTACTCGAAACACTAACCTATCCCAGTCTTCTTCACTGGGCAATGAATTTCACCAGCAGCAGCAGGACAATTTGATTGCTTGTACTTCTTCCCTGCACCGTCAACGTCTTTTACAATTTTTGACATTCCCGTAACCGTCTTCGACGAACACGCCTTAAGCACCAACAGATGTGTAATTATGTCGAATGCGATGCAATAAAAAGACACTCATCCCAACCACGTAATGCTGCCAAAAATGCACTGCAAATGTAAACGAAGCATAAAGAAGATTGCATCCTCATTTTGGCGCTTTCATCTGTTATTGCCAAAAATACTTGAAGAAAAAAAAAAAAAAACAAATATATGTATATCACGAAACTTGTATAGGGCCAGGCATTCGAATTCGAAAATCTTCTGTTGATTGGATGTGGTGCAAACCATTGCATCAGATTTCACATAGGATTGCAGGCGCGGCTGGGGGCATGGTGGCATGTTGATCTGGTCAACTGATTAACCAAGAACAGTGGGGCGGTATATTTAGCATGTAGACGGAATATGTTCGAAAATGTAAGAAACGTATGTTTATATGAGTGTTACTGTACAACTCTAACCTGTGAAAGTCCTAAGATTTACCCGAAAAATTAAGGTGTTGCTTGGATAAATTTTTGATTTTCATTCGTGAACCAAAATCCCGACTATGAATTAAATTCGATTCTATGTAAAATTATGTCGATATCAATTTGAATTATTAACCCCCTATTACGGATGATGTAATAAATGTCTTCTGAAAATATAATTTTTTGATGTGTAAACATCTAAGCTGGCGGTAGAGTAAAAAAAAAAAACGTTCACGGTCGTGTGCAACATTACGGTGTGCAACGTTACGATCTGCATACTAGGATGGGTGCGTTCAGTGAAAAAAATCTTAAGATCCCCTGCAAGCAAAATAAGTCCGTTTTGGATCCGCGCACGTTGATGTTTACACATATTAACCGTAAGTTCCGGCACTCACAGAATTTTTTTTGTCGTTTTCCATCAATCAGAAATTTTAGACGCCCACACAGCAAACAGAAAAATTCTTCACGGCTATTGACTCTTGCGAGGAAGTGATAAATCATCCGAGAATATCTCTTTATATTATATTAATAGGTCTCCTACATTTCTGCAATACGAACACATGAATGGTTGAGAGCTCTAAGTCAAAAGGTCCTGGTTCTTCATGAGCTGTCACGCCACAATATTTATTTATAACACTAACACTGCGTTGATTATAATTTTTTTCTTTTTTTTGGAATTCATTTTTATTTTTATTTTTCATTTGACTTATAACATAATTAAAGCTAGACAAAAATAATAATATATAAAATTAAAATATCTTACAACTTAAATACCTACTGGACCCATACGGGTGCTCTAAGTTAAATTATAATAACTGTAACTAACTATACTAATGCCTTTCGGCCTAAAATGTATGTTGATACCAGAATTCATGTTGCTTTTTATATTCCAATATCCATTTTATTAACATAAGACTAGGTAGTCTTTAGCTAATTAAAAGTTCTGAACGATTCTTAAAACAACTAAAAAACTAGAACAGCCACAATTTTGATTATTTATATTTGTATTTTTTTTGTGTGCGACCCTGACTGTCCTTGATGCTTAAAACTTACATAAACACTAAAACCTATATGTATGTCGACCAAGGTAAGAAATCACTAATCAGTCAACTTTCGAACATAGGAAGAAATTTCATAGTTTAGTCACTAGAACTGTTTTTCTTTCCTTGCCCTATGTCTCCGGTCCCGAGCGGATACAGTCATACTGAACCGAATGCACGGTGGTCCGGCAAGGACGTTTCGATCATCGTATCTATGTACAGTTCTTCGGCCGAAGTGGTAGATTAGCGGAACTGCCATTCTATCCTGGACTAGACCTCGACTGTCTAAATAGAGGAATGCATCCGTCGCTTAAACGCACACTTTCATCAAAGTATATTCGTCGAGGAAATCGCTTTTGCCACTTATCAAGAAATAATATATATTCTGTGTGTGGTAGTCCCGTTATATAGAACCTGGTTAGAGTATTATCGTGTGTACTCCGACTTTGGAGTTCTGTGCAATGCAAGGCAGCGTCTAAGATTATGTTTAAACGCAGGAAAATAAGACTTCCACAAAGGCGCGCAGTAAGTATCTTTCACCGCATTAATGTCGAAAAGAGGACATTACAGGAATATTATTATTGTTATTCTTTTTGTATATAAAACCCAAAATCAGTGATTTTTTTTGATGTCAACGCAATAACATTTTGATTGTTTTTTTTAGACGTCTAGAAAAGAAACTCAAATAATTAATTATCTTGATTCCAATATGAAAATGGTGACTTAATTATTAATTCTTGCAAAAATAAATGTTTTATTTTGACCAGATCTTCCACATAAAATGACTTCTAAAATGTCAATCATCATCGGTAAGGTAGTTCAATCATTGAAATAATAAAATTCATTTAGTGTGGACGGTTGGGCGAAATTGAAAATTATGGCTTCCAATGAATGCTATAACTGGCTCCTTTTCATACGGTGAAAATGGGAAATACACATCAGTCGCCATTTTTGTCGAAAGCCATAGAGTAAAAGTCACCAGCTAGCATGTGGTTGTACTTTCAAAATGGATTTTTAAAACTTGGAATTTATTTGTTAAGAAGTATATTCGTACAAAATAAATTCCTAAAAGAAATAGAAATTTAGTACTTTTTCTAATTCTTTAGAATAGCTTATTATTAATAATTTAAAGTTCCTTATTTTCTTTACTGGCTGAACACAATACGCGCGTCTGGATGCGCGGTGCTAATTAAAACTTCTTAAACTCCCAGAGCCGCGTTCGCGGCTGCAGCTTCATTGCATTCACTTAAACGAGATTTTATGTATTTTAACTTTGACAGGCAAGGACGCGGGCCATGACTCGCGCCTTGTGTTCATCCATTTAAGGAATTGTCTAATTATTTTAAGTAAATTTCTACCGATCTAGGTATTTTTAAATTGTTTATTTATCTCATAAACTTTTTAACAGGGAATATTTTATCTCAATTTGGCTTATTGTTAGTGTATTTCATAGACATATTTACTTTATTTTCCTGGGTCGCATGTAGATACATTTACATGAATAAGCTTCTCTCTTATTTTATCAAAATCCGTTCGTTTTCAAGAGCGTCTAAAAAAAATATTTAAAGTGAACAACGTATAGCACGTGCTTGCTCTTTTGGTTTAAGTGGCTTAGAAACTTAAAGATTTTATGTTTAAAAACATGCAAAATGCTATTTTCATCATGCGATTTTTTTTCGCAAAATCAAAATTTATTGAATTAACAAGTACCTAAATATTATTTATACATGAGAAAGAAACATGCTACAATTGCTAAAACTTTAAAATTTCTTTTTTTGTAAAAATCATTTTTGTATAAGAAACCTGTACCGACTTAGCAATTTTCTTTGAATTCTGTACCAGAAAACTACAAGCCTTGTACAAGAGGTGATTTTTAAAAAAAAATTATAGAAGATTGCTACAATTGTGAAATTTTTCATTGTGAAATTCAGTTTTTAAATTAAAAATCAAAAATAAAACTTTTAATTTTTTTAAGATTCAACTATCAATCTGCATAAATGTTCTTTCAATTTATCACCGCTAGTTGAGAATATAATGAATATTTAGTATAATTTCGTGGCTTATAATTCAGTATGGTTTTGAAGCTTAAAAAGTTGGCGTCTCAGTAAGTGGCATAAACATTTTGCGCTTTGTTAAAACAAACAAATAACAAAATCTCATGTATCAAGATCTAAATTAATTAATTGAATTTAATTTCAATTTTAAGACACTTCTGCCCCACTGTGCAGAAATGCAAAGCGACGACACTGAGTGACTCCGAAATTCTTGACGCACCATCAAAATGCAGTTTAGTATTATTTTGTGAATTTTATTTCCATTTTTCGAATGCATTCTTTATAGCTGGCACTTCAGTTTGTAAATTATCGAAACTAAAAAGGGAAAGATTCATAACATTAATAACCTACTATACCCAGAGTTCGGGGCAGCTGCAATCTGATTTCGGTTTATTTATTTTCTGCTGGCATGACAATTGAAAAATCGTTAAAATTTTGGAAATTCAATGTGACAATTTATTCATGAATCAATGATTCTTTATCTGCGGAAATAAGATTAAGGAAAGATCAAAGGCAAAAACATGCCTTTGCATATAGCGTATAGATCAACTAGATTGGATTAGGGCGATAAACTGCAAGTATTTAGTCCAATATAATTAAAAAAATACTAATTTTGATCGTAAAGAAATAAAATGCACTACTAGATGTTCCTTTTAACCACTGAACTGATTTTGATAAAAAAAAAATGAATAAGGAAGTCAAAATAATATATCCTACATACTTAATACTCATACAAATTTAAACAAAAAATAATTTTTGGTTTAAGAAAAAAAATTATTATTTTTTGTTTTGAAATTTTTTGTTTGGTGCATATTATTATTATTATTATTCCAAGCTTTATTAATGTTAAGTTTTCTTATATTTAGTTAATGTTAATACAAGTTTCATGTTTCTATGTTACATTAGCTGTGTTTAATAATTAATTTATAGCTAGCGCAATAATCAAGTACCAATAAAACGCTTTGGCTGTGTTAATAAAACGCTTTAGCAACTTTTGGCTGTGTTCGCTACAAATATCATAGATCACATCCATTTTGTCCCTACCAAACTACAAATATCACAGATCACATCCATTTTGTGAGTGAAAAACAACATTAAGGTTCAAGTCATGACTTTTGAAGAGCGCCATCTTCATCTTCAAAGCTCTAACTATGTATATCCACTTTTATATCCACTCTTTTACTGGCTAATTTATCGACACTCTTTGGTTTTGTTTGCCAAGGGAAATTTTACTGCGCTGGCTATAAAATTACCAATAAAACACGGCTATTATTAGCCGTGTTTTATTATCTTATATCGGGATCCGGATCTGGATCTGGATTTACTATTAAAAAGGTTTACTATTAAAAGGTTTTCTTCAGGATTTTCTGGATGTAGTTGTAGTGTTTCATCAGATCGATCCGTTTGTTTTGAGTAGAGATGGTTGTAAAAATCTGTAGCTCTTTGATGCTATTTTGTTAATGTGATTTCTCTTTCCATTTACAGACATGGCGGTTATCCACTCCTTATACTCCTGCATTTTTATTAATAGATTTTGTTTCATCGATAACTGTTTTCAGAAGGGTATCATTAAATATTGTAATATTGGTGCATATTATTAAATACATAATATGGATGTATTTAAAATTACATATACCAATTTTGTTTTTTTTTTTAAATTTTAAATACTAAATTATTGTTTTTGAGAAAACGATTTTTGAATTTTTTTTTTGTATAAACTCAATTAAATTCTGTTTTAACTTGAAGAACGAGGTTCATGCTTCTTTAAAATTTTCTCTTATTTCTTATAACCATGTCTTTTGCTGCAGTATGAGCCACGGAGATTGAGTCAGCTTGTAAAATTTTCCAAAATAAAAGGAAATAACATCCGTGGGCTTTTTTGACATGTCAATAAGACCCACCGCAAACGCATTAAGACCCACGGGAGTTATTGCCTTTCTGAATTGGCATTAAGACCAATACTTAATGTATAATTCAATGATTCTTAGTTATCTTATTTTTCAATTGAATGATTAATGTAATGATTAATAGGAGTCGATTGTGGACTTTAAAGCTCTCTTTTCTTTGACAACAGCACTTTTGGTGGGCGGCTTCGCGGGTTCAAAGGATTTTAACGCGCTCTTTGGGTTTCATTACCCCTCACGCGGATTGTTATTAGAATTGAAGCCCACAAAAAAAAGTAATTAAACCCACAGCTTATGTTTCTACTTAAAGACTGAACAAAAACCCGTGGGAGTTATTTCATCCACAGCTGTTATTCACTGCACTATGAATTCTTTAAAATTCCAAGCAACTTGAATCAGAAGAGCAAGTTCATTTGTCATGCATTTTATTATTTGTGATTTCCTAGTAGAGAAATATGAATTTTTGTTTGAGAGCATTTAGAAGGATTGTTTTTATACACAAGTTTTGGTTCATTAAATTTTCCGAAAATGGGTCTTCATATTCTGTTTAAATTTCGAACCTATTAATGTCCAAATTATTTTTTGCAAACAAATCTTTTTTTTTGAAACGTTTCAGTTGAGTGCAATTTTTATAATAAACGTATACTTTACATCTTCCATGTGTGTCCAATGTACATCTTAAGCCTTAGACCATAAGATCACATTTGTGCGATCCAGTTGTGTATTTTTTCTTGTGATATTTATGACAATACTAGCCGCCCGCCCGGCTTTGCACGGGTAGACAAACCTAAGCTTTGCATAAAAATTACAAACAAAATATAAATAAATATTTAAGCTAATTTTTGTATTCGAATTCTACTTTATGGGTTTTAACCTACTTGACGTTATGAATGGCTATATAAGAAAACCATGACCCTCTAACCTTTATAACTTTGTCAACACAGAGACAATTTTTGGAATAAAAAAATACTTCTTTGTTTTTATCCCATTTCAGTCTATGAATAGCAATTTTTTAACATAACCTTTCACACACAAAAAGAAATTTTGAAATCAGATGCTACTTTTCGTCCATTTCATCCTATACCTAAATGGCAATTTTCTGAAAAAAAAATTTTAAGGCCATCAACTAAAAAACAACCTTTAAAACACCGAAAGAACTTCTTAAATCGGATATTTTTATTTTTTCCCCATTTCATCCTAAAAATAACCAAATTTGAAAAAGAATATCCCTTAAGCTATTTAATACGACAAAACTTTTAAACAAAAAAAGACTTTCCTAGATCGGACAGTTTTTTTTATTTTTACCTCATTTCTCCCTACAAATATTAAAATTTTGAAAAAGAATATCCCTAAAGCCATTTGTAACGAAAAACCTTTCAAAAAAAAAGAATTTTTTAAATTCGATTTTTTTTTATTTTTTTCCCATTTTATCCTACATAAAACAAAAGTAGAAAAAGAATATTCTAAAAGCCATTTCCTTACCGCCTGCAGCTCCACATGTTGAACGGTAATTGAATTGAACTGAAAAACGAAATGTGAGCCTACAACACCATCTGTTGAGAATTTTCCAATTTTTCTTTTTCTTAAACCTTCGCGGTGCAATTACGAACAAACCCGCAGAAGGAAGTATCCAAATTGGTATAAGTACAAAGTTCTATTTAAATTTCATACAAACATGGAACATTTTAATGGATGACATGGAGAAAATTACAAAATTAAAATTCACGAGGATTATGGTGCTGATAGGCAATGTCACCGTATCAGAAAAAGATCTTTTTAATTTATTATTATAAATTATTAAAAATTCAATGAAAAGTCCAATTTTAAACACAAATGCGAATGAAGTGCATAACATACATTACAATCGCCTCATACATAAATTCAAGCCCTCATTAAGCCTCTCTGCTCTGCGTTGAATTCACCTGCCAAAATATTAATTTCATATAATGTGCCCTTATTAATAATATTATCTTGTACTTTTACAAAACAAGCTCTGCTTACGTAGTAGCTATCTACATCCTTTTCTCTATACATATAATAAGTTATGCAAGTTCAACTATAGGTACTCATAAAAAGTTTCCATTATCACACTACACTCAACATTTACCTGCAGTTAGCAACCAAAATCAAATCACACAATCTTATTGATTCATTCACAAATAATAAAAGTCCGGATATAAAGGTAAGTACTAATAGTCGCCGCGGTTGTGTTGCATAATGATATAGCCAATCTACTTGATTATTGTCTTATTTTACTTGTTGAACATTTGACAATAGGATGGGGTTGTAGCGACCAACCGAGTGAAGCTATTTAAATCTTAATGTAATATATATATATTTTTAGTAATTTTTTTTTTAAAACTTTCCACCTAGGTATGATAAAATTGCTTTAATATACACATATTAACGTACTATTGTAGGTACATACCTTTCTTAATTTTAATATGGATTTATATTAAAGACCTCTACCACCATGGGTTGTTGCAAAAATAAAAAAAAATAAATACGTAAAATTTTAATTTTTAAATCATAATATGCACCTAATTTACACATAAACGAACAGCTTTCGGCCTCTTTTGTAGGTTTATAGGGCATATATTTTATAAAGCTTTTGTTCCACAGGTGTGCACAAAAACATTATCATGTTTGAAGTCTCGAGTGTGAATTTCTTTTCGTTTTTCGTTTTTTTTTTTATCTATTTAATAGTTTGATTAAGAAAACTGAAACTTTGCGATATAATGGATATAATTTTTGATAACGATTTTTGGTGAAAATTTTGAATTTCAAACTTATTCCCTTAGGTGGAAAAGTAAAAGTTTTACAGTGCATAAAGTTAGTAACCATATCAAAGCCTAAGTGCGTGCTTCGGTTGATCTTTCCTGAACACTGTCAATTATTTTAGACTATTCAACGTTAGGGTATAAGTTGTAAAATTAACACTGCTCCTTCTATGAGATATTTACAGAAACACAGCCAATTTATGGTTGTGGATTTACAATTAATCAATGTAAGAAACCATCTCTATAACTTTAAAGCAAACTCTACCTGCCGTACTACTACCATATAGTATAGGTACTTAAAACGTGTACCACAAATTATTGCGTCATTGAATAGCCCGTAATAAAGGTTATAGTCTCCAAATGCAGAGTTTCCACTTAACCATCATTTGGTGGAGCCCAAGACGCCTTCAATCTGCATTTAATTAACATCACGCATCACAAAGTTTACCCAGTTACCACACGTGTTTATGGTGTCAAAATCACCACAAGTCCGCAGAGATGTGTCTACATTAGTTACAGGTAAGGTTTATGAGCTCAGGTAGTTTTAAGAAATAATATAAATATGTTAGGCTCAAGAGTTATTAAATGATTATATGACCAGTTGTTGTAGGCATAGGTAAAAGAGTACCTCTTCTATTATGCAAATATCATTTTTTGGTGAAATTATGTCTGAAGCACACGGCAATGGTTTCGTTAGGATGATCATCCTCGGCCTTAGGTCTGTCTTTGCCTCTGTGCGGCTTCACATATTATTTTTAGAGAGTTCTTATATAACAAAAGAAACTTTTTTGTGTTCGGATTGTCATTTTAAAATAGATACTGATAAATGACATCAACCTGATGTATTAAGACACAAGTTATATTTCGCATTTATTGTTTGACATGTTGCTATTTTTTTTAATAGATATTGTTGGGACAGCTTAACATTTATATACCACCTATGATGTACCCATAAAGACTTATATTTTTTTTTTTAATATTTAGATTAATTTGTTACTTCATTATGATGTGGGTTATACTTAGAGATTGAATTTATTTAAACAAGTTTAAGAATAATATAAAAAGAAAAAAAAAACCGAGATGAGGGCGGTTGTCTCTGATATCAAAGCTCAGCTCTTAAGGATAAAGTTACGTCAGGAAAAGAAGACTGCTAAGAAAAGAAGAGGAAAAGTGTTTTATATTTAAATAAAGCTTAAATTCAGCTTATTTACTTATTTGAATTAATGCTAAAGTCCTAGATGACCCTGGGCCCAAAAAAGAAGCTTCTTCACCCAACTAGGTCTCTAGCCTCGCACGCCAAGTTCTTTGATGTCAACTTCGGCTCTTGTGCGCCATCTGGGTCGCCTTCTTCCCTTACTACGCTCTTCGTTTCTTGAAGGGTGAAGTCGAAGATTTTCCGCACAAGAGGAAAATGTTTCTTTCACACAAAATTTTGATAAAATTTTTAAGGCGATGTTATATTTCATTAAAAATTGTTTTAATTTCGTTTATGGTACTCACCTTTCTCCTATTAATGTACTGAAAGATCGCTTTTCTGTAAATGCTGTGACGGGAATGAAAACTTCTATAGGTAATACTGCGACACATTCGCATTCTTCAACACATCACATATATTGGTATATTGACTTTGGTAAAAATTCATCTTATTTTGGTTAAACCACATAACAGCCTCGGCAGAAAAATTATCCAGAAAGGATACATATTGTAATGTTCTACCTAGGTTCGATAATAAAACTTATTTCCTTTAAATAATAACTTCCACGTATTTACTATTCAGAATAAACACACTTTATTTCAGTTCAAATCGTTTTTATTATTCTTCAATCTCAATAGTATGCAATCTAAAATTCACTTCCGGATACACTTTTACTTCTTACTTTACGTTATCACATTCAAAATTAAACTGTCAACACTCGCTTGAAAACATCCCCTTATATAGGGTTCTAGTCTGAACTAGTACCCACTAGAATATTCGAGCATCGCCTTCTAGCAATTTCCTTTCCAATCGCCGACTGGAACCGATATTCTGCTGAATGCTGAATGCTAAATGCTGAAGGTATGGTGTCTAGCTTTTCAAACAGATGGCGCTGGGAACAGTTAGAGGATTTCCCTTTTGTTTCAAATTCAAAGTAGTTGGGTAATTATTAAATCGTTACATTGCCCCCCTCTTAGGATTGATCGTCCCGAACAATTCCATCACTACTTTCACCATTATAACGATATAAACGGTCACAATGAACTACTTTTAATTTGCCTCTCACCCCTCTTCGTATACGGTAAACCACATCATTAATTCTTTTCACAACAGTGTAAGGGCCTTCCCAGTTTTGTTGAAGTTTTGGTGACAGCCCCTTTTGTCGATGGGGATTATAAAACCACACAAGGTCTCCTTCTTGAAATCCTGTCGATGTTGCTCGTGCGTCATATCGTGTTTTCATCCGGTCACTGCATGTTTTTATGTTTGTCCTTGTTCTTTGGTGAATGTCATTAAGTCTTTCTTTAAGGTTATCCAAATATTCCTCTGTTCTTTGCGGCTCAATTGTGCGGCATCCAAATTTTACTTCATTTGGAAGCCGTATTGTTGTTCCGAACAGGATCTCCGATGGTGTATGTCCTGTTGAGCTATGTGCCGCACTTCGATAAGCCATCAGGAATAATGGAATATGTCGGTCCCAGTCTCGTTGATAGTCGTCGACGACCTTAGTCAGATGTTCTTTAAGCGTCCTGTTGAATCGTTCAACCATCCCATCAGATTGCAGATGAAGCGGTGTTATTGCTTCTTTGTTCTGGAGTATTATTTCTGCTTCCACAATGTTGACATGCAGCTCTTCTCAGTGGCAGTCTGCACTGGCGCTGGAGGTGTCCGGTCTTGTTACAGTTCCAGCAACGAGCAGGTCCATCTCTCTGGTTTCTTTGGAATGCAACTCTTTGACATGAGCATTCTTCAACTTCCACTTCTCTTACTCGATGAACTCCTTGAGAAGCCTGTTCTGCTGCTTCCATAGTCAAAGCGAATGCTAATGCCTCCGGAAGCGTCCGTTTTCCAGCAGTTCGAATTGCTCGCTGTAGGTTGATGTCGGATACAGCACGGACAAAGGCTTCTGTTGCTAATTGACTTGTAATTTCGTCTCCTGCAGTTGGATATGCCAAATGGGCAAGCCTTTCGATATCTGCTTGCAATTGCTGCAGACTCTCTCCTCTTTTCTGAACTCTAGTATTGAGTTGGACGCGGAAGACTTCTTGCATATGGCCATCTCCAAAACGTTTGTCGATAGCCTGAACAAGAGCACTGAAGTTGCCATTCTTGTCTGCTGGTATGGTTTGCAATAGTTCAGCAGCAGATCCTCTAAGGGCAAGCGTCAGAGCTATATATTTGTCTTCGTCATCCCAGCCATTTGTTGCTGCGGCTGCCTCAAACTGCTTCTTGTAAATCGACCAAGAAGTTTGTCCATCAAAGGTTGGTGGATGCATTTCCTTTCGCTTTGGAAAGTCGCCGGAACATTCTCGAACCTTAATTTTTCTTACATCATTTAATTCATTAGCAAGGCTCTGAATTTTATTTTCAAACTGTGATGTTTAAATAAATCACAAATAAGAAGTTGTTTTAATTCATTTATTACAACTAAACTAATTATAATTTAATAAAGTAAATTCTTGGCAGAGAGCAGAGCAATAAGAGATGTTGTAGGCTGTAAGGTATGTTGGTAACTGACAAAGTCTTATAGTAAAAAGCGTATACATACATAATAAGTTAAATGTTAAGGCAACTGCATACGTGCATGTTCTTTTATATATAATGTAATTCTTATACGTTACAACCCTCCCCTCTTATTTCTCTGTTACATTTTAAATATATGTTACTGTTCTGTTTCTTAATTTTCTATTTCTATAGCTTGGTGATGGTGTGGATAACGGTGAAGGTGATTTTTGCGGAATTTCTATATCAGCCAAACTTGTACCTAATTTTTCATTTTCTTCAAAATTAATACTTTTAGTGTTAATAATATCAACGGCATGTGATAAATCATTTACATTTTTAGAAATCGAGTTTTGTTTACATTCTATTTTTCTTAGTTGATTTATATGTCTCTTCCAATTTAAATTTTTAAATAGTACATTTACAATATAGTATTGTTTGCCGAGAGATTTTAAAATTTTACCTTTAACCCAAGTTACTTTCCCAGCTTTACTAAAATCTTTAGTCATTACAAAATCACCTATATTTAAATTTCTTTTACCATGACCTTTATAAAATTTTTTTTGTTTAGATTGATTTTTCTTAACATTATTTTTAATTAATTCTAAGTTTACATTATTTTTATATTTCATTGGATTAATTAAATCTAATCGTGTTTTAATACTTCTGTTAAACATTAATTCTGCCGGACTAACCCCAGTTGTACTATGAATGGAACTTCGGTAATCTAACAAAAATCGTTGCAAACATTGGTTCAAATCACACAAATCATTTTTTTTATGTAAGCACTTCTTTAGAGCTAATTTAACAATTTTGACGCCGTTTTCTGCCTGTCCATTTGAAGCTGGGTGACCAACTGGTGAAGTTAAATGTTCAATTCCGTTATTTTTTAAAAATTTTGAAAATTCGTCGGACTTAAATTGTGTACCGTTGTCGGTGACAATTTTGTTTGGAAGTCCAAAACGCGAAAAAATACACCTTAATTGTTCGATTGTACTTTTGCTACTAATAGATTTATTCATGTCGATACATTCAATCCACTTACTATGAGAGTCCACCAATATTAAAAAATACTTGTCAAAAACTGGACCCATAAAATCTAAATGAAGCCTTTCCCATGGCTTAGTTGGCCAATCCCATGAAATGAGTTCATTTTTTGTTGGATGTGCAGTATACGGCAAACATTGATCACAGCTCTTTACTAAGAGTTCTAGCTGTTTGTTCATTTCAGGCCACCAAAAATATGATCTTGCCAAATTTTTCATTTTTACTATTCCTAGATGCGACTTATGCATCTCTTGCAAAACTTTTTTTTGCATGCTCATGGGTATTATCAGTCTATATCCCCAGAACAAGACGCCTCTCGAAGTCGAGAGTTCATTTTTTCTTAAAAAGAAAGCATTTAGGCTTGTATCTATTGATTTGTTTGGCCAGCCATTGTTAACCAGGTTTAAAACCTTAAGCAAAATATTATCTTTAGCCGTTTCTCGTTGAACGTCCATAAAAGTAATAGATACACGACTTTCATTACTTGTTATATAATTTATAAACACATCGTTCGAAATCATCCCCGGTATACTAAGCTCTGACTCCTCAACCTTATCCACTCCACGAGAAAAAAAATCCGCAATATTGTTTTTTGACTTAACATATTGAATTGTATAATTATACCCAGATAAGAAAAGAGCATACCTCTGCAGCCTATTTGCGGTCATAACAGGAATTCCTTTTTTATTTCCGAATATGGATATTAGGGGTTTATTGTCTGACACTAACACAAATTTTTTACCAAAAAGATACTGGTGAAATTTATTGACGCCAAAAACGATTGCAAGAGCTTCCCTTTCAATTTGGGAGTATTTCATTTCCGTTTTTGAAAGTCTTTTAGACGCAAATGAAATTGGAAGCTCTTTACCATCAGCATACTGATGGACTAGCACAGCGCCTAATCCCACTGGACTTGCATCCACTACTAACTTAACTTGTTCAGTGGGATCAAAGTGTGCGAGACAAATGTCGGATGACATAATTCTTTTAACGGACTCAAAAGAATCTTTCTGAGGTGTTCCCCAAACAAAATTGTCAGAAAGGTTTTCATAAAGAGGCGCTGCCGTTGTGGCTAAACCGGGCATAAACTGTCGGTAAAAGTTAATAACACCAAGGAACGATTGAAGTTCCGTTATGTTCTTCGGTTCCGACAGGTTCATAACAGCGTTAACCTTGGCTGGGTCTTTACGTAAACCATGTTTATCTATCACGTGGCCAAGATAGCAAACCGATTGTTTGAAAAATTCGCATTTTTGCGGAGACACTTTTAAACCGGCTTCCTGCAGTTTGGAAAGCACCAACGACAGCGTGTCGAGGTGTTCCTTCTTATTTTTTCCTGTGGTTAGTAAATCATCCATGAAAATTGTAACCCCATCTATTCCACTCAACAAAGATTCAATTTTTTCTTGAAAAATTGCAGGTGCCGATGCGACACCGAACACCATTCTTGTATATTCAAATAACCCTTTCGTTGTGGATATAGTGGTTAATTTTCGCGAATTTTTATCTAAAAGTAGTTGTTGATAAGCCATTGCTAAATCAATTTTTGAGAATTCCTGCCCCCCATGCAGTTTTGCAAAAAGCTCCTCAATCCTTGGAAAAGGATACTGATAGGGTTCTAAATGTGGGTTTAGAGTGACTTTGTAATCACCACATATTCTGACTGAGCCATCTTTTTTCATAATGGGCACAATCGGAGTTCCCCACTCACTATAGTTTACACACTGAAGCACTCCAAGGTTAACAAGTCTATCAATTTCAGACTCTACTTTGTCTTTAATAGCGAACGGCAATTTCCTTGGGCGAAAAAACTTCGGTGTAGCACCTTCTTTCAGTTTCAGTGAAACTGTGCCATGTTTAAATGTTCCCAGGCTTCCATCGAAAAGATCTTTATAATTTTCTAAAACTTGAACTAAGTCTTTATCTAGATTTTGCTGCGTTTTATTTAAAAAATTTATATTTTCAAAGCCTATGTTGAATGCGTTCATCCAATTCCTTCCTAATATTGGCGGACCCCCGTTTTTAATTATAAAAATGTCAACAACTTTTGTTACGTTTTTGAATTGAACATTTACCTTACATACTCCAATAGGTTTGATTACAGATCCATCATAAGTCTTTAAAGATATATTTGATTCAACTACTTTGAGCTCACTGAAATGTTGTCGATAAATGTTATCAGAGATCGCAGAGATTGACGCGCCGCTATCAATTTCCATTTTTATATCAATTCCATTCATAGTAACTGTTGTAGTGATCGGCCTTAACAAATTATCTTCTCTGAAATAAAAAATTGATAAATCATTACTTTCGTCTTCTAAATAATTACAGTTATAGTTATTGTTGTTTCTTAGCTTAACTTTGTCTGCTGCATTAGTTTGATGATTTTTGCACATTTTTTTTAAGTGCCCCTTTTCTCCACACTTTTGGCAAATGTAGTTCTTAAAGCGACAGCTTTCCGCTATGTGATTTTTTAATCCACATCTGGTACAAGCTGGATGCTGCATTGTTGCTTGTGCTGTTGATACATTTTTTTTCCATTGATGTTGCTGCTGAGGTGACGATGATGATAATGACGGCGATGATGGTTTTCTGTGATGTGATTTGAGTCGAAAAACTCCTGGCTCATTTTTTATTTCCACGTGCGATGGTTCGTACTGATGTCGGATGCATTCGACTGCTAGAGAAATTTCCATAGCCCTTTCGAACGTTAAACTGCTGACATTTTCAAGGAATAATTTATCTTTTTCTGGACCTTTATCCAATCCCATGATGAATTTGTCTCGTAAAGCGATGTTGAGATGTGTGTCGAACTTGCAGTTTGCTGCCAATGACCGAACACGTGCTGCCCACTGTCGAAGAGTTTCATGTGAAAACTTCTTTGCTTCATAGAATTTTAGCCTCTCTGCAAAAGCTGAAAAAGCTGGTTTGAAGAGATCACCCAACTTGTCCATTAAAAATTTATAATCTTTTAGGGCGACTTTATCTGGAGACACGAGGTCCGTCAGCAATTTGAGAGTATCATCGTGTAAAGAAATTAACAAAAGCGCTCTCCTTTGCTCTTCTTTTTTGCCTTCGATGTTGTTACCAATAAAAAACTGTTCCAATTTGTCTTGGAATATTTTGAAGTCATTTACTTCATGGTGGAACTTTGGAAGTTCGCCAAACGTGGCCATTCTATTGAATATTAATTCTAACCTTTTAGAATTACACGTGCTTTTTTATACTTAGTCCTCTACGTAATCAGACTATCGTTGAAATTCGTTTCGAGCAATCCTCGTCGCCAATTGTGATGTTTAAATAAATCACAAATAAGAAGTTGTTTTAATTCATTTATTACAACTAAACTAATTATAATTTAATAAAGTAAATTCTTGGCAGAGAGCAGAGCAATAAGAGATGTTGTAGGCTGTAAGGTATGTTGGTAACTGACAAAGTCTTATAGTAAAAAGCGTATACATACATAATAAGTTAAATGTTAAGGCAACTGCATACGTGCATGTTCTTTTATATATAATGTAATTCTTATACGTTACACAAACTTTTCTTGAACTTCTTGAACTTTCTCGAGCATTGCGTCTACTTTAGAAAATTGTTTTTCGACACCCTCAACACGTTCGTTAAGAGTACCAAATTTATTTTCAAATGCATCTAGCTTACTTTCGATAAGGTTTTTCTGTTCATCAAATCTTTCGAGAAGATTCTGTTGTCCATTCTTTTGCTCGTTGCGTTGTTCTTCAAATCTATCGAGAAGATTCTTTTGTTCATTCTTTTGTTCTTTTCTTTGCTCTTCAAACTGAGCAAGCAACATAGTCATCATATTACTCATGTCTAAGCTAGGACTTACTTGTTCTTCGGCCATTTCAATCTCAAAGAGAAACGTGTCTGGGTTTTCTCCGTGTTGTCTTAACTCTTCTTGCAGACGAATAATGAGGTCATTTTTCGTTCCAGCAGTAGGAAGGAATTCAATTCATTCACTATCTTACCCATTGTCTCTTTTTGCACAAAACACTTCGTAATAATAGCAAAAACACTATCACTGTTTTTTATTATTATTTTTCAAACACTTTTCACCATAAATATCTGAATGCACAGATGAAATAAGTTTTATTCCACTTTTCTGACACCAATGTAATGTTCTACCTAGGTTCGATAATAAAACTTATTTCCTTTAAATAATAACTTCCACGTATTAACTATTCAGAATAAACACACTTTATTTCAGTTCAAATCGTTTTTATTATTCTTCAATCTCAATAGTATGCAATCTAAAATTCACTACCGGATACACTTTTACTTCTTACTTTACGTTATCACATTCAAAATTAAACTCGCTTGAAAACATCCCCTTATATAGGGTTCTAGTCTGAACTAGTACCCACTAGAATATTCGAGCATCGCCTTCTAGCAATTTCCTTTCCAATCGCCGACTGGAACCGATATTCTGCTGAATGCTGAATGCTAAATGCTGAAGGTATGGTGTCTAGCTTTTCAAACAGATGGCGCTGGGAACAGTTAGAGGATTTCCCTTTTGTTTCAAATTCAAAGTAGTTGGGTAATTATTAAATCGTTACAATATTTATCAGATATCTTTTAAACAGTCAAAATGAAATCGGATGAGTCCATGCTTTGCATATTTTTAGGAGATAACTGAAATAATGCATATGCGGATTTATTTTCTTCTGAAAACCGCTCTTTAAGGCCAGGCGCGCACATGCAACTAAACAGTTTGGTTGCGATTTTGAGCACTATGGGATTATATGAGAGTCCGCGCACATAAACCGGTGGACTCTCATATAATCCCGAGTGCTCAAAATCGAAACCAAACTGTTTAGTTGCATGTGACGCCTGGCCTAAGGGACATTAGATAATCCAAGCAAGAAACGAACATTGGTGTTCTAAAATAATTTTCGGGTGAAGACGAAAGAAAATTGGATCGGTGAGTTTGTTTCTTTACAACTTTGGGGCAGCTCAATTCAATACAGGATCAGGAATCAGGATTCACTCAAACATTTTTCAATTGTTTCCCAAAGCTTTTTGAAGGACTTCTCGGCACTCTCCCGATCTTCTTCAAAATTCAAAATGCTTGCAAATGATCTGATCTTTTAAACTTAATAAATTCTAGTCAACTCTGTAAAATATCGTATCGACTTCAAGTATAAACGAGTATTGAGCCATTTATAAACAAACAGACTAAAAAAGTCGAATTCGAACACGAGCAATGAATTTGAAGGGCTTGTTGTTTTGTAACACGGTTTTCATCCTCCCCCAGTTTTTGCAGTGCTTACATTACAACGAGTAGATTTAGGTATTTATTCGACCAAGGTCCAGATTCAGAGGGGGGCAACTTATGGAATTATGGAAAAGAATCAATTTTTTTTTCGTGTGATTGTGTGTTACTAGACATCTGCAATTCATTTTTTTTTGCAGTTATTTTGAGTGAAAATGATATTGAATATTTTTTTAAATTATGTAAAATCCGTTTCAACAAGAAACAAAATATTTTGCCTTCCCGAAGTTCCCCGACTTTCAATTTGATGTATTGGAATGCGATCGATTCTTTTGTTGAAAGGAATTCGACATTAATTTTATCCGAGATTAAATGTTGACGTCTCCATCTCCAAGTATAGATTAACCTCATTAGTGTCAAAAATTAAACTTTGAATATAATTAAACGTGATTTTATTCTAATTCGCATAGTGTTGAAATCTTAACGCCACAATTTTGGGCGTGATCTCCAGTCTAAAATTCATTTGAATTTGTTGATATAAATCGCCCAATAGCACCAGATTTTAACTCCCTTTCTTGTCCGCTATCCACCCCTCTCAACTTCTTTGCTCCGCTTCAGACTTGTAAGGTCAAAGCCTTGGCGCCAATGTTAATAGCTTTCTTGGACGATAGTATTTTCCAAAAATAGATGAATGCAATGAAGTCCAAAAATGTTTATGAATTTTTCTCACTCTTAAAAGTGTAGTGAAGACCAAAATTTTCGTTTGGCTGATGTTGTGACAAGGGGGCAGTCAGTGGCGGATCCAGAGAGGGGGTCATGGGGGTCATGAATCCCCCCCCCCAGAAGCCAAGAGCAAAAGATAAACAGTCGTATTTATTAGACTTCCTTAGAAAACTTTTGGACAACTAGTCAATAGTTGGACATCTCCTTATTCATAAACGCATTGTAAAAGTTGTCTAAATTTATCCTGTTATTGATATACTAATATCCCTTTAATCTTTCAATTTCGTGGACTTTCGTGTATACGTTCAATGAACATTTCATTAATTTCAAGAATAATTTTTCAATTCGTTCCTAGACTTACATTTGGAGTTGCACGTATACTCACTTTAGAACTGGTTTGGACATCCAATTGCAGTGTCTTATATAGAAAATCGATGGAAAATATTTATAAATAAGGTTTTGGCGCTGGGCAGCTGCCTAAAGTTAGACATACTGAAAAATAGGTTTATAAGCTGTAGTCCGAAATATTCAGAAAAAAGTGCAGATGGACGCAAACGCAAAGTATCTTGATTTGTACATCTATGGGAACTTGATGTAATTTTTATCAAATACTGAAACTTTGGTCGCTGGTCTACCTGGATTTGATCTAACGAAGTTTATTTTAATCAAAATCTTGTTTAATTTACAACTTATTATTTAAAGTAGATTTTGATATTATCTGATATCACTGGATCAGGAACGGGTCTTGTGCGTTCTCTCAATTTTTGTTATTACAGTATGAATCCCTTCATCGGCCGGTGGCGGTATGAGTAAGCTGTGATAAACTGCTTAAACTGATAGAATCACGGATGAATCTGTGGTAAATAAAAGTCGTGTGACAGTTTAATTAGAGACCCCTTATCTCTAGTGAGGTAGTTTTTTTGAGTCACAACAGCTTTTTGGGTATAATAAAAACTTTTTTTTGTACGAGTCCCACTGGTCTGATATCTTCTTTCTTCTGTAAGCTTTGTCCTCTTAAACTACCTTGATTAAAAAACATTTGTAGTTACTAACCTTTGAAATTTTCGTGAAACCAAAAAGGAACTGAATCTTACCAAAAAGTAGTTATTTCATTCAGCAACTTAAAGATTTCATAGTCGTCTCGGTCTCGTTAACTTATTCTCGTCTCGGTATAGTCTTGGTTAGGGCATTTTTTGTATTTTTGAAGATGAAACATCAAACCAGAGTTTGAATCTAGAAACTGGTTAGTATGTTTATTCATATTATCATATAGTCAGAATTTGCAAGCATTTTATATAATTTTGTCGGTGATTTGTCCTCGAGCAAAGTGACCCCCTCCAAACTGAAATCCTAGATCCGCGCCTGGGGGCAGTGTGTTGCGACAATAGCTTCTGTTTAGGTATATAGCTTTGTCTCAGATATTTTTTTTGTTATAATAAAATATTTTATAAAATTAAAATTAATCAAGAAGGAAACATGGAAGAACAGTCAAATCGGGTGATATTTTCTAACATTCTGGCCCTTGGCACTGTTGCGATAGTAATAATTCTTATTTGCTTCATTTCATAAAAATAAGCGAAACAAGAATAACGCCTGAGCCATGAGGAACAAAATTACAAAAAAAAATATTTTTCAAGGCTTATTTTGGGCGATATTTCCAAATCTATTTGGACGGTTTTTCTTTGGGCGTACCTACCACCTTCCTTCTCTTTATAATAAATCGGGTTTCGTCTTAGATTAAATAACATACGAACTGTAACCTTAAAGTTTTTATTTTAATCCTCTTTAATCCACCAAAAAGTTCTACTGCCTATATTATTAATAGCCCTTTGAACCAATTGATTGCAATATATAATAAATTTTATTTTCTCATATGTTCTGTAAATGACAATTTGAAAAGTATACAATTCAAGACTGTATTTTTAAGAGCTTTAGATTATAACTAGATTTAAGAGATAATTTATGTAACGTTAGCATTTAAAGGTATCCAATAAATAAAAAAATTGTGTGAGTGCCGGGACTCACGGTTAATATGTGTAAACATCAACGTGCGCGGATCCAAAACGGACTTGTTTTTGCTTGAAGGGGATCTTAAGACTTTTTTCACTGAAAGCACCCATCCTAGCATGCAGATCGTAACGTTGCACGAGGTAACGTTGCACACCGTAACGTTGCATGACGTAACGTTGCACACGAACGTTCACGTTTTTTTCACTCTACCGCCAGCATAGATGTTTACACATCAATAAATAAATGCTCCATTGAACCAAAAAAACTCAATCGCCAAACAACTTTGTTTTAGGCTCCTAAATTATTACCTTCAAAAATACAAATGTATATTTGCTTTAAATATTGTTAACTACATATATATAATTTAGTAATTCCTCAAAATGATATTTTTTGTAGGTATGTCCTCTGATTTATTCCGGGTTCTATATATACTCAAAGTTTTAACTTTGTTTTGTTCAACGACCTCAAAAAGCCATCATGAGAACCTAAATGACACATCTGAGCTCTGATTGGAAACCACTGTTCATTGAAAACTCCTCTTCAGCAACAGTTGGAGTTGGAGTGCTAGAGTGATTCTCAGATTGAATCCGAAAAAGAGAAGGAACAGTTCCAAGAAAACCAATACCAAACCACTAGTGGTGTGTCGTTAAGAGAAAGAAACGTAGGGAAGTGCGGCAACTTGATTGTGGACTTCTACGGCATCGGCAGTGGTGGCGGGACAGCTTAGCTTACCAATGGCAACCGGTATATAAGACTTTAATAAAATGCGAACTCCACTTCATACCAACGCGTGGAGAAGGTTGTCAGGCCGCAATATAATAACTGTAGTTTTCGTAGCACTCCATTCAGTCATTTGTATGCATGAGGCTGCGATATGAGTTGACTTTGGATGTATATGTAGGTCTACGTCCGATAATACTTTCACTTTCTAAGGTGTACGAACTGAGTGGTTCTGGTGTTTACATGTGGGAATCGTGCTACTGGAATCAGCACTTCAGCTCAGTTCAAGCTGAGTGGTGCGCCTGCGCAATGTTAACCGAAGGTCTTTGTGCCTTTAATTATTATGTTCTACGTGGTTCTTCTTTGTTCATCTTATAATTTATTATTTATGTAGATTTTTGTTTGATGTTAAATATTTTCATAGATGGTACGTGAATTCAGAAGGAATTATGATTTTTACTTGCGATACGGGGTTAAGGTACTATAGAGGAGATTTTGCGTTCGAAAAATTATAATAAAACTTATAAAGTTGTTTGATGGTTCTTTTGAAGAAAAGAAAAATTTTTGTATATTTTATACTTTTTATTTAAAAGTGATTTAAGTAAAAAAAGATTAAGAACAAAATTATATATTAAAAAATGCTTAAGGAGCTAAATACTCTGTTTCACCAAACCCTTGGAATGGGGCGTTAGGTATTGGTTTAACAGAAAAACTGCCTAGGAAACGTGTTACAAGAAGAGTTATTACCTTTTGGATCGTCTCCGTCCGCAGCAGAAAATAAATGAATTATAAAGTTTTTAGTGTCTACTTTTATATAAAATTCGCAAGGAAGCAATGAGCCTAATTAGGTAGTTACCTATACATATATTTTATTTAAACAAAGAAGAAGATTTTTTAGTTACCTTAAAAGTGTTTCAAATTCATAATGATGCTTGATAGGATTTACGAAAATAACAAAATAATAATTTAAAAACAACAATATAAATTTAAAAATGAACAAAATTTATACTGGGGGCTGCAAACTGGTAAAATAAAACTTTATTAATATCATTTTAAACGGAACTTCCCATAAACATAGAATGGGTATTTTGTGTATTTTCGTTAACGAATCAGTCGATTTTGATTACAAGAACAATCTACTAAAAGCATAAGTGAAATTGATTGATTGAGATACCTGAACCTGAACACCAAACACAAAAACATAACTTTTGGATCAAGAAAACGAGGAATCCTGGGTATATTTTTGAGATTAAATTTAAGGTTATGTCTATATGCTTCTAATAGCTCCCGGTGATGAACTCTTACTTCTAGACCATGAAAGGCGACCGAGGTCAACTTACTTGACGCCATGCTCTTCCAAACGCTTTTGAAATATCGAGTGCAAAAATATAACCGCCGCTAGATCTTTTGCTACGAAAGCGGTAACTACTGCCGGTTATTAATGGAATAAGAATCCTCCAACAAACAAAAAGCTATTCGGTATACAAAATTTGTTAGTTAGTTCAACTTCCAGGTGTGATTAGAAAAGTAAAAAAGGCAGAGACCGTTCTTAATACTTGGCTTCTTCTTTTTGATGAAAAAATGCTAAACTCTATTTTTACCTTGACCAATCAATACATTGATCATGTGAGACCAGAATTTGAACGTCCCAGAGATGCTCGTCCAAAATATATATACCTGAGATAAGAGTATAAACTTTTTTACTGGTTAAAATTGACAATGCACCTCACAGGTGCAGCGCGACTGTGGATGTAACAAAAAGGGGCACGACTGACTGAAGGTTAATGAAAACTCTGAATTACCAACAAATTAAAAAAGTCATTGTTCAAAGATATGCAACGGAAAATGTTCGTGTTTATTTAAAATCTTCATTTTCATTCGAAGAACTTTATATAAGTCGTGTTTTTTGAAAGAGGGCAGATTTTTACATACAAACAAAAATAAAATTAAGAGTGAATATAATTTTGGTCAGTAATCAGATTGAACATAGAGTGGATATAAATTGTTGAAATGTTGAGGTTTAGGTGGCGCTTAACTCGGTTGGAGGAAAATATTTGTCCCCGAATGGTTGGTAGCCATAGATTTTTTGACTTAAAATGGGATGTGTTCTTAAATGCTTCCCGGGTAAAAAATGTCAGCTGTATATACTTTTTTCTCAGACATGCGTTAAGGCATTTCATTTCGAAATAAAAATTGACCAGAAAGCTCTAAAATTACCCTTTTCAAAAAAAAAAATAAAATGTCAAAATTTTCTAATTTTTCAGAGGTTTTTTTAATCCATCGTCATCGTAGCCATCCTTCAATGGATTTTGACAGTTGATGGCTTGCCAGATAGAGGTCAAAATATATTTGACTGTATCGAGAATATTTCATTTCAAATGTTAACCGATTGCCCTGAAAATGCATTTTCCGGAGCAGAAAATTAAATGCAAACATTTTAGAATTTTACAGAGGATTTTAAATTCATCGTCATCTTAACCATCCTTCAATGAAATTTGACAGTTTATTACTTGATAGTCTACATAAACCACGATTGCTTTCGGAATTACTGGCCTTGTTTTGAAAAGAAAAATCAATCCATCTGAATTCAACCAAAAGCGTTGACAAATTAATATGGAATCGATTCTTCACTGGACATTAACTATATGTCCAGTGTAAGCCAAGTGCAGAAATGTACCTTCGAACGCTCCCGAACACAATTTAAAAAACATAAAACGAATGTTGGTTCCATGTGAATATAAATTTTCATTTTAAATTGGTGAGTGTAGAAGTGGTAATAAGACCTAGTTTATTGTTACGCACATAAAGTATTATGTTGTTACCGCTTCTGTTTCGTTATCCATCATATCAATTATTAAAGTTTGTTAATTTTTTGATTGTCACTGATTATTGTTTGTGAAAGATAAGGAATTTGTTTTGACATGGAATGTCATTAAATTTGTCACGATTACCAACATTAAAATTACAAAAGAAAAGTAAATATAAAAGTGACTATTAGGCCAGGCGCGCATATGCAACTAAACAGTTTGGTTTCGATTTTAAGCACTCGGGATTATATGAGACTCCGCCGCCGGTTTATGTGCGCGGACTCTCATATAAACCCATAGTGCTCAAAATTGAAACCAAACTGTTTAGTTGCATGTGCGCGCCTGGCCTAAGGGTTTTATTCATAATTCATTACTGCGCTGCCTATAATTTTCACCAAAACACGGCTATAGATAAAACATTTTTTTTTTAATACATTGAAATAGATCGGAATTTATTTCGATGTCACACTCGTACTCATCTTCATCGTCCTCACAATTACTGAATATTCCCTTGAAATGCGGTTCTTTTTTTGGTGCTTGTCTCTGTGTCGATTTAAACATTTCTTGATGAATGATCTCGGATTCCAATTTTCCAGGTTAGGTATATTGAAATAAGTATATATGTAATACTTGGTCTCAGTTTCGATGCACAAATTTCGTCTTATGTTTGTTTTCAAGAGAGTATTAGCACTATACATATGCATCTTTGACATGAGCAAAATAAGGCTGCAAGCCAGGACACGTGCTAATATTGTTGCCAAATCTTAAAAATGACATTATCGTTCAGTTTAGTCGTTTGAGAGTGAATTTGGCCACGATTTTGTTCTGGCAAAACCATTATACTGGAGATAAAGCACTGCCAAATCTACATCTGCTTCAATTGATTTATGCAATTTTTCAACAACTGAGGGGTCATCGTCAGGCAAAAGTTCTTTGCTTTCACACTGAAATCGTTGTTCTGAAGACACGACTAGTCTATCGCTAACATTTTCACGGAACTCATCGGTTGCACAACATCAATTTTGTGAGTTGACCTTGACGGTGTTTTTTATTCAACTTATGCAAGAACTTGTTACCGTCAGTAATCACAATGTTACATTTTAAGTTATTAACGAAACCGGATGGAATTGGCAGTTGCTTGCAATTTTCAAGAGATGTAATAAAATTTACACATCAACGGACATATGTATTAGGGTTGGTTGGTTAATGAAGTTTTTTTTTGAATCTTTGAAAAATTAATAAAATATCACCTAAAAACGCAATACTATACGTACATATGTTAATTTTCAATATTAGGCAGAAAAGAATAATATCCTCTTGATTGCGCGCCTCAGTATTTGTTTGAAAATACAATGCAATGGCTCGCCAATATTATTATTTCATTATTGTAGTATTAATTCAGAGTATGGGTAATGCAAAAAAGATAAATAAGAGCTAAATATAGGGTGCAGTGCAAAATAGTAATTACCAGAAACATGATTTAGAATTACCAATTTCAAATAGTAATTACCAGAAAACATAATAATTACCACTTAAAACAGTCCCTGTTAGAAAGGTCATAGTTATAGTACCAAATACTGATCAAAAATTAAGGTAAACAAACTACAATGTCCAAAAACAGTAAAAGTGGGACGAATTCATATGTTTTTTCAGCCAGGGTAAAGTTCTCGAGTGTAAGATTGAGCGCGAGAACGAGCCTTCGACGCCGCTCAGCTTTATTATATTTAATTAAGTAGTAGCCGGTGCCCGGTGGCGACGGCGTTATAATTGTCACGCCGGAAGGAAGTCTAGGTTCGATTCGAAAGAAATATATTGTGCCTAATCAGTCGAAGCAGAGTGTATTATATCTGACACTTAATTAAAGTTAAAATCATAGCATTCTTGTTAAAAGTTTTTAAAACTAACACCGTCACCACCGTATCTAATCTTGCATATAGCTTTTTAAATTTTCGAAACACTTTCCTATATAAAACAGATTTCACACGACTCCGATTCAATATGCAACCCTAACAATTTTTGTTCGATAGTTGTGGACTAGGTATTTATAAATTGTATTATACTTATCTATTTCTTCACGAAATTCAAAAAATATTTTATAATTTGGTCCTATCAAAGCCCTTCCGCACTATCGCACAGTGTATTGACACATCGTCACGTGAGTTCTTATTTGTCCTACAGACAATTTATTTATTTCTAGAAGGACTTTTTAATGCAATCTTATATTTTCGGCCACGGTCTTTCGATCGGTATAAGCAGAATTTTGCTATCGCTCTGTACCTTGAGATAGGTACAGTTTTTATGCTTATCTGTCACATATCAGATACATTTTTGGTGTTAGTTTTTAAATGTGCTACTGAATTTTGTGTCCTTTACCAATCCAATTTCCAAAGGATTTGGAGTTGGGACAAAAACTTTAACAATTTTTCTTAACGCGTTAGCAATCATATGGCCGCTTGTCCTATATCCACCTTTATCCATTTTGCTGCTTTATTTAAAAACTTTGAAGGTTGATAGCGAAGTTTCCAAATTATCATTAAATAGCCAATTAATCGTGCTAACGTAGAAAACATTAAGCGAACTCTCCTGAACATTTAAATTTGTGGAGTTTTGGACATATAGGAATTCACGTGACACATGTCAAACATTTGTGAAAAACCTCAATATAATAGTGTGGAAACAAGATTTGACAGCTCATATCGCACAGTTTGACATTTTGTTCTAAAACCTTAACATACTCTATCACTTCGATTTTTCATTTTTTCGATGCTAATGTGGAAGCAGCATTATATGAAAATAATTTTATCCACGCACATTTGAAATTCGCATGGTATTCTTGCTACCTACTTTGAATTTGACATGATATCAATCATATAGTGTGGAAGGGCTTTAAGCCACTTCAAAGAAACCTCAACTATAACTGATGAGTTCAAGTGAGAATATTTGTGTGAATTGTCAGTTTTATTTTATACTATAGTCTTATTTTTTGGTGATCAACTATTGTCCCTTTTGATACGTTTGAAATATTGTAGATTTTGAAATCAAATAGATTAAAATTAAAATAAAAAATAAATAAATTACAAAATTCACTGCGTCATTTGATGGTGTTGCCGCAACTTGAAATAAAAAGTCCATAGACCAACCCAATTTGTTCATTGCTATAAAATTTGTTCATTGTGTTCCTCTTGAAGACCTATAGGGTCATTAATTTTTCGGTTTTGAAAGTAAAGCTAAATAAAACACACACCATGAAACATTTTTGATGAAAATTTTATTTCATTATAAAGTTTGGATTTTGCCATTGAAAAATGTGAAAAACTATACCATTCAAATGGCCGCCTCGGGAAGATTCGCAGCATGCGATTCTTTCGGCGTAATTTTTAACATATTTTTCGAACATTTCGGGCAGTATCTCGGACATTACTTGAATAATGTTTGTTTTAATGCGTCCAGAGTTCGGGGATTATTCGCGTAAATACGGTCTTTTGCGTAGCTCTACAGAAAAAAGTCCAACGGTGTCAAATCGCATGATGATCTTGGTGGCCAATTGACGTAGCCAAAACGTGAGCTTACGCGACCAGGGAGCTTCTCACGCATAGAGCCATAATTGGTCGTGTTGTGTGGCTTGTTGCCCAGTCTTGTTGGAACCACATATCGTTCAATTCATGATCTTCAATTGCCGGCTAAAAAAATCACTTATCATTCGATAAATTGCTGTGAACGCCGGGAAATCGATAAATTCGGATAATCGTAACACTTGCACTTGCAGCAGCAATATTTTCGACTGAGCGTGCATTACGAATATGCACAGGCCTTACGACATCAGAAACGCTTCCACTTTCTTAAAATTTCTTAACAATTTTACCGATTGCTTGCGTAGTCGGTCGATTATGACGACCATAATCAGCGCGTCATGCGCGAAAAGTGGCTACGTTTGAATCACCACTTTTGTGTAGTAAGTTTTAGTTATTTTAACGCGTTGTCCAATTGTTATCGTAAGTGACAAATATTCGACTGATATTATGACATTTAAAATGACAGCTGAGTTTGACAGGTGGTGTCAAATGTCAGCGCTACCAACTTGAAATCGTGAAATGAATGACCCTGTACCTTTCTACATGATTTTATTGCATTTTGAATCTTAAACATTCATTCATTCGCATTTCGAAAAAGCTTGCTCTAAAAATCGAAATAATAAGCGATATGAAGAAAAATGTTTGTCGCTGAGTTGAAATTCAAATAGTAGGTTTGCGTAAATGACAACCCTAGCCGTGTTTTATTATCTTCTATCGGGATCCGGATCTGGATCTGGATTAACTTTTAACATGTGCTACAAAAACAATTTTGAAAATTTCCCAGTATCTTGTTTGTGTACTACGTGTTAAAAGTAAATCCAGATCCAGATCCCGATCCCGATAGAAGATAATAAAACACAGCTCCTGTCACCGTAATTGACTTTGCTCTAGTCGAATAATAGCTTTTTTTTTATTTTCCCCCAGATCTGATCCGGATTGGATTTGCACATGAAAATACATAGTATTACAAAAACAACACAAAATCCAGCATTGCTTTTGGATTTGCATTCTCAAATCCATTTTTGAACACACCCTTTTTACTTCCTTGCAAAAATTAGTTTTAACGTTGGCGGGTAGATGGCTTTTTGAGTAAAAAAAGACAACGAACACATCAAAATAAATATACAAAAGGAAAAAAAAGAGAAGGGTATATTACATTGTTTTCACTGTAATCCTGTTTGTTTTATTATCATGACCTGATCCGGATCAGATCTGGTGGATAATAAAATGCAGCTTATAACTCTTGGCAGCTGCTATTAAGAAATATATTCTAATTGGCAATATAACTGAATTAATACAAATAAAAACCACCGAAAAGAAAAAAAAACCCGCTCACAAAAGTTCCCAAATTCGTGCACTGCAGTTTGAAGTGCTGCCAACTAACGCGTCATTAATTCAGCAGTGACTCGTAAAACTATAAACTAAATAGTGTTTAATACATTTATGAAATAATTAATGACACCCGCAATATGCAAAAGTTTAATAGATGTCAAGAAAAAAGCCCTCCTTGCGCTTACAGCGGGGGCGAATAATGAGTACTCGTTTAAATATAATAAATGCGCTATTGCGCGCGAGGCTAAATTCACTCCATCTAGTGCTGAATGGATAAACCCGCCACTACACCCACTACCAAACTAAGCAAATTGCACAAACGCATACACGGAGAAAGAGTTGCAATGATCGCGTTGATGCCGCTGCTGTAGTTTTAACTGCTACTAACATAATGTTGGTCGGTCATTGGCCGCACCTTGTGTGCCAACATTGAGCCGCATTACATGTGCAACCCGATTTGTTTTCAATGAAATTTCAAGAATTTGTATTCCATTAGAGGAACCTCTTTGACAGTCAAAAATTTGACTTTTTAATTTGTATAAACAACATACAAGATACAACACTTCACTTAATGCGCCTTTGGCTTACGTTGATGGCTGCAGCGATGCAAAGCGAACGCAAAGTAGCAGCAGGAGCACGTATTTGCCGCTCCTCTTTGGCCCCACCGTGCCACCGCGTCCAGAAACCACAATAGCAATAGTGGTTATGTAATCAAATGGAATTTGCGCTCTTTTCTTCAGGTTTTGTGTTACAATGAACTCGCGCGACATCTGTAATGACACTACGCAGTGTGTAAAGTTGTGCCCAGTGTTCCGCCTTACTTCTGTATCATGCATTATGTTTGTGTGACTTTTTTGTCATTGCTGGTTGGGGCTAGGGGATTTAATAAAGAGTGACAGGTGGAGTTGGTCGGTGTTCTTCAAAACGGTCAAATTAAATTTTTGCGTAGCAAACGTCCTAAAACACACCCAAGATCTGACATCCCACATCCAAATCTAAGGGGAGGCATTGTGATTGTCGCATAACAAATCATTTCACTCAAGAGTCAAGAGAGTGTGGTTGGGCTCGATGCGGTGCTCTCGTGTGCTGCTCACACAACACGACAACACGTTGCTTTTGCTTATTTGTCGTAACGTAATGTCTGCTGTGCGGCCGTGACGGGGGGAGTAGATCAGGCCTACATGCGAGAAGTCAATGAACTTAGAGAACGAGTCAAACGGCATCGGCATATCAGCTGCCTCCGTTTATTTATTTATTTATATTTTTGGGGAATGTAGGTAACCCAGTGCAAGCATGTGCACCAGTGTGTGTAAGATTTATGCATGTGTAGAAAAATGATAAAAAGGTATGTATACGCAAGGCAAAAGCGGAGACTCCGTGGCTATTTGTGGGTCTTGGCTTGGGCATGTGAATGATAGTGAACTGTGGCATCTTGCTGCAGAGGGAAAAAATATTGGCACAGTGGCCTGTTGACGATAATTCCGGTGCGTCTATACCAAAAAACGACTAGGTATTTTTTTTTCTACAAGTCGTCACACAATTTCTTTTTTTTAAATTTGGTTAGTTTGAGGACTCAAAAATAGATTATTGAAAAAATTACAGAGCAGAACCTGAGTTGGAGAAAAAAAAACAAGAAAACCAATAGGAACGTAGGTACGCATTCGGACGTCCACGAACAAAAGGGTGGTTAGTTTGGCTCCCGCGAATTATCTTTCCATCGTAGGCAGGGCTACCTTTCTAGATTTTGAGAAAGAGCCGATAAAAGAGTATTTAAAAAAAAACGTCCCCAAAATATATAGTTTTCAGTGTTTGGATAAAAATTTATAGGGACATCAAATAATTAAAGCCAATTCAGTACTTCATTTCACAACTTTGAATAAAAAACTGTAAAAAATTTGTTTATGTTTTTTTGGATACATTTTGAGTTTGAAAGCATTTTTTTCAAAAACTATTTACACAAATAACTAGGTTGAAACAAATAATAAAATAATAAAATTCTGGCTTTCAGAAAACATATAATTTTGCATTGTAAGTGTTGCCGCTGTTTTTAAATCTTTTTTTTTAACTTTAAGTAAATTTTTAGAAAATTGCCCCTCCCGCATAAACGGAGGAACGGAGGGAGATATACCCCCCTCCCATAGTAAAAAATGATTGTTTTGAACCCCTTTAACAAAACCATTATTATTTTGCGGCGTCTGAGTTATCGTACTCTCCCCGACAATTTTCAATTGATAGAAAATTGGCAATGCTTATTTAATGAAATTGGAAGACTTCTGACTGGTCTGCCAATATTGTAAGATCTTCCAATCGTGTATTACTTAGCTTAAGACTTAAAAAAAAAAAAAACAGTTGTAAAAATAAAAATTACATGTTAAACTTAATATTGTATTCAAAATTCATAAAAATAATTTTAAATTAAGAGAAACCAATTTTGCGGTGTTTTGGAGAAACATGATAAATCCAAAAACTATTGCGTCTTCACGTCCACTGGATACCGAGCTAGATGTCCTATGAACTTTAGAGTTATTAATTATGAAGTTTCACCTAAAACACCACAGAATGAAATTTAAAGTAGAAAAATGCCAATCGAATCATTCAGCTTTGAATTTAATTGTTAACAAAGAGCTACAAAATTTGACACTAGATCCGGAACTGAAAAATAATATAGAGAAAATGTGACAAGTAACGTTTAGAAACTTTAGACTACAATATAGTTTTATAATAATGCATTTATATTTGTTATAAGTTCCTACTTCGAAATGTGATTTTAATTATAACACATTTTAAATGGTTCGAAACCATTATCATACACCACCAAGTCAAATGTTTAGCAAGTTTGTAAGTAAATTTGTGCTACAAAATTGTTTAAGTTGGAAAATAGTAACTCGTCCAAATGATTTTTAATATTTCCAATTTTAAACCAAAAGTCTTCTATATTAATGATTTAAAAATAAATATTGTAAGCCTTTTATTTTGCTTTCAATTCTTAAAGCTCCAGCTAGAATTACAGGGTGCAAGGCTCTGCTGGGTCTGATGGTCGGGCCTTCCAATGTTGAAGCGGGTATGATTTTGTATCATTGCCTTTCCCCTATCGCATCAGAAACCTTTAATTACCTGTCCATAATTTTAGAAAATTTACCCAACAAACAAAATGACAGAAAATAGATGGAACAAAAAAAAACAACGAACCGATACAAATTCTTTTTTTTTAACACAGCGGACAACAGATGAAACGTTTGAAAATTAAATCCGAAATATATTCATCTCATTCTTTCTCATTAGGTACTATGTTCAGAAAATATTAAGGCGAAAAGCTAAAAGGTGAGAAATTTATTTTTTTATTAAAATAAAAGCGTTCAGCTTTCAAAGAATTTTTACTCAGAGGAAAATTTGAAAGAGTTATTTACTATGAGGAAAATTGAAAAATTATGAAAAAGGAAATTAAAGTAGACACATATGTTATTCTGAAAAAGAATAAAAAGAGCCACAAAATCTCGAAAAGAGCCAATTTTGGATGATTTTAGAAAAGTGGAGCCAAAGAGCCACACCTGGAAAAAAGAATCAAAGTAGCTCTTTAGAGCCACGAACGTAGCCCTGTGCCTACGTTCTGTAACTCTCGCATCGAGAAAATCAGTCGAGAAACGATGAAAATTGAAACATATCGTATGAGTTTTGTTCCATTTTTCATCGTTTCTCGACCACTTTTAACCATGCGAGAGTTACAGAACGTAGGCACTGGTCGTAGGTATGTACATACATAATTATGTATGAATATGAAACAAATTGTAATTCAGGAAATACCGGTGATCGGAGAAAATCTAACTATTAAGAGCTGACCAAACAGAATGGGGTCGGGCGGTGCGGTCAACAATCCACAAGCAAGAAAAGAACCCGACGTAGTGGTCAAATTTTTGTTGTAATTTTTTACAAATAACGCTAGAGCGTGGCCAGCTCTTTAGTGCTAAAGCTAATGGCTGATTTCCAATGGTGCGATTGCGTTAGTGATGCGTTCGTATACGTTTACAAGCGTTACGGACGCGTCGATATGACGATGACTTTAAGAGAATCAGCTGATTAAAAACAATTGTACTATCATTCTGCAAATCAAATTAAAATATTTTGTGAATGATTTTAAATTTTAAATGAGCAACAATAATCTATTGTCGACAGTAGAAATAGTTGCTAAAGCAGCCTTTGCTGCTGTTTCAGCCTATGAATATGAAGAGGTTTACGAAGAAAAACCAAAATGGCTGGCGTTGGTTGGTTCCGGAGCTCAATCTTAAATTTTGATAAAATTAAAGCAAAGGACCCGGAACATTTTTTCAAAATAACAAGGATGTTTCGTCAATCCTCATGCTCATGGTCCTTCACTAAAATAATCAATTTTTTCTTCAAAAGACATCGTGTAAAAAAATTTGTATTCAATAATTTCAAGTTTATTTTAAAATATTTGATTTTATTACCTCTTGAAAACAAATTCAAACTTTTTTTGAACACATACAAGATACATAGGTACCTATATTAACTAATATAACTGTAGTTGAATTGTAAAAACGCACGCAGAAGTTGATTTTTTTCAACTAATAGATGCCATATCGTAACATTGCTGTCCAACGCGTCATTGTTAACACAATACATAAATTGGGTTGGATTGAGTCCGAGGTCAATTTGTTTTACTATTTATATGTATATCTAAGTATATAAATAAAAAAATGTGGTTTTACAGAGGTAATTAAAACAGAAGCGGTGGAAGGAGAACTTTTTTTTTGAATTTTCACCAAAAAAATCGAAACAATGAATCATCAGGCGGGTACCAACTAGAAAAGCAATAAAATATGTGGTGGGTCTTAAATTTGCTTATCTTTGGGTTATTTATAATTCTATTCGTTCTTAACATAAATGCATGCTGATTTTGATGTTGAAGGACTATTACTGGAGCTGCGTTAATGGGCTAGTAAAGAATATGCTATTAGTACGGCTATGGATTTTGAAGTATGTACACTTAATGCGTTGCTCAATCAAAGCCTAGTACGCTGCGGATGCGAAATCAAAAATCCCATACAAAAATGACACAATTGGTCGAATGATAACCGATTTTTTTTGGCCGGCCAGCGATTGAAGATCATGACTTGGACGATATATGGCTCCAACAAGACGGGGCAACAAGCCACACAAAACCACTAATTATGGCTTTATTGAATGAGAAGATTCCTGGTCGCGTAATTTCACGTTTTGGTGACGTCAACTGGCCACCATGCGATTTGACACGTAAAAGACCGTGTTTACGCGAATAATCTAGGAACTCTTGACGCATTAAAAACCAATATCACTCAAGTTATGGCCGAGATACTGCCTGAAATGTGCGGAAAAGTGGTTAAAAATTACATCAAAAGATTTGCATGCTGCGAATCTTCCCGAGGCGGCCATTTGAATGATATTGTTTTTCAAACTTAATGGAAACGTCCAAATATTATTATGAAATAAAATTTTCATCAAAAATGTATCGCTGTGTGTGTTTTATTTAGCTTTACTTTCGAAACCGTAATATTAATTACCCTATACTTTTCCGAGGGTTTTCGATGTTTTTAATTTGAATCCCCCTTTCAGTATTGCTGAATTGGTTCAGGTTTTTGAGATATTCAAATATAAAAGTGCAAAAAACTTATTTTTGGGGTTTATTCCACACCACCAATTTTTTTTTTCTTAACAAAGCTCTTAACAGCATCTGATCTTTCTTTTAAAACCTCCGTCTGAATCTTACCAAAACTTCCATTCACCTCCGAGTAAACGTTATTGAACAGGTATCTATTAGATTTTCATAATACTGACGTATTCGGTAGACTAAAAACTGACACATGATTTTTCGAAGGAGTAGAAAAGTATATTGGAAAGAAGTAAACTTTTAAAGGCGAAAGTTTATTATTTTATTGAACATAAAGTCAACATTAAATAAAATGGGCTATGCCTTTCCTTAGTCTGTTCACAACCGGTACTGAAAAATAATTTAAATTCATGTGTCATATCCCAGTGTTGTCCTAAAATATATTTTTTAAGTTTAAATACCCACCTTTCTGCTTTAGATATTCCTATCCTAGATACTAGCTATTTCTATTCTTCAGTTGTTTTATGTTTTCACCAAGTTTCTTCGGATTCTAACTTCTTAGTGAAAAAAATATAGGTAACAAAAGAAAAATAATATGTTTCCATCTTTATTTTAAAAGTAAACACAAAACCACGCCCTCTTCAATCAAGGCAGTTTAACAAATAAATAATATCTTTTAAAATCTAAAAACCGCACATAATAATATCTACTCATTTACAATTTATTATTGTAGTCTCCAATGACTTTTTCGCTGATGGTAATGGTAAACATTTGTTTTTTCCAGAATCCAGACTTCAGCGTCATCGCATTGTTAGTTGTTAGAAAAATTCAATATGCATTTAATATTCATTGACAAAAAACAAAGAGACAATCCTTGACTAGCTTGTATTAATATCACTGACAAGTCCTTGAAATAAGTCCAAGTACATTGAATAACGTCTTGTCAAGCCACTCTGGCTGCAACTTCAACTGACCGACTAGGTAACCACAAACTGTCGAATCAAATTACAATTTGAATGCCGACAGAAATGTTTTGTTAAATATCATCAACTCGCTTCAAACCCCTATAGAAGGACAAAAGTATCTGTGTTCGCTAGAAAAGACGTAGTAACCTATAAGATTGTTAATGACAATGAATAGAATACTTCAAATTACACACACATAAGCATATTTATTACATACATATGTTTATATGTACTCGTTACTCGTATATTGCAAAATTCTGTGACGGATTTCTATTTGAATGTTTGCTGGTATCTAGCTTAAAGATATTCTAAGTTTGAGCATTGATTCGGGCTGCAACTGCAGCAGAACAACAAATTCATAACACTTTTAATTCAGTAGCACTCTCATACCACTCACTTAAGCAACAGCTTGGGGTTAACGAACTTAGTGTTTATAACTCTTATAAAAAGTATGTTGGCCATAATGCGTTTCATTTGACGGTGTGCGGTGCAAGCCTACAATCAATTGGCTACCAACAGCAACAGGTAAAAGTACTTTTTGTGGTAAGCCAGTCTGCATACTGCATCTGCATATCGGGCTCTGTTGTTGTCGTTTCAGCTGCTATTCAGTCGCTTAACTTCAAGTTGCATGCAGTAGCAAACAAACGAGAACACCGTATATTTTATTACTCCTCCAGCTATGCTATGCTGGTGCAGATAAATTCTTAATAGATTGAGTTTGTGATTGTAAGATTAATGAGCTGCTATAATCAATAAGACATTCACATTTATAAATTACAACTGAAAAATTATAATTCTGTATTCAGAGCAATGCAAAAATAAAGGTTGGTGCGGTAAGTACATTACATACCCGCATTCACTTTAGAATCTAGATCTAAATTTAAAAGCCGTTAAGAAAGCTTTAGAAGAAAAAATCTGTATTGAATAGATTTTTTAATTTCATTTTTTAACAAGATTTTTTTAATATACCTACATATATAAAATTTCAATTACTAATTACATCTAATTGAAGAATTGCAATTACTAATTACATGTAATTGAAGAATTCCAATTACTAAATAGGTACATGTATATAAAAACCGTCAAAAAGCAGTAATGTAACAAAAATGTAATACGTTTTTTTTTGTCAATTACATTGTACGTGATATTGCACAAATGGTTTTCTGATATCAACGGCTCCCGTAGAAAGTTTTATTTCTTTTGAAAGAATTGTTGCTACTCCTCGCCGACAAAACCTCGAGGACACTAACTTTGACATGTTAATGCTGCTGTCAAATTATGGTTTATAGCACAAAAATCATTAACAAGGTTTACTTTCCATTTATAAAGAAGTTCAAAATGAACATTGGTTTAGTTTATTAGTAAAATGCATTTTATTTACCTTCAGTGTTATTTTCGAATATATTAATTTATTAAAAACATGTAATGAATTACAATCCAATAAATCATATACCTACCTTAAATGTAATTTACACAGTGGGTTCCTTCAAGTACTTGCGAAACACCATTACTATTTTCAATTACTATTTTCAATAACAAGTAATGGAAATGTATGTGTTATTCAATTACGTGTTATTGTAATGGAAAACATTCAATTACTAATTACTTGTAATTGAAATGAAAGTTGAAATAAATTTCAAAAAGTAATCATTAGCCGTGTTTTATTATCTTCTATCGGGATCCGGATCTGTATCTGGATTAACTTTTAACACGTGTTACAAAAACAATTTTGAAAATTTCCCAGTATTTTGTTTGTGTATTACGTGTTAAAATTAAATCCAGATCCAGATCCGGATCCCGATAGAAGATAATAAAACACGGCTATTATTTCCCAACACTGCTTGACTAAGCTTGCCAAAACTTGCAATTTTTCGAGGCTTCTTTGGTACCTACTATTGTTGGGATGCTCTACATTTTTGATACAAAACAATAAGGGTACCAAAAACTGTTTTTATATATTATTAATAGTCTAAGAGCTGTCAGCAAATTTTGGGTGTTGAAATACAACCAAAAATTGAGTTCGAGGGTTTGTATGTGTATGCGTCGCGATATCGTAAACACAAGTCTGGCAGGTTTTTTTTTGTCGGCGGTGGTGGCGGTGAGAGGTTGAAAATATTGATTTTTACAATTTTTTCAGAAGCATTACCAATTAAATTAATTTTTTTTTTTTGAATAGGGAATGATGCTCTGTCAATTTTCCCAAAGTGTAAAGACTTTTATATTGACGATCCGATAAATATAACTCAAGTTTTAAGCGTTTTAAGGGAACTTTATCGGTTTTTTTTGCAGATTATATGCAGCACAAAATCAACGACCAAAGTCTCAAAAAAAAATCCGATTAGTTTTGGGTTAGTTGGGTTCTATGAATCGAATCGTCAATAAAAAGCCTTAACACTTTGGGAAAATGACAAAGCGTCATTTACTATTTAAAAAACTTGTTTCAGCATAAGTTTGCCTATTTGGCAAAATATGAATTATTGTTAAACTTTTATCGAGTTCGTCAGCTCTGCAATTACCTGGAATGTTCCTATGGCCCGGTACCCAGCAGAGGTGAATATTAAACTGCTGTGCCATCTCAATGAGGATGATTGAGAGTTATGGTCTGTTATAGAGTTGGTAGAGACAGATTTCAGGGATCTTATGGCGGCTTGGCTATCTTATAAGTCCACTGTGTGGTAGCTTTAAGACGAATGACAGCCGGTTGTTTGGCATATATATCAAGAGGTGCTAAATGGAACATAATTTCTGATACGGCAATACCAACGTCGTTTGCATATGCAATCACTCTGTAGCTTTCCGATTCCAGCCATGTCAGCAGCTCATTAACTATACCAAGCTATACTATACTAGTCAGCATTTGAGTAATCAATTTACCAAGCGGACCATTACTTTCAGAGATGACAGAGCAGATTCGATTGCAGATGTATCGACGTTATTAACGGCGCCTTCCATACCTGGGATAGCAACCATAGTGTACTCCTCATTGTTGAGGGAGTATTCCATGGTGTAGAGCTGTGTCCCATGGGAACATTTGTCAGCTTTGGGCTTAAACACGCCCTAAACATTTCTCCAAGACAAAGGAATGTGCAGTAAGTTTAAACAGCTATTGAAAAATTGTCTCCAAAATTTGAAAAACCAGTGTCTATTATGCTGTCTGGTTTCCTGTTGACAGGTTTACAGGTTACCTACAGTTACAGGATATTTGTTCCCTCAGTGAGTCAAATCCTTCCTAAAGCTATGTTTATACAGTCCACTCCGCCTATATGCACTCCGCTTAAATGAATCTTTCAGTTATATGATACCAGAAATTTATGACTGTTTTTTTTTTTAGGGCTTTTTCACACAAATTAGTATGGTTAATTGCACTCCGTTTATTTGAAAACTCCCTTTAATTGAAGAAATTTCCTTTCCCCCAGATAATTATTTTGCTCTGAAATAATTCCGCTTAAGTGAAACACTGAAAGCCTTCATAAATTTTTGAAGTTTGAACACGCCTTAAAAATTACATTTTAAGTTTCATTCCATTCCCATCGTTCCAATCCTTTCAACTGTCAACTGTTAAAAGTTGTTTTGTTTGTTGTTCTTGGTTATTTATGTTTTATTTTTCTATCTTTGGAAATATTTCCCATCACATCGTTTAAAGGGGAAATAAAGTTGCAGTTATACGAAGTTTTGTTAAGCGAAACAAAGTTGCATATATCCGAAGTTCGTTTTTATGAAAACTCCGCTTAATTTTAACAAATTGTCTGCATTTTTCGTGTTGCAAATAAGCGGAGTCGACTGTACATAGAACCGAAGGTAAATTATAATATATTTCAGCGTTGGAGTGCTTGATTAGTAAATAGTAATGAGTTCACTTTACAACTACCATTAATCCAACTTTGAAAGTGAAATTCACGCATTAATTTCATTAGTTTGCAATATAAAAAGCTTTGTCTTTTTTTACATACTGCTGAACTTAATATTTTAACCAGGTATAGCAAGAACCTTAAGTAATTAACTACAATTTCAATATATTTTTTTTTTAATATGAGAAAATCTCAACTTAAGGATCTTACACACATGCAGAATATACAAGTGTTTTAAAGTTTTAATCAATGTGGCAAGTTGTAATTCATATACATATATCGGTTTTGATAGAGCATAACAACGTCTAAAGTTGATTTTTCTGATTCAACTTTAAAAAGCAACAACATTTTGCGTACGGTCATTGAACGCTGTCCCACTATGGCGGTGTTCTTGTTGTTTGGGTACTCTTTGCCTCAGTCAGTATAGTCGGTGTGGGCAATAATTTTTTGCAAGTTTTTTTTTTCGAGAGTGGATACAACAACTCTGTGATGGCGTTATACTACACGTTTATGTGGCGCGTCGCAATTGCAATTTAACCATTCAACTTTTTAAGGCCAATTTTGTGAGTGCAATTTGCAGCTGGATAGTGGGACAAACATACTATACAGATACACGGGTGCTACTTGAGGCTGTTGATCTTTACTTCAACTTTTTTCTTCCTTAATGGACTCAGATTTGTTGCTTGTTTTCAAAAAAAAAAAGAAATGTATGAATTTATGTTATTTTTGCGATTATGTGGTTTATTTGATTTTGGATACTTGAACGTAACATACTATGTGATTGGCACAAGCGATGCCGCTTTTAAATAAGCCGATTGTCTTACTCATTTCGAAGAAAGAGGAAACAGAAAACTATAGCAGTTAAACCGTTTTCGGTTTGAGTGAGTAATATTTACCTATATAGCTATATACCTACTCACACTATAAAAGGTACAAGTGTCCGTCCATGAGTTTCTTGCATAAAGTTCAGATTTCTACATAGTGTCTTTACTTTTATTGACTTTAGAGATATGTTTCCATGAATGTATCTTATAACTTCTAGAATCTGCCAAAGAGGACCTTAACTCAGGGTAGGTGCAGAATATTTTTGTTAAAATCTCAACAATTTAGTCCTATAGACAAAATTCTATTCTGAAACATTTGAAATACAGTAATACCCGATTCATCCAACTCGCTTAATTGGTTTTTTACCAACCAGTGTATTCAAGTATTTCCTGTGTACAGTAAAACCCGGATAAGTGTCTCACCATAAATGCCTCATTTTGAGATTTACTTATGTGGGTTAGGCAGTTATAAGAAACCCGATTAAGTGCACATAAGCACTTATAATGGGTGATTTTTTAAGAGGCTTAGAACTTTTTTTTAAAAAAAAAACACAAAAAAATCGAAAAAATGAATGAAATATTTATTTGAATCGATAGTTTGAACCTTGCAATTTAATGTTTAAAGATAATTTCATGCAAATGTTGACCGCGGCTGCGTCTCAGGTAGCCCATCCGCTGAGTCCAATTTTGGCATACTCTTTTACACATATCGGCCGGTATCTCACGAATGAATGCATGGATGTTGGCTTCCAGTGCGTCAATCGAAGCGGGCTTGTCCCTATAGACATTAGCCTTGACATACCCCCACAAAAAATAATCTAACAGTAACGCTGCGATTCGAATCATCTTTGAAGAAATATGGCCCAATAATGCCGCCGGCCCATAAACCGCACCAAACAGTGGCTTTTTCGGGATGCATTGGTAGCTGTTGCAATGCTTCTGGCTGATCTTCACTCCAAATGCGGCAATTTTGCTTATTTACGTACCCATTCAACCAAAAATGAGCCTCATCGCTGAACACAATTTTTCGATAAAAAAGCGGATCCTCGGCCAGCTTTCCAAGAGCCCATTCACCAAAAATTCGGCGTTGTGGTAGGTCGGCTGGCTTTAGTTCTTGCACCAGCTGTATCTTAAAAGGCTTTACGCCCAAATTCTTCCGCAAAATTTTCCACGTAGTGCTGTAACAAAGGCCTAACTGCTGGGAACGGCGCCGAATCGACATTTCGCGGTCTTCTGTCACACTAGCTGATACGGCCGCAATATTTTCTTCACTACGCACAGTACGTAAACGTGTTGGTGGTTTAATGTCCAACAAAGTAAATTTGGTGCGAAATTTGGTCACAATCTTCCGAATAGACTGCTAAATGGAAGCAGCGCGCGATGAACATTTCGAACCGAGCACGAATTTTGATAGTAAAATTCAATAATTTGCAAGCGTTGTTCATTTGTTAGACGATCCATGGTTAAATTGCAAACCAAACTGAAGCTGTTTGACAGTGACACAAGGTACTAAACACACGTCAGCTGTCAAAACCAGTGTTGCCAAAACCAAACCAGCTAAAAATTATTTACAAATAATAAAAAAAATTAAAAACAAAAAAGCATTTAATGTTATTTAACTGAGTATCGGTAACCTTTTAAAGAGCAAACTTTGTATTACAAAGCAAAATAATCAGTTATTTTGGTTTTTGTTGAGCTATGTAACCTGATTTTAACCATTTTTCTTCAAGACGCTCTATTTCAAGATTATCTATGCTGTGGCATGAAACACAAAGGAAGCGCTAGATGAAAAGAAGCTTTTGTCTTTTTCTGCTGATTTCAATTGTGTACTTAAATAAATTTAAAAAAGAAAGGGCAATTAAGCGGGGATGGTAGTTAAGCGAAAGGTATACTTATTAGATGAGTTTTATATGAAAAAATTCTTAAAATTTTGGTTCTCAAAAAAAAGAAACTTATGCGGGTTAGGCACTTATGCGATAGGCACTTATCCGGGTTTTACTTTTTAAGTTGAACTTGTGTAGTTAATTAACGTTAACAAAATTGGTGAATAAACTAAACACATATATCTAAATGTTTGGGTTAGTTGATCGGCAGCGAATAAAAATATGAACAAATAGTATCATTTTGACAGCACTGATTTTGTAGTGATATTTACAAAAATCTATTTTTTAGGCTATTTTTATTTTTGTTTTGTATAAAATCTCAAAAAACCGATAAGGTTTGCTTAAAAATCTAAAATCTTGAATTCTGTTAATCGGATATTTAATAACAATGCAGAATTTAAAAACCCGAATGAACAAAATGCCGAATGCCTGAATCCCGAATGTCAAAAAATTCCAAATACATTCGGGATTGAATCCAGAATTTCGATACTTTGTTAGCTTATACATTTTTGCAGCTTAGAAATTAAAGTCATTGGCGCAAAATTTTAAACGATTTAGTAAAGTGTTAACTCATTTTTAATATGATACTAGGTTAAAAACGGGATTTTGCACATTTCTGAATCACTGATCACGACGAAAGTATAAAGAACGTATAGTTCCTACGTCATTTTCTGTACAAAATTATTCAAATTCAAATGGGAGAATTGTACCATGTCGTCGGCGGACTACATGTTTATTTTTAAGTTTTCTCCTTTTTCTGTTGTTCTAGGAAGTTGATTTTTTTTTAAATAAGCTCCTTAAGCCCGAACCACACTACTCTCGTGTGGTGTGTTGTGGAGTAGTGCGTGTTGCTGTCATTCCAAAGTATTTCATAGATTTCGATACAACACATCACACGATACAAATATGGCTCTAGCATATGAAATACATTAGAGCGATAGCGACACATGACTCCACAACACACCACACGAGAGAAGTGTGGTTCGGGCTTTAGAAACATAAGCACAACATAGATACGATTTTTTTAGGGCCAGTTTCACAGTTGACACTTACCGGAATAAGTGGCACTTAAGTTTCTTATATTAGGAATTTCAGCTTAATTTCATAGCCAGCGTAAGTGGAACTTAAGTTACCAAAATCGGAGGCTTAAGTGCCACTTATTCAGGTAACACTGCAGTCTGATATTGGGAATTAATCTTTAACATTCCTCACTTAAGTGCCACTTTTCTGACTGCGAAACTGGCCCTTAATCTACCCACTGCCACGCCTACTTTTTTAAAGCTTTGAATTCCCTCCTTATTTTGTATTTCCATAGCCAGCTGAAATTTTGTAAATAAACTCACTGGAAATTCAAGCACAAATGCTAATTTTTTTTAAGGAAACCACAATCTGTTACGCTTACTTTTCATATATTTGGAGTTTCTTCTGATTTTGTTACTTAAGAAACCTGAAGTATTTTAAATAAACTCTTTACAACCTAAAACACAACATGTGAGTATTGAAATAAATCCACCTACACTACCACACCTACTTTTTTATATCTGGATTTTGTCCTTATTCAACAGAAAGCTGAAATTCTGAAAATAAGCTCGCTTTAGAACCTAAAGCACAAACCGTGAAGGTTTTGGAAATTCACCTGCTGCCACGTATTTGTTGACCCTTAAACAATATTTTGAACTCATGAATAACAATCACAGGTACAAATAGCAGTGAGTCTTAAATCACAGCCACAGATATGCCTGTGATTGAAATATCACGAATTAGCTTAATTCTATGTACTTTAACATATACACCGCTAATGTTCTTAATGACAGCTTTAATTTTGAGATTTTTAAATATTTTTTTTGATTTTAGACAAACGAACAAAAAACACTAAAAATAGATTACCTATTTTATAAAAAAAAATATTTTTAAAAATTAGAGTCCTTAGGAATGAATTTCTGCAACGCATTTTATGAATTGAAATTAACCATTAGCACAAAAACAAACATAAATAATGAAAAAAAAGTACATTATAAAGGCCAGAATCCCGAATGGCTTAGCATTTTTTTTTGTATTAAAAATTGCGCGGGGGATTTTGGCATTCGGGATCTGTTTGTCCATTCGGGATTTTGGCATTTGGGATTTTTGATATACTATTTCGAACTCAACACGAAAATGACAGTATCAATTACAATATTGAAAACACCATATTTTGTTTTGTTTCACCTATCAATTTTCCAAACGTGCATCCCCGGGGAAATCCAGCGTTAGTTGGCTTATCGAGCCGCTATTTCTTCGTTTCCATCTATCCTTAATTGTTTGAATGTTTTAAATAAAACAATAACAACAGCAACTTGAGTGAGCTGCCGTCCAGTTATTAAAGGCTGGAGATATATGCAGCTATTTCACTATTTCAGACTCCTTTTATTGGTGCTTAGTCTATTATGTTCATATTCAATTCGAAAACTTTTGTCTGAACTTGACTTGAAAATAGACCAAGGGTCTTCAGAGCCACACACACATACACTACGTATTGCGTGCGTTACCGAAGTCACATGATCCTGATCAGGTCCATCCGAGCGTAGGTTTTACTCTTTGTCAATTGAATTTGTACCAATAACTAGCATTTTTATTACACAAGTTGGTTGTTGTTTTATTTTTGGTGGTTATACAATTATGGACTTTTCCTATTCAAAACTCTATTTTTTCATTGATTTTGGTAATTTCGTTCGCTTAGAAACGTTTTTACAATATGACATCTGATACTGATTCAACTTCAGTCATTTCCACGTTAGCCTCTCCAACAAACGATAAAACATCTACAGAACAATCTAACTCAAAATTTAAAATAAAAACTTAAATGGCAGCGCTCTGAAGCCCATTACAGGACCTACAGAAATCACGTAGGTACCTATGTAGTCCTACAGACGAGGTATATTTAAACTTTTTTTATGATGGAAAAAAGAAAGAGTAAAAAGCAATGAAATAAGAGAATCTGATCATTCACCCAGGACACAGAGTGGAATGACCTGTTCAGCCTTAAGAACTATTGCTTGGTTCTGAAGATGACTTCAAAGATGCTATGCCCTTTCCACTTAGTCTTTTGCTGCTTCACCAGTAGTGTATATGTTTATAGACTTGTAGAGTAAATAACGAGTCACCAACATACATTGTATATACAGTAGGCTGAATATCAACGTATTTTTAACTTGAACCAACAACAACTCACCCGTATTCCAATTTCAACCTGCTCTATATATCTATACGCTATACCAAAGGAGTTCGCTTAAAGTACAAAAATGAGTCTAGGCCTATACAACACTGACAGAGAGGTCAATGAAATACATTTCAAAGCAAAGTCAATGACTCGACATACGGTGGTCAATGGGCTCAGTGTTGCATCCGTCCACCGCATTGTTGTTGTGTCTTCGCTGAATACTTTTGCTTGTTGCTGCCTCACATTCAGACTTATCTTAAACTCGATCTTGAAATGCGTTCAGTTTTCATGGTATTTTCGTTAATGTCCGCATTTACACTCAGAGAAATCAGGTTACTTAAATCGAAGAAAACTTTTTTTTGTCAGGCCAATATTTTACAAGGTCCTTAAATTAAAGACTAATCCACTTTCTTCAGACCAAAGTCTATTTCAAAGAATTTAAATTTTTTCAAATTCAAATTTTTCGTTTAAAGTCTTATTATTCTTTAGAGTTTAAACGAGCCACAACATTTTTTTATACCTACATAGAATGATTGGGATAAAAATTCTATCGTCATAATAAAACACAAAATAATAATTTAGGGTAAGTAGAATATACCAGAGTGTCCCGTATTTAATGGATAAACTGGGTAGAGGTGGACTTAAGACCTTTCAGAAAAAAAATATAAAAAAAGATTGCCCATGTAGCCTCCATGTTATGGCGTTTTTAATTTTTTTTTTAAATTACAACTTTATTCAAATATTTGAACAATGCGGCCACTATAGTGTTAAATTTGACTATCTATATTAGAACAGATATTCTTAATTCTTATAAAAATAAAAAAACAATAAAAATCATACACTCGTGGTCCCATTGTTCAGATATTTGAGTAAAGTCGTAACTTAAAAAAAAAAAATAAAAAAACCCTATTGACGCAACTGATAGCAAGCAAAATTTTAAATATTCTTAAAAATGAGCAGTAAGTATCTAAATATTCACAAGAATGAGCGATTAAGATTTCCAAAAACATGGCTGATTTGTAAATATAAGGTTTTCTTGTGAGTGCAGTTAGCACCGTCATTTGTGATTTTCTCCAAAAAAATGCTGTTCCGCAATGTGCCCAACTTGTGCTGTCATGTGCCGTATTTGGAAAAAAAATCTTACTAGGCATATGGTTTTAAGAGGCTAGGCATTATTAAATAAAAGCTGTGCTCAACTTATGTTCCCTTGCGCCGTTAAATATTTTTAAAAAATTTGCCAATTTTCAAATTTTGCGGATAATTTTTGTTCGAAAATTACGATTTTTTTTTTTAAGTAAAAGTTGTCCTGTTTGTGCTCAATTTTTCGCCCTTAGAGCCGAAGAGATACAAAAATTCGCATATTTGCAACTTTTACGACAAAAAAGTAATTTTTCGAACAAGACCAGAGTCATTTAGGGATTTAAATGAAATAATATTTTGATATATTTTATGAGTAAGGCCGTGTTTGAGTTGGATTAAAATTTTGGTTTTTCCTGATCAAAATTCGTTTTCCGTATTTATGTAAATCCCTCAGTGACTCTTTTAGTAGGGTAGTAAACAAGCAAAATTGTCGCATTTGGGGCACAGAAAACCCGCACGCATACATTGAAAAGCCGATACACCCAAAACGAGTCACTATTTGGTGCGGATTTTGATCCAGAGGCATAATGAGCAAGGAGTGGCCGTTACAGTCAATGGCGATCGTTATCGGGCCATGTTGAACGAATTTTTGTTCACAAAAATTGAAGAGGAGGATATTGGCAACATTTGGTTTCAACAGGACGGCGGCACTAGGTGCCACACAGCCGAAGCTACACTCGATGTTTTGTGTCATTTTCAAAAAAAAAAAGTTATTTGGCGGACCCTTTATAAGTTCCTTTTAGAGCATGTTTAGGTATGTGATTTTGTACGTGGTTATTGTATGTCATACTATAGTCTTGAAAAATGTTTGTTAATAAATTCTAGAAAACTCTGATATTACGGTCAGTTATTAGTTTATTATCTTAATTTTGTCTTTATAACTATAGTTGATTAAACTAAATGAAAACTACATAAGCTCACCAAAATTCGAAAATCTGTCCAGAACCAGATAAATTCATAATAATTTTTTTGATTTTCGCCACGAGATATATATGGATATGAAATGAGCCAGAATTTTCATAGGATTTTAAAAATTATGCAAGCCTGCTACTTACATTTGAGCGGATTGTATAAGTAAAGCAAATTTCAAGAAATGGTCGATATGTCATTTTCTCCTTATCATCGGACGTACTTTCAGATTTTTTTTGAAATTAATACAATTTTCTTCTGAGTGTATCTGTGATAGTTTCATTGAAAAGGTATATTTTTAGACTGAATTCGTCCTGCAGCTGTTATTTAAGAAAACTATGCCTATAGCACAATGGAACGGCTATCTTTATTAATAAAAAGTAGAAGTATCCAACCCACAGGCTCGGATCCAATTCTAATGCGAGCGATTGCCCATTTGAATATCATACAATTTTTTGTGATGAGGGGATTTAATTGGAAAATGTTTGTATACGAGGTGCCGCTGTTTGGACACAAATCGTTTCAAAAATCTTCATAATTATCCGCAATTATCAAAAAAAATGTTTATCGACTCGCAAGATTTGTTTCGCGAAATGTCTTTTGGTCTTTGGATATTGGACTAACACGCGAACTGATAAATTCGCAAACAATCTCTTGCTGCTTTTATATCGCTTATTATTAGTTGTTGTTTAGTTGTTTTTTTTTACCAAAAATTAGGTACAATCATGCAGGAACCTCACTCGATAAAAAAAAAAAAAACAACTAAAAATCGGAAATAATAAAAAGCCAAATGCCAATTTATCGATGAAATGACAAATTTGCAAAACAAAAATCGCTATTGATTAAATTGAAAGATTAATTTGCAAGACAAGAAATTGTAAAATTATCATTGTCAAATGAAAAACAGTCTATTAAATTTGCCAGATGATCGATTTAATATACTTCTGTCCCAAAAAACGGGAGCATTAATTTTGAAAGTTCTGTAATTGTGAAGTAAAATCAATTGAAGTAAATGCTATATACCTAATTAACAAATAAAAGACCGTTTATTGTATTGTTAATTATTCCTTTTTCGTGACCTTTTTTTTACGTACTTCTTTTTTAGGATTATTTAAATATACCCGAAGAAGTACATATATACATATATACGTAACCATGTACAAAACATCGGTCGTCTATTTTTATATAATAACTACATATCAAGAAAGACCTTAAGCCCACTTAGGTATACTACACTGTAAAGTTTAGTAAATAAATTGTTCAAAAGCTTTGCGCAAGAACTTCAGCCCCGAAGCAATGCGACTCTACGTCTGGGGATCTCAGTATCTTCCAACTTACAACAAAAATGTTTTTCACGGCTACTGTCTCTTCCTGGGAAGTGAAAAATCCTTTAAGAGTATACTTTAGCCGTACGGATTCAGCAGAAAATTAAAGGTCCCCTCGTTTCATACCAATAACACCACACACAACAATGGTTGAGAGTTGTAAGTCATTACAGGCCCAGGTTCTAAACAGGCTGTAATTTCCTATATACTCCAAATGAAGAGCAAACTACATACATACCTACCCGACAGTTTAAGCCAACTAACCAACTGCTTCACTTTTTACAAAATTAAAAAATAATAGGTATTAAGCAATTTATTAAGAAACATAAAAAGATGTGTTGTATCTATAGTAAATTTAATTTTTTTGTATTCCTATGTTAGTTTTTATTTTATAAAATAGAAATTTTGAGACTGTTGTTGCATACTTTTAATCATAATTTTAAAAATTAAATTTTCACACATAATATATATTTTTACCAAAGTTTGACCACCTATATCTTGTATATTTTAGATTAGATAAGGTCTTTTTAAAAAAATTAAAAGTGCAACATTTGATTAAAGCATGCCTTTAATAAGTCGTCTTATTTTATAATTTGGCTCGAAAACTAACCTGAAAACAATTAAAGATATTCATGCATATTACCGATGTCGTAAACGACTCCAAAAAATACAACGAGCAGAAATTTGTTTTCCATTTGTTGTTTTCAATCATTCACTCTCGTTTTAACGTAGCCTTAAATGTAAATGTCAAACGCCGCGCCGTAACGTCTTAACTCTTTTTATTATGTAATGGCGAATTCCTTTCAAAAAAGAAATCGATTTTTTTCTAAACAGAATCGAATTTTTTCTGTCAATTGAAAGGAATTCGTATTTCGTAAAAGAATCGATTTTTTTTGGTGTGATTGTGTTGGTGTTACTTTATAGCTGCAATTGACGCAAAACGTCAATAAATTATTCACAAAACTATTAAGGTTGTTTGTTTTTGTTGTGAGAAAAATGTTTTACCAATAGAATTAAATTAATAAATAAAAGATATTAGCCAGCTTATACGGTGCCAATTTGCTGGTGCATTTTATTTGTTTGAACTTCTATTTGCGCATATATTTTTAAAGAAAATTGTTCTTGAAAAGTTTTCACTTGCACTGAAAGTTTTTAACACGTCTTTCACTCGCGAAAGCTATTTTTTTTTGTCCAATTTGTGTTCGATAATGAAAAACGCACAATAAATTATTTTTATAGCTGTATTGACTGAATATATTGTTGAATATTTTGTTAAATTATGTAGAATTCCTTGCAACCAAAAAATAAACAACTCGTCTTCCAAAAATTCCGCGACTTTCAATTTGACGTATTAGAAATGTCAAGTCTTCATAGTGTGTGTGCAAATCATTGTGAAATCTTGCTAAAAACGCAAGATTTGTTTTGACAGAAAAGAATCGAATTTGTTTAGAAAAAAATCGATTCTGTTTAGAAAAAATTCGATTTCTTTGTTGTAAGGAATTCGCCATAAGACGAATAGAAACGACGACTAACACAAAAAACGACAGTATCTGTCGTTGTAAATTTTGCTAACGACAAGAAAATGGAAGAACACAAAATAATAAGTAGGTATCCTTGGTAAGCTATTTAATTTGTAAAATAGTTTGTTGTTAACAAATACTAATTAACAAAATAAATTTAAAATTTTTGTATTTGGTGCGGTCAAAAAAGTAACAAATCAAATACAGTTCTGGGTGCTTGTCGATCTGATTGATAAATGATAACAAAAAAACATGCAGATTGTAAGAGGTTTGTAAGAGGCCTTCATACAAGAAATGGAGGTGGTGAACCAAAGCTTTGCATCGGAAACTCAAATAATCACTTGCGCATCAGTATTGCAACACAGCAAATATCTAATGTTGATGAATCTACACAAAGAAAAAAGAATACTAGATTTACTTTCTTCATCATCATCACCATCGTCGGCTCGACAACCGGGGTCCGGTCCTGGCCTCCTTCAACAAGTCTCTCCACCCATCCCGGTCTCGAGCCGCCGCCATCCAGTTGCGCACCCCAAGGCTCTGGGCGTCCTGGTCTACGCCATCTCTCCAGCGCAAGCATGGTCTACCACGCTGTCGGCTACCATAGAATGTACCACAAAGAACTTTCCGAGCAGGTTCCTCTTCGCTCATGCGAGCTAGGTGCCCTGCCCACCGAAGTCTACCGAGCTTAATTTTTGTCACGATATCTGCTTCAAGGTAGATTGCGTACAATTCATGATTGTACCGTCTCCGTCTCTTCACTTGCCTCTAATTCCTATGCCAAACTCTTCGCAGACCATTGCTGCAAGAACTTTCATCACCTCATACCTCATTTAAAATCCATTATCCATTTTTAATATATTCTGCATTTCTTCATATTCGTCACTATCACCATATTTGTATTGCTTTACTTCTCATTTAATTTCAATGTTGACAATTTCTGACAGATTCTTAGGCCTTTTTCCTCATGTGTAGTACCTAGATACATCTGTCGCGTCAAAAAATTTAAAGAATGCCATTTCAAAAACGACACGACAGAGAAAACGAGAATCGTCGAAACCGATGTCGTGGTAATAGAGGTGATTGCTTTGTTCGACCCAGTTCATTAATCTAGTAGTAGGTATTTGCCAAAAGCAGTTTAATATTGCAACACCCCTATAGCTTTCTGGCAGATCATGGTTAAATTAGTTGAAAACAGCTGAAATTCTGCACAATCGAACATTTTCGGGAATTATCTCCTCATTGAATATTCTATTTAAAAGTTCTAAGAGTTTATCCCTACTAAAAAAAACTCAGGAGTATAGCTTGGTTATAAAACTCTACCGGAATTCCATTATTGTTACTTTACATTTTTTTTAATAAACATCTAATACTTTTATGATCGTTATAGTGGAATCCAGATCAGGTACACACAAATTTGGAATAGCAAAGCTTATTGCATAGAGGTTGGGATCTGGCAAAAGGACAAAATATGTCGCGAGTAAATTTTCATCAATTGTGAACGACATTCTTCTTTATATTTTTATATATGTTGTTTGAGAGGTCTTTAGGTTGCAAGGTTATCCATTATTTATGTAAATACATATGTACTCATAGGTAATCAATTTTTTACTTTTTTTGTTTTAACTTTGACTATTCAAAAAGTTTCAAACGTTCTACGTCATCAGGAACTTGATAACGAAACAATAAACGCTTCCAAGTGCCAAACTTAATGATTCATATTGAAGAAGCCATAAACCCAAAATATACTCATATCAGCAATTTACGCTTAACACTGTTCCTGGCGATGACTAAACCCACCACCAGGCGCAGACAGGTCTTAGACTTAGAATTTTATTACGATTAAATTCAAAGTAGGTACATATACTTTTTTAATCACTCAATATTTATATTAATTCTAAGGAATTTTAAATGTATTCAGTTTTTTGAACCTCACCTAATCTTTTCCTAGTGGCATGCGCTTCCAAAAAAATTGCGAGCCATGCCAAAAAGCAAGCTAAATACTCAGTGGAGTTTTCCTTCGAAGATTTCAAGGTTATCGCTTATTGATTTTGAAAACAACAACAGTAAAACAAATAAAAAAAGATGTCAAATGACTACGTTCAAAAAAGAAATCAGTTTTTTGACTTCTTCAGTTCTGATTAACTTAGTCGTTTTATTACTAAGCTATAGTAGCTATACTCACATTTTAAAGCCTTTGACCATAAAAGCAAGTATGTGCGACCAAGTCGTGCATTTTATTTACTTCAGGAAACCAACAATAAAAGAGTAAATAAAGAGTAAATAAAAAATAAGTACCTATACCTTTTTAATGTATGAATAAATAAAAGCAACAAAAACTTGTTTGTTTTTTTATTAAGTTGAATAACATTTTAATTTATAATAATATTTATAGAAATTTTCTAAGAGCTGATGATAAATACGATTTGTCAGTACCTTGACCGCAAAATTAAGTGATAGGAATATTTTTTGGTGGTGGTTACCTTTTTCTGATTTCTGAATCACCCATCAGCATTTTTGCTCGGTTGAAATAATTTAATTAATCAAAATTGAAATGCTAGACTTGATGATTGAGATTCAGGCCCTTAATTAGATCAATGATTTCGTATGACATCAGGGATCATGGAAAACATTTGGGTGTTTCAGATGTAGTTTAAGTAGGGACACTCCTGGTGGCATCAGTATCGGCAAATGGCAAGTATACGTCTGTGAAGTTGGCAACAGTTGAACCACCACATGATTTTTTTAATTTTTTGCACTTTTCTGGAATTCTATTCTGGGATTTGCCTGTAATGGGTGCAATAGAGCGCATACTGCTAATTTCACTGTGAAGTTTTCGGCCTAGCATCTATTCCTGATTATGTGTAAATTTGAAGCCTTATTGGGCAATTCGAAGAGTATACCCGCTTTTTGATATAAATCATGTCATGCTAACTTCAAAGTAAAGTAAGCAGTACAGAAGGTTATTTCTATACGATTATATAAGTAAAAAGCTTCTATTAATGAATTTTCGAATCCAATTTCTAAAATAATTCAAATGCTTTGTAATTTAAGCAATAGAAAAAAAAAAAACAAATCATATAAATTAGCTTCAAAAAATCCAAATGATTTCACTCTTAAAGAAATTTATTTGCGATTAGAGATGAAATTTGATGTTTTAATCATGTTCCTATACAAAAATTACATTTTCTCATCAGAGCCAATTTTAAGAAAAAAATAGTAAATGTTTTTGGTCATTTTATTAAAAATAAAAAATAACAAATGTCATTCCTATAAGTATGCAGTTTCAAGGACCAACTAACAACGATCTTCAGACTGTTTGCAACTCATTTGCTAAATATTTTAAATCTAAATAATCTACACCAAGCGATCAATACACAAATTTAATAATCATTTTTCAAATATTGTTGATGTTGGTCAATTAAGAATTTCTATTTCTGAAGTGGAAGTTGGTCCCTCGAGCTTGGAGACAAGTAGCCGTTTAGGACCCGAAAAAATGCGCCGCTGCGCGCGCTTACCGTACCTCTATTATATTTTTAACGGACTTTTATTGAAAACGGTGAATTTCTTTCGGAGTGGAAAAAATCTTTTCACAAATCGGGTCCTAAACAATAAGTCTCAAACTATCGAACAATTTGTAAGCATTCCGTAATACCAAAGCTATTTGAAAAAATTGTCTATGAGAAATTGGTTTCCTCGCTTAAGGAAATCATTTTCCCGTACCAACATGTTTTTTTTCGCTAGAAGGTCGACGTCAACAAATTTGTCAATTTTTTCAAACTTTATCTTCAATAAACTTGAGGAAGGATATCAAATAGATGTCATATACATATTTCTTCTGATTTTGCGGAAGCTTTTGACAGAGTCAACCACTTCATATTATTAAATAAATTGGAAAATCTGTTAATCCATTCAAGTATGTTGAAATGGATTTCATCATATCTTCGAGATCGCGTTCAATATGTTTCCATGCATCGATGATATAGTCTCATGTCCAATTATTTTTGTTTAATCAGGTGTTCCAAAAGGGAACCATCTCGACCCACTTCTATTTCTTGTTTTTATTAACGACTAACCTAACATTTTTTTGAACTCTTTCCCTCTTTTGTTTGCAGACGATTTAAAGTTTTTTTGCTGTTGAACAAAATTCTTCGAAACTAAATCCGAAATACATAGACGAATATGGCAAATGATGAATTTCACTTCTAAAGTCTAAAGGCCAATTTCTTCAAAGAGTCCTAATGCTAGTACCGGTACTAGTCCTAAAATTTGTACTCAAATCGGTATCAACTCATTTCTTCAAAACAAGTTCTAGGTCGTAGTCCTGTCAATTTGGTATCGAGTATCATTTAGGACTCGGTACTAGCTGACTCCTCAAAATCAGCTAGTACCTGGTTATAATACCAGTTGTTAGTACTTATATCGGTACCAAATGATTTCTTCACATAAGTACTAAGCCCTAGTTCTGTCAACTTGGTACCGAGTACTATTTAGGACTCGGTATTAGCTAGGACTTTAAAATCGGCAGTCTAGTGGCGCTAATACCTGAATCAGAGTAATTTTTTTCATTTTCTTCAATGAATTCGTTGCATGGACGTGTGTTGATGCAGTCGTAAAAGTACATATTGCCACGGTTTATGGCCTTAATATCGAGAATCAACGTCATATCTAAAACGATTAATAGGGTTGTAGACATTTTCGACAAGCTATTAAAAAGGCCTTCCGCACATATCCCAAAATTTTTTTTTACCTATCCTGATAGCTCTGGATATTTCCCCGAACGCTACCAATGCATTGCATGAACCGCACATGAAATGCACACAATAAAGGACATTTCTCCAAGACTGTCACACACATATCAACATAGAAAAATGTCAAAAACTCCACGCAAAAAATAACACACAATGCTCTACTCAAATCAAATGCTTCATCTGGAAGCTGATTCAAAACAGAGCACCACTGATCTCTCCTGTAAATATCAGTAGGACTTTATTGGCATTCTTCATCTTTCCACTCTCTATAGGTTTGTAGCAACGACAGCCGTTTTGCTATTAACTGCGTAAATTGAAGACCGGCAAATTGTTGATCACAAATTTCGTAGTTGATGCTTGATGATACAGTTATCGTGGAATTCATATTATATGTCCCCTTTTTGTTTAAATAAAATATCAAAATAATATTTGAAATGCCAAAATATTGTCAAAATCAGTATTAGACCAGTTGTAGACAGCTGACGTGTGTTTAGTACCTTGTGTCACTGTCAAACAGCTTCAGTTTGGTTTGCAATTTAACCATGGATCGTCTTACAAATGAACAACGCTTGCAAATTATTGAATTTTACTATCAAAATTCGTGCTCGGTTCGAAATGTTCATCGCGCGCTGCTTCCATTTTATGATCGGCATTCTCGACCTTCTGAGAAGTCTATTCGGAAGATTGTGACCAAATTTCGCACCAAATTTACTTTGTTGGACATTAAACCACCAACACGTTTACGTACTGTGCGTAGTGAAGAAAATATTGCGGCCGTATCAGCTAGTGTGACAGAAGACCGCGAAATGTCGATTCGGCGCCGTTCCCAGCAGTTAGGCCTTTGTTACAGCACTACGTGGAAAATTTTGCGGAAGGATTTTGGGCGTAAAGCCTTTTAAGATACAGCTGGTGCAAGAACTACAGCCAGCCGACCTACCACAACGCCGAATTTTTGGTGAATGGGCTCTTGGAAAGCTGGCCGAGGATCCGCTTTTTTATCGAAAAATTGTGTTCAGCGATGAGGCTCATTTTTGGTTGAATGGGTACGTAAATAAGCAAAATTGCCGCATTTGGAGTGAAGATCAGCCAGAAGCATTGCAACAGCTACCAATGCATCCCGAAAAAGCCACTGTTTGGTGCGGTTTATGGGCCGGCGGCATTATTGGGCCATATTTCTTCAAAGATGATGCGAATCGCAGCGTTACTGTCAATGGTGAACGCTACCGAGCGATGATAACAAACTTTTTTTTGCCCAAAATGGAAGTTCTTGACTTGCATGATATGTGGTTTCAACAAGACGGTGTCACATGCCACACAGCACGCGAAACAATGGCGCAATTGCGAGGCGAGTTTGGTGAACAGTTAATTTCACGTTTCGGGCCGGTCAATTGGCCGCCTAGATCGTGCGATTTGACACCATTAGATTATTTTTTGTGGGGGTATGTCAAGGCTAATGTCTATAGGGACAAGCCCGCTTCGATTGACGCACTGGAAGCCAACATCCATGCATTCATTCGTGAGATACCGGCCGATATGTGTAAAAGAGTATGCCAAAATTGGACTCAGCGGATGGGCTACCTGAGACGCAGCCGCGGTCAACATTTGCATGAAATTATCTTTAAACATTAAGTTGCAAGGTTATTCAAACTATCGATTCAAATAAATATTTCATTCATTTTTTCGAATTTTTTGTGTTTTTTTTTTAAAAAAAGTTCTAAGCCTCTTAAAAAATCACCCATTATTAAGTCCTAGTACCACTTGGTGATTTTAGATCCAGTACTAGTGATGTGAAGCAAATCTCAGGTACTTACTTTTCACTAGGACTGAGTACCAGAGCTAGGACCTGGTCTAGCTAGACTGGGTACTAGGCTGGCTTAGTACTTCTGTGGAGAAATTGGGCGTAAGTCAACTGAAATCATAATACATATCTGGTTTACAAAAAATCGATGTCAATTTTAATACTAGATTTCTATCTGAAATTTTGAATTGCAGTGTTGTACGAATATTTAACGATATTACGTAGTGTCTTTTTTTAGAGGAAGAAATGTAGCAAAAAGGCTACAATTATAGTAGAGGGGCACGCTGGTCTCCAGTACACAGTCTCCTTTTGCAAAATGACCTTCAAAAACTAAATGAATGTCTCTAAATGTCGATGTTTTTATTTTTGTAGAAACTCTTCGCCTGTATTACTCGATTACAGTATAATATAAACAACAACATTCTTGAAAGAGTCTCTGAAAAAAAGATCTAGGTTTAATTTTTGACTCAAAATTTAGCTTTGTAAAACATATGAAGTTTAGTGTAGCAAAAGCAAATTCGTTTTTTTCTTGGCGAGCAAGAATATAGAATCAATTATATGCACTTAACGAACCTATAACTCGCTGCGTCAGAGAGACAAATTTTCTTAGTAACCATGTTGATATTAATTTTAATAAAAACAGGATAACTTTGAGAAATAACTTATAATTATTATTGTACTTCATAAATTAAGTTAAATGATTTGTTAGTAGTTTTTTTAAAACAATTAAATAAGTTCATATTTTTGTTTTGTTCTTCTTGTATATAAAGGGTTTTTTTTTTAGAGGTATAGAGTTTTGAAATGGAATAAAACAAAGATGATGACTAAATTGACATAAAATTTACTTAATTTGAAAGACAATCTTTTGGCATTATAATTTAAATATGATTTTTGGCATATGACCGCCACGGCTGGCTAGGACGTCGTTTAATCTAGAGGTCTAATTTTCGATGACTTTTTCCAACATTTGTGGCTGTATATTGGCAATAACGCGGCGAAT